>OX465277.1:53171556-54507556 GCA_949987645.1 Tachina grossa | reverse complement strand
TACAAGACAGGACCCAGAATACTACCCTGGGGCACACCAGAAGATATAGATTCGGGCACACTCGTGAACTCTCCTTCCACAACAGTGAACTTCCTATCAATAATATAACTTTCCAAAAGCTTTTGAATATTTATTGGCAGATATGTCTTCAATTTTAAAACTAGGCCTTCGTGCCATACTTTATCAAACGCCTGAGAAACATCAATAAAGAGAGCAGAACAATACTTCTTTTCTTCAAATGTTCTTCTTACAACTTGGACCAGTTTATGCGTTTGTTCAATCGTGCTGTGCTGACTTCTGAAGCCAAATTGATGGTCCGGGATGCACCCATTATCAGTTGAAATTTTGGACAATTTAGTCATGAGCAGCTTTTCGAAAAGCTTTGAGATTGTAGATAGTAAGCTTAGAGACCTATATGACTCAGTCTTGGTAAGATCTTTGCCCGTCCTTGGAATCATTTTGATCTTGGCCAGTTTTCAGTTATGTGGAAAATACTGCATTCTTAAAATAGCATTAAAAGTAAATAGCAGGATTCTTATTGCAATATGAGGCAAGTTCATGAGCATTTTGTTACTAATGCCATCAATACCTGGAGCTTTCTTCGGGTTGAGTTCAGCAATTACTTTTTGTACTTCACGCATCTTAAACCTTAAGGGACGAGGGGGTAGAGAAACTACACTCGGTAAATCAGCAGCACCCGTACATGAATTGAGAGTGAATACAGATTTTAAATGCTCAGAAAATAAGTTACCTTTCTCACTATCGCTTCTTGACCAGCCTCCGGTCGCAGTACGCAATGGTGATTTAAGATCAACGGGTCGTTTAAGATTTCTAGTAGCGCGCCATAAAGAGTAATTAGATGCGGACGTTACATCAAGACCTTCTAAATACTTTTCCAGTAGTGCAGTTTTTTCCGACGATAGCAGCTCTTTGAGTCGTTCAGTACATTCTCTAAGTCTGATTTTATGTAGGGGTGATCTGTGTTGTTGCCATTCTCTTCTAGCTCTCCTTTTTTCACATACAAGACGTTCAATTTCCGTAGAATAAATTCTGTTAAAGCCGGTCTACGGATAGGAGGTAGTGGCGTGTTCAGCAGCCTGTTTAATATTTTCGTTAAGATTGGCAATGTTAAATTCAATATCATCGCATGATCTAAGCTGAATGTTTTCTACGCAGTGACTACTAAGATATTTTTTGAAAGCCAGCCAGTTGATTCCATTAATCAACTTCACATATGAGTTAGTTAAATCACTCCTTAGTGGGTTGAAAATTGTAACTATTGTTGGAGAGTGATCGGAGGACAGATCTAGAGAGGCCTCTACATGAATTAAGTCCCTATGAATATTTTTCGTGACGGCAAAATCTATAACATCTGGAATTTTTCTTACGTCAGTAGGCCAGTAAGTAGGCTCCCCACTCGAAATGACATCTAAGCCCATTTTTGAAATTGTATTGAACAAGGCTCGACCTCTAGGTGTAACAAGACGCGATCCCCAGTAGGTATGTTTTGCATTGTAGTCACCAGCTGCCACGAAATAAGATCCAAGCGATTTGTAGAACTTCTCATACTGATCTTCGCTAACTGAAAATCTGGGAGGTGAGTAAATTGATGATATCACGAAATTCGCACAAAAATTTTCTACGAAAATATTCGTTGCTTGCAAATATTCTTTACTAACGTTGTCAAGGACATAGTGCTTGAGTCTTGACTTAATCAGAATTGCTGATCCACCACATGCTCTCTCTCTCGGGTCCTTTGTATCATATAAAGTGTAACCATTTATTTTAAATAAGCTTCTTGAGGTCAAATGAGTCTCAGAAACCAATATTATATCAATATTTTTTTCCATGAGGAAGTGCTCAAGTTCATTTTTATGTTGGCGAATGCCGTTTGCGTTCCAGAAACATATTTTTAACGTGTTCATGGTTTATTAACTAATGCTTGAAGCAGTGTATTCTGCATTCGCAGCATTTCTTGCATCATACTTGTCATATTTGTAGTAAAGTTGTTTATAGTTAGCACCAGATTCTCAATAGTAGCTTCAAGGCGACTAAAGTTAAAGCTTGAGTTTGAATTCGTTGAATTATTTGGCGGTGGAACATTTTGCGTGGGGATTGAACTAGTCTTAGCAGCATCAGCATACGATACACGTGAAGTAACTGGTTGGCTGATTTGAGCAAAAGTGTCGGAGTTCGCGTTTACTTGTAGAGCTGGAGTTAACTTGGGTTTTTGACCCATAGCCTGTTTAACGACAGAAAATACAGGGCACCCTCTATAGTTAGCTGTGTGATTACCTCCACAATTACTACATTTTTTTTCTGCTTGATCTTTTGGCTTAGTGCAGCTAGCAGTACCATGCAATTCACCGCAGATAACACACACTGTAGGTAACTTGCAGTAAGTTTTAGTATGGCCATATTCTTGGCAATTATGGCACTGTACGGGACCTGAACGCTTACGTGGCTCTTCAACTGTGATTTTTCGATGTAAGAGATACTTTACGTTATAAACTGGATGGGCTTCATTTTTTTTCAATTGTATGTCGTTCGGCTCCAGTTCAACCCGAAATAGGGGTTGGGGGACCTTTTCTCTATTAAATATGTTGGTAACATTTTTTACCTTGAATCCTTGGTCGACAAGTGCACATTTTACTTCTTCGGGTTCAACATATGAATCTATGCCCTTTAATACTATCTGTAGGCCTTTAGCACTCTTAAGTTGGTATGTGTAAAAATTTGTTTTATTTTTTTCGAATTCACTAACAATTTTTCGGAAATCTTTTTCATTATATATTTGGATTTTAGTTTCATCAATATTACCTCGTTTAATTGGAATGATGTGAAAAGTATTTTCACCAATGGTCGACAGTAGTTTTTTTATAAGCGCGTTAGAATTTTTTTCTCTCAGATAAATAGGTGGTGGCTTAAAAGACTTTTGCAATGATGTAGAGGGCTTGTCGTCGGTGTCTTGCAATAATGAAAAACGATTTTGACGATTGGTAGATGATGCGCTGTTATCCCTAGACATCTTTGGGGCAGATGAAATTTTTGAAGAATTTGGGCTTCGCCCACGCTTTACCACTGTTATATATCTGTCCATTCCCACTTGTACCTTGGGTTTTGAGCTACTGTTATCTGTAGTGATAACTTGGTTTAGTGATGAAGGCGAGCCCGATGCGGATGATATCGCAGACTTAAATGAAGAAGTACTAGGCAATGGTAATGTTAACGATTCACTAGTTGGCATTGGACAAAGCGAAGTTGATCGCTGACGAAAAATTGGCTTTGCCGTTAAAAACAGATTTTCATCAGATTTATTATTTATATTTTTTTCATTAAGAGTTTCAGAACTCACAGTAAAATAAGCATTTCTGCCGTTAGAACTCACTTCAAAATTTTTTCCTTTGAGGTACTCATACAGAGTATTATTCCTCAAGGGAACTTTGTTTGTGTTTACGGTTTTTTTTTTGTTTTTGCTATTTCTTGCTATGTAAAAAATATTAGTAAAGCCAATAAGCTTATTTATCAAGGTGAATATGTATTACGAATATTTTTTGTATGATTTTTGATTTTGTTGTTTTTTATATTTGTTTCGTATGTATGTATGTAAAAAAATCCGCTTTAATGTCTCTTCACTATGAAGGTTCAACGAGAACTCATATTATTATTATTATTATTATTATTATTATTATTATTATTATTATTATTATTATTATTATTATTATTATTATTATTATTATTATTATTATTATTATTATTATTATTATTATTATTATTATTATTATTATTATTATTATTATTATTATTATTATTATTATCATTATTATTATTATTATTATTATTATTATTATTATTATTATTATTATTATTATTATTATTATTATTATTATCATTATTATTATTATTATTATTATTATTATTATTATTATTATTATTATTATTATTATTATTATTATTATTATTATTATTATTATTATTATTATTATTATTATTATTATTATTATTATTATTATTATTATTATTATTATTATTATTATTATTATTATTATTATTATTATTATTATTATTATTATTATTATTATTATTATTATTATTATTATTATTATTATTATTATTATTATTATTATTATTATTATTATTATTATTATTATTATTATTATTATTATTATTATTATTATTATTATTATTATTATTATTATTATTATTATTATTATTATTATTATTATTATTATTATTATTATTATTATTATTATTATTATTATTATTATTATTATTATTATTATTATTATTATTATTATTATTATTATTATTATTATTATTATTATTATTATTATTATTATTATTATTATTATTATTATTATTATTATTATTATTATTATTATTATTATTATTATTATTATTATTATTATTATTATTATTATTATTATTATTATTATTATTATTATTATTATTATTATTATTATTATTATTATTATTATTATTATTATTATTATTATTATTATTATTATTATTATTATTATTATTATTATTATTATTATTATTATTATTATTATTATTATTATTATTATTATTATTATTATTATTATTATTATTATTATTATTATTATTATTATTATTATTATTATTATTATTATTATTATTATTATTATTATTATTATTATTATTATTATTATTATTATTATTATTATTATTATTATTATTATTATTATTATTATTATTATTATTATTATTATTATTATTATTATTATTATTATTATTATTATTATTATTATTATTATTATTATTATTATTATTATTATTATTATTATTATTATTATTATTATTATTATTATTATTATTATTATTATTATTATTATTATTATTATTATTATTATTATTATTATTATTATTATTATTATTATTATTATTATTATTATTATTATTATTATTATTATTATTATTATTATTATTATTATTATTATTATTATTATTATTATTATTATTATTATTATTATTATTATTATTATTATTATTATTATTATTATTATTATTATTATTATTATTATTATTATTATTATTATTATTATTATTATTATTATTATTATTATTATTATTATTATTATTATTATTATTATTATTATTATTATTATTATTATTATTATTATTATTATTATTATTATTATTATTATTATTATTATTATTATTATTATTATTATTATTATTATTATTATTATTATTATTATTATTATTATTATTATTATTATTATTATTATTATTATTATTATTATTATTATTATTATTATTATTATTATTATTATTATTATTATTATTATTATTATTATTATTATTATTATTATTATTATTATTATTATTATTATTATTATTATTATTATTATTATTATTATTATTATTATTATTATTATTATTATTATTATTATTATTATTATTATTATTATTATTATTATTATTATTATTATTATTATTATTATTATTATTATTATTATTATTATTATTATTATTATTATTATTATTATTATTATTATTATTATTATTATTATTATTATTATTATTATTATTATTATTATTATTATTATTATTATTATTATTATTATTATTATTATTATTATTATTATTATTATTATTATTATTATTATTATTATTATTATTATTATTATTATTATTATTATTATTATTATTATTATTATTATTATTATTATTATTATTATTATTATTATTATTATTATTATTATTATTATTATTATTATTATTATTATTATTATTATTATTATTATTATTATTATTATTATTATTATTATTATTATTATTATTATTATTATTATTATTATTATTATTATTATTATTATTATTATTATTATTATTATTATTATTATTATTATTATTATTATTATTATTATTATTATTATTATTATTATTATTATTATTATTATTATTATTATTATTATTATTATTATTATTATTATTATTATTATTATTATTATTATTATTATTATTATTATTATTATTATTATTATTATTATTATTATTATTATTATTATTATTATTATTATTATTATTATTATTATTATTATTATTATTATTATTATTATTATTATTATTATTATTATTATTATTATTATTATTATTATTATTATTATTATTATTATTATTATTATTATTATTATTATTATTATTATTATTATTATTATTATTATTATTATTATTATTATTATTATTATTATTATTATTATTATTATTATTATTATTATTATTATTATTATTATTATTATTATTATTATTATTATTATTATTATTATTATTATTATTATTATTATTATTATTATTATTATTATTATTATTATTATTATTATTATTATTATTATTATTATTATTATTATTATTATTATTATTATTATTATTATTATTATTATTATTATTATTATTATTATTATTATTATTATTATTATTATTATTATTATTATTATTATTATTATTATTATTATTATTATTATTATTATTATTATTATTATTATTATTATTATTATTATTATTATTATTATTATTATTATTATTATTATTATTATTATTATTATTATTATTATTATTATTATTATTATTATTATTATTATTATTATTATTATTATTATTATTATTATTATTATTATTATTATTATTATTATTATTATTATTATTATTATTATTATTATTATTATTATTATTATTATTATTATTATTATTATTATTATTATTATTATTATTATTATTATTATTATTATTATTATTATTATTATTATTATTATTATTATTATTATTATTATTATTATTATTATTATTATTATTATTATTATTATTATTATTATTATTATTATTATTATTATTATTATTATTATTATTATTATTATTATTATTATTATTATTATTATTATTATTATTATTATTATTATTATTATTATTATTATTATTATTATTATTATTATTATTATTATTATTATTATTATTATTATTATTATTATTATTATTATTATTATTATTATTATTATTATTATTATTATTATTATTATTATTATTATTATTATTATTATTATTATTATTATTATTATTATTATTATTATTATTATTATTATTATTATTATTATTATTATTATTATTATTATTATTATTATTATTATTATTATTATTATTATTATTATTATTATTATTATTATTATTATTATTATTATTATTATTATTATTATTATTATTATTATTATTATTATTATTATTATTATTATTATTATTATTATTATTATTATTATTATTATTATTATTATTATTATTATTATTATTATTATTATTATTATTATTATTATTATTATTATTATTATTATTATTATTATTATTATTATTATTATTATTATTATTATTATTATTATTATTATTATTATTATTATTATTATTATTATTATTATTATTATTATTATTATTATTATTATTATTATTATTATTATTATTATTATTATTATTATTATTATTATTATTATTATTATTATTATTATTATTATTATTATTATTATTATTATTATTATTATTATTATTATTATTATTATTATTATTATTATTATTATTATTATTATTATTATTATTATTATTATTATTATTATTATTATTATTATTATTATTATTATTATTATTATTATTATTATTATTATTATTATTATTATTATTATTATTATTATTATTATTATTATTATTATTATTATTATTATTATTATTATTATTATTATTATTATTATTATTATTATTATTATTATTATTATTATTATTATTATTATTATTATTATTATTATTATTATTATTATTATTATTATTATTATTATTATTATTATTATTATTATTATTATTATTATTATTATTATTATTATTATTATTATTATTATTATTATTATTATTATTATTATTATTATTATTATTATTATTATTATTATTATTATTATTATTATTATTATTATTATTATTATTATTATTATTATTATTATTATTATTATTATTATTATTATTATTATTATTATTATTATTATTATTATTATTATTATTATTATTATTATTATTATTATTATTATTATTATTATTATTATTATTATTATTATTATTATTATTATTATTATTATTATTATTATTATTATTATTATTATTATTATTATTATTATTATTATTATTATTATTATTATTATTATTATTATTATTATTATTATTATTATTATTATTATTATTATTATTATTATTATTATTATTATTATTATTATTATTATTATTATTATTATTATTATTATTATTATTATTATTATTATTATTATTATTATTATTATTATTATTATTATTATTATTATTATTATTATTATTATTATTATTATTATTATTATTATTATTATTATTATTATTATTATTATTATTATTATTATTATTATTATTATTATTATTATTATTATTATTATTATTATTATTATTATTATTATTATTATTATTATTATTATTATTATTATTATTATTATTATTATTATTATTATTATTATTATTATTATTATTATTATTATTATTATTATTATTATTATTATTATTATTATTATTATTATTATTATTATTATTATTATTATTATTATTATTATTATTATTATTATTATTATTATTATTATTATTATTATTATTATTATTATTATTATTATTATTATTATTATTATTATTATTATTATTATTATTATTATTATTATTATTATTATTATTATTATTATTATTATTATTATTATTATTATTATTATTATTATTATTATTATTATTATTATTATTATTATTATTATTATTATTATTATTATTATTATTATTATTATTATTATTATTATTATTATTATTATTATTATTATTATTATTATTATTATTATTATTATTATTATTATTATTATTATTATTATTATTATTATTATTATTATTATTATTATTATTATTATTATTATTATTATTATTATTATTATTATTATTATTATTATTATTATTATTATTATTATTATTATTATTATTATTATTATTATTATTATTATTATTATTATTATTATTATTATTATTATTATTATTATTATTATTATTATTATTATTATTATTATTATTATTATTATTATTATTATTATTATTATTATTATTATTATTATTATTATTATTATTATTATTATTATTATTATTATTATTATTATTATTATTATTATTATTATTATTATTATTATTATTATTATTATTATTATTATTATTATTATTATTATTATTATTATTATTATTATTATTATTATTATTATTATTATTATTATTATTATTATTATTATTATTATTATTATTATTATTATTATTATTATTATTATTATTATTATTATTATTATTATTATTATTATTATTATTATTATTATTATTATTATTATTATTATTATTATTATTATTATTATTATTATTATTATTATTATTATTATTATTATTATTATTATTATTATTATTATTATTATTATTATTATTATTATTATTATTATTATTATTATTATTATTATTATTATTATTATTATTATTATTATTATTATTATTATTATTATTATTATTATTATTATTATTATTATTATTATTATTATTATTATTATTATTATATTATTATTATTATTATTATTATTATTATTATTATTATTATTATTATTATTATTATTATTATTATTATTATTATTATTATTATTATTATTATTATTATTATTATTATTATTATTATTATTATTATTATTATTATTATTATTATTATTATTATTATTATTATTATTATTATTATTATTATTATTATTATTATTATTATTATTATTATTATTATTATTATTATTATTATTATTATTATTATTATTATTATTATTATTATTATTATTATTATTATTATTATTATTATTATTATTATTATTATTATTATTATTATTATTATTATTATTATTATTATTATTATTATTATTATTATTATTATTATTATTATTATTATTATTATTATTATTATTATTATTATTATTATTATTATTATTATTATTATTATTATTATTATTATTATTATTATTATTATTATTATTATTATTATTATTATTATTATTATTATTATTATTATTATTATTATTATTATTATTATTATTATTATTATTATTATTATTATTATTATTATTATTATTATTATTATTATTATTATTATTATTATTATTATTATTATTATTATTATTATTATTATTATTATTATTAATTATTATTATTATTATTATTATTATTATTATTATTATTATTATTATTATTATTATTATTATTATTATTATTATTATTATTATTATTATTATTATTATTATTATTATTATTATTATTATTATTATTATTATTATTATTATTATTATTATTATTATTATTATTATTATTATTATTATTATTATTATTATTATTATTATTATTATTATTATTATTATTATTATTATTATTATTATTATTATTATTATTATTATTATTATTATTATTATTATTATTATTATTATTATTATTATTATTATTATTATTATTATTATTATTATTATTATTATTATTATTATTATTATTATTATTATTATTATTATTATTATTATTATTATTATTATTATTATTATTATTATTATTATTATATTATTATTATTATTATTATTATTATTATTATTATTATTATTATTATTATTATTATTATTATTATTATTATTATTATTATTATTATTATTATTATTATTATTATTATTATTATTATTATTATTATTATTATTATTATTATTATTATTATTATTATTATTATTATTATTATTATTATTATTATTATTATTATTATTATTATTATTATTATTATTATTATTATTATTATTATTATTATTATTATTATTATTATTATTATTATTATTATTATTATTATTATTATTATTATTATTATTATTATTATTATTATTATTATTATTATTATTATTATTATTATTATTATTATTATTATTATTATTATTATTATTATTATTATTATTATTATTATTATTATTATTATTATTATTATTATTATTATTATTATTATTAAACATATCAATATGTTATAGGTATATAATACACACTCTTCATATACTTCATATACTTACATACATACATATCTTTGTTCATCGCTTTATAAAATGTATTAATCGTATATGGTCCATTGGGCTCGATTAAATGAAATAAATAAATGAAATGAAATGAAAATGAAATGAAATTCAAAAGTATTTTTTTTCGTTTCGAAAGAACAGTACAAATAATTATTAGCTACATACATAGTTTTAGATTAGAAAACAGCTAATTTTAATATTTTTCTCTGGAATAAATTTGTTTAACCAAGTATTGATTTCCTTATAAATATTCTTTAATTTCAATACGATTTAAATCATATTTTAATTTAGTTATTATGATGGTATCCATCTTCATTAAAGTTTTTTCATTGGTCCATGTATTATATCTGTGCCAATAAATAATAATGGCTTAAGTCGAAATTTCATGTTTTGATATATTAAGGGTTTTGTCTAAAATTAATTGTATTTGGTTTTTATATAAAATTTTTAGCCTCCGAAAAAGATGCACATTTATTTAGAACAAAACTGTTAATTTTATAAAAAAAAAGAAAACGTTTTATTAGTTAATATTCTCTAAAATAAAATATAAAATATTAAATGTTAATAATAATATTTAAAATTTATTTGCTGACAATATCTCGAATAATAAATTTCTTAAATAATAATATTTTTTAATTGAAATTTAGTTGAGTGATAGATCTTGAAGAAGAGAATAAGAATATGTAATAAAATGAAAAAGCACTTATGTCAACTTAAGCCATTATTATTTATTGCCACAGATATAAATCTGAAAATACTCTTCTGCTGGTGCATTGGAACCAGATAACCAACCTATTTCGAAACTTATGTCTATTTAAAATGTTTAAACATTTATGCTGATTTTTGATCCTCATTCTATTCCGTTAATTTTTCTAAAGAGCTATATCTTTTAACAAGAGTTAATTCATTAAATAATTCGGTGTAGTTTATGTTCAACTAATTTTTTTGTCCTTAATGAAAACAAAACTTGGATTTAACATCTTTCCACGTAGGAGTTTCAACTTCTGGGTAGGCAGTATCCCATTGATTTAATTATTCAATACAATCTGCATAAAAACGGCTTGCATTAGCTTTAAACCAAGGCTGGCCACTAAGAGAACACCGAGAGTAAGGTATTCGCGTGTGTGTATTCATTTGTATAAGAAGCCGATCGGCAATCTGGTGCCAGTTTGAACAGCCTAGCTTTAAACCAAAGAATATAAATCATATAGAATGCGCATCTCATACAAGCTAAAATTTTCTATGACAGGTATTACCAAAGAATATAAATTGTATAGAATGCGCATCTGAGCTAAAAAATTTAAAATTTTTTGCTCACGCTTTAGATGCGGGGGAAAAGTATAAAGCGCAAGCAAACACACACAGAGCAATATATTCCACAGAATATATTGCAATATATTCCACATTTTGTTCTCCTAAGTGTCCACTTTAAGAATATATGACCCTCTGGCATGACAGTTGAACAGTGCTCCTGGGAAAATTTATCCACGGTTTTTTTTGGCCATTTTGGATTTGCCCGATTTTCTCGAAAACGGCTCGACAGATTTTTGGCACGATTCTCTCATTTCGTTCTCCTAAGTGTCCACTTTAAGAATATATGACCCTCTGGCATGACAGTTGAACAGTGCTCCTGGGAAAATTCTTCCACGGTTTTTATTTGGGTTCCCCCTTGAATTCCCAAAATCGATGCTAGCCTTCTGTTATATTTTCCAAAAAAATACCCAGAAAATTTCCCCCATTTTTTCCCGGTTTTTAAATTCCCAAAACCGACGCTATTTCGTCGACGCTATCTTGGCACACGTGTAAAAATATACGAGTTTTACCAACAAAAAAAAAATACTGATTTTCGGAGGAAAGTTGCTGTTTCTGAAATAAAACTTGTTTAAAAAAAACAAACTACAAACATAAATTAGCGTCAGTTCTCGTGGTACCTTCATAGCGAACAGTCGATTAGCGGAATTTTGCTTACATACTTAAAAACAAACAAAAAAATTATACAAAAAAAATATTCGTAGTACATATTATTCGTAGTAGGTACATACTGTCTGTTTAACTTGAGAAACCATTAATGGGAATCACTGGTGGAATATATTGAAATATAAGATTCGTTGCTTGAGCCAATGGAACAAATAAATGTTTATCTTGTTCGCTCAAATAATGCAATTAAACCCAGTAGGAACGTATAAATAAAAACAAAATAAGTATTTATATTAGAATTTGGACAAATGGTTTTATTGCAGGAATTTTGGATAATTACCAATTCGTACGATGACAGATGTGCCAGTAAGTCAATCTTCTTTTTACCAAACGAAAAAGGAAACAGTATTTAGGACATTTTTGCCGGTTCAACGTTAAGTTTTAGGAGTAAATAGAGAGAGATAAATAGTTATGCGAGTAACTAGCTATCTCACTAGCAATATAACAAGCAGCTTTAATACATATCATCATCAGAAGGGGTTCCATTAAATCACGGGATTGGGACGAGCTGTTGTTAAGGCAATTGGCATTAACATTGCAGCCCGCCTTTGCAGGACTTATACTGCAACAATAAGAAGGAACTGAATATCATCGGCAATATCGAAAATACTGCTTCTGTGGAATAAAGGAATTAGCTTAATTAAAGATATTTTATAAAATTCATTTATAGTATTATTCATAATTATGAAATTAATTATTCATATGTATATATAACTATAAATTTATATACAATCCAAATAATTCAATTAATTACAGGAGAAAATTATAAAAAATATATATGTATTCAAGTAGTACGTTTTATATTTTGCATAGCCTTATTTTTAAAGTGCATTTCAATTATAATGAACAAGGGCCATAGATGGTCCAGCCAAAGACAGTGCTTTGACAAGTTGGAAAACCTGTTTTGGAAAAAATTCCGTCACGTATAATTTTTGGGTATATATCAACTCCTATTATAATGTCGATTGGGGCCGATTCATAGAATTTGGAATCGGCAAGAAATAAGTCTGGAAAGTTCTTTTTATAGGATTCTGGAAGTGATTCGATGGGGGTTTTAATGGTAATCCGATTATCAACGCGAAAGATTCCTTCAATCCTCTGCGCAGTATCGTATCTAGATTTTAGTGTAATTGGGCAAACAGTTTCTTCATCTAGCGTAAACGCGGTTAAACTTAATTTGTCAACTAATTTTTTTGAAACTCGACTCACTGGAGATCCAGAGTCGAGTAGACACCGTGCATGGGAGGTTTTAGAACCTATTTTCACTAACACTGTTGGTAAGAGAATCAATGTGTTCTGACGTAAGATTGAAGTGAGGGATGACTTGGACGTCGTCAAGTTACAATTAGATCGTTGAAGACTTTCATCTGCAGTTTTTCGAGTGCGGGAGTTATCCTTTTTTGCTTGGATAGATGTGGTGGGACGTTCGTGAGAAGGAGAACGTTTTGATTTTAAAACAGCTGCCAATCTTGGGTGCATATGAAGCAATGTATGGTGGAACTTCTGACAGTGCTTACATCCATGCTTAGGAAAACAGGTTCCTTTGGAGTGGTCATGTGCTAGACAGTTAGTGCAATATTTATTTTTCTTTACTGCATGAATGCGATCAGTTGTATTCATTGACAAGAATTTTCTACAAATCCGCAATGGATGAGGACGTCCGCAAATTCGACAGGGAAACGTATTGTAATTCTTAATGGAATTAGTTTTATAAGAACGAGAAGTACTTTTTGGCATGTTGATGAAAAAAAAATACCACAGGAGCTGAAATAAGAAAAATAAATATGTAATAGAAACAAGATAGTTTCCAAGTTTAGGACGAGTTAGGTAAGATGATGAGTTTGGCAACAGGTCGAGTTATTACTCCACGTTGAGTTAAAACGTCAGCTACACGAACACGTCCATCCGAGCCAGCGTAAACTTTCTGGATTCTGCCAAGTCGCCAGGAGTTTGGAGGAAGATTCTCATCCTTTACTACTACGAGTACCCCAACCTCTAGGTTATCTTGCGAACTTTTCCATTTAAAACGCTTATGTAATTCTTTAAGGTACTCGTTTTTCCATCGTTGGCAAAATTCCTGATTAATAATTTTGAGTCTTTGCCACCGATTCGCTATGGATACGGATTCATTTATTTGTGGATCGATAGGTGCTAAAATAGGAGATCCAACGAGGAAATGTCCAGGAGTTAAAGCACAGAGATCAGAAGGATCTGTGGACATAGGAGAAATTGGTCTGGAATTAAGACATGCTTCAATTTTTGCTAATAACGTGGATAGCTCTTCATAAGTGTATTTATAGCACCCTGTTATTTTTCGAAAGTGGGCTTTGAAGCTCTTTACACCAGCTTCCCACAATCCGCCCATATGGGGAGCACCTGCTGGGATGAAATGCCAATTGATGTTTTGATGGGCGTAATTCGCTTCAATACGTTTTTGTGTGGTTTGGGTAAATTCTTTGGCTATGGTTTTGGAGGCCCCGACGAATGTAGTTCCATTGTCAGAATACAAATGCAACGGATGTCCACGTCGTGAAATGAAACGCCCAAAGGCTGCTAGAAATACAGGCGTCAAAAGATCGGATGTAGCTTCTAAGTGAATGGCCTTGGTGGAAAAACACCCGAAAATACATACATAACCCTTCGTAATTCGACAGGCTCTACCGGAGTAACTTTTTATATCGAAAGGCCCAGCGAAATCGATACCTGTATTAGTGAAAGGCCTAGATATGTCAGTACGCTCTGGAGGTAGAGCTGCCATAATCTGCTTTTGGCACCTTTTTTTTAGATAGTACATATTTTACAGTTGTTATTAACTGTTTTTACAAGGTTTTTAGCCTTTGGAATCCAGTATTCCATTCGTAAAAGTCTCAGAACTAGTTGATTTCCACCATGTATGCTAATTTCATGGATAAATTTCACTAAAAGCGTGGAATATTGACTGTTATACGGAATAATAATTGGAAATTTTTCATTATAGGGAAGCCCGGGGGCTAATTCAAGTCTGCCACAGGAACGTATGATACCTTCGGCGTCTAAGAACGGATTTAAGTTCAGAATGCTGCTGGATTTTGTAATGTTTTGTTTGGATGATAGAGCCTTATACTCATCTGGGTATTGCACTTTTTGGGTGACGGAGATAAGAACATTACGAATAGCGACGATTTCAGAACTAGATATCAAATTGGAATCCTTGTAGAAGGAGGACCGATATCTTGGATGAGTTCTAAGGAAGAATCGGTAGACATATGCCATCACGCGCATTGCCCTGGAAAACGAGGAAAATCTTTCAAGTAAATCTTCGAAGTCTGTGAAATACGAAAAATATGCTTGAAGAGATTTTGCCTCCAAGTCAGTTCTGGGAAGATTGGATAAATCAGGGTTTGGCCACTCATTTGATTGATTTTTCAACCACTGCGGTCCAAACCACCACAAGTCGTTATTTATTAAGTCTTTTGGCCATATACCACGGCTTGCTAAATCTGATGGATTCGTTTCTGAGTTTACATGATTCCACTGTGAGATATTTACTATTTGTGTTATTTTTGACACGCGATTTGCGACGAACGTCAACCAGTTACACGGTGGCTTGCTTAACCAGGAAAGTACAATTTTTGAGTCTGTCCAACAAAAAATGGTATATTTTTCGATATCTAGCCTTGGCAGTAGACTCTCGACCATTTCGGCTAACAGAACCGCTCCACAAAGTTCCAGCCTCGGAATGGAAATTGTTTTGATTGGAGCTACTTTGGTTTTGGACGAAATAAGATGAGTATGAACGGCATTTCCAATAGATATTCGAATGTACAGTACTGCTGCGTATGCCCTTTCAGAGGAATCACAAAATCCATGAAATTGAACTGTAGCATCAGGAGAATAATCAATCCATCGAGGAATACGTATGGAATTGATTGAGGTATAATTCGCCTCAAAAGATTTCCACTGATTCAAAGTTTCGGGTGACAGGAGTTCATCCCAACCAGTATTATCGATCCATATTTCTTGCATCACTATTTTTGCTAAAATAATGAAGGGGGATAACCAGCCAGCCGGATCAAAAAGCTTTGCTATTCTAGATAGAACTTCTCTTTTTGTATACTTTGGCGGACATTGGAAGCTATTTGCAGCAAAATAAAACTCATATGTGCAAGCATTCCATCGGATGTCGAGAGATTTTTGGTGGAACTATTGTCTTCAAATTTTAAAAAGTCCTCATGTAGAAGGTGCTCTGGAGGAATATCAGCTAATATGTCTTTGGAATTGGAAGTCCACTTTCTTAGAGCAAATCCAGCTGATTGAAGTGCAAAAAGAAGTTCATTTTTTGCTTTAATAGATTCGCTTTTGGAATGGGCCCCAGCTAGAACATCATCAACGTACATATTGTTGCGTATTATAGAACTTGCAACTGGATAAATGGATTGTGTATCATCTGCCAGTTGTAAAAGAGTGCGAACAGCTAAATATGGAGCGCAGTTTACTCCGAAAGTGACTGTTTTCAATTCGTAGTCTTTTAGAGGGGAGTTTGGATCGTCTCGGAAAAGAATTCTCTGGTACGGTGTATGGTTTGAACCTACCAGAATTTGCCTATACATCTTTTGGATGTCAGCGTTAAAAACAAAGCGGAAAAAACGCCATTTTAAAATCAATAAAACCAGATCATTTTGTAATATTGGGCCTATATGCAGCAATGAATTTAAGCTTAGTCCGTTTGAAGAAGGAGAAGATGCATTAAATACCACACGAACTTTAGTGGTGGTGCTATCGGGCTTTATGATTGCATGGTGCGGCAGATAATATACTCCAGGATTTTGAGAATGGCTAGGAGGGTGAACTCTGACCATGTGACCAAGTTCTTCGTATTCTCGAACAACTCTATCATACTCAAGCTTGAAATCAGGGTTTCGGATCAGTCTTGCCTCATTGCGGAAGAATTGAGCCATTGCACTTGACCTAGAATTACCTATACTCAGAGAATCTTGAAAATCGTCTTTGAATGGAAGCGACACAATATATCGACCATTTGGATTTCTTTTAGTGCCTCGCATATATAAATCTTCACATGCCTGATCAGATGAAGACATGAAGTTCTTCTTTGGAAGATTTTCCACCTCCCAGATGCGTGAAATCTCCTTATCCAAAGATATTTCACAGAACAACGAATTTATAGTGGAGACTGGAGAAGAAGCACGAGGGATAGGACCCGTTAAAATCCATCCAAAAATAGTCTCTTGAGCAATTAGTGAATTACAAACTTTTTGTCGCACACCGGAACATAGGATGGAAGGGAAAATATCTCCACCTATCAGCATATCAATTTTAGAACTTCGATAGAAATAAGGATCAGCGAGACGAATATCAGGAAGATTATCAAATGAACTACTTGAAATTGTTTGAGATGGAAGATTTGTAGAAAGATGTGGAACCACGAGCGCTGTTGCTGGAATCGCAATGTCGCCGTTTAGTTCCGTACCTAAAACGAATGTACACTGACGTTGAACTTTAGCCGAGACTGAATTGTTTAAACCCGATATTTGAGCGTTAATTTTCTGGTAAGGAAATTTAAGCAAGTTAAATAAACGCTCGGAAACGAAAGTGCCTTCCGATCCTGAATCCACCAAAGCTCGTGCTTTATATGCTACGCCCTTACTCATAACGTTTACCATGGCAGTTCCCAGCAGAACGTCCTTTGAGTTGGCTGCAAAGCAGGATTGAACTATACCAGCACTTGAAGTGTTAGTGGACTGTAATGTATTAGGGTTGGGTCGAGTAAAAGGTGCTGAATTGGGATTCAGGTTAGTACCTTTGCTTGTACTAGGAACTACAGCGGAATCACTAATATTTGTTGTTTCCTTATGAAGCAGCGTATTATGCCTTTTATTGCATTTGAAACAATTGTGTTTGCTACTAGAATTTCTAACAGTATGAGTTTTTGAGAAACAATTCAAGCACAAGCCTTCTTTTTTATTTCTTTCATTCTCTGACTGCAGTCCATATTAAGGAATTTTGGGCATTTTCGTATTGCATGACTCTCTTTGGGATATAATTGACATATTTGATTGGACACATTTACTTGAAAATTATTCAGTTTTTTACTAGAATGGCCGTTTTTAGCCTTGTAGTGACCTTCTTTGGAATTACTCGGGCTCCGCATTTCGGATACTGATTCCAAAGTTCTATATCGATTGGTCAAAAATGTGTCCAACTCAGACCACTTTGGAATAGCGGTTTTGTCTTTTAATTCTTGTTCCCACAAGGTCAAAGTAGTCTCTGGAAGATGATTCGTGCAAATGAAGACAAAAATTGGATCCCAGCTTTCGACATTAATCTTATAGAGCCTTAGCGCAGATATGCAGGAATTAATGTCTCTCTGAAGCTGTTTCAAGGACTTTCCTGTTTCAGAAGCAATGGTTGGCAAATTGAAAAGTGTTTTTAGTTGGCCATTGACCAAGACTCTTCGATTCTCAAATCGAGAACATAGCTCAGTCCAGGCCAGATCAAAACCTTGATTTGTAAGTGGACTTTTCTTCACAATTTCTTTGGCCTCACCACTCGTTTTTTGCGTTAAATAAAATAATTTTTCTACATTACTGGCCTTGGAATTATTAACTACTGCTGTAAATACATCGCGAAAGGTGGGCCACGATGCATAATCTCCATTAAATGGTTCAATATCAATGGGAGGTAAGTGTAGACTACGCGCTTCGGAATGGCTTGAATTCGCCTGATTCTCTGCCGGACGAGAAGTTGACGATTTCGGAAATGCATCGGCAATCTTAGCTAATTTTGTCAAACAATTGCAGTATATCTTATACGTGTGCTTATACTTAGTTTTAAACGATTCAATATCACTCGAAGCCTTTTTCTTGGAATCTATATTTGCATTTTCAGTCAAAAAACTTTCATAAGCTTCCTTAAGACGAGCCCAGTTTGACTTCAACTCCTGTCGATGGACTTCAAGAGCGTGTATGGAAGTCACTGGATACTGGTTGTCGTTAAGGTCTACCTCAAATTCGACAATATTGTCTGACAATCGAATAAATTGTTCTGAAGCCATATTGGTATTAATAGATAAGGGTAATCAAATTCAAAATATAGACGTGTTTGTAGTTTAAGGAAAGGGGTAATTTCAAAATTTGATGGACTATAATTTTCAATTAATACAATTTCAAGATTAATGGACCAATAAATTTATCAAATAAGGTTTTAGCAGAAAACTAAAAAGAACTAAAGTTATGAGGAATTAGTTTGAAAAAAAAGTTCATACGTTTAATTCTCTGGCAAATCTATGATTGCATTCTTATTATTTATTGGAAATAATCAGCTGGTGAATTTTGGAGGGGATCAATGAACTTAACTTTGTTGGAAATTCATAGAAAGTAACACAAATCGTTCCCAACAATAGGACCGTTTCTTAATTTTTGCACGAAAAAAATGTAATTTGTTCTGGTAATTATGATTCTTTATGTGTAAAACAAATACACACATATAGCATACATGAAATTACAGGAGATTTCTTAGCTGAGTTTTATATATACATATGTATATACTATATACATATATATAATATATGTAAATGTTCGTGCTTTGGATGTGTTACATGTTCAACTAAGTTTTTTTTTTTTTTTTTTTTTATTTATAAAGAATTAATTAAGTGAGTTTCATGCACACTGGAAGAACGAAAATAAAGATTTTTTATTTTTTAGTTATGTCGGATGAGTAAATCTTTTATTTTTCAATTAAAAAATCAATTGCGACTTGAGGTAACAAAAAGTAAAATTTGGCAGCTTGAGTTTTCACACGAAAGAATATTTTCATCAAGAAAATAAATTGTTTATTTTTTGTTTAATTCTCTGGCAAATCTATGATTGCATTCTTATTATTTATTGGAAATAATCAGCTGGTGAATTTTGGAGGGGATCAATGAACTTAACTTTGTTGGAAATTCATAGAAAGTAACACAAATCGTTCCCAACAATAGGACCGTTTCTTAATTTTTGCACGAAAAAAATGTAATTTGTTCTGGTAATTATGATTCTTTATGTGTAAAACAAATACACACATATAGCATACATGAAATTACAGGGGATTTCTTAGCTGAGTTTTATATATACATATGTATATACTATATACATATATATAATATATGTAAATGTTCGTGCTTTGGATGTGTTACATGTTCAACTAAGTTTTTTTTTTTTTTTTTTTTATTTATAAAGAATTAATTAAGTGAGTTTCATGCACACTGGAAGAACGAAAATAAAGATTTTTTATTTTTTAGTTATGTCGGATGAGTAAATCTTTTATTTTTCAATTAAAAAATCAATTGCGACTTGAGGTAACAAAAAGTAAAATTTGGCAGCTTGAGTTTTCACACGAAAGAATATTTTCATCAAGAAAATAAATTGTTTATTTTTTGTTCCCTCAACGGTAAGGAACGCACTTAATCGCTTTATATGTAATTTCCAGTCTGTCTCTCTTGGAATTGGAATAATTAAAATATAAAAATTATAATTATTCTCTTGTAAGGGGAGAAATAAAAACAACCACCAATTACATGCAAAAGCGTACGATATGAGTGCAGATGTATCATACAAGAGAAACTTTGGAGGGGAAAATATATCAAGAAATAATGTAAATCACTCTTATTAAATGAGAGAAATGGAATAAGGGATCTTACAAAAAAAGAAATAATTTGTTTTTCTCTCTTCACTAATTCACGGAGGAGAATAATTAAATAGTTATATACATTTATGTATATAGGAACTCAAAAGTAACTGAAATTAGAAATTACATATGTATATCTCTATGTACATATGTATGTGCTTATATACATACATATATTTATACATAAGTGCTGTAATAACTAAAAACGCGTGAAAAATTGCAAAAGGCACCGATCAACTCTATGAAAGGTTAAATGCAGCTTTCTATGAATATGTATGCATGTATTTATACTAAAAATTGTATATGCACTTTTTTCAACACTAAGAAATGCAAAATAATTGAAATCAAAATACCTTTTGTTAATTGTTAATCTTCCAATTTCTTTTCTCCAATGCGACTAGCAGAACCACCAGTTTTTAATGTGCATGCATGTAGGTATGTATGGATAAATGTATGTACATATGTATGTAATTACTTCTTTATTATTATTTTTTTTTTATTTAGGCTGACTTATTGCTTTTTTTTCTTTATCCGTTGTTTTTTTTCACTTTAACATGGAAATCTTATTTTTTCTTATCAATATACCATGTACATATGTATGTATGTACTTAACACTTTTGAATATTTTTCGTTAAGTACATAAGGAATATATCTATGTATACGTATTTCTGCATTAAAAATTTTTTTTTTGATTACTTTTAATTGTTTTTTTTTTTTTTTAATAAACAAACCAACACGTTGCGAGAAAAAAAGTTTAAGCAGCGAAACTGTCTTTGCGAAATGCACTCACATACTAACTAAGACTGAACAAAAGCAAAATAAAAAACGTACCTTGTTAGTATATGAAGGAAGAATTGTGATGTAAGTTTGTATGTAGTAGGTATGTTTCCAAATTCACTTTCAGTGTAGAACTCTCAAGAAGTCTCTCTCTCTCCAATTATTCCAATCCGGCTCGATGGGACCAATGTTTAACTTGAGAAACCATTAATGGGAATCACTGGTGGAATATATTGAAATATAAGATTCGTTGCTTGAGCCAATGGAACAAATAAATGTTTATCTTGTTCGCTCAAATAATGCAATTAAACCCAGTAGGAACGTATAAATAAAAACAAAATAAGTATTTATATTAGAATTTGGACAAATGGTTTTATTGCAGGAATTTTGGATAATTACCAATTCGTACGATGACAGATGTGCCAGTAAGTCAATCTTCTTTTTACCAAACGAAAAAGGAAACAGTATTTAGGACATTTTTGCCGGTTCAACGTTAAGTTTTAGGAGTAAATAGAGAGAGATAAATAGTTATGCGAGTAACTAGCTATCTCACTAGCAATATAACAAGCAGCTTTAATACATATCATCATCAGAAGGGGTTCCATTAAATCACGGGATTGGGACGAGCTGTTGTTAAGGCAATTGGCATTAACACTGTCTTTAATAAATAAGCTTTATGCTCTGTTAATATTTTTTACATGTAGCAATAACAGAAACAAAAAAAAACCGCAAACAAAAAAAAAACATAAACAAAGTGACAAAGTGAGGAATACTCGTATGAGTACCTCAAAACAAACAAACTATCATAAATAACACAAAAAAAAAGACCGCAAACAAAAAAAAAAAAACAAACGAATAACCCTTGAGGAATTCTTTGTATGAGTGCCTCAAATACAAAAAAAATTTGAAGTGAGTTCAAACGGCAGAAATGCTTATTTTACTGTGAGTTCTGAAACTCTTAATGAAAATAATATAAATAATAAACGTGATGAGTCTTTTTTAACGGCAGAGCCAATTTTTCGTCAGCGATCAATTTCACTCTGTCCAATGTCAAATAGTAGTGATTCATTAATATTACAGTTGCCTAGTACTTCTTCATATAAGCCAGTAATATCATCCCCTTCAGGCTCGTGTTCATCACTTAACAAAGTTATCACTACAGATAACAGCGCCTCGAAACTCAAGGTACAAGTAGGAATGGACAGATATATAACCGTGGTAAAGCATGGGCGAAGCCCGAATTCATCAAAAATTTCATCTGCTCCAAAAATGTCTAGGGATAACAGCGCAGCCTCAACTAATCGCCAAAACCGCTTTAAAATTTTGAAAGATGACAACGACACACCCGAGGTATCCTCGAATAAAACATCCAAGCCGCCACCAATCTATTTGAGACAAAATAATTCAAATGCCCTTATTAAAAAATTAATTTCGGTCATTGGTGAGAATAAATTTCACATTGTTCCAATAAAACGTGGCAACATCGATGAAACTAAAATCCAAATTTATGACGAAAAAGATTTCCGCAAAATGGTTGCTAAATTTGAAAAAAAATAAAACAAGCTTCTACACATACCAGCTTAAGAGCGCTAAAGGCATGCAGATCGTATTGAAGGGCATAGATTCTTATGTTGTTTCCGAAGAAATAAAAGATGCACTCGTCCTCCAGGGGTTTAAGGTAAAAAATGTATCCAATATAATAAATAGAGAGAAGATTCCCCAACCTCTATTTCGTGTTGAACTTGAGCCTAATGATATAAAATTGAGACGCATCCAATTTATAATTTAAAATACCTCTTGTACCGAAAAATCACAGTTGAAGAGCCACATAAGCGTTCAGATCCTGTACAGTGCCATAATTGCCAAGAATATGGCCATACAAAAACATACTGCAATTTACCCTCTGTTTGTGTTGTGTGCGGCGAATTACACGGCACTGCTAGTTGCAATAAGCCAAAAGATCAAAGTGATAAAAAATGCAGTAATTGTGGTGGTAATCACACCGCTAACTACAGAGGTTGTCCTGTGTACTCTTTCGTAAAGAAGACTATGGTGCAAAAACCTAAATTAGCTCCAGCTCAATCAGCAAACGCTTACTCTGCCACTTTTGCGCAAATGAGCCAACCAGTTACTTCCCGTGTATCGTATGCAGATGCTGCTAAGACAAATTCAATTCCCACACAAAATGTTTCCCCGCCAAATAATTCAAAAAATACTGACGCAAGCTTTAATTTTAATCGCCTTGAGTTCACTATTGAAAATCTTGTGCAAACTATCAACAATTTTGCAACAAATATGACTAGCATGATGCAAGAAATGCTGCGAATGCAGAATAATCTACTTCAAGCATTAATTAATAAGCCATGAACACGTTAACAATATGTTTCTGGAACGCAAACGGCATTCGCCAACATAAAAATGAACTTGAGCACTTCCTTACGGAAAAAAATATTGACATAATGTTGGTCTCTGAGACTCATTTGACTTCGAGAAGCTTTTTAAAAATTAATGGCTACACTATATATGACAAAGGACCCTAGAGGGAGAGCATGCGTTGGATCTGCAATTCTAATTAAGTCAAGACACAAGCACTATGTCCTTGACAATGTTAGTGAAGAATATATGCAAGCTACGAATATTTTTGTAGAAAATTTTTGTTAGAATTTCGTGATATCATCAATTTATTCACCTCCCAGATTTTCAGTTACCGAAGATCAGTATGAAAAGTTCTACAAATCGCTTGGATCTTGTTTCGTGGCAGCTCGAGACCACAATGCAAAACATACGTACTGGGGTTCGCGCCTTGTAACACCTAGAGGTCGAGCTTTGTTTAATACAATTTCAAAAATGGGATTGGATGTTATTTCGAGTGGGGAGCCCACTTACTGGCCTACTGACGTACAAAAAATTCCGGATGTTATAGATTTTGGCGTCATGAAAAACATTTCTAGGGATTTAATTCATGTTGAAGCTTCTCTAGATCTCTCCTCCGATCACTCTCCGACTATCGTTTCAATCTGTAACCCAGATCGCACGACTTTGTATGATAGTGTATCACGGCCTTAAGCAGGAACGAAATTCATATAGACATTGCTGAACCAAACGTTGCTTTAGCAAAAATTCCTAATAAATTAAAGACTATTTAATTAATTATTATTTATTTTGATATTAACACTTCTCAAGAAGTTTAAACTCTATGAAATCATTTCTTGCTTGTATCGTTTCAAAATATTGTATTCAAATATAGTATATAAATAATTTTTGTCCTTGGACAAATTGTATACACAGTTGGACGCGACTTAAAAAACCTTTCTTATGATACCCATATTGTATATGTTGGTAAGGAAACATAGGGCCAAACATGTCGACAACGTTCGACTCGTCGCACACTTACATTGAAAACAAATTTTAATATTTTGTTGTTGTTTCAAATGTAAGTGTGCGACAAGTCGAACGTTGTCGATATCGTGGGTCAGGCCTATATTCTCAAATTGACAAAACATGGAAAAATAGACCCTTTTTCAAAATGGTCCAGCTCACGAGAGGTCAAAGCTGAAGCCGAAATATTTTAAATGACATCATAAAAGATACCAATGTTCATTTTGAGGGGGTACACCTTGCACGAATTTCTCTTCCATACAACTTGAGTTGCTCTAATGTACATATAAATTTGTTGGATTCGAATATTAATTTTATTATTATTTAGTTTATTATTATTAGATTATTATTATTATTTAGGGCTTGTTCATCTACATGCGAACGATAGATTCGAAATTTATATTAGAAACAAAAACAAAAAACTGAAATTTGATTTTGTTTTCAATACAAATATTCGATCGAAACTATCGTTCGCATTTAGATGAACAGGCCCTTAGTTTTTTTTCTAATATATACTTTACTTTTTGTCTATATATTGTTTTTGTTTTGAATATTTTGTTTTTTTAGTTTTAATTATAACTTAATTTTTGTTATTGAAACTGGACTGTTAATTTATGTTTTATTAATATTTTACTTATTAAGTAAAATATATTTTTTGAGACATTTTTAGACTTAGTTGAACTGTAGTGAATTTTTAACCAGAAATAATTTCTTATTCGGGCTTAAGTTCAGTAATTTCAGTTCTTATTGAATGATATATTTTTTATTAATCAATGTGAGTTTCTAAAGAAGAGAGAACAATTAAACTAAACTTCTCTTCTTTAGAAACTATTAGAATTTAATAGCACGTACGCAAGAATTAAGGAATTAAATATTAGTAGAAAATCAAAAAGAATTGGAACAACAAAATACCACAATGGCATCATTTAGTTTAGAAATCGTTTCAAAAGCTTTACTATTGTTTGCTGGTAATTTCGTAGAACTTGAGAGTTTCTTAATAACAGCGGAGCTTATAAACAAATCATTATAAGCAACAGCAAAAGTAGATTTTCTTCAATACGTTTATTATGCTAAACTAACATCTAACGTTAGAACAGCGATATGAAGTTATATCAAACCAGAAAACTTTGAAGCATTAAAAGAATTGTTACAAAAAAGATACAAAACCTCTAAAACAATACCAGAATTATAAAACAAGCTTAGTATTCCAAAGAAAAATGTCAGTTAATTCATTTAAAGACAAAATATTAAATATAATAGATAGCCTAAACAAGTTAGGGATAGAAGAACTAGGAAATACTGCGACAGTAGCAGAAAAGAATATAATAGTTAAATTAAATAATAAATTAGCCCTAGATACTTTCAAAAAGGGACTGAATGAAGACTTCAAATCGACCATATACGCGTCGCGACAAACCACATTGCAAGAAGCATCAGAACTTGCAAGTGAACTTGAAAATGAAAAGAAGATAACTGATAATACAATTCTACATATCAGAAATAGAAACCACGGTATCAATCACAAAATCACAACAGAAATAATAACACATTTACTAACTACAACAATAACAGTTCTTATAACAACCAAAACTTAAACAAAAATAGTTACACAAGAAACAACAATTTCTCTAGAAACAATAATTTCAACAATAATAGAAATAATTTCAATAATAGAAATAATTTCAGTAACAATAGGAATAACAACAATTATAGAAGAAACTTTAACAATAACCAAGATTACGCCAACAGAAACAACAACAAGTATGTACACACCATACAAAGTTCGGGAAACGAAGTAGGCCCAGAATACATAACTATTCCGGAGAGCCAGAATTAAGAATACATAGGATATGCGCAAACAGAACAAATTTTATAAACACAAAATACAAGAATAGAATATTGACATTCCTTATCGACACAGGCGCTGACATATCACTTTGTCGTATGTGTAAAGACTTTGAAGGTGAACAATTAATTTAACCCAGAACGAAAATGTAAACTTACTGGAATCACAAAGGAAGAAATGTACCCTTTAGGCACAATAGAACTTGAACTCTCCTTAGCAAATTAAAAATGTAAACATTCTTTCCAACTAGTAAATTCAGATTTTCTTATAGAAACAGATGGCGTAATTGGTAGAGATTTTCTGCAAAAATATCTTTGTAAAATTGATTACAAGACATTTACAATTTCTTTATTTATAAATGAGTCTACCACAATTCTGCCCGTGCAATCAAAACCAATTTCTTCATTACAAATAACAATACTACCCAGAACAGAAATTATTCAAGCCATAAAACTAGAACTAAAAGAAGATTGCGTCATATTTAATAAACAATTACAAGAGGGAATATTTTTAAGTAATTCAATAGCACCCAAAAGCGGCATGACACACATAAAAATTTTAAACACAACAAATGACTTCGTAACAATAAAATGAATTCAACTCCAGACTGACCCACTTAAAAATTATGAGATATTAAGTTACAATAATATGAACAATAACGAACGTTTTGAAAGAATAGTGAATGAACTGAAATTAGACCATAATGACAAATAATGGCAAGAATAAAAAAATACAATAAGATAGAAGAGTAACATTGAAACGTAACAACAATAACAACAAGAGCAATGTAAAGAGAAATATGAAAAAAACCATGGAAAACAGAAATCGAGTAATTTTTTCTACCCCTCTTTCTTCTCTACCCCGTTCGCTAACAAACAAAAAGTGACGTCGAAAAATAGACTTCATAAAAGTCTTCGTGTGAATTAGGTGATATTTAAAAAATATCAAAATGTTTTTCATTTAGAAAACGAAAAATGAACCGTCAACAATTTCTATAAACAAACAATCACGACCTCGGACAACACACTAGTTTATATAAAAAACTATAGACTACCACACTCGCATACTGAAGTAATATATGAACAAGTACAGAAAATGCTTGATGACGAAATAATAGAACCATCAATTAGCCCATATAATGCCCCACTACTTTTGGTACCAAAGAAAAATATAGAAGATAAAAAGAAATGGAGACTTGTTGTAGACTTTAGAAAACTTAATGATAAAATTGTCAATGACAAATTTCCTTTAACTAGATTAGAAGACATTTTGGACAAATTAGGTAGAGTAAAATATGATATGACCAGTTCCTTTCACCAAATTGAGTTAAATAAAGAATCCAGACCACTAACTGCTTTTTCCACGCCACAAGGCCATTTTCAATTTAAAAGACTTCCATTCGAATTAAAAATTTCTTCAAATAGTTTCCAAAGAATGCTTACAATAGCACTATCTGGATCAGAATCTGAAGCATTTCTTTACGTTGATGACATAATTGTATACGGATGTAGCTTAAATCATCACAATCAAAATTTAATAAAAGTACTAAACCGATTACAAAAATACAATCTAAAACTAAATCCAAAGAAATGTTGTTTTTTAAGACCAGAAGTAGTTTACTTATGTAGGACATTTAATAACAAAAGACGGAAAGAAGACAGACCCATCCAAATACGAAGTAATCAAAAACTATCCAGTACCGAAAAACGCGGACGAAGTAAGACGATTCCTTGCGTTCTGCAATTACTACATAAAATTTATATCAAACTTTGCCGACATTGCAAAACATTTGAACGCACTATTAAAGAAATCAACTAAATTCATTTGGACAGAACAATGCCAACATGCTTTTGAAGAATTAAAAGAAAAATTGATGAACCCACCAGTATTGCAATATCCGGATTTTGATAAACCATTTATTTTAACAACTGACGCATCAAACTATGCGTTAGGAGCAGTCTTATCTCAAAGCGAAATAGGACAAGATTTACCAATCTCATACGCTAGTAGATCATTGCAAAAACATGATATTAACAAACCAGTAATTGAAAAAGAACTTCTAGCAATTCATTGGAGCATAAATTTCTTTAAACCTTACTTATATGGCAGAAAATTTATTGTAGTTACAGACCACGGACCCCTAATTTCACTATTTTCACAAAAGAATCCTTCATCAAAAATGACAAGAATAAGACTGGATCTAGGTGACTATGATTTCAAAATTGTTTATAAAAAAGGAAAAATGAATACAAATGCTGATGCACTTTCTAGGATAGAAATAGATTCAGACATATTGAAACAAATGATACCACAAGAAAATGACGAAAAAGAAAAAAAGTATTAATAAGTTAAACAATGCAAATAAGAATAACATTAATGAGGCAAATAAAATAATAGATAATGAAAAAAATTAAGAGGAAAATGATATAGATAATAATACACGTGTAGAAGAAAATAATATGGAAAAATGTAATTCTCAGAAGTCTGATCAACTTCAAATATGGGAATGCATATCCATTAATGACGTCAAAAAGATGAAAAAATTGCAATTTAATAAAAGTGAAAATATAGAAGAAAAAGATATAATTATTGAAGATAATATTGTGCACATTGGACATAATGATAATTCATCGAAACCAGTTTCGACCATGAAGAAGTTATGTGCCAAAAATAAGATTAATAACAATAAAGTAAGTAACGATAATTCTCCGAAACTAGATTCGATTATGAAGAAGTTACATACAGAAAATATGAATAATAATAATATGCATGCAAGATTCAGTGATAACTCAGCGAAACTAGATTCGATTCTGAGGAAACTGATATCTAAAATGAATAAAGAAAATATAAAAGAATTAGCGCTTTCAAATGCAGATAAAATATTTAAAATATATACCAAAGAAGAATTAAAAGAAGCATTTGCAAAAATAAGAATAAATAACAAAAGTCCTCAACTGAAAATATTAATATACAACGCCCCAAAAAGAATAACAGATGACATTTCAAAATATAAACTAATTGACCAATTCCACAATACCACCCACGCGGGACACTTAGGAATAAGAAAAACAATCATTAAATTAAAATAACGATACATCTGGAAGAACATGAACAAGATGGTAAAACAGTTTGTATCTTATTGTGACAGTTGCAACAAAAATAAACAAACAAAACACATAAAAGAACCACTAACACTAACAAACACACCAAACAATAGTTTGGTCACAGCAAAAATATTAGTTGAACATTTTATTTTAAAATATGGTCAATTTAAAGTACTTAAATCCGACAGAGGAACAGAATTTACAAATGAACTTATGGAAAACATATGCTCATTATTACAAATCAAACAAGTATTTTCAACACCATACCACCATGAAACATTAGGTTAATGAATTCTTGCTAACAACTGCAAATGATTATGAATGGGATAAGTGGATTCCATATTTCACTTTTGCCTACAATACGGCACCACATGTAGATACAGGCTACTCGCCTTTTGAATTAATTTATTGGAAATTACCAAGCCTACCATCTGACACCATAAATAATAAAATAAAAACGAGTCACATTACAATTTGCATTAAATAAGGCAAAAGAGTTATTAATAAAATCAAAAGACAAAAGAATAAGTAATGATAAAATTAAAAATAGACTTAATCTTAATGTAGGAGATTTAGTACTGGTTAAAATAGAAGATAGGAAAAAGCATCAAAGTCCATACAAAGGACCATTCAAAATAGTAAGTAAGGATGGTGTAAACACCACAATAGATTACAAGGGAACAAATAAAACATACCATAATAATAATTTAAAACCATTTAAATCATTATAGAATAAAAATCCTAATATAATCGCTAATATATACGTAAAAATAAGATACATATATGTACCTATATAAAAATTCAAATTACCCAGCTAAAAAAATATGTATGGAGCATATATGATATCCCATATATTGTTCGGATCCGAAAAATGAGGGTATATGGGCATGTATGATTATATATATTCATACATTTTCATACATGTATGTGTAAATTCCCTCCACAGTATACAAAGTTCATATTCATTCACTCTTGATTCACAAAAGCGCACTGCTGTGCAATAAATTAAATTACTAAAATTAAATTTTTTTAGACTTGAGAGAGGTTGTATTTAATGAAACTTTTGTTTGGACAAATAATTCAAAACTAACTAAAAGTCATTTCATTCATCAAAAGGTGAATCAATTATTTAAAAAACACAAAAATCATATTCGTACATAACATTTAGCTTAAGAAATCAGATTAAAAACTAATGCAATTAATTATAAAAGAAAAAATAATCCGTCTAACAATAGTTTTCAATGCAGTAATATGAACTTTGTTTCTTATCTAGAGAATTTTGTTATTTTCTATAAAATTAATGACTGGATTATCCTTTTGATTATTTGATATATTAAATGGGGCCACAATGTATAAAATCATACAAGAATGGGTTTTTTGTAACAAAAGTTTTTTCTTTTTTAAACGTTGAGGGTACGCATATAAACTTTGCATATCGTATGTATTTTCTAATGGATTTCCAGTGATAAAATTCCAAGCTTTTTTTGATTGCAAAAACGATCTTATGTGAGATATCATGTATGCATACATTCTTATATGTCTCGATATATTAAATCTTACATCTATATATGGATCATGAAGAGCTTCATAATTAAATTTACATACTTATGTATATGAGCTCATATGTTATAATACATTTCATATATTAGTCCATATATTAGTTCATATATAATAGTTTTGCCATGTATAATCCCATACATTTCCATACATGAATTCATACATATTCATATATACATAGTTATATACATTCATATATTAAAAATATACGGACCATATATAATTTTTTTAGCTGGGTAATCATTTTATATTCAATATATGTTCAAATTAATTATGTATATAAGTAAATTATAAGAAAATATTGCAACAATGCTTGAAGTTGATTATAAAAATTCCTCCCTAATTTTTCTCTTAAGGGGTAGGGTGTAGTGTATCACACAAGTTGATAATGCTTGCACAATGAATGCAACAAAGAACTAATAAAGTATCAATAACATTATCCAGCTAAAAAAATATGTATGGAGCATATATGATATCCCATATATGGTTCGGATCCGAAAAATGAGGGTATATGGGCATATATGATAATATATATTCATACATTTTCATACATGAATGTGTATTCCCTATATAGAATGCAAAGTTCATGTTGATTCAAAAAGCGCACTGCTGTGCAATAAATTAAATTATTAAAATTATTTTTTTCTGAAATTTTGTACAGACAGGTTGTGTTTAATGAAACATTTGTTCGAACAAAATAATACAAAACGAACTAAAAGACATTTCATTCGACATTTTAATAGAAACTGTGAATCGATTAAAAACTAATGCAATCATAAAAAAATTAATCCGTTTTTATACTAACAAATTTATAATTAAATTAATAATAATTTAATGACTGAATTATCTTTTTGATTATTTGATTTATTAAATAGGCAAACAATATATAAAATCCTACAAGTACGATTTTTTGGTTGCACGAGTTTTTATTTTTTAAACCTTGAGGCTCTACGCATATTAACTTTGCATCCGCTTATGTATTTTTTAACAGACTTCCAATTCACCAGTGATTAAAAAGAGGGAAAAAGATCGAATTAATAAAATTTAATCTTTTTTGATTGCAAATGCGATCTTATGTGATATATCATGTATGCATACATTTTTATATGTCACTATATTATCATCTTATTTCTATATATGAATCGCATATAAAGAACTTCATAATTAAAATTTCCATGTATGAGTTCATATATTATAATACATTTCATATATTAGTCCATATATCAATTCATATATAATGGTTTTGCCATCTATAATACCATAATACATTTCCATACATGAATTCATACATATTCATATATATTTATATACATTCATATATTAAAAATATATGGACCATATATAATTTTTTTAGCTGGGTACTTTCATTGTATGCATGCATGGTGCAATGCTGAACTGCTTATGAATAATTGTTTGAGCGACACATTTTTGTTTGAGTGCAATTTTAAATATAAAACACGATGATTGGTCAAGCGAGAATGTGAATACGATCCTTCATGGTATTGAAAGAGAAAACAATAATATTTGTATGTTTAGAATAAGTTAGAAAGGTTAAGATTTATTTTCAAAATTAGTATATAAGCCAAAGAAAACTAAAATAAAATCAGACTTTAATTTGAATTAACATAAATCGGCTCTTTAGCATTGTTTCAATTAAAAGTTTCAAAAACTTCTTTTGGCAGTTCTTTTGAACGCCTAAGTTTTAGCTGGAACCCCCAGCTGTTTTAAAATAAAAAGGGGTTATAGGGTCTGCTTTTTTTAAAACACTATTTTTTTCATGCCGACTTGGCTTATAACACTTTGTCTAGTATTTTTATACCGTCAAAATCTGGTTTGTGTTTAATATTTGTTATATGTTGTGACAATGCAGTATTCTCTTTGTTTTTACTGATGTCTGCTTTATGTTCGTTCACTCTTGTTTCTAAGCTCCTCTTTGTAGTTACACAAGATCACAGCTGACGTTATCATTACCTTTACAAGGAATTTCATATACAACGTTGTTTTTATAGTTACATTATTTCTTAAGTCTATTTTCTTAATTTTGTAAGGTCCTCTATATTGGGTTTCTAATTAATGACCTACTTCATTTTTGAGTAAAATTAGATCTCCTATTTTAAAGTTATAAACAAGTATATCTTTATCATAGTTTAATTTTTGCCTAAGTTTTTTTATCTAATAATTGGCTAGCTCTCTTATATGCTATTTATAATCTAAATTTTGTTTCTTTGGCATAGTCATCTATGTAATATAGTGATGCTACTTTATCTACATTGAATATTTGAAAACTGTTAGGAGTTCTTGCTAAGACTAACTCATAAGGACAATAATTATGTATTGTTGAAGGTGTTGTATTAAAACAACAAGTAAAATATTTTAGCAATTCGTCCCAATCATATTTGTCTATAGATATGTAGGAACGTACATATTCATTGAAAGTTCTATGACTTCTTTCTATTGTACCTACTGTTTGGTGGTGATGAGCAGTGGTGATGAGTTAGTTTTTCAATTTTTAGTAGATTACATTGTTCTGTTAAAATAGAATTTTTATATTTATATTTATTTATATTATATTTATATTTATTTTTTATATTTTATATATAAAAAACTTGGGTTTTATTAACTATGCAGTTCGGTAATTTGTACATTACACATTACCTAAAATCCAAGTTAATATAAACTATTACAATAAGGTACATACCCTACAAGAACACTAACAGTCAATTGACTGCTCATTTGATCGGAAGTCATGCAGGATATATTCATCAATGCGTAGAACAAAGTTTCTATCACATTGTTAAAGGCAAAATGAAAAAATGTGATGGAAACTTTTATGTACGTGTGATGTTGCATCTCTCTCTAACCAATGAATGTAACATATAGTTGAACTGCTCACTCCGGTGCCTTTTAGTAATCAATGATAGCATAAATATTACTCAAGTTTGACTGTTCATAATTGAATAATATATCCCCCACAATTGGGAAATCACACTTGATTGATATACTGACAGCAAAAATAATTTTTATTTTATTTGCTTTTTTATTATAAAAAGTAACTTTAAACTACATACGTAACTAACATTTTTAAAACAAAAAATACATATAAACAAAAACACCAAATAATTTCAGCAGTATCTATCCCTCTTCACGCCTTTTCATCACCAACGACCTTGCTCTTTACAAATATCTAAAATTTTGAAAATAAATATATGTACATATTAAATTAAACATGGTGAATTTCATTTATTTACTATTTTACTTATCTTTTTTAACACTTTTGTAAACTTTTCCCTGATGATATGAATTGTATTAACGCCTTCTTCAACCCCAACGCATCTTGATCTTTCTAAATATCTAAAACCTGAAAAAGAAACGAATACATACATACATACATACATATACGTGTATGTATGTATATATTTAATTAAACTGAATAAAATTTCTTGTTTTCTTTATTGTTTTTATCTTACTTTTTCACAAACACCATAATTTTTTTTACCACTTTTAAACATTTTAATTTTACAAACTGAACGAACTATAAATTATTTTCAGTAAAATTCAATATTTTAAAAATTCTGACATACATATGTACATTAGACATTTCACTCTAGCATATATGTTAGAGTAGAGCAACTATAAAAACTGTTGAATGGAATGTAAAATTGTTGCAAATGTGTTAGTAAAAAAAATGTTGTTTGTGTTAGTTTCAGTCATTCATTTCTTGTAGGGCATATACATACATATATTTTTCGAAATTATTTTTATTGAAATGTTTTATATTTTATTGTCAAAAGTAAATTTTTGAGCAAGAAGGTTTGTATGTATTAAATTTATAAAATATTTAAATTTATGTAAAATAATTCTTTTTAATTATTATAGATAAATTAGCTGATCCCGGCAAACGTCCTCTCTCTTCCTTGATGTCCGTTTTTAATTTTTAATGGTATAGAGGCATGTACGCAAATTGCCAGTGTATCCTGCATATATGTACATAGTTGTTGTAAAATATTTAAAATATATACCAAAGAAGAATTAAAAGAAGCATTTGCAAAAATAAGAATAAATAACAAAAGTCCTCAACTGAAAATATTAATATACAACGCCCCAAAAAGAATAACAGATGACATTTTAAAATATAAACTAATTGACCAATTCCACAATACCACCCACGCGGGACACTTAGGAATAAGAAAAACAATCATTAAATTAAAATAACGATACATCTGGAAGAACATGAACAAGATGGTAAAACAGTTTGTATCTTATTGTGACAGTTGCAACAAAAATAAACAAACAAAACACATAAAAGAACCACTAACACTAACAAACACACCAAACAATAGTTTGGTCACAGCAAAAATATTAGTTGAACATTTTATTTTAAAATATGGTCAATTTAAAGTACTTAAATCCGACAGAGGAACAGAATTTACAAATGAACTTATGGAAAACATATGCTCATTATTACAAATCAAACAAGTATTTTCAACACCATACCACCATGAAACATTAGGTTAATGAATTCTTGCTAACAACTGCAAATGATTATGAATGGGATAAGTGGATTCCATATTTCACTTTTGCCTACAATACGGCACCACATGTATAGGGTGTTTTTTATTGAGGTATAGAACTTTAAGTTGGCATCACTTTTTTAACTGGCGGCCATTTTGTCAGCTGTCAAGTGATTAATATTTAGTTTGGTTTGCCAAAAGAACAACGCTTGCAAATCGTGCAAATTTATTTCGAAAATAATGGTTCAGTTCGCGAAGTTTACCGCAAGCTCCGTCCATTTTATGGTCGACATAATCGTCCATCAGAGCAATTAATTCGGTTAACCATGGATCGTTTTCGCACTACGTTTACTCTATGTGATAATACGCATCCGCAGAGACGTCGAACAGTGCGCACCAAAGAAACAATTGCCGCTGTAGAGCAAAGTGTTGAAGAGGACCCGAATGAATCGATTCGCCACCGTGCACAGCAATTGGAGCCGACTAACCGACTATTTTGTTCCCGAATTGGATGGCATGAATGTGGATGAGTTGTGGTTCCAACAAGACGGCGCTACATGCCACACAGCGCACGTCACAATCGATTTATTGAAGGAAACATTCGATGAGCGCATAATTTCGCGGAATGGACCTGTCAATTGGCCACCAAGATCGTGTGATTTGACACCATTGGATTATTTTCTTTGGGGATATGTGAAGTCGCTCGTCTACGCCAACAAACCAGAAACGTTAGGGGACTTGGAAGCCAACATTCGTGGCGTTATTGCCAACATACGGCCCCATATGCTCGAAAAAGTGGTTGAAAATTGGACCTGTAGAATTGGCTTTATTCGAGCCAGCCGCGGCGGCCACATGCCCGAAATCATATTTAAACATTAATGGCATAAAATTATCCTTCCAATAAAGCCAAATTGATGGACATTAAAACGATTTTCTTGTGTTTTATTTCAATTCAAAGTTCTATACCCCTGAAAAAAACACCCTATAGATACAGGCTACTCGCCTTTTGAATTAATTTATTGGAAATTACCAAGCCTACCATCTGACACCATAAATAATAAAATAAAAATGTACGTACAAGAGTTACGAGTCACATTACAATTTGCATTAAATAAGGCAAAAGAGTTATTAATAAAATCAAAAGACAAAAGAATAAGTAATGATAAAATTAAAAATAGACTTAATCTTAATGTAGGAGATTTAGTACTAGTTAAAATAGAAGATAGGAAAAAGCATCAAAGTCCATACAAAGGACCATTCAAAATAGTAAGTAAGGATGGTGTAAACACCACAATAGATTACAAGGGAACAAATAAAACATACCATAATAATAATTTAAAACCATTTAAATCATTATAGAATAAAAATCCTAATATAATCGCTAATATATACGTAAAAATAAGATACATATATGTACCTATATAAAAATTCAAATTACCCAGCTAAAAAAATATGTATGGAGCATATATGATATCCCATATATTGTTCGGATCCGAAAAATGAGGGTATATGGGCATGTATGATTATATATATTCATACATTTTCATACATGTATGTGTAAATTCCCTCCACAGTATACAAAGTTCATATTCATTCACTCTTGATTCACAAAAGCGCACTGCTGTGCAATAAATTAAATTACTAAAATTAAATTTTTTTAGACTTGAGAGAGGTTGTATTTAATGAAACTTTTGTTTGGACAAATAATTCAAAACTAACTAAAAGTCATTTCATTCATCAAAAGGTGAATCAATTATTTAAAAAACACAAAAATCATATTCGTACATAACATTTAGCTTAAGAAATCAGATTAAAAACTAATGCAATTAATTATAAAAGAAAAAATAATCCGTCTAACAATAGTTTTCAATGCAGTAATATGAACTTTGTTTCTTATCTAGAGAATTTTGTTATTTTCTATAAAATTAATGACTGGATTATCCTTTTGATTATTTGATATATTAAATGGGGCCACAATGTATAAAATCATACAAGAATGGGTTTTTTGTAACAAAAGTTTTTTCTTTTTTAAACGTTGAGGGTACGCATATAAACTTTGCATATCGTATGTATTTTCTAATGGATTTCCAGTGATAAAATTCCAAGCTTTTTTTGATTGCAAAAACGATCTTATGTGAGATATCATGTATGCATACATTCTTATATGTCTCGATATATTAAATCTTACATCTATATATGGATCATGAAGAGCTTCATAATTAAATTTACATACTTATGTATATGAGCTCATATGTTATAATACATTTCATATATTAGTCCATATATTAGTTCATATATAATAGTTTTGCCATGTATAATCCCATACATTTCCATACATGAATTCATACATATTCATATATACATAGTTATATACATTCATATATTAAAAATATACGGACCATATATAATTTTTTTAGCTGGGTAATCATTTTATATTCAACATATGTTCAAATTAATTATGTATATAAGTAAATTATAAGAAAATATTGCAACAATGCTATGAAGTTGATTATAAAAATTCCTCCCTAATTTTTCTCTTAAGGGGTAGGGTGTAGTGTATCACACAAGTTGATAATGCTTGCACAATGAATGCAACAAAGAACTAATAAAGTATCAATAACATTATCCAGCTAAAAAAATATGTATGGAGCATATATGATATCCCATATATGGTTCGGATCCGAAAAATGAGGGTATATGGGCATATATGATAATATATATTCATACATTTTCATACATGAATGTGTATTCCCTATATAGAATGCAAAGTTCATGTTGATTCAAAAAGCGCACTGCTGTGCAATAAATTAAATTATTAAAATTATTTTTTTCTGAAATTTTGTACAGACAGGTTGTGTTTAATGAAACATTTGTTCGAACAAAATAATACAAAACGAACTAAAAGACATTTCATTCGACATTTTAATAGAAACTGTGAATCGATTAAAAACTAATGCAATCATAAAAAAAATTAATCCGTTTTTATACTAACAAATTTATAATTAAATTAATAATAATTTAATGACTGAATTATCTTTTTGATTATTTGATTTATTAAATAGGCAAACAATATATAAAATCCTACAAGTACGATTTTTTGGTTGCACGAGTTTTTATTTTTTAAACCTTGAGGCTCTACGCATATTAACTTTGCATCCGCTTATGTATTTTTTAACAGACTTCCAATTCACCAGTGATTAAAAAGAGGGAAAAAGATCGAATTAATAAAATTTAATCTTTTTTGATTGCAAATGCGATCTTATGTGATATATCATGTATGCATACATTTTTATATGTCACTATATTATCATCTTATTTCTATATATGAATCGCATATAAAGAACTTCATAATTAAAATTTCCATGTATGAGTTCATATATTATAATACATTTCATATATTAGTCCATATATCAATTCATATATAATGGTTTTGCCATCTATAATACCATAATACATTTCCATACATGAATTCATACATATTCATATATATTTATATACATTCATATATTAAAAATATATGGACCATATATAATTTTTTTAGCTGGGTACTTTCATTGTATGCATGCATGGTGCAATGCTGAACTGCTTATGAATAATTGTTTGAGCGACACATTTTTGTTTGAGTGCAATTTTAAATATAAAACACGATGATTGGTCAAGCGAGAATGTGAATACGATCCTTCATGGTATTGAAAGAGAAAACAATAATATTTGTATGTTTAGAATAAGTTAGAAAGGTTAAGATTTATTTTCAAAATTAGTATATAAGCCAAAGAAAACTAAAATAAAATCAGACTTTAATTTGAATTAACATAAATCGGCTCTTTAGCATTGTTTCAATTAAAAGTTTCAAAAACTTCTTTTGGCAGTTCTTTTGAACGCCTAAGTTTTAGCTGGAACCCCCAGCTGTTTTAAAATAAAAAGGGGTTATAGGGTCTCCTTTTTTTAAAACACTATTTTTTTCATGCCGACTTGGCTTATAACACTTTGTCTAGTATTTTTATACCGTCAAAATCTGGTTTGTGTTTAATATTTGTTATATGTTGTGACAATGCAGTATTCTCTTTGTTTTTACTGATGTCTGCTTTATGTTCGTTCACTCTTGTTTCTAAGCTCCTCTTTGTAGTTACACAAGATCACAGCTGACGTTATCATTACCTTTACAAGGAATTTCATATACAACGTTGTTTTTATAGTTACATTATTTCTTAAGTCTATTTTCTTAATTTTGTAAGGTCCTCTATATTGGGTTTCTAATTTATGACCTACTTCATTTTTGAGTAAAATTAGATCTCCTATTTTAAAGTTATAAACAAGTATATCTTTATCATAGTTTAATTTTTGCCTAAGTTTTTTTATCTAATAATTGGCTAGCTCTCTTATATGCTATTTATAATCTAAATTTTGTTTCTTTGGCATAGTCATCTATGTAATATAGTGATGCTACTTTATCTACATTGAATATTTGAAAACTGTTAGGAGTTCTTGCTAAGACTAACTCATAAGGACAATAATTATGTATTGTTGAAGGTGTTGTATTAAAACAACAAGTAAAATATTTTAGCAATTCGTCCCAATCATATTTGTCTATAGATATGTAGGAACGTACATATTCATTGAAAGTTCTATGACTTCTTTCTATTGTACCTACTGTTTGGTGGTGATGAGCAGTGGTGATGAGTTAGTTTTTCAATTTTTAGTAGATTACATTGTTCTGTTAAAATAGAATTTTTATATTTATATTTATTTATATAATATTTATATTTATTTTTTATATTTTATATATAAAAAACTTGGGTTTTATTAACTATGCAGTTCGGTAATTTGTACATTACACATTACCTAAAATCCAAGTTAATATAAACTATTACAATAAGGTACATACCCTACAAGAACACTAACAGTCAATTGACTGCTCATTTGATCGGAAGTCATGCAGGATATATTCATCAATGCGTAGAACAAAGTTTCTATCACATTGTTAAAGGCAAAATGAAAAAATGTGATGGAAACTTTTGTGTACGTGTGATGTTGCATCTCTCTCTAACCAATGAATGTAACATATAGTTGAACTGCTCACTCCGGTGCCTTTTAGTAATCAATGATAGCATAAATATTACTCAAGTTTGACTGTTCATAATTGAATAATATATCCCCCACAATTGGGAAATCACACTTGATTGATATACTGACAGCAAAAATAATTTTTATTTTATTTGCTTTTTTATTATAAAAAGTAACTTTAAACTACATACGTAACTAACATTTTTAAAACAAAAAATACATATAAACAAAAACACCAAATAATTTCAGCAGTATCTATCCCTCTTCACGCCTTTTCATCACCAACGACCTTGCTCTTTACAAATATCTAAAATTTTGAAAATAAATATATGTACATATTAAATTAAACATGGTGAATTTCATTTATTTACTATTTTACTTATCTTTTTTAACACTTTTGTAAACTTTTCCCTGATGATATGAATTGTATTAACGCCTTCTTCAACCCCAACGCATCTTGATCTTTCTAAATATCTAAAACCTGAAAAAGAAACGAATACATACATACATACATACATATACGTGTATGTATGTATATATTTAATTAAACTGAATAAAATTTCTTGTTTTCTTTATTGTTTTTATCTTACTTTTTCACAAACACCATAATTTTTTTTACCACTTTTAAACATTTTAATTTTATAAACTGAACGAACTATAAATTATTTTCAGTAAAATTCAATATTTTAAAAATTCTGACATACATATGTACATTAGACATTTCACTCTAGCATATATGTTAGAGTAGAGCAACTATAATAACTGTTGAATTGAATGTAAAATTGTTGCAAATGTGTTAGTAAAAAAAATGTTGTTTGTGTTAGTTTCAGTCATTCATTTCTTGTAGGGCATATACATACATATATTTTTCGAAATTATTTTTATTGAAATGTTTTATATTTTATTGTCAAAAGTAAATTTTTGAGCAAGAAGGTTTGTATGTATTAAATTTATAAAATATTTAAATTTATGTAAAATAATTCTTTTTAATTATTATAGATAAATTAGCTGATCCCGGCAAACGTCCTCTCTCTTCCTTGATGTCCGTTTTTAATTTTTAATGGTATAGAGGCATGTACGCAAATTGCCAGTGTATCCTGCATATATGTACATAGTTGTTTCCGTCGGAAGCTGCAGACGACCTATACCTTCGCACAGGAAGATCCCCATCCCAAGTTTTAATGGTCTCCATCAACTCAAAGCTGCTTTACGAATGCTGGCAAACGTAGTCTTATGCCAGGTACACAACTGGGACGAACGACGAATTTCGTGGACGGTGACGAATTCATCTATAATAATTCGCTGAGTAAATTCGTCGTGTGAAGCACAACAACGACGAATAAATAAGAGCTCTTATAACTGATAAAGTTGCTTATTGTTTGTGCAAAGAAAGAGAAAACTGTTTTTTCCTGGGTATAAATAAATGTATCAGAGAGTTCGTCACGCACGACGAGTTTCGTTCTACGGCAGTGTTGTGTTAATTTGCATATGCATGAATGTGTTTTATTTTTTATGAAAAAATTCGTCGTTCGTCCCAGTTGTGTTCCTAGCATTACCTTTAGATGTTTTATTTTCGTGGTGTTTTTTCGATTTTATTTATATGTATATAGATAAATAAATTATTAAATAAATAACAAATTTTTTTAAAAATTCAAAAATTCTTTAAATCCATGACAGTTGTCGAATTATAAATAAAGGGTGTTTTTTTTAAAGGTACAGAACTTCGAATTGAAATAAAACACAGAAAATCGTTTTAATGTCCATCAATTTGGCTTTATTGGAAGGATAATTTTATGCCATTAATGTTTGAATATGATTTCGGGCATGTGGTTGCCGCGGCTGGCTCCAATAAAGCCAATTCTACAGATCCAATTTTCAACCACTTTTTCGAGCATATGGGGCCGTATGTTGGCAATAACGCCACGAATGTTGGCTTCCAAGTCCCCTAACGTTTCTGGTTTGTTGGCGTAGACGAGCGACTTCACATATCCCCAAAGAAAATAATCCAATGGTGTCAAATCACACGATCTTGGTGGCCGATTGACAGGTCCATTCCGCGAAATTATGCGCTCATCGAATGTTTCCTTCAATAAATCGATTGTGACGTGCGCTGTGTAGCATGTAGCGCCGTCTTGTTGGAACCACAACTCATCCACATTCATGCCATCCAATTCAGGAACAAAATAGTCGGTTATCATGGCTCTATACCGGTCTCCATTAACGGTAACTGACTCTCCAGCATTATTTCGGAAGAAGTATGGCCCAATGACTCCACCAGCCCATAGAGCACACCAAACAGTCAGTTTTTGTGGATGTAATGGCGTCTCAAGGGTCTCATGTGGATTCTCTTCACTCCAAATGCGGCAATTTTGCTTGTTGACGTAGCCATTCAACCAAAAATGAGCCTCATCACTGAACAAAATTTTGCGATGAAAATCAGCATCGAGATCAATCTCATTTTCGGCCCATACACCAAAATCACGACGCATTGCATGGTCTCGCGGCTTTAATTCTTGCACAAGCTGGATCTTGTAAGGTCGCAAGCCAAGATCTTTGTGCAAAATCTTCCATAAAGTTGATGGACAAAGCTCCAATTGCTGTGCACGGTGGCGAATCGATTCATTCGGGTCCTCTTCAACACTTTGCTCTACAGCGGCAATTGTTTCTTCGGTACGCACTGTTCGACGTCTCTGCGGATGCGTATTATCACATAGAGTAAACGTAGTGCGAAAACGATCCATGGTTAACCGAATTAATTGCTCTGATGGACGATTTGTCGACCATAAAATGGACGGAGCTTGCGGTAAACTTCGCGAACTGAACCATTATTAGTAGTTAATATAACTAAAATCCATGATAATTTGCCGCATTATATATGTATGTATAAATTTACTTTGCTATTTAGATAGTTCACAGAAAACAAAAGTATGAATTTACCTAGTCGTTAAGGAGTTTCAACTAGAATTTTAGTTGATTTTTACCGATATAAAGAAATCAACAAATATACATTATTCTCTCCTTTTTAGAAAGGTAAAAATATTGCCAAGTTAACAGATTATCTAAAAATTATATGACACACTTACGATCACAAATGTATATAATGCATAGCATATATTAGTGAAAGGTTTTGTGCCAAACAAGAACTTGGTCAAAATTTATATCTCACTGCTTTTGATGGCCGAAATTTTTGATAGGAACTTGGCCTTTTCCACATTTATGTTTTTGTGAGGATCTGACAACTTTTTGAAAAATTTTCTATGATAACATTTTTTAAACTTAAAATTTCTAGGGAGTTTTATTTCATAATCATTGTGCCAGTTAAAAATTTCATAGTTGCATAAAATAATGGGTTAGAGCGTGATGAGTTTTGGATTGTACACCTTAAAAATTAATTATTGTGTTATTACAACGGGTCGCCAGTGTGTACGTAATTTGTTAAGAGTCGTCTGGAAAGAAACATGTAAAATACAGCGTCAATTTTAGTGGGAGTGATCCCGCCTATTTTCTCAATATATTTACATATTAAAGTCTGCTTAGCCGAAGTACATAAATCAAAAGGATATCCCCAATTTGCATGCAAACTTTCAATAGAGTAGGTGGTGCTTTAATTTTTGGATTTTCCGATTGAGTAAATCAATTAGGACTATTTGTTTACAAAATGTCAGCTTTCTACAGTATAATATTATGTAAAATTTTTATGGGCCTGGCCCCACCGACTTTTATATCTGTTAGTGCTTATGATTCATGTAAAGTTTTGTAGGAAAAAGCTATTGAGAAATACATGAATAATAGACTAAAAACTGCTAACCCGAAGTACATGAGAGAAAAAGCTAAGATTTATGGGTGAAGTCAGGGCCACTTTTCATTACAGGAAATTTTTACTTTGGATAAGTCCAATGTGTATGAAAAGTTTCAATAAAATTTAACTTAATTTTGTGTTTGCAGGGCTTGTTCCCAACCCGTGATTGAAACTTCTGGTTTCTTAAATTTTTTTTAGTAATCTCTAATCTAGATTAATTTGTGTACCAAATTTCAGCTCTCTAGCGCAAATTAGAGTTTTAGCGGATAAATCTTCTTAGTTTTAAGATTTTCCCACTGGCTTACTCATCTACAATTGCTTGTATATAAAATTTCAGCTCTTTAGCGTGAACTATACCTTATAATTTTATGAGCATTACACCTCCTACTATTTTAAACTCACAATATTTTTGTGAGCAGCGCTTATAATTCATGATAATTTTCTTCTAAAATATGCTAGACCGAAGTAGATTAAACACAAGGCTAAAATTTTATGGGAGTGATCACGCCCTCTTTTTTAGGTGATAGTTTAAAGTATTGTATACGTGCAACTTATATGCAAAGTTTCACTAAAATGGCTTAAGTCAAAAGCTGTATATTAACAGTCTTATTAATATAACTATTTAAGGCTTTATAAAAGGGTTTTAACACAAATTTTCATAAGAAATTTTTCTTAGAAAGCTTTAATAAGTTTTATTAATATGGCTGTAAGTTTTCAGGTTCAAACAATAGTAGCGTGGCCCCGCCAATTCTGAGGATATTTTTTGGTTTTTCGGATTTTTCTAATTGGTTTCTCACCAAGACCTACTTGTGTATCAAATTTCAGCTCATAAGGGCAACTTTTAATTTTTAATACTAAAATTTCGGGGTTTTCAGGTTTTTCTTGTTGTTTTCTCACCTATACCTACCCGTTTATCGAATTTCAGCTCCTTAGCGCAACTTTTAATTTTTAATATTTATAGGCGTAACCATGCCCACTTTTCCAAACTTAAGATTTTTTTCGGCCAGTGTTTATTATTTGTGTCAAGTTTCGTTGCAAACGGATTATAATACATACAGAAATAGTATATCTAAATATGCTGAGCCGTAGAACACGAAAATTAGGTTGAAATTGTATGGGCGTGTCAACGCCCACTTTTTTAATTTAAATTTTTAGGCTTGCCCTATCGCAGTATGTATGCCGAATTTCAATAAAATAGCTTCCATTAAGCGCCTTAGATTTGCTTTTTTAATTCTAGCCTTTATGGGCGTAGCCCCGCCCTCCTGGCCAAAATTTTTGGATTTTAATTTTTTTTGTTTATTGCCCACCTAGACATAGCTCTGTACCAAATTTCAGGTCCATTAAGCGCCTTAGATTTGCTTTTTTAATTCTAGCATTTATGGGCGTAGCCCCGCCCTCCTGGCCAAAATTTTTGGATTTTAATTTTTTTTTGTTTATTGCCCACCTAGACTTAGCTCTGTACCAAATTTCAGCTCACTAGCACACATTTTAGTTTTTATGGGCGTAGCCCCGCCCCCTTGGTTAAAATTTTCGGGTTTTCAGATTTTTCTAGTTCATTGCTCATCTAGATCTACACGTATACCAAATCTTATCTCTCTAGCTATAGCGGAAGTGCTTCATCAATTTGATGAGTGATCAGTGAGTCAGTGAGTATGTCTTAAAATATGTACTTTTTGCATCTTCATATCTCCGGAACCTTTCATTGTAAAACTTTAAAACTTTGCATGTGAGGTTACATGAATTTATTCTAATTATGATTTAAATTTCATAATTTTACCGTCGCGGGGAACAAAGTTATGAGGGGGGTAAAAACAGCTCGAATGGCTTCCTGTAAATATACACACTGCGTGCATTGGTCGGAACTTGGACTGGCGCACTGCTGTGCGCCTAGATTCTTTAATTTAAGTTATTCATTATTTTTTATTTTTATTATTTGTAAAGGGAGATGTTGTATGGTTGTTATGCTTACGTACGTTACACTAACTGCGTTCACGATTAATGGCTTTACGAGTCACCCTGTTAGTTTTTAATAACATACTTAGGCCTAATAAATCAGTCAAAGTTTAAACGCTGGTTTAATTAAACTAAACCCAAATTTATTTGTAGTTTAAACTAAACAGGAGTAAATCAGTGAACCATGCTTTATGTGTAGTTAAAAAAATAATATTGTGGCAGCACTAGAATAAATGTCAAAAAACAGCTGTTTTGCAGCAGGCTATCAATTCTTTGTACAATCAAAAAGACAAAAAAGTTAAGAAAATTTCAGTTATATTTCGCCAAATTGTACCAAGAAAGGAATTATGTTTATGATTGACGAAGTAGAATAGTATAAAAGAATACTAGAGTGTAAGAAAACAGGTCGAACAAGATCTGAAGAAAAAGTGGAGGCTGGGAAAAAAGTTGAAAGCTCGTTCAATGCAAAACATATGGTCTGTAAGTAAAAATCATATGGCCTGTATTGGTAGTTTAAACGCCCAATTTTATGCGTTTACAGATGGTTTAAATACTGTATTGATTTATAGGTTTGCTAGTTTAATCACATTTTAAACCAAAAATGCAGATTAACTTGCACTGATTTATTAGCCCTTAATGTAAGAGAGTTGTAAATAAAGACACTTCGAATCAGCGATGCTTTTGGCACTGTTTTTAGTGCTTTTTGAAGACCCAAATGCCAAATTTTGAGTGTTAGTGTCAAACTAAGAAAAAGCACTAAGTAGTGCTTTTAAGAAATTGGCGTATTTCTTAAAATTACTTTAATAACAACTTGGTGTATTTATTTGTTTAGGGTAAAGCATACCTTTTTCGTCTGATATATTTCATTAAAAATGTTGATAATATTGCCGAAATATAGAATAGCTTAGAAAACATTATTAAACTTCACTAATTTTTTACGTTAGTGCTTTTTACGCTTTTTGTCCATTGTCAATGCGTGTTGCGCATTGTACAATATTGGTAGGCATTATAATGCTAATTGGAAAGTTCCTACAGAATTACATGAAGTAGTAATTGTAAACCAAAATGAAGTGGATAATGTTATTGCTTCGGATATAAGACAAAGAATAACTCAGTGCTTAAATGAATAAAATGTTTGTTAAATATTAAAATTTTCTTTTATTTCATTAAAACAATAAATAAATTAATTAACCACATCCTTGTGTTTTCAATAGACATATACATATGTTATGTTAAGTTCACAGCTATTCTTCCATACCAAGTCTTACAGTGCCATATTGGTATACATCAATGTGGGTACATATCAAAACCTAAATACTTGCACTCGGTATATTTTGCAGTTGTTTTTCTAATATTTTAATCTTTGTTCGTTTAATTTCCCGGTTCAGTTTTTGATCTTCGGCAAAAGTTTCACATTTTCTTTTTTTCATCTCTTTCATTTCTTTCAGTATCTCATACTTCTTCCTTTTCAAGTCTTTCATTTCTTTCATTACGTGATTTTTTTATAGAGATCTTCTATTTTTTTCAGCGTATTTAAGAGTTCACTTTGAGTTGCAGTTTGCTCTTTAAGGAGACCTACTTTTCTATCCTCCAGTCTTACTCTTTTTCTTGGAGTGTGGTGTACGTTGCTTGTTTTAGTTTCCATAGATTTTTTTTTGTGTTCCATTTCAATATTTGGCTCGATTTCAATTAGTTCATCCACATCCAATGTTTCTATAACGCCAAAAAGGTCACCAACTGGATTTACAGCCAAATCGATTTGCAACAGGTCTGCTGCCGCCTGCTCCAATGGGGATAAAGACACTTCTTGCGATGGCCCACCACCTGTGATGTTAAGGCTTCTTTTATTTTGCGCCATTTTCTTTATTAATTTTGCCCTAAAATGAATCCACACTCTCTGCCATTCATTCGGGGTGCGCTTTGGTGGGCCATAGCTGTTTAAACTTTCTGCAATGCCTTCCCACACTTCATCTGTAGTGGCTTTGGTTTCACCAAAAAGCCTCACACCACGAGCTACATTTGGGTTAGCTTCCATTTGCCCAATCAATAATTCAAATTGTTGTTTTGTTGTGATTTTAACCATCATAAAACCTAAAAACACAGGAAATACATATATATTATTTAATAAATGAATAATTTATAAAAAATAATATAATTACCTTTCAATTTCACTTTTTATTTCTTTTAAAATTTCAAATTGCAACCATCAATGACCATTAAAAAACGGTTGCCGGTAAATGCCCTATTTAGCAACTAAAATTGTCAAATGTCATTCGAAAGTTGCCATCCGTAATGTAATTTTGGCAACTGGCAACGCCACTAAACTTTGGTTGCTTTCGATAATAGAGCCATTATATTTCAAAATTACGCTTTTTAGTGCTTTTTTAAAATTCTGATGTGCTATTAGAGCCAAGAAAGTTGGCATCACTACTTCCAATACAGAGTTGAAATATAAAACAGGTGCCACTTGTAAATTATATATATTGTGCTTACCGGCCACTTTTTCGATCCTAGATAGAAATTGTCCCAAGTCAAAATTCCCGTTAGTAAACAAATCATTAATATGTATATATGTATATATATGGGGGAAATCTTTAGTTTATAGTATTTTCTGACGTCAGTGTTTGTTAAAGATACATTTATACTGGGCTTATCATTATTTTTGTTTTCATCAAATTTATGCTGTTTATTTAGTGTATTATTATATTTTTCTTTTTCTGTATTGGTCATCGATCTAGTCGTGACTCTTAATATAGAACAGCTTTATTATTCATGTCTTTTAGGTCATTTATTGTGATTCGCGATGGAGCATCGGCAATATGGTTACCTTTTCCCCTAAGATATTCTACTGTAAAGACATATTCTTCCAAATCGAGTCTAATTCTTGTTAACATGGAGCTTGGGTTTTTCATTGAAAACAAATAAGAAATTGGTCTATGATCAGTACGGACAAGAAAATGTTTTCCATATATATAATATAACAATAACTGTATTGAGTTCTCGTTGAACCTTCATAGTGAAGAGACGTTAAAGCGGATTTCTTTTTACCTACATACATATGAAGCAAATGTAAAAAAACAACAAAATCAAAAATCATACAGAAAATATTCGTAATACATATTCACCTTGATAAATAAGCTTATTGGGTTTACTAATATTTTTTACATAGCAAGAAATAACAAAAACAAAAAAACCGTAAATACAAACAAAGTACCCTTGAGGAATACTCTGTATGAGTACCTCAAAGGAAAAAAATTTTTAAATGAGTTCTAACGGCAGAAATGCCTATTTTACTGTGAGTTCAAATGATAACGTTTTTCTAACGGAAAAGCTACTTTTTTGTCATCGATCAGCTTCGTCGAATGCCAACTAGTGAATTGTTAACATTGCCATTGTCTAGTACTTCTTCCATTAAGTCTGCATTATCATCCGCTTCGGGCTCGTGCTCAGCACTAAAGCAAGTTATCACTACAGATAACAGTAGCTCTAAACCCAAGGTACAAGTGGGAATGGAAAGATATGTATATAGCCGTGGTAAAGCGTGGGCGAAGCCCAAATTCTTCAAAAATTTCATCTGCTCCAAAGATGTCTAGGGATAACAGTGCATCATCTACCAATCGTCAAAATCGTTTTTCATTATTGCAAGACACCGACGACAAGCCCTCTACATCATCGCAAAAGTCTTTTAAGCCATCATCTATTTATCTGAGAGAAAAAATTCTAACGCGCTTATAAAAAACTACTGTCGACCATTGGTGAAAATACTTCTCACATCATTCCAATTAAACGGGGTAATATTGATGAAACTAAAATCCAAATATATAATGAAAAAGATTTCCGAAAAATTGTTAGTGAATTCCAAACAAATAAAATAAATTTTTACACATACCTACTTTAGAGTGCTAAAGTCCTACAGATAGTATTAAAGGGCATAGATTCATATGTTGGACCAGAAGAAGCAAAATGTGCACTTGTCGGCCAAGAATTTAAGGTGAAAAATGTTACCAACATAATTAATAGAGAAAAGGTACCCCAACCCCTATTTCGGGTTGAACTGGAGTCGAATGACATACAATTGAAAAAAATGAAACCCATCCAATTTATAGCGTAAAGTATCTCTTACATCGAAAAATAACACTTGAAGAGCCATGTAAGCGGTCAGGTCCCGTACAGTGCCATAATTGCCAAGAATATGACCATACGAAAAGTTACTGCAAGTTACCCACAGTGTGTGTTATCTGCGGTGAATTGCATGGTACTGCTAGCTGCACTAAGCCAAAAAATCAAGCAGAAAAAAATGTAGTAATTGTGGAGATAATCACACCGCTAACTATAGAGGGTGTGTAATAACATGTTCCGCACTTATTTAAGATTTCACAACGAATGAATTAGAGCTGTGTCGTTCATGAACGAACGGGTACAATTGAACGAATCAGTAAAATGAACGAAGTGAGCCGGTCACTTTACTGAGCTGTTCTGGCTCAGCAATACTGAAAAAAAGTAGTATTGAACGAAATGAACGAACGAGCACACTTGGGTGTTTTTGTTTTACTTTTTTCCTTTTTCTTTATTCATGTGAGATTTTTTGTCACATTTTGGTTTTCATTTGCCTTTTTGTCTGCTTTTAGTAACAGTATGACCATTATGAAATTAGTAAAATTGCCATTAATATATCTTAAGTTTTTAGAACATATTAAGATTTTTTATTAAACAAATTTAATATACATACGTAGATATTATAAACAGTTTATTTTAATTCTTTATATGTGGCTCTTTTGGCAATATGAATCTTTTTATTTCTTATTCCTAAGAATATAAAATACTTTAATATTTTAAAAGTTTTTACTTCCTAATTTTTTTTTGTTTCTTATATTTTATATTGTTCGTTTTGCTTATTTTGCTAAACAATTCATAACAAACTCACTGCATTTGTCCCTTTTTATTTGACGAATCAACTGTTTGTTTGTTTTTCGTTCTATTTCTTGAAAAGAGCGTATGAACGAAATGAACGAACTGGTTCTTTTTTAGAAAATGAACGAAAATGAGCGCTCACTTGAATGAACGATTTGGCACAGCTCTAGAATGAATCGTCATCTTTTATTAACTTATCTTCTAGTTCTCATTCTTATAGTTATAGGAAGTGTTCTGACTACAGGGTTGGGAATTACATTATACCTTCCCCTTTTTTTTTAGAAAACGGAAGAGGTAAGCAAGTGGTACCTTTCTTGCTTAGTTCTTGCTTTTTCTTTACATAGGTTTGTTTAATTGTAAATAGAATTTAAATGAATTATGTTAAACTTAATTAAATTATTAAAATATAATTAATTAATATTAAAATTACAAAGAAATATTTTCACTCAAGTGAGCACATATTCAATTTTGGATAGAATAGGAAACTTTCGGAGTAAAGGAGGGAGTGCCATTCAACTGGAGGATCATCGACCCGCCAGGAATTGCCTTCACCCCAATGTTTTTCAAAAAAAAAAATTAATATATTCAATTAAATTTTTATTATTATTATTATTTTTTCTGTTTATATAACTTCTTTTGATAATGTATTTATGTACATACATATTCATATGTGTTTCGAATATATTAGCTTTGCTGTTTCTATTAAAGTATATACAAATATTTCTAAATATGGGTTTTTTTTGTGATTTATCATAAACACATGTTTATAATTTAAGTTAAGCTTATTTTTTCTTTTGTGATTTTCAAAAGTATTATTATTTTATGAATTCTCATATAGTTTTTGAAAGTCTATGCATAAAGTAAGAGGTTTGTGACCGTTTAAAATTTGTGGTTAAAGTATACTTATGATTTGGTTCAATGAAATACGTATAAAGACATGCTAAACTACCAGCAAATAAATTTCAATTAATATTATAAAATTATAAATTCATTCATATGTAGATACATATATTGGAATATAATTAAAAAATACGTGTGGCACTGCTTAGCATTTTTTTTATCAACTTATGCAAATTTATTTTTTAAAATAAGAAACCTACGAATTGTCTGTTTGTTTGTGTCATTTTGGGCGATTCAAATAAAAATAGTTTTAGTTTTTTATTTTCGTTACAGAATTTCTTAATTGGGTCGACACCATAAAAACTTACGAATTGTCTGTTTGTGTTTATAATTTTTTGTCAACGATGATTGCTCTTAAGTACGCCACATTATGTCTTTCTACATGTAAAAATTTGTTTTAGCAATACTGTATGTTAATGAAATCAATAGCATGCTTTAGGGGTTAACGTACACTGGGTGATTCAAATAAAAATAGTCTTAGGTTTTTTTCGTTACGGAATTTCTTGATTCGGTCGACACCCTCAAAGCCTGCGATAAAAGCTATCCAATAGCTTAAAAACCTACGAATTGTCTGTTTGTTTGTGTTTATCATTTTTTGTTAACCACAATTGCTCTTAAGTACGCCACATTGTGTTTTCCTACATGTAAAAATCTGTTCTAGCAATACTGTATGTTAATGAAATCCATAGCATACTTTAGGGGTTAACATACACTGGGCGATTCAAATAAAAATAGTCCTAGGTTTTTTCGTTACGGAATTTATTGATTCGGTCGACACCCTCAGAGCCTGCGATAAAAGCTATGCAACAGCTTAAAAATTTAATTTGTATAAGCATGAATTCATATTTTACTTTCTGAGATCGCATTTTTACAATTTGGTATTAACCTTTGAGATAATATTATACTCAAACCCAATTATATACATTTTTTTTTAGATTTATAAATTCTAACTGCCTTATTCATAAAAAATATTTCAGGTTTATTAAGCGCTTATTTGACATATTTCTATGGGAAATTTGTCAAATAAACCTGTAATAAACCTAAAATATTTTCTATGAATTAGACCTTAATAATATAAAAATTACTTTACAATTTCCTAACTCTATTTTTATAGAGAGTTACATTACAGTCATTGTTTTTTTTACGATGAATGGGCCATCATAAATACTTTTAAATTTGTCATAAGGCTGTTTTTGAATTAAGACATTATCGCCAATTTCTATCATTAATGGTTTTGCATACTTATCAAAGTAATTTTGGTTTCGCAATTTATGTTTTAATATTAGTTATTGTGCCAATTTATGTGTTTTTTGTAGCCGATATTTTATTTCTTTACTGTAATTTTCAATATTATATACAGGGTCAATGGTGGTTTTTATAACCTCCTTCGGCATATTTGGAATTTTCCCAAAAACTAGTTCATACGGTGTGACCTTATTGTCAAAAACTGTGTTTGATGTGGTATTGTGGAAAAATGTAAAAATTTCAAGTAAGTATCCCATTTAGTTATATTTCATCTAAGTATGGTCTCAAATATTCATTAAATACTCTATGACTACGTTCCACTGTGCCTAAGGTTTCGTGGTGATATGCTGTTGAAAGTTTAGTTCCAATATTTAATAAATTTGACAACTCTAACAATGCTTGGTTTTTAAATTCTGAGCCCAAGTCTGACTTTATTGTGTTAATAGAACCATAAATTAGGATAAAATTTTCAAAAATTGCACGAGCTACAGTGTTAGCACCTTTGTCTGGTATAGCAATAGTTACCAAGTATTTAGGTAAGTCACAAATTAAAGTTATAGCGTATTTATTACCAAACTGGGACTCTGTAAATGGCCCTATTGTGTCTACTACCACTATATCAAATGCTCGAATTGGCGTGGGTGTTAAAGCTAATCGTTCCTTGTTGCCTGGTCTTACTTTATTAAGCTTACACTTTTCGCAGTTTTTCACAAATTTAGCTACGTCTCTTGTCATACCTTTCCAAAAAAAATTGTTTTTAACTTTGCGTACAATTTCCTACACCCACAGTGGCCACCTAAAATTTGATCATTATGATAAATATTCAATAACTTGTCCTTTTCTTTTTCATCCAAGACTTGTTCAATAGGATCTGTTAGTATAATTTCTAATGTTTTCAATAACTTGATGCCATGGTCCTTTAATTTCTGTAAACTGCAAATTTGAAAAAATATATCATCTTTAGGCCATTCTACAATGCGAATATTCTGCTTGACGGCTTCTTCTTGTAGACTCAAAAGCATCTTATCTAGATTCAATGTTTCATTATCAATGGGAATATTCACAGAGAGTACTATTTTAAATTTTCTGTAAATTTTTATGTGTAATTTCTTTAATTTATCATGTGCGTAGATGAGTTCAGATTTGATTTTCGATACTTTATTATTAAAATCGTAAGAGAATTTGTCATATATTAGTATTTTTACTATGTAAGCATCTGCTTTGATTAATTCCCCTCTAACTTCGTCAGGCATTTGATTTTTAAGTAAATTTTTTAGTTTTTTGGTTCAATCATTTTCTTGTTTCAACTCATCGACTGAAAAAATATTGTAATTTGAAAGTTTTTCTGACTTGATATTCAAGTTATCAATGCATATAACTTTATCTGTTACATTACATCAGTTTGCTTAGACAGATCTCCTGCGAATCTACAAACATTTGTTCATTTACTTTCCCCAGTTTAACGGTTCGGAAAACTTCGCACCTTGGTGGAATTACGCAGTTACTATTATTTAAACCATGTTTCATTGGAATTTTTAGTCTATAGTGCCAGAACATAATAGACATATTTTCATAGTTTATATTGCATTTATGTGATTTAAAAAAATCTTTTCCTAGTATACCGTCTGATGGGATATGAAAGTCATCGTCAACAATGTGGAAAATTTGTGGAATTAAATGATTCTGAACGATGAGATTCGTCCAAATTGTGCCTAAAGTTGTAACGGAATGTGTTGTTATACCTGTGATAATTATTGTTTCATTTTGATTTATTTGAACTCCTGTGTTTATGTAAGAGATTTTTATTAAAGAAATATCCGATTGGGAATCGACTAGAAAACTACAAACTTTGTTTGATTGAGAACATTGTAAGTGAATGAAGTCTGCGTAATTTAGATTCAGAGTGTAAATTAGTTTTTCAGTTCTATGTTGGTTGTCAGATTCTAACTCTGGTTCATTTCGGGCCGGTAAAGAAGTTTTATGGTTAATTACTAACTTTGGTTGGTTTCACTCAGCGTTTCTTGCTGACGGGATTCCCCGTTTAAAGTAAAAGTTCTTGCGTTTCTATTATGTGAATTATTTCTACGAAAATTGCTATTAAAATGATTATTACCACGGCTTATGTTACGTTGAACTCTATTGTTGTTAAAATTACCTCGAGAGTGATTAAACCCTCTTGAATTGCCATTGGCTCTTCTAAAACTATTACCACGATTGGAATTGTTGGTGTTAAAACGATTATTGTTATTGAAACTATTGGCATTGTTCATACCAGAAAAATTGCTTAGGTTATTGTTGCGAGACTAAAAAGATAAAACTTGTTTCTCATTTGATTCTTTTGTGTGCTCGACTATCAATTTTGCGAATAAGTCCTTCGGATCTGTAAAGGCTGTTGAGGCAAGAATTGATTTCACTAGTGCAGATCTAGCGTTTAACCTACAAACACCGATCGTCTGTTCAATCGCCATTTCATGTGCTTTTATTTTTGTAATTCCTTCGATGACAAGTGATCTCTCAAGTGCATCAGCCAGGTCTTCGGTTTGCTTTGCGAAATCTGAAAAGTTATTATTTCTAAGCTGTAAAGCAGCTATTTTCCCTGTGATAACCTTTGAATTTTCTGGCTTTATTTTTTGTCTCAATGAAACTATGATTTCTTCAATACTTGTGACATTTTCGGGCAATGCTTCTTGATCTTTCCCTTCTAATTTAGATTTGATAAACGATACAAACAAAAAGTTGAGATTGTCGTCAGTTAAATCCTTGACTAAATAAATTTTGTCTATGAAGGAATCCAAAGCCAAGGGATTACCATCATAATTCTCTCTAATTATGTTCGCACACATTCTTATAAAGCCTTCTTTTGGTCTAGGGTTGCCATTTCCAAATTGTTTGGTTCCTTCCGATTACCTAAGACTTCTGTTGCCTCTAAATCTGACTCAATTTTAAATTCTTCTTCTATATCTGAAGCTATATTGTCAGATTCTTCTGATACTTTAGATTCTGAATCAGAATCAGTTATCAGTTCTCGTGGAACCTTCATAGTGAAGAGACGTTAAAGCGGATTTTTTTACATACATACATATGAAACAAATATAAAAAACAACAAAATCAAAAATCATACAGAAAATATTCGTAATACATATTCACCTTGATAAATAAGCTTATTGGCTTTACTAATATTTTTACATAGCAAGAAAAGCAAAAACAAAAAAAAAACCGTAAACACAAACGAAGTGCCCTTGAGGAATAATACTCTGTATGAGTACCTCAAAGGAAAAACATTTTGAAATGAGTTCTAACGGCAGAAATGCTTATTTTACTGTGAGTTCTGAAACTCTTAATGAAAACAATATAAATAATAAACCTGACGAGTCTTTTTCTAACGGAAAAGCCACTTTTTCGTCATCGATAAACTTCGCTTTGTCCAATGCCAACTAGTGAATCGTTAACATTACCATTGCCTAGTACTTCTTCATTTAAGTCTGCGATATCATCCGCATCGGACTCGCGTTTGTCACTAAATCAAGTTATCACTACAGATAACAGTAGCTCAAAACCCAAGGTACAAGTGGAAATGAACATATATATAACCGTGGTAAAGCGTGGGCGAAGCCCAAATTCTTCAAAAATTTCATCTGCACCAAAGAACAAGTTGAACAAGTCTTTTTTTAACGTCAAAGCCAATTTTTCGTCATCGATCAACTTCGCTTTGTCCAATGCCAAATAGTAATGATGAATTAACATTACAGTTGCCCAGTACTTCTTCATATAAGACAGTAATATCATCCCCTTCAGGCTCGTGTTCATCACTTAACAAAGTTATCACTACAGATAACAGCGGCTCGAAACTCAAGGTACAAGTCGGAATGGACAGATATATAACCGTGGTAAAGGTGGGCGAAGCCCGAATTCTTCAAAAATTGCATCTGCTCCAAAAATGTCTAGGGATAACAGCGCAGCCTCAACTAATCGCCAAAACCGCTTTAAAATTTTGCAAGATGACAACGACAAACCCGAGGTATCCTCGAATAAAATATCCAAGCCGCCACCAATATATTTGAGACAAAAAAATTCAAATGCCCTTATTAAAAAATTAATTTCGGTCATTGGTGAGAATAAATTTCACATTGTTCCAATAAAACGTGGCAACATCGATGAAACTAAAGTCCAAATTTATGACGAAAAAGATTTCCGCAAAATGGTTGCTGAATTTGAAAAAAATAAAACAAGCTTCTACACATACCAGCTTAAGAGCGCTAAAGGCATGCAGATCGTATTGAAGGGCATAGATTCTTATGTTGTTCCCGAAGAAATAAAAGATGCACTCGTCCTCCAGCGGTTTAAGGTAAAAAATGTGTCCAATATAATAAATAGAGAGAAGATTCCCCAACCCCTATTTCGTGTTGAACTTGAGCCTAATGATATAAAATTGAAAAAAAAAATGAAACGCATCCAATTTATAATTTGAAATACCTCTTGTACCGAAAAATCACAGTTGAAGAGCCACATAAGCGTTCAGGTCCTGTACAGTGCCATAATTGCCAAGAATATGGCCATACAAAAACATACTGCAATTTACCCTCTGTTTGTGTTGTGTGCGGCGAATTACACGGCACTGCTAGTTGCAATATGCCAAAAGATCAAAGTGATAAAAAATGCAGTAATTGTGGAGGTAATCACACCGCTAACTACAGAGGTTGTCCTCTGTACTCTTTCGTAAAGAACACTATGGTGCAAAAACCTAAATTAGCTCCAGCTCAATCAGCAAACGCTTACTCTGCCACTTTTGCGCAAATGAGCCAACCAGTTACTTCCCGTGTATCGTATGCAGATGCTGCTAAGACAAATTCAATTCCCACACAAAATGTTTCCCCGCCAAATAATTCAAAAAATACTGACGCAAGCTTTAATTTTAATCGCCTTGAAGCTACTATTGAAAATCTGGTGCAAACTATAAACAATTTTACAACAAATATGACTAGCATGATGCAAGAAATGCTGCGAATGCAGAATACTCTGCTTCAAGCATTAATTAATAAGCCATGAACACGTTAACAATATGTTTAAAAATGAACTTGAGCACTTCCTCATGGAAAAAAATATTGATGTAATGTTAGTATCTGAGACTCATTTGACTTCGAGAAGTCTTTTTAAAATTTATGGCTACACTATATATGATACAAAGGACCCTAGAGGAAGGGCTTGCGGTGGATCAGCAATTCTAATAAAGTCAAGACTCAAGCACTATGTTCTTGATAACATTTGTGAAGAACACCTACAATCAACAAATATTGGCATTGAAAGTTTTTGTACAAATTTTTTTATATAATCAATTTACTCCCCTCCCAGATTTTCAATCACTGAGAATCAATATGAGGATTTCTACAAATCTCTTGGACCTTGTTTTGTAGCAGCTGGCGACTACAATGCTAAGCATACGTTCTGGGGTTCGCGTCTTATTACCCCCAGAGGTCGAGCATTGTTCAACACTATTTCAAAAATGGGCTTGGATGTCATTTCGATTGGGGAGCCCACTTATTGGGCTACTGACATACAAAAAATTCCGGATGTTATAGATTTTGGCGTCATAAAAAATATCTCTAGGGATTTAATTCAAGTTCAAGCTTCTCTGGATCTTTCGTCCGATCACTCTCCGACGATCATTACAATTTGTAGTCCATTAAGAAGTAACTTACCTGACCCATATGTGAAGATGATCAATCGTGTTAATTGGCTGGGGTTCAAAAAATATCTCAGTAGTCATTGTACGGAAAACATTACGCTTAGAACATCCGATGATATTGAATCTAACATTGCCAATCTCAGCGAGAATATTAAACAGGCTGCTGAACATGCCACTACCTCCCATCCGCAGACTGGGTTTAATAAAATTTATTCTACAGACATTGAACGTCTCGTACGTGAAAAATGAAGAGCTAGAAGGGAATGGCAACAGCACAGATCACCACAAAATAAAATCAGATTTAAAGAGTGCACTAAACGACTCCAAGAGTTGCTTGCGTCTGAAAAAACTGTATCTCTTAAAAATTATCTGGAAGGTCTTGATGTCACACCAGCGTCTAATTACTCTTTGTGGCGCGCTGCTAGGAAGCTTAAAACACCCATTGAGTATAAGCCACCTCTACGCACATCTACCGGAAGTTGGGCAAGAAGCGATACTGAAAAAGGTAAAATATTTGCTGAGCACTTAAAATCCGTTTTTACGCCAAACATATGTACTGGTGTTGCTGATTTGCCGAATGTAGTCGCTCTACCCCCTCAACACATAAAGTTTAAGACGCGTGATTTACAAAAATTAATTGCCGAACTCAACCCGAAGAAAGCTCCGGGTATTGATGGAATTAGTAACCAGATGCTTATGAACTTGCTTCGTATTGCAATGAGAATCCTATTATTCATATTTAATGCCATTTTACGACTGGAGTATTATCCACACAGCTGGAAGCTTGCCAAGGTTAAAATGATTCCAAAGCCGGGCAAAGATCTAACCAAGGCTGAGTCATATAGTCCAATAAGTCTACTATCAACTATGTCAAAGCTTTTCGAAAAACTGTCCCAAATTGTCCCAAATTCTAATTAGTAGTGGGTGCATACCAGACCATCAATTTGGTTTTAGAAGTCAGCATAGCACCATTGAACAAACTCACAGACTGGTTCAATTTATAAGAAGAACTTTTGAGGAAAAAAAGTATTGCTCTGCGCTCTTTATTGACGTTTCCCAGGCATTTGATAAAGTGTGGCATGAAGGCCTAATTTTAAAATTGAAGACTTACTTGCCAATAAACATTTTAAATCTTTTGGGAAGTTACATTATTTCCCGTAAGTTCACTGTTGTGGAAGGAGACTTTACGAGTAGGCCTGAAACTATTTCATCCGGTGTGCCACAGGGGAGCATACTGGGACCAGTTTTATATTTGATTTATACTTGTGATATGCCTGTGAGCAGTAGTATCCATACTTCCACATTTGCCGACCATACAGCCTGCCTTAGTATGCACGAAAACCCTGATGAGGCATCCCGCAAACTTCAGGAACACATTAGCCAGATGGAGCTTTGGTTAAATTTATGGAGAATTAAAGTCAATGAACAAAAGTGTGTCCATATAACGTTCACCCTAAGAAGAGATACTTGCTCCCCCATTCGGATTAACAATCAAGTTGTTCCTCAACATTCACATGTGAAATATCTTGGTATACACCTTGATCGACGACTTACATGGAAACACCACATTGACTCTAAGTTAACTCAAATGAAACTTAAATTAACTCAGGTACATTGGCTGATTGGTAGAAATTCAACACTTAGCCTAGACTGCAAACTTTTAATATACAAGTCGCTTTTAAAGCCAATATGGTGTTACGGAATTCAACTATGGGGCACTGCTTCAGCTTCAAATGTAGAGAAAATTCAACGAAGGCAAAATAAAATTTTACGCATAATAACATCGGCTCCATGGTACATCAAAAATTCAAATATACATCGCGATTTGAATATGCCACTAGTGACTGAAGAAATTGCAAAATACGCAGGCAAATACCTAACAAAACTCGAGTCACATCCTAATCCGCTTGCTCGTAATATTTTGAACTTTACTGGACACATCCGCTTAAAAAAGAGAGATACACGGGCTCTAATATTCAACACTCTAGATGATGAAGCTGCTTGAAAACACCTTTTTCTTTTTGTTGCTTATCACTACTTATGTATTATTAATAACTATCACTAAGCTTATGTCCGACATTGGTCGGGCCTAATAATTTTTTTTATAGATTTAAGATTTGAATACTTATTGTTAGTTCATATTTGAAGATACAATAAATAATAATCATGCATTAAAAAAAAAAAAAAAATCACGAAGTTTGTAAACAAAAAATCAAAACAAATATTTGTTGCTTGTAGATGTTCTTCTCAAATGTTGTCCAGAATATAGTGCTTGAGTATTGACTTTATCAGAATTGCTGATCCACCACATGATCTTCCTCTCGGGTCCTTTGAATCATATAAGCTGTAGCCATTATTTTTAAACAGGCGTCTTGAAGTCGAATGAGTCTCAGAGACCAACATTATATCAATAATGTTTTCCCTAAGGAAGTGCTCAAGTTCGTTTTTGTGTTGCCGAATGCCGTTTGCGTTGCAGAAACATATTTTTAACGTGTTCATGGCTTGTTAACTAATGCATCATGCTAGTCATATTTGTTGTAAAATTGTCTATAGTTTGCAGCAGATTATCAATAGTAGCTTCAAGGCGATTAAAATTAAATCTTGAGTTAGCATGCGTTGAATTATTTGGCGGTGAAACATTTTGTGAAGGAAGAGAGCTTGTCTTAGCAGCATCTGCATACGATACACGGGAAGTAACTGTTTGACTCATTTGGACAAAAGTGGCGGGGTAAGAGTTTTCTGATTGAGCGGGGGCTAATTTAGGTTTTTGTCCCACAGTTTGTGTAACAAGAGAATATACAGGATATCCTCTGTAGTTAGCGGTGTGATTACCTCCACAATTACTACATTTTTTTTCTTCTAAATCTTTAGGTGTAGCACAACCAGCAGTACCGTGCAATTCACCGCAAATAACACAAACTGTAAGCAATTTGCAGTAAGTTTTTGTGTGGCTATATTCTTGACAATTATGGCACTGTGCGGGCACAGAACGCTTATGGTTCTTCAACTGTTATTTTTCGGTATAAAAGATAATTTATTTTTTAAATATAAATTGGATGCGTCTCATTTTTTCTCAATTTTATATCATTCGGCTCAAGTTCAACGCGAAATAGGGGTTGTGGGATCTTCTCCCTATTTATTATATTGGATACATTTTTTACCTTAAATCACTGGAGGACGAGTGCATCTTTCATTTCTACGGGAACAACATAAGAATCTATGTCCTTCAATACGATCTGCAGGCCTTTAGCGTTCTTAAGCTGGTATGTGTAGAAACTTGTTTTAGTTTTTTCAAATTCAGAAACCATTTTGCGGAAATCTTTTTAGTTATAAAAACTTTAATTTTCATTTAATCGAAGTTGCCACGTTTTATTGAAACAATGTGAAATTTATTTTCACCAATGACCGAGATAAATTATTTGATAAGAGCGTTTGAATTTGTTCTCTCATATATATTGGTGGCAGCTTAGAGGTTTGTTCGTGGGTAAATTGGGTTTGTCGTTGTCATCTTACAATATTTGAAAACGGTTTTGACGATTAGTAGAGGATGCGCTGTTATCCCTAGATATCTTTGGCGCAGATGCAATTTTTGTAGAATTTGGGCTTCGCTCGCGCTTTATCTCAGTTATATATCTGTTCATTCCAACTTGGACCTTGAGTTTTGAACTACTATTGATAACTTGGTTAAGTGATGACTACGAGCCCGAAGCAGATGATATCGCTGAGTTAAATGTAGAAGTACTAGGCAACGGTAATGTAAACGAATCGCTAGTTTTCATTGGACAAAGCGAGGTTGATCGCTGATGAAATAGTGGCTTTGCCGTTAAAAAAAAGTCTATTATCAGATTTTTTATTTTTTATTAAATACTATTAAATTGTTATTGACGTTGCTGTTACCAGGTTGTTTATGGTGTTGGTTTAGACATTTCTGTCTGTGCATCATTTTGTATCGTTGCCAGATTTGTCGGCCTCGCTGGCATGCTGGCGTTCAGCTCCGGCTGAACTCGCCATCTTGGGGGGTGTTTTTGCCGACAGCTTCAGGCAATAGCAACAAGCAAACAAAAAAAAAACCATGCCAGCTACGCTTGGTAAGGTGTGATACCAAGATAAAAGTAATGTCTATGTATATATGTGATTTGGAGCCCGAAAGTGGAATTTTAACTTGGTTAAAGAAAAAAAACTATTGAAAAATGAAAAACAAAAAATCTATGCCACAAACCACACATACTTACAAGTCTGCTCTCTCAATATAAAAGTCGAGTTAGCCAATCTTTTTGGCTAACCGTGGCCTCCCTCCCTCTGAAATCCTAATGGATCTCACCATGATAACCAGGCCTATGTTCTTCTGTGGGTTATCCCAAACCTTTATAATGGTTACTTACCGCTAGTCCCTGCAGCCTGAAAAATTTAACTCAACCCATCATTTTGGGCAATAAAAAAAAATCAATTCAGATCATAAAATATACATAACATTTTCGTTTTTTTTTACATAAAAAAAGAAAAATATAAGCTAATGAAGAAAACTCAAAAATCCTATATTTATCCAAATTTAGTTTTAGAATTTAATTAAAAATAAAAAAATGCCAAATTACAAAAAAAATCGTGCAAAAGTAATGTAAATGTTTCAAATAAATCTATAAACAAAATTTATAAAAATATTTAAAGTTTCAAAGACAAATTAGCTATTTTTTCTTATTGGGAGGGGAAACACCTATTATTTTAAGCTTATTATTGGAACTTTAACGGGCAGGTTGGAGCTCGAATCTGCGCCTAAGTGCGACAAAAAAACTGGCACTAATAATAAAAAGAAACGGATAAGTGTTTTCCCTACACTAGAAAAAGTTAAGGATTTTTATATATATCTTTTTTTAAATTTAAAAAAAAATTGTACAATTAAATTTACATTTGCATAATAAAAGAAAAATAATACAAGAAAACTTAAATTTTGTTTCCGGCAGTCGTCCAAGGTCAGATGACTGGTACCTGAGGCCCAATAACGTTTGGTATCTGCTTCACTCTTGGTGCGGGTATTCGGCCAGTTCCCTCGTTTGACGTGGCGTGTAGAAGGCGATCTTTGTCAGTATTGTAAGGGTTTTCACTTTTTCGTTGTGCTTAGGTTTGATTTCGGCTTTCTTTTGTTATGTCTTTGTCTTATTTTTTTGTTAATATTTTCAGTTTTGCGCTATAATTAGCTTTAGTATAGTAGTTTAATTTTTAGGCAAATTTTTCTCTTGTTGATTAATTTTAAGTTTTATGCACTTTTAACTTTAGCTTTTAGGTCTTGTTAATTTTAATTTTGTTGTGCAGCCTTAAGTTTTTAAAATTTCACTTTTGTTGACTAATTTTTATGTTTTACATTTAGTAGTGCGACATCTTTTATTAACTAGTTTTAAGCTTAAAAAATTTTACTTTTGTTGGTTTTAGTTTAGTTAATTTTAGTTTTGTTGATTAGTTTTAAGTTTTCATACTTATTAAATTTTTTTTCTTTTGGCAATTCACTTCACTAGTTCCAAGTTTAGAGTAAAGGATAATTTGATTTCTGTTAATTTTTTAATTTTTTGTTGTTTTATGATTGCACTTTTGTTTATTTAAGTTTAAACTTTCTACCGCCAAATTTTCTCTTAGCTAGTTTCCTCTATTTCCTTAATTAATGTGGTTTTAAAGATATTGTATCTATTCATGCTTTCAAGGTCATTAAATTTCTTCAAAATGTAAATAAAAGACGTTTTTATTTCATTTTTAATGTATCCGACGTTTCGTTGGGATTTTCCATCATCTTCAGGGATAATTATTTTTATTGAAATCTGGTAACATTGGTAATATATAAAAAGAGCGACTTTAATATATATATATATATATATATATATATATATATATATATATATATATATATATATATATATATGTATATATATATATATATATATATATACAGTAGTTTTGATTTAGCTGCCTTTTGTTTAAGTGCACTTTGGACATAACTGCCTAAACTGACAACTTTCAGTCACTATTCTTTAAAATCCCGTACAAAATCGTTTTTTAAGTGCACTTTCTATACCTGCACATTTAAGATGTGCCCTAAAACTATGGTAATCTTAAAACATTTTCATACAAAAAATCAATGTTAGCTGCACATTGACTTAACTGCACAAAATATATTTTTTCTGTAATTATTGTTCAAAATCCTCTTTTAAGTGCACTTTGTATACCTGCGCATTTAACATATATTTTGGCAGTTTTAAATTATTCTCATATAAAATTATTAATTAAATTATTCTCACTCTGCCGACACTCACAGTTGATACACCAATAAAGACTCACTGGCTTTACTTACACCCTTACACACGTCTATTCGCTACGCTGTTCCCTTTACTCCAGTCGACACGATAGACTCCACAATAATCTCAATTCCACGACAGACTTTGCTGTCACTATAAACTGTCCTATAGTTTCTCCTTTACTCCAACTCACGTGTAAAGCATAGACTGCTCTTAACTATCAACTCACCACTATCGCAGACTATTATTAATTCACAACTTAATTATCAACTGACTTATTCACTCGCAACTGACTAACTTGTTCGCAACTGACTCACAACTGCAACTAACTAACTCATTGGCTGCTTCACCTAGGTGAAAAGAGCTCTTTTTATATTCCACACAAATACCACTAGAAGTTTCAAGCAAATGTCTAGACGATCATTATCATCTTAAATGTTGTTTACAAAGTGCCTAATTAAGTTCATGTGGTAATTATGTACATACATGGTTATATGCATACGTGTGTACAGCATTAACTAAGCAATACACGGTGGTTGTTTATCTTTTGCTTTTCGTTTGAATTAGCATGTATGTACGTAGGTAAATATGTGAATCTTCTTAATAAGCAGACGCTTTTTATTGTTGCTTTTGCTTGTTTACGTTTAATGCTGCGCATGCTTATTTAGTTGTTTGCTACTATTCTAGACTATTCTTTACATTGACATTGTAGGAATATTTTCGCGTAACACTTACATTAACCCTGTTGGAATATTTTTGTGTAATGCTGCTTAACCTTGTCGACGGCCATTTTCGTAACAATATTATAAAAATAATATCGCAATTGAAAGCATATTGGAATTTTTTGCTTTCAACATATTCTGAATTTACATTTTTCTTTTTTTATATATCATATTTTTTTTTAGATATACACGGGTATATATTATATATCTATAATTTTTTTTTATACTTTCTTTAATGCTTTCTTTTTTTGATACTTTCTTTTACTCCGCTGATTGCGTAGTACAATTTACATAAATATAATTTTGGTTTTGCTAGGCCTTTGTTAAAGGCTAAATAAATAAAATTGCTTTTGAATGTTTTTTGGTGGTTTTAACTCGTTCGGAGCGAAATCGATTAATTGCAGCCGGTATTGACGTAAATTCCGTGATGAATTGAGACGAGCTCCCAATAACATCAGTGGAGGCAATGATGCCACCTGCTGTTCCCGCAGTCGCTGTGTCGACGGGAAACGCGACTAATGTAACAGAAACAGTTACTCCGGCATTATAAGAGTTTTTAGCTATGGCACAGGGCAATGCTAATAACAGCTTTGTACAAGAAGCCCACCATTCGTCTAGTACTATACCCACTCCTGAGTATAGCAATATCACCTCTAGAACGATACAAGGTGAATTCCATATTAACAGCCCACTGGACAACCATCTCACCAGAGGCCAGTTGTTGAATTAGGGGGTGATATTGCAGGTTTGATCAGAGAAGAGTTGTCTAGACAAATGCAACAATTTCAAGTGACGATGCAGCAGGAAATCAGTCAGGAAGTTCGTCAAGCAATTCGACCACAATCGAATCGTGCTTCAAGTGGTCAGGGTATTAATTTAGCCCAATACACCTCAAGCTGAAATAACTGCTCGCACGCCACACGTATTTGGAGCAGGAAGTAACGAAAATTTGAATATAAATGTGAATGAGCCAAATAATTTAAACACACCTGCATTTCAGAGAACACCAGCCCAGGAATTTCATTCAGCTCCTTATCCCCTTCCAGGTATGCAATCACAGGCGGCACACTTACAGCCATCACCAGCTCATTTCAGTATACAGGCTAACAGACCAGCTGAGAGTACTTACCCAGTAATTAAAGCTGACTTGTCTAAATGGGTCCTCAAGTTTGACGGAACATCCAAGTCAATGAGTGCCGAAGACTTCGTTTTCAGATTGGAAACATTAAGGCAAGACTACAATATGTCAATTGTAGAAATTAAACGTAGCTTCCATACCGTACTCGAAGGCCAAGCCCTAGGGTGGTATTGGAATGTGAAAAAGCTGAACCCATTACAATCCTGGGACGACATAATATGCGCGTTTTTGACTCAATATAGGAGATATGAAAACGAATTTCAATACAAAAAAGAATTATGAACCGCAGGCAAGGGGGACAGGAGTCATTTGAAGATTTCTTCAATGCAATTATGTCTGAAAAATCAGCAGCGTACGCCTTATTCTGAGTCTGACCTCATAGAGATAATGAGGGGGAATTTAAAACCCTCTTTATCTCAATTGCTGTTCTCTCAACGATTTCTGCCAGCAGGCCAAAAGAGCCGAAAGCCTCGTGTCGAGTCAAAGGCAGCAGTACGCAACCAGACATTATATACCACGCCGAGTCCATGAGCTGGATTACCAAGAGCTACCTACACTCACCAATGAAATAGCAGTCGAGCAGTGATCGCTACATATGCTGGAACTGTACACGTATTGGTCACGATTTTACATATTGTCCGTCACCTACTCGCCGAATTTTTTGCTACAGGTGTGGGTGGGATAATGTGGTTACGCCGCAATGCCCTAAGTGTCGGGGAAACCACACATCGAACGCGTCTCGAACTGGGGAGGCTTGTTCGACACACACTCAGGTCCAGTAGAAAAATCATCATTACCTACCGAGCCTAGGCAAAATATTGTGATTTTGAAAAGCAACGACAGAAAGCCAGTGAAATCAACACAGCCGGAAGTTCGGTACATTAAGACCCTGTATTTACGTATAGTAGAATATAATCAAGCCAGAGAGAAAATTTTTGGAAAAGTGTCAAATAGAATAAAGAAGGCTAGGGAGCGTTACAAGCGCAGAAGGCAGAAAAGGAATGAAATCATGGCAGCCACCTTATATGAAGGTGAAGATACGCGTTTGTACACCAAAATTCGTTTAAATGGTACTGAAGTAGAAGGTCTGTTAGATAGTGGTGCAACAGTCACGTGCCTAGGGAAAAATTGTATGGAATTAGTACAGAATGCTGGAATGCACATACATAAATTTTTCTCCTATATCAAGACTGCTGATGGAAGCCCACACAAAATTCTATGATTTGTAAAAGTAAGTGTTACTTATAACAAAATCACCAATGAAGTAACCTTTTACTTAGTACCAGCATTAACACGAGAACTATTTTTAGGCGTTGACTTTATGCGTATGTTCGGATTGTTCGCATCAGTAAATATTTTGTCCAGCAATGGAGTGAATTTATTCGAGGAAGGGAACGATGGTACTGACCAGGTAGAAATTCATTCTTTAACACCCGTTCAGCAGCAACAGTTAAATGAGGTTGTGTCTAGGTTTGCTTGCTACTCGAAGAGTGGGGTAAAACCTACCTTGAAATTCACTCCATTGACACCCGTGAGGCAACTACTGTTAATGATAGTTAATGCACGCGGAGCTGGATAGGATGCTTGACCTTGGGGCCATTAAGGAAAGAGAAAGTCCTTGGAGCCACCCTGTGACTTTCGTCCGCAAAGGCGAGAAAAACAGGCTGTGCTTGGACGCTCGTAAACACAATGATCTCACGATCAAGGATGCCTACCCTCTCCCGCACATTGAAGGTCTCCTCAGCCATTTGGGAGATACGTATTGTTACGAAAATGGCCGTCGACAAAGTTAAGCAGCATTACTCAAAAATATTCTAACAGGGTTAATGTAAGTGTTACGCGAAAATATTCCTACAAGGTCAATGTAACGAATAATCTAGAATAGTAGCAAACAACTACCCGGTGGCGAACGTCATGATGATTCATCGTGAAAAGTACTGACAATGTTAAATCATAAATGACAGACGCTGAATTTTCTTTGGCATCATACATGAATTTTTTAAGCAATTGTCCAAAACATCATAGATGATCCAAATTGATTTTGTTTAGTAGGCGTCCGCGTATTAGTGAGTCCTAACAGACAATATCAACGATATTCATATATGAGTTTTTATGTAATTCGTCACAATCCCAGAGATTCGTAGCAGACAAAATCACTTTACCTCTTCTGTGAATTTTTCTTTTATGAGTCGTTATATAATTTTTTACTGATTTTTCATAAATGAATTTTTATGCTATGGGTGTTCATCCCATACCCAAAGTTACAACACAAAAAGATTTCTTTTAAAAACATTTAAACATTTTTATTAAAAAATTAAGGCACTAATTCAAATATTGTTAAAAATATAATATAATATAAGAAATAAAAAAAATTAACTCAAATCAAAAAAGACATTAATAATTAATTTTTTAATTGCCATTGTAATGACCTTAGACTAAAAATTTTGAAAAAGTTGTACTATAAAAAGTAATTTTTAGATTGTTAAATGTTTAATTGATTTAAGTTTCTTGGCTTTCCATAGATATGTTCGATTCATCTTTTCTAGAGTGGCGTTTAGCGTCTCTATTTTTTACTTTTTTAATAGCCGAGCGGAAGTTGCAAAGAAATTTTTCAAAAGACTGGAAGCTTGTGCATTCTAATTAAAGAGAAATAGAATAGAAATAGAACTTGATATTTAAAAAATCTTTAATTTTATATGATACTAACCTTTCAAAGCCGTTGTTAGGTTCGAATACAACTTTATTGCTTTCTTGCCTTTGGTTCCATCATAATTGTACTGGGAAAGTAAATTCGAATCAAAAATTCTTTCCAAGTTTCCAGCCAAATCGTCGCAAAGTAATCGGCGCATAGATATCACCTTCAAAAATAATGTTATGTTAAGAATTTTATTGTTTTCCTTTAATATTTCTTCACATACCAAGTTTTCGCGGTTTTCTCCCATAAGGTCATCTTCAAGTGATTTTAGCTCATCGTCGGATTTTATAGGAAATCGGAGAGAAGCCAAAGATATATTAGACAAATTTCGGGACAATAAAATGTTATGCTCGCCCAAAATTTTCGCCAATTCGTCCTGTTTTTTAAGGCAGTTGTCAAGCTTCATTTCCAGTTGAACCTGCTGTCTCACTATTACATCAATTGTTGCAGGTAAATTTTCTAGTCGCTCGAACTTTTTTAAAATGAGATCCAATTTAGATTCGGAGTTCATATCTAAGAATTAAAAGATGCAAAGCCAAAAAATTTTATCTCCAAGAAAATAAGACAATTACGCAGATTATTTTATTTACTTTATTTAAAGAAATAATTTAATCAATTAACAGTATGAAGCAAGGGCATTAAAACGTTTCTATTTTCAAATGGTAGCAAAATCATTTTGGAATGAATTTGGTTAATGCTGAATGTGATTTCTGTTTCATTTTCTTTGCCATCAGATTCATAAATTCCAATAGAATCTGATATGGTTGGTAAATTAAAAAAGCTTCTAGTATTGGTTATTTGTTTTCCTTTGACAATATCTCCAGAAAGTGATGATACCTTTACAATTATTGTTTTCTGTTGCTCCTCAGACTTTATTGAACATAAGTTATTAGGAAAATCCGGACTTATGTAATAATTAATGTTAGCTACGTTTAGAACTCTTCCCTTTTTTAAATCTCGTTTGCTGTACATGGTGTAATTGTTTATTGTTGATGCATTCTTTAGCTTTGTTTTTAATTGTGACAGCACATTGGAAGGACGTCGCACAAATTTCTTTATATGTCTTAGATAATTTTCGAAATCATAAGCCGCAAAATTGTTGGGCAGTCCAAAAGCTTCAACACAATCAGGAAAGTGCAGCAGGTTGTGCACGTTATACACTAAGTCCCTCTCAGAATACAAATTTGGGTAAAACAAAACGAAATCAGACAGTAGTTGTCTTGCTGTTGCTATATTGGTCTTATAGTGAAGAGGACAAGACAATAACCTATAAGCGACACTTAAAAGAAGAAAATGATAATAAATATCATCATTCACAATGCCTTTTAGCGCAACTATCCCCAAATATAATATGAAGTGCCGAAATTCCAATGCTTTCCATCTTCCAAGCTCTGACAAAGGCCTTGGGTGTCGGCCAAACTCTTTAGGCAGAAATCCACTGTAAGATGCAGCTTTACTGATAATAAGTTTCTATTTTCTAAAGACATTTTGGCAACTAAAAAACAACAGACTCAATATTTACAACGTTTGAACCAGCTTAGCCCAAACATAAATATAAGGCAAATTGCTTCCGAAAGTGTTGTTGAAGTGATTAATATTGACGGAAGAGTCGAGGAAATCCCTATAAGTCTACGGGAAAAGTTGAGAACGCTTTTTGTTAAATATCATATTCGAAAAGCTTTTGGTAATGAGTTGCTTAAGATTTTACAAGAGGAACACATGGATGTGCCTCTAAATATTGACACTCTTCTCAATATCAAAAGAGAAGAAATGGTTCTTCGTAGCGTAAATCCTGGTCAATATTATCATTTGGGACTTACACACCAGTTATTGAAAATTTCCAACTACTTTACAGAAAGTGAAACAGTAACTATTGACATAGGACTTGACGGAGTTCCTTTATATAAAAGCACAAACAAGTCATTGTGGCCCATTTTGGGCAAAGTCGTAAGTCCCACGATAAAATCTGTATTTTTAATTGGAGCATTTTATGGTGAAGGAAAACCTAAATGCATAAATTCTTTTTTACATGATTTCATTTATGAAGCAAAACAATTAATTGCTGATGGTCTTACTTGTACTGATAAAACTTTACCATTTAAAATAAGATTATTTATTTGTGATGCACCGGCTCGCGCTTTTGTTGCTGGTACTGTAGGTCATTGCTCTTTCCATGGATGTAGTCGTTGTCAACAAGTTGGAAGAAGGGTAGGGCATGTAACCGTTTATGATACAATAGCTGGACCTTTGAGAACAGATGAAAACTTTTGTCTTCGAAGTCAACTTGAGCATCACAGCATACAATTTAAAACTGAGCAAAGCGACCTTGAGCGTATGGGTGTAAAAATGGTAAGTCAAATCCCTCTGGACTGCATGCACCTGATCGATTTGGGCGTCGGAAGAAAATTATTGAAACAGATAGTTGCCAAAATGTCTTTAGAAAATAGAAACTTATTATCAGTAAAGCTGCAGTCTTACAGTGGATTTCTGCCTAAAGAGTTTGGCCGACACCCAAGGCCTTTGTCAGAGCTTGGAAGATGGAAAGCATTGGAATTTCGGCACTTCATATTATATTTGGGGATAGTTGCGCTAAAAGGCATTGTGAATGATGATATTTATTATCATTTTATTCTTTTAAGTGTCGCTTATAGGTTATTGTCTTGTCCTCTTCACTATAAGACCAATATAGCAACAGCAAGACAACTACTGTCTGATTTCGTTTTGTTTTACCCAAATTTGTATTCTGAGAGGGACTTAGTGTATAACGTGCACAACCTGCTGCACTTTCCTGATTGTGTTGAAGCTTTTGGACTGCCCAACAATTTTGCGGCTTATGATTTCGAAAATTATCTAAGACATATAAAGAAATTTGTGCGACGTCCTTCCAATGTGCTGTCACAATTAAAAACAAAGCTAAAGAATGCATCAACAATAAATAATTACACCATATACAGCAAACGAGATTTAAAAAAGGGAAGAGTTCTAAACGTAGCTAACATTAATTATTACATAAGTCCGGATTTTCCTAATAACTTATGTTCAATAAAGTCTGAGGAGCAACAGAAAACAATAATTGTAAAGGTATCATCACTTTCTGGAGATATTGTCAAAGGAAAACAAATAACCAATACTAGAAGCTTTTTTAATTTACCAACCATATCAGATTCTATTGGAATTTATGAATCTGATGGCAAAGAAAATGAAACAGAAATCACATTCAGCATTAACCAAATTCATTCCAAAATGATTTTGCTACCATTTGAAAATAGAAACGTTTTAATGCCCTTGCTTCATACTGTTAATTGATTAAATTATTTCTTTAAATAAAGTAAATAAAATAATCTGCGTAATTGTCTTATTTTCTTGGAGATAAAATTTTTTGGCTTTGCATCTTTTAATTCTTAGATATGAACTCCGAATCTAAATTGGATCTCATTTTAAAAAAGTTCGAGCGACTAGAAAATTTACCTGCAACAATTGATGTAATAGTGAGACAGCAGGTTCAACTGGAAATGAAGCTTGACAACTGCCTTAAAAAACAGGACGAATTGGCGAAAATTTTGGGCGAGCATAACATTTTATTGTCCCAAAATTTGTCTAATATATCTTTGGCTTCTGTCCGATTTCCTATAAAATCCGACGATGAGCTAAAATCACTTGAAGATGACCTTATGGGAGAAAACCGCGAAAACTTGGTATGTGAAGAAATATTAAAGGAAAACAATAAAATTCTTAACATAACATTATTTTTGAAGGTGATATCTATGCGCCGATTACTTTGCGACGATTTGGCTAGAAACTTGGAAAGAATTTTTGATTCGAATTTACTTTCCCAGTACAATTATGATGGAACCAAAGGCAAGAAAGCAATAAAGTTGTATTCGAACCTAACAACGGCTTTGAAAGGTTAGTATCATATAAAATTAAAGATTTTTTAAATATCAAGTTCTATTTCTATTCTATTTCTCTTTAATTAGAATGCACAAGCTTCCAGTCTTTTGAAAAATTTCTTTGCAACTTCCGCTCGGCTATTAAAAAAGTAAAAAATAGAGACGCTAAACGCCACTCTAGAAAAGATGAATCGAACATATCTATGGAAAGCCAAGAAACTTAAATCAATTAAACATTTAACAATCTAAAAATTACTTTTTATAGTACAACTTTTTCAAAATTTTTAGTCTAAGGTCATTACAATGGCAATTAAAAAATTAATTATTAATGTCTTTTTTGATTTGAGTTAATTTTTTTTATTTCTTATATTATATTATATTTTTAACAATATTTGAATTAGTGCCTTAATTTTTTAATAAAAATGTTTAAATGTTTTTAAAAGAAATCTTTTTGTGTTGTAACTTTGGGTATGGGATGAACACCCATAGCATAAAAATTCATTTATGAAAAATCAGTAAAAAATTATATAACGACTCATAAAAGAAAAATTCACAGAAGAGGTAAAGTGATTTTGTCTGCTACGAATCTCTGGGATTGTGACGAATTACATAAAAACTCATATATGAATATCGTTGATATTGTCTGTTAGGACTCACTAATACGCGGACGCCTACTAAACAAAATCAATTTGGATCATCTATGATGTTTTGGACAATTGCTTAAAAAATTCATGTATGACGCCAAAGAAAATTCAGCGTCTGTCATTTATGATTTAACATTGGCAGTACTTTTCACGATGAATCATCATGACGTTCGCCACCGGGTAATGATGTACACACGTATGCATATACACATGTATGTACATAGTTACCACATGAACTTAGTTAGGCACTTTGTAAACAGCATATAAGATGATAATGATCGTCTAGACATTGCTTGAAACTTCTTTGTGTGAAATATAAAAAGAGGTGACGCAGCCAATGAGTTAGTTAGTTGCAGTTGTGAGTTAGTTGCGAACCAGTCAGTCAGTTGCGTGTGAACAAGTCAATTGATAATTAAGTTGTGAATTAATAATAGTCTGCGATACAGTGGTGAGTTGATAGTTAAAACATTACCCGCCGTAATTCATATATGCTAAAACTAGTGTATATCATTTTACAGGTGGAAGTGGTCAGCTTCAACGTGAAGTTGGCAACCATTAACGACTAACTGGTTAAAACTTTAAACATTACCAAATAGTATGCCATATTTTCTTCTTATTTTAACAAAAGTTTTAAAAATATACGATGCAGTTATTAAAATAATCACTTTTTAAAACTCGTCCCAAAAATGGGACAATGGCGGATATTGGGTTAAGAGCAGTCTGTGCTTTACTCGTGAGTTGGAGTAAAGGAGAAACCATAGGACAGTCTATAGTGACAGCAAAGTCTGTCGTGGAATTGAGATTATTGTGGAGTCTATCGTGTCGACTGAAGTAAAGGGAACAGAGCAGCGAATATACTTGTGTAAGGGTGTAAGTAAAGCCAGTGAGTCTTTATTAGTGTATCAACTGTGAGTGTCGGCAGAGAGAGAGTGCCGTGTGTGACAAGCAGCAGACAAAGAGGTATTGGTGTATCAACTGTGAGTGACGGCAGAGTGAGTCTCGTAAGTAGCGAATAGCAGACAAAGAGGTGTCACGTGATTACTTGCGCAGCCAGCTTAGAAACGTGCGTAAACTACAGCGAGGAAGGCGTAGTGGTAACAAGTTGTGAATATTTGTGTGTAATTCAGTAGTTTAAGTTGTATTAGTGTAATTGAGTAATTTAGTTTAAGCGTATTTTTGAATAAAACTTGTATCATTATTAACCCTAATTACTACACTCGGCTCTTGTTTTCATTTGCAAATCTTCGAGTCCACGGAAAAGCGTTTTTATAGAGAGAAAAACGTAACAGTATTTTATCTGCAGCGTCGACTTGAAGGATGCATTCTGGCAAATACCGCTAGAAACATCCAGTAGAGAAAACACTGCTTTTACGGTGACAGGTAGACCACTTTACCATTTTACGGTCATGCCTTTTGGGTTGTGCAACGCAGCTCAAATGTTATGCCGTTTAATGGATAGGGTGATCCCAGCTGCACTTCGTGATAGAGTTTTTGTCTGTCTGGATGACCTTTTGGTGATATCTCCAGACTTCGCAACGCACTTGAAGTTGCTAGAGCTGGTGTCAAGGCAGTTGGAACAGGCAGGTTTAACGATTAATGTTTCTAAGTCCAAGTTTTGTTTTAAAGAGCTTCGGTACTTAGGATATATAGTAGGAAAAGGACAACTTAGACCCGACCCAGAAAAAGTGAGTACGATTTTGAAATATTCGTACCCCAAAACTGCCAAACAGGTGCGAAGTTATATGGGTGCTACCGGTTGGTATCGTCGTTTCATTCCAAATTATGCCACAATTTCAGCTCCAATTTTTAATACCATGAAAAAAGGGAAAACATTTACGTTTACTGATGAAGCAAAAAATGCTTTCGATTATTTCAAAACAGCGCTCACCACTAGTCCTGTCCTGACACATCCAAATTTTGATAAACACTTTTTCGTGCAGTGCGATGCTTCCGACATAGGAATAGGCGCAGTTCTGTTTCAGAAGAATGATGACGAATGCGAGCATCCCATAGCATTTTTCTCTCATAAGCTTACCAACGCTCAAAGGAATTATTCCGTAACGGAGAGAGAATGCTTGGCCGTGGTGCTTGCCATCAAAAAATTCAGACCTTATATAGAATTGATGCCATTTACTGTGATTACTGACCACAGTAGTCTTAAATGGCTCATGTCTCATAAGGACGTGAGCGGCCGCCTTGCTCGCTGGTGTCTTCATTTGCAAGCCTACGTGTTTTCGATAGAGAATAAAGTACCAGACACTTTGTCTCGTTACGACATGGAAGAGGTTTCTGTAAGTTTTGGTAATTTTGTCCATATAGAATCGGACGCTTTTAAAACCGATTCCTATGTTCGCTTAATTGCCAAAATTTCAGAATACTGACCAATTGCCGGACATCAAGGTTATTGACAACCTTGTCTACGTAAACGTACCGCACACTATGATGGTATAGCACTCCATGAAGATTTCGCCTGGAAGATTTGGGTCTCACCCGAGCTTACCGAAAGTATAATAAGAAATGCGCATGATCCACCACAAGCCGCTCATGGAGGTTTCGTCAAGACTCTTAAAAGAATACGAGAATGTTTCTTTTGGCCCAATCAAAATGTCCAGATTAGGAACTTTGTTACAAATTGTCAAACTTTTAAAGAGTCAGAAGTGCCAAATACCACTTTACGTCCACCAATGGGGAATGAAACTTTGACCGAACGCCCTTTTCAACGTTTTTATATATAGATTTTTTTAGGACCCTATCCTACGTCTAAAGCAGGAAACTGCTACATATTTATTGTGCTAGACCATTCTACGAAATATGTTTTATTAAGAGCCTTAAGCAAAGCGAGCAGCAAACAAATAGTTAAGTTTTTAATTTCAGAAGTTTTCCACAAGTTTGGAACTCCAGAAATCGAAGTATCCGATAATATAAAACAATTTTTGAGCAAATAATTAATGGACACCATGGCACATTTCGGTATAAGTCACATGAAGACTGCATTTTATTCACCACAGGCAAATGCCTCAGAGAGGGTGAATCAGTATATTCTGTCCGCCATAAGAGCATACATAAAATATGATCATTCTAACTGGGATAAATATTTATCCGAGATCATTGAGATCTTCTTTGCATGGCTCAATAGGAGTGACACCTTATTTTGCATTATTCGGAACGAATATGATTGGCTATGGTAGTGTACACAAACTTGCGAGAAAACTTCAGATGCTCAACGACCCTGAACTTAATGTTTACCTAAGTCCGTATACATGGAGGGTATTCGTGAGAAAATTCGAGAAAGTCTACATAAAGCCTATGAAAATTTCGCGAAACTCGGGCGAAAATTCCTAAAATGCAGAAAAGTACGTCCAATTCGTAATAGTTTGTACGAGATCGAAGACCTGCAAGGGAAATCGTTGAGGGTATTTCACGCCAAGGACTTAAAGCCATAGGCTCTAATATCCTTGGTGGTCTTAGTCCCAACGTTTCCAAATCGTCCAAACCAATACGTTTCATTTTAATTTTTTTATCTTTACTTAAACTTATAAGTTTGCTTTTGTTTGTTATTGACTACTTTTCAAACCGTAAACAATACCAGTTTGTATTTCTACGTAGTTACATGTTTAATATATTTATTTCCTTTTTTGTTTTGCCAATACGATAAGTTGTAACTGAAGACTCTTGAGGCCTATAAAAGGGTTAAAACCTCTTTTCAGTTTGAATATTTTAGTGGCTTAGACGAATTTTGTCTATCACAACTGAATATTATTCAGTGGGTACAAACAGTCCCGGAGTTATAAACTGAAAATTTTGATTTTTTTTAAATCCTACCACAAGAGCCAATAAAACGCTTACGCATTTTAAATAAAAGCCCGCCCGAAACATTGTCGTAAAATTTTAAATAAAATTGGTCCACCGATATGATGAGAACATAGTCAATAGATTTATAAGGGCTGAGATGAATTTTGGTAAAAGTTTCCATAGAAAAACGTTCGTAAGTTTGCGAATAAATATGTTAAAAATAAATATGTTAAACTGTTTTATAAGTATGTATGAGCAAGGTGGTATAAAAATTGTTGTGCAGATTTACACAATTTACATTTATTTATATTTATTTATTCTTAACGAAAAAAGGGTAAAAAGCGTTTAAAATTTACTCAAAAATAAACGACTCTAGTTTAACGCGCCGTAGTTGCAAACGTATATAATTATTTACAAACAAAAATATGTATCTTAAAACGTAAGACTTGCCAAGCAGTCATATTTTTAGATATGTATATTTATGTTTGAAACAAATCGACTCCGGTCGAATTTGTTGTGATGTTTTATCAAAAACTTCCGCCTCTTATACCTACAAAAACATAAATAAAAAGCATTAATAAGGGAATGAAATAGTAGAACACATTTTAATTTGGTTTTTTCTTATTTTTTTCCTGGGAACACTGGTGTTTCTCCAAGCGTCTTAATTAACGTCGAATCTGTAAATCTGTTCATATTAGTTGCAGTTATTATTACACCGAACTCTCAAATAATTTTTATTTAATTAAGAGTTTATCTCGTTTTTCTTTCTATAGTTTTTTGTATTCATTAATTAAATCCTATTTTATTGGTATTTGAATAAATTTGATTAATATAACAATAATTTCGTGAGTCTTTTTTACTAATTTCAAACCGTCAATATAGCCATACGCTCCAATTTCAGTTTTTCTATTTTTCCAAGAACATCAATGTATTTACATTTTTTTCTTTGTTTTATTTCGTCTGGATACACATCACGGTTATTGCTTTACAAACGCAATATTTTTTTCTCTTTTCTTTTTCTGTTATCAAGATTTTTTTTTAAATTCTAAATTAAAATAAACCGATTAAGTGCTAATTCATACGGTGAAATTTATGACGTCTATTCTTCTTAATTCTGTTTTGAAGTTGCTACCAAAAATTCCTTGCATTCATACGATGTTTTTTTTTGGACGTCTAATTTTATTTCTCTATATAGCCAATAAGCTAGCAGAGTAACAACAAAAAATAACAATAAGAAAGAGTAACATTAAAACGTAACAACAACAACAACAACAACAAGAGCAATGTAAAGAGAAATATGAAAAAACCATGAAAAACAGAAATCAAGTAATTTTTCTACCCATCTTTCTTCTCTACACCGTTCGCTACAAACAAAAAGTCACGTCGAAAGATATACTTCATAAAAGTCTTCGTGTGAATTAGGCAAGGCAAATTCATATAAGGTATACTCACGTCAAATTTTTTAATTCGCTTTTAGTATTTTATATACTTGGGATGTCAAAAAAAGCTGTTGTGGTTTAGAAAAAAAAAAGTATTTTTTGACCGTATTGTTATAAAAATTAATAAACAGAAAAAAAGATAAAGAAACTTAAAAAGTATTTTACGTGTCCCCCAAACCAGTGTTACTGTCCGGAATTGCATTAAGTTGGTATGGGTATTAAAAATATGCTGAAGAAGCCCGAGGAATAAGTTAATACCGAGTATGAACAGCCGGCTGCAACGGTTCTATCCTTGTTGGCTTTAAAACAATTGAAAGCTTCGATACTTTTTGTTATACCTTTTAATAAGGGGTCTAAGTGGGTGCAAATCGCTAAGCAGATGCTTTGTAAATCCCTCTATGCAATGGTTGTGGTTTTATGTACACCAGATAGAGAAATGGATAATAATTTAAAAATAAAACGCATGGAACGTTTATCTATAAGTAAGTACACAAAAACAAAAAGTATCTGATTATATGTATGTACACATAAATAAATGTATTATGAATTTTCAGAGTTTTAGGTTGTATGGCCTGTAAAATGGGAACAAACTTTGCAATTTCAGTTATGGAGAAAGTTGATGCAAAATCATTACCATATAGATGCTGAATATAGTACCTATACATACATATATATGTATGTACATACTTTTAAAAGTGCTTTTTTAATAAAATTCCCTTATGTGTAACACAGAAATATTTTAGTGCAAGTTAAAATCCTTTTTTCGTAATTTTTGTTAGATAAATGTGAAGCAAACTTTATTTTTACAAATAAAAAATACAAGTGATGAACCAAATAATAAATTGTTGTTTAAGTGCGAATGTCTACCTTCTTCCATTACGCGAATACGATGCACAAAAGCAGAACCTTAATTTTTGTGGGAGTTCTTAACAATTCGTTTTAACACCCGTTTCCTGTTGAAAGGGAAAACAAGCTTATTACACACACAAACACAATTATTATTTTTAATTCCTTACGCGCATCCAGCACAGTCAAAATACAAAAATTACACAATTAATAAATAGTTTCTTCTTTTTCACAATTTTATGGTTTCAATTTAAATTTAAAAACAATATGTGCTGACAATATACATATGTATGTCTCATTCTCTATGTACTTTTTGGAAGTAAATGGTAAAAATTAGTATTTATTAATGAAAATGCTTAAATTAAGTCTGTAATTATTTGTAACTAATTTTAATAACTTTTTTACCACTAATAACCTTTTACACATTGTTTTTTTTTAATTCAACAATTCAAAAACTAAATTTAAATTTGTAAAAATGTTCTTTTTGTTCTGACATTGTTAATATGCAGACATTGGATTGGGGCCTGAGAAGCTTTAAGCCTTATAAGTCTCCAGGACCCGACGGTATCATATCGGCCGAGATATGCAAGGTATCGAATCTCATAGCTCCTAGGCTACTGAGAATTTACACCAGCTGTCTAAGACTGAGTCATATTCCTAATAAGTGGAGGGAAGCGAGAGTGGTTTTCATACTGAAGGCTGGTAAAAGCTCTCACACCACACCGAAGAACTTCAGACCGATAAGTCTATCATCCTTTCTTCTGAAAACATTAGAAAGGATGGTTGATTACTATATTCGAAAAACCATCAATGGAAAACTGCTTTCCTCGCATCAGCATGCATATCAAAGGGGAAAGTCGACCGAATCGGCTCTACACGAGCTGGTTGGCACGAAAGAGAAATCTCTCTCTGTGGGTGAATACACCCTTGTGGCCTTCGTCGATATTGAGGGGGCTTTTAATAATATTTCTCCAGATGCGATAATTCATGTATTGTCGAATTCGGGGGTTAATGTAGGATTGTATAAGTGGATTCAAAATCTACTAACTCACCGCAGGATAACCTCGGCTCTAGGAGCTTCTAGACAGACCCGCTTTGTAAATAGGGGCACACCACAGGGAGGAGTTCTTTCGCCACTATTGTGGAATCTAGCTCTAAAGCCTTTGTTGCTATCGCTAGAAACGCGGGGTGCAAAATCGTGGCTTATGCTGATGATGTGGCAATAGCTGTAAGAGAAAAATTCCTTACCACTCTAAGAGATATCCTTCAGGATGGTCTTTCCTACTTAACAAGATGGGCGGAGAAACTCCTCTTCTCCAGGAAGTATAAGATACCTGATTTCCAACCTATCACTCTTAATAATACGGAGATAAAAGTGTCCAACACTGCAAAATATCTCGGTGTTATTCTTGATTCAAGGCTGAGTTTCAAAACTAATATTCTAGGTAGAGTGAAAAAAGCAACAATTTCACTCTATCTATGAAAAAAGTCCATAGGAAAAAATTGGGGTCTTACCCCTAAAATCGTTTATTGGATCTATACTGCAATAGTACGTCCGATTCTCATGTATGGCATCATCCTGTGGTGGCCGTCTCTGGAGAAAAAGACGTATCTACATATCTTACAAAAGGTGCAAAGACTTGATTCCTTGTATATAACCAGTGCTCTTCGCACTACTCCTACGGATGCACTGGGAATGCTCCTTCATCTACCACCATTGGACCTAGTAGGGAAGGAAATCGCAACGTCCTCGGCAATCCGTCTTCGATGTACCTCTCTGTAAAAATTCACTATAGTTCAATTAAAATCTAAAAATGTCTCACTTAATTCATCATGGGCATGTGACAAAAATATGTTCACTTGGCAATCACTATTCACTTGGCAATCACAAATGTTGGAAAGTCAAATCAACTGTAGAAAGCAAAAACAAAGTAACATAATATCCACTACTATAATACTTACATGTATGTAAGTAATTAATGTGATGATCGTAAAAGATAAGCAAGAATAGTTAAACATACGTGCTAACCTAAATAGAAAAATGAAAATATGGAAAAACAGGGGAAATAAATAGTGATACTTACATATGTATTTACCAAAGGTAAATCAATAATTGTACACAACAATCATTTCTCACATTCCGTTTCATTAGAATTTACGTTAAATAGCTGATGTTAATAACAATCTCTACCCAAGTAGATAGACTAGGGTGCTGATGAAGTGCGTTGCTGCACAGAAAAATATCGGTATTTCCCCCAGCTTAAAAAGTCTAATTTAATTTTTCTTCTCTTCTTTAGAAACTCACTTTAACTAATAAAAAAATATTTCATTCAATAAAAGAATTGAAATGACTGAACTTAAGCCTGACTAAAAATTATTTCTGATTAAAAATTCACTATAGTTCAATTAAAATCTAAAAATGTCTCAATAATGAAAATTTTTCAGTGTAATTTTACAGTAAGATTTAATTATATTACATTTATAATACATAGTATATGTATAAAAACTTATATAAAATAGTATAAAGAAACATGTGGTCCAGTGACTGAAGTGCTGATGAAGAATCGGGCGTGGTAAGAAGAGCCAAATCATTTCGTGAAAGGATAAGCTACAATTGGATTGAAATGACTTACGAGTTTAATGAAAGATGTCGTCTTTCTTCACGTAAAATGGAAATCCTTCTCAAATTGGTAGAAGCTCAGCTGAAACAGAAATAACCCAATGACAGAAAAGTTGCAGTTGCAAATTGCTTTGCATTGGATGGAGACATGCTCACAATATCACACAACTGGAGATATGCATGGCTTTTCTAAAGCCAGTGTTTGTAGAACAATCCATAACGTTGTAAGTGCTGTAAACATCAAAGTATCCCCACTCTTCTTAAAATTCCCAAGAAACATGAAAAGTACTATTCAAAAACTTTATGCTATACGAGGAGTGCCAATGGTTTGTGGATGCATTGACGGAACATTAATTAAAATAGACGCATCAACAAACTTTGAAGAAGCCTTTGTTGATCGCCATGGTAACCACTCCATTAGCTGTATGGTTGTGTGTGGACCCGATATGCAGTTTTATTACTCCTATGCAAACTGGCCTGGAAGTACGCACAATGCCCCAGTTTTGAAGAATAGCGCCTTATTCCGTCAAATGGAAAGTGGTTGGAGACCCGCCTAAAACGGTATTATTCTTGGCGATTCCGCTTATCCGCTTAAGGTATGGTTGATTCCACTGATCTTGACCAATGAAATTGATGAAAATTTCTGAAAGGTCATAAATCGACCCGCAGAATTACTGAAAATGCCATTGGCATATTAAAAGAAAAATTCCCATGTATTAATTATTTACGCTTAGAGCAAACAAAAGCATGTGCAGTTTTCAATTGTTGCGTTACTCTTTGCAATTTTGCAAGATAAAATGAGCAGCAAGCAGAGAATAATTATGAAGATGACGAGTTGGAAGACTTTAATACAATCAATATCGGAAGACCACAACAGGAAGACCAACTAAGTGATGGACGAGGCCGCAGAAAATTTGAACACATCTTGAATTTTTTTTAGAAGTTAGTTTTCTTTAGTTTTATTTTGTTAATTTAACTGTTTAGATAATAATTCCATGTTTGCATATCTTGCAAATATAAATACATACATAAATTAACAATATATTTGTATGACATTTTTACAAAATATGAATAACGATATGAGGTTTAATTCTGCATCATTAACTAAAGAAATTAATTTTTTGAGATATGACGTTGTTCAAGTACATGAGCGACATGTACATGTGCAAGGCCGATTTATTAGGTCTATGGAACTCTACAAAAACACAGCAACACAAAAAACAACTTTGTGTTTCAGTTGTCAGAAACACACACAAACATGAACTGTATGGTGCAAACAGCTTTTGACAGTTGAAACACGAAAACACAGAATATCATCAGGACGATTGCGTTGACCTGATAAATAGGCCTTGTACATGTGTATGGATAACGGCCCTTTTCACAATGTACAATTAAAAGCTAACAGGGACTTTAACGGCAAGTTTTGTATGAAGAACTGTCAGTTAAAGTTCACGTTAACTCTTAATCATACATTGTGAAAAGGGACGTAAGATTAAATAATAATAAAGAGATTATTTGAATTTACATACCGTTAACGAAAATGCAAGCCGGCTTATCTAACATTTTAAAAATTATAGAAGAGTAGAAATGAACTACATTTTATGACGAATATTCTATAAATTTTTCATTAAAGCTTCTTACATTCTTTTTACTCTCCTAAAATTTGTAAAATATTAGATAGAGTAGCTAGGATTTTCTTTAACAATTTGCATCTATTGCAGAAGTATATTTAAATGGTGAGAGGTGCAGACTATTCTCTAAAGAAATGATTTCTAATTTTGTTTTATTGTTTTGTAGCTCCAAATACTCTACTTTCAGCTTGAATTTGTTTTTCTTTAATTCGGGCTCCGTCCTATCTCCAATTTGTCTTTTGCAATTATTACATTGGGCTTTTTTCTGCAAACATAATAAGGGTTGCAAAAAAAGTTACACCGATTATCTTGAATATATAGGAGAAAATTAGGATGCAAATGACTAAAGATATTGAATAGGTTACTAAATGCTCTTTTGCATAAAAAAGGCCACCAACATACAACTAAAAAGCAACAATTTGCATATATGTATGTACAAACATATTTTGTAATTTGATGAAGTATGCATATAAATTCCTATAATATTGCAGATGTGCCCTTCGTTCTGCTGGCTGCTGCAAGTATGCACATATTTATACTTTTTCGCGCTGATAACTCTTTGTAGCTTAAAATTTGAGTATTTTCCGGCGTTTCTTTTATTGTTGTCATTGCTTCTACTATTGCTGTTGATTCCAATGTTACTGGTGATGAAACTCCTTTTGTTTGTAATGCTCTTATTTCTGTAGTTTCGTCTCCACTATATTGGTTTATATTTTCTTCCACTTCGTCAACAACGAATGCACCAGACACAACGATACCATCTAGTATTGGCGAATCATGGCCTATTATTTCTAACACAAGTTCATCTACTGGGGTTAGCTTTTGGTGCTTTCCTCCGGCAGCACCTGTCGTGGATGAAATATTTCTTTTAGACTAAAACGGGAATTTAATAGGTACAAATTGTTGTTAAAGTAAATATTTAGACAGTTACCAAAGCGGAACGTTTAATGTTCGACCAAAATATGTTGCGAACATAAGTATAATCCTTCTGCGCGCCAACGATTCCCATATATTGGCAGTTACTTGTTATTTTTTCTACTCTGCCAATTTCATATTCCGTGTTAAGTTATCAGAAAAGGCACCAAATAATATATGTTTTCAGTCACGTACTAAGCGTAGAAAATGCAGTTTTTCATTATTTTTCGACATTTTATTTGATAAAATAATAAAAATTACTATTTCAACTAAATTTCAAATCAATTACATTTATTTATTTCAAATGTAAAATTTATTTATTAAATATATTACTTTACTTGTAGAAATGTTAAAAATGGTGCACTAAATTTACAAATGCTGTTAGAAGTTTTATGAAACGGATTTTAACATAAGTTGTAAAAGTATAACTGCCTCTTCCACTATTTCGAAAGAAGGTCTTCATTCGCATTCTAAGCGAAAGAAAACTGATTTCCATTTCTCTATCTTGCTTCTGTACGAACATTGACTCGAACGACAAGTCACAAGAAAACGTGTTTTCATATAGATTTTCATACCACTAATTCGAATGTCATCAACAAAGCGAACACTTTGTCAAAATCACTCACTTGCTATTTTGCTTTCGTGTAGTAAAATTTATATGCAAAGAATTGAATAAAATTTTCAAAATTATTATTTTATCACATTATTATTTTTTTTATTCACATTTCTTCAATTTATTTTTATATGCAAAGAATTGAATAACGTTTTCAAAATTATTATTTTATCACAGTATTATTATTTTTATCACATTTCTTCAATTTATTTTTTATTTGTAGAGAAAAGTCATAAAATATTCATAAAATTATTATTGAACACTTTTGTTTTGATTACTGTTTTATGTTCATTATAAAAAGTACTCGCACATTTTAAACAAAACGAATATAGTTGCAATAATACTATGTTTAGACGACGAGTTGAATCACATGCTTCGCTCTCTGAATCTTGTTTTTGAATCTTGCCGTTTATACGACGCCTTCGTGCTTCGTGTGCAGCGTGCCAATTTAGTGCTTTTCGCACTAGATTTAGTGCTTTTCCGGAATTTTTCAACTACGTGCTTTTTTTAAAATACCTGAAATTGGTGCTTTTTCACCTTTGACTTTAGTGCTTTTAGTGCGTTTAACAAATCCACTAAATATAAATTTGTGATAGTATGTTGGCTTTACACAAAACAACAAATAAACATTTGCCACTTTTCTGTCTGATTGTCATAAGTAAAGAACGGAATGTGCTACAGTAAACTTCTTGGTACGCTTTTGTAGAAAATTGAGCACTCTATAAAAAAAATTTAAAATTAAACTAACGGCCCTTTTCACAATGTACAATTAAAACCTAACAGGGACTTTAACGGCAAGTTTTGTATGAAGAACTGTCAGTTAAAGTTCACGTTAAGTCTGAATCATACATTGTGAAAAGGGACGTAAATCTGAAATAAAAATATTTTTAATTTCCATTCCATTCACTTAATACAGCTATGGCTAAAATAAATTGAAAAACTGATCAAATTGTTTTATATTTCTCTATTATAACGAAAAACACTTCTTTGGCACTTTTTAAAAGGCGTGTTTATATTTTGTATGAAACTTGGTAAAATTTTCTGGAATAACATAATATTTCTGTTGTTTTCTTGAAAAATCGTATAAATTTAGGGTAAATTTTATTTGGAATGTAAATAACTTTTGATCCAGCTAACTTATCAAAAAATTTGATGTAGTTTTATAGAGCGTTTAATTTTCTACAAAAGCGTACCAAGGAGTTTACTGTAGGACATTCCGTTCTTTACTTATGACAATCATAATGAATAAAATCAATTTATACCATGTAAAGTATGGGAAATTTAAAAGTGCGATGCGCACCATTAATATTATGAGCTGATATATTAACAGGCCTATTTTTTACCTAAACTAAAGTCTGAAACCTGGTTCTGAGAAAAACAAAGGATTTTTTTTTGAGAACCCCCTAATGTACATCCATACATGGTAAATAGCTTTTGTTAATTCATTGACACATACCTACATATTTATACGCATGTACATATACATAAATACATACAAATTCTTTCGATTTGTATGGTAATTACACGCAGAATTCATTTTATTTCGATTCTAGTTTCAATTACTGGAGTTACAGTAACAAATTGATGGACTCTATATCGACCAAAATCCTACATTTCCACATAAATTTTAATCAAGTGTTTTGATATTTCGTCTATACGGAATGATTTAATTTAGGCAGTTATATAAAAGAGTACAAATAAAATTTTAATTGAAATATTTATCCTGTAAATAAAATTACTTTGTTTCTGAAGTTTAGTTTTATGGATTATATAAGGTTACGAGTTCTACTTTATTTTTCCAAAATTATTATATCAAATATCCCATTGCAATTGTTTAATTTGCTTTTGTCTTGAACTTAAATTATTTCCTACTACTTCTTACTCTCTCTACTTATAACTGAACAAAATCGAAATATGACTTTATTGCATTTAGTGCTTTATTTTTTTTTTGAAGGCACAGTGCTTTTTGCTCTGAAAAAGTTGGCATCACTATTCGTGTGTGATCTTTTTAGTTATATTCACACATTAATACATATCATACGTACGCATATACATACCCAGTGGGAAAAGGTAATGAATAGTAAATTATAAGGTAATGCACATCATGTATAATTTTTCATTTCTGAATTGATTACTGTTAACACAGAACATGTCCTAGGAAAGTAATGAATTATCTTAATTGTGTTTGATCAAATTACCCTCTCGTTTCTAAGGGTTGCATTGCTTTGTTTGGGAAATAATACTTTATGTAATTAATGCCTACTTTTCCAGCTGGGTACCTATGTATCATATGCACGTATATACATACATACACATAAGCATACATACTTACATACATTCGACTCATTCAAAATTTTGTTTTTGGAGGCATCGCTATATTTTCTTCTTATTTTTCCTTTTTTTACTATCCATAACTTAATTAAATTTATTTATATTAAACTCACATCTATGTTTTTTTGTTTTGTTTTTATTTGTTCAAACCCATACATACACATATACATATTTTGTTTTGATAGCTGGTTCAGCTAAACTGCCGATAAACTGCGATAAGATATCAATTAGTTTAGAAATTTAGTTAGAAAATTGATATCTTAGTTAGAGAAGATATCAATTTTACGTGCTTCGCAAGTAGATTCATATTGAATCTACTTGATTCGCTCTCATAATTTTGTATGGCGAAGCAAGTTGATTCGGTCACAGAATACACAGAAGTGAAGGAAGTGACAGGTAAAAAAAGCTCCAATCAGGTTTTTGTTAAAATTCGTGGAAAAAAGAGAAAAGCATAGTGTATTTGATACTGTAGTGTATTACTACTTACCAATTAACACAGGTAATACAAATTCATTGCACTAGAAAGACGTAGCAAAATAAAAACGACGACAAAATTTGAGGGAAAACGAGACAAACCGAAAAATACCCGTATCTTCCGTCTCGTGACACTTCTGTATGTTTTGTGATTCGGTCATGATTGGGGTGTGATGCATGAATAGAGAGCGAAGCACGTATCGTGTAAACATACTATAAAGCAAAACAGCAATAACAAGCTGTTACTGTGCGACTATTTTGTTGAATTCTTTTTCATTGTTCAATATGGTTGTATTTATTTCCATGTAAATGTTAGTAATTTTAAAAAATCGCTAGAAATATTTGAAATATACAAATTAGCACTACTTTAATTTAAAAAAACGTAAAACAAAAAATGACATACGTAATTACAAGCGAAAGAAAGCTGACGACATAGTGGAATGAAAATAAATTAGAATTCGAGCGACTAGGTTTCTTTCGCAGAGTTTTTCTTTCGACATAGTGGAAGTGGCAGTAGCTTGTAATTTGAAACTTGTAGAATTGTAATTTGTAGTTTTGAGAAATAGGGCCCAGAACCAAAACACTAGCAAAACGTATGCAAACGGGTATATCTGTGCAAGCCTATATTTTTGAAGAAAAAATTATTCTGGGAATCGACGCAATTTTATTATACACCCTTATTAAGCACCCCATACACGTTTCAATTCAATTGTGAATTGAGTCTTTCAATTGAATTGATTCTTGGCCACACACTTCATAAACTGAATTGAAAGATTTTCATTCAACTATCAAATTTATATTTTTTTCACAAATAAAGATTTAAAAATTCAAAACTTCTGTTGTATTTATTCATTTATTTTTATATTTTATATTTTATATTTAGAATTCAATCAAATTAAATACAATTTTACAAATACATAACTTTTTCTATACAAAATAAAGCTACAAACATAAATTTTGACAGCTAATCAAGAGACTCGAACACACACAGCACAATCGAATTGAAAGATTTACTAGTCAACATGAAAAATCAAAATCTTTTGATTTTTCTTCAACCAACTCGACAACTGCCAAACTAATCAATTGACAAAGCCATACACGCTTTGATTTGGACAACAACCGACTCAATTGAAAATTGAATTGAATCGTGTATGGGCTGCTTAAAGCCTTTTCATCGGTACTTTTGCCGGTATATGCCCTAATGGCATCTGTAACTGGATATATGTATGTATGTATTTATTTAACAAAAAACAATTTTGCAATATTATAATAATATTGGTTCTATGTTGCAAATATAATATTACCAAAAACTATTTCGACAATATTCCTGTAGTATTACCATTTACCTGCAACTTGATAACAATCCAACAAAATTCCAACAATATTTTGTGCTCTTTGGGTCAGTACGCGTCCGTCAACGTAAAGTACAAAAATTGGCCAGCTTTGAACGTTTTGCGTACGTTGAGTAGTTTAACAGACATTGGTTGGTTTTTTTGGTATGTTCTGATATAGGTTTTTGTGGGAGCAAAAATAATATTAAGCAAAACAAATAAACGAAATAAATAAAAAAAATTGAATTCAATAAATAAAGTGGAAAATCAACCTATTGAAATGCTTCCGTCTACAAAGTACTCATTGTGCCAACCTTTTCCGTCGTTGCGTTAAGGTGAATTCACCCATTGTTTCGGAACAAAATTTTTGTTTGGAGAACATTTTTTTTTACTGAGAGTTTTTTGCAAGACGATTTCCATTTCGAAAATTTAGTCTGGAAAATCAAAGCTACCATATGAAATACGTGTGTAAACGATTCGTATTAATTTTAGGCTGAGTTTACACCAGATGTGTGTCATTTGCCCAAAAAAGCGTAACCAACTAATTACTAATGAAAAACTCTTTGATTCAGACATGCATTTATTGATTTAAACAGTTTGCAATCATGCTGGATTCTATAAAATTGTCTATTAGTTATGTATGAAACTATTTGACTTAATAAATACATGTCTGCATCTAAAAGTTTTTCATTAGTAATTAGTGGTCACGCTTTTTTACGCTTGTGTGGCACATGGCACATAGATGGAAACCCGGCCTTACAAGTGGCAGCACAGCTGCAAATGATTACAATTTTCTGTGTCACACACATATTTTTAATTGTTGCAATTTAATTGCAATGGTTTCGTTCAACTCCATACTAGAGCGTGACACAAGCCCTAAAAATAAGGCTTACAAGCACTCTCATTAATTTCAAAAAGTGTGTGTATATTGCTCCGTTATTTTAAAACAAAACTTTCAAAAGAGATGTGTTTTGCTTTACGATAAGAATACTGCAGTACAGAACAAAACTGCAATAGAACAATGTTGAAGTAAAACCAAGCCTTTCAAAACAAAAATGAAATAGAACATCAAAATTCACACAGAACATTCAAAACATGTTTGAATCTTTTGATAGCAAAGATAATTTTCCATATAAAAGAAGCATTGCCTTCGTTAGGAATATGAAAGCTGAAAAGAGTTTTTATTTACTATGAAATAATATCATGCATACTTATGTACATTTATATATAATAATTTGTTAATTTTTATTTTCAATATATGTATACATATATATGTACCTATACATACATACATAGCTTGCAGTTTGTGCTCGTGTTCTAGTGCACTCGATGTTTCTGCTATGATTTACTGTTGTTTTGTTTCATTCTCGCTTTTCGTTTTGATGTTCTACTTGTTTTGAGAACACAAGCACTAACAAAACTGCAGAGAAAAACTATTCGAATGATGCTTGATTGATTTTAGTGAGAGTCATGTTTTGTTAGTTTTGTTTTGTTATTTATGTTTGCACTAAAACAGACTGCTTGGCAGTAGTGTGAACTAGAATACAAAACTTTTAGAACGATTTACGCAGCCCTTTACTCCATACATATGGATTAGGGATGCCAATCGGGATCGATTTTTGGAAATCCCGGGATTCGGGATTTTGTAATCCCGATCCCGAAAATCCCGGGATTTTCGAGATTTCGGGATCTAAATATTTGTCGTAAAATAAATTGGTTTTTTTAATAAATATTACCTTAATAACAATTTAATGCATTTTAAAAGGTTTGATGTTGATAATTTATCATTGCACAATTGTCTTTAAAGTGAACAATTTTCTAATACGAATATGAAATAAAAATCAAAAGAATTTTTCTCATCTATTTTTAAGTTGATTAATCACGTTTGATGTTAGAGAATTTATAGTGAAAACAATAACAAAATATGAAAACTTGTTTTTGTTTTCAATATAAATGTTTTACTATTATCTAAACCAAAACGAATATACATATCGGTGGACTTTTAGCATTACCGCTTAAGTTGATTTACGAAAATTTTTAGATTCACTTTCATATAAATAAGTTGCAAAAACAATATTGTTTTGTTAAAAATATATATACTAACGTTTTATTAATTGCGATTGATCAACAACAAGTATAACGGTTGTTACATATGTATGTATACCAAGCATTATCTAATTTTTTTTATCGATTTCGTTACGACTATGACAACGACAATAATCAAACTCGATTAATTACGTCTAAAGATCACATTTTTATAGGCACATACCTTAAAAGTTTGCCTGAGCACTTGAACAGTATTTTTGCTCTACTGAAAAATTTTAAATTCATACATAAGTTTTTTTCTACAAGTTCAACAGATACATATGTATGTATTCACACGTTCGCTAAGAGGAGTATGGTTCATTAGTGTCCTGGCCTTCTACTGTGCAACTCGAATACAACTATAATTCAGTCGAACTCATTCAGTCGGTCGTTTTTGACTAAAACTATTTATCAAATCCATGTAATTTAAATGGGTTTGATCTTAGGTTTGTATCAAAAACGACCTAAACGGTCTAAATAAAAAACAAAATTATTTTGAACTGCAATGTAAAAAACATACATACACACTCGAGCAGTTTCTTAGACAAAATACTCCGCATCATTCTGTAAATATTTATCGCTTTTACGTTAACCCGACAACAAAAAGTTTTCACTTGCCTTGTATTGTATTCTACTCCAATTGTAAGGAGGTTTCAATAGTACTCAATTATTACCGACAAGTAGATAAGTGCTAATTTTGTTAACGTTGAGTAGTCGACATACAGACTGCAAATTATGAATAAATTTCCGCAAGAAATTTCTCCCTTTTCCAATTAGATTTTTTTGTTTTCCCTATTATTTGCTACTGTTTGAAATTATTCCCCAGGAAAAATGTCTCGTGGAATTTGAATTATAATTCCCCTCATAATATAGAAAAAGACGGAATAAATTTGGCTTTGGAATCATTTTGACCTTGGCAAGCTTCCATTGTTGTGGATAATACTCCTGTCGTAATATGACATTAAAAATTAATAACAGGATTCTAATTGCAATACGAGGCAACTTAATCAGCGTATTGATACTAATTTCATCAATACCTGGAGCTTTCTTCGGGTTGAGTTCAGCAATTAGTTTTTGTACATCACGCATATTAAACCTTAAAGGTTGAGTTGGTAGAGCACCTACATTCGGCAAATCAACAAAACCTTTAAAGGTGTTTGGGGTAAATTCGTATTGTAAATGCTCAGCAGATATGTTTGTTACGTTTTTCAGTATCGCCCAACCTTTGGTAGATGTGCGCAGAGGTAGTTTAAACACAACGGGTGTTTTAAGCTTTCTATCAGCGCACCACAAAGAGCAATTAGATGCTGGTGTAACATCGTTGCTTTCCAAATAGCTTTGGAGAGTTGCAGTTTTTTCAGATACTAGCAACTCTTGGAGTCGTTTAGTACACTATTTAAGTCTGATTTTATGTTGAGGTGATCTGTGCTGTTGCAACTCGCTTCTAGCTCTTCTTTTTTCACATATGTGAGGTTCAATATCCGTAGAATAGATTCTATTAAACGTTGTCTGCGAACGGAAGGTAGTGACATGTTCAGCAGCCTGTTTAATAATTTCGTTAAGGTTGGCAATGTTATATTCAATATCATCTAATGTTCCCAGTAAAAAATTTCAAAAAAGGTAATCGAGTTTGGAATTAAACATTTTTGGTGGAAGCTGTTCCTTACAGGATTACCAACTTAATGATTTTAACAAGGCGTGAGACTAAAATAACCGATTCTTGAGAAGTTATGTTCTTTATTGTACGAACTAATAATTTTTTTTCGTTGTGGCAAATAGTTATTTTTCGTGATGAAACTACTTTTTTTTGTCGATTAGATGGAAGATCTTGATTAAGAACTCAGTTTGATTAAATAAGTAATAACTTAAAAAAATATATAAATAAACAAAAAATATAAATAAATTTAAAAACAGCATTTTGTAAATTTTTTTTTATAAACTTAATTAAAGTGGGTTATATTTAATTCGTATCCGTCCCTGTATTGGTATTTATAAATACTATATTATTATAAATACTAATTAAAACCGGAAATGAAAAAAATTATTTGGAACTACTTAATTTATACAATAATTTTGCAAAATGTAAGTACTTATCTTTTAGTTTAAAATAAATTAATAGAAAATTTAAGAAAATATAGAAATTTTTTACTATATTTATGATTTGAACAGGCTAAAGTTCGTATCGCTTTTCAAGCCAAATTACATGTGATAATTATTAATGAAGAAATAACTCCAAAGCTAGTTGTAAAAAACATTTTTTGATTTAATTGAACTGTAGTGAATTTTTAATCAGAAATAATTTCTTAATCAGGCTTGAGTTCAGTAATTTCAATTCTTACTGAATGAAATATGTTTATTACTTAATGTGAGTTTCTAAAGAAGAGAAGAAAAATTGAACTAGACTTTATTATCTGGGGGAATACCAATATTATTCTATGCAGCCACTCACTTCATCAGCACCCATGACTATCTACTCTGGTAGAGATTGTTACTAACATCTGCTATTTGACGTAAATTTTCAATGAAATGGAATATGAAAAATGATTATTGTGTGTACAATTGTTGATTTACCTTTGGTAAATACATTTGTAAGTATCACTATTAATTTTCTGTTTTTCCATTTTTCATATCCTATTTAGGTTAACACGCAGTTATATCACTCTACCTAAGTATGTTTAACTATTCTTGCTCATCTTTTACGATCATCGCATTAATTATTTTTACTTATTCGATGTACCGTCGGTACAAATATATAAGTATTATTGTAGTGGCTATTATGTTCCATGGTTTTTGCTTTCTATAGTTGATTTTACTTTCCGGCATTAGGAACTGTGATTTCCAAGTGAACATATTTTTGTCAGGTGCCCATTGATGATTTAAATCAGACATTTTTACTACAGTTCAATTAAATCTAAAAATCGCCCATTTAAATCATCATGTTCAGTTCTCGTGGTACCTTCATAGCGAACAGTCGATTAGCGGAATTTTTCTTACTTACAAAAAATTAAACAAACAAAAAATATTCGTAGTACATATTATTCGTAATAGGTACATACTGTCTTTAATAAATAAGCTTTATGCTTTGCTAATATTTTTACATAGTAAAAATAACCAAAACAAAAAAAACCGCAAACAAAAAAATTAAACAAAGTGATATTGAGGAATGCTATATATGTATACCTCTAAACAAATAAACAATCATAAATAACAAAAACAAAAAAAGACCGCAAACAAAAAAAAAACACAAACGAATATCCCTTGAGGAATTCTTTGTATGAGTGCCTCAAATACAAAAAAAAATTGAAGTGAGTTCTAACGGCAGAAATGCTTATTTTACTGTGAGTTCTGAAACTCTTAATGAAAAAAATATAAATAATAAATCTGATGAAAGTCTTTTTTTAACGTCAAAGCCAATTTTTCGTCAGCGATCAACTTCGCTTTGTCCAATGCCAAATAGTAATGATGCATTAACATTACAGTTGCCCAGTACTTCTTCATATAAGCCAGTAATGTCATCCCCTTCAGGCTCGTGTTCATCACTTAACAAAGTTATCACTACAGATAACAGCGGGTCGAAACTCAAGGTACAAGTCGGAATGGACAGATATATAACCGTGGTAAAGCGTGGGCGAAGCCCGAATTCTTCAAAAATTTCATCTGCTCCAAAAATGTCTAGGGATAACAGCGCAGCCTCAACTAATCGCCAAAACCGCTTTAAAATTTTGCAAGATGACAACGACAAACCCGAGGTATCCTCGAATAAAATATCCAAGCCGCCACCAATATATTTGAGACAAAAAAATTCAAATGCCCTTATTAAAAAATTAATTTCGGTCATTGGTGAGAATAAATTTCACATTGTTCCAATAAAACGTGGCAACATCGATGAAACTAAAGTCCAAATTTATGACGAAAAAGATTTCCGCAAAATGGTTGCTGAATTTGAAAAAAATAAAACAAGCTTTTACACATACCAGCTTAAGAGCGCTAAAGGCATGCAGATCGTATTGAAGGGCATAGATTCTTATGTTGTTCCCGAAGAAATAAAAGATGCACTCGTCCTCCAGGGGTTTAAGGTAAAAAATGTGTCCAATATAATAAATAGAGAGAAGATTCCCAAACCCCTATTTCGTGTTGAACTTGAGCCTAATGATATAAAATTGAAAAAAAATGAAACGCATCCAATTTATAATTTGAAATACCTCTTGTACCGAAAAATCACAGTTGAAGAGCCACATAAGCGTTCAGGTCCTGTACAGTGCCATAATTGCCAAGAATATGGCCATACAAAAACATACTGCAATTTACCCTCTGTTTGTGTTGTGTGCGGCGAATTACACGGCACTGCTAGTTGCAATAAGCCAAAAGATCAAAGTGATAAAAAATGCAGTAATTGTGGAGGTAATCACACCACTAACTACAGAGGTTGTCCTGTGTACTCTTTCGTAAAGAAGACTATGGTGCAAAAACCTAAATTAGCTCCAGCTCAATCAGCAAACGCTTACTCTGCCACTTTTGCGCAAATGAGCCAACCAGTTACTTCCCGTGTATCGTATGCAGATGCTGCTAAGACAAATTCAATTCCCACATAAAATGTTTCCCCGCCAAATAATTCAAAAAATACTGACGCAAGCTTTAATTTTAATCGCCTTGAAGCTACTATTGAAAATCTGATGCTAACTATAAACAATTTTACAACAAATATGACTAGCATGATGCAAGAAATGCTACGAATGCAGAATACTCTGCTTCAAGCATTAATTAATAAGCCATGAACACGTTAACAATATGTTTCTGGAACGCAAACGGTATTCGCCAACATAAAAATGAACTTGAGCACTTCCTCATGGAAAAAAAATATTGATGTAATGTTAGTATCTGAGACTCATTTGACTTCGAGAAGTCTTTTTAAAATTTATGGCTACACTATATATGATACAAAGGACCCTAGAGGAAGGGCTTGCGGTGGATCAGCAATTCTAATAAAGTCAAGACTCAAGCACTATGTTCTTGATAACATTTGTGAAGAACACCTACAATCAACAAATATTGGCATTGAAAGTTTATGTACAAATTTTGTTATATAATCAATTTACTCCCCTCCCAGATTTTCAATCACTGAGAATCAATATGAGGATTTCTACAAATCTCTTGGACCTTGTTTTGTAGCAGCTGGCGACTACAATACTAAGCATACGTTCTGGGGTTCGCGTCTTATTACCCCCAGAGGTCGAGCATTGTTCAACACTATTTCAAAAATGGGCTTGGATGTCATTTCGATTGGGGAGCCCACTTATTGGGCTACTGACATACAAAAAATTCCGGATGTTATAGATTTTGGCGTCATAAAAAATATCTCTAGGGATTTAATTCAAGTTCAAGCTTCTCTGGATCTTTCGTCCGATCACTCTCCGACGATCATTACAATTTGTAGTCCATTAAGAAGTAACTTACCTGACCCATATGTGAAGATGATCAATCGTGTTAATTGGCTGGGGTTCAAAAAATATCTCAGTAGTCATTGTACGGAAAACATTACGCTTAGAACATCCGATGATATTGAATCTAACATTGCCAATCTCAGCGAGAATATTAAACAGGCTGCTGAACATGCCACTATCTCCCATCCGCAGACTGGGTTTAATAAAATTTATTCTACAGACATTGAACGTCTCGTACGTGAAAAAAGAAGAGCTAGAAGGGAATGGCAACAGCACAGATCACCACAAAATAAAATCAGATTTAAAGAGTGCACTAAACGACTCCAAGAGTTGCTTGCGTCTGAAAAAACTGTATCTCTTAAAAATTATCTGGAAGGTCTTGATGTCACACCAGCGTCTAATTACTCTTTGTGGCGCGCTGCTAGGAAGCTTAAAACACCCATTGAGTATAAGCCACCTCTACGCACATCTACCGGAAGTTGGGCAAGAAGCGATACTGAAAAAGGTAAAATATTTGCTAAGCACTTAAAATCCGTTTTTACGCCAAACATATGTACTGGTGTTGCTGATTTGCCGAATGTAGTCGCTCTACCCCCTCAACACATAAAGTTTAAGACGCGTGATTTACCAAAATTAATTGCCGAACTCAACCCGAAGAAAGCTCCGGGTATTGATGGAATTAGTAACCAGATGCTTATGAACTTGCTTCGTATTGCAATGAGAATCCTATTATTCATATTTAATGCCATTTTACGACTGGAGTATTATCCACACAGCTGGAAGCTTGCTGTGCAGGGCACACGGGGGTTGGTTAAAGGGCGTAATAATAGAAATGGGTTACTTACCGGGAACAGTGGTCAGTGTAGCTGGCGCTGGTGGGGTTTCGCTTTTACAATATATAAAATGTTGTTGAGTTTCTTTGTATAGTAGAGTGATGTATGGATGGCTGGATGCTGCTTTTGTTTTTAATCAATACCTTGAGACCTTAATTAAAGGATCTGCTTTATTTAGACTTCAGGCAATTTTTCAGTATTCACGTTACTTTTTTAATTTGCATAAATAATTTCTTAGCAATTTATGTGATAAATCGTTTTAGCAATCAAATGCATTACTTTATCATTTATGATGAGCACACTATTCTGTTTGAATTTTATTTTTGTTAACTGGCAAACAAAAATTTCTTTACTTTATATTATTGTTTATTTATCTATTGATTTTTGTCAGCTACTGCACCACAAAAACACTTATTATTAATCAATCAGTTACGTTAATGAAAAATGCATAATTTGGAATTCTTACTCGTTTTTTTTTTATTTGTGTGTTTTAAATTTTCAATTTTTTAAATCGCTTCGCGATGCTTACTTTTTGAGATGCTTAAAAAGACTGTCGTACACGACGGTTCACACTTAACTTTCTCTCTTTTTTATCGCTCAAAAAAGCACCACCAAAAGGCAGATAAAAGAAAAGAAAAGAAACCAAATATAAAGTACCAGTGTGACCGTGTATAAACATTCTGCCCCCCTTGCTATATTATAATATAGCAACGAGGGACGTTCTACAATGATATATTTAAAAAAAAACGGAGGTGATTATAATAATAATGTAATAATTATGTTATATATTATATATATTATATATATATATTATATTATATAATTCCAGGATGCAAAAAAAATAAAAAGGTATGTAATTCAAATATGATTTTGTATAAATATGTGTAGAAAGGATTATGTATAATAAGTATAGGAAGTGTATAAATGTTAAGACAAAAAATATAATGAATTTTAGACGGCAAATTTTCCGATGATGACCCATCCCAGCACCGTGTCTTGCGCCAGTGGGGACCCGATAGAGGCGGTTTGGATGCCATTCCGGATTAGCCTGGGATATACGTCCGCTCCCAAAACAAAATTAATAGTGTGGCTTTCGAAAAAATCAGGATCAGCCAGGCGTAAATTGTTATAAGCGTCAGTAACGCTACGATCCAGGCGTTTTGCTGGCGGCCTTTCAGGTAGCTCGTCTGCGACACGGGCATTCACAGTAAAGGTCCCTCCTTCTCCATCAAACCGGGTGCGAAACTGAAACTGGCACCACTTGTCCTCGTTAAACCTTTCAAATGGCAGATGATACCGTTCGACTAGGAAGGAAGCGATAGAGCTCGTGGCAGCGCACGGATTCAACAGTCCGCGAACTAGACTCCATTCCTTGTCCAAATACATCTTGATGATTACGGTAGGCACAACAGTGGTGGGGTCGGCGCGGCTCAATGGCTTATTAACTCTGGTGATTTCGGGAGGATGAAGAAGTGTGTGATGGTTACTGTTGCAGTGGTTACAGCGATCACGACTACGACAATTTTGGAGGCGATGAGAATGAGCCAGACAATTTCTGCAGTAGCGATGGCGTTTGACGACGTCCAACCTGGCTGACACGGGCATTTTGTTAAATTTTTACGCACTTACGCAACGGGTGATCTTTCCGACATAGACGACAATCGGGAGCCTTGGCCTTTAGGTGGACGTTGAGCTTGTGCTGTTCAATGGGGGAGTCATGACTGCGGCGATGATTAGGCATATTTGCTATAACGGTGAAAAAATAAGGGGGAAAAAATTATTTGTCATGCTGACGGGGGAATTGTGAGTAAAACTAGTTTTACGATCGGTCGAGTAATAGTGCCATTGGCAGTGCGTACCTCGGCAACCCGTACCTTGCTATCGGAGCCGTGGAAAATTTTATCGATGCGACCGAGACGCCATTGATTAGGGGGTAAATTCTCTTGCCTAACAACGACAAGATCGCCAATTGCAAAATCTCTTTGGGGGGACTTCCATTTATTCCGTTTGTGAAGTTCGCCTAAGTACTCCTCTTTCCACCTTTGAGCCAGATGCTGATGAAATATTTTTAACCTTTGCCAACGATTTACGTAGCTAAGGGAATGATTGGATAATTCAGGCTCTGGTGGAGATAAGAGTGGAGTTCCGACGAGGAAATGACCTGGGGTGAGAGCGCATAAATTGGTTGGGTCTTCAGTCATTGGGCTTAACGGTCTTGAATTGAGACATGCTTCGATGCGCGCAAGCATGGTGGTAAATTCTTCATACGTAAAACTTTGAGTGAGACAAATCTTTCTGAAGTGGGATTTAAAGCTTTTTACCCCAGCTTCCCAGAGGCCACCCATATGAGGAGCTCCAGGAGGGATAAAATGCCCCTCGATGGGGCTAAAACTGTCCTGAGATAAGAGACCTCTCTGCAGTAAAGACAAGAATTGTTGCTTGTCCTGACGTAAAATGTTAGAGGCCCCGACAAAGGCTGTGCCATTATCGGAGTAAATTGCATTGGGTGTTCCTCTTCTTGAGAAAAAACGCGCAAATGCTGCTAAAAAGGTTTGTGTTGAGATATCTCCGGTGGCTTCCAAATGTATCGCCTTGGTGGAAAAACATACGAAAACTAGTACGTAACCCTTAGTAATTTTGCAGCCTCGACCCACATACGATTTTATGTCAAAGGGTCCGGCAAAATCGACTCCGGTGTTGTAGAAAGGGCGAGATAAACTTGTGCGCTCAGGGGGTAATGCAGCCATGATTTGTTGGTTGACTTGTCCTTTATGTCTCACACAAACTATGCATTGTGATAATATCGTTTTTATCAAACTTTTGAGTCTCGGGACATAGTAACGTAGTCTCATTAGGCGATATAACAGAGCATTTTGGCCATGAAGAGAGTATTGATGTAAATATTTCAAAAGTAATCGTGTAAAACTGGCATGATATGGTAGTAGAATGGGGTAACGTTCATCGTAAGTTAAGGTAGGAGAATTTGCCAAACGGCCATTAATTCTCATAGCTCCGTGAGAGTCCAAAATTGGGTTGAACGTTAGAAGCGAACTTTTGCGGGACAGAGGTTTTTGTTCCAATAATTGTGAATACTCGTTGCTGAAATGTGATTTTTGACAGGCGATTATCAAACGATTTTTGACGAAAACTATTTCTTTAGCTGAAAGCTCGTTTTGGATATTATCAGACCTTTGTTTGGTGCGCAGGCGGTAGTAAAAACGAAAAATGTAACATATGACGCGTAATGCATGAGGCAGGTCAGAAAAATTGGTAAGAATATCTTCGGGATGTACTATAGTGGTAAGAACGCGTACTGGCCGTTTTTCTTCTTCAGTTTCAAAATCCACCTTGCTTGATGGCCATTCATTATGAGGAAGTTTGAGCCATAAAGGTCCATGCCACCACAAATCATTGGATGACAATTCAGTAAACGTCGTGCCGCGAGATGCCAGATCCGCTGGATTATTCTTGGAGTCCACGTGAGACCAACACTCCTTGCCTACCTTTTCAATAATAGAGGAAATTTGATTTTCGACGAAAGTTTTCCACTTAAGAGCCGGTGTGTTCAGCCACGCTAACACGATAGTGGAATCTGTCCACAAGAAGATTTTGTAATTCTTGAGGCTTAGCTGAGATTGAATAGATTCTATCATATTTGCCAATAGTTCAGCCCCGCAGAGCTCTTTTCTAGGTAATGAAACAAATTTCACTGGCGCAACTTTCGTTTTAGCTGCTAGAAGATGACTGGCGACGTATCCTTGGAATTCAGAGCGAAGATAAATGGCTGCTGCATACGCTTTTTCCGACGCGTCACAAAAACCGTGTATTTCGACTTTATAGGCGGGATCAAAATCCATGAAACGGGGAATTTTAATTCGCTCAATGGTTATGTAGTTATCAAGGAATTCCTGCCACTTCCGCATCGTCGGGGGGTTCAAATCTTCGTCCCAGTCAGTACCATCCTTCCATATTTGTTGCATAATGATTTTCGCTACGATAATTTTGGGTGACAGCCAACCTGCTGGGTCGAATAATCTTGCTATTTCAGATAGCACACATCTCTTTGTGGTGAAATTACGATTGGGTGTAGTTTTAAGTTTAAAATAAAAATAATCGCCTACAGCATTCCATCTGAGGCCTAACGTTTTGGTTATGCTGGAATCTGACAATTTTAGAAACTCTTCATCCAGCAAGTGTGTCGACGGTAGCCCTCGTAGGAGCATTTCCTTGTTTGCCGTCCACTTGCGAAGCGAAAAACCTGCTGTAGCCAGAACCTCGATGAGTTCATCGCGTAGTTTCAGCGCCGATGATATTGTATGTGCTCCAGAAAGGACATCGTCAACATACATATAGTTCCGTAGGACTTCAGCTACGTTGTAGTGAGCGGTTTCATTCTCCTTGGCGAGTTCTAACAACGTCCTGATTGCTAGGTAGGGGGCACAGTTGACGCCGAATGTGACTGTTTTTAACTCGTGGTCTTGAATGAATTCAGTTGGAGAACTTCGATGTAATATTCGTTGAAAGGGGGTATGAGCGGGGTGGACCAAAATTTGGCGGTACATCTTTTCGATGTCCGCGTTAAAAACGTAGCGGAAAAATCTCCATCTTAATAGTAAGATCATTAAGTCTGCTTGTAGAATTGGTCCAGTGTGAAGCAGATCGTTGAGGCTGACGCCGTTTGAAGAGGGGTTTGATGCATTAAACACCACACGTAATTTTGTCGTGGTGCTATCGGGTTTTAAAACAGCGTGGTGGGGCAAATAAAAAGTGCCGCTATCACCACTTACGGGGGTTACTTTCGTCATTTGGTCAAGGGCGGAGTATTCGGTAATAACTCGATCATATTCAACTTTGAGTTGGGGGGTTTTTGATCAATCGCGCTTCATTCCGGAGAAATTGGGATAACGCGATTTTTCGGGATTGACCAACATTTAATTTTCTAGGGTGTTCTGGTTTTAAAGGGAGTGATACAACGTATCGACCATCCTGATTGCGGAAGGTAGTTGAGGTGTACAGATTCTCGCAGTATTGGTCCTCTGGTGATGATCTCGTTTTCGTAGGCAGATCTTCCAGCTCCCAGAAACGCCGAAGTTGATTGTCCAACGCGACGGTGTTAAAAAATGATAAAATTGCCTTTTTACATGGATTCGCGGTTATCCTGCCGGTAATTATCCATCCAAAAACAGTTTTCTGCGCAACCAAAGACTGTTGTTTATCCCAGTGCAGCCCATCCTGAATTATTTTTGGATAGACATCTCCACCAAGAAGTAAGTCAATTTCGGACCCACCACTGCGGTAAGTATCGGCTAACTGTAAATGCGAGAAACCGCTATATGCTGGCGGGGGTGAGGGGTAATATGCAAGTTGACCTGTCAGCTTGTTTATGACTAAGGCCTCTGAACACAGTTTAAACGATGGATCGATAGGAGAGCCTATTTGAATGGCGCATGTCTGTGCTGAGGTAGCTGTTAATGAATCTCCCAAGCCGTGTATTTGAGCTTGGGCAGGTCGAGTGCTAAGACCTAGACGGTTTTGTAATTTTCGTGAAATGAAAGTTGCCTCGGATGCCGAGTCGATTAGCGCGCGAACTGTATATTTACAATCGTTCTGATATACGTCCACGAGAGCAGTGCCTAGGATGACAGACTGTGAAATGGAGCTTAGCTGTGTCGAAAACGATTGCAGTGTTCGCTCAGCGGCTTGTGCTGACGTTGAAGGGCTCATATCTAAAGGAGGATGATTATTGTTTAGATTGTTCTGAAGAGGCGAAGAAAAGGCTGGGGTTGTATCGGACGATCGTTGTGCCGTGGATGCGCGATGAAGCAATGTATGATGTTTTCCCTTGCACATATGGCAGGTATATCTGCTTTTGCATGTTTGAGATCCATGAGAAGTTCCCAGACAATTGGTACATCGATTTTGTCGTTTAACCGTAGCATAGCGTTCTTCGATTGACATGGCTAGGAAAACGGAACAAAATCTGAGGGGGTGGACTTGCGGACAAAGGGTGCATTTTTCCGTCTTTTCTTTGGAAATGTTAGTCTGATAACTTTGAACCTTTTGCTTGGACGACGAATTAGACTTATTCAGCTTAGCTGGCTGCACGAGTCTTGAACTACTCGAGCTCGCAAAGGTTGATCGAATATCAGCAACCGATTCTAAAGTGTGCAACCGAGATGTTAAAAATACATCAAGTTGCGCCCAAGTGGGCAAATCGGTGGTATGCGGCAAAGATTGTTCCCATAAATTAAGGGTAACTTCCGGCAAGCAGGTCGAGCAAATATACACAAATATCGAATCCCAGTTTTCTGTTTCAATTTGAAGTAAACGAAGATTTGTAATACAATCGCTAATTATCCGTTGCAGACGCCTAAGATCAGAACTAGTTTCCCGCGACATCGGCTTTATATTGAAAAGTGATTTCAGTTGTGCGTTAACTAGGACCCTTTTATTTTCATAACGATGCATGAGGTTATTCCATGCCATGTCGAAACCTTCATTGGTCATGGGGCAAGTTTTAAGAAGTTCGCGTGCTTCACCTTGTGTCTTTTTCATCAAGTGGCACATTTTCTCTACGGGTGAGAGACGTTTGTTGTTACGGTACAAGGCCGTGAACATATCTCGGAATGTCGGCCAGGATGTGTAATCACCATGGAAAATTTCAGTATCGCAGGGGGGTAAGGAGATATGTGGGGTCATATCGACGTGTGTGTTAGTTGACGGGGACACTGCTTCAGCCTGGGTACGAATCCTGTCGTTGTATTTGTGAATAGTTGCGATGGTCTCTGTATAGGCTTCAAAGGTAGAATAAAAACGGCCTTTTAATGCTGCCATGTCGATTTCTTCCTTTATTGTTTCATATTTATCGAGCGCTGTTTCGTAGAGCGTCTCGAAACTAGACCATAGCTTCTCAAGCTGTCGTTCTTGAGCCACCAAAGTATGAAGAGTGTGCACCTCTTCATTCAGGCCTTTAAAATAGATTTGAAAATCTACCACGCGATCAGAAGCGCGTATTAAATTTTTTAAAGTTGCCATTACAATTGAAAACGGGAGAAGTTATGGACAAAATAATATATGGGAGTTTACGATTCAACGAAATCCTCAAGTTACTTATTATAAGCGACCTTTGTTTGATTATTGCCAAAAAATGTTTTAATGTCCACAGATGCTTCGTAAAAGTGACCAGGATATACAGGAGAAAATTTGGGAAAATATTCAGTGGCGCCCGTATAAACGACGAGTATATGGAGGTTGATGAAATCCGAAATAATTAACTAATTTTTTTTTTTTTTTCAAATTATTTATTTCCACGGGTTGAGAAAATTTAAGAAAATTTTCAATGGCGCTTCGTATATGTAACCAATGTATGGGGGTTAGATAAAGTTGAAATAAGTAAATGAATGTTCAAATTATTTCCACGAGTTGAGAAAACTTAAGAAAATTTTCAATGGTGCTTCGTATGCAACCAATATATGGGGGTTAAGTAAAGTTGAAATAAGTAAATGAATTTTCAAATTATTGATTTTCACGAGTTGAGAAAATTTAAGAAAATTTTCAATGGTGCTTCGTATGCAACCAATATATGGGGGTTAAGTAAAATTGAAATAAATAAATGAATTTTCAAATTAATTATTTCACGAGTTGGGGAAAATTTAAGAAAATTTTCAATGGTGCTTCGTATGCAACCAATGTATGGGGGTTAAATAAAATTGAAATAAGTAAATTAATGTTCAAATTATTTATTTCATTATTTCACGGAGTATGGGTATATGTGTACTGATTGGACATATGTGTACATGGGGGATTAATAACAAAAAAATCTGTATTCAATAATACAAATATATTTTAATTTTTCATAGATTTATTAGATTGTAAAAATAACATAATAATGTATTGTTCGTTTGGTTATTTTTCATGCTACCCTCGTAACCATGTATTAGAAAATGTTCTCATTTATCAGCTGCTGCGTTTGGCTTACTGACCTATATATTTTTTCAGAAGTAAATGCATACATACATATAGATGTTTTTCTATTGTATTTGGTGGTTGATCGTTCACTCGCTGATTTGGGCGAGCAAGAGTGTCGAAAAAAAACAAACTTCTTTAATACATAAAGAGTATCAAAATTAAGAGGTTCTTTATAATATTTAGTTTCAAGGCAACGTTTTTTTTTTTTGTCTCTTCTGCCGCTGTTGATATTGATGTGTTCGTATGTAGGTATGTATGTATGTATGTATTTAGGTACGTGCTTATACTTATACGTTGACCAACAGAAGAATATACAAATGACATGTATTATGACATTATTGTTTTTCAAGGGCAAATTCCAACAAAATACAATAGCAATAAGAGTTCTTCTTCCGTATGTTATTTGCTATGGTCTCCTTTTAATTTTGCATTTACTTTGCTTTACCCTTTTGGTTGCGGGGAACGAAATAGGGGGGAATTCATATAAATGCAGTTGATAGGCGAGTAAATTTTAAGAACATAAATTTTTTTTTGCCTTTTCTTTGGTTAAGCAGTAAATCTAAATTTGTTTGTTACTTGGTAAGTATACATAAATGCGCGTATGTACATAAGTATGTATGTATTTTATAAGTTGGTTGATGGACCGTTAGCGTTTTTTTGCTTTTCGTAAAACATAGAAGGGACACTAATATCCAAGAAAGAGTAACGTTTTGTCGTTGGACTAACGTTTTATGATGAGACTGTACACATATGTTCCATTATGGGGATTTAGGTACCATTTGTTGCTAAAATGGCATATCTCACAAACGGGAGGTTATACCATTTGTGGATGAAAAATGGGGTTTTTTACAGGAAAAATGGGGTTTCCGGATAGCAAGGGGGGTGCCGGGTTCTGGATGACCCGTATCCGGCTCGAAGGACCAAAATGTGCAGGGCACACGGGGGTTGGTTAAAGGGCGTAATAATAGAAATGGGTTACTTACCGGGAACAGTGGTCAGTGTAGCTGGCGCTGGTGGGGTTTCGCTTTTACAATATATAAAATGTTGTTGAGTTTCTTTGTATAGCAGAGTGATGTATGGATGGCTGGATGCTGCTTTTGTTTTTAATCAATACCTTGAGACCTTAATTAAAGGATCTGCTTTATTTAGACTTCAGGCAATTTTTCAGTATTCACGTTACTTTTTTAATTTGCATAAATAATTTCTTAGCAATTTATGTGATAAATCGTTTTAGCAATCAAATGCATTACTTTATCATTTATGATGAGCACACTATTCTGTTTGAATTTTATTTTTGTTAACTGGCAAACAAAAATTTCTTTACTTTATATTATTGTTTATTTATCTATTGATTTTTGTCAGCTACTGCACCACAAAAACACTTATTATTAATCAATCAGTTACGTTAATGAAAAATGCATAATTTGGAATTCTTACTCGTTTTTTTTTTTATTTGTGTGTTTTAAATTTTCAATTTTTTAAATCGCTTCGCGATGCTTACTTTTTGAGATGCTTAAAAAGACTGTCGTACACGACGGTTCACACTTAACTTTCTCTCTTTTTTGTCGCTCAAAAAAGCACCACCAAAAGGCAGATAAAAGAAAAGAAAAGAAACCAAATATAAAGTACCAGTGTGACCGTGTATAAACACTTGCCAAGGTTAAAATGATTCCAAAGCCGGGCAAAGATCTAACCAAGGCTGAGTCATATAGTCCAATAAGTCTACTATCAACTATATCAAAGCTTTTCGAAAAACTGTCCCAAATTGTCCCAAATTCTAATTAGTAGTGGGTGCATACCAGACCATCAATTTGGTTTTAGAAGTCAGCATAGCACCATTGAACAAACTCACAGACTGGTTCAATTTATAAGAAGAACTTTTGAGGAAAAAAAGTATTGTTCTGCGCTCTTTATTGACGTTTCCCAGGCATTTGATAAAGTGTGGCATGAAGGCCTAATTTTAAAATTGAAGACTTACTTACCAATAAACATTTTAAATCTTTTGGGAAGTTACATTATTTCCCGTAAGTTCACTGTTGTGGAAGGAGACTTTACGAGTAGGCCTGAAACTATTTCATCCGGTGTGCCACAGGGGAGCATACTGGGACCAGTTTTATATTTGATTTATACTTGTGATATGCCTGTGAGCAGTAGTATCCATACTTCCACATTTGCCGACCATACAGCCTGCCTTAGTATGCACGAAAACCCTGATGAGGCATCCCGCAAACTTCAGGAACACATTAGCCAGATGGAGCTTTGGTTAAATTTATGGAGAATTAAAGTCAATGAACAAAAGTGTGTCCATATAACGTTCACCCTAAGAAGAGATACTTGCTCCCCCATTCGGATTAACAATCAATTTGTTCCTCAACATTCACATGTGAAATATCTTGGTATACACCTTGATCGACGACTTACATGGAAACACCACATTGACTCTAAGTTAACTCAAATGAATCTTAAATTAACTCAGGTACATTGGCTGATTGGTAGAAATTCAACACTTAGCCTAGACTGCAAACTTTTAATATACAAGTCGCTTTTAAAGCCAATATGGTGTTACGGAATTCAACTATGGGGCACTGCTTCAGCTTCAAATGTAGAGAAAATTCAACGAAGGCAAAATAAAATTTTACGCATGATAACATCGGCTCCATGGTACATCAAAAATTCAAATATACATCGCGATTTGAATATGCCACTAGTGACTGAAGAAATTGCAAAATACGCAGGCAAATACCTAACAAAACTCGAGTCACATCCTAATCCGCTTGCTCGTAATATTTTGAACTTTACTGGACACATCCGCTTAAAAAAGAGAGATACACGGGCTCTAATATTCAACACTCTAGATGATGAAGCTGCTTGAAAACACCTTTTTCTTTTTGTTGCTTATCACTACTTATGTATTATTAATAACTATCACTAAGCTATGTCCGACATTGGTCGGGCCTAATAATTTTTTTTATAGATTTAAGATTTGAATACTTATTGTTAGTTAATATTTGAAGATACAATAAATAATAAACATGCATTTAAAAAAAAAATGTTCACTTGGCAATCAGGGTTCATAATGCTGGTAAGTAAAATCAACTGTAGAAAGCAAAAACAATGTAACATAATAGCCACTAATTTAATACTTATATGTATGTACCGACCGTACATCGAATAAGTAAAAATAATTAATGTGACGATCGTAAAAGATAAGCAAGAATAGTTAAACATACTTAGGTAGATAGACATGGGTGCTGATGAAGTACGTGGCTGCACAGAAAAATATCGGTATTTCTCCTAGCTAATAAAGTGTAGTTTTATTTGTCTTCTCTTCTTTAGAAACTCACATTAATTAGTAAAAATATTTCATTCTATAAGAATTGAACTTACTGAACTTAATCCTGATAAAGTAATTATTTCTGATTATATATAATTTATTTAAAATAACTACATATTTTGGCCACATATTCACGTCATCTTTTAAAACCCAAAGAATATGTTCAACTTCTGCTTCCTATTTTTAAAATTTTACGTAATATGATTTACAAGCCAGTACTTGAATTTAGGAATCAAAGAAGTAAGCCATTATATGCCAAGTAGTTCAGATGGTAATGGCAAAATTTTTGCTGCGTTCTTAGCTTAATGTTTTTTCGTGCAATCACTTCTAAGATATTTTTTTAATCCCAGCCCATTAACACGATTGATCATCTTCAAATAGGAGTGAGATAAATCAATTCTTAGTGGGTTTGTAACGATAGTGGGAGAGTGGTCGATAGTAACGATAGTGGGAGAGTGGTCGAAGGAGAGATCTAGAGAAGCTTCAACGTGAATTAAATCCCTAGAAATATTTTTCATGACGTCAAAATCTATAACATTCCGGAATTTTTGTTTGTCCGATGGCCAGTAAGTGGGCTCCCCTCTCGAAATTACGTCCAAGCCCATTTTTGAAATTGTGTTGAACAACGCTCGAACTATGGGTATAATAAGACGCGAACCCTAGAACATATGTTTCACATTATAGTCGCCAGCTACCACTAAACAAGGCCCAAGTGATTTGTAGAAATCATCGTATTGATCCTCAGTGATTGAGAATCTGGTAGGGTAGTAAATTGATGATATCACGAATTTTGTACAAAAATATTTGACGCAAATTTTCTTTGCTTGTAGATGTTCTTCACAAATGTTATAATATATAATTCCATGACAAATAAAAAAGAATATGATGGTTAAATAAATGTACAAATTGAATCTGCTCTTTAGGTTCCTTTAGGTACTAGGGGCACTGTTGTTGGGATTTGTCCTGTAACTGATCCAAATCCTGTGCGCTTAGAATGTGTCAAAGCAGTGGATAATTTTTATGAATTTCTTTTTGACAAAAATATGCCTAATGGTAACGATATATACGGCATTGCCAGAGAACGCGTATATAAAGTACCAGAATCTTCAGTACTCCTGATATATACTCAAGGTAAATATTTTGCAAAAAAAAATTTTATGCTCTTTTAATCAACCCAAATAAATAACCCTCAGACAATAATAAAAGTAAAACTCCGTACAACTCAAAAATATTTACTAATGTAGAAAGTGATGCAGTCTCAATAAAATCATGGAGAAGTCAAACGACTGCAGATATATCCAGCAGCAAATCATGTTTACATTTTTTGGGTAAAAATCCCGATGTCAAACAGATACAAGTTGTGCAAAAAGGGGCGACGACTTTTGGATGCCTGCTGCGGATATAAAACTGAAATATTCAGCTCAAATTATGCAAAATCCTAAGCAGAGCCAAAATGACCAACAAAAAATTACATCATCATCAATAGAACCGCAACAATGCAATGATGGCACACAACTTTTAAAGTCTCTTCTTGGGTTGCCTGTTAATCAAATTGATGCAATACATGGGTCAAAAGTTGCAGTAAAGGCATGTTTTTCATATCATATCCGAATCATTCGATTATCATTTACCAACATTTTTCTATTGCAGGCACAACTGCCACAGCCACCAACAAGTTGGCGCGCAGATGCTCAAAACACACCCGCCATACCTTTTAATTTTCCTCCCATACCTCTCTCATCCACCGCACCATTGCCTCTAATTGGACGTAATACTTTTCCATTGTTAACAGCACAGCAAGTGGTGCCACAATACCAACAATCACATGTGAGCATAAATTTGCTTTTGAAAATTACATATTTCTATTAAGCGTTTTCTTAGCAAGTGAAATCAAATAACTAAATAGGGATCATATTTTCAGGCCTTACCCCAACAGCAACAAAATTTGTCTCAAGAAAAGAAATTCAGTTTAAATAGTTCAAATGAAAAAAGCGTATTTTTACCGCTTCAAGTTTCCCAAAGCAGTTTTTCCAGAATTTCTCCAACACCAACAATGTCATCAAATATCAAAAATGATTCATTACTGCATAAAGACATCATCACTCAAAATGTACGTGTATTAAAATTGAACACTAAAATATTTTAATGTGAAGAATTTCTGTTTGTTGTCGTTTAAGCTCGTCAGAAGATTTTAACCAAAAAATTTTTTAAAAACATTAAAAAAACATATAAAAAACATTAAAAAACATATTTACATGTATATATATATATATATATATATATATATATATATATATATATATATATATATATATATATATATATGGAAATTCGAATGCAAAAAGGGGTAAAAAATGGTAAAATCGGTATTTTTATATCTCGGAAGCTACGATAGATAGGCTCCAAATTCTAATAATGCACAAATACTGTTAAAAAAATAAGCTGACACGTGTTTGGTACTTTTTCGATATATATACTTTTAAGTGTTAAAATAGGGGGAAATTTGAATTTTGGTACCTTTTTTGCACTCGACATATCTTCTGAATTATTGAACGTAGGAGAAATCTTATTAGAGCGTTCTTTTCTTTAAGACATAATCTCGAATAAATTTTGGTACTTTCTAAAAATTTGCACTTATAAGGGGTAAAATCGTACCCGTTTTCGGTACTTGTTTTTTAATGATTAGGTACATATCACACACATGTAAAAATAATTTACTATGACTTCCTACCACTCAGTGGAACTTAAAATAGTAAAACGTATGATTTTTCGCAGGGCCCAAAGCGTGCCAAGAGGGTAAAATGGGGTAAAAATTTGTGAAATCGGTATTTTATATCTTGGAAGCTACGATAGATAGACTACAAATTCTAAAAGTATACGAATACTGCAAAAAAGCCGACACTTGTTTTGTACTTTTTTAATATATGGACTTTTATGGGTTACAAGGGGGGGGGGGGGGGGTCAAAACTGATTTTTGGTACCTTTTTTGCACTCGACATATCTTTTAAATACCTGAACGTAGCAAAAAGCTTTTTGACGAATTATTTTTTTCTGAACAAGATCACATATAAGTTTTAGTACTTTCTGAAAATTTGCACTTAAAAGGGGTAAAATCGTACCCGTTTTCGGTACTTGTTTTTGTTAATGATAAGGTACATATAACATACATGTAAAATTCTTTACTATGACTTCCTATTGCTCGTAGAAGCTGAGATAGTAACATTTGTTAATGTCAAAGGGCTTTATATAGTATTTGTCATTAACAACTGTGTTGCGAAAAATTTTCCCCCTTTTTCAAATATATATTATAGCTGAATGTTGCTAGATTCATGATTTCTCTCTTGCACATAATGCCTAAAATAAATTATCAAAGGGGTCAAAATGTCTAATAAGTTGTTTCCGTTGGGGAGTAAGAAATTTTCTTCCTTCTTGTTTGATCAGCCAACTGAAAAGGTAACGAATTGAAGTAATCCAATAAACTTGTTCTACAAACTAATCCCTTTTGGTTTATTTATTCTTTCATCCCTTCTACATTTCCTACTGGGGTTTGTAACATATACATTTCACTAGCGAACAAAATAAAAAGGGCTATTTTTATTTTGTCTGTTCCTTTCTTGGCTCAGGAGTTTAATTTGGTTCCCTATTCCCATCCAGCATTTCATCACTCCGTGTACGAAAATAACATTGGTCCATTCGAGCCGGATCGGAATAAGAAAAACGAATTTAATTCTCTGAGATTTCATTATTGGATTTCATTTGTGACCATACCAGCTGACAAATCTATATACATACATTCCTACCTATACAAAAATACATACATACATCGATTCATCATTAATAAGGTACGTTACGTATTTTGCTTTGATTGTTCTTCAGTTCACTTGAAAGTGCATGTAAAACAACATTCCACGGTTTTCTTTATACATACGTAGGTACATACATATACCTGTTACTAGTTTGTCTACGTAAAAGTTGTTCTAAAATCGAAAAAAAGGAAAATTATTCCAAAGCATAAAATTAAAAAATAAATAAAATTATAGATTTCCAAAAGGAAGACGTGCTAACTTAATAAAAAGAATTTTTAACCGTAATTGATATACAAACATCCATACATATAATAAAGAGTGAGACGAATATTATGGAACCGTGTACATATGTACATACATACACACATAATTTTCATCGATCACTACCAGTAAGTTACATACTTATGTATATCATTTCATAACAAACAAAGAATTGTTTTACAAATTACCGGAATACCTCGCATATTAATTTTGTCCAAAATATAGATTTTTTTGGGAGCCCTTTTATGGTTATGAATGAACAAATGTCCGATCTTTTCCTTCGTTCGTCGTTAAATTCTCTTAATTTTATTTTATTAACTCTCCAGGAATAGGTAGTTAATTTAATTCCTTTTGGTGATTTTTTTTTTGTTTTTGTTCTCTTCGAGTTTCATTTAATTCTCTTATTCAGCAAATGAAAGTTCAAAACTCGTCGAACATTCGTAAATTTAAATTCATTTGGATCTCTTCATCTGTAATTTTAGTAGAAATTACAGCGTTTATCAATCAATTAAAATAAAAAAAAGAAGATCCCGCTTTCTTACTTACATACATATGTATATTTACATTATAAAATTATTGGAAAACAACACGTAATTTAGTCTTAAGAAAAAGTGTTACCTCTGAGAATATTTATTTAAAACGATAAGACTTATGACCTCTTTAAAGGTACCCAATATAATAAAAAAAAAGTTATTTTCAGTCACGAGTGATAAATTGAAGGTAGAACTTAAAATTAAAAGTGTTTATTTCAAGTTTGGACTACACAACCGCAGAACCTTTAAAAATATTGTGCATACTTATTATTTTTACAAGGTTGGCAACACTTGTTAAAAACCATGCACATATTGAGTCTTTTCGGTTCTAAATGGTCTCAATATTCTTCAAAATCATAAAAGTGTTGAAAATTATAAAAAAAAGAAATACCAGCTAATTAAAAGCTTCATATTGGTAATTCATTCTGCTTTAATTTTTATATAACGTTTTTTAAGTCTCGTAATATAGACAACTACATACATCCTTACTGCTTGCCTTACACATAGTTTATTTCTTCCTAGTAAATGGTAGTCCAATTTTGTAAATTTCATATTTTCACAAAACTTGTTTTTTTTCTGAAGTCGAATAGTATTTTGTCTGGAGTGGAAAATTATCAAGTGTATCTTTCATTGTACATATGTATATGAACGAATAAACCTAATAGCCTCGTTCATTAAGTGCGTTCGAGAACTCAAAAATTTGTACAAATTTTTACTATTTTTTACTGGATTGCGTTCGAGTACACAAAATCCAGTAAATGAGAGGGCGAATTGAGCGAGAAAAATGACAGTTCATTTACTGAGTAAATGCAAGTTTTTACTGGATAAATTTTTGCCAGTAAAATCCAGTAAAATGGAACCATATGTTTTTAAATATAAACAAACAATAGCAAATGGAAACAAAAGTTTTTGGTTTTTGATGAAATTTTAAAAATAACAAAAAACAAATGTATTAAGTTATGAACAATATTGCATTTGTTTAAGTTTGATGCCAAAAAAATGTAAGGGTATGTTTTATGTATTCCACGGGAAATTAAAACGTGTGGAATTTTCATAGAATTGTTGAAAATGTGTATTTATAACAACAATTTCCCAACGATGTAATTTCACGTGAAATGCAGAACATAACCGATTGTTTTTAAACGTGAATAAAGTTAATAGATTTGTATAGTTAAATTTTTGTTTATACATATAGTCGGACGGTTACTGGTTCCCCGCATAGAACATTAAAAAAATTTAGTTATTGTGTACATTTCTTAAATTTGTTTTCAGTTTTTCGATATCTTGAATATATTAGGCTATATAAAGTTCTTTTCCCATTGTATATTTCTCTTAATAAATGCACTCATTGGAACTACTTGAAAGGAAGTGAACAATATTGTTGTGATGCTTGGTATAAGCGGCAACAAACATTTTTGTATTTTTCTGTACATCCTAATCATTCACGTCGAGGGTAAAAAGTTTAGAAACTTTAACGGCCTGACGCGCGATGTCGGCAAGTAAACTATAGAAAGTTTCTTGTCGACATCATGGGCCAGGCCCGTAAGTTCAAATAAAAACATATGTATCTGTTACTTTTATTATTAAAGAAAATATACTACGGTGTATTTTTATAAAACAAATGAAAAAAACATTCTTCATCGATTTTCTCAAAACCATATAATTTTTCCATGCGGCTAGCCAGTAACTACCCAGCGAAAAATATCTGATTTGGAAGCACTAACAACTGAGGGAGGCAATGTACTGTTTTCTTGATCACAAAAGCTTCGAAAACTGCTTCTGAAAAGCACTAACATAAGGCAGGCTCTCTAACAAAATAGAGGAAAAAGTAAAAAAAAAATGCTAGTGACTTTTGCATCTGAGTACATAAAAACTATAGCCCAATTCACATTATTGTGCAAATGGTCTTGCACAAGATTGTATAGTATATTGATACTCACCACTTAACAATTCTTAGAAGTTAATGTTAAAGTTAGCTATTTTATGTCAGGTGGAGACCGCGAGTAAGGGAGATAATGTTAGAGAATCACTTGGTGTTGCGTATGAATAAGGAGATTTTTTTGTGCGAGATGAGCCAGCCAGAAACAATTTATTCAGCTTCCAAAAAGCCATAATTTTTTGCTTTACCAACTTCACAGAAGCAATAATATATACTTATGTATGTATAGTTTTGTATATTGTCTGCAGATAATGCGACTATTCCATACATGTATGTAAATACTCCAAAGAGAAGTAGGAATACGCCAAAACGACTCCAAATATGTGAGAAAAGGAGGTTTATGTCCTAGGGTTGGACTAAATGGTCCAAATTTGCATTACATCGGCCTAACCCCAAAACTACTCCATATTGCATTGAATGCTTGTGTGAAAACGACATGATCCATGACTGCATTACATGGACCATAATATAACTAGTCTGTTTCATCTCGATTAGACCACGTAGTACAATATTATATTCAGGTTTTTTTGCATATACATATGTAAATACTTATGTATAATTTTTTAGCGCCAAATTGTCTATCAGCTGTTGTGTATATTTTACTGGATTTTACAATTTTACCGTTCGCGTACTTTTAGCTGCAAACTTTTTTATTGAGAGTAATTTCTTTAAATTACTCAGTATTTACTCAGTTACTGGATTTTGCTGGAAAAGTACTCAAACGCACCTATTTCCAATCACATCATTACAATTTCAAGTTCAGTGAAGATCAATGAACTTTTAAATATTTTATTCCTATAATCAGCTGATTCATATTCCAGAAAATCTAAAGAATGAAATAATTTATTCAATAAACTAAATGAATGCAATTTGGTTTTGAATTTTATTTGCAATTTCCTTTGCCATTTCATACTGTGAATAGAATTCACTATAAATATAAGTTATAAGTATTATTTCCATAAAAAACGGCTTTTATAAAGATTATTTCGTTTTCAAAGTTTCTTTAGTTCTACTTTTACAAGTGACTTCTAGCTGAGTTTTATTTTACTTGTGTCTAACTAAAAATGTCTTTCTATCAATTTATTCGCTTGTCTGATGACATTGTAGAGTTCGAGGCAGATCTAAATAATAATATACACCCGCTGAGTTCTTGTGATGCAGTTGATGTTCATCGAGATGAACTAAAATCTGAATGGGTAAGAGTTAAGAAAAGCTACGAAACTTGTTTGTGTGAGATGGAGAAAAAGGCTCATTCAAAGTACAAAGCAACAGACATAGAAACCATCAAAGAAAAATATAAGAGTACATATAAGACATATTGTACGTGTCTAACCAAATTTGCAGAAATATTAGATACACTTAGCAATCCTCTAAGCACTTCGGCTCATTCTGTTCGATCAAACAACTCTTCTTCGGAGTCACACAATCTTCATTTACCGCCTATCGAGATAGAAACATTTCATGGCGATTACGCCTCTTGGCCCACATTTCGTGATACTTTTACTGCAGTAGTTTTGAATTCGAAAGCCAGTAATGTTCAAAAATTGTTTTACTTGAAACAAAACACGAAAGACGAAGCTAGGGAAATTGTTCAAAAGAGTCCACTTACCAATCAAGGTTTCGATTTAGCTTAAGAAAAGTTATGTTCACGAGTTCTTATAAATGGTCAGCTGAAAATCCTTTTTAGCCTGCAGGCTATTATATTGGAATCCGGAAAAGCTCTCAAGCAATTACAAAGGCATTTGAACTCCTGCATATCGGTACTAAAACTACACAGCATTGATGTTTCAAGTTGGGATCCAATATTCGTATTTATCTGCACAAACATACTTCCTTACTCTGTGGGAACAGGAGCTTAAAGACAAAACAGCTCTTCCCAAATGGTCAGAACTTGACGATTTTCTCATTAATCGCTACAGAACATTTGAATCGGTTTCCGAAATTCGAAATATAAATAACTTAAAGAAAAGTGACGTGAAATCAAAAAGTCAATCTACTCCAAGTTTCAGTAAGAAGGTTAATAGTTTTCAAGCTAATATCTCTAGTCCACAGTGCCAGCTTTGTCCAAAGGAAAATCATGCTATAAGGAAATGCCCAAAGTTTTTAAAAATGAATTACCAGCAAAGACTGCAAGAAATCAAAAGAGAAGATTTGTGTTTAAACTGTTTTTCAAAGTCCCATGGTGTGAAAAATTGAACTAGTAAACATAGATGTTTTAAATGCCAAAAGAGACACAATACTCTTTTACACAAAGAAATCGAGAGATCAAATAACTCTTCCCAAATTCCCTAAACCCCAGGTCAATGTCCATTTCTCCTTCTACTGCAGGTAATATACAGTCCACTACCAATGATACCACTAATAACGTCCAATCCTGTTTTTCTACTAATTCCAAGGGGGTATTATTAGGAACTGCCTGGGTAAACATTTGTCACTTAGGGATGAATTATCAAACACGCGCCTTGATAGATTCGCTGTCAGAAGGTACCTTCATATCTGAGCGTTTATTCAATATTCTGAACCTTCGTTCTCATCCTACCCAAGCGAAAATTTCAGGACTAAATAATACCGTTTCGGCTACAGTTCAACGCCAATGTAATTTAACATTGGCTTCGCAGTTGAATTGTGACATAAATATTTCTGTGACGGCACTTGTAGTTCCTCAACTTTCTAGCAAATTACCTACGCAGACCTTCTCAGATTCGATATTTTCAAGCCTTCCTAATATTTCACTAGCTGATCCTAAGTTTAATTCTAGTCCAAAGATTGATATATTGATTGGCGATGATATATTCCCATCAATAATTTGTTCTGGTCTCCGACACAATGTTTGTGGATCTTTAATAGCCCAAGAAATCATCTTCGGATGGATTTTGACTGGTCCAGTCAATAGCACTTCCAACTCAGGTACCACTATAGTTTCAAATTTCTGCGAAATTTCCTTAGACAAGGAATATTCTCGCTTCTGGGAGGTGGAGAATCTTCCAAGGAAGAACGTTATGTCTCCATAGCAACAAGCATGTGAAGATTTATAAATTCATACTACAAAAAAAGCCCTGAAGATAGATATATTGTATCGCTTCCCTTCAAGGAATAATTTCCAGATGATTTATGTATTGGTCAATCTAGGTCTAGTGCTATTGCACAGTTTCTCCGAAACGAGGCTAGAATGATTCGAAGTCCTAACCTGAAATCTGATTACGATAAAGTGTTTCGGGAGTACGAAGATCTTGGTCATATGTTTAAAATTTAATCATCTTTTAAGCATTCTGATACTCCAAATACTTATTATTTACCACGCCATGCGGTCATAAAGCTTGATAGTGCTACTACGAAAGCTCGTGTAGTGTTTAACGCTTCAGCTCCATCATCCAATGGGCAAAGTTTGAATTCAGTGCTTCACATAGGCCCAGTGCTTCAAGATGATTTGACTCTACTAATTCTGAAGTGGAGATTTTTTAAATACGTTTGCAATGCCTACATTCAGAAGATGTATAGGCAAATTCTAGTTAATCCAGAGCACACTCCATATCAGAGAATATTGTTCAGAAATAATCCAACTAATTTCATTAGTGAGTATGAGCTTAAACAGTTACTTTCGCTGTTAATTGTGCTCCATATATTGCTATTCGTACATTACTGCAGTTAGCAGATGACGTTCAATCCGTCTATCTGCTTGCTAGTGAAATTCTCCGAAATTATATGTATGTCGACGATGTTTTGGCTGGGTCGCATACAAAAGAAGACGGCATAAAGGCAAAAAATGAGCTAGTCTTAGCCTTAGAATCCGCCGGGTTTTTGCTGTGAAAGTGGACATCTAATGCCCAAGATATTTTAGATGATATTCCTCCAGAACATCTTCTTCATGAGGAATTTTTGAAATTCGAGGATAGCAGTTCGGCCAAAACCTTAGGAATCCAGTGAAATGCATGTTCTGATTATTTCCTTTTTGCAGCGAATCCATTTTCAGAATACACTGTGTGCACTAAAAGAGAATTTTTATCGCAAATTGCGAAATTGTTCGATCCCGCGGGTTGGTTGGCACCTTGTGTCATACTGGCGAAAATTCTGATGCAAAAAATATGGGTAGACGGTACTGGACGGGACGAAATTCTTAGCCCAGACAAACCATGAATGGAAACAGTTCCAATCTAATTATTCTGAAATCAATACCATTCGTATTCCTCGATGGATTGATTATTGTCCAAATTCGGAAGTCCAATTCAGTGGTTTTGTATGTACGGATTTCAATAAATAATTCTGGTTCTACACATCTTATGGCTTCTAAAACAAAGGAAACTCTCATTTAGATACTGTCCATTCCGAGACTAGAACTTTGTGGGGCGGTTCTGTTAGCAGACATGGTGGACAATTTACTCTCAAAGATCGGTGTGGAAAAGTATTCCCTTTACTGTTGGACAGACTCAACCATAGTCCTATCTTGGTTGGCGAAGCCGGCATGTAGTTGGCTAACCTTTGTAGCAAACCGAGTATCCAAGATAACTCAAGTGGTTGACAGCTCAAAATGGTTTCACATCAATTCTAAAATGAATCCAGCGGACCTAGCCAGCCGAGGACTTTATTCTCAGGACCTACGAGGAAACAATTTGTGGTGGTTTGGGCCCAACTGGCTGGAGAAAGAAAGTTCTTTGTGGCCTAATTTTTGTTTATTTAACATACCGAGTACTGAACTAGAGATAAAACCTATAAAAGTACATTTCACCTTCTTCACTGATTTTGAAGATGTTTTAGAACGGTTCTCCTCATTCCCCAAGGCATTAGGTGTTCTGGCATGTCCCAACAAGCAATCAAAAAATTAAAATTCAAGCACTTGAAATTGAACTGGAAACAAAGTTGAATTCAAGCATTTTTTTCAAGTAATTTTCAAGTTTGATAATATTTTTAAATAAAAAATCAAACAATATACATATATGCTCAAATCTTGTCAAAGACGTAATTTATTTATTATTAAAACTGAAATTGTGGTGAATATATGAAAAACAAACAAATAAAAGTGAATTTGAAAAACAAAGGTGAGTAAAACGTGAAAACAATAGAAAATAATTATTAGAAAACAAAGGAATTTCATATTGCTTTCCATTTTAAAGCCTTGCTTTTGCAGCTTGAAATACACTTGAATTCAATTGTAATACAAGGTTGAATTACAGTATAATTCAAGGCTTGAATTAAACTGTACTATTTGCAACTAAATTGTTCGCATTGACTTCAAGTTCCCTTTTCAGTGGAGAATGCTATTGAGTTAAAGTGTGAATTAAGCATAATTCAACCCTTGACAATTGATTGTGTTTCTGTTTTCACTCTTTCTTTATGCTTGATAAAATGTTTCACTACAAATGAACTGAGCTACTGAGCCAACTGAATGAAATACTTCAGTAAAGTGAGCTGAGCTGAAAAGAGCGGTCACTCAAAAGAGCTGATAAGCACAATTCTACTCTAGTGTTAATGGAAACTTGCATAAATAGACGTATTTTTATTATTTTATTTTAATTGTTATTTTAATTTTTTATGCAACAGAACTTAAAAAAAATATTATGAAAACAACAGTGAAATGTGTTTAGGAGCTAGATTGTATGCCCCTCTAATTTTAAGGCAAATATGTATTGAAAATGAAATGTTGTAGAAGGGACAAAAATTAAGAAAAGGAAAATTGCATATCTTTCGTAATTGACATCATTTTGACTCATTTGATATCCCAACAATCTGTATGTTTAAAGCGGGTTAAAAATGTTCTCTTTTAGAAAATGAAATATAATTCACCATGGCAACCTTTACTGATCCAAGATATAATTTTTTTGTTTCACGCACATATTACATTGATTTGAAGATGGCCAAACGGAGTCATCTTTAAGCTCTCTTTCGTCTTTATGTTTGAAATACTGCTCAGTCATCAATACGGAAAACTATAGCAGATTATTTGGCAAAAAACGCATAGCAAAAAAAAATAATTTCTTTTTAATTATTACAAACTAATATTTCTGTGCCATTCATTTAAATTTCGTTTTGGATTTATGAATTTCTTTATATATGTGAATAACACTTGTTTTATACTTGATTTCAAGCAAAATTGCTTATTGGGATGTATATCGTTTTTTCCTTAGAACACATCATCATATAAAGGTTCCACTGCACTTTCCAGCGCTGAAATAAATATCGTGCGATATCCTCATTTCCTTCTGCTAGAAGGTGAGCTATCCAAATGAGTACCAGGCTTTGACAGAAAAGAAACTAATATCTAAGTCCAGCACACTGTTAAATTTAAATCCATTTCTAGATCAAGAAGGAATTATTCGTGCTTGTCGTCGGCTTGAATCTGTACCTGGTTTATCTTACAATGAGAAAGACCCAGTGATTATACCATACAAATCCCGGTATGCAAGGTTATTGACAAAAATGTATACATGACATCACTCTTCACGATCGAAACCAATTAGTTTTATGTATACTTCGCTCACAATATTGGATTCCAAAACCAAAAAATTTAATAAAAACAACAATAAATAAATGCAAAATCTGTGTGATACACAAAAAACGATGTCAGAGCCAAATAATGGCGGTTAATAACATCGGCTCCATGGTACATCCAAAATTCTATTATACATCGTGATTTAAATATGCCACTAGTGACTGAAGAAATTGAAAAATACGCAGGCAAATATTTAACAAAACTCGAATCACATCCTAATCCGCTTGCTCGTAATATTTTGAACTTTACTGGACACGTCCGCTTAAAAAAGAGGGACACACGGGCTCTTATACCTAACACTCCAGATGGGACTACTTGAAAATACTTTCCCCCCCCCCCCTTTTTTTTTTTTTTTTTTTTGATTATCACTACTAATGTATTATTTATAACTACCACTAAGTTTATGTCCGACACTGGTCGGGCCTAATAATTTTTTTTATAGATTTAAGATTTGAATACTTATTGTTAGTTCATATATGAAGATACAATAAATAAATACATGCATTAAAAAAATTTGTCCATACGGGTCTAGATTTTACCGGATCATTAGATATTAAGAGCTATTCTGGCCGAGGCTGCCGTACTTCCAAGTGCTATGTGTGTGTATTTATATGCTTCTCTACAAAAGCAATTCATTTAGAGGCCACGTCGGAATTAACCGCTCAAGCATTTCTGGCAGCTTTTAGTCGCTTTGTGTCACGAAGAGGATGTCCATTACATTTACATTCTGATAACGGAACTACCTTTGTTGGAGCTTCTAGACTTATAGCAAAGGAGTTCCATCACACCTGGCAAGAAAGCATTTTGGCCAACTATGCCCAACAGAATATTTCATGGCATTTTATTCCGGCTAGAGCCCCTCATATGGGCGGCTTATGGGAAGCTGGTGTAAAAAGCTTTAAGGCACATTTCGAAAAACTGCTGGATGTTATAAATACACATTTGAGGAACTTTCTACATTGCTTTCCAAAATCGAATCTTGTCTTAATTCCAGGCCAATCTCCCCTATGTCTTCTAATCCATCCGATCTTTGCGCCTTGACTCCAGGACATTTCCTAATTGGAACTCCAATTCTTGCTCCAATTGATCCCCAAGTTAGTGACCTACCCATATCTATTGCCAATAGATGGCAGCGCTTAAAATTAATGCATCAGAAGTTTTGCTTGCGATGGAATTTTTTTTTAATACATGTATTTATTTGATGTATCTTCAAATATAAACTAACAATAAGTATTCAAATCTTAAATCTAAAATAAAATTATTAGGAAAAAAAAAGTATTTTCAAGTAGTCCCATCTGGAGTGTTGAGTATAAGAGCCCTTGTGTCCCTCTTCCTTAGGCGGATGTGTCCAGTAAAGTTCAAAATATTACGAGCAACCGGATTAGGATGTGATTCGAGTGTTGTTAAATATTTGCTGCGTATTTTGCAATTTCTTCAGTCACTAGTGGCATATTTAAATCACGATGTATAATAGAATTTTGGATGTACCATGGAGCCGAAGTTATCATACGTAAAATTTTATTTTGCCTTCGTTGGATTCTCTCGACATTGGAAGCTAAAGCAGTGCCCCATAGTTGAATTCCATAGCACCATATAGGTTTCAAAAGTGACTTGTATATCAAAAGTTTGCAATCTAGACTTAGAGCTGAGTTTCTACCAATCAGCCAATGTACCTGAGCTAATTTTAGTTTCATTTGTGTTAGCTTAGAATCAATGTGTTATTTCCACGTAAGCCGTCGATCAAGGTGTATACCAAGGTATTTTACATGTGAATGTTGAGGAACAATTTGATTATTGATTTTAATGGGGGAACAAGTATCTTTTCGTAGAGTAAATGTTACCTGCGCACACGTCTGCTCATTTACTTTCAACTCTTTATATGATACAAAGGATCCGAGAGGGAGAGCATGCGGTGGATCAGCAATTCTAATTAAGTCAAGACTCAAGCACTATGTCCTTGACAACGTTAGTGAAGAATATTTGCAAGCAACGAATATTTTCGTAGAAAATTTTTGTGCGAATTTCGTGATGTCATCAATTTACTAACCTTCCAGATTTTCAGTTACCGAAGATCAGTATGAAAAGTTCTACAAATCGCTTGGATCTTGTTTCGTGGCAGCTGGTGACTACAATGCAAAACATACGTACTGGGTATCGCGTCTTGTTACACCTAGAGGTCGAGCCTTGTGCAATGCAATTTCAAAAATTGGCTTAGATGTCATTTCGAGTGGGGAGCCTACTTACTGGCCTACTGACGTAAGAAAAATTCCAGATGTTATAGATTTTGCCGTCACGAAAAATATTCATAGGGACTTAGTTCACGTAGATGCCTCTCTAGATCTATCCTCCGATCACTCTCCAACAATAGTTACAATTTTCAACCCACTAAGGAGTGATTTAACTAACTCATATGTGAAGATCATTAATGGAATCAACTGGCTGGTATTCAAAAAATATCTTAGTAGTCACTGCGTAGAAAACATTCAGCTTAGATCATGCGATGATATTGAATTTAACATTGCCAATCTTAACGAAAATATTAAACAGGCTGCTGAACACGCCACTACCTCCTATCCGCAGACCGGCTTTAACAGAATTTATTCTACGGAAATTGAACGTCTTGTATGTAAAAAAGAAGAGCTAGAAGAGAATGGCAACAACACAGATCACCCATAAATAAAATCAGACTTAAAGAATGTACTAAACGACTCAAAGAGCTACTATCGTCGGAAAAAACTGCACCACTGGAAAAGTATTTAGAAGGTCTTGATGTAACGTCCGCATCTAATTACTCTTTATGGCGCGCTACTAGAAATCTTAAAAGACCCGTTGATCTTAAATCAGCACTGCGTTCTGCGACCGGAGGCTGGGCAAGAAGCGGTAGTGAGAAAGGTAACTTATTTTCAGAGCATTTAAAATCTGTATTCATTCCCAATTCATGTACGGGTGCTGCTGATTTACCGAGTGTAGTCTCTCTACTCCCTCGTCCCTTAAGGTTTAAGATGCGTGAAGTACAAAAAGTAATTGCTGAACTCAACCCGAAGAAAGCTCCAGGTATTGATGGCATTAATAACAAAATGCTCATGAACTTGCCTCATATTGCAATAAGCATCCTGCTATTTATTTTTAATGCTATTTTAAGAATGCAGTATTTTCCACATAACTGGAAACTTGCCAAGATCAAAATGATTCCAAAGGCGAGCAAAGATCTTTTCAAGACTGAGTCATATAGGCCTATAAGCTTACTATCTACAATCTCAAAGCTTTTCGAAAAGCTGCTCATGTCTAAATTGTCCAAAATTTTAACTGATAATGGGTGCATCCCGGACCATAAATTTGGCTTCAGAAGTCAGCACCATTGAACAAACGCATAGACTGGTCCAAGTTGTAAGAAGAACATTTTAAGAAAAGAAGTATTGTACTGCTCTCTTTGTTGATGTTCCTCAGGCGTTTGATAAAGTATGGCACGAAGGTCTAGTTTTAAATTGAAGACATATCTGCCAATAAACATTCAAAACCTTTTGGAAAGTTATATTATTGATAGGAAGTTCACTGTTATGGAAGGAGAGTTCATGACTGTGCCCGAATCTATATCTTCCGGTGTGCCACAGGGTAGTATTCTGGGTCCTGTCTTCTATTTAATATATACTTGTGATATGCCTGTGAGCAATAACATCCACACCGCTACATTTGCCGATGATACAGCCTGTATGAGTGTGCACGAAACCCCTTATGAGGCATCCCGCAATCTCCAGGAACATATTACCCAGCTGGAAATAAGGATGAACTTGTGGAGAATTAAAGTCAATGAACAAAAGTGTGTCCATATAACGTTTACCCTAAGAAGAGATACTTGCTTCCTCATTCAAATCAACAATCAAAATATTCCTCAACATTCCCAAGTGAAATACCTTGGTATACACCTTGATCGAAGGTTTACATGGAATCATCATATTGACTCTAAGTTAACTCAGATGAAACTTAAGTTAACTCAAATATATTGGTTGATTGGCAGAAACTCAACACTCAGCCTAGACTGCAAACTTTTACTATACAAGTCGCTTTTGAAGCCAATATGGTGCTACGGAATTCAGTTATGGGCCACTGCTTCAGCTTCCAATGTCGAGAGAATCCAACGAAGGCAAAACAAAATTTTACGGTTAATAACATCGGCTCCATGGTACATCCAAAATTCTATTATACATCGTGATTTAAATATGCCACTAGTGACTGAAGAAATTGCAAAATACGCAGGCAAATATTTAACAAAACTCGAATCACATCCTAATCCGCTTGCTCGCAATATTTTGAACTTTACTGGCCACATCCGCCTAAAAAAGAGGGACACACTGGCTCTTATACCTAACACTCCAGATGGGACTACTTGAAAATACTTTTTTCCCCCTTTTTTGATTATCACTACTAATGTATTATTTATAGCTATCACTAAGTTTATGTCCGATACTGGTCGGGCCTAATAATTTTTTTTATATATTTAAGATTTGAATACTTATTGTTAGTTCATATATGAAGATACAATAAATAAATACATGAAAAAAATTTAATCAAACTGAGTTTTTAATCAAGATATTCGATTTACTCAAACAACGGCATATATAAAAAAAGTAATTTTTTCGACTTAAAAAGTAATTCCATCAAGAAAAAAATAACAATTTCCAACAACGAAACAAATAATTAGTTCCTACAATAAACAACATAACTACTTCTCAAGAATCGATTATTTTAGTCTCACACCTTGTTAAAATCATTAAGTTGGTAATACAGTAAGGAACAGCTTCCACCAAAAATGCTTAATTCCAAACTCGATTGCCAATAAAATTTTTTGCTGGATTTTTATACACATGCTTTTTTGTGTGTATGTCACAGTGTTGCCGGAATCGAAATTCAATTTTACACAGACGAACCTTCGAAATTATCCAAAATATTATAAATTACACAAAACAAATTCTGTGTTTGATAATATGTAATGCTTTTTATATAAGAATATATATCGAGGGATTTTTTTTTCGCAGCAGTTTCATTTTTTTGAACATTAATCTACCAATACGTATGCAAAGAGCGCGCACTGAGGAAACCATTTCTGTTAAATCAGCCAGTGTCAATAAAGATAGCGATATGTCAACAACGAAACTTTTTCTTTCCGGTAATTTCAGCGAAATATAAGAGAGTGATTTATAAAAAATAATAATTTAGTTGTGTATAAATTTCGGGCGAAATTACACAAAAAATTACACAAAAAATGTTATGGTCCCAAAATAGTTCAAGAAAACTATTTTGTCCCATTTTTGGACAATTACACAGAAATCGGCAACGCTGGTATGTCAAAATCTTCGTTTTAAATACGGTTTATAATTTCTGTGTTCACACTTTGTATGTTACGTACATTTGAAATAACCTATAAAGGTAATCCAATACTTACTTTTGTTAATGCCTTATAAATTTTTCTTTAATTTTTACAGCCTTTTTTATAAAAATTATTAAGGCTTTATAACCCTACGTCTATACCTGATATATTTTTATTATGACAAAAGTGAATCTTTATATATATTTAAAAATAATTTTTTTTATATGTTAGCTGTTTTTAGTATATTGAATTTGACATTTGTCATGATAAAAATATATCAGCTGTAGACATAGGGTAAGCGCTTAATAAGAAAAATGTTGTCTTCAAAATACTTTATAAAGCCTTAATAATTTTTATAAAAAAAGCTGTTAGCTTTTAGCCTATTAAATCAATTATGTTTGTGAAGATAATTTAAAATTTAACTAGTAGAGATAAAAACCAAAGTTCATTTTGCAGTTAAAAGCGGACTTTTAAGCACTTAACATTCCTAGTAAAATAAAGGAATATTATTTCGGTTGCGAAATCCAGGAACGGAGACTGATACTATACCCAACAATTAATGGAAAATGTGGTCCAAAATTGAATAATAAAATTATACTAATTTTATATGCAACATATATATCAATAATACAGAAACTTAATTTTAAAAAGGTCCTATTTTGGAAGGAAAAGTGGTCATTGTGGGAAATAGAATACTACATATATCCCACTAAATAGAAATGGTGCTCCTGATTGTTCTTTGAAGAGCAAATGAAGTCGTATTTCTGAAATCATTTTGGGAGTTTGGAAAAATTAATTTGAAAAAAAGCAAGACTGGAAACCGAAACAAACAACGGTATCGGTATTGATACCGGTGCAACTATTTTTTAAATTTCGGTATCGGTAACGGCATCATTATTTTTTTCTTTAGGTATCGATATTGCCGGTACATACCGTTACCGAGTTTATAATACCGGTATATTACTGCTAAGTTTATTAATTCATACAGTGGACATAACAAAAACTATTTTTTTATTAGATTGCTTAGAATGGGAGCATTTTTATATGAACATATAACCTTATTTATTGCTTTATATGTTTTTATACTTTTATTAAAATATTAAAATAATACTGAAGTTGAAGCTTTGCATATAGAAAGTATACATTTTGGTTAATTAAACGAGATAATAAAAATAAATACATAGCGATGGTTTATTAACACAACCTCGTAACTTAAAAACTAGCACTTTTCAGGAGGGACAAAAAATTCTTTATAAAAAGTATTTAATTTTTTTCAATATATGTTTTTTTATAATCTATTACTTGGATGATTTTTGTTAAATTTGCAATACAAAAGTTGTGTTAAAAATAATCTACCATTATTTAATCGCATATTTTTTGAGATACGTGTTTTCTGCACTGCAAAATTTATATAAAAGTTAACATACGATATTGTGTTATTTAACATTTCATCTTTTATGTTTATTCTATTAGTTTTTATATGATATTTTATTTTTTATTTTTTTCAATTATAACAAAACGGTTTTTTTCATAACTTTTTTTTTGGATAATAGAATAATCCCTTAATTTTTAATATTATAACTATTACTAAAAATTTTATTAATTTTTATATATATATATATATATTAGGGTTGTTATCGCCTAATCTATAAAAAGAGGACAGCAGAGCGAAAAAAGCCGGACATTCGCGTATAAAATAGGACTTAATAATGAAACAAAATAATTTTTCCCAATTGCTGCCAATAAATTCTTAAATACATATCGATGGTGTTGCGTAAAAAGAATATTAAATATTTTACCCAACGCCATGTACCTTCATACATAAATATGTACACATATTAAAACATTTGCATACATAAACGCACAGAAATATCACTTAAAATGTTGGAAATTGAAAGTTTATAATACAAGAATTCATTAAAAAGTATTTATTCATCAACTGAGAACCGAAACTTATGGCTCGATTATGGATGGCAACCGAACTTCAGTTGCCGAGTTAACTAGCAACGCAACTGAACTTAAAATTGGTATTATGTATGGCAACTTCCTCCAGTTGCCAAAAAGTTATCGATTATGACAGTATGGCAACTGAAAATAATTAAACATAAATTTAAAATACAAGAAATACAAGTGCTAAAAAGAAAATTAATAAGTAAGAGTGTTTAAAACATTACTGATCATAAAAAGATTAGTTAAGTGGAATTAATTGTTGATGAAGAAAAGAAAGTACAAAATGTTGAATGTATTATTAGACGGCTCTTTAGAATTACCGCATCTACTATGGGTATTTTATTGCCTAAAATAAGTTTTAACAATATATTTTTTAGCTTTAATGCATATTTTCTTTAAATATGCATATTAGAACGTTGAAAATAAAAATAATATTGCAATTACTTTTAATTTTTTGCTTTTAAAACTATGCAGCAACTACAAATTTGTGGTTGCCAATATGGCAACTGAAATTACCAGATGTTGGTTGCCAATTACCATCCGTAATACCATTTCGGCAACTAGCAACACAACCAAAGTTCGGTTGCCATCCATAATCGAGCCATTATTTGATATTCAACCGATTACACATGACATATAACTAAAGGTAGGGCTACCGAGTTTAAATAAACTTCTATTGTTGAGTTAAAATGTCTTATTTGTTCATAAAATAAAAGCTTTGATCTTTCGCTTAAGGCAACTACATCGATATTTTAAATACATGTCAATAATTCTACGTCATAAAATAATATACCACAACACTCATCAACATTGTTATTTATAAGATAAACTGGACATGCAATTAAAAATTATTTCTTTTTTGTTAAGCAATGAAAACTGAGAAAAGGTCTTAAAAAGTAAGATTTTGCCGGACGCAAATTAATAAAGTGCGTACGTACATCGGTGAATTCAACAAAATTTACTTTCATCCATATTTCAAAAAGAACCCATAACTTTTTAGTAATAAATTTTTGATATATGAAATGCCGAAGTATATTTATTTGACAAAAGCGGGGCCGAAATGCATATAGACAACTGCTTAACCACAAAAACAAGCAAAATTTTCAAATTTTTGATACATATATGGAGTTTGATATTTATAATGAAAGAAGTTCATCAAATCATTGATCAGATCATTGGTGCTTGTTTAGCCTGGTTAGTAATAATGTTCTTGTTCGTGGAAATATTTTCTAAAATATTTGTATGAAATATATTTTGAAACTTTTGTTAACAAAGGGTTAAATTTAGTTTTCGAAATGCCAATCTAATAAAAAATCAAAATATTAATATCCTTTAATTTCTTGAAATAAAACGCCATTCATATGATTTCTATTGGACACTAAAATAATAGGTTAGTAGGTTTTTTGTTGATTTTTTACAATAAATTATTATTGTCATGTGCCTGCTGTTATGTATATAATCACCCTTATTCCAGTTGTCGGCATCGACGTCACTTTAACACTGTAATAAACTCAGCTTAATTAAACGCGAGTTTATTATTTAACTTAAAATTTATTAGCTGACGTGTTCTTTGTCTTGCTTGTGCAAAAATAGAGTGAAGATAGTACATAATTTGGATAATCATTATATCTAGCAATAACTTAGCCTAACGGGTATAACGGCTTTGCTACACAGTGCATTTAAGTAAATATACATATGTACGTATGTAAATCCATTTATATATAAAGAATAAAGTGTGTACTAAACTGCAATAACAATGCCTTTAATAGAATGCAATCACTAACTTGTATTTACTGTTTCATTACTTTAATCATTGTGCAGCAATACCACAATACCCCCTCCATAAATTTTGTTTTCCCTCTTAACCAAATTTTAATTCATGTCAAAAAACAATCACATAATTCATTGATCTTTTGGATTTCTATTTCTTAAATTATATTTTACAGCATTTTTATTTATATTTTTATCACTATCATTGTTAACAATTTCTTTATCTCCATTACCATCGTTAACAATTATTTCCATTTCAACACTATCTTTAGTTTGATGATCATTTAACAATATGTTTTTAACTTGTTCATTATCATTATTATTAGAATCAATTTGAATACTAGGGACAATTCTTTGCATCTGATCTGAAATAGTACTAGGAAGTTCATTAACTAATTGTGGCTTACCACAAAAAATAATTTGATTTCCATGTCTTTTCCAAGTTTTGTTATTTTCGTTTTTAACCAAATATGTTTGATGTCCAATTCTTTTTAATATTACCCCTTTTATCCACGAAACTTTCCCTGATGTTGTATAATCTTTTACAAAGACATTATCAGTTTTTTTAAAAGAGCACTTCCTTGAGCCTTTGTAATATTTTACTTGATTTTCTTGTTTCTGTCTTTTATTGAACATCAAATATACCGGTGAAACTCCTGTACTAATGTGTATAGTATTCCTATAGTCAAATAAAAATCTACAGAATACGCTGTTGAATTCAGTTAATGGTGCTTTAGCCAAACTACGCTTCAAAGCATTTTTAACAGTTTTTACTGTATTTTCCGCTTGACCGTTTGTAGCGGGATGCCCAACTAGCGTTGTAATATGGTTAATACCATTCTTTTTTAAAAAAAATTTTAATTCGTTTGAGACAAAGGATGTCCCATTGTCCGATACAATACTCTGTGGTAATCCGAACCGAGCGAACAATTCTCGTAAGACCGCAATAACCACGCGACTGGTGGTATTAGATCCCATGTCTATGCATTCAACCCACTTACTCGTGCTATCCACTACTATTAAGCACCAACGCTTTAAAAAAGGACCAAAAAATCTATATGTAATCTTGACCAAACGTCGTCGGATCTTGGCCATGGAATCAGTTCCTGTTTGTGAGGGTTTGGGCGGTTCATTAAGCAGGCTTCACAAACTTTAACCACTTCCTCTAAGTCTTTACTTTGATTTGGCCACCAGCAACATTCTCGTGCCATAGACTTCATTTTGATGATACCCATGTGTGAGGCGTGCAAAAATTTAACAACATCTTTAGTTAGTTGTTTTGGTATTACTACCCGATATCCCCAAAAAATACCATTTGATTCCTCTGACAGCTCATTTCTTTTCAAGAAATATGGCATTAGTTCAGAGTCAGAACACTTTTCTGGCCAGCCCAATTTAACAAATTGTTTTACTTTTTCCAATATACAATTTCTAGCCGTTTCCCTGCCGATCTCTTCAAAATCTAAGAATTTATTCCCCCCATCGATAATATGTAAATAATTTATATAAACTTCTTCTGGAAACTCGTCTAAAGAAAGGCTAGCTCCTTTGGGGTATCTCGAAAAATAGTCTGCAATATTGTTTTTTGATTTAATATGGCAAATGTCAAATTGGTACCCTGATAAAGTTAAAGCAATTCTTTGCAACCGATTTGAAGCCATTAACGGTATTCCTTTTTTAGGTTTAAATATATGATGCAATGGTTTTTTGTCGGTCACTAATGTGAACTGGCGACCATATAGATAGTGGTGAAATTTTTTTACACCAAACAAAATAGCAGCTGCTTCGCGATCCAATTGGGAATACTTTTTCTCCGTGTCACTCAGTGATCTTGAAGCAAACTCTATTGGCCTTTCATACCCCTGTTCATCTATTTGCGACAATACTGCTCCTAGTCCAACTAGGCTTGCATCTACTATCAATTTTGTTTTAAGATTTAAATTAAAATGGGCTAGGCAATTATCTGCCAGTAACAAATCCTTTAATTTATCAAAAGCCGAGGAACAATTTATATCCCAAGAAAAAGGTACTTCTTTTCGTAAAAGCCTATGTAACGGGTGTAATAAGGTTGACAAATCAGGCAAAAATCTTCTATAAAAATTTACGACCCCTAAGAAAGCTTGAAGCTCTTTTACATTGGTGGGGTATGGAATGGTTGTAATATCCATAACCTTTTCTGGGTTCATGTGTAAACCATTTTTGTCAATAACATGACCTAGATATTGTATCTTACAAAAAAATGCACATTTTTCCGCAGACAATTTGAAACCTGCATCACTTAAAATGCTGAATACTCGATGCAATCGCTCCATGTGCTGTCTCCTATTTGGTGCACTAATCAAAATATCGTCCAAAAAAACTACCACTCCCTCTAATCCTGCTAAAAGGGAATCCATAATTCTTTGAAATATGGCAGGGGCTGACGCTAAGCCATAAATCAATCGGGTGTATTGAAACAATCTCTTCGATGTTGAAATCGTTGTATACTTTTGTGACTCCTCGTCTAATTTATTTTGTTGGTAAGCCATGCTCAAATCTAATTTACTAAACTCCTCTCCACCATGTAATTTTGAAAAAATATCCTCAATACGAGGTAATGGGTATCTCGCAACATGTAGATGCGGGTTTAAGGTAACCTTAAAATCCCCACATATGCGGATACTGCCATCTTTTTTTATAACTGGTACAATCAATGTAATCTACAGGCTTTAAAATATTCATTTGTACCAACTTATCTATCTCAATTTCTACCTTTTGCTTAATGGTCAAGGGCAGCGGTCGAGGCCTAAAAAATTTTGGTACCGTTTCCTCTTTTACATTTAAAACTGCTTGACTTTTCTTAAAAAGACCTAAACCAGCATCGAATAGATTTTTAAATTTACTAATGATTGCATCGCAATTTGGCATTTCCGCTTGGGATGAGTAATTTAATTTACAAATTTTAATATCGAAAACTTTTAAAAAATTTCTACCCAATAGTGGGGGCCTCCATTTTTAATAACAACTATTTGAATTACTTTAACTTTATTACCATATTTCACTTCAACGTCACACGTTCCCAGAGCACTTATGGTTACACCATTATACGCCTTCAACATCATATCCGTTTTTTTTAATTTATAATTTATAAATGAAGATTTATAAGTACTATCAGATATTACATTATTTTCGGACCCAGTATCCAATTCCATTTAAAAAGGTTTGTTGTTTATAAAAATTTTGATTTTAATGGAACCATCATTTTTACAAGCAATCGAAAATAAGCTCAAATCATTATTGTCTAAATAATTAATAGTTTGTGACTTACACATTTTTTTCAAATGGCCTATTTGTCTACATTGATTGCACATATAGTTCTTAAACTTACAATTTTCAGCTTTATGCTTTCCATGACCACATGCTCTGCACTGTTGACCTGTTTCCTTATGTTGTTGTTGACTTCGTTGTTGGGACACGTTTTTTTGCAATGCCTTTTTATTTTGCTTACCATAATTCTGCTTAATGAAGTTTATATTTTCTTCCTTTACCTCTGCCAAATTATATTGGTGTTTCACGTACTCGACATTGTTTGAGATTTCCACTACCTTTTCGAACGTGCTAGTGACTGACTCCAAAAAAATTTTGTCCCGGACCGCACCCTTTTCCAACCCCATTACGAACTTGTCTCTGATAGCATCATTCAACGATGTACCAAAATCACAATGAACTGCTAAAGATCGTACCCGCACAGCCCACTCATTTACTGTCTCTGTGGGTGATTTTGCAGCATTGTAAAATTTATAACGTTCTGCAAAACCCCGATGTTGCCGGTTTAAAATGTTTGTCTAAGGCTGACAAACACGTTTCAACAGTCACTGTAGAGCTTACTACATCAGACGGACTCGTTAAATTTTGCAGCAAGATATATGACGATTGGCTTAACGATGTTAGCAGGATGGCTTTTTTCTTTATCGCATCTTTAATGTCATTAGCAATCCAGAATTGCTCCAATTAGTTTTTAAATACTGACCAATTCATTTGACTATGTTCAAACGCTTGAACTTTACCAATCATAGTGCCACTCATTTTGCTGTGAACCAACTTGTTTATAGTTCTTACTTGACAAAATATTTATTTTTTTCTTTGTATCCTCGTCGCCACTGTAATAAACTCAGCTTAATTAAACACGAGTTTATTATTTAACTTAAAATTTATTAGCTGACGTGTTCTTTTGTCTTGCTTGTGCAAATATAGAGTGAAGATAATATATAATTTGGATAATCATTATATCTAGCAATAACTTAGCCTAACGGGTATAACGGCTTTGCTACACAGTGCATTTAAGTAAATATACATATGTACGTATGTAAATCCATTTATATATAAAGAATAAAGTGTGTACTAAACTGCAATAACAATGCCTTTAATAGAATGCAATCACTAACTTGTATTTACTGTTTCATTACTTTAATCATTGTGCAGCAATACCACAAACACAATACCAAAAAATTGGGGCGTGTGTACTCGCTCTCAAGAACAATTTTGTGCAACTGACAATCTGTTTCCGTTCCTTGAGGTCTTCAAAATAGCATAAATCTTCCAACAGGAGTCAGTTGTTTTCGACAACGGGTACACAAGCCCCAATTTTTTGGTATTGTGTTAAAGTGACGTCGACGCCGACAATTAGAATAAGGGTGAATAACTTTCACTACAAATTAATACAAAAAGCTTTTATTTGAAATCCAGAATAGCTTTTTGGTTATTATTGTCACAAATGTTTTTACTATTACAGTCAGCGTGACCGTTTGTGCTCTTAAAGTATCAATTTGCTACTTTGTTACCTTTTTGATACTTTTAGTGACACTTTTTTAAAATCAGGTAAATTTGCTACTTTTTGTTACGCTTTGGCCCTTTTTAGAAATACCATTACTTGATTTAATTTTTTCGCAACAATATGCTTGTGTATTAGTATTATTTCTTATGACAGACAGCGTTGTCAACTCGGTGGTTTTCGCACCATTTTTATTGTTTTTTGAAATTTTCGACACGAAAAATTTTGAAGTTAGTCCTGGCTGCTTTTTTAAATTAATTTTTGGTGCTTTTTATTTCTTGGCGGTGGCACTAAACCCAAAATTCAAAAAGAACTTTCCTTATATAATATATATATTTTTTTGAAGAAGTCTAACATTTAAAAAACATAAGCACTGAAGTTAAATGGAACATTTCAAAATATTCTAATAAGATTGTACAAAACTGCTGTTATTAATATTGCGTTTGCTGTGAAAGAATGTTTCCACAGCATTGCTTAACAAAAATCAAATTTTGAAAGTCTTGATTGTAAAAATATTAACTACTACTCCCATCGAGTTCAAAATCTAATCAGCAAGTCAAAGAGACTTGCCAATTGCTGATAATTTGACTAATTTCAGGTGATTTGTTTCTTCTTTGACGAAAAAAATTAAATTTTTTATAATAACTTAAAAAGGTTTCGTCAAATTCATGTAGAATTAACTAATTCTCATAGAATCAAAATGTGTATCGGGTGCTTCAAATTTGAAGTTTTAGGGATAAAATGCAAGGTCAACCGATTTCTATATTTTTTATATACAAATTTTTTTTTATAAAACAAAAAATTGTAATTTAATGCTTTTTTAAATTACGCGTTTTTTTCCTGGTTTCAGTGCTTTTTGAAATTTAAAGTTGACAACGCTGATGGCAGACTATTTTTTTATATAAACCTATCCGAAAGCTGACATTTTTGTAACAAAGTTTGAGTTGATTAGGAGAAATTAGCAACTGTCTATGATTAAATTTGTTGGAAGTTGATTTGGAAGATTAGAGTCCAACAGAAGATCTTGTCAAGAAATATATAGCCACCTTTCCAAAATATTGAGGTTTCAAAAAATTTTGCATATATTATTTATTGAAGTACAACAATTTCTGATTATATTATACATACATATCTTTACCTTTATATAGAAAGACACTAACTAATTTTTTTTAAATCGAGTTTTTTGTATATTTCGATAGAACAATGTACGAAAAAAATGCAGAAATTTCCATTCGAAAAAAAAATGAGTTACGGCCTTTCTATATTAAGGTAACGATATGTATGTACTACACGCTTATTGTTTCTATTAAGCAACGTCTTTAATGATTTCTTTCATGCTTAAGAAAAGCATCAATAGATTTAAACTCGAACATTTTTGAAATAAGCTAAAAAACTTCATATGGCACACTAAATAATAAACAGTAAAATAAATAAGAGTGATGCTTTTTCTTCTTACGGAGTTTTCTTTAATTTGGAAAAATTTTCCTCATCCTACGTCAAATAAATATACTTCGGTATTTCTTATACATATAAGATATTCATGAATTGTTAACTAGTTTATTTTTATCTATAAATTGTTAATGTTTTTGTTATGTTTTTCAATAATTGCTTGTAAATTAAATATAATCTATGAAAAAATTAACAAAACTAATTCAAAAACGTGTTTTTACTTTGAATTTTTGTTTCTAAAATAGTTGCCCCTTCTTTGAAAAAAAATCCCCTTTTTTGTGCCAATTATAATTCTTAAATCCCTATTTGTGCTACTTTTCGAAATTTCTCAACGGTCACACTGATTACAGCACTGAATGCGCTGATTTACACGGGCCAAATTTTGCTGGCATAACATGCCAATTTGTTTATGGGAGGCAGAGTGGTTTTGTGGTTGGCATAATTTTTCAACCAGCTACAAACCCGCATTAGCAGCATAAGACCAATACAAAAACAACTTAAAAAACAGCATATGTTAAATGAATACGAAAAACACACAAAAAGCTGTGTATACGTTTACATTTTGTACCAAATGAATTAGTCGTGTAATTTGGAAAACAACAAAAAATTGTGCGGCTTATAATTGTACTCGTGTAAACTGCCTCAGTTAAAAAAGGCGAACATGACAGAGTCATTGTGCACCGGCCTTAAGCCGCCTATAAATAAATCAGCTTCAGCCACCGCCGAAGAAAATTTATATGTGTGATGAACTGTAGAGCTGTGTCGTACATGAACGAACGAGTACAATTGAACGAATCAGTAAAATGAATGAAGTGAGCCGGTCCCTTTACTGAGCTGTTTTGGCCTAGCAGTACATCAGTACAACTGTACGAAATGAACGAACGAACGCACTTGTGTGTTTTTGTGTTGTTTTGTTTCTTTATACATGAGAGATTTTTTGTCACATTCTGGTTTTTATTTGCCTTTTTGTTTGCTATTAGTAATATTGTGATCATTATGAAATTAATAAAATTGTCATTAATATTGGTTAAGGTTTTAGAACATATTAAGATTTTTTTAAACAAATTTGATAAGTAGATATTAATAACAGTTAATTTTTATTCTTTATATGTGGCTCTTTTGGCAATATGAATCTTTTGATTTCTTATTCCTAAGAATATAAGATACTTTAATATTTTAAAAGTTTTTACTTCCAAATTTTTTTTGATGCTTATATATATATTGTTTGTTTTGCTTATTTTGCTAAACAATTCATAAGAAACTCACTGCACTTGTCCGTTTTTATTTGACAAATCAACTGTTTGTTTGCTTTTTGAAAGGAGCTGATGAACGAAATGAACGAACTCGTTCTTTTTTAGAAAATGAACGAAAATGACCGGTCACATAAATAAACGATTTGGCACAGCTCTAATTCACTGTAATCCGGCTTGGGTAAATTTGCTGTTAGAACAGAGCCCTGTGCCGATCGCCTGAGGGCCGGCTTAGCCGAGCCGCCGTATGCTTTTGACCAGCCGCCGCCGCCGATTTTTTTTCGGCTAATTAGCGGCTGGAAACTAGCCGCCGATTGATATTTTTTAATATTTATTTATATTTTTTCGGCTGAAAAACTGGTTTTCTGTTTATCTTGGATATAATTATAGATTTGAATTTATTCAATTTGTAAATTTTTCACTAGCTACGTATCGGTGACTTAATATAGAAAAACCCTAGCTCATATTATTTAATGAAATTGAAAGAAAATTTTTAAAACAAGGTCTGTTCATTTAGTTCCCCAGCAGAAACTAGCAACGAGAGAGTAAAGCAGAAACTTACAATATTACTCTCCCAAATATGAAAAAGTAAATGAAATTTTCGTTGTAGCAATTCTTGAGTTTATAAGTGAGATTGGTGAGAAGATTGAGGAGGGGTACATAATTTAATGTGGTCGGCAATTCTCTTTTGTTTTGAAATTCGCACTTTTTATTTTAAATGTATTTGAAGTTTTATTTTATTTTCTTTCTTCATTTGTATGAAAAATACAACAAATACAATTATACAAATATAACAAATAGTAAACAGAATTGTTAATTTTTTAGGAAAATTTGTTTTGTAATAGCATTTTTTAATACTTAATTGCAAAACTAGAATTTACTAATGTAAACACATATGCAATTTCAAAGCAGATTTTTAAAAAATTGTAAGTCTGGAAGAGGACTTACTTGTAAAAACTTGCAACAAAATGTTCTTCATATCCGAACCATGGATGGAAATCATGATACAATTGTACTTTTTCTGATGTATTTTGTTTGATAATATTTTAAATTGCAATTTTTTTTTAGAAATTGACATTTTATATAAAAATCTTTACACTGTTTTTTGTATTCTTACTGTTTTTGCGCATTTTTCATAATTTTTTAGTTTTATTTATTTACAAATACAAAAATGCCACTTTCCATCTCTGATCATGTATTAGAAACAAACAAAATTATTTGCATTAATATTAAATTAATAAAAGAAAAAAAAATAAATTAACGAAACATGCCATGATACAATTATACAGGTAACCGCGAAGCGCCAGCTGTTTTGCTTGTTTTGTGATTTGATCTGCCAAATTGTGCTTATGTTTTACCAACACACGCGCACAGTCCCTATTAAAACTGTACTAATACAAACATGCTTTGCAAAGCCAAGAGAAAACGCAAATACATGTATATTGTTTCCTCTTGGTTGTCTCTCTTGTCAATCACAAAACAGCAATAAAAATCACTGTTGTTTTATTTGTTGTACATTTGTTGTAGGTTCGCGGCTACCTGTATTATTGTATCATGGGCTCCATGGTACATCAAAATCATGTACATTGGTTGATTGGTAGAAATTCAACCCTCAGTCTAGATTGCAAACTTTTAATACATAAGTCGCTTTTGAAGCCAATATGGTGCTAAGGGGCACTGCTTCAGTTTCAAATATTAAAAACACTTTTTTTCTTTTGCCTATCACTACTTATGTATTATTAATAACTATCACTAAGCTTATGTCCGACATTGGTTTTGCCTAATAATTATATTTCAGATTTAAGATTTGTATACTTATTTTTAGTTCATATTTGAAGATACAATAAATAAAACATGCATTAAAAAAATATATGTATATGTGCAAAAAATTACATTGAAAAATGGGCTTGAAGGCCAACTTTGAGGGCCGGACGCACCCCCTAAAACGGTATGAAATTTTCTTGTATTTTTATTACATAAAATTGAACCGATATGGGGTGGTGAGAGTAGAAGAAATAAAAAAAGTATCCATACAATTAACGGCCACTCTAATGTACATATGTTTGAATGTGACGATAAAAGTTGCTGTGACGCTCGTTTTTGCCGTCAACAACTATTTTTTTGTATTTTTATATAATATAGCATATTATTGTTATACATATTATTATTGTGCTCTTGGAATTAACTAATTAATGATTGGATATTTATTTACTTTGATTAGTGCTACAGAATAGTAGAATAGTAATTTGAATTTAACGGATTTTAGTTTAAAAACCCCCTAGTAAGCAATAGCAACATTAATTGACAGTACATCCACTGAACATCACTCGCTTAACAAAGCTAACATATCTTTTTAATATTAAAATCATCATTAAAACGCCATGGTACAGTAAAGCAGCGCAGCTAGCAAAAAGTGTAAGAGGAGTGCTCGCACACAGCGTGACCGTTTGACCGACTAAAGTGGCAATTTGCCACTTTTTCGACTGCGTTTCCCCTTTTTCAACTGTCTTGCCACTTTTTGACCCCCTTTATTTAGGGTGAGTTATATGAAAATACATTAAAAATAAAAAGTTTAGTGCTGTTTTCTCGCTTTTTTTAAATTTTGCCCCCTTTTTTTGATAAATCCCCTATTTAGTGTCACTTTTTGAAAAATGTCATCGGTCACCCTGCTCGCACATGAAAAGGCGCTCTGTCTGGTGCGAGCCGTGTTTGGGTAAGGTGGTTTATCACGAGGGTTTTAATACTGTGATAAATTACTAGTGGGATTTAGGACGGATTTGCTAGGGTGGTTTTACCGCGGTGGTGAATCAATTATAGGATAATTCCAGGGTAGGAATTGAAGAATATTTACTAGAGTGCTTTTACCGCGTTAGTAAATAAATTATAAGACAATTCCAGTGTAGGAATTATAGGACAATTCCATTGTAGGAATTATAGAACAATTCCAGGGTAGGAATTAAAGCATATTTGCTACGGTGGTTTTACCGCGGTAGTAAATAAATTATAGGGCAATTCCAGTGTAGTGTTGTGAATCAGAATGGAACAACCCGTAATTCAGTCAGAAGCTTAATAATAATAAGTTAGCAATAATAATATTAACTATTAAGCATAATATTAATGTTGAAACATATTAAATTATAAATAAGTTTTGTATAAATAGTTCATTTTAAGAAAACAAGTTATCAGTTGTAATTAGTTAGTTGCAGAGAGTTGGAATAAGTAGTTTTAATCAGATAGTTGTAATTAGTTAGTTGCAGATATTTTAAATAAGTGGGCGGTTGTAATTAGAGAGTAGTGAGTTGTATTTAGCGTTATAGTTATAGAATAATACCTGCGATTCCCACGGGACCCTCTAGGTTTAAATTTGTAAAATATACGTACTAGTTATTAGCTTAAACAGTTTTTAATAAATCCTTTTAATATACTCCAGAAAGAACCTGTGTTTAATTTAAACACAACATTTTGGCGCAGCCGGTGTTAGCAAGAGTACAGTTTGATACCGTTTTGGCAGTTTGAAGGTGGTATATTGATATTGGAAAGCTATTTTAGCTCAACTTAACTTCAATATACTGAATTAAATTGTTAAAAGGATATGTTGTTCTGTATACCAACATTTACTAGACAACGCAAGGTTTTAATAAGCTATTTTAGCTGCCTTAAGTTGCACAGACTTTGTTGGTAAACTCAACGAGGATCAAACATTTGCTCGAGACAAATGGGACCAACACAAATGGTAAAAATATGTATATAAGTGTTGAATTATTAAATTAAACTAGATAAACGCATAGTGAAAAATTCAAAATGTGTAGCAGTATTTAAACAGAAGGAACGTTTGTTTGTGAAAGTGAACATTGAAAATAGAAATATATAAATGGATTTAGGGAATTTTTGAGCTATATGGAGGATTTGAAAAAAGAATTACGAAAGACATAAGAGGAGACCAGGGAAATTTCTGAGCGAGTGTGGAATCTCATAAAGTACCTTAACAATACCCAAGAGTATATAGAGTTAGTAAAGCATATAGTGAGGAGCCAGGGAAACATAACCGAATTTGGAAAGATAGATATTTTATTGGAAGAACTACAAGTGTAACATGAACATCAACAAAGTCCAGCTATATCTAAAGAAATAGAAGAATACTTACACGTTGTTATGGTGTAATTTTTATTTATAACCTGGAGGGTCCCATGGGAATCGCAGGTTTCTTTATTTTTGTTAAAACGCATGCAGACTGACTGTCTTCTCAACTGACTGTGTCACTTTTATTTCTTATTAGCTATTTATACAAAATTTAAATATATTTCTACAATAATATTTTACAATTCTTTTTCTTATGCTAACTAGACAATAACTTATTTCATAAATATTATTTAGCTTTTGACCCAATTACAAAATATCGACATTGCACAAGTTGTCAGCGCAAAGAAAATAAAAAGTAACCAAGTGAATGAACTGGTTACTTCTGTGTCAACAAATTAGTGCAATGCAGAGGTACAAGGGTTGTTCTACTATGATTCACAACATTCCTCCCCCCCTTGGCGGAAGAAAACATCTAGCTATAGATGTTTTCTAAATACAGTAATTGGATCAAATGCTTAAGTGTTAATGTAAAATGTATAAGTAATTGACATGTAGGTGATCTATTCTATAAAATACATAAGTGCCTTCGACTCACAACATACCTCCCTCTTTGGCGGAAAGAAAATACGATTTTTTTTTTGATGATGTTCTGATTCCTGACATCTAAGTTAGGTTGACGTGATTTTGTTTATCCTTATCTGTTGAAATTTGTGGCACCTTTAAGTGTTCAGTAATTTTCTTCTTTATGCGGGGGCGCTCTTGCTTGTGGTTTTAAAAAAATAAATCAGCACCATTACGAACTAATGTCTTCGGCTGAGAAAGGGTGTATCATGAAACCAGGACCGCCAATAAAGTTGTTCTCAGTTGAGTTGAGATGTGTTAGTGGTCGAAAATTATGATTTATGTAATGGATGTCCAACGAATGTCATATACACTTTTATATGGGGTGTTTGCCTTGCCGGTACATCGTAACAAAACATTGCTAGTACACCTACCGACTTGTTCGAAATCTAATGTTTCATTTTTGTGTCCATCCTTCAGAAGATTACTGACTGATTGTCCGTTACAATCCACGTTGAAGTTAGTCGTCATATAACTCGTTATATCTATCTTTTCACTTTGTAGTTTGTTGGAGACATGGTATCTCTTTTCATTATGTAGTAACGTTGAATATAAACTTGCAGCAATTTGCGATCAGCTTGCTTATCTCGCAAAATTTTTGAATAACAGAACGAAGAACTACCTCACTTAGGATATTGGAAAAAATCCGCATGTATCCTGTGAAGGTGTATTCGATTAGTGGGCAGTATGGATGACAGCAACGGAACTAGCATCGTGTCCTTTAATGTGGACGGATAGACGAATGTCAATTCTCTGTAGTTGATTTCGAAGAGTTGTAATCTATACAACGGTTTGTTTGAAGTTCCTGGGATTTGACTTCCCGGAATAATCTGTTCGAGCAGATTATTGGGAGTCCTGTTATGCAGCAGTAATTCATCTCACCCGTTAGATAAAAGTATTACTTGATGTTTAAGCTGTTGTTTTATGGTGTATGTTGTAGATTTTTCTTCTGATTTGGTTGTTGGAAATTCATCCGTTATGTTGTTATAGCTGGGGTAAAGTTGTAGCTTCAGATATTACTTAACTAATGGCGGTAGGAGACTATACGCCTCGTGTTGTCAAAATTAGACGATTATTGCATTTGTTTTTGTTATTGCTGTTGTTGATGTTACATTTGTTGTCTTCACTGCATACATTACAATATAACGTTAACATTTCAAATACCAAAATTTAATTTTTTTTTTTTATATACAATCAATATTTCAATTTACTATTAATTTAATCCTAAGAACTAAAATTTCACTGATGCAAGAATATGGTTTGGATTCTTGATAATCAAAAGCTGTGATTGACTACTTGCTAACTGTGATAATTTGTGCATTTGTTAAAGTATTACGTTTAATTTCAAATGTGAACCAATTATTCTAAGTCTACCGAATAATTATCATTGGAAGTGTACTCAAAAACACCTAGTATAACATAAATACATATGTGTTTTTCTTAACATATAATTTTAGTAGCACAAATTTAAAAATTTGAAAAAAAAGAAATCGAAACGCTTAAGTCAAAGATACGAGACTTACAAGGAGAGACGAGGAAAGTGATTACAATTAACACCACCGCAAATAGTAACAATATGACAACTTTTACGGAGCTCTTGAAAACCATATCCCATGTCGTGCCAATTTTCTATGGAACTGATGGGCCAGAACTAGCCAGGGAAGCAAAAAAGTTTATTGAAGGATGTATGATAGCAAAGGATAAACTAGCAGAACCAGGTAATTTGGTTGACATATCCAAATGCATCAAATCTAGATTATTTGGAAATGCTTACTCACATCTACACAATAAAGAGTTCACAACAATAGAAGCCTTATGCCAGGCTATTAGAGAAAAATTTATAAAAGGAAAAACTTTAACAGAATTACAAGAACTAATTTTTAATAGTAAGAAAAGTCCAACGGAGACATCATCTGCATTTGGAGAGAGACTAGAAGGACTACTTACAGATGCCACAGAACTAATTGCAGCTCAATGGCCAAAAGTATCCCATCGAAAATCTATGATAGATCATTGCAACCATTTAGATATTAACAACATTCACTTGACAGAGGAGAAGGATAATAAGAAACAAGTAACAAAAACAAATATCAAGAATATAACGGTCAACGCACGAAAAGGGGTGCGTCAGGAAGACAAGGATCACACCGAAAGAATATCTAAGGCAAGATGCACAGAATCGGTAAGAAAATCCCTGAATTATATGACAATGATGACAGGTAATAATATATATAATAGGGTAATCAAGGACGGAAACGTCGCAGAACATCACATTAATCACTCAGAGCACAAAACTGAAGTGAGACTGGAGAGTGATGGTAGTAGCAACGAAAGTTGTGAGATAAACGATGCGTATATAAGCTTTCTTTGTAGAGAAACAGAAGAGGAAAAATTAGTACAGTTGGTAGACTCAGGCGCTGATACTACACTAGTAAAGGAAGAAGCTTTGACATCGGGCATAAAAAAGAAAAAAAAGAAATAAGAAAGAAAAAAGAACTATAACTGTGAACCACAAATACTTGGACAGACTACGTTTTAAAATGCACATAGTACCAATTTTGCCAGCAGATGGTTTGCTGGGTCGAGATAAGATATGGAATAGGTCGCACAGTGGTTCAAGAGCGACATTAATTCATTTTTTTATGTCTTCTGATTTACCTGATTTTTTTTACAGTTTATAATAAACAATCTAGTTATCATGTACCAAAAATAATAGGCTTATATCTTTATTACTTTTTTCTCCAGAGACATTCAAATTTGTACTAAGTGAATGCGTTTCAAATGACCGAATTATATATGCTACATTCTATCGTTTCGTGCTTTTAAAATATACTCTTATAATTACACTATTATAATTTTTTTATATACATTTGGATGCTGTAAATTATATATATATATGTATATACAAATAAAAAAATTTTCAAAATAAAAAAAATAAAAAATATTTACTACTAATAATTGTCCAAAAATACTTATTTTCTCTAACTTCTATGGCGTGTATCTATTGATCTCAACCTGCCTTTTGCCCCAGACTTATATCACATTAAAGTTTGAAGTCTCAGCTAACGATTTATTAAAAATTCAGCTGCTCGTTTTTGCTCGTAAGCAATTCCGATATAAAAAACTTAAAAAATTAGTAACAATTTCCTTCTCAAGCATGTTATTGCACCAATGTTCGGAAAATGGAGTCTTACCGGATCTTCATAAAACTAAAGCAGTAAAAGATATTTCACCTCCTACAAGTATAAAAGACCTGCAAGCATTTCTGGGATTGATCAACTACTACAGGAAGTTTATACCGAAGTCGTCTGAAATGGCCTTACCTCTAAGCAAACTACTAAGGAAGAACGTAAAATTTGAATGGACGCAAGAATGTTAGCAAGCTATGGAAAAATTAAAAGCAGCAGTTGCGAATCCACCTCTATTACAATACCATGACTTTGCGAAACCATTTGTTCTGACGACGGATGCTAGCAATAAAGCCCTAGGAGCTATTATTTCTCAAGAAGAGCCTGGTAGCGATTTACCACTATATTTTGCAAGCAGAGTACTAAGTGCCACAGAAAAACGATACTCTACAATAGGGAAGGAGTTGGTCACCATCGTATGGGCAACAAAAACTTTTAGGCCATATTTACTCGGAAGACACTTCACCATTTTTACAGACCACAAACCCATCCAGGGTATAGTTAGTCTGAAAGGTCAAGATTTGGGCGCCTTAGACTAAAACTTTTAGAATATGATTTCGAAATGCGGTATAAATCTGAAAAAACGAATCAAAATGCTGATGCCCACAGTAGAGCTGCAAAACTATCGATAGTGGCTCCATTCTATAGTTTCGATATTATTTTTTGATGCCATCGATACTATCGATAGTTTTTGATTCTTATCAATTGTGTATTTTTCTAATATAAAATCTTGAATTTTTAATCATCCCCTAAAGTAAAAAAGAAGTTGTGTTAACAATCCATCACCCCATTTCATTCCTAAATTGAACGTTTGAATTTGCACTTTGGTCTCTGGCAACTATAATTTATTTTAGTTTAAGAACAGTGGCGATATTTTTATCTTTATCTTTATTTTATCTTTCGTTTTGTCTATTGATTTCATTTATACTTATACAAGCCACATTTGAATTTTAACTGATAGCCGAAAAAGACCAAGACCATTTTTATTGAAATTCCTTATGATCTCTGCATTTTATAGTTTTTTAAAGCGTACATTAATTCGTAATAAATGTATCAAGTTCGTATTTAAACTACACAAAGTATTTGTTATTGTGGGTATACGAAGGGTTCTTAAAACTGGTAAAATCCAACATTTCTGTAAAAAACTTGTTACTGATTTGTAACACTGTCCTCCAGGCTTCTGGAAAACATCTTGCATCACAAGCCTTAGCGTAACGCGTCATTTCTCAAAACGTATGTACCGAGATGATGGAAAATACAGGGTGTGATTCGCTGCCAAGCTGCTCATTGTGCAAGCAGCCAGATAACGATGAGATGGTCCAGTGTGATGTTTGTGATGGGTGGTTTCAATTCAAATGTGTTGGCGTCGGCCCTGAAATTGAAAAAAACGATTGGATGTGTGCAAAGTGTAACAGTGCATCAACATCGGGTACAGCTTGTAAAAGTGCGGTGGACAATACTGTGCCAAGTGATGGCGGGGGCTTTGAATCCATGACGGCTTCGAATGAAGTTGCAGCAGATAAGGTAGGTATGGGATTTGGCAATGAGAATGCAAGTGCGCACGTGAAAAATTCCATAGGGATTGACTTACAGCGTCTAGAAGAAGAACGTAGGATTAATTAGTTATTCCTTGAACGTAAATACAAAATTATGTCTGGGAACGATGATTGTAGTGGGACCAAATTTACCACGAGTAAAGATAACACAAATGGTGCAATAGGCGTAGGAGACGTAAAGTTTGATGAATTTCACGGTGCAAGAACTAAAAGACAGACAGATTGCCATCAAAACGAAAACGTTTTTAATATGAGTCAAGCAGTTACAAACCAAGGTGCACCACAAGTGCCTACTAGTACTTTTTTAAGACATGAACAAGCCATATCAAGAGAACTGCCGAAAATTAGTGGGAGTTCCGAAGAGTGGCCACTATTCATAAGTAGTTATGAGGGCTCGACGAGATTGTGCTGTTTTAGTAATGAAGAAAATTTGCTACGTTTGCAACGCGCTTTGAAGGGAAAAGCATTAGAGTTTGTAAGTAGTAAACTTACTTCGCCTGCACTTGTGCCAGAAGTTATTTCAACCTTGCGTATGCTATTTGGCAGGCCGGAAAATATTCATAATTTATTGGCTAAACTTAGAGCTGGTCCAAATGTGAATGTTAATAAATTAGACACGCTCGTAATATTCTCTTTAGCTGTTAAAAATATTGTTGCCACTATGGAGGCAGCAAATTTACGTGCACATTTGAATAACCCAATGTTAATTCAAGAATTTATTGAACGTTTACCGCCTCAATTGATATTGGAATGGGCAATGCATTCAAGGGGGGGACTTAATGTAATCACTCTAATAGAATTTAGTAATTGGCTGTTTAATTTAGCAGAGGCCGCAAGTGAGGTTATATATATTTCAGAGCCATATTCGAGTGTACAGGAGAATGTAAAACGTAGAACACCGCGACTAAATATACACGAGGAACGAACGATTAATGAGGGCAGTATGCGAAAACGCCAGACTGAATCGAAATGCTTTGCTTGCGATAAAACTGGCCATTTTATAGCACAGTGTGAAAAATTTAAGAGAATGAAATATGATGAAAAGTGGAATCTGATTCATGTCAGAAAACTCGGCCGCTCGTGCCTAGTGTCACATGATCAGAAATTTTTTAGAAATCGTAAAGCGTGTGGCATTCTGGATTGTAAGGCTAAACACCACCCTTTTCTCCATAAGCCTGACGTCACTGAAAACAATAACGCATCACCATCTATCGTTGCGGTGCATAGCATGCAAACATCAAGTGTACTATATAGAATAATTCCGACAACCATTCACGGAAAAGTTAAAAAAGTTATCGAATACACTCTTTTGGATGAGGCGTCTGGGCCTACATTGACTGATAAATCAGTTTTGAAGAAACTCGAAATACATGGTGACCGTTCAAAATTGTGTGTAAAATGGACAGACGGTAGTTTGCGTTGTGAGAGTGATTCAGAGCGGGTGAGTTTGAAAGTTTCCCCTGCTAGAAATAATGCAAGGCAATATTTATTAAAGGATGTACGATCGGTGGGTGTACTTGATCTACCTAAACAGACATTAATATTTTCTGAATTGGCAGAAAAATATAAACACCTTCGCGGACTTCCGGTTGAATCGTATAAGAACGTAATTCCTAAAATAATAATAGGACTGAATAACAAAACGGTTGCAATACCTTTAAAATGTAAAGAGGGTGGTGACGACGAGCCCGCTGCCCTTAAATCACGTCTTGGATGGAGCATTTATGGATCAACAGGTTTGGAAGTGGCTGATACCATGAGCGTAGGATTGCAGCTGCACGTATGCGAGTGCCATGATGATATTGCTATATAGAAACTTATGAAACAAAATTGTCAACTAGAAAGTGATGGAACTGAGTCTCGAAAGCCGGATGAAGAAATTATTGCCAAAATGCAGAATTATGTCACTCGAACAGATGACAAGTTTACTGTAGGACTTCTTTGGAAAACGGATAGTCTTACACTGCCGAACAATTATGATATGGCATTGAGAAGAATGATATGTTTCGAACGAAGAATACAAAAGGACAAAAATTTGAAAATTCGCGTTAATGAACGAATTCAAGAGATGCTAAGAAAGGGCTATATTCGAAAACTTAGTGAGTCCGAAATAAAAGAGGAGCTCCCCATAAAGTGGTACCTGCCGATTTTTGTGGTAAAAAATCCGAATAAACCTGATAATATTCGTATAGTCTGGGATGCCGCTGCAGAGCATCAGGGCATATCACTTAACAGTTGCCTTGACAAGAGGCCAGATCTACTTAGACCACTCATAAATGTTCTCTTCAATTTCAGATTTGGAAAAATCGGAATAAACGCTGATATTTCGGAAATGTTTCACAGAGTTGCAGTAAATGAAAGTGACACTCATTCCCAAAGATTTCTATGGCGAAACTGTGATAAAAAACGAGAACCAGACATTTTTGTGTTGCAGGTAATGTCCTTCGGACCCAGCTGTTCTCCGTCATTGGCAAAATTTGTTAAAAATGCCAACGCTACAGAATTTGAACGAGAATTTTCCCGAGCCGTCAAATCAATTAGAAAGCACCATTATGTAGATGACATGCTGGACAGTGTTGTTACCGTAGACGAAGCTATTCTGCTAGCGAAACAGGTATGCGAGATTCATAAAAAGGGTAACTTTAACATTCGCAACTGGATGTCAAACTGCAAAGAGGTTGTGGCAGCCATGGGAGGATCTATGGAACGTACTCAATCGTTTTGTCAGGCAGGTAGAAGAATCGAGCAAGTTATTGAGCCGGAAAGAGTGCTGGGAATATGGTGGAGAACTGAAGATGATATGCTTACCTTTAACCTAAAATATACTAAAATAACCACGGAAATACTGTCAGTCCAAAGACTTCCCACAAAAAGGGAATTACTGAGATTGTTAATGTCAATATTTGACACCTTAGGACTTTTGTCGTATTACACAGTACAAATGAAAATATTACTGCAAAACGTATGGCGCAAGGAAATTGCATGGGATGAACCTATTTCTGAGGAATTTTCTGAAGAATGGTTACGATGGCTGTCTGCACTGCGAAATGTAGAAAATACCAACGTTCGAAGAAGTTATTTTGGAATCGGTTGCAAGAGTGATAGTAAAGTTCATTTGCACATATTCGTAGACGCCAGCGAGAACGCATTTGCAGCTGTAACATATTTACGCATAGAGACGCCAAATGGGATAAAAACGTCATTAGTGGCATCCAAAACAAAGGTAGCACCTTTGCGTCCAATTTCCATCCCACGAATGGAACTCTGTGCAGCCGTATTGGGATCCCGTCTAGCAACAACTATCATTCGTGGCCACGATCTTTATATTGAATCAACAACATTTTGGACTGACTCGAAAACAGTACTCATATGGTTGAAGTCAGATCCAAGGCGATTTAAACAATTTGTCATGTTCAGGGTAGCAGAAGTACAGGAAAACACAGACAATTCAAACTGGCGCTTCGTGTCTTCAAAACAAAATGTAGCTGATTTAGCCACCAAGTGGGTGAAACCACCCTGTTTTGATGCGGCAAGCCCTTGGTTTACAGGACCATCATTTTTACGACTACCACAAGAAGAATGGCCAAAATACGAAGAGACCTCAAGGACTGGTGACATCACTCCTGCAGACCTTCATGTCGTAATACTACACTTACAACAAAATCGATTACAACAGTTTTTCGAAATATGAACGTTTGATGAGATGTATGGCATATGTGAAAAGGTTCATTGAACAAAAAGTACTCCATCAATTTACAAATAATGGCTTAAGTCTTACTTGCGAACAACTTCACTGGAGCCAAACGTATTTAGTTCGACTTGCACAATCCCATACTTATTATTCTGAGTTTTCTTTATTGCCAAAAAATCCTTCGTGCGTGTTGCCCAAGGCAAGCGCGTTGAAGAAGTTATCCCCATTCATAGATGGCAACAGAGTTTTACGTCTGCGTAGTCGTTTGCAGTACACAACAGTGGTATCTTACGACACAAAAAATCCTATTATACTTCCCAGAACGCATTACATCATATACCTCATTGTGAATTGGTATCACCGCAAATACAAACACGTTAACCACGAAACCGTAATTAATGAGATTTTTCAGAGATAATATATTCCAGGGCTTCGGACCCTTCTCCGCACCGTCCGTAGCAAATGCCTACTATGTAGGATAAGGAACGCCCAGCCAAATCCTCCTCAAATGGGACCGCTACCGCTGGCTCGTATGTCGGCCTTTCAGAGGCCATTTTCCCATGTTGGTCTGGATTTCTTTGGACCGTTTGTCGTATGCATAGGGAGACGATCCGAAAAACGTTACGGGGTAGTGTTTACATGTCTCACTGTACGAGCAGTGCACCTCGAAATGGCCTTTAGTCTTGACATGAACTCATGTGTTATCGTTATTAGAAATTTCATTGCACGTAGAGGAACGCCTTTGAGCATATATAGTGATAACGGCACTAATCTAAAGGCTGCTGAAAAGGAATTGAGAGAGGCGTATATGAAAATCTATTTCAAATTAATCCAGGAGGAATTTACAGGCTATAATGTGAAATGGTATTTCATTCCACCATCGAGTCCACACATGGGAGGGTCCTGGGAGAGGATGGTACGCTCCATAAAAACTGTTTTATACCAGATTCCTTTTACATACGCATACATGTTTTTTAACAAATAAATGCACATTTTTCAGTTTTCCTATTTCAGATATTTTTGAAATGATTGATTTGAGAACAAAACACACAACAGGTGGTTGGATAAATATTTTACTAGTAGAAATTTGTATTTGAATTTTTTGTATCTCCATGTAAACTTTTTGAGTTAATGAACACTTTCCAGTAACAATTGTTACAAATTCGTAAAAATTTTAGTAAATTACCAAACCTATATTTAGTTCACTCATTTTAGTATTTTAAGCTATGAAATTTTCACTTCTTTCCTATTTATTATCTTATTTCAATTATATTGTTTCCTATTATAATGGAATTTCTCTACCTTCATATAATTGTATCATGGTTATACCCAGGTCTGAGTTATAGTACTCTTCCATATACGTGATTTAGGTCAAAACATTTGATTTGCCCAAATTAAGTAATTTGCGAAGTGATTTCCCATACATATTTCATATGAGCAAATTATCTCAAATGACTTAATTTGCTACAAATTAAGTCGAATTTGTCAATGCAACACTGCGCGGCTGCTATTACTACAAATGCAACTCTGGGTCATCCATTATTGGTGACTTACAAATCCGAAAAAGTGATATTTAAGTACGAATAAAAATGACAGATTCTCTTTGCTTATAAAAAGAAAAAAGTCATTTAATAAAAGAAAGTTATTGTCAATGTTGTTTTCCATTCTTATGTATATGTTTTATTTATTTTGCTGTTCCAAATTATTATTAAACAAATTTTTGTGTTTCTTTTAGGTTATAAAAATAAATAAGTAATTCAAACGTCAAATAGATTTCGAAAATTCGAACATAGAAACACTTACAACACATAATGGAAACACTTCGACATGATTTTCTCAAATCAACTTGATTTGCTCATAATGGAAACGTACTATTATCGTGTTTTCAGTTGTATTGATTTAAATCGGCATTTTTTGACCTAAAATCGGCATTTGTTGGTTTTTTAATGGAAAAATCGGCAATTTTGGCAGTCCTGGTTATACCCAAGGCGAATTCACATAAGGTGATCTTAATTCGCCAGCTGATATAAATTTCCTGCTGTCAAATGAACCAAAACGTTAAGAAATATTTTGACAGCAGGAAATTTTACACTAACAAATATACAAGGCGAATACGCAGAGTTGCAAATCAAGACCACCTTATATCATTCGCCTTGGTTATACCTGAAGTTGGTTTAGCTGGCTGACATCCGATTTTCAGCCGCCGCCCATGATTTTTTATGAGCCAGCCGCCGCCGACAAAATCGCTCGGCTCATGTCTCTGGTTAGCAAGCTGTTTACAAAACATACACTAACAACATTCTGTGTTACAAAACAGATATAAGCTTACAAATTTTGTGTCAGGAAAAGTATTTAATTCATAACCCGATAACGCACAAGTATTCCGAAGTAATTTTATACTGATAGATAAATCAAGTAAGTAATATAAACTGAAACAGGCAACAGCAAAACTTGCCTTCCTAATTGGCAAAAATGTAAGAATGGAATCAGGCACATACAGTGGCTCAAAATGTAACTGGGACAATATACACTTAGCCGCGAAACTCTACATACGACTTACTGCCACTTCCACTATGTCGAAAGAAAAATTCTGCAAGATACTAATTCGCTCGAATTCTAATACATTTTTATTCCACTATGTCAGCTTTCTTTCGCTTGTGATTACGTATGTCTATATTTCAAGTATTTCTAGCGATTTTTTAAAATTACTAACATTTACATGGAAATAAATACTACCATATTGAACAACGATAAAGAATCCAACAAAATAGTCGTACAGCAACAGCATGTTGTAACTTTTGCTTTACAACATTCGTTTTGTTTAAATGTGCGAGTACTTTTTATAATGAACATAAAGCAATATGAAAAGTAGGTTACGTTACATTACATCTCTATACCATTTTCATTACTTTCACATAACAAAATCGATCAGCTGTTTCTTACTGTTGCAGTTACTTTACATTACAGTCGGCTAACTGAGCCTTAAGACTTTGCTATTGCTACATAGCTAGAACTGAAAAATGGTAGCAAAAGCTAGAAACTATGACAATTAAATAAATAAAATTTATACATGGAAACAAACAAAAATTAATACAAAGTGTAATAAGAAAAATTAAAAATTTTAAAAGCGCCCAAACTATCCAGTAAAGATGTGATATCATCTAAACGGCCGGACCAATCAAGTTACCTTTCAAACAAAAAAAATCAAATTTCGTCCAGCCGTTTGGTTTGTAGGTGAACTCGTACAGACACACTATACAAACTTATAACACCCTTTTTTGGTCTGGGCTTTATAATGGTATATGTCCAAAATTGTATGACGCAAACAATTGTCCAAAATTGTGTCGCTCCAGCTTTTTGGCGGCTATGGCACTCCTTTTATTCTGTAATTCGCTACAGCTAAATATCGATAGCTAAAATGCTGAACTAATGCAAATTTAAACATTTTTGGTAATAATATAAAACACTAAAATTTCGCGGATTAAATTTTAAAGCAGTTGTCTAATTGAGCAATACAGGTTTAAAAATAACATTCTTAGCGGAAAATTTATAAATAAAGGGGGCAGGCATATAAAAATTTAAAAAAAATAGGCCAAAACACACTATTTTTAATATGAAGTAGAAAAGCACCAACTTCCAGCACCTCAATCAGCTTAAAAAATATCAAAGTTCAAACTATTAATTTTAAGCATTCACTTGTTTTTATTCACATCTATTTTAAGCTGAAACTGGAAAAAGTAGTTTCTGCTTGTCAGTATATAGTACTAGCATTAATTGAAATTTTTATTCACTTCATCACTAGTTTAAACTTTGAATTTACTAGTATTAGCTTTATTCACACGGCCCAATGGGCTTTGCTTTGGATAAAAAAAATGTTAAGAAACATGGTGTAAACGGTATAGATTTCCATAAAGATTTTAATTAAAATCTGCTACATTTTGTGCAGATGTAAATGCCCTATTACTGAAATCAAATGTGATATTTTTGTTTAATTTAAATTACTTCTGTTAAAAAAAAAGTTGAAAAAATTAACATTTATCCTTTAAAAACTACATTTTTTAGTTTAATCAAGTTTAGACCTCTCAAGAATTAAAAAAAAATATCTCATCCTATAGAAAATTGAAAAATATGAAAAAAATTGGCGGTGAGGCTTAGGACGGGTTTCCATCTGTGTGCCATGTGCCACATGCCACACAAGCGTAAAAAAACGTAACCAACTAATTACTAATGAAAAACAGTTTGATTCAGACACGTATTTATTAAGTTGAACAGTTTCATACATAACTAATAGACAATTTTATAGAATCCAACATGATTGGAAACTGTTTAAATCAATAAATATATGTCAGAATCACAGTTTTTCATTAGTAATTAGTTGGTTACGCTTTTTTGGGCAAATTACACACAAGAAATGGCAGATGTAAACTCAGCCTAAGTTTCCGAGTTATGGGCCTATGAAATTCCGCTAACTGAGCCTTTAAGGCTCCGTTACCCGACTGTAGAAATCGCAGATGTAAGGTAAATGTAAATGTAATATAAATGTAAACGTTTGAGCGCTTATAGAATACTTAAAAACGTGTCATGTGCTTTCGACACAAAAAAAACTTCTTTGTGCACACACACGTACATACTAATTGCATTGTGCCCAGCAAACGCGAATTTTTTATTTTAAATTGCGAGTTATTTGAAGTCAAACCAGAAAGTTCATATATGTATAATATTTAAATTCATGAAATTCATTTTGATTGAAATATACATACATATGTATACGGACACACACACGAGTATGTATGTATGTATGTATTAGAACTTATAAGTAAATAATTATAAAATAGTAATGTTTTAATTAATCCAAGATTTTTAAATAATTTCGCTGAAACTATTTTAATTTACTTTCTTTTGATGGCAAGATTTAGCCTGTTGGAAAAAACTAATTGAGTTTTTGAAATAACACCTTTTAGAACGAAATGCGCCTAGAGGTTTTGAAAATTATTATTATTATTCTATTTAAATGAACTCAATTATAATAATTTTAATAGCAGTTGTAACGCTCAACCGTAATATTTGTCATTGTACATTACCAGAACAGGTCTTGAGCAACTTCATCGGAAAGACGAAGTATTTAGCTCTTTAATTTCCAAGAATGTGTATGCTTGCAGTAGCACCTCAATAAAATCTTTACTTTCTCGTTTTAACCTTTTCCTATTAATGTTCGTACCTACTCATAATAATTTAGTTTTATTTACAAACAATATACATATATATATATATATATATTTTAACAAAAATACATACACATGTACATATACAGGACTTTTTGTTTGCTGGGTGTTTATCAGTATAAAAAATCATATAAAATCGAAAACAGCTGTTCGAAACAATGATGAGAGTTCAACATCTTCACATTATTTTTGATTACATGGAAAAAGTACCAAAATTATTTAAATGGTATCAAATCATTATTTTATACTTACAGACATTGTAATGACTTTGACATTTAGTGAAATTTAAATTCACTTCAGCTTCATACCCGTATATACATATTTACATTACAACGTATTATAATTATAAAAAATTATATATTTTTATTATCATTATAAGTATTTTGATTATACGTACCTATTTTTATTTTTATTGTTATTATTTTTAAATCAAAATAGTTTTTTGTACGCTTCAATGTATGTTTGTACGTACATCAGAGAACGACAAAATCTGATTGAAAAAATATTCATACTTAATCAATATCCTAAAAGCATGCTTTTGTGTTCATGCAATCAAACTGGTTCCAATATACATAATCGTTGCTGCTTTTTAATCATTCCAATCATACGGTCGTTGTTGGCTCTACGATATTAAACATGTGTCGCATCATACCAATCAATTCGGGTCATGGTAAACTAAAGGGTTGCGTAAATCGTTCTAAAAGTTTTGTATTCTATTTCACACTACTTCCAAGCAGTCTGTTTTAGTGCAAACATAAATAACAAAACAAAACCAACAAAACATGACTCTGCAGTTTTGTTAGTGCTTGTGTTCTCAAAACAAGTAGAACATCAAAACGAAAAGCGAAAATGAAACAAAACAACAGTAAATCATAGCAGAAACATCGAGTGCACTAGAACACGTGCACAAACATGCAAGCTATGTATGTATGTATAGGTATATATGTATACATATATTGAAAATAAAAATTAACAAATTATTATATATAAATGTACATAAGTATGTATGATATTATTTCATAGTAAATAAAAACTTTTTTCAGCTTTCATATTCCTAACAAATCGCAATGTTGCTTTTATATAGAAAATTATCTTTGCTATCAAAAGATTCAAACATGTTTTGAATGTTCTGTGTGAATTTTGATGTTCTATTTCATTTTTGTTTTGAGTCTTGGTTTTACTTCAACATTGTTCTATTGCAGTTTTGTTCTGTACTGCAGTATTCTTGTCGTAAAGCAAAACACATCTCTTTTGAAAGTTATGTTTTAAAATAACGGAGCAATATACAAACACATTTTGAAATTAATGAGAGTGCTTGTAAGCCTTTTTTTTAGGGCTTGTGCCACGCTCTAGTATAAACAAACGAATAATTGTCAGAAACACATGCCTTTTGTTTTTAAAAATAACAATTACAGGGTAACTAAAGTACAATTGCAGACGCGGCATTCATGAATGATTATAGTTGTGATTATAGTTATTCAGTGTTGCCAATAGGTGTGTAATTACACAGAGTGTGCAATTACTCTCATTTGTAGGCCATGTAATTACATTCATGTATAATCTGTGTGTAATTACACAGAGTGTGCAATTACTCTCATTTGTAGGCCATGTAATTACATTCATGTATAATCTGTGTGTAATTCTACTTTGGCTTGTATTTTTATTTATTTTTGTTTTAATTTTAACCTACACAAAAGATGTGTAGTGTAATTTTCTTTAACATATAACTGGAAACACAGCCATGTGTAATTTCATTGGCAACACTGTAATCATTTTATGCACACACATACACTAACATTTTTACAGCTAGTAAACAAAGTTTGACAACTGTAGGTAATGTATACATTAACAGGCTGGGCTTGTGCATGTACCTGTTATAATTGTATCATGATTCGGGTGTTTGCTTCTTTTTCTCATTCATGATTATTTTGATGAAAAATAAAATAAGTAGGCAAAAGCGTTCGTTCTGATTATCAACAAATATTTGTATGATGAATAAAATAAAAAAATCCGAAATGACCGCGTATGAGCGCGTATGCATCAAGTGATGATTTTTTAGAAACAAGGGAATATTATGTACTTATGTATTTAGCAATTTATATACCGATGGTATCAAGTAGAAAAGCCATATTTCGTATTTTTTACGAAATTAAGTTTTTCAGTGATTCCAACACATTTCACACAAATACACCTCGTCACAAAAATTTAATGCAATAGTGTAAAAAATAACGCTTTTACAAGCAATTGGACAAAAAAAGTTACATTGTGAACATTACAGTTTCTATTATACCTTCTCCTGTAAAGTTGCAATTACTTGTTATGGCCCTTCTACTTATATATTTATATATATATATATATATATATATATATATATATATATATATATATATATATACAGGGAAATCCCGGTATAACGAACGATATAATGTCAGGCCCATTCGTTATACCGAAAAATTCGTTATATCGCAAAGTTTTTTCAAGTGTTATTTTAATTATTATTATTGTAGACAAGATACAATACAATAAAAATAATAAGGGTAATTTGCTTTCAAATAATCTACCAAATGCAAAGTAACGGTATCACATTTTTCTGCATTTTCATTGCGGCTGTCGATTTTGTTTAATATTTTTTGCCGTTCGTTATATAAACCACATATGTACCTATTTATCAAAACATTGCCTATATAAGGTAGAACTAAATGTTAGAGATATGTTCCTAGCAAGTTTTTGTGTTTTATTTTGCGATCTTTTCTTTATCATTCGTTATATCCAGTATAAAATTAGGATAATATTCGTAATATAAGGTAGTTAATGTAAAAAATTTGGACGTTGGTTATATCGGATTTTCGTTAAAGAGAGATTTGCCTGTATATATATTTATTTGTGATAATATGCTCCATATTGCACTTCTTCCTTTTCGTCTCGGTGATAAAGTATAAACACTTTTAGAAATTTGGTCTAGCACAAAATGCTGGTCGTTTTCCATTTTTTCTTTTTAAAGTGTTTGCTTACTGATTTGTATTAAAACAATAATATTTTTCATAACTCCTCTGTTTTGATTTTATTCAACATGAAAACCTGATTATATAAAAATTTGAATAAAACGTATGAAATTACTTGCAACTAACCAAACGATACGTTCGTAGGTATGATTCTGATTTTATTCAACATTAAGTTTTGTTGCATAATTAAATGTGAACAAAAGTTTAATGTAAGATGAATGATGTGAATAAAACATGTTCGATCGCTGGACTCACATTTACTTAAATGAAGCGTTCACCATTACGATGATGATTATACTCAATGTTGATTTATTTTGCATGATTAAAAGTGAATAACAAATTTATAGTATGATTAAATCAGGAAATACGTGATTTTTGTCGTTCTCTGACGTACATATGTATGTATATTTTACAATTTCATACATTTGTACATATACATATGCGTATGTATGTATATTAACCAAAAATAAACACATACGATTGGTAGTCTCTGGTTAGATTTTATAAAAAAAACTTTTTTAGAAAACTAAATTTATTAAATATACCATGTACGTATACAAATTAACCACTCAAAAGCTTAAATTATTAAAAGAAACAAAAGTACCAAATCAGGGCTATTGTGCCACACTCTCATTCAATATACATACATCCCATCACTGTCTACAAATGTCACGTAACGTCGTCATGAAATTCTATTTTCTCCAGGTTCAGACGTTAAGGTGTTTAGACACGGTCAAAAAGCTTGCTGAGATTGGTTATAGTATGAGTGAAAATTTGTTAATATGTGTGACACCAACGATGCTTGATGGAAAATCAAAAAATTTTGATTTTTGGCATGCTTGCTGTCAATTGTTATATATGTGTATGTGTTAACCCGTCAAGCACGAACAAATTTTAATTTTAATTATATTTTCATTGTGAACGGTTGCCCAAAACATCGGAATTAAAAGAAGAAAAACATAAATTTCACTGGTGAAGAAAAAAGAAGAGTTATTTTGCTTTTCTCTTTTTTTTTTTGTAAACAGTGCTGCCATTATTGCTATTGAATTTCTTTATTTAAAAATTTTTATATATTTTTTTCAACCAAACGAACAGGCCAAATTAAAATAATAATGAATTCTTGGTGGGTCATCAAGCATGGTAACATCAAGCCAACAAGCACACGTACTCGAACTTGACAGCAAGCATTTTGATCGTGTCCAAAGCCCTTTACATTTACGTGCCATTTCAGTCAGGTAAGCGTTTGCATAGCTTTTCATGCAACAGATTCTATCAGCTGACACATTTACATTTACAGTTCTACATTTACAGTCGGGTAATTCTGCCTTTATTCACACTTTTTGTAGTTTAAGCTCTTTCAGGATAGTTAGTACTGAAATGTTAAAGCTAGTGCTAGTACTTGGTACTTTGTAGTATAAACTACATTTATATGTGAATAAAAACGTAGCGAAAGCTAATAAAAGCTAGTAAATTTTAAGTTTAAACTTGTTTTGAAGTGAATAAAAATTTCAGTTAAAGCTAGTACTTAATACTGACAAGCAGAAGCTACTTTTTCCAGTTTCGGCTGGAAGTTGGTGCTTCTCTACTTTATATTAAAAAATAGTGGCGGTATTTACGGTTGGCTATTGTAGATCTTTTACATATTGCAGCTTTGATAAATCGTAGTAAATATAAAACACGGCAACAACAAAATGCATACAGTTTTAATTAACTATGCCTACACAATCTACTATACTAAAAACTGTAGTAGATGTAGCTGAATTTATTTAAGCCGCGTTCAGACTATTATACTTTGTATTTACACTTGTCAAAAATTCATATAATACGTGCAAGTGTGATAGTCTGAACCCAAAATGTCATCAAAGTGGCAAATAATACGATAAAAATTTTGACATCCCATAAGACTCGTTTTTAGAAAATTTTCTAAACGATAATACTTTTCATTAGATCAGGGTTGCATTTTCACACAAACCAAACTTCCAAGTCGGCTGTTTCGCCGCCGATAGCGTGTCGTCATTGATGTAATGTTTGTCATATCGCTCATTTACTTCAATAGTGGCACAACTCAAAAAAACCAGTTTTGCAGAAAACGCGTTTTAAGTTTTTAATTTGCATACAACTCAATGGAGAAATGAAAAAAAATTCTTCTCTCAGGAGGTGATGGTACGAGCTATATATATGAAATTTTTACACAAGATAAAATACAAAATGCCGCATCTTTGCATTATTAACTCAAAAAACTCATTTTTTGAGTTATGCCACTATTGAAGCAAATGAGCGATATGTATATCGGATCAAAATTTTGAATAAGTGAATCGTATGGAAGTATATTTCGTTAACGTAATTTTTTTAACGTTTTTGTAATATCTCTTCTTAAATTTTTTTCTGTTATTCACATAGAATATTTTTAACTGCTGAATTTTTTCAAGTGTCGGCACGTCTCCGCCTGCATGAAACCGTTTTGCCGCCGCTAGCAAATGAATAGCACAGACATTTTCATTGAACAGCTGTTTTGTTTTCTATTTGTATTATACATTTGATTTGAAGTGTGATGGTCTGAACCAGTGATGGTAATTTGGTGCGTGTCGGGTATTTTTTGGTGCTTTTTGGCTCTTCATAAACGCGAAATTTTGACTAATACCCTTTTTTAAAAAGCGGGTATTTACAGTGCTTTTAACAATTTCTTACAGTGCTTTTGGTGCTTTGTTGTAAAATTTTTTTTTCAGTACATGTCTTTATTTATTGTATCTTCATATGTGAACTGAAAATAATTATTCAAATCTTAAATCTATAAAAAAAATTATTAGGCCCGACCAGAGTCGGACATAAACTAAGTGATAGTTATTAATAATCATAAGTAGTGATAAGCACAAAAAAAATATTTTTAAGCAGCTGCATCTGGAGTGTTGTTTATTAGAGCCCTTGTATCTCTCTTTTTTTAAGCGGATGTGTCCAGTAAAGTTCAATATATTACGAGCAAGCGGATTTGGATGTGATTCGAGTTTTGTTAGGTATTTTCCTGCGTATTTTGCAATTTCTTCAGTCACTAGTGTCATATTTAAATCACGATGTATATTTGAATTTTTAATGTACCATGGAGCCGACGTTATCAAGCGTAAAATTTTGTTTTGCCTTCGTTGGATTTTCTCAACATTTGAAACTGAAGCAGTGCCCCATAGCTGAATTCCGTAGCACCATATTGGCTTTAAAAGCGACTTGTATATTATATACGCTGAGTGTTGAATTTCTACCAATCAGCCAATGTACCTGAGTTATTTTAAGTTTCATTTGTGTTAGCTTTGAGTCAATATGGTGTTTCCATGTGATCAAGGTGTATACCAAAGTATTTCACATTTGAATGTTGAGGAACAACTTGACTGTTGATTCTAATGGGGGGACAAGTATCTTTTCGTAGAGTAAAGGTTATATGTACGCACTTCTGTTCGTTTACTTTTATTCTCCATAAGTTTAACCATAGCTCAAGCTGTGTTATATGTTCCTGAAGATATCGGGATGCCTCATGAGGGTTTTCGTGCATACTAAGGCAGGCTGTATCATCGGCAAATGTAGAAGTATGAATATTACTGCTCACAGGCATATCACAAGTATAAATCAAATACAAAACTGGCCCCAATATACTCCCTTGAGGTACACAGGATGAGATAGTTTCGGGCGCACTCATAAATTCTCCTTCCATAACAGAGAACTTCTGGCCTAAAATATAACTTTCCAAAACATACACTCGGCAAATCAGAAACACCAGTACATGTGTTTGGCGTAAATACGGATTTTAAGTGCCCAGCAAATATTTTACATTTTTTCGTATCGCTTCTTGCCCAATTTCCGGTAGATGTGCGCAGAGGTGGCTTAAACTCAATGGGTGTTTTAAGCTTTCTAGCAGCAAGCAACTCTTGGAATCCTTTAGTACACTCTTTAAATCTGATTTTATTTTGGGGTGATCTGTGCTGTTGCCATTCCCTTCTAGCTCTTCTTTTTTCATACACGAGACGTTCAATATCCCTAGAATAAATTTTATTAAACCCATTTTGCGGATGGGAGGTAGTGGCATGCTCAGCAGCCTGTTTAATATTCTCGTTAAGATAGGCAATGTTAGATTCAATATCGTCGGGTGTTCTAAGCGTAATGTTTTCCGTGCAATGACTACTAAGATATTTTTTGAATCCCAGCCAATTAACACGATTGATCATCTTCATATATGGTTGAGGTAAGTCATTTCTTAGTGGGTTACAGATTGAAACGATAGTCGGAGAGTGATCAAAGGAGAGATCTAGAGAAGCTTCAACATGAATTAAATCCCTAGAAATGTTTTTCATGACGCCAAAATCTATAACATCCGGAATTTTTCGTACGTCAGTAGGCCAGTAAGTGGGCTCCCCACTCGAAATAACATCCAATCCCATTTTTGAAATTGTATTAAACAAAGCTCGATTTCTAGGTGTTACAAAGCGCGAACTCCAGTACGTATGTTTTGCATTGTAGTCTCCCGCTGCCACGAAACAAGATCCAAGCGATTTGTAGAACTTTTCATACTGATCTTCGGTAGCTGAAAATGTGGGAGGGGAATAAATTGATGATATCACGAAATTCGAACAAAAATTTTCTACAAAAATATTCGTAGCTTGCATACATTCTTCACTAACGTTGTCAAGGATATAGTGCTTGCGTCTTGACTTAATTAGAATTGCAGATCCACCGCATGCTCTCCCTCTATGGTTCTTTTTGAGATATATATAGTGTAGCCATTAATTTTGAAACAGCTTCTCGAAGTCAAATTAGTCTCAGAGACCAACATTATGTCAATATTTTTTTCCGTAAGGAAGTGCTCAAGTTCATTTTTATGTTGGCGAATGCCGTTTGCGTTCCAGAAACATATTGTTAACGTGTTCATGGCTTATTAATTAATGCTTGAAGCAGAGTATTCTGCATTCGCAGCATTTCTTGCATCATGCTAGTCATATTTGTTGTAAAATTGTTGATAGTTTGCACAATATTTTCAATAGTGGCTTCAAGGCGATTAAGATTAAAGTTTGAGTTTGTATTTGTTGAATTATTTTGCGGTGAAACATTTTGTGTCGGAATAGAACTAGCCTTAGCAGCATCGGCATACGATACACGTGAAGTAACTGGTTGGCTCATTTGAGCAAGATTGGCGGAGTAAGCGTTGACTGATTGGACTGGAGCTAATTTTGGTTTTTGTCCCATAGTTTGTTTAACGAAAGAATATACAGGACATCCTCTGTAGTTAGCGGTGTGATTACCTCCACAGTTATTGAAAAAATATTCAAAAATAATAAAAAAAAATAGTAAAATTTTTTCAAAAAGCGCGAAAAGGGGATAGTATTAAAATGTTTCTGTTGAAAATAAAAACATCAAATCAATTTTTGTAAAGTAATTTTTTAGAATATAAATAACTATCATGAGATCAACACATACATAGCTTGAGAGCCTCAATATTGTACATATTTCATTTACATTTCATATTACATTTCAATAAGGTATGTACATACGTAGATTAAATAGTTAGCATATACATACATATATAATAGAAATATATATATACATATTGTTACGTTTAAATTTTATTAAACATGTGAGTTCTTTTGATTGCTCAAAAATAAAAATTAATAACACACAATTTTTATTTGCTACTGTTTTTCCTTTTATTCTTACAACTTGTCTTTACTTAACTACTTCTTATCGTTATTATCCACTTTCAACGAGGTCTTAACTTGACTACTTTCTGATTAGCACTGCTCTGTTCTCGCACATGCTGCCACTTTTTTATAGTACAGGAACCGGTTCTCGAATGTTCGCCCGATATGTGGCGTAATTACATGTCTGTATGATGCCATATGTATTGTCATTTACTATTGGTAGCCAGATGTTCAAACAGTCCTCTAGAACAATCGGGAAAATTCATGATGCTGCTTCTAGGCGTTTGTAGATAATTCGATTGGCCGTTATTTTTGAATTTCAAAGTAACGACTCTTATGTTGACAATGCGGTGTGCTACTGGTAGTACAGGGTGGTTACCATAAGTGCTCGCATTTTTATTTGTATGTGTGTATGTCTGTAGCTATGTACACAATTATTGTTGTTGCTATAGTGTTTGCACGTAAATATGTGTGTACGTTTAGTGCTTTAGTTAAATACTTCCAGATAGCTCTTTGCTTTAACCTTGTAGGAATATTTTTACGTAACAATATGTATGTTTACATAAGCAGATACATTTAAAATTGGCCGTTATTAAATAAAATTTCGATTTCTCGCTCTTCCAAAAACATACATTATCTGTTTTAGGCTGTACTGAATAACTTTCAAGGAATAAAAAATTTGGAAGAAATAAAAGATTACTCTATATTATTCTTCTTTTTTAAATTGGTAAAGCGATACCGACTTTTTACTCATTTTATTTTGCTAGATTAAATGAAGAAAAAGTTCGCAAAAGTTTAAATGTAGCAAAAACTAAAAAGGGGCTAAAAGGGCTGAAAGATTATTGTAAAAAGTGCTAGGTTTGCGCCTTTTTTAGTTTGGGGCTAAACATTTTTTATCGCGTTTTGACTGACTGAAAACGGGCTAAATTTAGCCCTAAAAGGGCTAAGTTGGCATCAATGCTACGAATATTTTTTTTTGTATAATTTTTTTGTTTGTTTTTATGAAGGTACCACAAGAACTGCTTTTTTTTTTTTTTTGTTAAATAAAAACTTTTTTAATTTACAATACTAAAATACTTTTAAGCTCTAATATCAGCATCTTTTAACTGAGGCTTCTTAAATTGTTTTTAATGACAATAACGGAAACTATGTTAAAAACAATGTAGAAAACTTTTCATAACTGGGATTAAAAATTTAAATTTTTTTTTGCAAAATAAAAAACGGAAGTAACTGGAAAGTACCACATACATAAATCTCTGCATAATAATTGCTTGAAAGTAGTATGCAATAAGCATTTGTTAAAGCTTACACAAATGTTTAATCATACTATAGGGTGGTTAAATTTTAAGGGCCGATTTCGGAATTTTCATAAGGCTGTTAATTTGTAAGTTCAAAGTTAATCAAAATGTTCACGTTTACAACAAAATGTAGGTTAATTTGTATTCAACGCAAAAGAGTGGTTAAATTTCAAGGACCGATTTCGATTGAAAACATGAGGTTCTCAATAGCAGTCAGTTGTTTTAGACAACGGGTAGCCAACCCCCAATTTTTTCATAACGTATTGACGTGCTGTCAATGTTGCCAACTGGAAAGGTGAACATCGCAAAAACAAAAACTTTTAAGTTAAGAGTACTTAAGAAAAGATTGAGGCTTTTAATGCATTCTTTATGTGTAAATGATTTTTAAGTAACATATATATCTTAATCTAAGCCTAAGCTTCACCTACTATTGTATGTATGTATGTATGTATGTATATATGTGTGTTTATGTTACTATATTTTTTTACTCCTGGTTTTTTATTATTTGTTTTCACATACTTATTTTTATTAAATTAATCAAGATTTTGTTTTAATTAATATGTTAATAAATTCTGTTATTACATCTCAAATACTTTGTTTATTTTGAAGAAAAAATTTGAAATTATATTTTGAGCTTTTACACTCTAAACTCTCCTTTTTAAATGGCTTAATGTATTAAAATTAAAAAAAAAATTTTCGTGCTTTTTTACCCTATTTTTCGTATTTTTTTTTTGGCGCTTTTTACCCTTTTTGCAACAGCTTAATGTGCTTTTGCTCTTCGTAGAGATACCAACACTGGTCTGAACACAATATGTGATTTTAAGTTAGATTTTTTGACAGTCGCAACGAATGTATTTAGATTTCTGTATCGTAAAATGTGATGAAAGTATTAATACTTGTATAATAGTCTGAACGGGGCTTTACCAGAGTTTGTAGAAAAGAAGATCAAGCTACATACAAATTCTCTCCGAGACTCTCTGAATTGAACAATCAACGTTTTTAGGGTTCCGTACACCAAAGGTGAAAAGGAACCCTATTGTTTTCGCTACGCTGTCCATCTGTCCGTCACACGGTATTTTCTCAGGAACCGTAAGAGCTACGGACCTGAAATTTGGACACAGTATGTAGAACCTTGGCCGCTACAACAACAAATACATGAGAATTAAAAATTAAAGGGTGTTCCAAAACGAGCAATGAAATATGTTAAAATCCCATGTAATATACATACAATTGTATGAACATATGTATATTGAAACTTGAAATTTGTAAAATTAGTGTATTTTTATACCGACTACAACAATTAACACTAAAATTTAAAAAATTTAAATTAAAGGGTGGTCCATCAGTTAATGCAATTTTGACTATGTAATTTTGACAATTTGCTATATCTTGGAAACCGTAAGAGGCAAACACTTGAAATTTTCAAAAACGGTAAAACTAAAAAAAACCGAAAATTATAAGATCGCCAAACCAAAAAAAAAAATCGCCGAAAATAAAAAAAAATCGCCAAAACGAGAAAAATCGCCAAAATTAAAAAAAAAAATCTAACACTAAAATAAATCGCCAAATTCGAAAAAATCGCCAAAATGAAAAAAAAACGCCAAAATGAAAAAAAAACACAAAAAATTGAAAAAAAATCGCCAAAACGCGAAAATGTCGCTAAAACTAAAAAAAAATTAAATAAACAAAAAATCGCAAAAATTAAAAAAAAATCGCCAAAAATAAAAAAACGCCAAAATGAAAACACGCCAAAAAACCGAAAAAATCGCCAAAACAAGAAAATAAAGTGTAAACTAAAAAAGAGCCAAAACTTAAAAAAATCGCCAAAAACCGAAAAAACGCAAAAAACGACAAAACAAAAAAACCGAAAAGACCCCAAAAACGAAAAAAATGTCAAAACTATATATTATATAGGATGAAGTTTGTATTAAATTACATATCTAGTGTTCGTACGGAACCCTATGTGCGCGAGTCATAGTCGCACTTACTGAATTTATTTATAATACAGAAGAAAAAATCGCTCACGCTTGGACGATTAAAATCGTAGTACATTTAAAAGGGTTTTAAATTTAATACCAACAGTAAATTCCGCTAGTGTGTTTTGCCCCCTTTATTTATACATTTTCCGCTAAGAATGCAATTTTTAAACGTGTATTGCTAAATAAGGCACTTGCTTAAAAATTTAGTCCGCCGAAATTTTAGTGTTTTATGTTATCGCCAAAAATGTTTAAATTTGCATTTGTTTAGCATTTTTGCGATCGATATTTAGCTTTAACGAATTACAGAATAAATGGATTGCCATAACCGCCGAAAGGCTTAATCCTTAAATGCATACCGTACCATAAATGGTACACTACTTATTAAAAAAAAATATATATAACAAACTAGCTGACCCGCCAGATTTCGTACGGCATCAGTTGATAAATAAAAGACCTAAACTTTTGTATAAAACAATCTTTAAAGGCCGTGATACACTATCATACAAAGTCGTGCGATCTACGAAAAAATACAATGCTGGTATGATGGAGTTTATGAAAATTTTCAAGAGACAATAACAATTCATCACAGAGTTTTCCTGAAATACTGGCTATTTATAAGGTTTAAATTTGATATTGACAGGCACACACTGTTATGATACAGTCTGTTAATCAATTTAAAGCTTTCTCATAAACTATATTTTTAACCCCCGACTAAAAAAAGGGGTGTTATAAGTTTGTAGAGTGTGTCTGTGTGTGTATATCTGTGTGCCTGTCCGTGTCCACTTAGAGGCCAAACGGCTGGACCGATTTTCATTTAGTTTTTTCTGTTTGAAAGATGACTTGATCGAGAGGGTTCTTAGCCATGAAGAAAATCGGTCCAGCCGTTTAGAAGATATAACATCTTTTCTGAAAAAAGTCGGGGGTTTTTAAAATTTTTAATTTTTGTTATTTGTTTTGTTTTGTGGCTCGTAAATAAACAAAGAAGACGGTTTTCCGAGCCGCGAACACGCGACGTATAATTGTCCATGCGCGAAACAGGGAAACTCCAAGTTCATTCCGCAAACTTCTAACGGGGGTCCTTGCGATCTATTTATGGTCATCGCAAAGGCCAGACGTACTGGATATTGTAAGCGTTTAAAAATCGAATGGTAAATCCGTTGGAATCATCGGTATCCGCGGGATCAAGACATCCTCTCCTTTGTATTTTCCTTTTATGATTGTTGCCTCAATGACGTTACTCACCAGCTTTTTCACAGCCAGTCTTGTTCCATTGCACAGTCGAGGTTGATTAATGTTACGCAGCATGATGACAACTGAACCAACTTTTAACTGCAAATTGTAAGGTGGTAATCCAGTCAATTCCAGTGAATTTAAAAACTCCGTGGGATAGTTGACTACGTCATCCTGGTTCATAACGGTGTCGACTGATTTGAAGGAAACCAACTTTCCTGGAAGAAAATTCGGAATGGTCGCATTGAGATCCTCGACATCTTTATTTTTTGCAGCCAATATTGCTCGCTCACACAGCCAATTATGGTTATTTAATTTTTGCGCTATATCTGGGAAAACACGCTGAATAAGCTCCTCTTTTGAGTCTGTGATGTGTCAGAAATCTGTTGGCAATATGATAAATCCGGTCGAGGTGTCCACTGCAACTTTGTTATTTCCAATGTCTAACAACTGCTTCGCTTATTTTTCTTTTGTGATTTTCAAAAAATATTATTATTTGTGAATTCTCAAATAGTTCTTGAAAGTCTGTGCATAAGATAAGAGGTTTGTGACTATTCAAAATGTGTGGTTGAAGTCTACTGATGATTTGTTACAGCAACAATGAAATATATAGACAACGCTGAACCACCAGCAAATAAATTTCAAAAGTTTTCTTGCCTAATTACGTTTTCTTGCATTGCCGGCCTTCGGCCGGGCTTAAGGATTTTCTCCACCATGGTGTTTCCCGAGACAGCGCAGCCTAGTAAAGATTTTCTGCCTTGCAAAGTTTTATAGCCTAATAACGTTTTTCTTGCATTGCCGGCCTTCGGCCGGGCTTAAGGATTTTCTCCACCATGGTGTCTCCCGAGACGGAGCAGCCTAAAAAATATTTTCTGCCTTGCAAAGTTTTCCTGCTTAATAGCGTTTTCCTGCATAAAATAGTCTATTTTTACCATATCATGAAACGTATTCTCCAAAGCTTTAAGATGATATCAATATTGGTCATATTCGTTGGAAAACACCGTATAATCACAATATTGTACTAGAATTTCAGACGCCCATAACTCAGAAACTAAGCCTCGCCGCCAATATTTTCATTTGATTTTTTTTTTATTTTTTTAATTTACTATAGGATAGGATACTTTTTTTCATTTTTGGGAGGTGAACCTAAACTAGATTTAAGCCAAAATTTAATTTGTGACAAAACTTAATCACCCTAATCGGGAATAAAAGGCGAACAGTTTTTTCACGTGAAATATTTCCCGTGAATAAAAAAATGGTGAACAAAATAAGAAAATAGTATACAACAACGCAAACATTGGCGATCACAATTTTAGGGAAAGGGAACACTTTTCACGTGAACTTTTATTCCCGATAAGGGTGAATATATATCAATCTATATAAAACAAAATAATTTAATAGATTAACAACTGAAGTTAGCTAAAATTAAGTTTGAATAGCAATAAAGTTCAAATTGACTCTACATTTTATTTAGAAATCGTTTATATGGGAAAAAGAAAGGGACTGTTTTTAGGGTTTTCCCGGCAATTATTCGAATTTTTCTCACCTTTTAAACCTTCCCTAGATCTTCACGAACATTTCAAGACCAAGATGAGATAAATCCGTTCAGCCGTTCTCGAGTTTTAGTCAGAATAAAAATAACAATTGATTTTTATATATATAGATGTAACTGAAACTCCATAAAGAACACTTTAAAACAAAGAATGATGTATAAGTTTTTTTTGAAATGCCATTTAAGCTTTTATTTGTTTATATCATCAGCAAGCTACCAAAGTGGACGTATGAAATTTTTGAACAAAAATAGTTTGTGAAGAAAGTTTCAAAATGGAATAAATAAACAATATGTGTGTCATTTTTGTGGAGATTAGTATCAATATGTATATGGGATACTATTTTAACGAATTTTAATAAAATTTTACCCAATTTAATTTTTAAATAGTTTTTTTTTCTCCTTTTAAATTTTTCAAAAGGTGCTTTTTCAATTTTTCACGAAAACCGATAAGTTTTCTTGAAAATAAAGCCGATATTCGTGTTTAGGGACCAAATTAACACAAGAATTTCTTGATCTCAGCCAAAAGTTCTGACCTCATGCATCGTAAAAAATGATGCCGCTTTAGCATTTTTGGCGGTTATGGCACGATATGTACATTAGGGTGGCCATTATTTTTTTTATTTCTTCTACTCTCACCCCTAAATCGGCTCAGTTTTGTGTAAAAAAAAAACACAAAAATTTCATAGCGATAAGTTGTGTTTTAGGGGGTGCATCCGGCCCTCAAAGTTGGCACTCAAGGCCATATATTTGCATTGCAATTTTTGTTTGTTTATTTTTTAGTTTTATTTTGTCTATATGTATGTATATGTATGAAATAATTTAATATACATACAGTTACTCTCAGAAATATATTGCATACATTTTTTTTTAGCAAAATGATTAAATAAATTTATTAAAAATAAGAAATTGAGGCAACATGTTAAATTTATTTATTTTATAACTGAGCAAGCAAAGCCTATAGAATAGAAAATACTCAAAAAACAACAACTTTGAATTTAACTGTTATACTTTTGTTGCTTTTTCTTGTGTCAACTACGAAATTACAACTTTACAAAAGTATTTTGCTTCTTTCAACGTTCCCGTTATTTTTTAAATATTTCTGTTGTCACATGGGTGTTTTTTGCTTTTCGTTTGCAATAATAATTATTATGCGTTTTTGTTTATAATTGGTTCCAATATTTTCTTATTGAGTGCAACACGTGAACTTTAAAAAAAAATCGTTAAAAGTAAAGGAATTAAATTGATCTACGAATAAGATCATTTTATATCTGTATAATAGGGCAAATCAGTCAAATATATTTGGGATATGTTTGGTCGATGTAGAAAACAATAGAAAATGCAATTAAACGTGTAAAAGAGCGCAGTTAAATTGAAAATATTCCATGAAAAAGTCGAGCAAAGTTGTTAACGGTAAGAAACGCACGACAAACTATTAAAGAAAATAGGGGAAACCACCATTTATGTGCGCCGAGTCTTAAAAAAATGCTAAAGGGGATACTACGGACATACCTAAGTGGCAAGTCCATCAGTAGGATTCTAAAAGCCAACAATACTAACGGTAGCGTAGCTACAAAAAAAATTGATTTCTGAAGTTAATAGCCAGAATCATTAGTCAATTGCTGAACTACATAAATTTCAGATTTTTGATTTCGGGAAAACGATAATATTTAGTGACAAAAGTAAGTGCATAATTTTTGGGTGATATAAATAATGTATGGTGCGGCGCAAGCCAAATAAATCACTAAATATTAAGAATATAAGGCCAACAGTAAAACATCGTGGTGGTTGTCTCATGGTGTGGGGCTGAACGTCGGCAATAGGAGTGGGAAATTTGATGTTTATATAAAGCACAATGGATAAACATCTATAATTGTCCATTCTTAGAGAAAATCTACATGCCAGTGCTAAACAAATGGGTCCGTATATCAATGGATATTACTTCCAACATTACAACGACCCAAAACATATAGCCCTGGACATTAAATTATGGCTCTTATATACTACCAAACATCTGCCAATAAAACCACAAAGTCTCGACATAAGTCGTATAGAAAATCGTTGGGCTTATTTCGAGAGAAAAATCCAAGAAAATAGTATTTTATCAAAAGTGTGCTTACGGACTAGTATTGGCAGAAGAAACGTTTAAAAAAATACCTCGAAATTTCCGAAATTTAGTAGAATCATTTCTAATGATGTATATCACACAAAACATTAAAATATAGTTTGCTGCTATAATAATGAAAAATCTGTATAAAAAATTCAAAAAGCAAAATATTTCTGTGACCTGAAATATAAGCGATTTTTTCATTATTTTTTAAAAATTTCATAAAATATTCTTTTGTTTTATAATTTTATTAACATAATTGCAGTTAAGGTTTCTCTTATTCAATATGTAAAAAAATAAACATGAATTTTTAAAAGGAGATATTTTTATGTAGCATTCTTTTCGTAAATTTATTGAGTTTTGTAACAGGGCGGGATGCCTTGTTAAGGGATTAATTTTATTTATTATTATTTTATTTTTTTATCAACTGGTTCGAATAGGGCAGAATTAGCTCGCCGGTGTTCGTCCTCAGTTTAATTGCCGTTCGTAGAAGTCCACGAAGGTCTGTCTACGTCCTGACAATTTTATTTTAAATTATATTTTATTTTTCCAAATAAATAGAGCGCTGTTGTTTATTATTCAAAGTTTATTATCCGAATGAATTTAAATTACTTTTACAATACCTTACTTGACTTTTGTCAAATCGCAAAAGTCGTCTAGAACATATACATCTTTATAAAATACTATGTTAAATGTATATTCATTTGGTGTCCCGTTATTCTGCTTGTGCGCAGCCGGTTTATGAGTGAGAGTATATACATAAAGAAATAGTCTGTTGAAAGAACCAATGCGTTGGCTTGTGTGTATGTATGTATATGTTCATGTGTAAAAGAGATGTGTAGTGAGATTATGAGAATACCTTGAGTAATAAATATTATGTACATAAATAGAGTGAAAATCTATGCAAAGAAACAATTCAGTAACCATGCTATGTATGTATATATGTGTACATGTTATGCAAGTGTGTGTTCTAACTAAAGTGGTGCGTGCAATTCAATTATGTAAAGGAATGTAGTTTTTATATAAAAGATTAGAATAAAGAAATAAATATATATTTTAAATAAAAAGTTGTTCGGCCTGTTACATCCTCCCCCTACGGTGCATTAATCGTCCCGATAATGTAACCATCCTTCAAAATTTTGGTTAATTTTCTAGCCGCAACGATCTCCTCATGGTTGTAGATTGAATTTTGCTTGCTTGGTCATATATTTCTTGTTCTGGGGCCCGTTTCTCAAAACTATTAATTACAAATCTACAAGTAAAATACACACAAAACAACAATAAAATTTGTTAAATGGGTTTTTTTTTGTGTGTATTTTACTTGTAGATTTGTAAATTGTAGTTTTGAGAAACGGGCCCCTGGTGGTGATTTACAATTTGTTTTTGGACTGCCCCCAGGCCGTTTGTTGTCTGATGATTTGTCATTTGTTGTTTGGCTGTTGTCATGTTGTTTGTTGTTTGATGAGTTGCCATTTGTTGTTTGGCTGTTGTCATGTTGTTTGTTGTTTGATGAGTTGCCATTTGTTGTTTGGCTGTTGTCATGTTGTTTGTTTCTAGGGCGACCTCGCTTCCGAATGGGATATATTGGATTTTCAGCGTCGCCTGCATATAGATTTATAGCGGATCTACTGTTGCTAAAGCGGATGTACTGTTGCTAATGGTATATTTGGTGAATTTATTGCAGCAATAGTAAAACATGATGAACCTTTAATTCCAATAATGATGTATGGACCATCTCTTCTGGGTGTGAATTTTGAAGTTATTCCTTCTTTGGCTCTGCTTAGTACATGCGTTGCAACAAGTACCTTGTTACCAATTTTTATGTTGTTCGTAGGTTTTCGTTTTTGATCGGCTAAAATTTTGTTTCGATCTTGCATTTTATGCTGAGTTTCATTTGCTAACTCCAGCGTTTCCGCAACCTTTAAAAGATGTGGAGTTATTTGCGGAATGAAATTTTCTGCCTTTACTATAGCCTTGAAATCATAGTTCAGTTCAGTTGGTGTTCGTAGCTCACGGCCAAATGTTAGAAAAGCTGCAGAGTAGCCAGTGCTATCACATTTTGCAGTATTCATAGCGAATCTTATGGCCGGTAGCTTTAAGTTCCACTTTGTATGGTCTTTTCCAACACATATGGAGAGTTGAGTTTTTAAATCACGATTTTTCCTTTCTACTGGGTTAGCCTCTGGATGATACGAGCCCCGACCACTATTAATTCGTACGGCAAGCTCTTTTGGCCGTATGTAATGTTTAACAGATGATATTTTCAACACTAAAGTAGACAACACATGCAAACCTATTTTTCTGAAAGATTATTTTATTCTAAATTTTAGAAAAACAAATTTTTATTGTACTTCAACAACACGAACATTTATTTCTTTGAATGCTTTGCTTAACTGATAAGAAAAATTTGACTAGTATTAATTCGTACGGTGCATTAGCTTAGCTTAGAATTGAAAGAAGATCAAAACAAAAGCAAAAGTAGAAACAGTTATGTAATGCAGAATGTCAGAAGTGTGATATTGCTGTTATTGCTTTAAATTATTCAAAGTTTACCAACGATGGCACGTGGTAAGCCGATTTGCAAAGAAATAAGAAGTTTAGTTCTAGATTATTATAAATCTGGGAACACTTTTGCAGAAGACATCTTATAAGAACTTTCAAGACATGAGGGATTTTTCAAATGCTTTACTACAGCGAAATCTTATAAAATAAAAACAAACGTTAACACCACTGTTTGCAAGAAATTTGTTTGAGTATTGTAGGTATAAGAGTAAAGAAGAAAACACTTCGTGACGAAAGAATTTGTGATACTTGCTTCTTTCTACGCATAAGCGCGTGTACAAACGTCATGTATGTATGATCTTTTATTTTTCTGCGCACATGCAAAGGCGCACGCATGCATTAAAATTAATTGTATGCAATTAATCACATAATAGCTTACCATCTACATATTACACACACACTCAAACGTACAATATGAAAAATAACAAGCATACACTAACCAACAGTACTTCTTTTGAGTGTTTGGTACAAACAAGCTGTCTTGGCGACATCGCTTGTTAACACTGATATACACGTACACCAATACATCCATCGTGCTTCTCTTATAGTACGACAGCATTTTTTATTGGTTTAGTATAGTATATGCGACGTGAATACATATAAAAATCATGACGTATTTACATTTAAAGACTGTTTACGCGGTTCTCTAATAGCCAAGCGACTAAATATGGCTAAGTCGTCCGTTCAAGAAATAATAAAAAATGTTAAGAAAAATGAAAATATTGAAAATAATATCGCAAATAGAGGCCGAACATCGGCAATAACAGCTCGTGATAAAAGAGCCCTGGTCACGATTGTGAAGGCTGATCGTCGCCAAACTTTGAGAAATTTAGCATCAGAATGGTATGATAAAATCGGGAAAAGTGTTAAGCGTGAGTGGACGCGCTTGCAGTTGCGAGATATTGGATATAAGTGCTAAGGTATGTATAGGGATTATCTATGTTAAATACTCAATATCTTGAATTACTCTTAGGACAAGGAAAACCCATTGCTTACGCTTAGTCAAAAGAAGAAGCGTTTATAAAATGGTGTCGGGAACGGATGTCTTGGACTCAAAGGCAATGGAACTCCATCATATTTAGCGATGAATCTAAATTTGATGTGAGTGTCGGTGATGCGCGAAGGAGAGTTATCCGCAACAAAACTGAAGCGTACCATAAAGACTGCCTTAAAAGGACAGTTAAGTTCCCAGCAAGCATAAAGGTGTTTGGTTGTATATCTGCCAAAGGGGTAGGACAACTGCACTTTATTGATGGGATAGTCAACGCTGAAAAATACATTAACATACTAGAAGAAGAAAGTTTGTTTCCATCAATACCAAAACTGGCTGAATGTGGTGAATACACGTTTCAACAGGATGGAGCATCATACTGCCAAACGAACCAAATCATGGCTGCAGTCTAAGGAAATTGGGGTCTTAGATTGGCCATCAAATAGTCCGGACCTAAGCCCAATCGAGAATATATGGGGAATAATGAAGAGAAACCTAAAAAAATGAGCCTCAAAGAACTTGTTAATACATACATTACTTCATTATAATACTTTTATTTACTTTTATTGTTAAAAGTTGTATATATTTTTAAAGCAATCCTTCCCTTTTTTTTATTATAACAAATATAAATTTTGTTTATGTAGTATTTTAAGTTCATTTAACCAATGGTTCATTATAAAAATATATTTAATGTAAATTCTGCTTATGTTGTATTCTAAGTTCATTAACCAAGCTTTGTTTACAAATTAATAAGTTTCATATTGCAATCAGTCATTTACCTTTAAGAATAGTATTGCAATAATTTATAAAATGCAAAGTCAGGTTTTATGAGAATTGCTGAATATGTACATTGCTAGTAATTTTAATGTAGACATAAGAAAATAAAATTGTATAAAAGACTAGCAAAAATAAAGAAATTATGGCAAACAAAAATTAACTTTCTTGATTGCTTAACTGGTCTTAGTGCTTCAACTAAAACTTAAATTTAAATCACATTAGCACATGGTGTTTCCACCTGGGCTAAAAACAAAATAAAAACAATATAAAACAAAACAAATTTATACACTCTGAGCTCCAAAGGAAACCTTTGGTGCTCAACCATTTACACACAGTTGTCAACGCAACATTTGGTGACCCCGACGGTCCTGTAGTAAGGTACAGGATTCCAACAACAGAAAACATATTTCAACACAATAGTCCTGTAGCAAGGTACAGGATTCCATCAACAGAAGACATAATTCAACACGACAGTCCTATCACAAGGTACAGGATTGCGTCATCAGAATACACATTTCAACTCGAAGGTCCTGTAGCAAGTTACAGGTTTCCATCATCAGACATTTCAACCCAACGGTCCTGAAGCTAGATCATTCTAGTGACCCAAACAATCCTGAAAACAGAAACAGGAGCACATCAAAACACGAAGCATCGTAAAAAATATCGTTCCTTGTACATAAGCAATGGAATCGTTTGAAGACCTGGTAGCAGCCCAACAGACCACGGCGGAGCAAATAGAGGCAATAATCCGCAATTTCAAAAAAGACTTTTCTACAAGAAAAACTTCAGAGTACTTCTTGGAGCGTCTACAGCGGCTTGACAAGGCTTGGCTAGAATTTGAGACCACTGACAACAAAATAAGGTGCCTCTCAAATCTACCATTACAACACAATTATTTTACAGACCAATATTTACGTATTTCGGACGATACAATCAAATACAAAGAGCTGTTTGAGTCCGAAAGTAAAAAAGTGAAGAAACCAACACCATCGATGAGACAATTAGAAGAAGGAGCAAGCAGTGGTATGCAGGAAAAAACACAACCTGATGATATCACAAGCAAAGTTCTTCGCAATCAGCGGGCATTGACGAGAGCATTAAGACGAACTATTGATGAAGTCAGGGCAGAGGGAAATCAACAGATAGCATATTATCAAGGCAAATTATCGCTCATTAATAAATATATGCATGAGTTCTCTACAAACAACGATACGTTATGGCAATTAACTAATGAAGAACAAATAGACGGCTACACATTGGATGATTTTTACGAAATGCAAGCTGAGGTGCACAGCATTCAATGTGAGCTGGAGCAGTATGTGAATAATATCAGCGAAAACAACCCACGTAGCACTGATCATTGTCAATCCCATCTACCAAAAATTCAGATTCCGAAATTCAGCGGCAGTTATCTACAATGGGTAGCCTTTAAAGATCTTTATACCCAGCTAATCCATAACGCATTAATGAGCGAAGTTGAGAAAATGTTTTACTTAACTACACATCTAGCAGACGAACCAAAAGCACTAGTAAAACATTTGCCAGTTACAACAGCAAATTATGAAATTGCATGGAACATTTTGGTTGATAGGTACGATAACAAAAGGCTCATTGTGACAACGCTACTTAACAACTTGCTTTCTCATCCGCAAATGAAAACCGAAACGGCACAAGCGCTAAAAAATATACATGATGTCACTAAAGAATGCATCCATGGTTTAAGCGCACAAGGACTGCCAGCTTTTTTTTTTTTTTTTTTGAAAAACTCGATCAATCAACTCAAACTGTATTTGAACAATCACTAGAAAACAACAAGAAACTCGTAAGTCTATAAGATCTGCTTAGATTTATAGAACACCGTTTCCAAGCATTATAAACACGCGGAAGGTCTTACGAATCTGGTGGGGGGAAGGATAGAGCCAAACTTATAACTGCAGCTACATCAACCCCAAACTGTAAAGTATGTGGAATGCCTGGGCATCCCATATACTACTGTGAAAGGTTCCTAAAAATGTCCCCAGCTGGGAGATTACAATGGACACAAAAAAAGAAGCTTTGTGTCAACTGCTTTAAATCAGATCATGCTGCCAAGGCATGCACGTCACGGTCTTGCTCAAAGTGCACAAAAAGACACAACACATTGTTGCACTTAGAATTAGCGAGAGGAAACACTTCAGCAACATCGGCAGAAGGAACACAAAAACCAGCGTCTGTATCAAATGAAAATAAGCCAATCGTAGCTACAACAAACAAACAGCTTATCGACAATACTTACGTATTACTAGCCACTGCAAGAGTAAAGGCAGTTGGAGCCAATGGTGACACATGCACATTTCGAGCTTTATTAGATTCTGGATCACAAGTCAATCTGGTTACAACCCGCGTACTGAATAAACTGTCATTGAATTCCTCAAACTCTTCATTGCGCATTGAAGGAATTGGCCGTAAAGTTCAAAACGTATCCCAACGAATCAATATAGAACTACATGCATATTCAGGCAGCTATGCCACCAGAATCGAAGCAACTATTGTACCACCTCAGCCTACAAATTCTTTCGACACGTCAGATTGGAATCTCCCTGAAAATATTAAATTAGCTGATCCATGTTTCAATCAAATGGATAAAATTGACATATTGCTCGGAGCTGAATTTTACCATGAATTGATGCGCCCACAACAAATAAAGATCAACCAAAAACTACCTATTCTGCAAAACACAGCATTGGGTTGGATAGTCACGGGTAAATTACAAAAAGGAAACGACAACTCGGTAACTTGTGCAGTGTTTACCCCAGAAGAGCAAACAACAAACCAGCTTATTTAAAAATTCTGGAAGCTTGAAGATACGAATAATACAGAACGAGCACTATCTTTGGCTGAGAAACGATGTGAGGATCATTTTGCACAAAACGTTAAAAGAAACGAGGATGGGAGATTCATTGTGCGCCTACCATTCTCAGAAAATCCATCCGTTCTCGGAAGTTCCAAAACAGTGACATTCAATCGGTTTTTAGCATTGGAAAAACGATTGAACCTTAATCCTGAGCTTAGAACAGGATACAACAAATTCATGCAGGAGTACGAAGACTTGGGACACATGGAAGAAATACAAGAGGACGACATTCCTAATTTACATTACGTCATGCCGCACCACTGCGTACTGAAACCTGACAGCTCAACCACAAAACTAAGAGTAGTTTTTGACGCATCAGCTAAGACATCCAGCGGTTCCTCTTTGAATGACATAATACATGCCGGACCAACCGTACAAAGTGAGCTGTTTTCGGTACTGTTGCGATTTAGGATGCACAGAACTGTCTTCACTGCAGACATAGAGAAAATGTACCGGCAAATTCAAATCGATGACACGGACCAGATGTTCCAGCTCATCATTTGGAGATACAACAAGCATCAAGACATCAAATATTATCGTCTAAAAACTGTAACATATGGCACCTCTGCACCCTACCTGGCAACTAAATGCCTTCAACATTTAGCTATTCAAAACGCTACAAAATATCCACAAGGTGCGTCAATTTTACGTGATGATTTTTATGTGGATGATTGCCTCACCGGAGCTGATTCTATTAGCACAGCATTAGAGTCACAACGACAACTAAGCTTAATCCTAAGAGAAGCTGGTTTTAAGCTGCGGAAGTGGTGTTCAAATCATCCTCAGTTATTGAGTGGAATTGCACCTGAAGACCAGGAAATCAACTTGGATTTAGACGAGAATTCAGATTGCTCAATTAAAACACTCGGATTAATATGGCTCCCAAAGTCTGATCAATTATGTGGAAGGTCACAAAAGCCAACGGCCACAAATGTAACAAAAAGAATAGTCAGTTCAGAACTAGCCAAGATATTTGATCCTCTTGGGATTTTTGGGCCGGTAGTTGTACGAGCCAAGATATTTTTGCCAGAGCTGTGGCAGTTACCAATTTCATGGGATGACGAGTTACCCATGAATCTTCAGAAAGAATGGAATAAATTTCGCACAAATATAGAAACCCTAAACAAAATAAAGATAGAGAGATTCGTATTAAAACACGGAAACCCACTCACCACAGAAATTCATACGTTTGTCGATGCATCTGAACGAGCTTATGGCACAGCAATCTACATTCGTTCAACATATAAAGACAAAACTGTTGTAACCAGATTGCTATGTTCCAAGTCCAGAGTAGCACCCATCAAAAGGCAAACGTTGCCTCGCTTGGAATTATGCGCGGCGGTATTAGGTGTTGAACTAACAAATAGGGTAAAAGAAGATCTTCGTCTACAAAATACGGCAAATTTTTTTTGGTCGGACTCAAAAATTGTTCTTGCTTGGATAAACACGTCAGCAGCATCCTTCCACACCTTTGTAGCAAACAGGATAACAAAAATTCAAGGCCTAAGCGATTCACATCAATGGCGACACGTCAGTTCTAAAGAAAATCCAGCCGACGCAATATCTCGAGGAATAGCACCAGAAAACCTATCACAACATTCAATGTGGTTTTATGGTCCTTTATTTCTCTCGGGACAAAGGAGTGAATGGACAACCTCAACTTCACAAGCAATTGAGACACCTTGCAATGAAGAACGTAAAATGACAAAGCATGTTCTAACAGTAGCCGCTTTGCAGCAAAATTATGCAGACATTATAAATCGGATAAACCACCGAAACTCATTTAAAACTCTTCAACACACGATCGGTTATGTGTTGAGATTTATTAGAAATTTCAAAATTACAAATATTTATCGCTCAAACAAAAGGGAGCTCGATGCATTCGAATTAGAAGAAGCTCTGAACATTATCATCAAGATCATCCAAGCAGCAGAGTTTGGGGAAGAACTGGAAAGGCTATCACATCAAGCACCTGTACATAAAACAAGTCCCTTGACCTCGTTAAACCCATTCATGGATGAACATCAGATAATGCGCGTGGGTGGTCGTCTGGAGCAGTCAACATTATCGTTCAAGGCAAAACATCCTGCAATTTTAACACATAATCATCCTATGACAAAATTATTAATGCTCAAGCTACACGAAGAGAACCGTCATTGTGGCCCACAGTCATTGTTAGCAGCATCCAGGTCACAGTTCTGGATTACGAACGGGAAATCACTGGCACGAAGTACCGTCCACAAATGCATACGATGCACTAAGGCTAGGCCGGTGCTTTTCAAACAATTAATGGGAAATCTTCCGGCAGATAGAGTGACCCCAGCACGTCCTTTCATAACCACAGGAGTGGATTATTTTGGCCCAATTTGGATTCATCACAAAATCAGGGGTAAAAAGCCAGACAAGGCCTATATTGCAGTATTTTGTTGCTTCGCGACTAAGGCCATTCACATGGAAGTCGTATCAAATCTGTCTACAGAAGCATTCATAGGTGCACTACGACGTTTCATCAGCAGAAGAGGCCACTGTCAGACTTTGTATTGCGACAATGCTACTAACTTCGTAGGAGCAAACAATAAAATTACTGAATTAAAAGAATCAATATATTCTCAATCAGCGCAAGAGAAGATTACACGAGTATGCAGCAATCAGTCAATAAATTTTAAATTCATTCCACCAAGAGCCCCTCACTTCGGTGGACTTTGGGAAGCGGCTGTCAAATCCGCCAAACATCTTTTACTGAGAAGTGTGTCAGCTGCATCACTTACATATGAAGAATTGGAAACAATAGTAGTTGAAATAGAAGCAATCTTGAATTCACGGCCACTAGTCCCTCTCTCATCAAGCTACGATGATCTTCAAGCTCTTACTCCAGGTCACTTTTTAGTAGGGGAACCTTTGACATCAGCAGTAGATGTAAATGCCCAACCCCCAAGCATATCGTTAGATGCAAGATGGAAAATAACTTCAGAAATCAAACGCAAATTCTGGAAGGAATGGACTCAAAACTATTTACATGAGCTACAGCAAAGGGGAAAATGGAAGTCTCCTTCACAGAACGTCATTGAAGGCATGCTTGTTATCCTTAAGGAAGATAATACTCCAGTGCTGCAATGGCCATTGGGCAGAATCAACCGCATTTACAAGGGAGATAATGGACTTATAAGGGTCTGCGACGTCAAAACAGCAAAGGGAATTTTTAAGAGGCCAATACACAGACTGGCACCCTTGTTCAACGACTCCCTTACAGAACATTCCGGATATGACAACTCGAACTTACAAAAGAGGCAAGGTTCATCAGAAAATGATGCTATACAACCAAAACGAAAGGTAGTCTCATATGCCTCATTGGGAGTCTTCAATATACTTTTTGTTTCACTACTTCTGTTACCGATAATAGTGGCCTCCCCAATCAATGTTACAGAATTTTCTTCCGATCCAGGACTGTATTTCGAAGGCTTGGGTTCCACAAAATTGATGACAGCTACCTGGAAATTCATTATATACTATGATTTAACACCAATTTGCGATAGAAACAAACTTTTGGAAGTTGGTATAACATCATTTTCAAGACTCTGCAAGCAATCGGTAGCCTTTGAATCATGTGAGATGCTTTCCATACAACTTCAACATACTTGGGACAATCTTATTCAAGAATCAGACCTTTTAATTTCAAAAAGGAACCGGAGAGCTGCACTTGATGTTGTGGGGAATATGGCCCATGCTCTATTTGGAGTCCTGGACTCAGATTATGCAGAACAAATGGCTCAAACTATAACTAACGTAAAGCAAAATGAAGAGTATCTACATCTGTTATTAAAAAACCAAACTTCAGTAATAGATTCTACCATTAACATTCTTAAGCAAAGCGAGAACAATACTAAGGTGCACTTTTCAGAACTTAAGAAAACCATCTATCAAGATCTAAATAAAGTTCAAAATGAGAATTCAAATCTACGACAAGTCCAAAAACTAATGTCTCTGGCAATTCAATTAAATACACTTGCCTCAGATTTGCATAGAATTGAAACAGAGCTGGTCGCTGCCCTAACGCATACGTACCACGGAAATATAAGCCCACTTATCCTTACACCAAAACAATTAAGATCAGAGATTGATTGTACATTACCAGTTGAAGACACCGACTTGCTAGAACTATACAAAATTATGAATGTTAAGGGCACAGTAACTAACACAAATGTAATTTTCGTTATTGAGTTACCATTGGTGGACCAAGGAAAATTTGAACTTTACAAGGTCATTGCAATACCCACACAAATAAACAATACGACCATTGGCATAACAACCGACATTGAATATCTTGCTGTTAATGACCACCGCGATGAATACTTGGCGCTAAACATACTTCAATTCAATAAATGTACTGCAGTCATAGTCTACATATACATATGTCCAGCATTGCAAATACAAATGGCAAAAGATTCCGGCAGTTATTCTTGTGAAATTGCTCTCTTCAACAACAAAACATCCCCTGATTGTAATTTTGGCTATATCCAGAACAATATCTCTTTTATTACATTGTACAACGTAAACCAATGGCTGTATGCAACAGCAACTCCTATAGAGCTAACTGCAGTCTGCGGCAATGATATCATACATATACATGTCAAGACTTCTGGTATAATGAGCATGAACTCAGCTTGTATAATAAAAGGAAAATTTCTTACAATTCGTGGACACGAAACTAGTGTCACTACTTTGCGCAACTCATATGCAACATTTGGTAATATCACCTCAATAGGAAAACCCTCTGAAGTTAAGAAAATATTAGAGCCAAACCTCGTCTTGGATACCAAATTAGATCAGCTTACCGATATTCAAAAACAACTAAGGTACATTAAGAATTCTTCACTTGATATACATCAGCCAGCAATTCAACACCCGAACATAGGTTTCTTTGCTCTACTTCTATCGCTACTCATAATCCTAATACTTACTGCCTGGCAATTGCGAGTCAAATGCAACAAAACCGCCTCAATCAACTTAACACCGGCACCGCCAATGCCAACACCACGTCATCCAATTTCTGAAGTTTACCTCTACAGGTTTTCGCTGACTGCTCAACGCGGCGGAGAATGTTAATACATACATTACTTCATTATAATACTTTTATTTACTTTTATTATTATTAAAAGTTGTATATATTTTTAAAGCAATCCTTCCCTTTTTTTTTATTATAACAAATATAAATTTTGTTTATGTAGTATTTTAAGTTCATTTAACCAATGGTTCATTATAAAAATATATTTAATGTAAATTCTGCTTATGTTGTATTCTAAGTTCATTAACCAAGCTTTGTTTACAAATTAATAAGTTTCATATTGCAATCAGTCATTTACCTTTAATAATAGTATTGCAATAATTTATAAAATGCAAAGTCAGGCTTTATGACAATTGCTGAATATGTACATTGCTAGTAATTTTAATGTAGACATAAGAAAATAAAACTGTATAAAAGACTAGCAAAAATAAAGAAATTATGGCAAACAAAAATTAACTTTCTTGATTGCTTAACTGGTCTTAGTGCTTCAACTAAAACTTAAATTTAAATCACATTAGCACATGGTGTTTCCACCTGGGCTAAAAACAAAATAAAAACAATATAAAACAAAACAAATTTATACACTCTGAGCTCCAAAGGAAACCTTTGGTGCTCAACCATTTACACACAGTTGTCAACGCAACAGAACTCTTTCTGATTTAAAAACAAAATTGCAAGAAATGTGGGAATCTATTTCAACAGAACAATGCCAGAATTTATTAATAAAGGCAAAAGGCGATGTTATCCAATATTAATATTTAAAAAAAATTACATGTTTAATAAAATAGTAAATATTTAAAGCACCGTAAGAATTAATACTGGTCAAATTTTTCTTATCAGTTAAGCAAAGCATTCAAAGAAATAAATGTTTTTGTTGTCGTTGTTGAAGTACAGTAAAAAGTTGTTTTTCTAAAATTAAGAGAATAAAATAATCTTCCAGAAAAAATAGGTTTGCATGTGTTGTCTACTTTAGTATTGAAAATATCATCTGTTAAACATTGCATACGGCCAAAAAATCTTGCCGTACGAATTAATAGTGGTCGGGGCTCGTATATAGCCGTAAATGTCTGCTTTATTCCCAGGCAAAACGTAAGTTTTTGCATTAGTGCGGAGATAAATTGTGTACCATTGTCACTGTGCAATCTTCGTGGTATCCCATATCTCAGGATAATTTCATTAAGAAGTGTTAACGCACATTTTTCAGCAGATGCTTCTTTCAGTGCGAAATGTTCAACCCATCTACTACAAATGTCTTCTACTATCAAAATCCATTGATTTCCATCTGGAGTTTTGGGCAGTGGACCAAAAAGATATATAGCTACAATCTCGAATCTTCTGTTGCTACTAATTGTTTGTAATAAGCCAAACGGCTTCATATTTGTTGGTTTGTACTTTTTACATTCCTCACAAGATTTCACGTATTTGGCAATATCCGCTCTCATACCTGACCAATAAAATAATGGTGTGATACGAGTCGTTGTTTTATCAATTCCATAATGTTCGGCGATTGGATCATTGTGATACTTAAAAAGTATTTGTTGACGGTGTGATTTAGGTACTACTAATTGGCCATTTTCGGAGTCTTGATCTGAATTATACCTGTAGAGTATGGCATCAATCATAATATATCCACGGCTCGTGTGTCTTGTGACGTTTTCGTCGTTGTTTTCAAACGATGATATAATGGACTTTAGCTCACTATCTTCTAATTGAGCCTTTCGAAACTCTTCCAAACCTTCTCGTGGGAAATCAATTTCCACTGCATTACAGTCACAAGACTCAATACATAATTCCTTGAAACATGGTGGACGGGACAGCGCATCGGCTACAACGTTTTCTTTCCCGGGCGTGTAGTTAAAGGTGAGATTATAGCTTTGGAGCAATAAAGACTTTAAAGAAAATAACCATCTTAAGGGTTGGTGATCTGTAAAAATTGTAACCTTTGAGTCTTCGATGTACCCCCTAAATTTTTGCACGGCCTATACCACAGCTAGCGCTTCACGTTCGGTGGTTGAGTAGTTCCTTTCCGCATGTATCAGCAGTCGACTTGGATATTCATTGGGTTGCTCAACGTTATCCTCCTCCTGTAACAGCACAGCCCCGATCGCATAATTACTTGCGTCAGTTCTAAGAGAAAACGGTTAATTTTCGTTAATCTGTCGTAACACCGGTGGTGTTGTTAATTTTTCTTTTAATTTTAGAAAAGATTCATTTTCTAAAGTTGACCATTTCCACATAGCGTTCTTTTTGGTTAGGTTTGAAAGGGGTTTGGATATTTCAGCGAAATTCGGTATAAATCTCCTAAACCATGAGCACGTTTGACATCAATGACATCAAATGACATCAATTGTTTCAAATTTTTGGGTGGCGGGCGTTTTAAAATGGCTGAAGTTTTTTCAGGATCAATTTCTATACCATGTTTTGTTAAAATGTGCCCTAAGTATTTAACCTCTGGCTTGCAAAAATAGCATTTTTCTTTATTTAAGTGAAATCCTATTGAATCAAGTTTGTTGAAAGTAGTTTCAAGGTCTTTTAAATGGCCCTCAAAACTCTTAGAGCAGATAGTCTAAATATGCCAATATCAGAACACTGGGAATACTACTTTTATTTTTGTCAATTACCCTTTGAAACGTTGCTGGGGCATTTTTGAGTCCAAATGGCATTCTATTAAAAACGAATATACCAAACGGAGTAGGAAAGCTGTTTTAAGCTTGTCTTCGTCGTTCATTTCAATCTGCCAGTACCCAGACTTTAAATCTATCGTGGACATATAAGGCGTAGTTTTCGCTGCATGCAAAAGGTCTTCCATTCTAGGCAAAGGGTAAGTATCCGTAACGGTTATTGAATTAAGTTTTCGGTAATCTACACAGAGACGTATCGAATTATCCTTCTTTGGTATTAAAACAACTGGAAATGCCCAAGGTGATTCCTTTTCCTCAATAATTCCTTTCGCCAACATTTCATCCAGTTCAAGTTTCAATTTTTTCTTCATAGCTGGAGAAATTCTGTAAGGGGGATTGCTTATGGGCACATTGGCTCCGGTATCAATTCTATGTCTTATACATCTTATTGGTGAATATATGCTATGGAATATTTTGCCATATGAATTCAATAGTTTTAAGAGACGTACTTTTTGTTGTTCTTCAAGATAAGTACTTTCATCTTCCCATATATTGAAATCTATTGTGTTTAGTGAGATTCCTGTTAAGGGAGAATTTACACTCGCCTTTCTTTTATTCATGGGAGGAAATAAATTTGTATCGTTCTCCTTTAATATTTCAAAATTTTGAGGTGGCAAATCTCCGAAAATCTTAAGTATTCCCCCTGGTGAATAATCATTCTGTGGTGAATATATTGACCTCAGTGTTGGTGGACTGCTCAATGCACCTTTGTTGTTTGATTCAAACCAATAAATAAAATCGTTAGTGCTTTTAGCATTGGATGTGCTTGGCTGACAACTTGCTACCGTGGATTGATTTATTTTAACAGCATCCTTAATTTTTGAAGCTTTCTGTTTAAATTCAAATATATTCAGGGGCCATCCTTAAAGTGCCACGTTCTTTGGGCCAGGTCCATTACTATGCCTGCTTGCTCCAAAAAGTCTATGCCTAGCAAGGTTCTGTTATCCCTCGCTTTTGGTAAGCAAATAAACCTAATTCGTCTAAAACGCTCACCAATCAAAATATCAACTATGGTTTCATATACGTTCTCTTTCCGGACAATTCCATCAGCTAGTATTATTTCCGCAAAAACTGACTGGAATTTAACTTGTTTTTCTACAAGTTTTTTCAGAATTTTCTCTCGGGCCTGAATGTTTTTCGAAAAATTGCTTATTTTCGTTGTTGAGCGTTTCGATGTCTCTAGCTAGAGCTGCAAAACTATAGATAGTGGCTCCATTCGACAGTTTCGATAGTATTTTTTGATGCCATCGATACTATCGATAGTTTTTGATTCTTTTCAAATGTGTATCTTTCGAATATAAAATCTTAAATTTTTTAATCATTCCTTAAAGTAGAAAGGAAGTTATTTAAAAAAAACATTTTTTCCCAATGTTTTTAATATACATATATACAATGTACATGCATATACATATATGTAGATATGTATTAAAATTTAACGAATAACAAATAAAACATACATATATACATACATAGATCAATAAATAATAAATTAAAAGGAGTAAAAAGTAAAGAAATTCTTTTATCATTACTTAAACTATTGCAGTTATCTAAAAAGTATTAATTTAAGATAACTCTACGTCTCCACCTGACATTAAATTTTGTTGTAACTTGATGTTATAACTGAGTTGTATAAACAATTGCACTAACCATAATGTTATAACTTGAAAAAGGCATAAATTTTAGCAGACTACATATAACAATAAATTAAGTTAATGTTAAAGTTAAGCCTATAGTACACGGCATGTAAAAAGCCACATGCGTATGTAGCAATGACGTCACGAGAATTTTCATCATGTTCGTTGCATTTTCTAAAATTACTAGTAGTGGCTAGATGCCGTAAAATTTTTATAGTATTTTTGTTCCAAAACACAGATGTGGCACATGTAGCCGAATCGAAGACATTTTCTGGGGCGGCTCGTCTGTAAACATGTTAATATATACATGTACATATGTTGCTAGTACACGGCATGTAGCATATGTGGCATCGTGATGACGTCAAAATTACGTCAGAACCACATGCGCATGTGGTTTTTTACATGCCGTGTACTGTAGGCTTAACGAAATTTGAATGTTACATTTTTTATTCCACAGTCGCCGTCATACCGTTTTTATTGACATTATTTTTTACTTTTGTAGTAGCGTATTTTTGTCGATAGTATCGCTATCGAAAAAAAATATCGATAGTCCACTTAAAATAAAACTATCGATACTATCGATAGTACCATCGACAGTTTTGCAGCTCTATCTCTAGCTCTTGAGAGCAGATCCTGGAAAGTTTCTATACTTTCGCGAGAAATCGTTTCACGAATTTGAATACTAATCAATGAGAATAGCATATTGATTCTCGTGCTCTCTGGAATTATTTCCTTCAATTGAGCGAATAAACGTCTCTTTCTACATATGAAACTGTCCGTAGACTCATAGGATTTTTGTTTATCCTGGAAAATCACCGCGTATATCCTCCAATCTGGCTTGGGAGGAGCAAATGCGCTGCGTAGCAGTTCAATGGCATGCTCAAAATTTGTGGCTTCGTGCTTTACGCCTTGCCACCATGACGATGCGTAACCTTCCAGCAATAAAGGCAGACTTGTAAGAGCCATTGCATCACTAATACATTCAGCCTCTTTGAAAACTAGGATGGTTGCTATGAAGTCTATCTTTGAAGTATTACGACCACCGTTAAAACGAGCACTACAAGGACCAAATGTCGTCCTTGCCTCCGGGCGAACTTGGAGTGTTCCTATGAGTGCAGAAAACTGTTGTTCAGTCATATTAATATTGACTGGATTACCATTTTGGTGATTTGAAGGTGGTGCGACACCACTTGTCGAACTAGAAGGGTTAGGGACTGAACTACGATTTTCGCCTTCAACGATTGGAATCGAACCTTGGGAATTAGCCGTGGTTCTTTTCATTTTAAGGCTCGTTTAAAAATCCCTTATATAAATTTCCTTTTCTTTCTTTTTACGTTAGTGTCTATAATAACAGGAATTTTACTAGCTCAAACTGGTAGCTGTATAAAATCAACTTTCTTGTGCACTGATGAAACAACACTATTGGTTACGGCTAGCAGTCTTTTTTTTTAATTAAACAAAACTTTAAATTAATTTTGCAAAATTATTTTTACGTTGGGCGCCAATTGTAACAGGGCGGGATACCTTGTTAAGGGATTAATTTTATTTATTATTATTTTATTTTTTTTATCAACTGGTTCGAATAGGGCAGAATTAGCTCGCCGGTGTTCGTCCTCAGTTTAACTGCCGTTCGTAGAAGTCCACGAAGGTCTGTCTACGTCCTGACAATTTTATTTTAAATTATATTTTATTTTTCTAAATAAATAGAGCGCTGTTGTTTATTATTCAAAGTTTATTATCGGAATGAATTTAAATTACTTTTACAATACCTTACTTGACTTTTGTCAAATCGCAAAAGTCGTCTAGAGCATATACATCTTTATAAAATACTATGTTAAATGTATATTCATTTGGTGTCCCGTTATTCTGCTTGTGCGCAGCCGGTTTATGAGTGAGAGTATATACATAAAGAAATAGTCTGTTGAAAGAACCAATGCGTTGGCTTGTGTGTATGTATGTATATGTTCATGTGTAAAAGAGATGTGTAGTGAGATTATGAGAATACCTTGAGTAATAAATATTATGTACATAAATAGAGTGAAAATCTATGCAAAGAAACAATTCAGTAACCATGCTATGTATGTATATATGTGTACATGTTATGCAAGTGTATGTTCTAACAAAAGTGGTGCGTGCAATTCAATTATTAAAGGAATGTAGTTTTTATATAAAAGAATAGAATAAAGAAATAAATATATATTTTAAATAAATAGTTGTTCGGTCTGTTACAAACTTAATTTTAAATAAAAATTAGCTAATTACGTACTTAATTTTTAAGTTAAAAACTAGGGGTTAGTCTTTGCAAAAACTCCCTAACAGTTTTCAAATAGTCAATGTAGATAAAGTAGCACCACTATATAACAAAGATGACTATCCCAAGGAAACAAAATTTAGGTTAGAAGTAGCATATAAGAGAGCACAACAATTACTACATAAGCATAAACTTAGACAAAAATTAAATTACGATAACGATACGTGTGTATGTATGTATATGTTCATGTGTAGTATGATAACAATTTAAAAGAGATGTGTATTGAGATTATGAGAATACCTTGCGTAATAATTATTATGTACATAAATAGAGTGAAAATCTATGCAAAGAAACAATTCAGTAACCATGCTATGTATGTACATACATATGTGTACATGTTATGCAAGTGTGTGTTCTAACAAAAGTGGTGCGTACAATTTAATTATCTAAAGAAAGGTAGTTTTTATATAAAAGAATAGTATAAAGAAATAAATATATATTTTAAATAAATAGTTGTTCAGCCTGTTGCAGTTTTACATATGCAAAATATTTCTGTGAGTAAATGTATATAAGCTCTTATTGTACATGCTTTAAATAAAAAAATTCCATATAAATATAATTTTGTTACATAAAATTGTTGGTATTTTCTTGGTTATTTCCTCATTATTTTCTAAAATATTAATTTTAGCAAAAAACTTTCTTTGAGACTAATGTTGTTGACTTGAAGAGCTAAAATATTGTCATATGTCATATTCTTGTAAAATGATTTTTTAAAAAGATAGTCATATGCAAAAAAAAAGAATCTCAATTCTCGTTGTACCTTCATAGCGAACTGTCGATTAGCGGAATTTTTCTTACGTACTTACTAAACAAACAAAATATTATACAAAAAAATATTCGTAGTACATATTATTCGTAATAGGTACATGCTGACTTTGATAAATAAGCTTTATTATTTTGCTACTATATTTTACATAGTAGAAATAACAAAAACAAAAAAAAACTCAAACAAAAAAAACAATAAAGTGCTCTTGAGGAAACTCTATATGAGTACCTCAAATACAAAAAGTTTTGAAGTGAGTTCCAACGGCAGAAATGTTTATTTTACTGTGGGTTCTGAAACTCTTAATGAAAACAATATAAATAATAAATCTGATGAAAATCTTTTTTTAACGGCAAAGCCAATTTTTCGTCAGCGATCAACTTCTCTTTGTCCAATGTCAAATAGTAGTGATTCATTAACATTACATTTGCCTAGTACTTCTTCATATAAGTCAGTAATATCATCCCCTTCAGGCTCGTGTTCATCACTTAACAAATTTATCACTACAGATAACAGTAGCTCAAAACCCAAGGTACAAGTCCGAATGGACAGATATATAACCGTGGTAAAGCGTGGGAGAAGCCCGAATTCTTGAAAATTTCATTTGCTCCAAAAATGTCTAGGGATAACAGCGCAGCCTAAACTAATCGCCAAAACCGCTTTAAAATTTTGTAGGATGACAACGACAAACCCGATGTATCCTCCAATAAAACATCCAAGCCGCCACCAATCAATTTGAGAGAAAAAAATTCAAACGCTCTTATCAAAAAATTAATCTCGGTCATTGGTGAGAATAAATTTCATATTGTTCCAATAAAACGTAGCAACATCAATGAAACGAAAATTCAAATGTATGACGAGAAAGATTTCCGCAAAATGGTTTCTGAATTTGAAAAAAATAAAACAAGTTTCTACACATACCAGCTTAAGAGCGCTAAAGGCTTGCAGATCGTATTGAAGGGCATAGATTCTTATGTTGTTCCCGAAGAAATAAAATATGCACTCGTCCTCCAGTGATTTAAGGTAAAAAATTAGTCCAATATAATAAATAGGGAGAAGATTCCCCAACCCCTATTTCGTGTGGAACATGAGCCTAATGATATAAAATTGAAAAAAATGAGACTCACTCAATTTATAGCTTACAATACCTGTTATACCGAAATATATCAGTTGAAGAACCACACAAACGTTCAGGGCCCGTACAGTGCCATTATTGTCAAGAATATGGCCATACGAAAACTTACTGCAATTTACCTACTGTTTGTGTTGTGTGCGGCGAATTACATTGCACTGCTAGTTGCAATAAGCCAAAAGATCAAAGTGATAAAAAATGCAGTAATTGTGGAGGTAATCACACCGCTAACTACAGAGGTTGTCCTGTGTACTCTTTCGTGAAGCAGACTATGGTTCAAGAACCTAAATTAACTCCAGCTCAATCAGCAAACGCTTACTCTGTCACTTTTGCTCAAATGAGCCAACCAGTTACTTTCCGTGTATCGTATGCAGATGCTGCTAAGACAAATTCAATTCCCACACAAAATGTTTCCCCGGAAAATAATTCAAAAAATACTGACGCAAGCTTTAATTTTAATCGCCTTGAAGCTACTATTGATAATCTGGTGCAAACTATAAACAATTTTAAAACAAATATGACTACCATGATGCAAGAAATGCTGCGAATGCAGAATACTCTGCGTCAAGCATTAACAAGCCATGAACAATATCTTTCTGGAACGCAAACGGCATTCGCCATCATAAAAATGAACTTGAGCACTTCCTCACGGAAAAAATATTGATATAATGTTAGTATCTGAGACTCATTTGACTTCGAGAAGTCTTTTTAAAATTTATGGCTACAGTATATATAATACAAACGACCCTAGAGGAAGAGCTTGCGGTGGATCAGCAATTCTAATAAAGTCAAGATTCAAGCACTATATTCTTGATAACATTTGTGAAGAACACCTACAAGCAACAAATATTGGCATTGAAAGTTTTTGTACAAATTTTGTTATATCATCAATTTACTCCCCTCCCAGATTTTCAATCACTGAGAATCAATATGAGGATTTCTACAAATCTCTTGGACATTGTTTTGTAGCAGCTGGCGACTACAATGCAAAACATACGTTCTGGGGTTCGCGTCTTATTACACCCAGAGTTCGAGCATTGTTCAACACTATTTCAAAAATGGGCTTGGAAGTAATTTCGAGTGGGGAGCCCACTTATTGGCCTACTAACATACAAAAAATTCCGGATGTTATAGATTTTGGCGTCATAAAAAATGTCTCTAGGGATTTAATTCAAGTTCAAGCTTCTCTTGATCTCTCGTCCGATCACTCTCCGACGATCATTACAATTTGTAGTCCATTAAGAAGTAACTTACCTGACCCATATGTGAAGATGATCAATCGTGTTAATTGGCTGGGGTTCAAAAAATATCTCAGTAGTCATTGTACGGAAAACATTACGCTTAGAACATCCGATGATATTGAATCTAACATTGCCAATCTCAGCGAGAATATTAAACAGGCTGCTGAACATGCCACTATCTCCCATCCGCAGACTGGGTTTAATAAAATTTATTCTACAGACATTGAACGTCTCGTACGTGAAAAAAGAAGAGCTAGAAGGGAATGGACACAGCACAGATCACCTCAACACAAAATCAGATTTAAAGAGTGCAATAAACGACTCCAAGAGTTGCTTGCATCTGAAAAAACTGCATCTCTTATAAAGTATCTGGAAGGTCTTGATGTCACACCAGAATCTAATTACTCTGTGGCGCGCTGCTAGAAAGCTTAAAACACCCGTTGAGTATAAGAAGGTTGGGTAAGAAGCGATACTGAAAAAGCTAACATATTTGCTGAGCACTTTAAATCCGTTTTTACGCTAAACATATCTACGGGTGTTGCTGATTTGCCGAGTGTAGTCGCTCTACCCCCTCAATCCATAAAGTTTAAGACGCGTGATTTACAAAAATTAATTGCCGAACTCAACCCGAAGAAATCCCTGGGTATTGATGGAATTAGTAACCAGATGCTGATGAAGTTGCCTCGTATTGCAATTAGAACCCTGTTATTCATTTTTAATGCCATTTTACGACTGGAGTATTATCCACACAGCTGGAAGCTTGCCAAGGTTAAAATGATTCCAAAGACGGGCAAAGATCTTACCAAGGCTGAGTCATATAGGCCAATAAGTCTACTATCAACAATGTCAAAACTTTTCGAAAAACTGCTTAAGACAAAATTGTCCTCAATTCTAATTAGTACTGGGTGTATACCGGACCATCAATTTGGTTTTAGAAGTCAGCATAGCACCATTGAACAAACTCATAGATTGGTTCAGTTTATAAGAAGAACTTTTGAAAAAAAAAAGTATTTTTCTGCGCTGTTTATTGAGGTTTCTCAGGCATTCGATAAAGTGTGGCATGAAGGCCTAATTTTAAAATTGAAGACATCTACCAATAAACATTTTAAATCTTTTAGAAAGTTACATTACTTTCCGTAAGTTCAATGTTGTGGAAGGAGACTTTACGAGTATGCCTGAAACTATCTCATCCGGTGTGCCACAGGGGAGTATACTGGGGCCAGTTTTGTATTTGAATTTTACTTGTGATATGCCTGTGAGCAGTAGTATCCATACTTCTACTTTTGCGGACGACACAGCCTGCCTTACTATGAACGAAAACCCTGATGAGACATCCCGAAAACTCCAGGAACAAATTACTCAGTTGGAACTATGGTTAAACTTATGGAGAATAAAGTGTGCTCAGGTAACATTTACCCTACGAAAAAATACTTGTTCCCCCATTAGAATAAATAATCAAATTGTTCCTCAACATTCACATGTAAAATACCTTGGTATACACCTTGATCGACGGCTTACATGGAAATACCACATTGACATTAAGCTAACACAAATGAAACTAAAATTTACTCAGGTACATGGTTCGATTGGTAGAAATTCAACCGTCAGTCTAGATTGCAAACTTTTAATACACAAGTCGATTTTGAAGCCAATATGGTGCTACGGGGTACTGCTTCAGCTTCAAATGTTGAGGAAATTCAACGTAGGCAAAACAAAATTTTACGTTTGAACACATCTGCTCCATGGTGCATCAAAAATTCAAATACACATCGTGATTTAAATATGCCCTTAGTGACTGAAGAAATTGCAAAATACGCAGGCAAATATCTAACAAAACTCGAGTCACATCCTAATCCGCTTGCTCGTAATATCTTGAACTTTACTGGACACATCCGCTTAAAAAAGAGAGATACACGAGCTCTAATATTCAACAGTCCAGATGATGAAGCTGCTTGAAAAATTTTTTTTTCTTTTTGTTGCTTATCACTACTTATGTATTATAAATAACTATCACTAAACTTATGTCCGACATTGGTTGGGCCTAATAACACTGTAATAAAAAAGTTGAGAAAAAACTTATTCAGGTACATATTCTGCCTTTTTTTTTCATCTTCAAATTGTAGTCGTAAGAGTATGTACATAAAAGAAAATAAATGTAAATAAAAACAACATCTATTTAAGAATAGAGTGTTGCCAAACAAGTATTTTTTTTTACCGGGTGCAGTCAAGTTAATAATTAGTGTTTTTTGTGGGAATTCTTACAATTCAAGTTTAAAATTTTTAAACGCACTGATAATCCCAAATTAATATTTTACTTATTAAGTAAAATATTTTTTTATTAAAAATACATTGAAATTGATTATTGAGGGTTTCAGCTGGATCAGCAGGGAACCTTTACCCAAAGCTTTTTAGAACAACTCAACTAGAGTTATTATGTTATAAACTTTCATTTAAACAAATGAGAAGCTCAACAACATATAACAAAGTTGAAACAGCCAATGTAGCAATGGTAAAGTAAGAAAATAAAAAACATGTTGATTATTGAGTTCTTGTTTCAGCTTTGTTATTTGTTGTTAAGCTTCTCATTTGTTTAAATGAAAGTTTATAACATAATAATTCTAGTTGAGTTGTTCTAAGAAGCTTTGGGTAAAGGTTCCCTGATGATCTGCATTAGCAACAGTGAAATGCCCATAGGATCCAACTAAACCCCTCAAGAATCAATTTCAATGTATTTTTAATAAAAAAAATATTTTACTTACGGCCCTTTTCACAATGTACAATTAAAAGCTAACAGGGACTTTAACGGCAACTTTTGTATAAAGAACTGTCAGTTAGAGTTCACGTTAACTGTTGATAATACATTGTGATAATAATAACAAAAATTAAAAATTTTAAAAACCCCCGACTTTTTTCAGAAAAGATGTTATATCTTCTAAACGGCTGGACCGATTTTCTTTAAACATGGCTAAGAACCCTCTCGATCAAGTCATCTTTCAAACAGAAAATTAAAATCGGTCCAGCCGTTTTGCCTGTACGTGGACACGGACAGACACACAGACACACACTACAAACTTATAACACCCCCTTTTTTAGTCGGGGGTTAAAAAGGAACGTTAATAAGTAAAATATTAAGTTGAAATTATTAGTGCGTTTAAAAATTTTAAACTTAAATTGTAACAATTCCCACAAAAAAACACTAATTATTAACTTTTTTATGTTTAATTTTTTGTATTTATTTAAAGAAACATTTAAGTAAGCATATTTGTGTTTTTTGTTTGCCTAGAGTACCCGTAAATTAAAACGTTGCTGTTGTTAAACAAGTTAAAAAAGTAAAATAATTAAAGTTCAATGCTCTCCCTTATAAATTTATAACTAAATAGCCTGCATCGTAACTGGATGATCAATTATTACATTATATTAAATGCCGTTCCTTGTAGGGGTTTACTAAATTCTTATGGTAGACCTTTTCACACTTTTTTACTCTCAATTTTATCTTTACACGTGTTGGTATGTCTATAACTTCATATTATCCTAACCATAACGGTGAAAATTAATTTTTTTTAGTTTGATTCTTTAACCAAACGCTTTGGCCTATTTTATCCTCTTTTTCCTTTGAACTCTTATCATAATTCTGCTTGGCTCTCAATTTTGTCCTCTCTTGATTCTATCTAACGATTTCATGTGAACGTTGAATTTGATATTTTAGAACTTTGCTTTAATCATCCGTGTTATATAGTGGTGTCGGGGATATTTTCAAAGATATGGATTTTTCGAATTCAAACCCGAATAACACTCTCGTCGGTGTTTGTGTTGCTGTTGAATGTTTTCTATTATTATACACATGCGTGGCGTGATGGGTCCATTCGTCCCAGTTGGTACCATCCAAGTTAACGAAATTTCTCAGAAATTCCGCCAATGGGCGATGAGCTCGCTCTAAAGCACCATTCGCTTGTGGATGATAAGGAGTGGTTAGTAGTTTCTTTATGCTTAGCATCTCACACGTTTCCTTGAATAGTCTGGATGTGAAGTCTGATCCATTATCCGTCACCAACATCTTGGGAATAAAGTATCTTGAAATTATTTCCTTAAAAAAGAATTTAGCTACAGTTGGTGCCTCTGCGTCAGGCACGGCTGCACATGCGAAAAATTTTGAAAATCGTGTTGAAAGATGACGATGTATTTATTTCTCCTAGCTGATTCTGGCAACGGACCTACCAGGACCATGAAAACCGTTTCAAAAGGCTTACTTGAAGTGCTTGTTATAACAAATGGCATTTTTTCGATTTTCGAACATTTGTTTTTCTGGCATAAGGTACACGTTATTACATAATTTTTTATTTGTCGATACATACCGGCCCACTGGTTGTTTTGTAATTCTCGAGCTTTTGATCTGGTTATTGTCCCTACATTTATTTTCTCTACTGGAAGGCGACTGTGGGCTAGAGCTGCAAAACTATCGATGGTACTATCGATAGTATCGATAGTTTTATTTTAAGTGGAATATCGATATTTTTTTTCGATAGCGATACTATCGACAAAAACACGCTACTAAAAGAGAAAATCAAAGTCAATAAAAACGGAATGATGGCGACTGTGTAATAAAAAATGCAACATTAATTTCGCCGCCTGTAAACCTTTATAATAATGGTTATCATTACATACATATATAAATGTGAAAACAAATTAATAAGTTTTGATTTGTTTCAACATAAGATGTCAGTTTTTATCTACTAGATGCTAATTGCATAAGAATACAATTATTATGTATCAACATCTTTGATACATGAAGAAATTTGATGGCGGCTAAATTTGACGACCACTGGACTGTCTCCGCTTTTTACATTTAAATAAAAGGTGACGCTAAATAGCTGATTCTCCTTCTGTTAAACCAATACTTTTTAGCTAAGTCCCAAATCACACTATGCAAGTCTTATTGCTAAGCTGATCCGTTTCAGGGAGAGAGAGACGAGGGGAACAGGAACGTTTCTTTTCCCCCCCCCCGTCTCTCTAGCCAAACAAACTAATCAGCTTAGCAATAAGACTTGCATAGTGTAAATTGGGGCTAACTGCAATAGTTTAAGTAATGATGAAAGCTTTTTTATTTTATTCCTTTTTAATTTATTTTTTATTGATCCATTTATCTATCTGTTGGCTTTTTAGTTTATTTTTTTTAAATAACTGTGTATATAAGTGTGTTTGTTGAATATGTGTATTAAAAACATTTAAACTAAAAGTTTAAAAAAATCAACTTGTTGGATTTGACCAGTTTTAAGAGCCCTTCGTATACCCACAATAACAAATACTTTGTGTAGTTTAAATACGAACTTGATACATTTATTACGAATTAATGTAATTTTTAAAAAACTATAAAATACAGAGATCATAAGGAATTTCAATAAAAATGTATGTAAAGTAGTAAAATGCTCACCTTGGTCTTTTTCGGCTATCACTTAAAATTCAAATGTGGCTTGTATAAGTATAAATGAATTCAATAGACAAAACGAAAGATAAAGTAAAGATAAAGATAACAATATTTGCCACTGTTCTTAAACTAAAATAAATTATAGTTGCCAGAGACTAAAGTGCAAATTCAAACGTTCAATTTAGGAGTGAAATGGGGTTATGGATTGTTAACATACTCCCTTCCCCCGGTATCGCGGCTGCCGGGAATACCAAATCAAAACGAAAGGAGTTACAATCCATCTACTCTTCAGGTTTAATGTGCAATACAGCGATTTTTGCAGCAGGCTGATGGTAAGTTCCGTTGGTGGTTTTCACTATGGCGCTTCTGACTTGTCCATCTTTTGCTAATGCCCTTTGGCCAACAATGTCTGGAGAGATTTTGATCAACGATTACAACAAAATCACCTATACTTATGGGTCGTACCTTCTCAAACCATTTGGATCCCCTTGTCATAGAAGGTAAGACTTCTGCTATCCACCTTTTCCAAAATCTATCAGCTAGCAATTGTGAATATCGCCAGGATCGTCTTAAGTATATATCATTATCTTCGAATACAGCTGGTGGCTTGTTACCTGACGGGCTTCCCAGCAAGAAATGGTTTGGGGTCAAGACTTCTTAGTCAGAAGTCTCCAATGGTATATAAGTGAGTGGTCTGCAGTTGACAATGCTTCCAACTTCTAAAAGCAGGTTGTGTAATCTCTCATCATTTAGCTTTTGATCAGGTGTTATTATCTGGTATAAAACAGTTTTTATGGAGCGTACCATCCTCTCCCAGAACCCTCCCATGTGTGGACTCGATGGTGGAATGAAATACCATTTCACATTATAGCCTGTAAATTCCTCCTGGATTAATTTGAAATCGATTTTCGTATACGCCTCTCTCAATTCCTTTTCAGCAGGCTTTAGATTAGTGCCGTTATCACTATATATGCTCAAAGGCGTTCCTCTACGTGCAATGAAATTTCTAATAACGATAACACATGAGTTCATGTCAAGACTAAAGGCCATTTCGAGGTGCACTGCTCGTACAGTGAGACATGTAAACACTACCCCGTAACGTTTTTCGGATCGTCTCCCTATGCATACGACAAACGGTCCAAAGAAATCCAGACCAACATGGGAAAATGGCCTCTGAAAGGCCGACATACGAGCCAGCGGTAGCGGTCCCATTTGAGGAGGATTTGGCTGGGCGTTCCTTATCCTACATAGTAGGCATTTGCTACGGACGGTGCGGAGAAGGGTCCGAAGCCCTGGAATATATTATCTCTGAAAAATCTCATTAATTACGGTTTCGTGGTTAACGTGTTTGTATTTGCGGTGATACCAATTCACAATGAGGTATATGATGTAATGCGTTCTGGGAAGTATAATAGGATTTTTTGTGTCGTAAGATACCACTGTTGTGTACTGAAAACGACTACGCAGACGTAAAACTCTGTTGCCATCTATGAATGGGGATAACTTCTTCAACGCGCTTGCCTTGGGCAACACGCACGAAGGATTTTTTGGCAATAAAGAAAACTCAGAATAATAAGTATGGGATTGTGCAAGTCGAACTAAATACGTTTGGCTCCAGTGAAGTTGTTCGCAAGTAAGACTTAAGCCATTATTTGTAAATTGATGGAGTACTTTTTGTTCAATGAACCTCTTCACATATGCCATACATCTCATCAAACGTTCATATTTCGAAAACCTGTTGTAATCGATTTTGTTGTAAGTGTAGTATTACGACATAAAGGTCTGCAGGAGTGATGTCACCAGTCCTTGAGGTCTCTTCGTATTTTGGCCATTCTTCTTGTGGTAGTCGTAAAAATGATGGTCCTGTAAACCAAGGGCTTGCCGCATCAAAACAGGGTGGTTTCACCCACTTGGTGGCTAAATCAGCTACATTTTGTTTTGAAGACACGAAGCGCCAGTTTGAATTGTCTGTGTTTTCCTGTACTTCTGCTACCCTGAACATGACAAATTGTTTAAATCACCTTGGATCTGACTTCAACCATATGAGTACTGTTTTCGAGTCAGTCCAAAATGTTGTTGATTCAATATAAAGATCGTGGCCGCGAATGATAGTTGTTGCTAGACGGGATCCCAATACGGCTGCACAGAGTTCCATTCGTGGGATGGAAATTGGACGCAAAGGTGCTACCTTTGTTTTGGATGCCACTAATGACGTTTTTATCCCATGTGGCGTCTCTATGCGTAAATATGTTACAGCTGCAAATGCGTTCTCGCTGGCGTCTACGAATATGTGCAAATGAACTTTACTATCACTCTTGCAACCGATTCCAAAATAACTTCTTCGAACGTTGGTATTTTCTACATTTCGCAGTGCAGACAGCCATCGTAACCATTCTTCAGAAAATTCCTCAGAAATAGGTTCATCCCATGCAATTTCCTTGCGCCATACGTTTTGCAGTAATATTTTCATTTGTACTGTGTAATACGACAAAAGTCCTAAGGTGTCAAATATTGACATTAACAATCTCAGTAATTCCCTTTTTGTGGGAAGTCTTTGGACTGACAGTATTTCCGTGGTTATTTTAGTATATTTTAGGTTAAAGGTAAGCATATCATCTTCAGTTCTCCACCATATTCCCAGCACTCTTTCCGGCTCAATAACTTGCTCGATTCTTCTACCTGCCTGACAAAACGATTGAGTACGTTCCATAGATCCTCCCATGGCTGCCACAACCTCTTTGCAGTTTGACATCCAGTTGCGAATGTGAAAGTTACCCTTTTTATGAATCTCGCGTACCTGTTTCGCTAGCAGAATAGCTTCGTCTACGGTATCAACACTGTCCAGCATGTCACCTACATAATGGTTCTTTCTAATTGATTTGACGGCTCGGGGAAATTCTCGTTCAAATTCTGTAGCGTTGGCATTTTTAACAAATTTTGCCAATGACGGAGAACAGCTGGCTCCGAAGGACATTACCTGCAACACAAAAATGTCTGGTTCTCGTTTTTTATCACAGTTTCGCCATAGAAATCTTTGGGAATGAGTGTCACTTTCATTTACTGCAACTCTGTGAAACATTTCCGAAATATCAGCGTTTATTCCGATTTTTCCAATTCTGAAATTGAAGAGAACATTTATGAGTGGTCTAAGTAGATCTGGCCTCTTGTCAAGGCAACTGTTAAGTGATATGCCCTGATGCTGTGCAGCGGCATCCCAGACTATACGAATATTATCAGGTTTATTCGGATTTTTTACCACAAAAATCGGCAGGTACCACTTTCTGGGGAGCTCCTCTTTTATTTCGGACTCACTAAGTTTTCGAATATAGCCCTTTCTTAGCATCTCTTGAATTCGTTCATTAACGCGAATTTTCAAATTTTTGTCCTTTTGTATTCTTCGTTCGAAACATATCATTCTTCTCAATGCCATATCATAATTGTTCGACAGTGTAAGACTATCCGTTTTCCAAAGAAGTCTTACAGTAAACTTGTCATCTGTTCGAGTGACATAATTCTGCATTTTGGCAATAATTTCTTCATCCGGCTTTCGAGACTCAGTTCCATCAGTTGACAATTTTGTTTCATAAGTTTCTATATAGCAATATCATCATGGCACTCGCATACGTGCAGCTGCAATCCTACGCTCATGGTATCAGCCACTTCCAAACCTGTTGATCCATAAATGCTCCATCCAAGACGTGATTTAAGGGCAGCGGGCTCGTCGTCACCACCCTCTTTACATTTTAAAGGTATTGCAACCGTTTTGTTATTCAGTCCTATTATTATTTTAGGAATTACGTTCTTATACGATTCAACCGGAAGTCCGCGAAGGTGTTTATATTTTTCTGCCAATTCAGAAAATATTAATGTCTGTTTAGGTAGATCAAGTACACCCACCGATCGTACATCCTTTAATAAATATTGCCTTGCATTATTTCTAGCAGGGGAAACTTTCAAACTCACCCGCTCTGAATCACTCTCACAACGCAAACTACCGTCTGTCCATTTTACACACAATTTTGAACGGTCACCATGTATTTCGAGTTTCTTCAAAACTGATTTATCAGTCAATGTAGGCCCAGACGCCTCATCCAAAAGAGTGTATTCGATAACTTTTTTAACTTTTCCGTGAATGGTTGTCGGAATTATTCTATATAGTACACTTGATGTTTGCATGCTATGCACCGCAACGATAGATGGTGATGCGTTATTGTTTTCAGTGACGTCAGGCTTATGGAGAAAAGGGTGGTGTTTAGCCTTACAATCCAGAATGCCACACGCTTTACGATTTCTACAAAATTTCTGATCATGTGACACTAGGCACGAGCGGCCGAGTTTTCTGACATGAATCAGATTCCACTTTTCATCATATTTCATTCTCTTAAATTTTTCACACTGTGCTATAAAATGGCCAGTTTTATCGCAAGCAAAGCATTTCGATTCAGTCTGGCGTTTTCGCATACTGCCCTCATTAATCGTTCGTTCCTCGTGTATATTTAGTCGCGGTGTTCTACGTTTTACATTCTCCTGTACACTCAAATATGGCTCTGAAATATATATAACCTCACTTGCGGCCTCTGCTAAATTAAACAGCCAATTACTAAATTCTATTAGAGTGATTACATTAAGTCCCCTTGAATGCATTGCCCATTCCAATATCAATTGAGGCGGTAAACCTTCAATAAATTCTTGAATTAACATTTTGTTATTCAAATGTGCACGTAAATTTGCTGCCTCCATAGTGGCAACAATATTTTTAACAGCTAAAGAGAATATTACGAGCGTGTCTAATTTATTAACATTCACATTTGGACCAGCTCTAAGTTTAGCCAATAAATTATGAATATTTTCCGGCCTGCCAAATAGCATACGCAAGGTTGAAATAACTTCTGGCACAAGTGCAGGCGAAGTAAGTTTACTACTTACAAACTCTAATGCTTTTCCCTTCAAAGCGCGTTGCAAACGTAGCAAATTTTCTTCATTACTAAAACAGCACAATCTCGTCGAGCCCTCATAACTACTTATGAATAGTGGCCACTCTTCGGAACTCCCACTAATTTTCGGCAGTTCTCTTGATATGGCTTGTTCATGTCTTAAAAAAGTACTAGTAGGCACTTGTGGTGCACCTTGGTTTATAACTGCTTGACTCATATTAAAAACGTTTTCGTTTTGATGGCAATCTGTCTGTCTTTTAGTTCTTGCAGCGTGAAATTCATCAAACTTTACGTCTCCTACGCCTATTGCACCATTTGTGTTATCTTTACTCGTGGTAAATTTGGTCCCACTACAATCATCGTTCCCAGACATAATTTTGTATTTACGTTCAAGGAATAACTAATTAATCCTACGTTCTTCTTCTAGACGCTGTAAGTCAATCCCTATGGAATTTTTCACGTGCGCACTTGCATTCTCATTGCCAAATCCCATACCTACCTTATCTGCTGCAACTTCATTCGAAGCCGTCATGGATTCAAAGCCCCCGCCATCACTTGGCACAGTATTGTCCACCGCACTTTTCCAAGCTGTACCCGATGTTGATGCACTGTTACACTTTGCACACATCCAATCGTTTTTTTTCAATTTCAGGGCCGACGCCAACACATTTGAATTGAAACCACCCATCACAAACATCACACTGGACCATCTCATCGTTATCTGGCTGCTTGCACAATGAGCAGCTTGGCAGCGAATCACACCCTGTATTTTCCATCATCTCGGTACATACGTTTTGAGAAATGACGCGTTACGCTAAGGCTTGTGATGCAAGATGTTTTCCAGAAGCCTGGAGGACAGTGTTACAAATCAGTAACAAGTTTTTTACAGAAATGTTGGATTTTACCAGTTTTAAGAACCCTTCGTATACCCACAATAACAAATACTTTGTGTAGTTTAAATACGAACTTGATACATTTATTACGAATTAATGTACGCTTTAAAAAACTATAAAATGCAGAGATCATAAGGAATTTCAATAAAAATGGTCTTGGTCTTTTTCGGCTATCAGTTAAAATTCAAATGTGGCTTGTATAAGTATAAATGAAATCAATAGACAAAACGAAAGATAAAATAAAGATAAAGATAAAAATATCGCCACTGTTCTTAAACTAAAATAAATTATAGTTGCCAGAGACCAAAGTGCAAATTCAAACGTTCAATTTAGGAATGAAATGGGGTGATGGATTGTTAACACAACTTCTTTTTTACTTTAGGGGATGATTAAAAATTCAAGATTTTATATTAGAAAAATACACAATTGATAAGAATCAAAAACTATCGATAGTATCGATGGCATCAAAAAATAATATCGAAACTATAGAATGGAGCCACTATCGATAGTTTTGCAGCTCTACTGTGGGCATCAGCATTTTGATTCGTTTTTTCAGATTTATACCGCATTTCGAAATCATATTCTAAAAGTTTTAGTCTAAGGCGCCCAAATCTTGACCTTTCAGACTAACTATACCCTGGATGGGTTTGTGGTCTGTAAAAATGGTGAAGTGTCTTCCGAGTAAATATGGCCTAAAAGTTTTTGTTGCCCATACGATGGTGACCAACTCCTTCCCTATTGTAGAGTATCGTTTTTCTGTGGCACTTAGTACTCTGCTTGCAAAATATAGTGGTAAATCGCTACCAGGCTCTTCTTGAGAAATAATAGCTCCTAGGGCTTTATTGCTAGCATCCGTCGTCAGAACAAATGGTTTCGCAAAGTCATGGTATTGTAATAGAGGTGGATTCGCAACTGCTGCTTTTAATTTTTCCATAGCTTGCTAACATTCTTGCGTCCATTCAAATTTTACGTTCTTCCTTAGTAGTTTGCTTAGAGGTAAGGCCATTTCAGACGACTTCGGTATAAACTTCCTGTAGTAGTTGATCAATCCCAGAAATGCTTGCAGGTCTTTTATACTTGTAGGAGGTGAAATATCTTTTACTGCTTTAGTTTTATGAAGATCCGGTAAGACTCCATTTTCCGAACATTGGTGCAATAACATGCTTGAGAAGGAAATTGTTACTAATTTTTTTAAGTTTTTTATATCGGAATTGCTTACGAGCAAAAACGAGCAGCTGAATTTTTAATAAATCGTTAGCTGAGACTTCAAACTTTAATGTGATATAAGTCTGGGGCCCAAGGCAGGTTGAGATCAATAGATACAAGCCATAGAAGTTAGAGAAAATAAGTATTTTTGGACAATTATTAGTAGTAAATATTTTTAATTTTTTTTATTTTGAAAATTTTTTTATTTGTATATACATATATATATAATTTACAGCATCCAAATGTATATAAAAAAATTATAATAGTGTAATTATAAGAGTATATTTTAAAAGCACGAAACGATAGAATGTAGCATATATAATTCGGTCATTTGAAACGCATTCACTTAGTACAAATTTGAATGTCTCTGGAGAAAAAAGTAATAAAGATATAAGCCTATTATTTTTGGTACATGATAACTAGATTGTTTATTATAAACTGTAAAAAAAATCAGGTAAATCAGAAGACATAAAAAAATGAATTAATGTCGCTCTTGAACCACTGTGCGACCTATTCCATATCTTATCTCGACCCAGCAAACCATCTGCTGGCAAAATTGGTACTATGTGCATTTTAAAACGTAGTCTGTCCAAGTATTTGTGGTTCACAGTTATAGTTCTTTTGGTACTCATGTTTCCTCCAAAGACTCCTGACAAGGTTTTCTTCTCATTTTCATTAACTTTTATGCCCGATGTCAAAGCTTCTTCCTTTACTAGTGTAGTATCAGCGCCTGAGTCTACCAACTGTACTAATTTTTCCTCTTCTGTTTCTCTACAAAGAAAGCTTATATACGCATCGTTTATCTCACAACTTTCGTTGCTACTACCATCACTTTCCAGTCTCACTTCATTTTTGTGCTCTGAGTGATTAATGTGATGTTCTGCGACGTTTCCGTCCTTGATTACCCTATTATATATATTATTACCTGTCATCATTGTCATATAATTCAGGGATTTTCTTACCGATTCTGTGCATCTTGCCTTAGATATTCTTTCGGTGTGATCCTTGTCTTCCTGACGCACCCCTTTTCGTGCGTTGACCGTTATATTCTTGATATTTGTTTTTGTTACTTGTTTCTGATTATCCTTCTCCTCTGTCAAGTGAATGTTGTTAATATCTAAATGGTTGCAATGATCTATCATAGATTTTCGATGGGATACTTTTGGCCATTGTGCTGCAATTAGTTCTGTGGCATCTGTAAGTAGTCCTTCTAGTCTCTCTCCAAATGCAGATGATGTCTCCGTTGGACTTTTCTTACTATTAAAAATTAGTTCTTGTAATTCTGTTAAAGTTTTTCCTTTTATAAATTTTTCTCTAATAGCCTGGCATAAGGCTTCTATTGTTGTGTAAGTATTCTTCTATTTCTTTAGATATAGCTGGACTTTGTTGATGTTCATGTTACACTTGTAGTTCTTCCAATAAAATATCTATCTTTCCAAATTCGGTTATGTTTCCCTGGCTCTTCACTTTATGCTTTACTAACTCTATATACTCTTGGGTATTGTTAAGGTACTTTATGAGATTCCACACTCGCTCAGAAATTTCCCTGGTCTCCTCTTATGTCTTTCGTAATTCTTTTTTCAAATCCTCCATATAGCTCAAAAATTCCCTAAATCCATTATTATATTTCTATTTTCAATGTTCACTTTCACAAACAAACGTTCCTTCTGTTTAAATACTGCTACACATTTTGAATTTTTCACTATGCGTTTATCTAGTTTAATTTAATAATTCAACACTTATATACATATTTTTACCATTCGTGTTGGTCCCATTTGTCTCGAGCAAATGTTTGATCCTCGTTGAGTTTACCAACAAAGTCTGTGCAACTTAAGGCAGCTAAAATAGCTTATTAAAACCTTGCGTTGTCTAGTAAATGTTGGTATACAGAACAACATATCCTTTTAACAATTTAATTCATTATATTGAAGTTAAGTTGAGCTAAAATAGCTTTCCAATATCAATATACCACCTTCAAACTGCCAAAACGGTATCAAACTGTACTCTTGCTAACACCGGCTGCGCCAAAATGTTGTGTTTAAATTAAACATAGGTTCTTTCTGGAGTATATTAAAAGGATTTATTAAAAACTGTTTAAGCTAATAACTAGTACGTATATTTTACAAATTTAAACCTAGAGGGTCCCGTGGGAATCGCAGGTATTATTCTATAACTATAACGCTAAATACCACTCACTACTCTCTAATTACAACCGCCCACTTATTTAAAATATCTGCAACTAACTAATTACAACTATCTGATTAAAACTACTTATTCCAACTCTCTGCAACTAACTAATTACAACTGATAACTTGTTTTCTTAAAATGAACTATTTATACAAAACTTATTTATAATTTAATATGTTTCAACATTAATATTATGCTTAATAGTTAATATTATTATTGCTAACTTATTATTATTAAGCTTCTGACTGAATTACGGGTTGTTCCATTCTGATTCACAACACTACACTGGAATTGCCCTATAATTTATTTACTACCGCGGTAAAACCACCGTAGCAAATATGCTTTAATTCCTACCCTGGAATTGTTCTATAATTCCTACAATGGAATTGTCCTATAATTCCTACACTGGAATTGTCTTATAATTTATTTACTAACGTGGTAAAAGCACTCTAGTAAATATTCTTCAATTCCTACCCTGGAATTATCCTATAATTGATTCACCACCGCGGTAAAACCACCCTAGCAAATCCGTCCTAAATCCCACTAGTAATTTATCACAGTATTAAAACCCTCGTGATAAACCACCTTACCCAAACACGGCTCGCACCAGACAGAGCGCCTTTTCATGTGCGAGCAGGGTGACCGATGACATTTTTCAAAAAGTGACACTAAATAGGGGATTTATCAAAAAAAGGGGGCAAAATTTAAAAAAAGCGAGAAAACAGCACTAAACTTTTTATTTTTAATGTATTTTCATATAACTCACCCTAAATAAAGGGGGTCAAAAAGTGGCAAGACAGTTGAAAAAGGGGAAACGCAGTCGAAAAAGTGGCAAATTGCCACTTTAGTCGGTCAAACGGTCACGCTGTGTGCGAGCACTCCTCCTACACTTTTTGCTAGCTGCGCTGCTTTACTGTACCATGGCGTTTTAATGATGATTTTAATATTGAAAAGATATGTTAGCTTTGTTAAGCGAGTGATGTTCAGTGGATGTACTGTCAATTAATGTTGCTATTGCTTACTAGGGGGTTTTTAAACTAAAATCCGTTAAATTCAAATTACTATTCTACTATTCTGTAGCACTAATCAAAGTAAATAAATATCCAATCATTAATTAGTTAATTCCAAGAGCACAATAATAATATGTATAACAATAATATGCTATATTATATAAAAATACAAAAAAATAGTTGTTGACGGCAAAAACGAGCGTCACAGCAACTTTTATCGTCACATTCAAACATATGTATATACATTAGAGTGGCCGTTAATTGTATGGAGATTTTTTTTATTTCTTCTACTCTCACCCCCTCCCCCCCCCCTCCCCCCCCCAATATCGGTTCAGTTTTATGTAAAAAAAAATACAAGAAAATTTCATACCGTTTTAGGGGGTGCGTCCGGCCGTCAAAGTTGGCCTTCAAGCCCATTTTTCAATGTAATTTTTTGCACACCCAGCTAAAAAAATTATATATGGTCCATATATTTTTAATAAATAAATGTATATAACTATATATAAATATGTATGAATTCATGTATGGAAATATATGGGATTATACATGGCAAAACTATTATATATGAACTAATATATGGACTAATATATGAAATGTATTACAATATATGAGCTCATATATGGAAATTTAATTATGAAGCTCTTCATATGTGAATCCATTTATAGAAATAAGATGCAATATATGGCGCCATATAAAAATACATGCGTACATAATATCTCACATAAGATCGCATTTGCAATCAAAAAAGCTTAAATTTTATTAATTCGATCTTTTTCCATCTTTTTTATCACTGGTGAATTGGAAGTCTGTTAGAAAATACATACGCATAAGCAAAGTTTATATGCGTAGAGCCTCAAGGTTTAAAATATAAAAACTCGTGTAACAAAAAAAATCTTTTTTGTTGATTTTATATATTGTGGGTCTATTTAATAAATCAAATAATCAAAAAGATAATGCAGCCATTAAACAAAATTCATATAACTGCCAAAAATAATATTGAAAACTAGTGTTAGTATAAAAACGGTTTATTTTTTCTTTTATAATTGCATTAGTTTTTAATCTGATTTCTTAAATTATATGTTGTGTACTATTGTGTGTTTTATGTGTTTTTACTAATCTATTCACATTTTCTCTTAAAATGTCGAATGAAATGTCTTTTAGTTCGTTTTGAATTATTTTGTTCGAACAAATGTTTCATTAAACACAACCTTTCTCCACAAAATCTTACAAAAAAAATTATTTTAATAATTTAATTTATTGCACAGCAGTGCGCTTTTTGAATCAATATGAACTTTGCATTCTATATAGGGAATACACATTCATGTATGAAAATGTATGAATATATATTATCATATATGTCCATATACCCTCATTTTTCGGATCCGGGATATCATATATGCTCCATACATATTTTTTTAGCTTGGCATATATATTTTTTTAATGCATGTTTTATTTATTGTATCTTCAAATATGAACTAACAATAAGTATACAAATCTTAAATCTGAAATATAATTATTAGGTCCAACCAATGTCGGAGATAAGCTTAGTGATAGTTATTAATAATACATAAGTAGTGATAAGCAAAAGAAAAAGAAAAAAAGAGTTTTTAACAGTTGAAACTGAAGCAGTGCCCCGTAGCACCATATTGGCTTCAAAAGCGACTTGTGTATTAAAAGTTTGCAATCTAGACTGAGGGTTGAATTTCTACCAATCAACCAATGTACATGATTTTGATGTACCATGGAGCCCATGATACAATAATACAGGTAGCCGCGAATCTACAACAAATGTACAACAAATAAAACAACAGTGATTTTTATTGCTGTTTTGTGATTGACAAGAGAGACAACCAAGAGGAAACAATATACATGTATTTGCGTTTTCTCTTGGCTTTGCAAAGCATGTTTGTATTAGTACAGTTTTAATAGGCACTGTGCGCGTGTGTTGGTAAAACATAAACACCACTTGGCAGATCAAATCACGAAACAAGCAAAACAGCTGGCTCTTCGCGGTTACCTGTATAATTGTATCATGTTGGAGCCGATGTTATCAAACGTAAAATTTTGTTTTGCCCTCGTTGAATTTTCTCAACATTTGAAGCCGAAGCAGTGCACCTTTTTGGCTTCAAAAGCGACTTGTATATTAAAAGTTTGCAATCTATACTGAGGGTTGAATTTCTACCAATCAACCAATGGACCTGAGTTTATTTTAGTTTCATTTGTTAGCTTAGTGTCAATGTGGTGTTTCCATGTAAGCCGTTGATCAAGGTGTATACCAAGATATTTTACATGTGAATGTTGAGGAACAATTTGATTATTTATTCTAATGGGGGAACAAGTATTTTTTCGTAGGGTAAATGTTACCTGAGCACACTTCTGATACCTTTATTATCCATAATTTTAACCATAGTTCCATCTGAGTAATGTGTTCCTGGAGTTTGCGGGATGCCTCATCAGGGTTTTCCTGCATACTAAGACAGGCTGTATCGTCGGCAAATGTAGAAGTGTGGATACTACTGCTCACAGGCATGTCACAAGTATAAATCAAATATAAAACTGGCCCCAGTATACTCCCCTGTGGCACACCGGATGAAATAGTTTTAGGCACACTCGTAAAGTCTCCTTCCACAACAGTGAACTTACGTGAAGTAATGTAACTTTCTAAAAGATTTAAAATGTTTTTTGGTAGGTAAGTCTTCAATTTTAAAATTAGGCCTTCATGCCACACTTTATCGAATGCCGGAGAAACGTTAATAAACAGCGCAGAACAATACTTTTTTTCTTCAAAAGTTCTTATAAACTGTTCTATGAGTGTGTATAAAATCCGTTTTTACGCCAAACATATGTACTGGTGTTGCTGATTTGCCGAATGTAATCGCTCTACCCCATCAACACATAAAGTTTAAGACGCGTGGTTTACAAAAATTAATTGCCGAACTCAACCCGAAGAAAGCTCCGGGTATTGATGGAATTAGTAACCAGATGCTTATGAACTTGCCTCGTATTGCAATGAGAATCCTATTATTCATATTTAATGCCATTTTACGACTGGAGTATTATCCACACAGCTGGAAGCTTGCCAAGGTCAAAATGATTCCAAAGCCGGGCAAAGATCTAACCAAGGCTGAGTCATATAGGCCAATAAGTCTACTATCAACACATTCAATAACAATCAAGTTGTTCCTCAACATTCACATGTGAAATATCTTGGTATACACCTTGATCGACGACTTACATGGAAACACCACATTGACTCTAAGTTAACTCAAATGAAGTTTAAATTAACTCAGATACATTGGCTGATTGGTAGAAATTCAACACTTAGCCTAGACTGCAAACTTTTAATATACAAGTCGTTTTTAAAGCCAATATGGTTTTACGGAATTCAACTATGGGGCACTGCTTCAGCTTGAAATGTAGAGAAAATTCAACGAAGGCAAAATAAAATTTTACGCATGATAACATCGGCTCCATGGTACATCAAAAATTCAAATATACATCGCGATTTGAATATGCCACTAGTGACTGAAGAAATTGTAAAATACGCAGGCAAATATCTAACAAAACTCGAGTCACATCCTAATCAGCTTGCTCGTAATATTTTGAACTTTACTGGACACATCCGCTTAAAAAAGAGAGATACACGGGCTCTAATATTCAACACTCTAGATGATGAAGCTGCTTGAAAACACTTTTTTCTTTTTGTTGCTTATCACTACTTATGTATTATTAATAATTATCACTAAGCTTATGTCTGACATTGGTCGGGCCTAAAATTTTTTTTATAGATTTAAGATTTGAATACTTATTGTTAGTTCATATTTGAAGATACAATAAATAAAAAACATGCATTAAAAAAAAAATTATCGATGACTGTCAGCAAATGTTTGGTATTATTTAAGAAAAATTGATGTTGATGTTGCCGTTCATTTTGTCGTCAGTGTTTTTGATGTCGTGTTCTGTTGAATTTGAAAAATAATTTAAATGGTAAAAAAGTGAAATATAAGAAATACCAAAGTACATATAAAAATGTACATATTTATTTGAAAATATTTCTTTAAAAAAAAGTGAAAAATATAATATGGACAAAATTAAAATTATCAACCCCAACCAATTTGAAAAGCTTTTGGAAGAGTTGGAAAAAGTACTTCTTTTGCTAGAGGATTCCGCAGGGGTAGTGTTCCTAATTATTTCAAGGTACAATGGGAAAGTGTTGTGACTGCACTAAATTCTCTCGGTCCACCAAGTACAACTAGTGGTGAATGGCAAAATGTAAGGTAAATAATGTGATGGGAGAGTATACTGTATGATAAAATTATTTTTACAGATCTGGCGGGACTTGAGGTTTAAATTAAAAAAAGGTTGGAAACAGTGCTGAGTGTGAAGCAGCTGGAAGCGGGGTATATCAACAACTAGCACTGAGCCCCTTCGGAGGAAGCTCCAGTCTCCAATAAACGTTATATACATCCATATCCAATACATGCTTAAATGTTAAAAGGATGAACATTACTCATTATTTTCCAAAAACATGACAGAATTTATCACTTACTTTTCCTTGGGTAACTGGCAAATGCACGACTTTTGTCTTAGAAATTTTATTTTCACTGTTAAATTTTTTATTTTCATCGTCCCAATAGGAAAGAAAAACATTTTATTTTAATTTATTTACAAAGCTTTTACTTATTCAAACACACTTTTACCAAAAATAGTAGACAATATGAATCAGCTGACTCAAATATTGAATATGTGTATTACATATATCGATAAACAGGCAACGTCGTCATAACACTGTTAGGCAATACAAAGCATTGATGTTGTGTTATATTGATGTTGCTTCAAAATTGACGACGATGTTGCCGACGCCAAATAGAATAAGTTATGAGTTTCAGAACTCACAGTAAAATAAGCATTTCTGCCGTTAGAACTCACTTCAAAATTTTTTGTATTTGAGGTACTCATAGAGTATTCCTCAAGGGCACTTTATTTGTGTTTTTTTTTGTTTGCGGTTTTTTTTTGTTTTTGTTATTTCTACTATGTAAAAAATATAAATAATATAATATAATAATAAAGCTCATTTATTAAAGACAGTAGGTACCTATTACGAATAATATGTACTACGAATATTTTTTGTATAATTTTTTGTTTGTTTAGTAAGTATGTAAGAAAAATTCCGCTAATCGTCTGTTCGGTATGAAGGTACAACGAGAACTTTATGAAAAGAAAAAAATATATATAAATAATGATATGTTTATGTATAGAAAAAGGTAAAAAAATAGAAAAAAATTGTATTTGAAACAAACCGCCCAAAAAGTATTGTTGAAAAGCTTAAGATCAACCAGGTTTAAGATTAGAACATATGTAAAAGCATTCTATTAATAGATATAACTAGATATTTTCTTCCGGCAAGGCGTGAGGGATGTTGAGAATCAGAATTGAACAACCCTCGTACCCGTTCATTGCACTAATTTGTTAACGCAGCAGCAACCAGTTCATTCACTTGGTTGTTTGCTAAATTCTTTGCGTTGACAAATTATGCAGTAGCGATATTTCGTAATTGGGTCAAAAGCTTAATAATATTAAAGAAATAAGTTAGCAATAATAATATTAACTATTAGCATAATATTAATGTTGAAATATATTAAATTATTAATACGTTTTGTATAAATATGTAGTTCATTTTAAGAAACCAAGTTGTAATTAGTTAGTTGCATATAGTTCTAATAAGTAGGCAGTTGTAATTAGAGTAGTGAGTTGTATTTAGCAGTTATAGTTATAGAGTCATACCTGCGATTCCCACGGGACCCTCCAGTTTTAATTAATTTTTCGACAATTCCAGTGTAGGAATTATAGGACAATTCCAGTGTGTTAATTAAAGGATATTTGCTACGGTGGTTTTACCGCGGTAGTAAATAAATTATAGGACAATTCCAGTGTAGGAATCAAAGGATATTTACTACGGTAGTAAATAAATTACAGGAAAGTTCTAGCGAGGAACTGGTAAGTGTTTATCACGGAGGTTATATCACGGTGATAAACTATTAGTAAGTGCAACGTACGGAAATTCCAGTGAGAAATTAGCATATGTGTACTACGGTGGTTTTACCGCGGTAGTGGACAAACGGTATCAGGATATTATTTAAGGGGCTGCGAATCCAGCAAAGATTTATTTCCAGTCAGGGTCTGTAAACATTCGCGTCAGGATATCATTTAGTTAAATTTAAGTAGACATAGGATTATTATGACACGATCCTGGACAGCGATGAATTTACCCCAGCGAAAGAAAACGTCGTTACAATGATTTTAATACAAGTACCCAGAAAGGTAGAATTAGTAAAATCGTATCATTCTACTTTACAGCTTGCCGTATCGTTCAACTTTGTGCACAAGTTATAGAAAATGTAACAGTTTGCACAGCACTTTTTTTTTGTCTGGCATTAAATACGGCGTTTTTGACATTCGCTACAGAAAAACCTGTTTTCTGCAGATTCCTACGTCAGCAGTGCTACCACCACATATTTTATAACTAGTAACATGCATTGTATATGGTACGGTTTTTGTCAGCTGACACGCAACATCACGATACGATTTTACTAATTCTACCTTAAGTATTTAGCAGTTTAATAATTCTTGTATAATAATAACTGAAACTATTTTTCCATCTACTGATACCAATATTAATGTTTGGTCACATAATTTTGGACATATGGCATTTTTAACCCCCGACAGAAAGGGGTGTTATAAGTTTGTATTTTGTGTCTGTGTATCTGTTGCCAGTCGGGCTTGTTTTGGCTGGATTGTCCCGCTTTTTAAGTACCTGTCCAGTTTCAAGCTAAAATAAAATTTGTCCAGCTAAAACAATTTTCCACAAAATGTTCTTAATATATATTGCCTTAAATTTCTAACGATACACTATACGTCGACTATTGCTGTCTCGCGCAGTTTACATGATTCGTAAAATGAAAAAATATGGTCCTACTTTTTACTGAAAATTGAAAGCAATGAATTAGAAAATTTACGAAAAGCTATATGTTTCGTCCCTTCAATACCAGCTAGTAACGCATTTTGTGAAAGAGTTTTTAGTATCTTAAGCAATTTATACAAAAAAGAAAGAAATCGAATATCTTTCGATCTTACTAGAGCGAAAATATTAATACGAGCTATCTTAGAGAAATCTTGCAAAGATCTTCAAAGATTTCTTCAAATACCTAAAGGTTTGGAATTAGCAAAATCCGTAAGCGCATATACAAAATATATGTGGCAGAAAAAATAAAATTGGGTTGTTGAGTTTAAGAGTTACAAAACTGTTGGCAACCGTTGGCTCCAATAGTTACGTCTTAAAAACGTCTTGATGGATATAATTTAATTTTATATCTTTATTACGTTACTTTATTGCATTTGTAATGTAAAATTTAGCAAATATTTGCTCCTGCCACCTAACACACCATATAAACGGTATAACTCTATTCGATCAGCTGTTCAGGCTGAGCACAACATGTTGACTAATGTACACATTTTTATTAATTTTTTACACCAACGTACATACAAATCAAATCGTTTTTTTTTTTGTTTTGTTTGTGTCTTTTTAGTATGACTTTTTTTCGCTATTAATTTTAATATGTACAGCTACGATCAAAATAATATCAGTACGACATAATATGGACACCTAACGTTAAAATTCAAAAAGGGTTAACTTTAAAACTAAATCTAACACAACTAAAATAAATAAATTGTTTTGTACACAATTTACTTAATTTATACTATCATCTATTCGATAACAGATTATATAATTAATGAATATGCTACGATGGTCGAACTGGAAAATCAAATAATTTTAATATATTTTTAAGATACCGGTTTGTTATTTTTTTATATCTCGCTTTTTTTATATAAATAATTATGTATTTTTAGTACTAATCTAGTTGATCGCGCGTTTTGCAGTCCTTTTAATTTTACCTTAAATTTTTTATTAGCTAAGGAAATATTTATTTGCTTATTTTTTATTACTCCAAATAAAGATATAACGAAATTAATAAACAAAAAAAATACTTCCTTAGTTATCAAAAATGTTGAAGATCAAAATTAAAAGGACTGAAAAACGGATTTATCTTTTGAAATTTTAAACTTTTGTTATTTCACTTTGTCATAATATTTTTTCGTTTTCATGTATAAATTTTATTTATCGCCCTATTACGGTTTACAACTCAACTCAACCAATGCTCGAAAAGACAAGGATTTCATATATGCTATGTTTTTTGAAACCATAGTAGCCATCACAAAACATTAATAAATAAATAGTTTTAGTTTTGGCCTTTATTTTTAGATTTCATGTTTTATGAACGTGGCAACAATATTAGTTGACAATGGGATTGGTCAACAATAGAAATAAAAACCAAAACCATTTAGTTGTAAATCATAATAGGGGCCTTATTTAATATATTTAATTGTCATATTTCTTAGCTTTTGCTACCATTTTTCAATACTAGCTATATAGCACTAGCAAAGTCTTATTCACACTTCAATTACCAAATGTTTATGGAAATCTATGCCGTTTACACCATGTTTTTTTTTACATTTGTCAAGATTTTTTTATCCAAAACAAAGACCATTAACTGAAAAATTTCCAAAACTACAACCAAACAACTACAATGTAGTCAATTCACACACCTTTTTAAGCATACCTTAGCTAATTAAATCATCTTTTATATAAATTAGGGAATTCATAATGAGTATAGGTATTAAAATTTTAATGTGGCAATATTACGCTATCTTAATTTTTTCATTATGAGCAATCAACGATATAAATCAGTGATGCCAGTTTAGTGCCTTTAGCACTAGATTTAGTTTTAAGTCATAACAGTGCGCATTTTTTTCAAGTTGGAGATTTTTTTTTTAAAAGGCACTAAATTGGTGCTTTTTTAACTTTGAATTTAGTGCGTTTTACAATTAGACTAAATTTAAATTTGTGATAGTCTTGTAGCTTGATAAAAACGCGAATTAAGATTTTATCACTTCTTTGAAACTCTAAATTTAAACACATGCATACATACTCAATCTAACAAGGTGATTGTACTTGCTTATTTGCGTTCCTTCCTAATTATCAAATTTTCTATAAAAATACTGAAAAAACTTAATAAGAATATGAGAATTGGACGTAAAACGTCTTAGTTGTATGCATGATACAATAAATAAATTTTTTATGTCAAAAATATCTCATGCCATGGGTGACCAATATAAATTTAAAAATATGTAAGTGAGCGAAAAAGATAAACACACAGGCAGAAACAATTAATAAAAGTAATTCTTATATAATTTTTTTATAACAGAATTTTTTTCTAGATAACCGTCTCAACAAAAAGGAATAAATAAACATTATTATTCAGTTTAATTCTGAGTTTAAAACTACTAAAACCAATTTGTAAAAGAAAATAATTTTTAATTTAATTTTAAAGCAAAAGCATTTTTTTAACATAAACAGCATACATAATAAATTTCTCGCAGTGTGTTTGAGAAAAATTTGTTAAGAGATAAGCAAAAATTTGTCTCAGATAAGACTAAATGAAAGATAATAAAACTACGTGTGAATTCGATTTGCAAAAATTTGCTACATGATGTTCACCCATGGATTAGACCCTTTTTTGATACGAAATGTTTTCTTTGCAGTATTTATTCAATTGGATGAAAGACAGATAGGGAACTACATACTTTCTCATTCACAGAGTGCAGAAATGGCTATCACGAAAAAAGTAATTGATTTTAGAGCTACATAAATCGCTACATAATTTCAAAATTGTAAAAAAAAATTTGTAAATTTTATTCAAGTGTTTTGATATTTCGACTATAGTGGATGATTTAATTTAATATATAAAAGAGTAAAAATAAAATTTGAATTCAAATGTTTATCCTGCACATACATATCTATATATATATAGGGTGTTTTTTTAAGAGGTATAGAACTTTGAATTGAAATAAAACACAAGAAAATCGTTTTAATGTCCATTAATTTGGCTTTATTGGAAGGATAATTTTATGCCATTTATGTTTAAATATGATTTCGGGCATGTGGCCACCGCGGCTGGCTCGAATAAAGCCAATTCTACAGGTCCAATTTTCAACCACTTTTTCGAGCATATGGGGCCGTATGTTGGCAATAACGCCACGAATGTTGGCTTCCAAGTCCCCTAACGTTTCTGGTTTGTTGGCGTAGACGAGCGACTTCACATATCCCCAAAGAAAATAATCCAATGGTGTCAAATCACACGATCTTGGTGGCCAATTGACAGGTCCATTCCGCGAAATTATGCGCTCATCGAATGTTTCCTTCAATAAATCGATTGTGACGTGCGCTGTGTGGCATGTAGCACCGTCTTGTTGGAACCACAACTCATCCACATTCATGCCATCCAATTCGGGAACAAAATAGTCGGTTAGTCGGCTCCAATTGCTGTGCACGGTGGCGAATCGATTCATTCGGGTCCTCTTCAACACTTTGCTCTACAGCGGCAATTGTTTCTTCGGTGCGCACTGTTCGACGTCTCTGCGGATGCGTATTATCACATAGAGTAAACGTAGTGCGAAAACGATCCATGGTTAACCGAATTAATTGCTCTGATGGACGATTATGTCGACCATAAAATGGACGGAGCTTGCGGTAAACTTCGCGAACTGAACCATTATTTTCGAAATAAATTTGCACGATTTGCAAGCGTTGTTCTTTTGTCAACCTGTTCATGATAAAATGGCAAACCAAACTAAATATTAATCACTTGACAGCTGACAAAATGGCCGCCAGTTAAAAAAGTGATGCCAACTTAAAGTTCTATACCTCAATAAAAAACACCCTTTACATACAAACATATTTATTGCATTTGGCACTTCACTGAATTTGTTCAATTATTTATTTAGCTTTTTCCAGAATTTTTTGTTAAGTGTGTAGATTATACACTTTTTAACAATATAATTTATGCAACTTTCGGTATATTAGTAATTTTGACGAGTAACCAATTTGATGATGTATTTGTAACACGAAAAATGATTAATTTGCTAAAAATTTATAAGTTGATGTAGGTACTAAAACTGAGAACAAGATACTTGCTTGCTTAATCTACTTGATGTACATTCAGGGTGACCGATGACATTTTTCAAAAAGTGGCACCAAATATGGGATTTCTGGAAAAAAGGGGCAGCATTAAAAAAACGAGACAACTACACTAAACTTCTTCTTTTTCTTTTTCACGGTTTGTGCTCACTTCTTCTAGGTACTAAATAAAAATTTTAAATCCATTTAATTTTAATTAAATATGAGTGTAGAAATATACACGAACATTTGCTATTTAATTTAACGATATTTTCAAAATAACAACCACATTAAAATCGACCGAAAAATTATAAAGTTGTAAGCAATGGAGTGAATAAATCCATACTTTCCGAATATTTTATTTTTTTCAACGCTTTATGAGTTCAGTTGCTCACACGCAAATATATTGAATTTATTATTTGTTATTTTTATAAATTTTGACTTTGTTATTATTTGGATTTATTCACTCCATTGCTAATAACTTAGTAATTTTTCAGTCGATTTTCTTTAGGTTGGTCTTATGTCGTACGTACATGAACAGAAACCAGACGTTTTTTTTTAACGATTTGTACTTTTCTGTCTGCATAGAATCACTGTAAAATACTATTTTTTTCAAAATGTGCCCTATTTTCATCGATATATTTTGAACCGCTTTAGTAATCAGTGATCCGATAATACATATTTATTCGTCATCTCAATACATTGCATTTCAATCAGTGTACGAAAAGAAACTGTACATTATTTAATGTAATTTACACGGGGTAAGATATGACATCTATCTACTTTGTGTATGTTTACATATACACTACACGATAAGAATCACAATGATTTTTCAACTCAAGTAATATACCTTATAAAGCACTCTGCTTGACGGCTTATAGCATTGAAATTAAAATTTTTGTGTAAAACTATGTGTAAATACACTATATTTTAGTGTTCTTTGTCAAAGTGTTAGTGCTTCATAAGCAAAGACTGTAAATATATGTACATCCATTCATGCATGCATGAATGTATGTTCATATAAAGATGTACAATTTAAAAAAAAAAATTTGTTTTCGTTGGGAGGTAAGTAACTAGGTGAGAAAATTATTGAGAGTATAAAGCAGCACACATTAAAACATCAGTGTTGCCGACTTCTGCGATGTTATCTATAAATGGAACAAACCTATTTTTCCTCAACTATATTTGAATTATATATAAATATCTTATGTAATTTTAATATAATTTCGCTCCAACATTATTGTATCCTCGAATTATTCAGTGGAAAGAATTTTCCAGTTTGCACTTTTTATAATCAAGTTGCATACATATTTTGTTCACATTTCGTGTTAAATTGAAATATTATATAAAAGGTATTTTGTTTGTCATTTATATTAAATACATGTAAATCAAAAATTAATGTTTCGCTGAATTAGTAAAGTCGAACACTTAAGTATGGAACTAAACGTGTGGCAAACCTTTAACTGATGGCATAAAATCTTCCACAGGCTCATCAAAATTTCATAAATTACACTTCCACATAAGTAGAATTGTTAAGTTTTCAAATTTTTTATTTTTATACAATTTTGCATTTTTTTAATATTTTGAAATATTAATACATTTATATTAACCTTTTACAGGGATTTCTTAAACTAATTTCTATAAAAACTTATATGTTACTTTACGCCACTTTTATTGCATGTACATTAGGGTCATAACTTTTTTTCATTTTCTTTTGATTCTTTAAATAATATTGACAGTAAGATAGATCATTGGGAGAATGACGTCCAAAAGTTATTATATGTACATGTTTATTATATATTTGAATAATTGTTTATCTTATACATATCGGTACGTAGAATTGAATTTCAAAACTCGCTACATGCAACGTTAAAAAACGTTTAATAAAGTAGGTGTGGCATATACAGTTTATGTCCTTTCGTTATTTTGTTGGATAGAAACATAGTAAATTTTTGCAGAAGAAAAAATATTTTACTTAAAACATATGTACAGCAGCTTAAAACATGTGTAGCAGGAGCGAGTTTTTAAACTACGCACTTATTGCAGTGTTTTGGAATTAAATTTTCTTCAAGTAGCAAGTTGTGTTCCTAGCAAATTGTTTTAGTTTGTTCTACTTCTCGGTCTAAGGGCGTTAAAGAGCAGAATGGATCAATATTATTTTTATTATTACTATGATGCTTTATAAAACATAAGATTAAAAATTTAAATTTTCTATTTCTCGCAAATCTACACCAAAATTAACACTATGTTTTTTCCGGTTTTAATAATTTATAATATTTTTCTAATACCTTTGGGACCTACTCTTAAGCAATAGTGCTCCACCCAGCAATTATTTTTTTAGAATTTTTTAAATTTATCGGCAACGGAAAGTACTACAACTACACAAAGCAATAAAAGGTGCACATTAGGGTTGTTATGGCTGCAAAGGACGAGTTTTGTGCTGTTCCATTCAAGCAAGAAGTTTTTTTTCTCACTAGACAATGCAAAGAAATAGTTTTCGAACTCAATCCAATTTTTAATGCAATTTTCAGTAATCATTGAGCGATTTGCTTGTTTTTTACTTCAGATACTAAAGCTGCAAGGTGTTATTTGTCAAAAATCACTGCTATCGTGATTTATATATGTATATACCTACAAGTAATGTACATACTTATGTACATATGTATATAGGAATAGAGCACCGTAAATATAATTACAAAAAATTTTGTTTATTAATATTTAAAAATTGGATTAGTTGGAAGTTTTATCCCTGTAAAACAGAATTGGGATTCCGGCAACACTGAATAGAATATGAGATTAAACCAACCCAAGAAAATTGCAGACGGACGACGCCATGCACTCTATACTTATCTCTTAATAATTTTAAGCCAGGATTGCCAACTTTTACACATGTAATGTGAAACCGTTCTTCTTGTATTAAGTTTGGCAATAAATTGAGGACAAAAATCTACATCACTTTTTAACTTTTGCAAGTTCATATGTGCGTAATAAAAAAATATGGTTTTTCTTGAATTTACCCTTGGATTTTAGGTTTAATATTGCAATACTTTTGAGTAAAATAATAACATTGTGCTTTACAAACTTATAAGACTTCCAAATTTTTAATAAAAAAATACTTGAAAATTCATAATATTGTTTGCTTTGTAACTTCAAATTGCTCAAAATACGCATTTGTATGAGTGGAATTTGACATTTTCCATGGCTAAAATTGGTTAATAATACTTTACACTCTAACCATAATACATATGTAGTAGAAACTGAAACTCGTTAAGAATCCACTGGCCATAATTTGCAAATGCATAGAATTTAATTACATAATTACCGATAAAATCATAGAAAGTCTGAATACAAAAGAGTATGAAAGCAGGATTAATTTTCGTCTTCCCATTTTACCGAACTTGGCAAGAAAAGTATGAGAAAACATTACTTGCGTAAAAGTTGGCAGTCCTGTAGTTAAAAACAATACATACTTAAATATGAAGTGTGCAGTGGGCAGTTGCAAGCAAAATAACACCAAAAATTTTTTTACTTCTACTGTTTTCCGAAAAATAAGAAGCAAAGAGCATACTCGTATTGCAATCAAAGTAATGCAGTATTTTATTAAAAATTACATAATTTGATTTAAAAATTTTCAGCATGCATAAAGAAATTTCAAATTATAAATTTAAAACTAATTTTATTTTATTTATTTTTTTTTTTGCATTTTAAGTTCTAGTTCAAAAGTCATAATTGATAATACACCCTCCTATTGAGATGTTCATAATATGTATAGCCGGCACATATGTATAAGCAAACACAATTTTTAATATCTTTGTGGTTATCTTGGTAATATATGCTACATACAAAATATTTCATGCTTGAAAATATGAAAAAAAGTTTAGTTTTTTAATATTTGTGCAATAAACGAAAATTTTGTAAATTTTACGAAAAGTTTAGCTGGTGCAAGGAAACATATTTCGTAATTATACGAGTTTCGTTGTGTTACAAAAATTATATATAGTACCATATTTTTCGTTTATTTTATTGAATTTAGAAGAAAATAAAACATTTTTATAAACTTGGAAATTTCCAAAAATAAACAAAATATTGAAATATAAAAATAAAAATTGCTGTTTTGTTAAATTTTTTAATTTTTCCTCCATTTCTTTTCATGTCATTGTGCAACTTTTAATAGCCAGTTTGATTCGTGAGTTTTAGTGCAAAATATGTAATGTAATGTATGGGAAATACAGAGGCTGTAACAATTCCACTAAAATTATATTTTTTTATGATTATTACAAACTTCAGTTCCAAGAATTACATATTATTCTACAAACTTATTTTTCAAATGCAAGGCAAAATAATTTCCTTGCAGATTTTAATATTTTAAGCTTTTTATACAAAATTTCGTATATAACACGAAATTGTTTTTCATTAGTCATGAATTTCTTTTGTAATACAAACATAATTTTTCGTAAATCTAATGATAAAATATTTGTAAAAATAGAAAATGTTCTTACTTACAAATAAACAAATACCATTTCTCCTATCTACGAAGGATTTTGTAATGTAAAAATGAAAAATATATATTTGTAAAATGAACCACATTTTTTAATTTATTTTACCTATGATATATATTAACAGCCTTATTCATAAAAAAATATTTCAGGTTTATTAAGCGCTTATGTGACATATTTCTATGGGAAATTTGTCAAATAAACCTGTAATAAACCTAAATTATTTTTTATGAATTAGACCGTGTGTATTTGTATGAGGTATATGTATGAGGCTGTCAGTTCACCGCACATTAGATTTTTGGTTGCTGATAAATACACAATATATGTTACCAACTATCAAACGAAGTTAGAGTAAACCGCATTTTGGTATTCTTAAAAAATGGAGCTGGAAAATAGTTTTTGTACAGATCATAATTTTGCAAAGTATTAAGCAATTAAATAATCAAAAAGAGCAATTGTTTAAAAAACTAGATGTGGGTTACACCACTTTATTTCTGGTGGATTAAGTAAACCATAAAGTTCTTTAAAGTTAAAAGTTTTATATTTTTCTTCATGTATAGCGAGTGCCAGAGACATCAATATTCAGCTTCAATATGTGTGGTTGTGTGCGTTTGTTTTCCAAAAATAGTCACACATATACTATTGGTGTGAATATTTTTTTATAAAAAAACGCACACAACCACATATTGAAGCTGAATATTGATGTGTCTAGCACCCGCTTATGGCTTAAAGTTTTGTCAATGATCTCATTAGCATACATATATAAATTTAGACAAAAATTAAAATGGTTCGCTTCCAAAATTTAGAGAGAAAAATTATAATATGTTCCACTGTAATGTTTACAATTTTTTTTTGCTTTTTTCTGACTTAAAATTATCAGCCAATAGCAAAACATTACGTCACGCGGTAGTGCATACATAAGTACACACATGCTAGCCAGTGATGTCAGATTTATTTGTAGCCTCCTCGCTGAATTAGTTGTCGAATATCGCCAATATAATATTTATATGAGCTAAAAAAATTTACATGTTTTTATTTAACAAATATTGTTAAATTTAAATAGAATAAGTTTTTACATTAACAAAAGTTAATTTATAAGACATACATTAGCTTACCATAACATAAAAATACTGTCGTATAAAACATAATAAAAATTACTTATACCAAAAGATGAATCTTAATAAGAAAAATTAAACTTGAACATCGGGATCAAAATAAATATTGAAGTCTCGTGATAACATACAATTAACATTTACTTAAGAATACATTTAAGTACAAATTGTTGTACTAGTCATTATATTCAGCTATTTACATCCTCACTGGTAAACATACGGTATAGAAAATAACTCTCTTTTGCATTAATTATTTTATGTTGTAGAAAAATTTCCTCGCAAAATTTGCTATATTTTAAACACTAACCCATTTTATTGAAATTGCATATATGGATATAGCTAAAAATATCGCCAAGGAATTAAAATATTGCGAAGCAAATTGCCAAAAAATACTTCAAAATTTTCATCGTTAAAAGCGAAGTCTTTAGTAACAAATATCTACATCTGGCAGCACTGGCGGTTGCCACACTCTCCATTTTCTATAATGGGGGACAATGTTGTCAACATTTAGATTTCAAAAAGCAATGCAACCAGGAAAAACACTTGAGTTAAATAAAAAGGTACTAAATATAATATGCCGTATTCATAAAAAATATTTAAGGTTTATTTGACAAATTTCCCATAGGAATATGTCAAATAAATCTTTAATAAACTTTAAATGTATTTTATGAATACGGCAGAATGTTTTACTTTTATTAAAACTAATCTTATATAAAAAAAAGAAAATCATATACTAAAGAACATATTATTAAAGCACATATGTATATTAAAAAACAAACTTTAAAAAGAACGAACATATCAAATTTTCATTTCATAAAAATATCGCAGTTCCTATACGAAAACAAAATTCATTTAACACACAAATTAATAAAGAGTAACAGCCTTATTTATAAAAATTATTAAGGCTTAATGAAAAGAATTTTGTATGAAAATTTGTTTTAAAAATCCATAATAAAACCTAAACAATAAGTAAGTTTTTATTGAAACAAGGACTTGATTTGTTTAAAACCAGCAGATGTCAGACGCTCTATATAAAAATTTATGTTTGCACTGAAAAATATCACATGCTAGTATTTAAAGGTTTTCAGACTACATGTGCCATGTAAAAGTGATATTCCACAAGACAAAAACATATATGTAATTTGAACACAATTTAACTGCCTGTTTATAGAAGCCATGTAAAAACTCTCGTCTGTGTATTTATATTGAAAACAAAAACAAATTTGAGTGCTTTGTTTTTGTTTTCAATATAAATAGGCAGACGAGAATTTTCACATGGCTTCTATAAACTGGCAGTAAGTAGTTTTACACCTATTATTTAGTACTTTTCTATAATACTTTTAAAAGTATTTTTTCAACTATTCATGTATCATTCAAACCCATACAAAATGTAAGAGAAGATAAAAAACAATTGTATATACATATGTATGTATGTATGAAAAGTTATTTACACGTCATTGCTATTTATATGAAAATCACCATCCTTTGGTATTTCATTGCTTTTACACAACAAATTTTATTGCTTCAGCGTTAAACGCGTGTAAGAATATTGTGGCATATGTTTTAAACTTAAAGAAATACATAAAAGCCAAATCTCTTTCTATTTTTGCCTTTAAATATGGATGTGACAGAACTTTTTGCTGGTTTGTAAAACAGGCTTATATCAACTCAATCTATATAAGATTTTAATTCTTCCTAAAACTCTAAAATGGACTCAAATGTTTCTCAATTGCATTGAGTGAATCATTTTCCATATATTTTCTATAATACAAATTTCGCTATCCGATTCTATTTGGAATGCTGATGACATAATGATTCCCTCTTGTTAGACAAAACAATTTTTTACATTAATTAAATAAAATATTAAAGTTAGAGTTTGATAGAGCGCGTATTCCTTGAATCAGTCTTATAATAATACAAACAAATATCTTGAAATGTTCAATTTAAGTTTTTAAATGACAGGATTGCTCGAAATAAAATAGATTTGAAATTTTTAGTTGAGTGCACTTCCACGAAAAAAAAAATAAATTTAAAAAGCACTATCTTCATATTTTTCCGCGTTTAAAATTTCAAGAGGTGACAGCATTGCAAGGCGAGTATAATCTGTTACTTTTTAACATCACACACGTACGCTGTGTATGATACTCACGAAGCACATACACTACTAAAGAATAATATAGTATATGTGTGGACAAAACAGTTCTTGATACATGTTACACTCAAAATATGCTGTTAGTAAATTCAAATGAAACATCATTTCAAACAATATCGTACATGAAATGTAGAAAGACACATAATGACGTTAGGAGAATTTCCAGGATGTTGCTTGCATTTTGTTAAGTAAGCAGTAGCGGCTACAAATGTAACACATAATTTTATAAGCAGCACTTAAAATGTATATATACATGGGCCCTTAAAATTTAACTACCCTTGTGAGTTGAATACAAATTTACCTCCGTTTTGTTGTATGTAGATGTGAACATTTTGATTTACTTTGCACTTACAAATTAACAGCCTTATGTAAATTGGTTAAATTTTAAGGGCTGAAATCGGCCCTACTACGTGGTATGTACCATATGCAGCTTCATAGTGACGTCAATATTACGCCCAAGCCACATGCGCACAGGCCTTATTTTTCATATGAAGCGAATGATTTTTTAGTTATTTTTGAATATTAGTTATTTTATTTTCAACACCAATACACACATATTTAAAACTACTGATTTTAAATCGTTTGTTTCAAAATATTTTTCTTCTAATTTGGAACACATACTATTAATTTGTGTATTCAAAATTTCAACTTAAGCAGGTGTGGCATATCTTTGAACAGCAGAATTCACATCAAGACAACACGTGAAACGACTCAGAAGCTATCACATACCGTATATAAAACTATAAAAATTGTGTTACACTTATTTTAACGGACAACAAATTACCTACCTTAACAATTTAAACACAAGTTAGTACAATTACAATTGCTTGATTCGAATTTGAAAAAACGACTTCAAATAAATTAGAAATAACTTGTTTTCATTTAGAAGTATTTTAGTTAAACTTTCTTTTCAAATACAACACAACAAGGCTTGTAAATTAAATAAATATAATTTTAAAGAATGTTTTTATAAATCATTTTTATTGTTTATAAATATGTAAAGTACATATTGCTGAGATAATTAGGTAATATGGAAAAAAATATCTGTAAGTAATCTAATAACATTTTTTTTATATTCGACAAAATAATAGGAAAACAGATGCTCTTTCCTCATCTTCGTCAAAACAGAGCCCTTAGATATTAAATATCATGTAACAAAACTTCAACCATCTATTTCCATGTTTTTTGTCTTATCAAATTTAACGTTTTAAGTTTTTTATGCACGTACATATCGAGCTCTATTTTCGATTTAATAATAAACTACATGTAGTAAAAAATTAACATTTTTATTGAAATTGAGATTTTAGGGGCCAATCCATTGTTTAGAGTTATCAAAATGCCAAAATTCTTGATAACTTTTAACATTCATGCTGTAAAATTGTATTGTAAGGGACAATTCAGGCATGTGAAACATATTTGACTATCGAGCCATATTTGCGATTCTACCGCAATCGACATGTTATCGAAAATGTGCCTATCCATAGTTTAGAATTATCAAAATGCCAAAATTGTTGATAACTTTTAAGATATAGGTTGTTCAATTTTATCGTAAGCGAACATTTTTTTACGTAAAAAAAAACATATTTGAATATTACAAAAACCTTCTCCTGATAACTTTAATTTTTGTCGCTTACGATAAAACCGAAAATAAGGCCCGATTAAAAAAAATTCTAGTAAAAACTTTCGTTTTTGTCGTTTACGATTTAATCGAAAAAAGGCGTATTTCCCATTACTCGTTTTCTACGAAACTTACGTACATATGCACACGCATATGTATACATGCACATATGTTCATACTTAAATACATATGTACATACTTACATGCATATGCCACAACATGATACATACCAATTTCATGTACATATGTAGCTTACCACTTTAATACTTTTATATTCGACAGTAATGAATTTTTACATCCATATACATATGTATTTAAATATGTATGCACATATGTACATATCTATGTTTAAATTTACGCAAAACTATTTTAATTTTTTAGACTACTCGTATACACTTAAGTTTAAATCTAATTTTTTAACATATTGATTAGTTGTTATTAAAATATTTTTGAATTTTACAATGAAAGAAAATAATTTAAAGCAAATAGTATACGGCATGAGAATTTCACATTCGCTCATGGTTCCGATATAATTTTGACGTCACCATGAAGCTAAATTGGCTACATGCCGTGTACTAGTAGCACATTTTAATGTAGAAATTCACGTCTACACACGTACTGCTTCTGAAAATGTGCCCGACTAGTCTAAATGTTTTACATTTAGATTTTGGAACAAAAATACTATAAAAATTTAACGTCATGTAGCCTCTACTACTTATTTTAGAAAAATTAAACCAACAATCTGAAAATTGTCGTCATGGCACAGCCACATTCGTATGTGTCATTTTACATGTAGTGTACTAATCGCTTAAGTAAAAATTGTACGAAAAATAATTTCAGGTGAAATTGTTTAAGTGTATTAAACAGTAAACACAAAGACTTCACATACAAATACATTGGTAAAACTATACCTAACTATAAAATTTACTTTAATTTTATTTAAGAGAAATTTCTCGTACATTCAGTTATTGTAAAACTTTTTTGAGTGTACATATATGCATTAAATATACTTTAATAATAATGTATTTAACCTTACGAAACGATCATCATCATTTTGAGTAGGTTAACATAATTATTCTTTTTGTGCACAAGTTAACTAAAATTATAAGTACTTATAATTTTAATGTATTCGGTATGCCTACATTATTAGCGCTTGTGTATGTGAGGTTGTACCTTACAGAACATTAAAGTGCATTAAATAATGTTTATTTTCGAACACTGATTTCAATACCAAGAGCGACCCAATCGGACATTTCTAGCTCGAGATATGATTGGTTAAGTGAAAAAAGATCGAAAAAATGGAAAAATTACTAGTGTTATTTTATAAAAACTAATTTTTAAATATTGCTTATCAACGAAATGCATGTTAAAAAAGGCTTGTTTTCGAAAAACCAACAGCGAATTAACATTTTTGCTTGCATTTATTGATTTTTAACTATTACTGCATAATGCATTATGCACAATGAAAAACTGAAAGCATAAGTGATGAAATTTAACTAGGTTTTAACGAGTTCCATCATACAATTTTACATAAACAATTTGCTCAGAATGTATTTTTAACTAACAACTTCATCCTAGAGTGGTTTTTAATGTGAAACTATATAGCAAAGCTCGTTAACACATTCAGTTTTGACACTTAAGTATGTATGCTAAGCACATGGCAGGTTTTTCAGAATTTAAAAAAATTTTGTTCATTCAAAGGAAATACAATAAAAGAATAAATAGCAAAAATAAGCACTTTAAAAGAAACAATGTAATTAAAAACAAGTATGTTTTAAATTTTAGCATTAGGTTTTAGCACTATAATTATTTTTTAGCTTTTTTTTAAATTCAATTTAGCTGCAAAACTTTTTAGGATCTGGTCTCACTGCTTAGAACAGTAGCAGACGATTGTCAGATCTTACAATATTGTCAGTTCTGGCAATGTGCTGACAATGTACAGGCAATCGAAAATTGCCAGCAAAATATTCCTGGTCAGTTCACACGGTTGTCAGGAAATCTTACAATTTATTGCCAGACGGTTGTATGACAATAAATTCATCTGACAAAATCGTCAGTAGAAAAATTGTCAGTTCACACGGTTGTCATATGCACAAATTGTTAGATCTGTTGTTATGCGTTGCCAGACTTAAAGCATTTGATAGAAATTGTTAAATATTTATCGTTTGTGTTTGTGTTAAATGTAAAACGTGAAAGTATAAATTATTATGGACCATAAAGAAGCAATTGCAATGATTTTGTCTTCATATATTTTATTATAAATTTTTTCTTTAAAATCAAGCGTGTGCAGTGTTGCCCATAGAAAGAATTCTCTTACAATGACGCCATTGTCAGATGCATAAACTTCGCACATCTGACAATATCAAAATGTCTGACAAATATCTGGCAATAATTTTACAATTTTTACACGATTGTAAGATGTCTGACAATTTGTTGTCAGCTGCTAGTCTTGCAATGGACTGACAATGCTTTTTCTGCCAAAGACCTCTGACAAAAATTGTCAGTTCACACGGTTGTCAGAAATTTTGAGAACATTTACTGGCAATATTGTAAGATCTGACAACCGTCTGAACATAGCTTAACACGCTCAAATAATCTACGACTTAGATTCTACGTTGTTGTTTTTTCTTTTACACATACACATAATTTTACACTTGTGTGCTCATTTTACAATTGTCATTCGCTGTGCACTAGGGAAATGTGCTTCGACACAACAATAACTGATGCCCTCGCTTGGCAGATAAACAAATGCTGTTGCATGCTTTTTATGAGATTGAATACCATTTTTAGTGTTCTTATAAAATCAAGAGCATTAAAAGAGAGAACAATTCAATGATGTACATCATAAAGGCGAAGCAACCAAGCACACTTTTGCACAACTCTAGTATGTAAATCAAATTAGTTACCCTATGGCAAATTTAACATTTGGGAGTTCACAATAGCGTTTTAAAATGTGTCTTAATATTGCAACGTTTAAATTTGAATACTTTAATATGGTCTGGCAAGTTTGTTGTTTTTGTTTTGTATGTAAATCAAATTACTTACCATGTGGAAAATTTAGCAGTATAAAAAGCATGCCATTTTCAATATGGCAATATGGTAATGTTAAACTAAACATGTTAAAACTGTCAACGCAGATGTAGTTGATGAAAATATATACGTATAACAAAACGTAGAACAAAAGTTATTTTAATAAATTTATCCAATAATAATTTATAATAAAAAAAATTTTGTTATTTTAGTACGTACGGAAGAAAATAATTCAGTCTCTCATAAGCATTCGTACAAACATGCATTTTACTCTCTCTCTCTCTCTCTCTCTCTCATATTATACACTAATATATATATAAAAAATATAAATATGTATGTGTGTTTGCCTAACTTTGATATACACAGTATGTGTATTTATATCAGTAGTGTCCACTTTTTTAATACAAAAAGCACTGTTCGGTCATGAAAAAAGCACCTAACGCAATAAATTTGTTTGTATGTACATACATATATGCAGGATAAAGATTTGAATTCAAATTTTATTTTTACTCTTTTTATATATTAAATTAAATCATCCACTATAGTCGAAATATCAAAACACTTGAATAAAATTTAAGTGGAAATGTCTTGAAATTTTGGTCCTTATCTATTGCCCTAGTTATACTTTTAAAATAATTCATAGCGCTAAAACTAATTTTCCATTTTTTTAGTCTTAAATCTTTAATGCTTCGTTCTACTGTATTTCTTCAACTTCACCGCATTTGTTATTATATTCTTTCATAACGTCTATGTGTCTTCTGTAATTTCTAGAAATATGTTCTTAACGATCAACCTTAAATTTATCTTGGTCACCCATGGTCTAATCAGATATTTTTGACATAAAAAATTTATATTATTGTATCATGCATACAACCAAGACGTTACGTCCAATTCTCAAACTTCATATTCTTATTTAGTTTTTTTCAGTATTTTTATAGGAAATTTGATAATTAGGAAGGAACGCAAAGAAGCAAGTACAGTCACCTTGTTAGATTGAGTTTTTGTGTATGTGCTTAAATTTAGTTTGAAAAAAGTGAAAAAATCTTAATTCGCGTTTTTTTATGAAGTTACTAGACTATATTTAGTCTAATTGTAAAACACACTAAAAGCACTAAATGCAAAGTTTAAAAAGCACAAATTTAGTACCTTTTTAAAGAAGCACCAACTTGAAAAAAATGCGCACTGTTATGCAGCGATGCCAACTTGGTGCTTTTGGCACTATTTTTAGTGCTTTTTGAAGACTCAAAACGCCAAATTTTGAGCGTTAGTGCCAATGTGAGAAATACCACTAAGTAGAGCTTTTAAGAAATTTGTTTATTTCCTAAAATTACTTTAATAAAAACTTGATGTTTTTTATTTTTTCAGTGTAAAGCATAGCTTTTTCGACTGATATATTTCATTAAGGATACTGATATCATTGCCGTAATAGATAATAGCTTAGAAAATATTAAACATCAAGCTCGTTTTTCACGTTAGTGCTTTTTACGCTTTTTGGATCTCAAAGACCCAAAAAAGTTGGCATCACTGCTGTTATGACTTAAAAAGCACTAAATCTAGTACTAAAGGCACTAAATTGGCATCACTGATTTATATCGTTGCTTGCTCACAATGAAAAAATTAAGATGGTGCAATATTTCCACATTAAAATTTTAATACCTATACTCATTGTGAATTCCCTAATAATAAAGTTCAATATTTTATCCGATCGCAAAAGTGTACATACAATGTACTGTTGAATATACATATTAGGTATGTTCAATTACTTTCCGAGCAGAAACTAGCAACGAGAGAGTAAAGCAAAAATTTACAAAACTACTCTCCTAAATATGAAAAAGTAAGTGAACGCTTTACTTGTAAAAACTTGCAAGAAAATTTTATTCATATCAGAACCATGGATGGAAATCATGATACAATTGTACTTTTTGTGATGTATTTTGTTTGATAATATTTTAAATTGATTTTTTTTTAAATTAACATTTACAGTCTAATTCATAAAAAATATTTTAGGTTTATTACAGGTTTATTTGACAAATTTCCCATAGAAATATGTCAAATAAGCGCTTAATAAACCTGAAATATTTTTATGAATAAGGCAGTTAATATGAAATTATTTACACAGTTTCATGTATTTTTTTTTACTATTTTTATGGATTTTTTATAATTTTTTAATTTTATTCCATTAACAAATACAAAAATTCGACTTTTCATCTCTGATCATGTATGAGAACAAACAAAATTATTTGCCATTAAAATTAAATTTATGTGGCTTAATGAAAGAAAAACAATAAATTAAGAAAAGATACTTTCTTTTTTCGTACGTATACATGTTTTTTTAACAAAAAAATATAAATTTTCAGACTTCCTTTTTTAGATATTTTTAAAATAATAAATTTGACAACAAAATACACAACAGGTGGTTGGATCATTCTAGCAAGTAAAAATTTAAACTAGAAGTTAACACAATAAGCGAATAGCTATACAAAACGAGAGCTTTATTGTATGTTGTGCAATGACCAAATGAGAAAAACACGTTTGTATGTATTTGTTTTTCTATAACAAATAAGATACATAAAACTGGTTTTAACATAAGTACCACATGGTGTGTTGAAAAAAAAAATCCATGGTTGATGAATGAATGAATGAAAGTAAAATTTCACATACAAATGTAAGTAAATGATACATGTACATGAAACACATGCATGTGTAATCACTCTCAGAGCAAAATTGTCTCTCTCTCTCTCTCTCTGTATACTTGGCTGCGCCACAAAATAACATAGCGAACGTCTGCACATACAGCTGTCCATGTATTTGTTTCAACAATTGTTTTTTTCATATGTTTGTATTACAATATGTATTTTTGGGCAAAAACAGATCAAACAGTTGCTCAGCAGCAATACAATAAGCAATTGTTATTTGTTTTAATTGTATTTTAATTTGGAAAAGCACGCACACACAATAACTCTTATACTAGTTCTGTCGCTCACACTACAATTATATGGTACATACCATGGTATATTTGTTTTGGCTATACAAACTAGTATACAAATGCAACCCTATAATATGTACATACAGGAAAAAACACTAATACACACACAAAACACACATTCAAACACATACACATAAACATTTCTGCTACGTTAACTTCTTATTTATTTAAAGCAGCAGTCAGCCAAGCCGAAAACTGTAAGAACATGACGATAGCTGGAGCTCTTCGTTGAGCATATCTATTCATTTATTGTGTTAACTTTAACTACGACTCTTTGAATTACAGTGGCAGAAGTATGAGCAACAGGTTGTGATTAGAGCTGTGCCTGGTAAAATTGTACTAGGTACATGCACGACTATCGTATTGTATACACTAACAGGATGCGCTTGTGCATGTGCCAAATCGTTCATTCAACTGAGCGCTCATTTTCGTTCATTTTTTAAAAAAGAACGAATTCGTTCATTTCGTGCATCCCCTGTTTTCAAGAAATAGAACGTGAAGTGTGCTTAGGATCATTATCATGAATAAATGTCCACAATAGAGGCATGTTGTCCTCATAATGCTTGTCAGTATAGTTTTTTATTTTTTTATTAATATATCGTTCAGGACAAAAGAAGTAATGAAGTGAAGAGTTGCTTAGAGTAAAAGAATATCACTGTGCTTCAGTGGCCAGCTCAATCCCTGAACCTCAGTCCAATTGAGAACTTGTGGAATGATGTCGAGAAGCATGTACGAGCAGTAAAACCAAAAAGTTTGACCGATTTATGGGTAGAAATCCAAAAAGCTAGGTATGCCATTCCAAAGGAACGTTGTATGGCATTAGTTGAAAGTTTATTTATTTATTTATTTAGAGTTATCGTTGTACCTTCATAGTGAACAGTCGATTAGCGGAATTTTTCTTACATACTTACTAAACAAACAAAAATCGTACAAAAAAATATTCGTAGTACATATTATTCGTAATAGCCAGAATGCCAGAATTCCTCCACCAAAAATGGCTAAATGTAGACAAAAAAAAAATGGCTAAAAACTAGCTGAAAAATGGCTAAGGAAAATCGAATGCAAAAATCATGAACTTTAGCAAAAACAAGAAGGTATTTCATATATTGTTTTTTTTAAGGAAAATCGGGAACTTTTTTAAAGTAAAAAAAACAATAAATTGAAGTAATAAAATAATTTTTATTCAGGTAATAAAAAAACTGCGCATATAGTGCAAACTTAAAATACTTGCATTACGCCTTCTATTCATTTGTACATTCTGCTATTAAGTCTTTAAATTTTTGGGATACTAATCCATTCCTTGCGAAATTTTTGTTTATACTTTTTATTAACTTTCTATTTTTTAAACTTTCATTTAAACTTTTATTTTTCTTGATATTTTCACTTGTGTAAAACAAATATAGCGCTTGTTTGAGTGATAGCGTAAACCACCAATTACAGTGAAACCGTTCATAACCGGACACTCACGGTCGCGCTGTTTTTGTCTGTTTATTAGAGGTGTCCGCTTATGAGAGAGTTACACATTTTTTGGATTTCATTGTAGTTGAAAAATTATTTTAAGAGTAGACTTCTTCAAATTAGATTGGTATAATTTCAGCTGTTGGGTTTCAAATGACTCAATGATTTTATTTGTTGGAATACAACAAAGTCATCTCTAGAAAAATGCTTTGAAAAGGCAGTTTGTTTAAGAAATGTAGCAATGAATGCTGTCATTTTAAATGTAGTGGACTTTCGGGGTTAATTGCCGAGGCTATACACAAGAACAATGGTTTACATTGGTGCTGTGAAGGATGTAGAAAAATTGGCGTTAACTATTATCGTTTCTTTCAAAGTACCAAAACAAAATTTTAGGAATTACAAGAAGAAGCTGCCAAAATGAATGATCGTATAGCAGCTTATGGGAAATTATTTCACGAGTTTAAATCTTTGGACAGCCTTAAATCTCCACCACTTTCTTCTCCGAAGGGTCGGCGAGAAATACTAATAAGGAAAAGCGTGGTGAGCTATCTGCACGTGAACTCATCCCGACAACATCTGCAACGATTGGTAATGATGCAGGCCCTTCTGCAAACTCACAACCAAATTATACCGGTGCTGTTTTAAATACTGTAGCCGATAATCATCAGAATAATTTTATAAAGGGTGTTTTTTATTGAGGTATAGAACTTTAAGTTGGCATCACTTTTTTAACTGGCGGCCATTTTGTCAGCTGTCAAGTGATTAATATTTAGTTTGGTTTGCCATTTCATCATGAACAGGTTGACAAAAGAACAACGCTTGCAAATCGTGCAAATTTATTTCGAAAATAATGGTTCAGTTCGCGAAGTTTACCGCAAGCTCCGTCCATTTTATGGTCGACATAATCGTCCATCAGAGCAATTAATTCGGTTAACCATGGATCGTTTTCGCACTACGTTTACTCTATGTCATAATACGCATCCGCAGAGACGTCGAACAGTGCGCACCGAAGAAACAATTGCCGCTGTAGAGCAAAGTGTTGAAAAGGACCCGAATGAATCGATTCGCCACCGTGCACAGCAATTGGAGCCGACTAACCGACTATTTTGTTCCCGAATTGGATGGCATGAATGTGGATGAGTTGTGGTTCCAACAAGACGGCGCTACATGCCACACAGCGCACGTCACAATCGATTTATTGAAGGAGACATTCGATGAGCGCATAATTTCGCGGAATGGACCTGTCAATTGGCCACCAAGATCGTGTGATTTGACACCATTGGATTATTTTCTTTGGGGATATGTGAAGTCGCTCGTCTACGCCAACAAACCAGAAACGTTAGGGGACTTGGAAGCCAACATTCGTGGCGTTATTGCCAACATACGGCCCCATATGCTCGAAAAAGTGGTTGAAAATTGGACCTGTAGAATTGGCTTTATTCGAGCCAGTCGCGGCGGCCACATGCCCGAAATCATATTTAAACATTAATGGCATAAAATTATCCTTCCAATAAAGCAAATTGATGGACATTAAAACGATTTTCTTGTGTTTTATTTCAATTCGAAGTTCTGTACCTCGTAAAAAAACACCCTATACCTTCTCATTCTAATAATGACGAAATCATTCACAACCCACTTCGAGCGATACCACCAAGAAAATCTATTTTTGTGTCTTGTCTAGCAAGTGATACAACTTCCGGTGCAGTTATTTCTTACGCAAAAGATAATATAGGTAACTATGCTGATATTGGTATACAAAAATTCAACTTTTCTCAACCAAGATCTATATCATCTTTTAAAATTACCGTTTCCGCTGATATTTTTGATACATTGATTGAACACAATTTCTGGCCAATTAATACTCTCGTTCGAGAATATATACATAGGGATAGATCTCAAAACATTGGAGTTCTTCCACAACGTGATTCCAACATTCCAAAAAACTAGTAGCATATTCTGATTACATTTCTATCGTTTACCAGAATGTCCGTGGGTTGAGAACAAAACTATCAACTTTATATATGGAAAGTTTTAGCACTAATCATCATGTCTTAGTATTTACAGAAACATGGCTCAATTATAACTTTTTAAATACGGAAATACTTTGCAACAAATTCAAAATTTTTCGCCAAGATCGTGGTAGCAAAACCGCTGGTGGTGGTGTCCTTGTTGCAGTTTCATGTTGCTTTGCATCTGAACAGGTCATGATTGATCCATCACACGATATTGAGTTTATAGCTGTATCAATAAAGCTTAAGCATAAACGAATATTTGTTACTTCTTCCTACGTTCCGCCTTCTTCCCCACAGAGTATATACGCTTACCATGCTGAAGCTATTGAATCTATTGCACGTTCCACTGGTACTGTCCATGTTTGTTATGGGTGACTTACCTTATGTTGCCTAGAAATACTTACCAGAAGATAAATATTTTGTGCAAACTAAGCAGAGTTCGAATTATGATGAATTTTTCAACGTGTTATACGACTTGAGCCTATACCAACTGAATGACATTGTTAACGATTATTCCAGAATACTAGATTTAATATTTGTCAATGATGTGAGCGATTGTTTCATTAGGCGCTCTTTCCCCATCATAATTCCTGAAGATTGTTATCATCCTACAATCGAACTAAATTCTTCAATTCTATCTAAATCTGATATGAATTCGGTTAATAAAAATGCAAAAGTCTATTCTTTCAAGGATACTAACTGCAGCATGTTAAATCAGTTATTATCTAACACAAATTGGTACAACTTATTATCATCATCTGCGGACCTTGATCAGATATCTAATGTATTCTACAATAAAGTTTACTCCTATATTGATTTGTGTGTTCCGAAAGTAATATCTAAGCAAATTTCTGGACCACATTGGAATATTGTTTATTATTCCATGGTGGTCCAGAAATTTGTCTTATGCTAAAAATATAAAAAAACAAATGCTATAAAAAAATTTAACCAATCTGGTTCATATGTTGACTATCTAATGTACTCGATTACACGTGCCGAATACACTTCCCTTAATAAATTGTACATATTACGATAGCTATATTAACGCAATGAAACTTAATTTCAAACGTAATGCAAAATCGTTTTTTAAATTTGTTAATTCAAAGAAGAAAACAACTGGCTTCCCTTCCTCTATGAAGTTTCTTCAACAGGAGTCCATTGATGATGCCGCCATTTGAAATTTTTTCGCCGACTTTTTCTCAAATACTTATTCTAAAGCAACATATGATGAAGAAGTTGATTAGCCATTTAGAATAACCGCCAATCAAACTATACATATGCCGTTTATTGATATTTCAACAATCTCTTTGGAATTAAAAAGTCTTAAATTTTCGTACAACTTTGGTCGTGATAAAATTCCTAGCAGCATTTTGATTAACTGTTCAGATAGTTTTGCTACCCCTTTAGAGCACTTTTATTTAACAAATCAATAGAGTATGGTGATTTTCCTAACGTTTGGAAAGATTCTTTTTATCATACCACTGTTTAAATCTGGAAGTAAAGCTGAAGTTTCAAATTATCGTGGTATTGCAAAATTAAGTATTATACCTAAATTATTTGAAAAAATCTTCACTGATAATTTATGTTATCAATTATCAAATTTGATGTCCCCTTATCAACATGGGTTTCAGAAAAGGTGCTCTACTACGACGAATTTATTACATCTCACAACTGTTATACATCGTGGGTTTCTTCACCAACAACAAACTGACGTGATCTACACTGACTTCAGCAAGGCCTTCTATAAAGTCAACCATATGCTTTTAAAAATTAAGCTTTCTCTTATGGGTTTTAATGATCAAAGTACAAAATGGATGTTTTCATACCTTACTAATAGAAGAAACCGTTTGCTTCAAAAACACCTACTCCAAAAGTATTGATGTTCTATCTATTGTACCACAGGGAAGCCATCTTCGACCGCTACTCTTTTCTTTTTTTATTAACGACCTACCTGATGTGATTCATTCTTCCAATATCTTGATGTACGCTGACGACGTTAAAATTTTTTATACCGTCAAAAACCTGAGCAACAACATCTCCAAGATGACTTAAGTTCGTCTTACGATTGGCGGAAAATTAATCTTATCGAGCTGAATTTAAATAAGTGTAAATATATGCGCTTTGTTAGAAAATGTCCGATAGCCGCACGCTATGGCTTTAAAAATTATCAGCTCGAGTATGTCGATAGTACATTAGATCTTGCGGTTTTACTCGACTCAAAACTAAATTTTATTGCACAACATATAAATAGGACAGCAAACAAAGCTCGCGGTATTCTTGGTTTCGTAAAACGCTGGGCTAAAGAGTTCGATGAACCTTACGTTACTAAAAGTCTATATATTTCGCTTGTAAGTCCTGTTCTGGAATATGGATCTGTAATATGGAACCCTATATACAAAAAGCATTCGGACACTATTGAGTCAGTGCAAAAACAATTTTTGCTATTTTGTCTTCGCTCGGCTGGGGTTCAAAAATATCTCAGTAGTCATTGCACGCAAAATATTACGCTAAGAACACCCAATGATATTCAATCTAGCATTGTCAATCTTAACAAAAATATTAAACAGGCTGCTGAACATGCCACTACCTCCCATCCGCAGACTGGTTTTAATAGAATTTATTCTTCAAACATTGAACGTACGTAAAAAAAGAAGAGCTAGAAGGGAATGGCAACAGCACATACACCCTAAAATAAAATCAAATTTAAACGGTGCACTAAACGACTCTAAGAGTTGCTTGCATCTGAAAAAACTGCTTCTCTTAAAAATTATCTGGAAGGTCTTGATGTCACACCAGCATCTAATTACTCCTTGTGGCGCGCTGCTAGAAAGATTAAAACACCCGTTGAGTATAAGGAGGTTGGGCAAGAAGCGATACTGAAAAAGGTAACGTATTTGCTGAGCCCTTAAAATCCGTTTTTACGCCAAACATATGTACTGGTGTTGCTGATTTGCCGAGTGTAGTCGCTCTACCCCGCCAACACATTAAGTTTAAGACGCGTGATTTACAAAAATTAATTGCCGCACTCAACCCGAAGAAAGCTCCGGGTATTGATGGAATTAGTAACCAGATGCTGATGAAGTTTCCTCGTATTGCAGTGAGAATCCTGTAATTAATATTTAATGCCATTTTAAGACTGGAGTATTATCCACACAGCTGGAAGTTTGCCAACGTTAAAATGATTCCAAAGCCGGGGAAAGATCTAACCAAGGCTGAGTCATATAGGCCAATAAGTGTACTATCAACAATGTCAAAGCTTTTCGAAAAACTGCTCAAAACAAAATTGTCCCCAATTCTAATTAGTAGTGGGTACATACCAGACCATCAATTTGGTTTTAGAAGTCAGCATAGCACCATTGAACAAACCCATAGATTGGTTCAATATATAAGAAGAACTTTTGAAGAAAAAAAGTATTGTTCTGCGCTGTTTATTGACATTTCCGAGGCATGAAGGCCTAGTTTTAAAATTGACGACTTACTTACCAACAAACATTTTAAATCTTTTAGAAAGTTACATTACTTTCCGTAAGTTCACTGTTGTGGAAGGGGACTTTACGAGTATGCCTGAAACTATCTCATCTGGTGTGCCGCAGGGGAGTATACTGGGGCCAGTTTTATATTTGATTTATACTTGTGATATGCCTGTGATGCCAATGTAAATGTACAAAAGTGTGTTCAAGTAACATTTACCTTACGAAGAGCTACTTGTTCCCCCATTCGGATTAATAATCAAGTTGTTCCCCAACATTCACATGTAAAATATCTTGGTATACACCTTGATCGACGACTTACATGGAAACACCACATTGATTCTAAGCTATCACAAATGAAACTTAAATTAACTCAGGTACATTGGCTGATTGGTACAAATTCAACACTCAGCCTAGACTGCAAACTTTTAATATACAAGTCGCTTTTAAAGCCAATATGGTGCTATGGGGCACTGCTTCAGTCTCAAATGTTGAGAAAATCCAACGAAGGCAAAACAAAATTTTACGCTTGATAACATCGGCTCCATGGTACATCAAAAATTCAAATATACATCGTGATTTAAATATGACCGTAGTGACTGAAGAAATTGGAAAATACGCAGGCAAATACCTAACAAAACTCGAGTCACATCCTAATCCGCTTGCTCGTAATATATTGAACTTTACTGGATACATCCGTTTAAAAATGAGAGATACAAGGGCTCTAATAAACAAAACTCCAGATGCAGCTGCCTAAAAATATTTTTTTTGGGCTGATCACTACTTATGTATTATTAATAACTATCACTTAGTTTATGTCCGACATTGGTTGGGCCTAATAATTATACTTTAGATTAAGATTTGAATACTTATTGTCGTTCATATTTGAGTCGGGCAAAGATCTTACCAAGGTTGAGTCATATAGGCCTATAAGCTTACTATCAACAATCTCAAAGCTTTTCGAAAAGCTGCTCATGACTAAATTTTCCAAAATTTTAGCTGATAATGGGTGCATCACGGAGCACCTATTTGGATTTAGAAGTCAGCATAGCACCATTGAACAAACGCATAGATTGGTTCAATATATAAGAAGAACTTTTGAAAAAAAAAACTATTTAGCAAACGCATAGATTGGTTCAAGTTATAAGGAGGACATTTTAAGAAAAGAATTATTGTTCTGCTCTGTTTCTTGATGTTTCTCAGGCGTTTGATAAAGTATGGCACGAAGGCATAGTTGTAAAATTAAAGACATATCTGCCAATAAACATCCAAAAGTTTTTGGAAAGTTATATCATTGATAGGAAGTTCACTGTCGTGGAAGGAGAGTTCACAAGTGTGCCCGAATCTATATCTTCCAGTGCGCCACAGGGTAGTATTCCGGGCCAGTCTTGTATTTAATATGTACTTGTGATATGCCACACCTGTAAATTTCTCGATGATACAGCCTGTATGAGCATGCACGAAAACCCTTATGAGGCATCCCGCAATCTCCAGGAACAGATTACCCATCTGGAAATGTGGTTGAACTTATGGAGAATTAAAGTAAATGAACAAGTGTGTCCATATAACGTTTACCCTAAGAAAAGAATCAACAATCAAAATATTCCTTTACATTCTCAAGTGAAATACCTTGGTATACACCTTGATCATAGGCTTACATGGAAACATCAACAGGACAAAAATCCTCTTCACTCCGCCAAAATAGTTAAAGAATGGTTCTTGTATCACACACCAAAATAACTGGACTATCACCTACAATTACCGGACTTCAAGTAAAGAACATTTCTGAAAGAATTTCGGCAGACACTCCAGAAAAAGAAACATAACCATCAAAAACCTTCTGAGGGAAATTTAGCGGGGAGACCGGCCTAGAAAGCTATTCTAAATGCAATTGGAAATCAAACAAAGTAGTAGCCATTATTTGTTTTTGTATATTGTAAGGCTGTACAATTTCTCTTGACGCATTAAAATTGCAGTGTTTTTGATTTTGTTTCAATTGTTGTGTTTGTTGTTAAGGAATACATAACATTAAGTTAAAAGGCTTTTTCAACATGAGCTAGTGCATGTGTACATACTCGACAGTTTGTTCTAACATTGGTTATTAAACAAATAACAGCGATTAAATAAAGTGAATCGTCTATCACAAGCAAGTTTAAGTTGGCAGGTAGCTCATTCATTTTCAATACATTATACGAGTACTTAACATTTATGAAAAACCAGTATTTCGTTAAATCACTTCCCATAAGAGTTAACATTGTAATAATAACAAATAATTTATTATTTTGTACGGCCGCTGATGCGACCGTCTTGTTGTTCTTTTATTGACTTAATGAATTCTTAATTCTAATTTACTTAAAGCTAACTTAACTAGCTGTGGGAACATGCTAACTCAGCAGTACCCACATTTAAAGTTTGGCTGTGTGGACAAATAACTCAAACAAAGTATAGAGTTTCAGTTGTATACAGAAGGTATATCAACTGCGGCTAGTCAAACACACTACACCTCCCTTTTTCAAAAGAATAATCACTGCACAGATCTGATTATTCTAGACTTACAATTACTACTGGATGCAAGGGGGTTTCTCACGTAATGCATCATCATAATAATTCACTTAACGGAATTTCAATACAAAATACAAATTTAAAACTAACGTACAATTGAACCATAACTGTAACCATGATATGCATGTATAGTCAAAAACATGATTAAACAAATTTTAGCATTCAATGCACTTATTGGGTTGTATCCCCATTATGTTATAAAAAATGAAACAAAAAGAACTGTTACACAACCCATGCAAAAACAGGCCAGAGAAATATTAAGTAGTTAGATCACTATTCCGTGAACTTTTTTATTCTGTCTCTATGGACAATGAATGATTTTTCATTATCATCAGTAACTTCAATATTGTTTTTGTCGTCCAAGTTTGTAACTCGGCTTCGTTGCGGACTAATACGAGTTCATTGAGGACTACTTCAGTGGTGTCCGTCCTTTCATTGGAACTTTGTTGTCTCTCAAACTTAGCATTTTCTATGATACTTGCAGCTCTTCGTTGTGCCACTTGAAGTCTAAATTTAACTTCTTTTTGGTATGAATCAATATTGTACAATGGTTCTATAATGTTCTCTTTTGTACAATATAGAGTTGGTTTTATCTTTCCGTAAATCAACTCAAATGGACAATAACCATGAGCTGTAGATGAGGTGGTATTGTAACAACATACAAAATATTTTAACCACAAGTCCCAATCTGATTTATCGGATGAGATGTATGTTCTTAGGTATTCATTAAATGTTCCGTGAGATCTCTCAACAGTACCCATCTTCATCATTGAACATAACTCTGATAAAACTTGATTCATATATTCTGTACCCATGTCCGTTAGGATTGTATTTATTGGACCGTAAGTCAAAATAAAACCTTCCATAATAGCTTTTGCTACATTTTTGGCTGTTTTATTTTGTATGGGTATTGCGACTAAGTATTTTGTTAGGTCGCATATCATAGTGACAGCATATTCATTTAATGATTTGGAATGAATGGTCCTATTGTGTCAATTATTATTCTGTCAAATGCTTTTAAAGAGGTAGGCGTTAGAATGAATCGCTCTTTACCGTGGACAACAGTTTTATTTATTTGGCATGCTTTGCACCGTTTTACATATCGGGCTATATCTCGGGTCATGCCTTTCCAATGATATTGAAGTCCAATTTTCTTTATCATGCGTGTTATTCCTGGATGTCCTCCCGATATAGGATCGTCATGATATTTTTGCATGATATTTAGTTTATCAGTATCGGTGAAAATTTTTATTAATTTTGGTGTGAGCACAATTGCTAAGTTAGTATCTTTTAATACTTCATTACCTTTGTGTCTAAAGGTTTCAATATTGGTTCCTAGAATTGTGAGCAGACTAGCATCAAAGCGTAGTCGCATGGTTATTAGACCCATGTCATTAGCTATTTTTCCAAGCTTTAGAAAGAGGTGACCTAAGCCTACATTTCTATTAATAACCGTGTCTTTCAACATAAACTCGAAAAGGATTTGCTTTCCTTTTCTAACGATAACTTTGTTTTTGGTAAAATGCAATTGTGACATTTTACTGTGATCTTGGGCATTAATTGCCTCATATACTTTTAGTTCAACCGATTTGGTATTAGACTGTATGCTGTTGTTGTCATTAAAGTTATTATATTTCGTCTGAAGTCTTGTTGTTACTTTCAGTAACAACACCCTACCCCTAATATACTCGACTACAAAGTCATATTCCCCTAGGTCTAACCTCATACGGTTTAGTTTTGATGACGGGTTTTTCAATGAAAATAAATAAGTTAGGGGTCTGTGATCGCTCTTTATTACGAATTTTCTGCCGTAAACATATGGTCGGAAATATTTTATTGCCCAATGAATTGCAGTTAATTCCTGCTCTATTGTGGATTTATTACTTTCACCTTTTGTGAAAGATCTGGATGCGTAAGCAATTGGTAGTTGGATGCCCTGCTTTTCCTGACTCAAAACAGCTCCACAAGCGTGCTTACTTGCGTCTGTGGTTATGCAGAATTTCTTAGAAAAATCTGGATATTGGAGCATTTTTGGACTCAGCAATTGATTTTTAAGATATTGGAATGTTTTTTCACATTGTTGAGTCCATTCAAATTGAACATTTTTTCTAGATAATCTAGTAATATGTTGTGACGATTCAGCAAAATTTGGAATGAACCTTCTGTAATAGTTACAGAATGCTACGAAGCGTTTAGCTTCATCACCATTCTTAGGTGTTGGATAGTTTTCTATAATGGAAAATTTGCTGTCGTCAGGTAAAATACCTTTATCAGTGCATTTATGACCTAAAAATGTCACTTCACGACAAAAAAATTTACATTTATCTGGACGGAGTATGAGATTGTATTTTCTGCAAGTATTAAACACTCGTTTTAAGTTTTGTAGCATGTGTTCTGAAGAACACCCTATTACTACTATGTCATCCATGTATACAAAGGCTTGGGTTGGAGATAATCCTGAAACAGCCAATGACATCATTCTTTGGAACGAGTTTGGGGCAATCTTTATACCATATGGCAGTCTTTTAAAGCGAAAAGAGCTTTTTTCTGTTGAAATAGATGCAATGTCTCCAGACTCCTATTCCAGTTCTATTTGATGTAATCCTGAAACTAAGTCCAGGCATGAAAAGAATTTTGCTCTTCCCAATTGATCGAGTATGTCATCTATATGAGGTAATGGAAATTTTTCAGTTATAACTTTTTTATTGATACCTCTATAATCGATTACTAATCTCCACCTTTTCTGTGTCGAACCGGGTAATGGCTTTTTTGGTACTATTAGAATAGGGCTATTATATTGCGAGATACATGGTTCTATTATATCATCATTTATTAATTTATACAGTTGTTTGTTAACCTCTTATTTTTGAGCATGAGGGATCCTGTAATGTTTTATGTACACTCGTTGTGTATCATTTAGCCGTAATTTTTGTTTATAGAAATTATTGGTACTGATTTTATCGGTTTCCAAAGCAAAAATGTCTAAAATCTGAGCATAATTTTCTCAAATTTGTATGCGCATATCTCGGGAAAATTCTTTGTTAGTTTTTCCAATTTTTCTTTATTTTACTTTGCATTAGTACTGGAATTGGTAAGACCAATTTTATAGTCGTTTAGACTTTCAGATTTTACTTGAATATTATTAATTACTATGTCTTTATTTGTGGTATTGAGGATTTTTACTAAAGGCTGTGATGTAGTAGTTATAGTGTTGGCAACATAAACACCGTTTTGAATAATTTGTTGTGGTATTAATGCCTCTGCTTCAGCAGACACGAAATTTATTGGTCTTATTACTTCAGACCTTGCTGGAAGTGATATGGAATTGACATTTGGACCATTCCTTAAAGAGATTGCTATATCATACGGAACGTCATTAGTTTTTAAGGTAATCCAATCTTGATCACCTTCATACTGTAAAGTACATTTGTATTTTCGAATAAAGTCCATACCTATTATTCCGTCTACTTGAATCGTAAAATCATACGTTACGATATGAAAATCGTGTGCTATAAGGAGGTCTTCTTGTTTTAAGTCAGTTTTGACTTTGCCTAAAGTGGTTATTATACCTTGTCCTATACCATTTGTACTTGTTTGTTTAGTAAGATCTATGGGTTCAAATAGAACCTGGTGGTGTTTTACGACTGATATGTCTGCACCTGTATCTACCAAAAATGTGGACTTATTGTCATTTAAAGTGGTTCTGGAGACTAGATAGCTGTATAAATTTGTAATTATGTTGTGGATTTTGTTATCTATTGCGTATTTAGGGGGGTCAGTCCGTTTTCCGAAGCTTGTTCATTCATGCAACGAACATTAAAGTTACCATTTGCGTTGCGGTTGTTGTTATTGTAAAGGTTATGGTTGTTACCATTGTTGCGGTTTGTATTACCGTTATTAAACCTATGTCTACCACGATGGTAGTTATTGAAATTTCTAGGAACATGGTGGTTATTATTGTTTGAGTTCCTATTATTTTGATTAAAAGAATTAGAATTCGTAGCAGAATTTTGAGTTCTGTTACTATTATTCCGGTAGTAGCGTTGTCCACTATTGGAAAAATTATTGTTATTGTTATTGTTATTATTATGAAGAGTTAGGATAGCATTAGGTTGTCCGTATGCATCGGTACAACTGCTAATAAATTTTGTTTTAACGTCGTTCATGTTTACGAAGTTTCCTGATTCCATTATCAGTTTGACTCTCTCATTGGACGCGTTCTTGACAATAGCCGAAACTGCTGAACGTGTTGCATATTTGATTGCTGTTTCGTTTGGCAGCCCATCTGATATATAAGTCGTTTCTAGTTTCTTGGCAAGGTCATCTATTTCACCTACATAGGAGTTTGCATTCTTGCCAGATTGTCTGATGTTCATCAGCTTAGCGGTGATTACATCGACAAACTCACCCTTAATGGTGGATTTTTGTTTTAAAATAATTTGATCAATAGTAGTTTCATTGGTTATTATATTTCTTGTGGTACCTTTTAGTTTTGTTTTAATTATATTTATTGCTACTGCCTCATGAGTATATTTTATGGACTCAACTAATGTGAGCGCATCTAGAAAACTTTGAAGATTTTCTGGCTTTCCATCAAAATCTGGTAGAAGCCTTGATGCTGTGTTAAGAAATTCTACGACTGTTTGTGGCATCTTTTTAATTATTGGTGTAGACTTTGTATCGGAACTTTCTTCCGAAGGCAATTGGTTCATGGATACTTTGAGGTATTTCTATTTTTATTCCTTTTCGTGATGATACGGTTAATAATTTTTCCCGTATATCGTAGTAAAAGTAGTCTGCAAATGTTTTGTGAGCCTGTGTCAATATAGTAGTTGACATTAAACAGAACTCTTAGTTTTTCCAAATGTTCTACAAGCGTGTCTCTTTCTTTATTTCTCTATCGGTGTTTACACATTTATAGGTTCTTAGGAAGGATTCTTTTATTAGTCTTGCTTTGTGGAATATACTCTCCCATTCCATCTAGGACTGGAGATTAAATTTCGTTTAGATTGTTGGCCTGGCTCATATATCTTTTCTTTATTTTTCTACTATGCACTGAATATACACGCCACAAAAAGTTCAATCCTATTATTACTATCTATATAATTGATAGGCGAACAAGTTTTTTGTAATCCCTTTTACGCTGGTACCAGTGCACCAATTTTAAAAAGATTTATATGGTTTTAAAGGATTTTCTGTACAGATGTGCAGAATCTATATTTTATTGAAATCGGTTTAGTATTTTGGGGTCTATAAGCGTTTAAAGTTGCTACTACTACATGCACACATATTACACACGCATTTATTAGCTTAAAAGTAAAAAAGAAACAAAACATGAGTGTGTGTGTGTTTGTAGTATTTCTCTTGATCTAAATTTTTTTTATTTTTTTTTTTTTTTGTTGTATGCCATGATACTTAAAGGAAGAGAATTGAATAAAGTGAATTAGCTTGGTTGAAGGGATTTTGTTTATGTTTTTTTTATGAATTTTTTATATACATTTTCTTTGAATCTTAAATTATTTACATTTTGATTCTAGAATACGGACGAGTGTGTCGTCCGTTTGGTATATCTAGTTATTATTATAAGGCAAATTTCAATTTTATTTAGATCTATTTTATCTTGAAGTAATTCGACTTCATTTATGACATTGGCTGTTGGCCTATCTAAATTTGTTTTTGACTGACACATTGCAATTTGTGTTTTTGAATTTAATTAACCAATATAACACTTTAATGGAAATTTATTTATCTTATTTCATTGTTTTCTGATGTAAACAAAAATGTGTATAAAATGTATATATTATTATGTATGAAGAAACATAAACTGCAAAATTTTAGAAGTAATAGTTTTGCTTTTTTTATAAAGTAGAAATTAATGATTTTACTATTTCACCAAAACAAACGAAGATCTTAAAATTAAAAACTTAAAACTAAACGTAATAAATTTTTTATTTTATTTTTTGTTTCAAGCAATAATATTTAAATAAAAAAGTCTTGTATGCTTTTGTATTTAAGTAAAAATGATAAATTTAATGTATTGGACAAAGATACTTAACAAATTTCCTTGGGTTTGTTATTGAATCGTATTGGTGTTGCTTTTGTTGATTAATATTCTGATGACTAGCCAAGGGTTGCTTGTAAAGTTGTTGCTCATGTTGTTGGTGTTGTTGCGGCATTGATCAGTTTTGTGATTGTTGGTCCAGATGATGAGGTATTGTAATTGAGTTTGCAGCAGCAGCAGTTGGTTAATATTGTTGATTATAAGTTGGTACTGGTTGATACTGAGTATGAGGTTGTGGTGTAAATTCACGTAAAATTCATTCCTTTCAACCAGATTGATTTTTTTTTTGAGATTTATTTTAATTTAAAGCTTACAACTTTTTCTTTTTTAGTCTTCGGCTATGATTTTTAATATCTTAACACTTCGAGTAAACATTTCTTCTCATTTCAGAATTTCATTTGAATAAAAATTTATGTTTTATTTCAATACACTCACTCCAATCAATTCAGTTCAGTTCACAAATTGTATAAAGTTTTTTTTTTTCTTTTTTTTTTTTTTTTTTTTTTTGTTAATTTAAATGCAAGCCTTTCAAGTTTAAACATATGTAAATTTGTGGTTGTATAAATATACATTCAAAAGTCTTAAGCACCGGCACTTGTACTTGTTCAGAGGCAAAACTGAACACTCACTGTTTTTTTATTTTATTTTTATTTAAATTTATTTTGGCAGGATCGCCATGTAATAACAAATAATTTATTATTTTGTACGGCCGCTGATGCGACCGTCTTGTTGTTCTTTTATTGACTTAATGAATTCTTAATTCTAATTTACTTAAAGTTAACTTAACTAGCTGTGGGAACATGCTAACTCAGCAGTACCCACATTTAAAGTTTGGCTGTGTGGACAAATAACTCAAACAAAATATTGGATTTCAGTTGTATACAGAAGGTATATCAACTGCGGCTAGTCAAACACACTACAACATCAACACATGTACAGATCAATTGTACATAATTGTTTTTTATTTTGATTATCCCACAAATTATTTCACAAGGGTTTTCAAGAAAAATACAAGTTGTAAAAAGTAAGCACAACGTTTGAAATAAATAAATTAAAATGATCGAAGGCCAGCAGAAATCTCTAGATCCAAAGTCTGCCATCGAAGAGCTGAAACAACAACGTGGCTTATCAAAAGGCAGTATAACACGAATGAAGAATACTATTGTGTCTAATTTGTCTCATATTGAATTGGAATGCAGATTGGACATAATTGAATCATACCACAAATAAGCGTTATATTACCAAAATCAGATTGAAAAAATAAAATAGAATTATGATGGCAGATATGAAATCGATGAATTATTTATTTCAACGAAAACTAAAATATTAACATATATGTATGGGCGACGCCAGACCAAGTGTACACGAGGAATCAATATCCATTCCACATAGTCCACAAACTCGACTGCCAAACATAAGGAAAAATCGATGGAAAATATCTCGAATACCAAAATTTCATCAACACGTTTAATAATCTGGTAAACAAAGATAAACAAATACCAGTTATGGAGAAGTTCAATCAACTGTTGTCGTGTTTAAGTGGAGAAGCGTTCGCGACTATTCAGGCTTTCCAAGTTACGGAAGAAAATTATAAGAAGGCCTTAGCGAGACTTAAAGAAAGGTATGATAATGATACGTTAATATTCTTAGAAAATGTACACGCTCTATTCGAAATACCGAAAGCAAACAAGTCATCACCTATGCAACTTAGACATATTGTGGACACTGTGTCCGCCCTTTGTGGATCTTTAAGCTCTCTCGGTTCACCGCAACAAATATGTGATGCAGTTATAATACATCTAGTCATGAGCAAAGTTGATCGTGAAACAAAACAAAAATGGGAAGTCAATGGACTTTTCGTCACTTCCATCATGGGCCATTTTCTGCACCATGTTAGACAAACGTTGCCAACAACTAGATACACAATGCAGTCGTAGTAGTAAACCTAACTCAGCGAATCATCAAAATTCAACGGGAACTTTTCAACAAAATAAACAACAAACTTTCTTGACAAAGCAAACAAATAATGTATGCACACACTGTTTAACAACTGGACACTTCATATCAAGATGTCAGTACTTTATTGTCCTTTCAGTAGATGAACGCATTGATCGAATCAAGAACTTAAAAATGTGTTTCAATTGCTTTTCCAAAGAACGCGATGTATCTCATCGCTCTTCACGTTACTCATGCAGATTCTGCAAACAACGTCATCATTCACTACTGCATCAACAGGCAGACAACTTTCCATTTACATCAGCTGCCGCGTCTCATTCTACAACCCAAGCACATGTAAGCGCAACAAACGTTATTCTAGCAACAGCTGTCGTATGGGTTCAAGATAAATACAATAATTACCAACTAGGACGTGCACTACTTGATTCGTGCTCCCAATTAAACTTCATAACCGACGAGCTGTATAGTTTCTTAGAGCTAAAGAGAAATCGAAATCCCGTTGAAGTTATTGAAACTGGTTCAAAAAAAAATAAAGTTCAATTTAAAACTCAAACTACAATCGAATCGCGTCTAAATAACTTCGAGATACTTCTTGAATTCTTAGTATCTGAAGCTTTTACTGGCTACCATCCTGATGAAAATATTGATCTCAGTGATATCGAGTTACCACATAATTTAGAGCTAGCAGATCCTGAGTTCAATTTGCGTCGTGGTATAGTTATATTACTTGGGGCAGAAGCATTCTTCTCGTTGTTGTCTGTAGGCCAAATCCGTCTTGGAGATATCCTACCAACACTTCAAAAAACATTATTTGGATGGGTAGTTTCAGGCAAGTACAAATCAACATTTAAATCTCCTGCTGCTTCCTTTTGTTTATCAGAAAATACAAATATAAATGTCGATCGGAACATCGAAATATTGTGGAAGCTAGAATCTGTAGAGGGTGACCGCCAACCCATGGCTATAGAACACCAACTTTGCGAGAAACATTTTAAAGATACAGTATCTACACAAGACGATGGCAGAATAATTGTTAGGCTTCCACTTAAAAAGGAAGTAAACTTGCTCCGCAGCACTCTTGAAATTGCCATGAATCGTTTTTTATGTCTTGAGACAAGGTTACTGAAAAATCCGACATTACGTTCTCAATACAACCAGTTCATGAAAGAGTATGAAAGTCTTGAACACATGTCACAAATTAATAATCAAGATATATCAGAGCCATCTTTTTACATTCCCCTTCATTGTGTGCTCAAGCCTGACAATGCATCGACCAAGATACGAGTTGTTTTTGATGGGTCTTGTAAAAGTTCTTCACAAACTTCTCTTAATGATACTATCATGGTAGGCCCCACAATTCAGAATGAGTTACTAATTACTCTACTTCGTTTCAGATGTCATCGTTATGGATCGTCGTACATCCTGACGATCGCCACCTTCAGTTAAGTTTTTGTCGTGATGATATTTCTAAACCTGTAGATACATTCACTTTGAACATGGTAACATATGGCACCGCATCAGCGCCATACTTGGCGATACGCAGCCTCTTATATGCATCAGAACAGTTTCCTACTACACATGAGATTGGCAAGACAGTCATTGCTAATGACTTATGTTGACGATATTATTAAGGGGAGCTGATGATCTTACTACACTTCAGGCTGTCAAAAACGAAGTTGGTGAGATTTTGTCTAAGTCAAAATTTGAACTGTCTAAATGGCACAGTAACAACTCAAACATCTGGTCAAACTCTGCTGACGTAAAACAGCTGCAATCTGATGATGACATAGCAAGTACTTTAGGAATCGCTTGGCATAGCTTAGACGATACGTTCGTTCAAACAAAGAATTATCTCACATAAGCAAACTAACGATTGTATCTATAACTTCTACATTATTTGATCCACTGGGCTTAATAAGTTCCTTAACTATAAGGGCCAGGATACTTCTTCAACAATTATGGCTGAACAAATTTGATTGGGACGAGTGACTGCCACAATCAATTAACGCAACATGGTTGAAACTTGTCAAAGATTTTGAGAACTTACCGACTATTAAAATTCCAAGATTTGTACGTGTCTCTAATACGGTTAAATTACAAGTACATGGTCTTGGAGATGCATCCATTCACGCGTACGGGTGCTGCATATATTTTCGATGCCAAGATTCGTTTGGAAATGTAAAGGTTAATCTTTTAGCGTCAAAATCTCGCGTGGCCCCGCTGAAAACAAAAAGCTTGTCTCGTTTAGAGCTTTGTGCCTCGAATCTGTTAGCAAAACTTTAGAACAAAATAAAACCATATTTTGATTGCAACATAACAAGCATTTATTTTTGGTCCGAATCCCAAATTACGCTGCACTGGATACATACACACTTGTCTACCTTATCAATGGTGTCACTTGGCGATACGTTGAGACTGAAAATAATCCCGCTGATTGGATTTCAACGGGTTGCACAGTATCAGAACTAGTCCATTCCAAGTAGCTTCATGGACCATCATTTTTAAATAAATCATCACACGAATGGCCTCCAAGTCATAACTTAAACTTAATCGAAGAAGATATGTGTCTCGAAAAACGAAAATCTGTGCTTTCAGCTTACGTAGATGCCGGATCTAAGCAACTTAGCATTCTTCATAAATTCAGTAACTACATGAAATGCTTAAGAGTAGTATCTTACATGTTACGTTGGAAATACAAGACCTTCAGAGCACATGAAACAGTATCATCTGTTGAGCTAACTTATGTACTTCATCACACAATTTGGATACTACAAAATCATTATTTTTCAACCTGTTTAGCAGAGCTCCAACGCCAGGCTATTACGAAGGGACCCCTTTTGCCATTAAAACCTTATTTTGGTAAAGTAAGTGGAGTACAGCATTTACGTGTTGGTGGATGTTTATTAAATTCAGATCTATCTCATCATGCAAATTTCCGTTTATTCTCCCAAAATCCCCTTTGTTAAAACTCTAGTTATTTATTACCATCGCAAAAATTATCATGCTGGACCTCGGGCGTTGGTAGCAATTCTACATCAACAATTTTGGATTGTCAATTGTCGATCTTTGGCAAGAGAAGTCGTACATCAATGCATTCAGTATGTGAGATATAAGCCAAAGTTACTTACACAAATAATGAGCAACCTTCCAAAGGATCGTGTAACTGGCAGTCGCCCTTTTGAGATAGTTGGTGTTGACTTTGGTGGTCCTATCCCAATTTACTTAAAAATTCGCGGAAAGGCTCCTCTCAAATCATATATCGCCGTATTTATTTGTTTTGCTACCAAGGCAGTGCACCTAGAATGTGTATCCGATTTTATAGCAGCTATCAAACGTTTAATTGGCCGCAGGGGGGTGCCAGCAAAAATATATTGTGACAATGCAACCAATTTTATTGGAGTAAAAAACAAGTTAAAGGACTTCAGTGACTACTTTAAACAGCCATCCACAATAAACGCTATAAAATCTTACTGTGCGTCAATGTTTCTAGAATTTTGCTTTATCCCACCTCGTGCCCCACACTTTGGCGGCATATGGGAGGCAGGTGTAAAGTCTACCAAGTCTCACTTATATCGCATGCTTTCATCAGCACGTCTAACGTTTGAAGAGATGACTACATCCCTAGTCGAGATCGAAGCAGTTATGAACTCCAGGCCGCTAACACCTTCATCACCCGATCCCAATGATCTAGAAGAACTCACGCCTAGGCATTTTTTAATAGGATGTAATTTACAACATATTCCAGAATATGTTAATACGACATCAAACATATCTAATTTAAAGCCATGGCAAAGAATCACGGCAATAAAGTCAAATTTTTGGTCCAGATGGCATAAGGAATATCTATCCTATCTACAAAATAACTACAAATGGCGAACACCTGAGTACAATCTTAAAGTCGGTGACATGGTACTAGTACATGAAGACAATTTGCCTCCTATGAAATGGGTTATAGGCCGCGTTATTAATATTTTTGAAGGTGTCGATGGTTACATGAGAGTTGCAGAAGTTAAAACACCTGCTTCTATTCTTCGCAGACCAATAACGAAGTTAGCTGTACCTCCTGTTAATTAAAACTGAGAGTTTTAATGGGCGCCGGCATGTTTGATCCCTTCATTTATTGTCACCACTGTACTTTATATATTATTATGCTTTGTACTAACATTGAATTCTTTTATTTAATATTTGAAATTATCTTACTCTTGTTGAAAATATTGTGTTTGCAATTAGAATTTAACCGTTTCGAATATTCTTGATAAACCTCTTGCTTATTTTATTATTTTTTTTTTACTTAAGTTAGTCTACTACAGACATTAATAAAATAAAACACGTTTTCACCAAACTTTGTTGTCTTTTTTTTAATAAGAAAGAAATCTACCTTAGTCGAACCCTAAGGCAAGGACTTTTAAAGGTGACATATCATTTGAAGTCCGGGTCAGTCAAATTAGGCTGTCCTTAAACACCATGGCTCTAATTCGCAATACCGCAGATGAAACTTTTTGAAAATATTTTTGTACATCATTCTTGTATTAATAATTAATATCACTAAATTTGTGTTCGGCATTGGTCGGGCCCATTAATTATATATAGACCTAAGATTTGATTACTTATTGTTAGTTCATTTATTTTTGAAGATACAATAAATAAATATATAGTTAAAAAATACTAACTCATACACAAAATTATGCATAAAAAGATATGAGCTGAAAAACAAGACATGCATTGTGTGAACGCCGATGAAAGTTCGAAGAAGAAAAGTCATAAGTTAAACATATAGACTTGACTAGTGTGAACTGGGACTTACGACTATACCAGCAACATCTTGTTTGCTTTATTTTCTTTATATATTACAAGTGCGAGTAAATATAAACTTTTGGGACTTACAGGGTGGCGCAGAATGACCTATATGGTTTAAATAGTTTATAATTTTTTTATTTATGTGATTATTGTGATTTTTTTTAATACAGTATATTATTGGCCAATTTTTAGCAATTAGCTTTGAAAAATGATATCCTGTAAGTGATGTCCATTTTCTGCTTCGCACATACGTGCTCCTTTCAGCGAAAGAGTATAAACATATCATATTTTCCATCTTTTCACAAAATTTCGGGTTTAATGGCCATTATTTCAATTCGAATGTTAGCTTTTAGTTGGAGTATGGTTTTTGGTTTGTTAACGTGAACTCTTGCAAATATCCCCAAAGAATGACGACGATATGCACGCTGTGTCAACACAATAGACTATTTGTTGGAAAAATAAAATTCAATTATTAATGATTTTTTATGGGAATTGTAAAAATTTAAGTTTAAATTTTTTTTAACGCACTAATAATCCCAAATTAATATTTTACTTATTAAGTAAAATATTTTTTTTTATTTTATTTAAAAATACATTGAAATTGATTATTGAGGGGTTTAGCTGGATCTTATGCGCATTTCACTGTTGCTAATGCAGATCATCAGGGAACCTTTACCCAAAGTTTCTTAGAACAACTAGAATTATTATGTTATAAACTTTCATTTAAACAAATGAGAAGCTTAAAACAAATAACAAAGTTGAAACAAGAACTCAATAATCAACATGTTTTTTATTTTCTTTACCATTACTACATTGGCTGACTTTTTTTCAGCTTCAAATTGTGGTTGTAAAAGTATGTAAAAAGAAAATGAATGTAAATAACAACAACAGCTATTTAAGAATAGAGTGTTGCCACACAAGTATTTTTTGACCTGGTGCAGTCAATTTAATAATTAATGATTTTTTATTGGAATTGTTAAAATTAAAGTTTAAAATTTTTTTAAACGCACTAATAATCCCAAATTAATATTTTACTTATTAAGTAAAATATTTTTTTTATTTTATTTAAAAATACATTGAAATTGATTATTGAGGGGTTTAGCTGGATCCTATGCGCATTTCGCTGTTGCTAATGCAGATCATCAGGGAACCTTTACCCAAAGTTTCTTAGAACAACTAGAGTTATTATGTTACAAACTTTCATTTAAACAAATGAGAAACTTAAAACAAATAACAAAGTTGAAACAAGAACTCAATAATCAACATGTTTTTTATTTTCTTTACCATTACTACATTGGCTGACTTTTTTCAGCTTCAAATTGTAGTTGTAAAAGTATGTAAAAAGAAAATAAATGTAAAATAAAAACAACAGCTATGGGGTGTGTTCTGAAAATCACTTTTTTCAAATCACATGTGATAATGGCCCTGCTGACGGTTTTAAAATCATATACGATAAATTTCTGTCATAAATGATATTTGATGCTCTATACAATAAAAACAATTAAAATAAAGAGTGAAAAAATATCTGCATGACCACCATTACTTTTGAAATCACATGTGATTTGAAAAATGTGATTTTCAGAACATGCCTGTATTTAAGAATAGAGTGTTGCCACACAAGTATTTTTTGACCTGGTGCAGTCAATTTAATAATTAGTGATTTTTTATGGGAATTGCTAAAATTTAAGTTTAAATTTTTTTTAAACGCACTAATAATCCCAAACAGTGTACGAAAATAAACTGTACATTATTTAATGTAATTTACACGGGGTAAGATATGACATCTATCTACTTTGTGTATGTTTACATATACACTACACGATAAGAATCACAATGATTTTTCAACTCAAGTAATATGCCTTATAAAGCACTCTGCTTGACGGCCTATAGCATTGAAATTAAAATTCTTGTGTAAAACTATGTGTAAATACACTATATTTTAGTGTTTTTCGTCAAAGTGTTGGTGCTGTAAATATATGTACATCCATTCATGCATGCATTTAAAAAAAAATTTTGTTTTCGTTGGGAGGAAAGTAAGTAGGAGAGAAAATTATTGAGAGTATAAAGCACACACATTAACATCAGTGTTGCCGAATTCTGCGATGTTATCTATAAATGGAACAAACCAATTTTTCCTCAACTATATTTGAATTATAAGATATTTATGTAATTTTAATATAATTTTGCTTCAACATTATTGTATGCTCGAACTATTCAGTGAAAGGAATATTCTAGTTTATACTTTGATAATCAAGTTGCATACATACATATTTTGTACACATTTCGTGTTAAATTAAAAAATTATATAAAAGGTATTTTGTTTGTCATTTATATTAAATACGTGTAAATCAAAAATTAATGTTTCGCTGAATTAGTAAAGTCAAACACTTATGTATGGAACTAAACGTGTGGCAAACCTTTAACTGATGTCATAAACTCTTCCACAGTTGCATCAAAATTTCATAAATGACACTTCCACTATGTTTTTTCGGTTTTTAATAATTTAAAGTGTTTTTCTAATGCTTTTGGGAGTTACTCTTAACCAATAGTGCTCTACCCAACAATTTTTTTTTTTTTTTTTTTAAATTTATGGGCAACGGAAAATAAGACAACTACATAAAGCAAAAGGTACACATTAGGCTGTTTATGGCTGCAAGGGACGAGTTTTGTTCTGTTCCATGCCAGCAAGAAGTTTTTTCTCACTAGACAATGCAAAGAATGAACTTTGGAACTCCCTCCAATTTTTAATGTAATTTTCAGTAATCATTGAGCGATTTGCTTGTTTTTTACTTCAGATACTAAAGCTGCACGGTGTTATTTGTCAAAAGTCACTGCTATCGTGATTTATTTATATACATACAAGTAATGTACATACTTATGTACATATGTATATAGGAATAGAGCACCGTAAATATAATTACAAAAAATTTTGCTTGCGTAATATTTAAAATGTGGATTAGTTTGAAGTTTTTTCCCTGTAAAACTGAATTGGGATTCCGGCAACACTGAATAGAATATAACATTAAACCAACCCAAGAACAGTGCAGACGGACAACGCCATGCACTCTTTATACTTATCTATCGATAATTTTAAGCCAGGATTGCCAACTTTTACACATGTAATGTGTTTGCTTTGTAACTTCAAATTGCTCAAAATACGCATTCGTATGAGTGGAATTTGACATTTTCTATAGCAAAAATTGGTTACGAATACTTTACACTCTAACCATAATATATCGTAGAAACTGAAACTCGTTAAGAATCCACTGGCCATAATTTTCAAATCCATAGAATTTAATTACCTAATTACCCATAAAATCATAGAAAGTCTGAATACAAAAGAGTATGAAAGCAGGATTAATTTTTGTCTTCCCATTCTACCGAACTTAGCAAGAAAAGTATGGGAAAACATTACTTGCGTAAAAGTTGGCAGTCCTGTAGTTAAAAAAAAATACATACTTAAATATGAAGTGTGCAGTGGGCAGTTGCAAGCAAAATAACACCAAAAAAAATGTTTGTATTATTGTTTTCCGAAAATTGAAGAGCAAAAATCATACTCGTATTGCAATCAAAGTAATGCAGTATTTTACTCAAAATGACATACATAATTTGTTTTAAAAATTTTCAACATGCAGAAGGAAATTTAAAATGATAAAGTTAAAACTAATTTTATTTTTTGGCATTTTAAGTTTTAGTTCAAAAGTCGAAATTGATAATACACCAGATTGAAATGTACATATAGCCGGCATATGTTAGCAAACACAGTGTTTAGTATCCTTTTAGCATTTTAAGTTTTATTTCAAAAGTCGAAATTGATAATACACCCGATTGTAATTTAGATATAGCCGGCATATGTTAGCAAACAAAGTGTTTAGTATCCCTTGTGGTTATCGTGGTAATAAGTATATGCTAACTTCAAAATATTTCATGCTTAAGAATACGAAAAAATTTTTCGTTTTTTAATGTTTGTGCAATAAACGAAAATTTTGTACATTTGACGAAAAGTTTAGATGGCACGAGGAAAGAGATTTCGTAATTTTACGTGTTTCTTTATGAAACATAAATTATTTCGTTCAATTGTTTTCGTGTATACACCCAAAAAAAAAGTTTTAAAATCAAGAAAAAACCATTTGATTTTAAAAACGTAACCTTTATGAAATTGAACCTAGTTTGTTTTCTGCTAGTTTAAAAATTTTTACTCTTGTTTTAAAAATGAAAAATATTTTGAAATCAAAAAAGAATATTTTTTGTTTGAAAGAGACAGCAACCTTGATATAAAGTTGAACATACTCAAATTAAAGGATTATGTTTTTGAGTTAAGAGTGAAATATTCTTGGAGTAATAATGAAGCATTTTTTATTTTAAAACTTATTATTTTTATATCAAAAATGAAGCGTTTGAATTAATAATGGAGAATTATTAAGTTAAGAATGAAAGGTCTTAAATTAATAATGAAGCATTTTTGAATTAAGAATGAAACGTCCTAAATTAATAATGGAGTTTTTAAATTAAGAATGAAACTTTTAAAATAATAATATAGAATTTTCGTTTTACAATTAAAAATATTAATTTTTTTTGGAGTCAAAATGCCCTTTTTATGAACAATTTTCGATCTTCGACTGTAGTACAAACCACTAATGGAACGAATTTTCATTTGGGTTATGACGATTTTTTTGTGCTCCAGGATCATACAGGGTAATGGACATTAATATACACTTGGTCATAATAATAAATTAATTCTCTTTTTTTAACACGACACAAATATAAAATGTTACTCGGTGAAAAATATAATTTCCTTCGTTTTTAAAAATTTAAATTCTGGATATAATAATAAAATATTTTTGTTTTTAAATTTTTTAAAAATACATTTTCTTTTCATTATGACTTCAAAAATTACAATGTTTATTTTAATAAGAAAACATTATAGTTTTTAACATTTTTAAAATGAAAGCGCTTATTTTTGTTTTAAAATTGCTTCGTTATAAAAATAAGAATGTTATATATTAATGTTATAAGAAACATTTTTAATTTAATAGTTATTTTTAAAAAAGCTGAATTTTTAAAACGAAAACGCAAAATTCTTGTTTTAAGAATGCTTTTTTTTCAGTGTAGTACCATATTTTTCGTTTATTTCATTGAATTTGGATGAAAATAAAACATTTTTATTAACTTGGAAATTTCCAAAAATAAACCAATTTTTTTGCCAACAGTACAATTTCGGCAATTTTACGAAAAAATATTGAAATATAAAAATAAAAATTGCTGTTTTGTTAAATTTTTTAATTTTTCCTCCATTTCTTTTCATGTCATTGTGCAACTTTTAATAGCCAGTTTGATTCGTGAGTTTCAGTGCAAAATATGTAATGTAATGTGTGGGAAATACAGAGGCTGTAACAATTCCACTAAAATTATATTTTTTTATAATTATTACAAACTTCAATTCCAAGAATTACAGATTATTCTACAAACTTATTTTTCAAATGCAAGACAAAATAATTTTCTTGCAGATTTTACTATTTTAACCTTTTTATACAAAATTTCGTATATACAGTAATTTTGACTTAGCTGCACAATCAACTTTGCACGACTTTTTGTGCAGATAAGTAAAAAATGCTGTTATCTTAAATGGACTTACCTGCCCAAATGTGCAGGTATACAATTTTTGACTTCAGTTTTATACACATACATGGTTGCATATTTATTTATCCAAATGTTTTTAATGTGTGCAGCTTACATAAATTTTTTATATGAGAATAATTTAAAACTGCCAAAAAATATGTTAAATGTGCAGGTGTACAAAATGCACTTAAAAAAGGATTTTGAACAATAATTACAGAAAAAATATATTTTGTGCAGTTAAGTCAATGTGCAGATAACATTGATTTTTTGTATGAAAATATTTCAAAACTATCAAAATTTTAGGGCACTTATGTTAAATGTGCAGGTATAGAAAGTGCACTTAAAAAACGAATTTGTATGGGATTATAAAGAATAGTGACAGAAATTTATCATTTTAGGCAGTTAAGTCCAAAGTGCACTTAAATAAAAGGCAGCTAAACCAAAACTACTGAAACACGAAATTGTTTTGCATGATTCATGAATTTCTTTTGTAATATAAACATAATTTTTCCTAAATCTACTAATAAAATATTTGTAAAAATACAAAATGTTCTTACTTACAAATAAAAAAATACCATATCTCCTATCTACGAAGGATTTTGTAACGTCAAAACGACGAATTTATTCGTAAAATGATTAGATTTTTGGTTGCTGCTCTGGTGATAAATACATAATTTACGTTACCAACTATCAAACGAAGTTAGAGTAAACCGCATTTTGGTATTCTTAAAAAAATGAAGCTAGAAAATAGTTTTTGTACAGATCATAATTTTGCAAAGTATTAAGCAGTTAAATAATTAAAAAGAGCAATTGTTTAAAAAAACTAGATGTGGGTTACACTACTTCCGCGCTGGTGTGCTCACATATGGGTGGTGGTGGATTAAGTTAACCATAAACTTCTTTAAAGTTAAACTCCCTTATGCAAAAACGTTTGTTAAAGTTAAAGCATGTGCTAAAACCGGCTTTGCCATACAAAATTCGTTTGTTAAACCAACTTTAAGTTTAATAATCGTTTTTGCATAAGGGGGAAAATATTTATATATTTCTTCATGTGTGGCTTAAAGATTTTTTAATATCATCATTTATAAATTTTGGCAAATATTAAAAAATTAAAATGTTTTGTTCCAAATATTTAGAGAGAAAAATTATAATATATTCCACTGTAATGTTTACTTAATTTTTTTTTTGCTTGTTTGTAGTTTAAAACTATCAGCCAATAGCAAAACATTACGTCACGCGGTAGTGCATACATACATACATACAAATGCATATCATTTCTGATCAATGCTAGCCAGTGATGTCAGATTTATTTGTAGCCTCCTCGCTAAATTAGTTGTCGAATATCGCCAATATAATAATATATTATATATGGGCCAAAAAATATAAGTACATGTTTTTATTTAACAAATATTGTTAAATTTTTACATTAAAAAAAGTTAATTCATAAGACATACATTCGCTTACCATACATTAAAAATACTTTCGTATGTATAAAACACATATACACACATATAAAATTACTTATACCAAAAGGTGAATCTTAATAGGGAACATTTTAACTTCATCATCGGGATCAAAACCAATAGTTAAATCTCGCGATAACATACAATTAACGTTTACTTAAGAATATATTTAAGTACACATGCTAATTATTGAATCAAATTGTTGTACTAATCATTATTTTCAGTTATTTACATCCTTACTGGTATATATACGGGCTTTGATGCCTCATTATCCAAAATGCGAGTTCCAATTTATAAAAGGAAGCTTTCCCCACTATGCTTCGTAAAAATACAACTTTAGATATAGAAAATAACTCTCTTTTGTATCAATTATTTTATGTTGTAGAAAAACTTCCTCGCATAAAATTTACTATATTTTTAACATTAAACCATATTACTGAAATTGCATATATGGATATACATAGCTAAAAATATCGCCAAGGTATTGAAATATTGCTAAGTAAATTGCCACGAGATACTTCAAAATTTTCATCGTTAAAAACGAAGTCTTATCGTCGCATTTAGTAACAAATATCTACATCTGACAGCACTGGCGGTGGCCACACTCATTTTTTATAATGGGGGACAATGCTGTCGACTTTCAAATTTGAAAAAGCACTGCAACAAGGAAAAACAATTAAGTTAAACAAAAAGGTACTAAAGTTAATCTGCCGTATTCATAAAAAATATTTTAGGTTTATTAGAGGTTTATTTGTCAAATTTTCCATGGAAATATGTCCAGTAAACCTTTAACAAACTTTAAATATATTGTAGGAATACGGCAAAATATGTTTACTTTCATTAAAACCAATTTTATATATAAAAAAGAAAAAAATATGTTTAAGAACATAAATATTAAAAAACAAACATTTAAAAGAACGAATATACTAATTTTCATTTCATATATCAAAGTTCCTATACGAAAACAATATTTATTCAACATACAAATTATTAAAAATTAATAAAGAGTAACGGCCTCATTTAATAAAAAAAAAATTTTGTTTGAAATTTTGTTTTAAAAATTCTTAATACAACCTTAATAATTTTTATAAATAAGGCTGTAAAAATTTCATATTACTTTTCAATAACAATAATCAAAAAATAAGTGTAAAGTACTTTAAAAGTCTATATATGTATGTATGTACATATAACTGTCTAAACTGAGTTGATTTTTTTAAATATATATGTACATACATACATACATATGTACGTATTTACATGTACACATTGATGGCTTAAGGCAGAATTACCCAACTGTAAATGTAGAACTGTAAATGTAAATTTGTCAGCTGTTCGAATCTGTTGCATGAAAAGCTATGCTAATGCTTACCTGACTGAAATGGCACGTAAATGTAACGTCAGAACCTGCAGAAAATAGAATTTCATGACGACGTTACGTGACATTTGTAGACAGTGATGGGATGTATGTATATTGAATGAGAGTGGGGCACAATAGCCCTGATTTGGTACTTTTGTTTCTTTTAATAGTTTAAGCTTTTGAGTGGTTAATTTGTATACGTACATGGCATATTTAATAAATTTAGTTTTCTGGCAAAGTTTTTTTTTATAAAATCTAACCAGAGACTACCAATCGTATGTGTTTATTTTTTTTAATATACATACACATATGTATATGTACATATGTATGTATGAATATGTAAAATATACATACATATGTGCGTACAAACATTCAAGCGTACAAAAAACTATTTTTATTTAAAAATAATTCCAATAACAATAAAAACAGGTACGTATAATCATAATAATTATAATGATAATAAAAATATAAATATTTTTTACAATTATAATACGTTGTAATGTAAGTATGTATGTATGTATATACGGGTATGAAGCTGAAATTGTAATTTCACTAAATGTCAGTCATTAAAATGTTTGTAAGTATAAAATACTGATTTGATACAATTTAAATAATTTTGGTACTTTTTCCACACAATCAAATATAATGTGAAGATGTTGAACTCTCATCAATGTTTCGAACAGCTATTTTCCATTTTATTTGATTTTTTTATACTGATAAACACCCAGCAAACAAAAAATCCTTTATTTGCACATATGTATGTATTTTTATTAAAAAATATACATATGTATATTGTTTGTGAATAAAACTAAATTATTATGAGTAGGTACGAACATTAATAAGAAAAGGATAAAACGAAAAAGTGAATATTTGATTGAGGTGCTACTGCAAGCATACACATTTCTGGAAAGTAAATAGCTAAATACTTTGTCTTTCCGATGAAGTTGCCCAAAATCTGCTGTGGTAATGTACAATGACAAATATTACTGTTGAGCGTTACAGCTGTTATTACAATTATTATAATTGAGTTCATTTAAATAAAATAATAATAATTTTCGAAACCTTTTTTCGTTCTAAAAGGTGTGTTATTTCAAAAACTCAATTAGTTTTTTCCAACAGGCTAAAAATTGCCATTAAAAGAAAGTAAATTAAAATAGGTAGTTTCAGCGAAATTATTAAAAAAAATCTTGGATTAATTAAAACATTACTATTTTTTATATTATTTACTTATAAGTTCTAATGCATACACACATACTCGTATGGATGTCCGTATACATATGTATGTAGATTTCAATCAAAATGATTTCCACGAATTTAAATATTATACGTATGTAAAGGGTGTTTTTTATTGAGGTATAGAACTTTAAGTTGGCATCACTTTTTTAACTGGCGGCCATTTTGTCAGCTGTCAAGTGATTAATATTTAGTTTGGTTTGCCATTTCATCATGAACAGGTTGACAAAAGAACAACGCTTGCAAATCGTGCAAATTTATTTCGAAAATAATGGTTCAGTTCGCGAAGTTTACCGCAAGCTCCGTCCATTTTATGGTCGACATAATCGTCCATCAGAGCAATTAATTCGGTTAACCATGGATCGTTTTCGCACTACGTTTACTCTATGTGATAATACGCATCCGCAGAGACGTCGAACAGTGCGCACCGAAGAAACAATTGCCGCTGTAGAGCAAAGTGTTGAAGAGGACCCGAATGAATCGATTCGCCACCGTGCACAGCAATTGGAGCTTTGTCCATCAACTTTATGGAAGATTTTGCGCAAATATCTTGGCTTGCGACCTTACAAGATCCAGCTTGTGCAAGAATTTTGATTTTTGGTGTATGGGCCGAAAATGAGATTGATCTCGATGCTGATTTTCATCGCAAAATTTTGTTCAGTGATGAGGCTCATTTTTGGTTGAATGGCTACGTCAACAAGCAAAATTGCCGCATTTGGAGTGAAGAGAATCCACATGAGACCCTTGAGACGCCATTACATCCACAAAAACTGACTGTTTGGTGTGCTCTATGGGCTGGTGGAGTCATTGGGCCATACTTCTTCCGAAATAATGCTGGAGAGTCAGTTACCGTTAATGGAGACCGGTATAGAGCCATGATAACCGACTATTTTGTTCCCGAATTGGATGGCATGAATGTGGATGAGTTGTGGTTCCAACAAGACGGCGCTACATGCCACACAGCGCACGTCACAATCGATTTATTGAAGGAAACATTCGATGAGCGCATAATTTCGCGGAATGGACCTGTCAATTGGCCACCAAGATCGTGTGATTTGACACCATTGGATTATTTTCTTTGTTGATATGTGAAGTCGCTCGTCTACGCCAACAAACCAGAAACGTTAGGGGACTTGGAAGCCAACATTCGTGGCGTTATTGCCAACATACGGCCCCATATGCTCGAAAAAGTGGTTGAAAATTGGACCTGTAGAATTGGCTTTATTCGAGCCAGCCGCGGTGGCCACATGCCCGAAATCATATTTAAACATTAATGGCATAAAATTATCCTTCCAATAAAGCCAAATTGATGGACATTAAAACGATTTTCTTGTGTTTTATTTCAATTCGAAGTTCTATACCTCTAAAAAAAACACCCGTTATATGAACTTTCGCGTTTGACTTTAAATAACTCGCAGTTTAAAATCAAAAATGCGTGTTTGCTGGGCACAATGCAATTAGTATGTATGTGTGTGTGCACAAAGAAGTTTTTTTTGTGTCGAAAACACATGGCACGTTTTTAAGTATTCTATAAGCGCTCAAACTTTTACATTTACATTACATTTACATTTACATTTATCTACAGTCGGGTAATGGTGCCTTTAATTTCAATAAGTTGTGCATCGATTTTTGAATTTTATGTGTTTCAGTTATATATTTTCAACTTTTTTAAATTTGAAAATAACAAAGCCCTAACCGAAACGAGTTGTAAAGTGGTACACATTTATTTACAATTTCATAAAATGAATTTGAAAAAGTTTTTGGTTGTGCTTAAACAACATCAAACAATTTTTTTCATATACGAATTAATTTTTACAAGCATGAAATAAAAAGAAGCAATTACAATTTACTAAATTGATTAATTTATGTTAACTTTTTATACCCTTTACCAAAAAATGGTAAAAGGATATATATATAGGTTTGTCATTCCGTTTGTAATTTCTAGAATATTAATAACCGAGCTATAAAGTATGTATATTCTGGATCCTTATGTATAGGGAATACGAATAAGCGATGTCCGTCTGTCCGTCTGTCTGTACGTGAAATCGGTTTTCCGAAGCTCCCAGAAAAGCTAGAGACTTCGTTCTTGGACTGGTGGATCAGAAATTGTCGAAAAAAGATTGGTATTGAAAATCAGCAAAATCGAGCAGACGGTTTCAGAGCTGGGAGACTTAAACTTCATTTTGCCATACAAAATAACTACCGAAAACTAGTTTTTAATAATTTTTTATTAAATAAACTTATTTTATACTACAGTATGAATAAAATTGGTATTGCTAACTCAAAAAAAATTAAAAAAATTAAAAATACGTTTCCAGGGTTGGAAAACCTTAACTTTTTTTGTTATGCAAAAGTAACTTACTAAAACAAATTTTTCTTTTTTTTCTATAAACTAAACATATGTAATGCTCTTAAAAGAAGGAGATTGATGTAAGAAATCAGAAAAACAAAAAGGATGATTCCAGGGTTGGAAAACCTACGATTTTTGTGATATATACAATTAACTACCGTAAACTAATTTTCTAATTATTTTTATTAAATAAACTTATTTTATACTTCACCATGAATAAAATTGGTATTTCAAATAAAAAATTAAACTTTAAAAAATTAATAAGATGTTTCCAGGGTTGGAAAACTTTAACTTTTTTTCTTTTACAAAAGTAACTTACTAAAACAAATTTTTCCTTTTTTCTATAACTTAATCATATCTAATGTTCTTGATTTAAATAATCAGAAAAACAAAAAGGATGATTCCAGGGTTGGAAAACCTACGATTTTTGTGATATATACAATTAACTAACGTAAACTAATTTTTTAATTATTTTTATTAAATAAACTTATTTTATACTTCACCACAAATAAAATTGGTATTTTAAATAAAAAATTAAACTTCAAAAAATTAATAAGATGTTTCCAGGGTTGGAAAACTTTAACTTTTTTTAAGTTTAAAATTTTTAAACACACTAATAATCCCAAATTAATATTTTACTTATTAAGTAAAATATTTTTTTTATTAAAAATACATTGAAATTGATTATTGAGGGGTTTAGCTGGATCCTATGCGCATTTCACTGTTGCTAATGCACATCATCAGGGAACCTTTACCCAAAGCTTCTTAGAACAACTAGAGTTATTACATATATTATAAACTTTCATTTAAACAAATGATAAGCTCAATAACAAATAACAAAGTTTAAACAAGAACTCAATAATCAACATGTTTTTTATTTTCTTACTTTACTATTGCTACATTGGCTGACTTTTTTTCAGCTTCAAATTGTAGTCGTAAGAGTATGTAAAAGAAAATAAATGTAAATAACAACAACAGCTATTTAAGAATAGAGTGTTGCCACACAAGTATTTTTTTGACTGGGTGCAGTCAAGTTAATTATTAGTGTTTTTTATGGGAATTGTTACAATAATTTAAGTTTAAAATTTTTAAACGCACTAATAATCCCAAATTAATATTTTACTTATTAAGTAAAATATTTTTTTATTAAAAATACATTGAAATTGATTATTGAGGGGCTTAGCTGGATCCTATGCGCATTTCACTGTTGCTAATGCAGATCATCAGGGAACCTTTACCCAAAGCTTCTTAGAACAACTAGAGTTATTATATTATAAACTTTCATTTAAACAAATGAGAAGCTCAATAACAAATAACAAAGTTGAAACAAGAACTCAATAATCAACATGTTTTTTATTTTCTTACTTTACTATTCTGAACAAAAATCTGCAAAAATCTGATTTTAACTTTTTTTGTTATGCAAAAGTAACTTACTAAAACAAATTTTTCCTTTTTTTCTATGAATTAAACATATCTTATGTTTTTAAAAGAAAGAAATTGATGTTAGAAATCAGAAAAATCAAAAAGGATGATTCCAGGGTTGGGAAACTGAAACTTTTTGTGATATAAAAAATTAACTACCGAAAATTAATTTTTATTTTTTTTATTAAATGAACTTATTTTATACTTTAGTACGAATAAAATTGGTATTTCAAATTAAAGATTAACCTTCTAGAATTAAAAAGATGTTTCCAGGGTTGGAAAACTTTAACTTTTTTTATACAAAAGTAACTTACTAAAGCAAAATTTTCCTTTTTCTCTATAAATTAAAGATATCTTATATTCTTAAAAGAAATAGATTAGTATAAGAAATCAGAAAAATTAAAAAGTTTGATTTTAGGGTTGGAAAATCCACACTTTTTGTGATATAAAAAATTAGCTACCGAAAACTAATTTTTTTTTATAAAATAAACTTAATTTATACTTCAGTATTTCAAAATAAAAAAAAATTAAAACGACGTTTCCAGGGTTTGAAAATCTTATTTTTTATACAAAAGTAACTAAAACAAATTTTTTCTTTTTTACTATAAATTAAACATATCTTACATTAAAAAAAAAAAAGATGGTGTAAGAAATTAAAAAAAAACAAAAAGGAGGATTCTTTGTGATATAAAAAATTAACTACCGAAAACTAATTTTTATCTATTTTTATTAAATAAAATCATTTTATGCTTGATAAAGAATAAAATTGGTATTTCAAATAAAAAAAAACAATTAAAAAAATTAAAAAGACGATTCCAGGGTTGGAAAACTTTAACTTTTTCTACAAAAGTAAGTTACTAAAACGAATTTTTCCTTTTTTTCTATAAATTAAACATTTCTTAAATGTTTAAAAGAAAGAGATTGGTGTAAGAAATCAGAAAAATCAAAAATGATCAGTTCAGGGTTGGGACACTTACACTTTTTTGATATATAAAAGTAACTAAGTCTAATTAATTTTTATCTTTTCCTTTATAAATTATATATATTTTACGTTTTGGAAAGAAAAGATTGGTATAGAAAATTATAAAAATAAAAGCCACAGCTCCAGAGCTGGAAACTATGATTTTTTTTCTAGACATTAAAGTAACTAATTAAAACATTTTTTTTAATTTCCTTTTTTTCACTTAACACACTTTCTATATTTTTTTAAGAACTACTAGATTGGTATAAGTAATCAGAAAAATCTAAAATTATGATTCTAGGGTTTGAAAATTATTATTTTTTTCTTTGTACATAAAAGTGAGTATTTGCTTGAGTATGTATCTCTATACTACATAAACGCACTTTGGTAAAGGGTATATAAGATTCGGCACAGCCGAATATAGCACTCTTACTTGTTTTATTTAAATTTTTTTCTTCTAATAAGTAAATAAAGGTATGCCTGTTTAATAAAAAGTGTGTTCACATTTGAAATGTATTCGTATGTTGGTATGTTATATACATTTGACATAGCCTATAAGGATAAACAAATGCTTGCTTTTGTTATTGCCTTATCAATTTTTTCCTTCATTTTAGTTTTTAATCTATTAAATAATTTATTTTATCTTAAAATTTCACTTAGTTTTTAACGAAACAAGAACTTGCTTTATTTAAAACCAGCTGATGTCAGACGCTCTATTTCAAAATTGATGTTTGCACTGAAAAATATCACATGCTATTGTTTAAAGGTTTTCAGACTAGATGTACAAATGTACCATGTAAAAGTGCCATTCCACAAGAGAAAATAATGTGAACACAGCTTAGGTGGTTTTACATCTATCATGTTGTATTTTTCTATAATATTTTTAATAGAATTTTTTTCAACCATTTAAGTAGCATTCAAACCCATATAAAATATAAGGGGAGATAACAATGTTTTTATATACATGTGTATGTATGAATATATTACATGAAAATCTTTCAATAAATAGCCTTTCCAACATTGTTTTCAAAACGAAATAACAGTTTTGATATACTATAAATCGAATTCACATAGTTTTACTACTTTTTAAGTCGAGTAAACATACCTGGTCGAAAATAAATCGAATATGGTATTATTCCAATAAATCACTGAAGAAACATCAAAAAACAATTGATATTGACAGTTTGAGGTCCCTAATCCCAAATTAAAACCAAATTACTTGCAGTTTGATACATTTAAAAAAGCGTTTGTTTTCAGTTTTACTCCAAGTATGAAGAAAAATTATTTGTATGAATAAAAACACTTTTTCTGTCAAAGATTTAGAGCCGGACATTTTTAAATGCTTATTTAAATTCATAGAGTTTAGAACGCATTCTATTTCTGCATGTAAATATGGATATGACGTGAATTGAACGGCAATTTGTTCTAATTTCTCAAATAGTTTTATATCAACTGAATCCATATACGTCTCAATGTTTATCAATTGCATTAAGTGAATCATTTTCCATCTATTGTCTATAATAGACCAAATTTCGGTATTCGACCCTATTTGGAATGTTTATGATATTATGATTCTCTGTCGTAAGAAAAAACACTTTACCTTGATTAAATTAAATATTAAAGTTAGAGTTTGATAGAGTGCGTATTCCTTGAATCACTCTTCTAATAACACAAACAAATATCTTGAAATGCTCAATAGTAGATTAGTAATGGGGACGGACGACATGTTTTGGGAATTCAAAACCGGGAAAAAATAAAAACGATGGCAACCCTGTTACAAATGGGGGGATTTTGGGGATTTTCATGCTGAGAGTTTCTTGGCTATGTGTGTGTGTGTGTGTGTGTGTGAGTTTGATTCTTGGTTTATGTGTATGTATACTTGTGTGCCCAGATTTTGTTGTTATTGTAGAGAAACGTTGTGCTTACAGTGCATGGATGTATGTATATGTGGGTGTTGTATGTGTGTATGTGTGTGAGTTTGATTCTTTCTGTGTATGGGAATGTATGTACACTTATGTGTACAGGTTTTGTTGTTATTGTAGAGAAACGTTGTGCTTACAGTGGATGTATACATACAGTGTATGTATGTGTGGGATGTTTCTGTATGTATGTATGTATGTGTATACATTTGTGCGTTTTTGTATTTAATTGTATGTTTGTCGGTCTCAGATAATTTTGTCGTAGTAGCAGACAATCATTATACCCAGTAGGAAATGTCGATGGTGAAAATGTACTGAGTCGCTTTTGACTTTGTCACCAGTACTACTATATAATTATATCCCATTCAATAATTTTCACTATAAACATTTAGCATATGCTTGTCATTTAAAATCTACTAGTAACACTAAAACAATTGAATAGGTATGACTACGTGGTTCTTATTGGAACGTAGAGACATACCAACCAGACAGTTAGTTACTGTTATATTTCTATAATTTATGTACATACAAAAAGGTATGTATATTGACAAGTTGTTGCAAAATCTATCCTTTTTACTGACAGATAGAATAAAACGTATTTTACTATAATGGTCACTAGAATTTTAGTGTTGACACAAAGACACTTGATCCCTGTCTGACTGCAGGGTAGTGACAACGAATTCGTGTGTATGTAGAATCATTATTTTTGTTGTTGTGAGTTGTCGTTGCTATGCATATGTATGGTTATTGTGCTCGTATGTATGCATGCATTTTTTTATTTCTGGGGAAACATTCTAGTAGCTGCAGATAGTGGCAACCCTGATATCTGCTGAAAATGGAAGTGGAGAGGGAATGTATTTGATAATGTATGTACATATATGTTTTTGGAGTAATGTACGTGATCGTATGGTGGGAGACGAAGGTGATGTTATGAAATCTTCGTTTATTTATTTAAGAAATATTGTTTCGTATTTCATGACAGAGGAGTTTGAATTGCATAATATTATAAAATTTCATTATGTATGTATGTTTGTGTATTACGTGATCACTTCTTTGTGTATGTGTGTGTGTGCCAGTATGTAAATGACTTTCTCGCGCTGATATTTATATGTAGGTAGAAGTAAATTGTTTTCAATATCGACATTTGGTACTGTAAAATACTATCATATATCTGAACTTCCCTAATCCTAGTATGTTTTTATACATTAACGAAGGTTTATTCATATTGAAATTTCTTATTTCAATACGGAAAAATATTAATTTACAGTATTCATTTATTAAACTCATTAGTTTTTAGGTATTTCAATATACATTTTCTATTATATTGAAAATTATTGAATTAATGTGAAGCATTCTTATTTTTAAGCTGCACATTTTCCCTGAGTGTATTGATTGATTATATATACATTGTGCTTTGACTAAACGACGCTTCATATATTTTCATGATGTAGATATGTAAGTGTGATTGTTAAGATCTAATAAATACTTGAGCATTCCATGCAAATAATATTGGAGTATGTGGTCCAATCTAGATGAAACAGTCTAGTTACATCATAGTCTCATGTAATGCAGTCATGGATCATATCGTTTCCATACAACCATTCAATGCTGCACGATAAATATTCGTGTTTAAACGAATATGATCGTTCTTCTTATTCACTCACAAATTGTATGCGAGTAGTCTATAACTATTCCATATGGGGTAGTTTTTGGGGTTAGTCCGATGTAATGCAACGTTGTACCATGTGGTCCAACCCTAGGACATCGCAATGTTAAATCGACCACCTTTTTTTCATATATTTGGAGTAGATTTGGAGTACTCCAACTCCTCTTTGGACTAGTCCTTACATGCATGTATGGACTAGTCGCATTATCTGCAGGGTTGATAAGAAATTTGATATGTATACATACAAATTGTTTTATGTGTGTATGTATGTATGTATGTATGTATGTATGTACATACAAATAAGAGTACAACTCAATCTTTGAATTCATTTTTTTTGTCATGTGATATCTTTTTGTTGTGTATTATCTGAAATTAAAAACGTTGTGCATTTACTTAAAAGTTTGTGAGGATTTTCTGTTTTAAGTAAAACTGAATTCCTGAAGATACATACTCTATAGTAATAGTAACTATAATAGAAATATTTCTTATACTTAATTTACATTTTTTTAAAGTTGACGCAACGTTAGTTAGTCAACGTGTGACATTTTTGGGGGGTATGCAATTTTTTCTAACTATAGCCTTTTTTTCTTCACTTTCTACATTTATTTTTGGAAATCTTGCATTGCTTTTTTATAAAATTTATAAACATTTTTAAATGAAACTGATCCGGCACTCCAGCTTAGATACTGATAGTGTTTTTTTCTTTTGTTTTTTGTTACTCAACTTACTGTTTATTTTTTATAGATAAACATTTAAAATCAAAAGGGAGTTTTATATTGAAATTATTATTTTCATAATTGTTGAAAACAATCGCTACTTCTTTTGCGATGAAATCATTTGAATTACTTTTGAAACCTTACATGTTTATAAAAATTATGTTATTTTCTATATTGCTTAATTTATAAGACTTTTAGAATTTGTACTTTGGTGATTATATTTTCTATTATACGATTATGAATAAGAATGCAGTAAGCTGATGTCTCTGCTTACTGTTTCAAATTAAAATTTTATTCAACTGAATAAAAGGAGTTTTCATATAATTTAGGTATACCCTTTCGACGGCTCCTCTAGGATACAAGATGACTTTTTATGACGAAATTTCTGTTGCTTTATACTGATAATATGTTTACATTAATAAGGTACATACATATACATATGTTTATTTTATGAATGGTGAGCACCTATGACTTTTATTTAATGTTCTATATGATTTTTTTTTCATTTTATTAAAGTTCAGCGTATTGTATATATATTTCTGAAATGTTTAAGTGTGTTATGTGTGCCCATCGGGCAGAGTGTACGTATTAGTTGGTCAGTCAGTCTCTATTTTTATTTATTTTATTTTTTTTTCTTCTAATGTGCCACTCCTTTTTTCAGATTTTACTACTTGGAATAGAGAATTTTTGTATAATTTTTTGCTGGGTATATACATTAGGTATGTAGAAATTAGTTTAGATACAAAGAAATGCATGTTTAATAAGCAACTATTGTATCAAATCGATCTCAAATAACTCAGTTAACTCTACCAGCAATTCACCGTTGGTGTTTTCATAAAGTGTTAGAAACAATGAAATATTTATGTTTTGAGAGAATTGTTCCACTCAAGTATTTCTACATGAGGTTTGAGGGGTCAATCACTGTCGCATTCATATGTAATGATTATTCACTTAAAAAAGGTCATCATCACCATCAATCATCTCCGTATACAATACATTCATGAGTTGGGTTGATCCAGATACAATTGCTGTCTCATCACCTTCTAACAGCTTTATATATTTTGCTAGTATGCATGCCTTAGCATGCTTCTATCGATAGTGACGTAAGAGTCCGAGATGTAGAGTGTTACAATTAAAAATCTGTACTATTAGAATTTACCAGTTCGCTCTTTTGAATTTTTACAAAGTAGATACATATGTATGTATTTCATTGACCACAAAATCATAAAATTTCTTTGCTTACAAAATTGTATGACGTGAGGATTTTTTTTTTTTTGAAATTATACATGCTTCGGCATGCTTTAATTTTTTTTTCTATAAATTTATGTAATACTCATACAGATACAGATATAAAGTAAGATCTGTTTACTGTATATTTTAAAATTTATGCATGCTTCAGCATGATTCTAGTTGAAGCGTATATTCATTCACTAAGTTTGTTTGATACTTATTCATACACATGTACATTCTTAAAGATTGGATATCAAAGTCCAATTTCCGTAGTTTATCTATATTTTCTAAAGATCTGATAGCTAAAGAAATAAATAGAGTGAAGATCTTCTATAATAATCCCATTTTCATATTGTAAAATTTTGCGTGCTAGCGCTTTCGATGGGAGAATATACATACAACTTTCTAAAAAGTGATAATATGATGTGCTGCTGAATATTGCACTGAAGTTTTAGCAATATTTCATTCAGACCAACAAGTTTAGAGTATTCCACTACATCTAGTTAATTATCTTTCTTAAGACCCATCATTCCTAATCAATCCTACAAAAAACAACACAAACTAGATTTTTCGTTTTAATTTTATTTTTATTAAATTCAACATTCATTCTTCAAATTACTTTATACTATATTAAGTAGCTTTTTCTCATTTGTGGAATGTTTAATCGTAAACATTTTAATGGTGAGATGAATTTTTCTATTTTATACACTAAAATCTAAATCTTTATATATACCAATCCACTTATATGAACCATTATTAAATCATTCTAATATTGATGCTTTCATATTAAGTAATGTTTAATCTTCTATTTATGTATGAGTTTTCCCAAGTATTTATTAAAAAATTCTTTAGAATCATCTGTTTATAAGTTTTTTGGTACCCGTACCACTTAAAAATATTTTCCATTGCCTTGGTTTTTAGAGTGCAGCTTTTATTTTCAGCTGTACTTTGAGAATGTGTCAATTAAAGTCTTCAAAAATCAACAATTTCTATTTTCTGTAGAATAGTTCTACATTTCACCTAACTTAGCTCCATAAAACATCATATATTCCTGTCATTACATCTCTACAAGCACAAACAGTTGTTGAGATTTAATATGGAGTTCGTTTACTAAAGACATTGAGTTGTTTCACAGATTTTTTCGAAAGTGTTGTGATCTACATCTTGCACTTTCAGCTATTTATACTAACATGTAGTTAATTTTCTAATTTATATATTTAACCGTAAACTCTTCAATTTGTTTTTAATTATTTAATTTTTAGAATTGCTTTTTCAATTTTATAACTGTCTTCTTTCTCTAATTGTATTTCACGTTGTAGTTCCTCAATTTGCATTTAAATATATTCTTGAATATTAATGCTTTAAGATATATTATTAATTTGTCTTGTATTTTATCTTCATTCAGTTTGAGGTAACTATCAACAATAGTTTGGATCTAATTCATTTATGCCTTCCAATACTGATAAGTCAGTATAAATGTCTTCAGAATTGGAAGTCTATGAGTAAAATCATCGTCATCATCATTCTCAGTATTAGCATCATTAAATATGATGGTATTATCAAATATTGTTCCTTCTACTAGTTTCTTTGGGGTACTTGTCTATATCTTGAGTGAAGGTTTCTCAGGCTTTAAACTTGTATATTTTCAACTTCTGTCTTGATTTTACTTTCTTCTTTCATAAGAATTCTTTTAATATTTTTAGAACTATTTATGAATTCTTCTGTTATAGGTTTAAATGTATCTTTTGGTTGTTCACTTGTATCTATTTCACCAGTTTTTATACTACGAAGCTTTTTCTTCAACACATTTCTTGTCAACACCAACTGTTTTAAAATTTTCTCATCCATGTTTGCTAAGGGCAAATAACAGGTATCAGCAATCAGATCAGCTTTTCAGGACCTGGTCTGGGTTTCAGATCAGCTTTTCAGGACCTGGTCTGGTTTTCAGATCAGCTTTTCAGGACCTGGTCCGGTTTTCAGATCAGCTTATCAGGACCTGGTCTGGTTTTCAGATCAGCTTTTCAGGACCTGGTCTGGTTTTCAGATCTGCTTATCAGGACCTGGTCTGGTTTTCAGATCAGCTTTTCAGGACCTGGTCTGGTTTTCAGATCAGCTTTTCAGGACCTGGTCTGGTTTTCAGATCAGCTTTTCAGGATCTGGTCTGGTTTTCAGATCAGCTTATCAAGACCTGGTCTGGTTTTCAGATCAGCTTATCAAGACCTGGTCTGGTTTTCAGATCATCTTTTCAGGACCTGGTCTGGTTTTCAGATCAGCTTATCAGGAGCTGGTCTGGTTTTCAGATCAGCTTATCAGGAGCTGGTCTTGTTTTTAGACCAGCTTATCAGGAGCTGGTCTGGTTTTTAGATCACCTTATCAGGAGCTGATCTGATTTTCAGATCAGCTTATCAGGTAACAGATCAGATTATCAGGAGCTGTTCAGATTTTCATATCAAAATATCTGATTCAGATTGAATTATCAACATACAAGAAGCTGGCCATTCATAACATCTAGATGCATGAAGTTTAAGGTCAGATGAAATACGAAAAAGTAAACATTTATGTAGTAAAATTATTTTCTATAACGATCATCGTTTAATTCACTATCTTTGCTTATAATCAAAAATCCATATTTATCCTTTCAACATGCTTTTTATTTTTGTCACCTTACTTTAACATTAAAATTACAGTATGATGATCTCTTATTAAATGTTTGGTGATTCTAGTATAAGTTTTACAGAAGTAGAATGAATCAACATTCTTATCTCTCCCCATACAAAAATATGCTTCCCATACGCATCATCGTTAAATATCATATTGGAATTACTTTGAACTGAAATAACAGATTCACTATCGGCAAATTTTGTAATATATTATTATTTTAATTGATGTAATTAATTTATTCAGGTATTCATATTTGGATGGATAAAAAGATTTTGAGTATAAATAAATGTTCTCAAATTTAAGTCCATTAAGACTTTCTAGCAAGCCAATCATAGCTTTTTTTCGCAATTTGACAGGTCAACTATTGTTGTACGAATAGAATTTCGTATAAGGGAACTATCATTTATTTTTGAACTATCGTTTGATGAATCATCAAAATTTCGTACCAAGGTATTTTAGGTTGTTTTACTAACCGCATTTATGTAGCTAAATACATTTTATAAATATTATCTCTTATTATAAAAAAATAAACTAATGCAGCTATACGATATCAGAAAATATTTTCTGAAATCGTATAGCTATATTATTTTATTTTTTCTATAATAAGAGGTAATGATGCATACTCATAATCAAAACAGCATAAAAATATCCTTTGTTTTGACTATGAGTATGCATCAATATTTATGAAATGCATTTATTTACAAAATGCGATTAGTAAAACAGCATAAATATAGCATGATATGAAATTTTGATGATTCATCAATATTTCGTACCAAGGTATTTTTAGGTTGTTTTTACTATGAGTATGTGCCAATATTTATGAAATGTATTTCATAAATATTATCTCTTATTATAGAAAAATCAAATAATGTAGCTATACGATATCAGAAAATATTTTCTGAAATCGTATAGCTATATTATTTTATTTGTCCTATAATAAGATATAATGGCCCCTACTCATTGTCAAAACAAAGAATATTTTAAGAGTTTCAAATCAGTATTATCATACAAAATACTGATTTTAAACTCTTACAGCCTTATTTATAAAACATATTAAGTCTTTGTAAAGGCTTTTTAAATAAATTTTGATACTAAATTTTTCTTAAAAAGTCTTTATAAAGCCCTAATAAGTGTTATAAATAAGGCTGTTAAAATATACTTTGTTTTACTAACCACATTTTTGTAACTAAACGCCTTTCATAAATATTGATCCATACTCATAGTCAAAACAAAGGATATTTTTATGCTGTTTTGATTATGAGTGTGGATCATTATCTCTAATTATAGAAAAAATAAACTAGTGCAGCTATACGATTTCAGAAAATATTTTCTGATATGGTATAGCTGTATTAGTTTATTTTTTTATAATAAGAGATAATATTTATAAAATGTATTTAGCTACATAAATGCGGTTAGTAAAACAACCTAAAACACCTTGGTACGAAATATTGATGATTCATCGAACGATAGTTCAAAAATAAATCATAGTTCCCTTATATCAAATTCTATTCGTGCAACAATAGTTGACCTGTCAAATTACGAAAAAAAAAACGCTATGATTGGCTTGCTAGAAAGTCCTAATGGACTTAAATTTTGAGAACATTTATTTATACTCAAAATCTTTTTATCCATCCAAATATGAATACCTGAATAAATTAATTACATCAATTAAAATAATAATATATTACAAAATTTACCGATAGTGAATCTGTTATTTCAGTCCAAAGTAATTCTAATATGATATTTAACGATGATGCGTATGGGAAGCATATTTTAGTATGGGGAGAGATACGAATGTTGATTCATTCTACTTCTGTAAAACTTATACTAGAATCACCAAACATTTAATAAGAGATCATCATACTGTAATTTTAATGTTAAAGTAAGGTGACAAAAATAAAAAGCATGTTGAAAGGATAAATATGGATTTTTGATTATAAGCAAAGATAGTGAATTAAACGATGATCGTTATAGAAAATAATTTTACTACATAAATGTTTACTTTTTCGTATTTCATCTGACCTTAAACTTCATGCATCTAGATGTTATGAATGGCCAGCTTCTTGTATGCTGATAATTCAATCTGAATCAGATATTTTGATATGAAAATCTGAACAGCTCCTGATAATCTGATCTGTTACCTGATAAGCTGATCTGAAAATCAGATCAGCTCCTGATAAGGTGATCTAAAAACCAGACCAGCTCCTGATAAGCTGATCTAAAAACAAGACCAGCTCCTGATAAGCTGATCTGAAAACCAGACCAGCTCCTGATAAGCTGATCTGAAAACCAGACCAGGTCCTGAAAAGCTGATCTGAAAACCAGACCAGGTCTTGATAAGCTGATCTGAAAACCAGACCAGATCCTGAAAAGCTGATCTGAAAACCAGACCAGGTCCTGATAAGCTGATCTGAAAACCAGACCAGGTCCTGAAAAGCTGATCTGAAAACCAGACCAGGTCCTGAAAAGCTTATCTGAAAACCAGACCAGGTCCTGAAAAGCTGATCTGAAAACCAGACCAGGTCCTGATAAGCAGATCTGAAAACCAGACCAGGTCCTGTTAAGCTGATCTGAAAACCAGACCAGGTCCTGAAAAGGTGATCTGAAAACCAGACCAGGTCCTGATAAGCTGATCTGAAAACCAGACCAGGTCCTGAAAAGCTGATCTGAAAACCAGACCAGGTCCTGAAAAGCTGATCTGATTGCTGATACCTGTTATTTGCCCTTAGCAAACATGGATGAGAAAATTTTAAAAGAGTTGGTGTTGACAAGAAATGTGTTGAAGAAAAAGCTTCGTAGTATAAAAACTGGTGAAATAGATACAAGTGAACAACTAAAAGATACATTTAAACCTATAACAGAAGAATTCATAAATAGTTCTAAAAATATTAAAAGAATTCTTATGAAAGAAGAAAGTAAAATCAAGACAGAAGTTGAAAATATACAAGTTTAAAGCCTGAGAAACCTTCACTCAAGATATAGACAAGTACCCCAAAGAAACTAGTAGAAGGAACAATATTTGATAATACCATCATATTTAATGATGCTAATACTGAGAATGATGATGACGATGATTTTACTCATAGACTTCCAATTCTGAAGACATTTATACTGACTTATCAGTATTGGAAGGCATAAATGAATTAGATCCAAACTATTGTTGATAGTTACCTCAAACTGAATGAAGATAAAATACAAGACAAATTAATAATATATCTTAAAGCATTAATATTCAAGAATATATTTAAATGCAAATTGAGGAACTACAACGTGAAATACAATTAGAGAAAGAAGACAGTTATAAAATTGAAAAAGCAATTCTAAAAATTAAATAATTAAAAACAAATTGAAGAGTTTACGGTTAAATATATAGATTAGAAAATTAACTACATGTTAGTATAAATAGCTGAAAGTGCAAGATGTAGATCACAACACTTTCGAAAAAATCTGTGAAACAACTCAATGTCTTTAGTAAACGAACTCCATATTAAATCTCAACAACTGTTTGTGCTTGTAGAGATGTAATGACAGGAATATATGATGTTTTATGGAGCTAAGTTAGGTGAAATGTAGAACTATTCTACAGAAAATAGAAATTGTTGATTTTTGAAGACTTTAATTGACACATTCTCAAAGTACAGCTGAAAATAAAAGCTGCACTCTAAAAACCAAGGCAATGGAAAATATTTTTAAGTGGTACGGGTACCAAAAAACTTATAAACAGATGATTCTAAAGAATTTTTTAATAAATACTTGGGAAAACTCATACATAAATAGAAGATTAAACATTACTTAATATGAAAGCATCAATATTAGAATGATTTAATAATGGTTCATATAAGTGGATTGGTATATATAAAGATTTAGATTTTAGTGTATAAAATAGAAAAATTCATCTCACCATTAAAATGTTTACGATTAAACATTCCACAAATGAGAAAAAGCTACTTAATATAGTATAAAGTAATTTGAAGAATGAATGTTGAATTTAATAAAAATAAAATTAAAACGAAAAATCTAGTTTGTGTTGTTTTTTGTAGGATTGATTAGGAATGATGGGTCTTAAGAAAGATAATTAACTAGATGTAGTGGAATACTCTAAACTTGTTGGTCTGAATGAAATATTGCTAAAACTTCAGTGCAATATTCAGCAGCACATCATATTATCACTTTTTAGAAAGTTGTATGTATATTCTCCCATCGAAAGCGCTAGCACGCAAAATTTTACAATATGAAAATGGGATTATTATAGAAGATCTTCACTCTATTTATTTCTTTAGCTATCAGATCTTTAGAAAATATAGATAAACTACGGAAATTGGACTTTGATATCCAATCTTTAAGAATGTACATGTGTATGAATAAGTATCAAACAAACTTAGTGAATGAATATACGCTTCAACTAGAATCATGCTGAAGCATGCATAAATTTTAAAATATACAGTAAACAGATCTTACTTTATATCTGTATCTGTATGAGTATTACATAAATTTATAGAAAAAAAAATTAAAGCATGCCGAAGCATGTATAATTTCAAAAAAAAAAAAAATCCTCACGTCATACAATTTTGTAAGCAAAGAAATTTTATGATTTTGTGGTCAATGAAATACATACATATGTATCTACTTTGTAAAAATTCAAAAGAGCGAACTGGTAAATTCTAATAGTACAGATTTTTAATTGTAACACTCTACATCTCGGACTCTTACGTCACTATCGATAGAAGCATGCTAAGGCATGCATACTAGCAAAATATATAAAGCTGTTAGAAGGTGATGAGACAGCAATTGTATCTGGATCAACCCAACTCATGAATGTATTGTATACGGAGATGATTGATGGTGATGATGACCTTTTTTAAGTGAATAATCATTACATATGAATGCGACAGTGATTGACCCCTCAAACCTCATGTAGAAATACTTGAGTGGAACAATTCTCTCAAAACATAGATATTTCATTGTTTCTAACACTTTATGAAAACACCAACGGTGAATTGCTGGTAGAGGTAACTGAGTTATTTGAGATCGATTTGATACAATAGTTGCTTATTAAACATGCATTTCTTTGTATCTAAACTAATTTCTACATACCTAATGTATATACCCAGCAAAAAATTATACAAAAATTCTCTATTCCAAGTAGTAAAATCTGAAAAAAGGAGTGGCACATTAGAAGAAAAAAAAATAAAATAAATAAAAATAGAGACTGACTGACCAACTAATACGTACACTCTGCCCGATGGGCACACATAACACACTTAAACATTTCAGAAATATATATACAATACGCTGAACTTTAATAAAATGAAAAAAAAATCATATAGAACATTAAATAAAAGTCATAGGTGCTCACCATTCATAAAATAAACATATGTATATGTATGTACCTTATTAATGTAAACATATTATCAGTATAAAGCAACAGAAATTTCGTCATAAAAAGTCATCTTGTATCCTAGAGGAGCCGTCGAAAGGGTATACCTAAATTATATGAAAACGAGTTCGTATTCTGTTGATCGCTATTAAAGAAGAAAATATGTTTGTTCATTATGATTTAACTAATTTAAAAGTACATTTAAATTCAGTCTCATCTCCGTACTTCTTAACATAAAAATTAAAAATAAATGTTATCCAATTCTATATTACACTATGTATAAAAAATTCCAAAAAGCTGTTATATGAAAGAATCTCCAGCGCTTCTAACTCCATTAGAGTTTAAGAAAAAATCTCCTTTTATTCAGTTGAATAAAATTTTAATTTGAAACAGTAAGCAGAGACATCAGCTTACTGCATTCTTATTCATAATCGTATAATAGAAAATATAATCACCAAAGTACAAATTCTAAAAGTCTTATAAATTAAGCAATATAGAAAATAACATAATTTTTATAAACATGTAAGGTTTCAAAAGTAATTCAAATGATTTCATCGCAAAAGAAGTAGCGATTGTTTTCAACAATTATGAAAATAATAATTTCAATATAAAACTCCCTTTTGATTTTAAATGTTTATCTATAAAAAATAAACAGTAAGTTGAGTAACAAAAAACAAAAGAAAAAAACACTATCAGTATCTAAGCTGGAGTGCCGGATCAGTTTCATTTAAAAATGTTTATAAATTTTATAAAAAAGCAATGCAAGATTTCCAAAAATAAATGTAGAAAGTGAAGAAAAAAAGGCTATAGTTAGAAAAAATTGCATACCCCCCAAAAATGTCACACGTTGACTAACTAACGTTGCGTCAACTTTAAAAAAATGTAAATTAAGTATAAGAAATATTTCTATTATAGTTACTATTACTATAGAGTATGTATCTTCAGGAATTCAGTTTTACTTAAAACAGAAAATCCTCACAAACTTTTAAGTAAATGCACAACGTTTTTAATTTCAGATAATACACAACAAAAAGATATCACATGACAAAAAAAAAATGAATTCAAAGATTGAGTTGTACTCTTATTTGTATGTACATACATACATACATACATACATACATACACACATAAAACAATTTGTATGTATACATATCAAATTTCTTATCAACCCTGCAGATAATGCGACTAGTCCATACATGCATGTAAGGACTAGTCCAAAGAGGAGTTGGAGTACTCCAAAACTACTCCAAATATATGAAAAAAAGGTGGTCGATTTAACATTGCGATGTCCTAGGGTTGGACCACATGGTACAACGTTGCATTACATCGGACTAACCCCAAAAACTACCCCATATGGAATAGTTATAGACTACTCGCATACAATTTGTGAGTGAATAAGAAGAACGATCATATTCGTTTAAACACGAATATTTATCGTGCAGCATTGAATGGTTGTATGGAAACGATATGATCCATGACTGCATTACATGAGACTATGATGTAACTAGACTGTTTCATCTAGATTGGACCACATACTCCAATATTATTTGCATGGAATGCTCAAGTATTTATTAGATCTTAACAATCACACTTACATATCTACATCATGAAAATATATGAAGCGTCGTTTAGTCAAAGCACAATGTATATATAATCAATCAATACACTCAGGGAAAATGTGCAGCTTAAAAATAAGAATGCTTCACATTAATTCAATAATTTTCAATATAATAGAAAATGTATATTGAAATACCTAAAAACTAATGAGTTTAATAAATGAATACTGTAAATTAATATTTTTCCGTATTGAAATAAGAAATTTCAATATGAATAAACCTTCGTTAATGTATAAAAACATACTAGGATTAGGGAAGTTCAGATATATGATAGTATTTTACAGTACCAAATGTCGATATTGAAAACAATTTACTTCTACCTACATATAAATATCAGCGCGAGAAAGTCATTTACATACTGGCACACACACACATACACAAAGAAGTGATCACGTAATACACAAACATACATACATAATGAAATTTTATAATATTATGCAATTCAAACTCCTCTGTCATGAAATACGAAACAATATTTCTTAAATAAATAAACGAAGATTTCATAACAGCACCTTCGTCTCCCACCATACGATCACGTACATTACTCCAAAAACATATATGTACATACATTATCAAATACATTCCCTCTCCACTTCCATTTTCAGCAGATATCAGGGTTGCCACTATCTGCAGCTACTAGAATGTTTCCCCAGAAATAAAAAAATGCATGCATACATACGAGCACAATAACCATACATATGCATAGCAACGACAACTCACAACAACAAAAATAATGATTCTACATACACACGAATTCGTTGTCACTACCCTGCAGTCAGACAGGGATCAAGTGTCTTTGTGTCAACACTAAAATTCTAGTGACCATTATAGTAAAATACGTTTTATTCTATCTGTCAGTAAAAAGGATAGATTTTGCAACAACTTGTCAATATACATACCTTTTCGTATGTACATAAATTATAGAAATATAACAGTAACTAACTGTCTGGTTGGTATGTCTCTACGTTCCAATAAGAACCACGTAGTCATACCTATTCAATTGTTTTAGTGTTACTAGTAGATTTTAAATGGCAAGCATATGCTAAATGTTTATAGTGAAAATTATTGAATGGGATATAATTATATAGTAGTACTGGTGACAAAGTCAAAAGCGACTCAGTACATTTTCACCATCGACATTTCCTACTGGGTATAATGATTGTCTGCTACTACGACAAAATTATCTGAGACCGACAAACATACAATTAAATACAAAAACGCACACATGTATACACATACATACATACATACACAAACATCCCACACATACATACACTGTATGTATACATCCACTGTAAGCACAACGTTTCTCTACAATAACAACAAAACCTGTACACATAAGTGTACATACATTCCCATACACAGAAAGAATCAAACTCACACACATACACACATACAACACCCACATATACATACATCCATGCACTGTAAGCACAACGTTTCTCTACAATAACAACAAAATCTGGGCACACAAGTATACATACACATAAACCAAGAATCAAACTCACACACACACACACACACACACATAGCCAAGAAACTCTCAGCATGAAAATCCCCAAAATCCCCCCATTTGTAACAGGGTTGCCATCGTTTTTATTTTTTCCCGGTTTTGAATTCCCAAAACATGTCGTCCGTCCCCATTACTAATCTACTCTCAATTTAAGTTTTTAAATGACAAGATTGCTCGAAATAAAATAGATTCGAAATTTTGAGTTTAGTGCACTTCCACGAAAAAAAAATAAATTTAAAAAGCACTATCTTCATATTTTTCCGCGTTTAAAATTTCAAGAGGTGACAGCATTGCAAGGCGAGTATAATCTGTTACTTTTTAACATCAACACACGTACGCTGTGTATGATACTCACGAAGCACATGCACTACAAAAGACTCAGTTAGCCGACTGTAATGTAATGTAACTGCAACATTAAGAAACAGCTGATCGATTTTGTTATGCAAAAAGTAATGAAAATGGTTATAGAGATGTAATGTAGCGTAACCTACTTTTAATATAAAAATATCAATCAGCTGTTTTCTACGTTACAGTTACATTACATTACAGTCGGCTAACTGAGCCTTAAGATAGTATATGTGTGGACACAACAGTTCTTGATACACGTTACACTATTAAATTCAAATGAAACATCATTTCAAACAATATGGTACATGGCATGTAGAAAGACACATAATGACGTCAGGAAAATTTCCAGCATGTTGGTTGCATTTTGTTAAGTAAGCAGTAGCGGCTAAAAATGTAACACATATTTTTTATAAGCAGCACTTAAAATTTATATATACATAAGTACATCGGGCCTAAAAATTTAACCACTCTTGTGTGTTGAATACAAATTTACCCACGTTTTTGTTGTAGATGTGAACATTTTGATTTACTTTGCACTTACAAATTAACAGCCTTATGTAAAGTGGTTAAATTTTAAGGGCCGAAATCGGCCCCACAACGTGGTATGTACCATATCCATCTTCATAGTGACGTCAATATTGCGTCCAAGCTACATGCGCACAGGCTTTATTTTTAAGTTATTTTGAATATTAGTTATTTTAATTTCAGACTTCAGTAAAAAATAATGTTTTTTCTTTTATTTTCAACACCAACAAACAACCTATATATACATAATTAAAACTACTGATTTTAAATCGTCTGTTTCAAAATATTTTTCTTCTAACTTGGAACACATACTATTAATTTGTGAATTCAAAATTTCAACTTAAGCAGGTGTGGCATGTCTTTTAACAGCTGAACTCACATCAAGACAACACGTCAAACGACCGGAAGCAATCATATAACGTATATTATAAAACTATAAAAAAATTTGTCACTTATTTTAATAGACAACAAATTACCTACCTAACCAACTGAAACTACTGTTTCCTTAATTTATTTTAATGCATTATAGTATTTATTTTTAACACAAGTTAATACAATTACAATTGCTTGATTCAGAAGCATTGTTGTGTCATTTAAAGTCGTATTTGAAAACACGGCTTCAAACAAAATCTCTCAAAATAGATATATCAATATATATATAATAACTTGTTTTCATTTAGAGGCATTTTGATTAAACTTTTTTTTTTCAAATACAACCTCTAGCAACACAACTAGGATTATAAATTAAATAAATATAATTTTAAAGATTTTTTTATAAATCATTTTTATTGTTTATAAATATGCAAAGTACATATTGCTGAGATAATTAGGTAGTATGGAAAAAATATCTGTAAGTAAGCGAAGAATATATTTTTTTTTCATATTCGTACAAAATCATAGGAAAACAAATGCTCTTTCCTCATCTTCGTCAAAACAGAGCCCTTAAATGTTAACTATCATGTAACAAAACTTCAATCATGTATGTATATATCGAGCTCTATTTTCGATTTAATAATAAGCGACTTTAGCAAAGAATTAAAATTTTTATTGAAATTGAAATTTTGGGGCCAATCCATTGTTAAGAGTTATCAAAATGCCAAAATTCTTCATAACTTTTAACATAGATGCTATAAAATTGTATTGTAAGCGACAATTCACGCATGTAAAACATTTTTGAATATCGAGCCATATTTTCGATTTTACCGTAGCGACATGTTATCGACATTTACTTTTTTATTTAAATTAAAAGTTTATGGCACATAAATATCCATAGTTTAGAATTATCAAAATGCTAAATTATTAATAACTTTTTAAGATAAAATTTTATCGTAAGCGAACAGTTTTTTGTACGTAACAAAAACATATTTGAATATTAAAAACACCTTCTCCTGAAAACTTTAATTTTTGTTGCTTACGATCAAATCGGAAATAAGGGTCGATATATAAAAATTCTTCTCAAAACTTTAATTTTTATCGCTTACGATTAAATTGATATGTATTTCCCACTACCCGTTTTCTACGACACTTACGTACATATGTGAATTTCACATGCGCATGTAGCTCTGACGTAGTTTTGACGTCACCATGAAGCTACATTGGCTACATGCCGTCTACTAGTAGCACATTTTAATGTAGAAATTCACATCTTTACACACGTGCTGCTTATGGAAATGTGCCCGACTCGGCTAAATGTTTCACATTTAGATTTTGGAACAAAAATTCTATGAAAACTTAACGTCATATAACCACTACTACTAACTAAAAACAAAATTCACCAACATGCTGAAAATTATCGTGATGACACAGCCACATTCGTATGTAACATTTACTAAACGCTTAAGTAAAAATTGTACGAAAAAAATTTTCTGACGAAATTGTTTTACTATATACACATTCTAAATAATTTATTATATTGAATGGTTTCCTTATGAAACAATAAACGCAAAGACTTCACTTACAAATATCTTGTTAAAAATATACCTACCCTTAAAATTTACTTTAATTTTAGTTAACAGAAACTTATTGTATATTCAGTTATTGTAAAAGTTTTTTGGGTGTAGCTATATGCATTAAATATACTTTAATAATAATGTATTTAACCTTACAAAACGAAGTGTTGATCATCAATACTTTAATAATAATGTATTTAACCTTACAAAATGAAGTGTTGATCATCACATTTTGAGTAGGTTAACATAATTATTCTCGTTGTGCAGAAGTTAACTAAAATTATAAGTATAGAGTGTTTTTTTAGGGGTATAGAACTTCGAATTGAAATAAAACACAAGAAAATCGTTTTAATGTCCATCAATTTGGCTTTATTGGAAGGATAATTTTATGCCATTAATGTTTAAATATGATTTCGGGCATGTGGCCGCCGCGGCTGGCTCGAATAAAGCCAATTCTACAGGTCCAATTTTCAACCACTTTTTCGAGCATATGGGGCCGTATGTTGGCAATAACGCCACGAATGTTGGCTTCCAAGTCCCCTAACGTTTCTGGTTTGTTGGCGTAGACGAGCGACTTCACATATCCCCAAAGAAAATAATCCAATGGTGTCAAATCACACGATCTTGGTGGCCAATTGACAGGTCCATTCCGCGAAATTATGCGATGGACGATTATGTCGACCATAAAATGGACGGAGCTTGCGGTAAACTTCGCGAACTGAACCATTATTTTCGAAATAAATTTGCACGATTTGCAAGCGTTGTTCTTTTGTCAACCTGTTCATGATGAAATGGCAAACCAAACTAAATATTAATCACTTGACAGCTGACAAAATGGCCGCCAGTTAAAAAAGTGATGCCAACTTAAAGTTCTATACCTCAATAAAAAACACCCTTTACTTATAATTTTAATGTATTCGGTATGCCTACATTATTAGCGCTTGTGTATGTGAGGTTGTACCTTACAGAACATTAAAGTACATTAAATAATGTTTACTTTCGAACACTGATCCCAAATTTTATTTAAAAATACATTGAAATTGATTATTGAGGGGTTTAGCTGGATCCTATGCGCATTTCACTGTTGCTAATGCAGATCATCAGGGAACCTTTACCCAAAGTTTCTTAGAACAACTAGAGTTATTATGTTATAAACTTTCATTTAAACAAATGAGAAGTTTAAAACAAATAACAAAGTTGAAACAAGAACTCAATAATCCACATGTTTTTTTATTTTCTTTACTATTACTACATTGGCTGACTTTTTTTCAGCTTCAAATTGTAGTTTCTTCTTCTTCTTCCATATGTCACATATTAGCAAAAATGTCATATATGCGAGGAATTGGAATGTGTTCGCTTTCAACATATTTATTTACAGTACGTTTACAATTAACGCATAATCTAATTGACCCGTTGCCTTTATTAACTATAACCAATGGACTTGCCCATTTACTTCTGGTGACTGGTATTAAAATTCCCTCATCACACAACCTTTTAATTTCTTCTTCAACTTTTGATTTTAACCCATACGGAACAACACTGGGTTTGCAAAATATGGGAACTGAATTTTCTTTCAGAACTATTTCTGCTTTAAAGTCCTTAATAACCGCATTGTTTGATTTTGTAAATATATCATCATATTTATTGTTAACATTCATCAAACTATTCACACCACCACTACATTCAGTTGGCGTAGAAAAGAAACATCTCCATGTTGGACATATAACATTTAACCAACTTCTGCCAAGCAAAGGACAAAATCTTCACAAGTATTTAAAATAGTTAATTCCAGGTTATACATTTTGTCATTAACTACCACATCTACATTTATTTTCCCAAAGGTATTTAAAGTATTTCCTGAAATCAACTTCATTTGCCTATCATATGTTACTAAATTACAATTTTTAAACTTTTCTTCAAAAATATTTTTATTCACAACACTTTTGCAAGACCCTGTATCAATTTCAAATTCCATTTCTATATTATTCACTTGTGTTCTTATCCTTTGGGCATCTGATTTACTATACATTGTACAATTATTAAGACATCCTAAGTCAGTAAAATTACCTTCCTCTCTATTCGATTCTGGGGGCAAATTACGGCACTCGTTATCGAACGAAATTACGAAATATTTCCATATAAACTCTATTGAAATACTTCGTAATTTCGTTCGATAACGAGTGCCGTAATTTGCATGCACCCTGCTCTTGTTATACTATCTATTTTGTTTTTGTCTCCTTGATTTAAGCGACAATTTTTCTTCATATGACCATACAAACCGCATGCATAGCAAATAACGTTCTTCTTTCTATGGTGATGCTGATTTTGATTTTGATGAGATTTACCGGAATAATAACTGCGACTTTGACTGCGCTGCCTGCTTCTTCCTCTCTGTTGCTGGTTATAGCGTGCTATATGGTGATAACTGTTCTGATTTTTTCTACCTGGGGTCCGTTTCTCAAACTACAAATTACAAATCTACAAGTAAAATACACACGAAGCAACAACACTTTTACAAACTTTATTGTTGTTTTTGTGTGTATTTTATTTGTAGATTTGTAATTTGTAGTTTTGAGAAACGAGCGCCTGTTGTTATCTAACTGTTTTCCCGTAATTTCCATGGATGATGCAATTAGAGTAGCTTTTTCTGGTTCATTTAGCAAACGAGTCTGTATTTTTTTTTTAATCTATTCCACAAACGAATTGTATCAAGAGTGCCTTATCTTGGAATAAACCAAAGTCACAGTCTTGTGCCATCTGCTTTAGCTGTACAATATATTCCTGAACTGTTTCATCATGCCGTTGATTTCGCTTAAAAAATTTAAAGCACTCAGCAATTATATTTTTCTTTGGCCGTAAATGTGCTGTCAATTTTTCGACTAAATATTCGTATAATATATCCTCTTCCGTCTCTTTCTTTGGCGCAATTGTCGATGTTAAAACTTTGTACAATTCAGGACCACCTAAACTGATTAAAACTGATATTTTTGCACTGTTTGACAAAATTTTATTCAGTGTCAGTAAAAGCCGTTTCAGACTATAATACAAGTATTAATACTTTTGTGGAAAATGCAACTCTGACAAGTTAATTGTTATTGTTTTTTAAAATTTTTTTAACAGAAATTAGATCAGGGAAACATTTTCGTCAAAAGTATTAATACTTGAATTATAGTCTGAAACCGCGTTAAGTGATTTAAACGTCTGGCGTACAAAGCAAAATCTTCCCCTAACGTATACGGCTCAATAGATCCAACAAACATTGTTGTTTCTGCCGTAAATTTAAGGTCACCAGCTGCAGTTTCTTTTGCCATGATATCTAATTTAATTCTTCCACTTAACTTTTCTTCTACTGTGATTTTATTTAGTTTATTAATTTTATTTATTATTTTTTTTATTTTTATTTTTTTTATCCTCGTCGCCAATGTAATATTTTATGTGATCGAGCAGAGAGAAAATAATTAAAACGCGTTGGTGGTTGAGCTTAGACTAACTTTATTTAATAAAAGAGAATGACAATTACTTAAAACTAATGTAACCTAAAGTTGCCAGATTCTATACATATCAGCTCCCTGATGATCTGCATTAGCAACAGTGAAATGTGCATAGGATCCAGCTAAACCCCTCAATAATCAATTTCAATGTATTTTTAAATAAAATAAAAAAAAATACTTTACTTAGGGCCTGTGCCAAACTGTAGCAAAGTACTATTGTAAGTAAATTTTTGACACTTCTGAGGTGAATAAAATTTCACTAGCCCTGGGGGCTAGTAGAAATTTTGACACAACAGGTAAATTTTTGACAAGCTGCAATAAAAATCATGGTATCATAAAATTAAAATCCACCGCCGTCGCGCAATACAAAGGTTTTTACGTCTTAAGTTTAATTAGACTGTGAAAAAATCATTGTTTATTTTAGTTTGCGAAAAATGTTGCATCATATATATAATATTATATAATTTATTGCTACAAGAATATTGTTTTATATAAAAATGTCTTCTTAAAATTTTGTTGGTAGCCGGCGGCTTGTAGTCAGGCGAAGCAAAACCGCTGCCGCAGCAATTGTTTCACCAGCTTCTTTCTATGCTCAAGAGAATTTGTCAAAATTTTACATTGTCAAAAAAGATATCATTTGGCACAGCAGAAAAATTAAATTTTTTCCCCACAGCAAATATTTTTTACCATAGCACTTTTCTACCGTTTGACACACGCCCTTAATAAGTAAAATATTAATTTGGGATTATTAGTGCGTTTAAAAAAATTTTAAACTTAAAATTCAATTATTTTTGTACGTTATTCGATCGTGTAATGATTCATAATTAATTCCCCAAGTCTTCTTCACAAAATGCTGAAAAAAAAACAAAAAATAACAAAAATTAAAAATTTTAAAAACCCCCGACTTTTTTCAGAAAAGATGTTATATCTTCTAAACGGCTGGACTGATTTTCTTCAAACATACATAGCTAAGAACCCTCTCGATCCAGTCATCTTTCAAACAGAAAAAACTTAGTGAAAATCGGTCCAGCCGTTTGGCCTGTACGTGGACACGGACAGACACACAGATACACATATACACAGACACACACTACAAACTTATAACACCCCTTTTTTTAGTTGGGGGTTAAAAAAGAATCATAATTAAAAAAGCTATAAAGAATTCAAACCATTCGGCGCCACCGTGTACATATGTATAATGTATTTGTATATGTTTTTTTACTTTGCATTAGCTTGCTTTGTCCATCATTTGCATTTGAATTACGCTGAAAATTTTTAGAAAAGCAAATGTATTTGATTTGAAATACTTTTGATGATATGCCCTATTCATATATATATATAACAATTCTCAATAACAATTTTAATTTTACACAGGATTTCATCATGGGAGTACCAAAATTTTTCCGCTACATAAGTGAACGTTATCCCTGCCTTAGCGAGTTGGCTCGAGAACGACATGTAAGTGGAATTTGATTAATTGAGCTACATACACTTAGTCGCAAAACTCTACATACGATTTTAGGTTTTCGATATCTTTTGTTTATAAATCTTATTAAATGTTTTATTTTAGAAAATAGTGTATCCTGATTAGTACATGTTTTTGGTAAAGTAAAAAGTAACTTCCACTTAGAAAACGACGCAAAAGTGTACATTCGCGTTGGAACTGTATTAATATAGATATTTATTTATTTATTCAATATATATTTTATATATAAACTAGCTGGGCCAGGTAAAAGTTGTCTTACTCTCAATTCTCTTTTAACTACAAATTACTTCACACAGTGGTCACTTTTGGGACAAAAACAAAAGGAAAACCTACCGGGTGTTGACCCAAAACTGTGAAAAATTTCAGCTCCACAGCTGTTTTAGTTCCAGAGATCATGATTTCGGAACAAACACACACTACGATTTTATATATATAGATATATAAAACACAAAGTAAAGCGCAGGTAACAAGACCATATTGCGTCTCTAATTCAAACAAATCTATTATTTATTTATGATAAATATTATTAATACAAAATACGAATGTACGTATTGTGGATACACTTATATAAAAAATTATAGAATATTAACTACATAATATTAAATTAGAATAATTAAAAATAAGTTAATTAAAATAAAGAAAAAGAAAGTTAAATGTCAATGTAAACGATTTAAAAATTGCATCAGTCTCGTGACGAACTATGCTTCTGAAAGAAGAAAAGAAAGAAAATATCGCAAAACTACCCACGCAGAAAAATACAATCGGGATAACGTTGGCAAAGCGTTTCCTAAGGTGGTTCGAAAGTTGGCAGAACATCACAATTTCTACTTTTGGAGTGATAACCTCATGATGGGGTTGGCTAACTATTTTTTACGTCGTTGGCTAAACACACCACAATTTAAGTGCTTTCCCAACATTTTTTTTTTTTTTTTTTTTTTGTTAATTGTAATACATTCCCAGAACTTCAAAGCGTAATTGTAAATAATTCATTCTCACAACAAAACTACTCATGGTATCTAAAAATGTACCTTTTGAGTTTCAAAGAAAATCATACGATTAAACGAATTAAGCAAATGCGAAACAATTCCGATTCTTTTCGTTATATACTAGTGCAATTACTTTAAGAAAAATATTAGATGTTGAAATGTACAAGCAGTTTTTAATTTTATTTACTTTTTTTATCTTATCGTCAACCAAGTTAGCCACAGACGTTTTATAATTCTTAATATCATTTGTTTAACTTATATACAAGGTGATGTAATTAACATAGGATATCCTTTATGACATTTTCAGCTTTTTACTTTGAAAATAGTTCGGAGTATTTAAAGGTAATTGTTAAATCAACTAGAAATTCAATAGCGCTAATTCAAAAGAAATTGCACATTTTCCATACTAAGTTTCTCAAATAATATACCATTAGTATTTCTTCTTGTTAAAAATAGAAAATATTCACTGCGAAAAATTATAGACAGTTGAATCGAAAACACTATTTTTTTCATTATTTATGGCTATAAAATTACAACCGTGCCTCTTGATAATTAATATCTGTTTACTAACTAAAGGAAATGTCATGGTTATATCATAAATTATTAGTAACGAATCTTTCTATGTACAAATGTGATAATATTTACTTAAAAGGCAATATATTTAACGAGACTTGATTTTTTACGTATCCACTGTCATCCAGGCACGTAGGATTACATGTCGTTAAAGATTTAGACCAGAAAAAATTTTAAATAGAGCTAAGCATGGTAGATGTTAAGTGTATTTTTACCAAATGCGAAAATGAAACAGTTGCTATCTCTCTTTCACATAATGTACATTAATATAAAAATAAATAAAAACGAAAATAAATAAAAAATAAACAAATAAAAATTTATTAAAAAGCATTGGCAAATAGTTTTTCAGATTGTAAACCATAACGGTGGCAACCCGTTTGGGTTTCTTGAATAAAAGTGCTTTCCGAGTGCTACGGGCACTAGCAGTTTCTGCCTGGGTATGTCCATATTATAGTCTTTGTTCTATCGTTTTCACATGTTTTCTTGTGAGTTCGGATGTTAAAAAAAATTTTAAATCGTTCATTTCCAAATAGTTTTCTTCTAAATTTGGATGCTAGAACACACATGAACAGCATGTGTTTTAACATCCGAACTCACAGGAAAACATGTTTTTTTCATAAACAAACACAATCTGCGAAGAGATTAGCTTGTCTGCAGAAAATATCCATGGTATATGTCGGGTATCGAACCCACGACCTCTGGACTGAGAGGATTGCATCGCTACCACCCAGCCACAGGGGCACGATGTCGAAGCCAGAACGTAGACTTATATGTATTTGCCATCTGAAATACTTGCCATATAATGACTTACTTTTTAGATTGCCAAATTGAAGTACTCGCTTACAAAACACTACTTAAAATTTTAAAAATAGGAAGCAGAAGTTTAACATATTCTTTGGGTTTTAAAAGATGACGTGAAAATACTGCCAAAATGAGTTATATTTATTTCTAAATTATCCACTTATTTATTTTAAACTAAAAAATAAGTACTTACATTTTTTAAAATTATTATTTAAATATAAGTAGGTCCTAATAATTTTTTTCATTTTCGGTTTTAATAATCAAAACAATTGAAATTTTTCTAAATATAGTGTTTATAAGTAACAATACATGTACGGATACGAATAAAATATAACTCATTTCAATTCAGTTTAGAAAAGTAATTTTACAAAACGGTGTATTTCGTAGTGAAACAATAGTTTTTTTTAAACTTATTTATATTTTTCTTAAAAAGATATTTATTTAATCAAACTGGAACGCAAACGGCATTCGCCAACATAAAAATGAACTTGAGCACTTCCTCATGGAAAAAAATATTGATATAATGTTGGTTTCTGAGACTCATTTGACCTCAAGAAGCTTATTTAAAATAAATGGTTACACTTTATATGATACAAAGGACCCGAGAGGGAGAGCATGCGGTGGATCAGCATTTCTAATCAAGTCAAGACTCAAGCACTATGTACTTGACAACGTTAGTGAAGAATATTTGCAAGCAACGAATATTTTCGTAGAAAATTTTTGTGCGAATTTCGTGATATCATCAATTTACTCACCTCCCAGATTTTCAGTTACCGAAGATCAGTATGAAAAGTTCTACAAATCGCTTGGATCTTGTTTCGTGGCAGCTGGTGACTATAATGCAAAACATACGTACTGGGGATCGCGTCTTGTTACACCTAGAGGTGGAGCCTTGTTCAATGCAATTTCAAAAATGGGCTTAGATCTCATTTCGAGTGGGGAGCCTACTTACTGGCCTACTGACGTAAGAAAAATTCCAGATGTTATAGATTTTGTCGTCACGAAAAATATTCATAGGGACTTAATTCATGTAGAGGCCTCTCTAGATCTGTCCTCCGATCACTCTCCAACAATAGTTACAATTTTCAACCCACTAAGGAGTGATTTAACTAACTCATATGTGAAGATGATTAATGGAATCAACTGGCTGGTATTCAAAAAATATCTTAGTAGTCACTGCGTAGAAAACATTCAGCTTAGATCATGCGATGATATTGAATTTAACATTACCAATCTTAACGAAAATATTAAACAGGCTGCTGAACACGGCACTACCTCCTATCCGCAGGCCGGCTTTAACAGAATTTATTCTACGGAAATTGAACGTCTTGTATGTAAAAAAGAAGAGCTAGAAGAGAATGGCAACAACACAGATCACCCATAAATAAAATCAGACTTAAAGAATGTACTAAACGACTCAAAGAGCTACTATCGTCGGAAAAAACTGCACTACTGGAAAAGTATTTAGGAGGTCTTGATGTAACGTCCGCATCTAATTACTCTCTATGGCGCGCTACTAGAAATCTTAAAAGACCCGTTGAGCTTAAATCAGCACTGCGTTCTGCGACCGGAGGCTGGGCAAGAAGCGGTAGTGAGAAAGGTAACTTATTTTCAGAGCATTTAAAATCTGTATTCATTCCCAATTCATGTACGGGTGCTGCTGATTTACCGAGTGTAGTCTCTCTACTCCCTCGTCCCTTAAGGTTTAAGATGCGTGAAGTACAAAAAGTAATTGCTGAACTCAACCCGAAGAAAGCTCCAGGTATTGATGGCATTAATAACAAAATGCTCATGAACTTGCCTCATATTGCAATAAGCATCCTGCTATTTATTTTTAATGCTATTTTAAGAATGCAGTATTTTCCACATAACTGGAAACTTGCCAAGATCAAAATGATTCCAAAGGCGAGCAAAGATCTTTTCAAGACTGAGTCATATAGGCCTATAAGCTTACTATCTACAATCTCAAAGCTTTTCGAAAAGCTGCTCATGTCTAAATTGTCCAAAATTTTAACTGATAATGGGTGCATCCCGGACCATAAATTTGGCTTCAGAAGTCAGCACCATTGAACAAACGCATAGACTGGTCCAAGTTGTAAGAAGAACATTTTAAGAAAAGAAGTATTGTACTGCTCTCTTTATTGATGTTCCTCAGGCGTTTGATAAAGTATGGCACGAAGGTCTAGTTTTAAATTGAAGACATATCTGCCAATAAACATTCAAAACCTTTTGGAAAGTTATATTATTGATAGGAAGTTCACTGTTATGGAAGGAGAGTTCATGACTGTGCCCGAATCTATATCTTCCGGTGTGCCACAGGGTAGTATTCTGGGTCCTGTCTTCTATTTAATATATACTTGTGATATGCCTGTGAGCAATAACATCCACACCCCTACATTTGCCGATGATACAGCCTGTATGAGTGTGCACGAAACCCCTTATGAGGCATCCCGCAATCTCCAGGAACATATTACCCAGCTGGAAATAAGGATGAACTTGTGGAGAATTAAAGTCAATGAACAAAAGTGTGTCCATATAACGTTTACCCTAAGAAGAGATACTTGCTTCCTCATTCAAATCAACAATCAAAATATTCCTCAACATTCCCAAGTGAAATACCTTGGTATACACCTTGATCGAAGGTTTACATGGAAACATCATATTGACTCTAAGTTAACTTAGATGAAACTTAAGTTAACTCAAATATATTGGTTGATTGGCAGAAACTCAACACTCAGCCTAGACTCCAAACTTTTACTATACAAGTCGCTTTTGAAGCCAATATGGTGCTACGGAATTCAGTTATGGGCCACTGCTTCAGCTTCCAATGTCGAGAGAATCCAACGAAGGCAAAACAAAATTTTACGGCTAATAACATCGGCTCCATGGTACATCCAAAATTCTATTATACATCGTGATTTAAATATGCCACTAGTGACTGAAGAAATTGCAAAATACGCAGGCAAATATTTAACAAAACTCGAATCACATCCTAATCCGCTTGCTCGCAATATTTTGAACTTTACTGGACACATCCGCCTAAAAAAGAGGGACACACGGGCTCTTATACCTAACACTCCAGATGGGACTACTTGAAAATACTTTTTTTTTCCCTTTTTTGATTATCACTACTAATGTATTATTTATAGCTATCACTAAGTTTATGTCCGACACTGGTCGGGCCTAATAATTTTTTTTATATATTTAAGATTTGAATACATATTGTTAGTTCATATATGAAGATACAATAAATAAATACATGAAAAAAAATTTAATCAAACTGAGTTTTTAATCAAGATATTCGATTTACTCAAACAACGGCATATATAAAAAAAGTAATTTTTTCGACTTAAAAAGTAATTCCATCAAGAAAAAAATAACAATTTCCAACAACGAAACAAATAATTAGTTCCTACAATAAACAACATAACTACTTCTCAAGAATCGATTATTTTAGTCTCACACCTTGTTAAAATCATTAAGTTGGTAATACAGTAAGGAACAGCTTCCACCAAAAATGCTTAATTCCAAACTCGATTGCCAATAAATTTTTTTTGCTGGATTTTTACACACATGCTTTTTTGTGTGTATGTCACAGTGTTGCCGGAATCGAAATTCAATTTTACACAGACGAACCTTCGAAATTATCCAAAATATTATAAATTACACAAAACAAATTCTGTGTTTGATAATATGTAATGCTTTTTATATAAGAATATATATCGAGGGATTTTTTTTTCGCAGCAGTTTCATTTTTTTGAACATTAATCTACCAATACGTATGCAAAGAGCGCGCACTGAGGAAACCATTTCTGTTAAATCAGCCAGTGTCAATAAAGATAGCGATATGTCAACAACGAAACTTTTTCTTTCCGGTAATTTCAGCGAAATATAAGAGAGTGATTTATAAAAAATAATAATTTAGTTGTGTATAAATTTCGGGCGAAATTACACAAAAAATTACACAAAAAATTACACAAAAAATGTTATGGTCCCAAAATAGTTCAAGAAAACTATTTTGTCCCATTTTTGGACAATTACACAGAAATCGGCAACGCTGGTATGTCAAAATCTTCGTTTTAAATACGGTTTATAATTTCTGTGTTCACACTTTGTATGTTACGTACATTTGAAATAACCTATAAAGGTAATCCAATACTTACTTTTGTTAATGCCTTATAAATTTTTCTTTAATTTTTACAGCCTTTTTTATAAAAATTATTAAGGCTTTATAACCCTACGTCTATACCTGATATATTTTTATTATGACAAAAGTGAATCTTTATATATATTTAAAAATAATTTTTTTTATATGTTAGCTGTTTTTAGTATATTGAATTTGACATTTGTCATGATAAAAATATATTAGCTGTAGACATAGGGTAAGCGCTTAATAAGAAAAATGTTGTCTTAAAAATACTTTATAAAGCCTTAATAATTTTTATAAAAAAAGCTGTTAGCTTTTAGCCTATTAAATCAATTATGTTTGTGAAGATAATTTAAAATTTAACTAGTAGAGATAAAAACCAAAGTTCATTTTGCAGTTAAAAGCGGACTTTTAAGCACTTAACATTCCTAGTAAAATAAAGGAATATTATTTCGGTTGCGAAATCCAGGAACGGAGACTGATACTATACCCAACAATTAATGGAAAATGTGGTCCAAAAATGAATAATAAAATTATACTAATTTTATATGCAACATATATATCAATAATACAGAAACTTAATTTTAAAAAGGTCCTATTTTGGAAGGAAAAGTGGTCATTGTGGGAAATAGAATACTACATATATCCCACTAAATAGAAATGGTGCTCCTGATTGTTCTTTGAAGAGCAAATGAAGTCGTATTTCTGAAATCATTTTGGGAGTTTGGAAAAATTAATTTGAAAAAAAGCAAGACTGGAAACCGAAACAAACAACGGTATCGGTATTGATACCGGTGCAACTATTTTTTAAATTTCGGTATCGGTAACGGCATCATTATTTTTTTCTTTAGGTATCGATATTGCCTGTACATACCGTTACCGAGTTTATAATACCGGTATATTACTGCTAAGTTTATTAATTCATACAGTGGACATAACAAAAACTATTTTTTTATTAGATTGCTTAGAATGGGAGCATTTTTATATGAACATATAACCTTATTTATTGCTTTATATGTTTTTATACTTTTATTAAAATATTAAAATAATACTGAAGTTGAAGCTTTGCATATAGAAAGTATACATTTTGGTTAATTAAACAAGATAATAAAAATAAATACATAGCGATGGTTTATTAACACAACCTCGTAACTTAAAAACTAGTACTTTTCAGGAGGGACAAAAAATTCTTTATAAAAAGTATTTAATTTTTTTCAATATATGTTTTCTTATAATCTATTACTTGGATGATTTTTGTTAAATTTGCAATCAGTTCTCGTTGAACCTTCATAGTGAAGAGACATTAAAGCGGATTTTTTTTACATACATACATACGAAACAAATATAAAAAACAACAAAATCAAAAATCATACAAAAAATATTCGTAATACATATTCACCTTGATAAATAAGCTTATTGGCTTTACTAATATTTTTTACATAGCAAGAAATAGCAAAAACAAAAAAAAAACGTAAACACAAACAAAGTTCCCTTGAGGAATAATACTCTGTATGAGTATCTCAAAGGAAAAAAATTTTGAAGTGAGTTCTAACGGCAGAAATGCTTATTTTACTGTGAGTTCTGAAACTCTTAATGAAAAAAATATAAATAATAAATCTGATGAAAATCTGTTTTTAACGGCAAAGCCAATTTTTCGTCAGCGATCAACTTCGCTTTGTCCAATGCCAACTAGTGAATCGTTAACATTACCATTGCCCAGTACTTCTTCATTTAAGTCTGCGATATCATCCGCATCGGGCTCGCCTTCATCACTAAACCAAGTTATCACTACAGATAACAGTAGCTCAAAACCCAAGGTACAAGTGGGAATGGACAGATATATAACAGTGGTAAAGCGTGGGCGAAGCCCAAATTCTTTAAAAATTTCATCTGCTCCAAAGATGTCTAGGGATAACAGCGCATCATCTACCAATCGTCAAAATCGTTTTTCATTATTGCAAGACACCGACGACAAGCCCTCTACATCATCGCAAAAGTCTTTTAAGCCACCACCTATTTATCTGAGAGAAAAAAATTCTAACGCGCTTATAAAAAAACTACTGTCGACCATTGGTGAAAATACTTTTCACATCATTCCAATTAAACGAGGTAATATTGATGAAACTAAAATCCAAATATATAATGAAAAAGATTTCCGAAAAATTGTTAGTGAATTCGAAAAAAATAAAACAAATTTTTACACATACCAACTTAAGAGTGCTAAAGGCCTACAGATAGTATTAAAGGGCATAGATTCATATGTTGAACCCGAAGAAGTAAAATGTGCACTTGTCGACCAAGGATTCAAGGTAAAAAATGTTACCAACATATTTAATAGAGAAAAGGTCCCCCAACCCCTATTTCGGGTTGAACTGGAGCCGAATGACATACAATTGAAAAAAAATGAAGCCCATCCAGTTTATAACGTAAAGTATCTCTTACATCGAAAAATCACAGTTGAAGAGCCACGTAAGCGTTCAGGTCCCGTACAGTGCCATAATTGCCAAGAATATGGCCATACGAAAACTTACTGCAAGTTACCTACAGTGTGTGTTATCTGCGGTGAATTGCATGGTACTGCTAGCTGCACTAAGCCAAAAAAATAAAATATTTGTATGAAATATATTTTGAAACTTTTGTTAACAAAGGGTTAAATTTAGTTTTCGAAATGCCAATCTAATAAAAAATCAAAATATTAATATCCTTTAATTTCTTGAAATAAAACGCCATTCATATGTTTTCTATTGGACACTAAAATAATAGGTACTATTCCATATTTACCAGAAAAAGTAGGTTTTTTGTTGATTTTTTACAATAAATTATTATTGGCATGTGCCTGCTGTTATGTATATAATCACCCTTATTCCAGTTGTCGGCATCGACGTCACTTTAACACTGTAATAAACTCAGCTTAATTAAACACGAGTTTATTATTTAACTTAAAATTTATTAGCTGACGTGTTCTTTTGTCTTGCTTGTGCAAATATAGAGTGAAGATAATACATAATTTGGATAATCATTATATCTAGCAATAACTTAGCCTAACGGGTATAACGGCTTTGCTACACAGTGCATTTAAGTAAATATACATATGTACGTATGTAAATCCATTTATATATAAAGAATAAAGTGTGTACTAAACTGCAATAACAATGCCTTTAATAGAATGCAATCACTAACTTGTATTTACTGTTTCATTACTTTAATCATTGTGCACCAATACCACAAACACAATACCAAAAAATTTGGGCGTGTGTACTCGCTCTCAAGAACAATTTTGTGCAACTGACAATCTGTTTCCGTTCCTTGAGGTCTACAAAATATCATAAATCTTCCAACAGGAGTCAGTTGTTTTCGACAACGGGTACACAAGCCCCAATTTTTTGGTATTGTGTTAAAGTGACGTCGATGCCGACAATTAGAATAAGGGTGAATAACTTTCATTACAAATTAATTCCAAAAGCTTTTATTTGAAATCCAGAATAGCTTTTTGTTTATTATTGTCACAAATGTTTTTACTATTACAGCCAGCGTGACCGTTTGTGCTACTAAAGTATCAATTTGCTACTTTGTTACATTTTTGATACTTTTAGTGACACTTAAACACACTTAAAATCAGGTAAATTTGCTACTTTTTGTTACGCTTTGACCCTTTTTGACCCTTTTTAGAAATACCATTACTTGATTTAATTTTTTCGCAACAATATGCTTGTGTATTAGTATTACTTCTTATGACAGACAGCGTTGTCAACTCGGTGGTTTTCGGACCATTTTTAGTGCTTTTTGAAATTTTCGACACGAAAAATTTTGAAGTTAGTCCTGGGTGCTTTTTTAAACTCATTTTTGGTGCTTTTTATTTCTTGGCGGTGGCACTAAACCCAAAATTCAAAAAGAACTTTCCTTATATAATATATATATTTTTTGAAGAAGTCGTAACATTTAAAAAACATAAGCACTGAAGTTAAATGGAACATTTCAAAATATTCTAATAAGATTGTACAAAACTGCTGTTATTAATATTGCGTTTGCTGTGAAAGAATGTTTCCACAGCATTGTTTAACAAAAATCAAATTTTGAAAGTCTTGATTATAAAAAAATTAACTAATATTCCCATCGAGCTCAAAATCTAATCAGCAAGTCAAAAAGACTTGCCAATTGCTGATAATTTGACTGATTTCAGGTGATTTGTTTCTTCGTTGACGAAAAAAATTGAATTTTTTATAATAACTTAAAAAGGTTTCGTCAAATTCATGTAGAATTAACTAATTCTCATAGAATCAAAATGTGTATCGGGTGCTTCAAATTTGAAGTTTTAGGGAAAAAATGCAAGGTAAACCGATTTCTATATTTTTTATATACAAATTTTTTTTTATAAAACAAAAAATTGTAATTTAATGCTTTTTTAAATTACGCGTTTTTTTTTCCTGGTTTCAGTGCTTTTTGAAATTTAAAGTTGACAACGCTGATGGCAGACTATTTTTTTATATAAACCTATCCGAAAGCTGACATTTTTGTAACAAAGTTTGAGTTGATTAGGAGAAATTAGCAACTGTCTATGATTAAATTTGTTGGAAGTTGATTTGGAAGATTAGAGTCCAACAGAAGATCTTGCCAAGAAATATATAGCCACCTTTCCAAAATATTGAGGTTTCAAAAAATTTTGCATATATTATTTATTGAAGTACAACAATTTCTGATTATATTATACATACATATCTTTACCTTTATATAGAAAGACACTAATTTTTTTTTAAATCGAGTTTTTTGTATATTTCGATAGAACAATTATGTACGAAAAAAATGCAGAAATTTCCATTTGAAAAAAATGAGTTACGGCCTTTCTATATTAAAGTAACGATATGTATGTACTACACGCTTATTGTTTCTATTAAGCAACGTCTATAATGATTTCTTTCATGCTTAAGAAAAGCATCAATAGATTTAAACCCGAACATTTTTGAAATAAGCTAAAAAACTTCATATGGCACACTAAATAATAAACAGTAAAATAAATAAGAGTGATGGTTTTTCTTCTGACGGAGTTTTCTTTAATTTGGAAAAATTTTCGTCATCCTACGTCAAATAAATATACTTCGGTATTTCTTATACATATAAGATATTCATGAATTGTTAACTAGTTTATTTTTATCTATAAATTGTTAATGTTTTTGTTATGTTTTTCAATAATTGCTTGTAAATAAAATATAATCTATGAAAAAATTAACAAAACTAATTCAGAAACAGGGTGGGTGGTGCAGGTGCAGGGTGGCGTTGGCTGAAGTAGTTAGCACGTCGACTACAAAACTGAAGATCCTAGGTTCAATCCCTGTATCCGACAGTCATTCAAATAACAACACCACGCATTTTTCTGATGTGCATTAGAGTTCCTTTGCATCAGCTGTTGTTGGAAAGTTAAAGTGATGAAGGCATAGTCACTGGTCACTGAACTATACCGACTTCAGCAGATGCTAAATCCTAATGTTACATCAGAGCGCCCTCCTTCGTCGGTATTGTGTAGCAAAATCATCGGCGAAGTAAAATAACCAATAAAATGGCTACTAAAAACACAGCTTCAAAATTTAATACGTCTCATTTAACACCAGAAGGCGCTGCAACACTGCATTATTAAAAAGCGTGCAAAAAAGCAGTTGTAAAAAGAATGAAGCTTTCCTCTAGCTCTTCCTTCACCACCTGTCTTCTATCACTATTCCTTTCCTAAAGAAGGTAACACCTAGTAATAGTAGTAGGCATTAATTGCCTGAGTGTTACTTCCCTTTTAAAAAAATAAAAATAAAAAAAAACGTGTATTTACTTTGAATTTTTGTTTTTAAAATAGTTGCCCCTACTTTGAAAAAATCCCCTTTTTGTGCCACTTTTAATTCTTAAATCCCCTTTTTGTGCTACTTTTCGAAATTTCTCAACGGTCACACTGATTACAGCACTGTATGCGCTGATTTACACGGGCATAATTGTGCTGGCATAACATGCCAATTTGTTTTGTTTGGTTTTGGGGTTGGCATAACTTTTCAACCAGCATTATGCATTAGCAGCATAAAACCAAACACACACAACTTAAAAAACAACAAATGTTAAATGATTACTAAAAACGCTAACACACACAAAAATTGCTCTCGTCTAAACAACCTCAATTTTCATATTTTACTTCTACATACGAGGTTATGCACAACATGTTTTCAGCAGCTGAGATACGCGTTTGCATATTGTTGAATAAAAAGTTAACTAACAAATGCTTACGCCTAAGACTTTGCTAAATTGTGAAACGGCATTCACTTATTACTTTTCCGGTTAAAACACAAAATCGCAAAAATCGAGTTACGAGGTTGCGTTATTAAACCATCGATAGGTTAGGTTAGGTGCAGGCTGCTGGTAAGGAAGGGGAAAATTTAGAGTCCAGGGGGTCGATTCTGGTTCTGTGATAATGTGAAATGAAAACTTTTTTCATCTTATCATAGTGTTTCTGATTCTAGTTCAGTGAAAAAATAAAAACCAAATTGAAATGATTTCATATAAAAAAACAATCGGAATGAAACAAAGTGTTTTCACAGTTACACGTCATTACTGATTCTCGTTTTATGAAAAAGTGTAAACAAGTGTCAAAACCTTTTCATATGAAAAGTTTTTTTACACACACAATTCATTAGTGAAAAAGCATGGAAACCCATGAAAAACGCATACAAATACTACTTCTACACTTTTAAAATATTTAATTCACTTATCCTCATCCGTAATTTCGTCTGATAGGTTCATTAAAACATTTTATCCCGACATTTTCTATTTTTATTCATGTTCATATTTGCATAATTTGGCAATTGATCAGAAGCCGAGGGAGGCATAAGTTAAGTTATTATCGGCGGCAAAAAAATAATTTGGCGCCGAGTGAAAGTTAACTTGAAATGTTTACTTGAATAGTTTTTATTATGAAATTTTATAGTGATTAATATATCAAAATGCCATACCACACAAAAATTAATATGTTTTCTTGAAAAAAGTTTCAAACTCCAATTGCGAAAGAAAATATGTAGCTTTCTAGTACTGAAAAGAGAAATCAATGTAACATTTAAGAAATTTATTATTCGGTGTAGAAAAATTAAATAGATTCAAATCGAATATAAATTATTTGCTGGGTTTTTTGTATTAGTCTCAAAGCCTACTACGCTTATTTTTCTTTTGTGATTTTCAAAAATATTATTATTTGTGAATTCTCAAATAGTTCTTGAAAGTCTGTGCATAAGATAAGAGGTTTGTGACTATTCAAAATGTGTGGTTGAAGTCTACTGATGATTTGTTACAGCAACAATGAAATATATAGACAACGCTGAACCACCAGCAAATAAATTTCAAATTAAAAGAAATCAATGTAACAATTCCAAAGTCTTTAAAAACAGTTTTTATTTGAGAAGCACTATGAGGAACTTTGTAGAACAATATGTCAATTTCTACATGAAAAATATGTGTATTTACATAAATGTGTACATATGTACGTATGCTAATTTGTGGGTGTTGGTACATTCATATGTACATAGGTATGTTTAAATCTTCGTATGCACATTATTAAAAAAATAGGTAAAAAAACGCATTTTGTTTAGCTTGTTTATCCTTTTTTTGAAATCCTGGTTTATGCTGGTATTTTACACTTTTCTCTACCTGCCAGAAACATGCACACTAGAATAAAATACATAACATATATATGTATGCATGTTCATGAGTATGCATGAAAAAAAAGCAAAGCAACTGTGTTGTTTGAACTTAACTTTTCCTCATGTATTTAAATTACGTATGTATGTATGTACATTGTACATATGTGTGTAGTTGCAAAAACAATTACTATTTCTTATTATTTATATATTTGTTTTTTAATAAATAAATCAGACTCAAAACATAAGCCAGATTATATACTTCAATCATAAATATAAGCAGCGGCAGCGGCTCAAGCAATAACAAAAAATTACATGCGGCTTAGCGCGGCATCATAACTGCGAAACTTAGATCTCTGCTTTTCACAATTAAAGTTAAATAACATGAATACAAACTTTTCACATCTACACTGGAATGAAACATTTTTTCATTACTTGAACCAGAATCGCAATCTGTGAAACTGTGAAAAGACGGTGTGAAAAGTTGCTATGAAAACGAAAATGAAACGTTTTTTTTCACTTCACATTATCACAGAACCAGAACCCCAGCTCACTTGGGTCCAATACAACGGTCCTTTTATGATAAGAGAAGTTGAAGAGAAGTAAGTGAGAGAGGGTAATAAGGAAGAGATAGTGAAGAATGAAGATGAAGGAAGAGATAGAGGAAAGCTTCATTCTTATACAACTCTGCTTTTTTTGCACGCTTTTTTAATAACGCAGTGTTGCAGCACCTTCTGGTGTCAAATGAGGCGTATTAAATTTAGAAGCTGTGTTAAGTAGCCATTTTATTGGTTATTTTACTTCGTCGACGATTCTGCTACACGACCAAGGAGGACGCTCTGATGTTACGTTAGGATTAGCATCTTCTGAAGCCGGTGTAGTTTTAGTGACCCAGTGCCTTATGTCTGCCTCACTTGAACTTTTCCCACAACAACTGATACAAAGCACACTAATGACTGTCGGACACCAGGCTCGAACCCAGGACCTTAGGTTTTGTAGTCAACGTGCTAACTACTTCAGCCAACGCCACCCTTAAAATAAATACATACAGTGTGTGTATATTATACACGAAGTACATGTAGAATTGTATGCACTTAGTAATGTGCGAATATTCGTATTCGAATTCCCGAAAATTCTGCCGTTTTTAGATATTCGTATTCGCCAAATTCAGACGAATCGAATATTTGATATTTCAATTCATAGGCTGAGTTTACATCTGGCATTTTTCTTGTGCCATGTGCCCAAAAAAAAAACGTAACCACTAATTACTAATAAAAAAACTGTTTGATTCAGACATGTATTTATTGATTTAAACAGTTTCCAATCATGTTGGATTCTATAAAATTGTCTATTAGTTATGTATGAAACCGTTTAACTTAATAAATACGTGTGTGAATCAAACTATTTTTCATTAGTAATTAGTGGTTTCGCTTTTTTACGCTTGTGTGGTACATGGCACACAGATGTAAACCCGTCCAAAGAATATACAATATTCTTGTAGGCAACTTAAAAACAAGCAAAACAAGTTTGTTGTACAATTAACATTAAACAAGTGTAACCAAACAATTTATTACGCCACCTTAAGACAAGATATGTTTTTGAATATTTCCAAATATATCTGCGCCCGGCGAAAAATACGAAGAATACAACAAAAATCCCATTTTTGGGATTTTGCGATTTTTTTAAATTTCCGGGTAGTTAAACGCAAATTGTATTTGTTCTTACTTTCTGTGTATTAATTGCATAATTTTCCATATAACGAGCATTTTCAGCCGAAAATAATTAAAGAAAAAATTCCCTAAATCAGCCTAATATACATACATATAATTTACTTTAATAGCGTTTTTCGAGTTAATATTGCAAAATAATTCGGCGTTGGGTGCCTCGGTAGGCTAGTGAGTAGTGTGCTAGCCTATCACCTTGGAGGTTGTGGGTTCGGCTTCCCACCATAGATTTTGGTTTGTTTCACTACAACGAGTTAAGCTCTTTGTTACTATTCTCGTAAGAAAAGTTTGAAATTCACATACAACTATATAATTAAAGATGCAAAAATATTTTATATTCTCAAGAGGTGCGTGTACAAGCCTTTTATATTCGTCCCTATTCCCGTTGGCGTTATCGTTTTAAACGTCGTTTCTATATTGTTGTCGTTTTTATCGTCGCTTCGTTGCTAAATTGGTATCCTTGAAATATATTGAAGCAAAGAAAAGAAGTTATCGAAAATACTAATTAATAGTAATAAATGTCAGTAGCATTTCAATATTTTACGTTGGAATTATCGTCATTTTATTAATATTTTTAATAGTTTTGTTGTTTTAAACGAAAAATCAAACAATGGCGAGTACTGAATTTTATTTTTCAAGTTCAATTGACACCGCCACAGCGTTGACCATCCCAGATTCAATGTAAGTACCTTTATTTACTTATTTATTTATAGTATATATTCTACAAAGTAAATTTGCAGAATATGGTTGCACAAAAATGGACTGGTGACTAAGACCATATGTCCATGATGTTTATTTATTTAATTATTTTTAATAATTCAGCCAATGGATTACAATATCCTTACAGGCTAGCAATATAAATTAGTTTAATTATAAATCAGTTTAATAATATATTAGTTTAATAATACGTTCACTAAATCCTTATTCTCTACATAAAGTTTGAAATCATAATGAGATGAAGAAAAATCTAAATTAACAATATTATTTGCTTTATTAAAAGTATTTAAAGCTCGTAACATTGGCTCATTCATAGCATAATTTGTACTATGTGTAGTTACAAGGAATGAGTCATTAGATCTGAGAGATCTAAAAGGTATACAAAAAAAAAAGAAATTAAGTTAAATAAATATTCACAATCAGTGATATCATTAATCAAATTGAAAATAAACATAAGGGAATGAAAGGTTCTTCTCAAGTAAAGCGGTTTTAAGCCTAAAAGAAGGCAACGAGCATAATAAAAGGCGGTAAAAGGGTTTCTTGATTTCTACGAAGAGCAAATTTCACAAATTTTTTCTGAATTCTCTCAATTCTATTGACATGGATAGAATAAAACGTCTTCCATATAAAGGAGCAGTATTCTAATTTTGAACAGCAGTATATAATATTTTCGTAGTCAAAGGATCCAAAAATTCATTACAGTTCCTTCTAATAAATACACACGCAGAATACGCTTTGGGGATTAAATAATCAAGATGTGAATTAAAATTTAATTCACAATCAAGCACAATGCCAAGATCCAACATTTGACTAACAATCTTCAAATTTTAATCATCTAACTTGTATTGGAAACCCCCTAGAATTAGGCAAATTTGATATACTAAATGTCATCTGTAACATTTATTTATGTTTAACGATAAATTATTAATAGAACACCAATTATAGACTTCATTGATGCAATTTTGTAGAATTAAAACATCACTTTCTGAATGAATTTCTTTAAAAAAATTTTAGATCATCAGCATACAACAAAAATTAGAGCCCGAAATAAAATGTCCAATATCATTGATAAAAATTAAGAATAACAAAGGTCCAAGTATGCTACCTTGTGGTACACCAGAATCAGCATAATAAGCAAACGACTCAAAATCTTCTACGGTAACTGTATATTTCCTGTTAGACAGATATGATTTCAAGCAATTAAGGAACATACCGTGAAAGCCCATAGCTTGAAGTTTAAGGTAAAGAATATTACGTGCTACTTTATCAAACGATTTACACAAGTCCATAAAAATTGTATCTACACGATTATGTCTCTCAAATACTGAGATGCAAAAATGATTGAAAACAGCACAATTAGTAGTTGTTGAACGTCCAGGAAAAAAGCCATGATGCTGCTCATTACAAATATGACGCTTAAGTGAAAAAAACATTTTTTCTTTGATTATATGTTCAAAAATTTTGGAGATATTAGACAATTTAGAAATTGGTCGATAATTAGAAATAACTGATTTTTCCCCACTTTTAAAAATTGGCGTAATAGAATCATATTTCCATCTGTCTATAACAGTCATTAGCTAAAGATTTATTAAAAATAAGCTGCAAAGGTGAAGTTAAACATTCAGAAAATTTTTTGATTAAAAAAGAAAGCCCATCAATGTCGAAAGAATTCTTAATATTTTAATGCCATTTAAAATATCCTCAGAAGTTAATTGAATAATACCAAAGTCAAAAATAGTCTCAATAAACTTTAAGACAGCAGGATCAATCGAACTAATTCTGTTACCAAAATTTGATTGGAAAAACAGAGCAAACGAATTCACAATAGCGGAAATCACTCTTCGTTGCATACTGCCTTTGCAGATATTGCAAATCTAGCATGCGTGCTATATTCTGCAAGACCACAACAACAAAGTACATGCAACTGAGATTTGCATCACTGGAATAAATATGCATAACCAAAAACCATTGCATATTGAAAATTGCAAATGTTCTTAATGCTAAAACAGCTGTGTTTTTGGTTTTTTTTTGCAATAAAAACAAGTAAACCCCTGCGTTTAAAAAATTTTACGACTGCAGAGCCGCCACAAAGACTGCCTGTGCTGAAATTAAATTTGGAAAAAGACACTCACGCTTTGTAGCAAAAAATCATGCTATGTGTGCTAAAATTGCAGATGTGCAACAAAGGGTGATTTCCGCTAATGTCTATGCCTGAATTTAGAAGCGTATCATTAAAATGCATAGTAGATGGATAAACTAACTTGATTTTTTAGATGTTATAAAACTCCAAAATTTTTTTTGGATTATTTTTAATTGAAGACTCAAAATTTAACAAGTATTGTTTATACAAAAATTTATCAAGAAAATTAAATTCCCTCATATAATGCTCGTAAGCCGCTTTATGGTTCAATTTACCAGTTTCTTTAAACTTATTGTAATAAGTATTTCTAAGATTTTTAATTTTTTTTAAGCCTTTTGTATATCAAGGAAGTCTATGAATCTTATTCGATGCAAGAGGAACAGAGCGTTTAAAAATATCAGAGTGTTAATAAATTTATCATAACATTCAGATGTGTCCTTATTATTAAAAGGAAATTTCAGAACTTAAATTTACATAATCACATGCTTTGGAATTATAAAACATTTTATCTTTACCTCTAGTCGAAATATATTTAAACTGAGATAATGTTAGAATTAAGGGTACATGGTAAACGTACACATGGTAAACGGACAATCTGACAATGTCAAAGTCAAGAATACGATTTAAGTTATTTCTACACGAATTAATTTTTGTTAAGCCAAGACATAAAAAAGAATCAACCAGATTTATTTCGTATGACTTATTAACATTTGAGGGATTCATAATTCCGGTGACCATTCGTCCTTTTTTTAAGATGACAGTCCGTTTTTTAACACGATGTCTTTTAATTTTATTAATTAATTGCCCTTTATTGTCCTTTTTTTATTACTAATTTTTTTTCTTTAAACTTTGAAATTATAAGTTTTAATTTATCAAAACCCGAAAATGTCAACATCAGTACAATAGAAATTATAATCATTCAAAACCGGAATTACCTGGCAAGATTGTAAAAAGTACATATCGCACACTAAATCATAAAGAGTCACAATTCAAAAAATCCTAGATGTTGAAGAGTTTAAAAAAATTGTTTATACTGTACAAATGACACAAGTATGTAACATAAAAACAGGCATAACGGTATTTTATATCTTGTATATAAATTTTATTTAAGCTTTAGTTAGGCCTTTTGTAATTAATTTACAATTTTATTTATTTTTTTATCGATATTTCGCTTCAACTTTCTGTAGCTACACAAAGTTGCAGTCATTAAAAAAAAGTATTTTCAAGTACTTTCATCTGTATCTAAAGTTAAAAATATTACGAGCAAGCGGATTAGGATGTGACTCGAGTTTTGTTAGATATTTTTCTGTGTATTTTGTAATTTCTTCAGTCACTTCTGGCATATTTTTTTATGTACCAACCGATGTTATTAACGGTAAAATTTTGTTTTTCCTAATTAATTTAATTTTTATTACATTTCTGAATGTCCTTTATTTCTTGTTGAAAAATATGGTCACCGTAGTCATAATGCATTCATCAAATAAGTGAGTCCAACTAATATCTTTAAGATTATAATCACCAAGGACACAAAGATTATCCGCACCTACAGTATTTCAAAGGTGAACAACATTATCAACATGAGACGTATAAATATCATCATCGCTGTTTGGTGGAATATAAGAGATACAAATGTACAACTGATCCAGCCTAGTGATACATACACAAAGTTGATCCCCAAAACAGGGTTAGGGTCAGGTAAGCAGATTAAATTGGCATTTAATGATCTCTCGATGGCTATAAAAACACCACCTCCACGAGTCGCACACGTATTTCCGTAATTCGTGATTACTTACGAAATATTTGATACAGTCTTAAATCACAGAATTCGCTATCAAGTATATCAGGTTTTAGCCAAGTCTCCACAATTACAATTACATCATAATTAGTTTGCGCAGTAAATTTAAAAATCATTTATTTTAGTACGAATACCAAAAGCATTTTGAAAAAAAATGTTTATGCTATTGTTAAGAGGTTGAGATACAGAGCACTTTTTTATACGGTGGCTGCATTTCTGGGCTTGGTCTTGGGAAAAAACTTAGAAGGGCCAAATAGAAGCATTAAACAAAGAATTATGTAAAATTTGATGAGTGATAAGTTGAAATTGATAAGTGTAAATTGCAAAGCCTTCGCAATTTTTATGCTCTCTTTGCGGTTCCTGTTCCACGTACGTTCTCTCTCGCAAAGTGCAAAGTTAATCACCCCTATTCTGCGTTTCGACTACGTTCCCGCACTCAGTTACGCACGAATCGAAAAGAAGTAATCTGCCAAAAAACAGAATCGAAAGAAAAAGAAGAAGAGAAGAGTATGTTTAAACCTGCTGCTTTGCTATGAAACGGGTGAAATAGGAACAGAAAAATTAAGCAATTTTGCAAAATTTTTAGCAAAAAGTTAAATTTAGTGCAAAAAACAGTGATTTAACAATTAAAACAAATGATAATTAAATATTGTGAAAATTTTCATTAAATAAACTCTTGCAAATTTAAGTACAGAGAGTTAACAAAACAAGATAAGCAAGAGGTATTTGTGGCCAAACTTTTCCAGTCTGAAGAATCCTGTCGCACCGGAGGTGATGTTTTAATTTTTTACACATAATTGTAAAAATAAAGTTTATTTGTTTAAATTTAATTAAATCCGTAGACAATATCCTTTTTCGTTGCCATTAAATAGGTATGTCAACTTTTTATTCTGTTCTACCTGTAATAAACTAAATAAAAATCGCATTTCAGTACAGAAAAACAAAACAAACTGTTTAGTTCATTAATTAAACCTTTTTTCATTTAATACTTGCATTATTTTTTGAACTAATCACTTATTAAAGCTAAATAAACAAAAATTTAAAACGCTCCGCCAGTAAAATAACAACTTACAAAAATATAGTTGCGATCGAAATGCAGAATACATAGAATCGAAAGAAAAATTGAAGAACGGAACGCAGAATACCAAAGTTGCCAAACGGAGAAACTTTCGATTCGAATCGAAAAGCAGAATAGGGGTGAATATTGAAGTGTTATTTTTCAAAGACTTTGCAAGAAATTATGGTTTTTCGTTCCGCAATAACTGTAAATTCTAATTTTGCAAAGCAAGTTTTGATAAGTTTGTCAAAAATTTGCAAGGTAAATGATCTCTTAACGAAATTAAATTTGTGAATAAATCTTCGATTATTTTCAAACATAATAGTCATAACAAGTTTACATTGTGTTCGTATATACATAGATATGCAAAAAAGGAAAAATATTTGGGCTTTAAATTGTATTATTATGTTAAATTATATTTATATAAACTTGTTGTCTACTAAAGATAGCAAAATAATTTTAGAATAACACATTGAAAACGTTACGTTCAAAATTTGGATTGGTATTTTTCAAAACTACTTTACAAGCAGCCTTTTTATCTATTTTATTACTATTCAAAAAGAAATAAAAGCTTTAATACGTTCTATTTTCCATATTCAAAAAATTTAAAATAAGTTTGAAATGTAGTTTATTTTAAGTTTTTCATACAAAATTTTCTTAAAATAGAATTCAAATACATCTCATTTTCTATGAATGTGGATGCATATATTTACAATAATTTTATAAAAAATAAGTACTTTATTGTTTTGAAAACTAACAAATAAAATATTTTTTTATCACATGAAATACTGCAAGTTTTTTTTAATTTTTATTTTGCCTCTAATTTTAACAAGTTCTATTTAAGAATGCGAAGTGAAAAGTTATAAGACAGAAATGCAAAGATGGTTAAAAGTTTTCAGGAACACTTTGCACTCTTACTTTGCAGGAGAACACAAAGACTTTGCATGGACCGCAAATACTTTACAAAGAGTGCAAAGAATTTGCAAAGAGAGCAAAGTCTTTGCTTAGTGGAAAGTGAAATTTGCAAAGAATATTATGGAACAGAAACACATCACTTTGCGAAAAAATGCAATTTGATAAGTGCAAAGTTGATAATTTTTTTGTGGAATATGACCCTGATCTACAAATATCCAATTTCTCCCCAATATACGATATAATCTGCTCCTCACTAACTGATGTCTTAAAGGATGAAATGTGCACCCATTTTTTCCGCAACGTCGAGACTAGCATCTTCATTATTCCCATAAACAACATTCGATCTCATATTTCTATCCAGTTTATTGTAAGTCAACTGTTCAATATCAATCAACTTACTATTATTTGGGCCGCGTTTATCCGACACCTGCGTAGAAACAGCTAGTTTAAGGGTATCGTCTAATTTTTTCAATCTTTCATTATATCGTTTTTCGATAGCCTCTAGGAGATGTTTAATTTCAACTTCATTCTCTTTAAGCGAAGCCTTGAATTCACCTCTATATTTAACAAGGTTTTCTTTGTTTTTGTTAACATTCGCTAGCACAGTACTAAATCAATATTATGTATGTATTGAAGACAATCGTCACATATAAACCTGATGAAACTATGATGAGTATTGGTCGATTCCCGAACATTTTTTTGGTACTATGGAAAATTTTCTTACAGATTCCTTCACACATCAAGCCCGTTTCACCACGAATTGTTGTTTTGCAATGATTGCACTCAGCCATATTTGTTTAATAACAAGTAGAAAAACAATTTTTTTTTAGTTATTTATTTTTGTTTATTTATATTAGTTTTTATTTTTATTATTTGAATTTTAAACTATTTTATTTCTAGTTGTTATACGGGATTTACACTATGACTTTTTACCGTGACTTTTCTAGAGTTTATTGACAAAAGGGGTACAAAGGTGATCAAACGGGTAGCAACATAAAAGAGAATTCAAGAAAAACGCAGGGGAAAAACTCATCGGGTAAATTCCGTATTATAGAACAGCTTTAGAAATACTTTATTATTTGAAAACAGCAAATTGAAATACGATGAATCAAAACAATTCACATATTCCATTTGCAAAAAAGTTTCGTATATAAAGCAGAAATCTACATCAACTGACACCACAAAGAGTGGAGCAAACACAGAAGAACGCTGATGATGAAGGTTTAGTGGCCTTCGAAAACGGCTAGCTGTGCCGTTCAACTATATGTTGTCAGAATATTTACAACTAACTTTGGTGTTATTTGTTCATTAATAATTATCACATGTAATTTGGCTTAAAAAGCAATACGAACTTTAGCCTGTTCAAATCATCAATATAGAAACAAATGAAGTTCGAAAAATAATAATTAAATTAACTAAAATCAGTTTAACTTTTAAATTTTTAAGAGATGCTGGGTATGCGTTGGAACCATTTTTAATGGTGCCCTTCAGATCTGCGAATGAACATAGCGCGGAAATCCGTTACAATTCGGTACATATAAAAGCCTGAAACATTATAGAGCGAGTAATTGGAATGCTTAAATCGCGATTTCGATGTTTTTTTTGGAGCGCGGGAATTGCATTATGATTCCCAAAAAATTACACAAATCGTTTGTGCTGCTCTCCACAATATTTGTGTTCATTACAATACTTCATTTTCCGATTTTGACATAGAAATTCCTCCCGACGAAACCTAAAATTTCAATATAAGTAATGAAAATGATAACACAGATGGCACAGAAGCTACTAGAATAAGAGACGCTATTAAAAACAGCATTTCGTTTTGAATTTCTTTTATTCAATATGTACATATGTATATATAAACTAAAAATACTAAACTAAAAAACACTCAAATAAAAACAAGTTCATGTAAAAGCAAAAAAAAAAAATCAATATACAAGTAAAATAAATCTAATAATTTGAATTTAATTGCTTTTCTAGCAGTTCAAGCTTTTTCTTTTATATTACTGCATCAATATCCATTAATTTCACTTCTCTACGAGATTTCCTTTTATATATTTTTAGAAGTTCTTTTAATTCAAACCATTTCCTTTGATAATGGGAAATGTCTTAAATAACCTTTAATGGATTCTAAATTACTACAAATATTTTGCTGCATTTCAGTCTGCTTTCTCAGTAATATGTACAAGCATTTCCTTTTCACCGGATTTAGTTTTTGTTGACGACCGAACACTTGTTGAAATCGTGGGTATATCTTCATCTAAGATAGGTATTCGCAACATTTACATTTTCATAAATTTCCGAAGCTATATTATGTATTTGTTTCATCGGCAGATCAACTTCTTCCTGGTCGGCATCAAATCCTATGTCGTTTGCCAATGCTGATAATGGAACTTGCTTATAAGCTCAGGCTTCAATTTTGTTGGCATTCACCTTTCTTACTTTGGACTTCAAGTCCTTCCATACCTTTAATTGGAATTATATTAAAATATTTCTCATGAAAAATTTAATTTTGTTTTACTTACTTTGTGCCAACCGTATCCATCACGAACTGGGGGTCCCATCGGATTTATTTTTTCTACAACCTCATTCCAAAACCTATCGAAATTCTGGGGTTTTATATCCCTCCGAAAACCCTTTGCATAAGTGGGATTTTTTTCCATTTCGGAAACTAAAATTGCAAATTGCCTTAATGTTGTTATTTTAATTTTTAATTTAGTTTGCTTAAATCGTTTCAAATGTGTTGCTAATAATGGCGACGACAGAGAAAGAATGTTTCTTTATCGTTACTATCTTCGTTTCAAAATGGCGAATACCGATATACTTTCGATAAACATCGATAACGCCAACGGTGATGCCAAATTGTCGTTTTAGTTTCGTTTTAAAATAAAAACGCCATGGGGAATAGGGCCGATTAAATTTGTACAACATTTCTGCCTTATTAGCTCCAAACACGAATTTTTCGAGATATGTATGTTTATCCTCACAAAAACATAAATGTGAAAAAAGGCCAAGTTCATATAAAAAAATTCGGCTATTAAAAGTAGTGAGATATAAATTTTGACCAAGTTCTTGTTTGGCACAATATTTAATACAGAAATATGCTATGCGTTATATAAACTTTTAATCGTAAGGGTCATACAATTTCTAGATGGTCTGCTTACTTGACAACATTTTTTCCAATACAAAGAAATGAACAAATACGCATTATTCTCTCCATTTGAGACGTGACCCCGTCAATATATTTACATATTAAAGTCTGCTTAGCCGAAGTACATAAATCAAAACCATATGCCCAATGTGCATGCAAAGTTTCAATAGGGCTTTAATTTTAGATTTTCCGATTTAGTAAATCAATTACTATTTGTTTTCAAAATGTCAGGTCTCTACAGTATAATGTTACGTAAAATTTTTATGGGCATGGCCCGCTGACTTTTATATCTGCTAGTGCTTATGGTTCATGCAAAGTTTGGTATTAAAAAGTTAATGAGAAATACCTGAGTATTAAATTAAAGCCGAAGTACCTGAAAGAAAAAGCTAAGATTTATGGGTGACGTCACGGCTACTTTTCAAAATATGAAATCTTTATTTTGGATGAGTACAATGTGTATAAAAAGCTTCAATAAAATTTATATCAATTTTTAATTAAAAGTGCTTGTTTCCTCCCCTGGTTGAAACTTCTGGTTTTTTAGATTTTTCTTATTGATCTCTGGTCTAGATTTATTTGTGTATAAATTTCAGCTCTCTAGTGCGAATTGGAGTTTTAAAGGCGTGGCCCCGCATACCGGAAAAAAAACTTCTTGGTTTTAAGATTTTCCCATTGGCTTACTCTACACTTACTTGTGTATAAAATTTCAGCTCTCTAGCGAGAATTAAATTTTAATTTTAAACTCACAATTTTGTTGTGAGCAGCGCTTATAGTTCATGCTAATTTTCTTCTAAAATATGCTAGACACAAGTAGATTAAACACAAGGTTAACATTTTATAGGAGTGATCAAGCCCACTTTTTAAGGTGATAGTTTAAAGTGCTGTATACTTGCAACGTGTATGCAAGTTTTCACTAAAATGGCTTGAGTTAAAAGCTGTATATTAAGGTTTTAGTACCAAACAATAGTAGCGTGGCCCCGCCAATTCTGGTAAAATTTTTTTGGTTTTCAGATTTTTCTAGTTGGTTTCTCACCTAGAACTACTTGTGTATCAAATTTCAGCTCATAAGCGCAACTTTTAAATTTTATGGGCGCATCCCCGCCCCGTTAACTAAAATTTCCGTTATTTCAGATTTTTCTAGTTGGTTTCTCACCTAGACCTACTTGTATATCAAATTTCAGCTCCTTAGCGCAACTTTTAATTTTTAATTTTTATGGGCGTAACCCTGCGCACTTTTCCAAACTTAAAATTTTTTTTCGACCATTGCTTATTATTCGTGTCAAGTTTCGTTGCAAACGGATAATAATACCCACATAAATAGTATATCTAAATATGCTGAGCCGTAGTACACGAGAATGAGGTTTAAATTATATGGGCGTGTCAAGGCCCACTTTTTTAATGAAAAATTTATAGCCTTGCATTATCGCAGTATATATACTAAATTTCAATAAAACAGCTTCCATTAATCGCCTTATATTAGCTCTTAATTCTAACTTTTATGGGCGTAGCCCCGCCCTCCTGGCCAATATTTCCGAGTTTTTAGATTTTTTTATTTTAGTGCTCACCTAGACCTAGCTCTGTATCGAATTTCAGCTCACTAGCACAAATTTTAATTTTTATGGGCGTAGCCCCGCCCCCTTGGTTAAAATTTTCGGATTTTCGGATTTTCGGATTTTTCTAGTTCATTGCTCACCTAGATCTACACGTATACCAAATCTTAGCTCTCTAGCTATAGTGGAAGTGCTTCATCAATTTGATGAGTTATCAGTGGTCAGTGAGTATGTCTTAAAATATGCACTTTTTGCACCTTCATATCTCCGGAACCTTTCATTGTACAACTTTCAAACGCATAAATTTATTCTAATTATGATTTAAATTTTATAATTTTACGAGTGCGGGGAACAAAGTTATGAGGGGGGTAAAAACAGCTCGAATGGCTTCGTGTAAATATACACACTGCGTGCATTGGCCAGAACTTGGCCTGGCGCACTACCGTGCGCCTAGATATTGCAGTAAAGGAGGGAAACGTAAAAAGAAAAAGAAAAGTGTTGTTATTTAATTCAATTTAAAAATTTTATATTTTTATATTTTTGAATGTGAAGTTTTATCAATTTACTCTTACAAAACTTTTGTGCATTGAACAAAGGCTCAAATTTAAATAATTATTTTATATAATGTTACATATTTAGTTAACTCAACCATTGCAATGAATTGAATACTACCTATTAGATTTTTTAAATTTGTCATTTTTTAAAACAATACCAAGTTTCGCGCAGAATTTTTTAACTACTTTCGGCTTTAATATCAGGCGATTTCCTCTTGAAATCATCAAAATGACAATGTTTATTATATATGGTAGGTGTGTGGTTGTACATTCCTTCTACAGTTCTAAAACAATGCAAGCGAATGAGTTTGCCAATAAAACATTCTTGCATTAATAATTTGTCAATAATTTTTTATTTTATTTTTTTTTGAAATATGAACTTTTGAGCAAATATGACACAAAACCATGTAATTATACCAAAATATGAGACAAAAATATGCATATATGACCAAATCATGCAAAAATATGAATTCTCAACAAAATATGCAAAAATGCACTAACAAATCGATAACATTTTCACGCAAAATCAAAGTTTCGTAAAGATATTTCTTTCTTTCCATTATCATGTTTAAGGGAAATGCATGCATTTGCATGAAACACCTATCCCTGATAATCGTATTTGTAACAATAAATAAATAAATAAAATAAAAATTCGGCGTTCCGTATTTTATCTTGTGTAAAAACTTTTTTTTATTTATTAACTTTTTTTAAAGAGAAGTAACACTCAGTAAAACTAATGCCTACTACTATTGCTAGGTGTTATCTTCTTTCGGAAAGGGATAGTGATAGAAGAAAGGTGGTGAAGGAAGAGATAGAGGAAAGCTTCATTCTTTTTACAACTCTACTTTTTTTGCACGCCTTTTTGTAATAATGCAGTGTTGCAGCGCCTTCTGGTGTCAAATGAGGCGTATTAAATTTTGAAGCTGTGCTTAGTAGCCATTTTATTAATTATTTTACTTCGCCGATGATTCTGCTACACAATACCCACGAAAGAGGGCGCTCTGATGTTATATTAGGATTAGCATCTGCTGAAGTCGGTATAGTTAAGTGACCAGTGAATATGCCTTCATCACTTGAACTTTCCTACAACAACTGATGCAAAGGGAATCCAATGCACATCAGAAAAATGCATGGTGTTGTTATTTAATGACTGTGGGATACTGGGATTGAACCCAGGATCTTCGGTTTTGTAGTCAACGTGCTAACTGCTTGAGCGGTTGATAAAAAAAAACAGCGCTGCATAAGAATGTGTAAAGGAGAACAAAAACGTCTTTAAAAAAGAAAGTTAATTGACGTAAACGATATTCTATATACCGGTATTTTCTAACCGAAATGGATTTCGGTATCGGTATCGATACCGGTATGTAATTTTAGCTGTATTTGAATCGGCATCGGTTTTTTTACGATACCGTTTGCCAACCTTTGAAAAAAGTGAATTTTGAAGAACTATATAAGTATATATATAGAACTATAAAGATGGTTCTTTCTTTGGAAAAATTAATTTGGTTTGATTGACGGTTTTTCTTCGCAAAAAATAATCACCCTTATTCCAGTTGTCGACATCGACGTCACTTTAACCCAATACAAAAAATTGGGGTTTCTTTACTCGCTCTCGAGAATAATACTGTGCTACTAACAGGGATGATAAAGTTGGTACAATTGTACTTTTTTTGTACAATAAAAATCCTAGAAGTACGTTGGTACCCCCGTGTCTCATTTGGTACTATTTGAACAATTTGCGAGAGACTTTTCCTTGTTTTTTTTTACACAAAAAATAAATCGCATGACTTAAAGTTTGCTATATTAATATAATATCAATCGTTTAAATGATGAAATTAAATGAAGCTAGTTATGCTACATACTTATATAAACGATTAAAATATGCGATGAAATGAAAAACTTTATATATCTAGAAATAAAATTAAAAGTCGTATAGTTACGGATTTTAAAATAAATGTTAAACAGTTCTATATAACCTTTTGCAAAAATAAATAAAGTTAGTTTTCATGACGAAATTTTAACCTGGCTAACAAAATTCACTCCCGAAAATGTTACAAGTATCGTAGCTTTCTTATTAAAAAATATTCCCAAAAGTAAATGGAAATTATGATAGTATAAATAACGAGTTTCGAATTTTGAAAAGTTAATTGAGTGAGGTTATTTTTCCGTAGCTTTCAAAAGTTATCAGGAGAATATGGTCAATTCCACACTCATCAGCGAATGTGGAAAGAGTATTTTCATAATTTAAACGAAGACTCGAAAGTCTAATAAAAACAAAAGACTTATTGAGAGGCCCTAACTCGTATTTTTTACGAAATTGAGTTTTTCATTTCACACAAATACACCTCGCACCAAAAATTTATTGCAATAGTTTAAAAAAATCACGCTTTTACTATTAGTTGTACAAAAATATTACAGAAAGAATATTAAAGTTTATATTGTGTTTTTTACCTTGCCATTTCTACTTGCGACCAACGATATGTATTTACTGCCTCTTCCACTAAAAAGAAGAAAGAACACTAGTATCCAAGTTCTAATAAATTTCCACTTTTGAGCAGATTAGTCTGCATCATTACGATATGATTCTTTAAAAAAAAAAACACAAAATGTTAATTTTTTTAAGTTATGACGTTATTTGAGTAAATGAGTGACATGTGCTAAAAATATAATAAAAAAAGTTAAAACACAAAAAAAAGAGTTAAGTACAATTGGGGTCAAAAAAGTACAATTTTAAAAGCTAATTGGTACGAAATTGGTTTTCTCATTTATCATCCCTGGCTACTAACAATCCATTTCCGTCATTCCCTAAGGTTTAGAAAATAGCATAAACCTGACAACAGGAGTCAGTTGTTTTCGACAACTGGTACACAAGTCCCAAGTTTTTGGTCTTGTGTTTAAGTGACGGCGATGTCGACAACTGGAATGAGGGTGAATGTTTAATGATCACTCAAAAATCACTTTTTTCCATTTTCTTTTTAAAAAGCGAGGTAGTCTGTCACAAACGGCTGCAAAACACAAACTAAATGACACAGCTTGTTAAAATTTAGACAGGAGTCAACAGACAGTTGCCTCTTGAGAGGAGCAGTGTTGCCATTTCAATCAAGAGGCGGGAAATTCAAAAAGACACTGAATTAATGATCCGCCCTAGTGTATCCCACTGTATAGAAATGGTGCTCCTGATGGTTCTTTGAAAACCAAATGAAGTCGCATTTCTGAAATCATTTTGGGAGCTTGGAAAAATAAAAATAAATTATTTTTGAAGCCACATAAGCGTTCAGGTCCCGTACAGTGCCATAATTGCCAAGGATATGGTCATACAAAAACTTACTGCAAATTACTTACAGTTTGTGTTATCTGCGTGAATTCCACGGTACTACTAGTTGTACTAAAACAAAAGATCAAGCAGAAAAAAATCTAGCAATCGTGGACGTAATTACACCGTTAAATACAGATGATACCGGACATTGGTTCATTAAACAGACTATGGGACAAAAACCTAAATTGGCTCCAGCTCAAACAGCAAACACTTACTCCGCCACTTTTGCTCAAATTAGCCAACCAATCACTTTATGTGTATAGATGCTGATAAGTTAAATTCTATTCCCATACAAAATGTTTCACCGCCAAGTAATTCAACAAATACCAATTCAAGCTTTAATTTTCATCGCCTTAAAGCTACTATTGATAATCTGGTGCAAACCATAAATAATTTTACAAAAATTATGACTCGCATGATGCATGAAATGCTGCAATTCTAATAAAGTCAAGACTCAAGCACTATATTTTTGATAATATTTGTTCAGAACATCTACAAGCAACCAATATGTGCGTCGACAATTTTTGTACGAATTTCGTTATATCTTCAATGTACTCCCCTCACAGATTCTCAATCCTTGATGATCAATACGAGGATTTCTATAAATCGCTTATACCTTGGCACGTAGCAGCTGGCGACTTAAATGCTAAACATACGTTCTAAGGATCGCGTCTTATTATTCTTTGAGGTCATGCGTTGTTCAACACAATCTCTAAAATGGGCTTGGACTTCATTTTGAGTGGGGAGCTCACTTATTGGCCAACTGACATACAAAAAATTCCGGATGTTATAGATTTTGGCGACATGAAAAATATTTCTAGGGATTTAATTAACGTTGAAGCTCCTCTAGATCTCTCCTCCGATCGCTCCACCACTATCGTTAGAATCTGTAAGGCCGGGTTTCCATCTGTGTGTCATGTACCACACAAGCGTTAAAAAAGCGTAACCACTAATTATTAATGAAAAACAGTTTGATTCAGACACGTATTTTTTAAGTTAAACAGTTTCATACATAAGTAATAGACAATTTTATAGAATCCAACATGATTGGAAAGTGTTTAAATCAATAAATACATGTCTGAATCAAACAGTAATCATAAGTAATTAGTTGGTTACGCTTTTTTGGGCAAATGACACACAAGAAATACCAGATGTAAACAGCCTTACCCACTAAGAAGTGACTTACCTTACTCATATGTGCAGATGACCGGTCGTGTTAATTGGCTGGGATTCAAAAAATATCTTAGTAGTCATTGCACGGAAAATATTACGGTAAGAATACCCAATGATATTGAATCTAGCATTGCCAATCTTAACGAAGATATTAAACAGGCTGCTGAACATGCCACTACCTCCCATCCGCAGACTGGGTTTAATAAAATTTATTCTATGTATATTGAACGTCTCGTGTATGAAAAAAGAAGAGCTAGAAGGGAATGGCAACAGCACAGATCACCCCAAAATGAAATCAGATTTAAAGAGTGCACTAAACGACTCCAAGAGTTGCTTGCATCTGAAAAAACTGCATCTATTAAAAATTATCTGGAAGGTCTTGATGTCACACCAGCATCTAATTACTCTTTGTGGTGCTCTGCTAGAAAGCTTAAAACACCCGTTGAGTTTAAGACACCTCTGCTCACATCTACCGGAGGTTGGGCAAGAAGCGATACGAAAAAATGTAAAAAATTTGCTGAGCACTTAAAATCCGTATTTACGCTAAACACATGTACTGGTGTTTCTGATTTGCCGAGTGTAGTTGCTCTACCCCCTCGACCCTTGAAGTTTAAGATGCGTGATGTACATAAACTAATTTCTGAACTCATTCCGAAGAAAGCTCCCGGTATTGATGGAATTAGTATAAAGATGCTGATGACCTTGCCGCATATTGCAATAAGAATCCTTCTGTTTATTTTTAATGCCATATTACGACAGGAGTATAATCCACAACACTGGAAGCTTTCCAAGTTTAAGATGATTTCAAAGCCATGTAAAGATCCTACCAAAGGTGAGTCAAATAGGCCAATAAGGTGTCTCTCAACTGTGTCTAAACTCTTCGAAAAGCTGCTCATGACAAAATTGTCCCCTATTCTAACAGATAATATGTGCATACCGGACCATCAATTTGGTTTTAGAAGTCAGCATAGCACAATTGAACAAACGCATAGATTGGTTTAATTTATAAGGAAAGCATTTGAAGAAAAGAAGTATTGTTCTGCCTTGTTTATTGATGTTTCTCAGACATTTGATGAATTTAAAATTGAAGCTATATCTACCAAATAACATTCTAAACCTTTTGGAAAATTATATTCTAGGCCGGAAGTTCTCTGTTATGGAAGGAGATTTTATGAGTACGCCCGAAACTATCTCATCCGGTGTACCACAACGGAGTATACTGGGGCCAGTTTTGTATTTGATTTATACTTTTGATATGCCTGTGAGCAGTAATATGCCGATTATACAGCCTGTCTTAGTATGCACGAAAACCCTCATGAGGCATATCGATATCTTCAGGAACATATAACACATCTTTAGCTATGATTAAACTCATGGAGAATTAAAGTAAACGAACAGAAGTGCGTTGAGATAATATTTACTCTACGAAAAGATACTTGTCCCCCAATTAGAATCAACAGTCTAGTTGTTCCTTAACATTCACATGTGAAATATCTTGGTATACACCTTGATCGTCGGCTTACATGGAAACACCATATTGACTCTAAGCTAACACAAATGAAACTTAAATTAACTCAAATACATTGGCTGACAACACTCAGTGTAGATTGTAAACTTATAATATAGGTACAAGTCGATTTTGAAACAAATATGGTGTTTTGGAATACAGCTATGGGGCACTGCTTCAGCTTCCAATATATATAGATAGAGTCCAACGAAGGCAAACAAGATTTTAAGACTAATAACATCGGCTCCATGGTACATCAGAAATTCAAATTTACATCGTGCCTTAAATATGCCACAAATGATTAAAGAAATTACAAAATACACAGTCAAATATTTAATTAAACTCGAGTCACATCCTAATCCGCCTGCTCATAATATTTTGAACTTTACTGTACACATCCGCCTAAAAAAGAGAGACACAAGGGCTCTTATACTCAACACTCCAGATGGGACTGCTTGAAAATATTTTTATATATCCTTTTTTACTATCGCTATATATGTATTATTTATAATTATCACTATGTTGATGTCCGACACTGGTCGTGTCTAATAATTATATTTTATACTTAAGATTTGAATACTTACTGTTAGTTCATATTTGAATATACAATTAACTAATACATGTATTAAAACAAACTATTGTTAGTATAAAAACGGATTATTTTTTCTTTTATAATTGCTTTAGTTTTTAATCTCATTTCTTAAATTTTATGTTGTGTCCGAATGTGTGTTATGTGATTTTTAAATAATCGATTCACCTTTTGACTTAAAATGATTAATGAAATGACTTTAAGTTCGTTTTTCATTGTTTGTCCAAGCAATTGTTTCATTAAATACAACCTCCCTGTTCAAAATCTTAAATAAGTAATTTTAGAAATTTAATTTATTGCTTATTTTTCCTTTTTGATTATCACTACTTATTTATGTGGCGCCCTGTCAATTTATCCAACTGTGTGAACTTACCTTTTATTTACAACTAAAATATGAAAGATGGCAGCTTTTCTTTTTCATTCTTTTTACTTACGATAGCCATTCTAATTTTGTCTGCCGGCTGCTCAAAAACGCGTCAAGTGAAATTTAGCAACTAACATTTGTAAATAATTAACTTATAATTAGTAATTAAATAAAATAAAAAAACTGAATGTGTAATATAGAAATAACTAAATATAAATTGTGATTTATTTTACGTAAGATTAGTGCAAGGGATAAAACGCACCAAAGTGGTGACCCCGACGTGATTGATTTTTTTTATTTTTTGCCTGTGTGTAACTGCGAGGCACTGGAAAGACTTCCAGCTGGAAAATTACAATTTTTAAACATTGCAATTGTACGCCATCTTTTATTCGCAGTAAAAGAAAACTAGCGCCAACCGAGTAGCCATTTAAAAAAAAACATCATGGCCACAAATGCCGCTACAACAGCGAAAAGCGAAAGCGTTAATGTTCCTCAAAACGAGACTGTTGTCAACGAGCACGACATGCAAGGCGATTCCACTGCTATTCAAGGCAATGTGTCCGCAATTTATGCCAGATTATCAGTGCCGCCAATGTTGACGCCTGGTTTATACCCAGCAAAAAAATTTGCCTACTAGAATGCAAAAAAGTGTATGTACTCTCCAGTCGTGAGAGTACATACTGAATAAGCCATAATTTTTGTATGAGAAGTTCAAAAAGTATGCGGTACCCTATACTTTTTGCCTAAAAATATCCAAATAGATTACTGATTGCCTAAAAGTATTCAAAATATAATGGGTTATTTTATGCTCACAAAAATGCAAAATTTAATAAAATAGCCAAAAATTATAAACAAATAGAATTTTGTAACATAATTATAAAATTTGAACCTTTTTTGGGATTGTTAAAAATCATAATTTTACAAAGCAAATATATGAATACGTTTATTGAAGAATATGCGAAAATACTTAGATTTTATAATAAATATTGTAGTAAACCAAAGTTATTTTAATGTTTTCGAAGCTGACTTTCACAATCAATAAATATTTTTTAGATAGATTTCAGGATTAACTAGGAAGTACTACAATAAGTACCTTCATGTAATGATATAAACTAGATATACCAAACGGACGACATACTCGTCCGTATTCTAGAATCAAAATGAAAATACAGTCAAATCCCGATAATTCATACCGCGATAAATCGCAATTCCCGATAATTCGTAATAAACTGTCCGTCCCTTGAAAAAATCTCGTTAATTCGTAAAATTTCCATACATTTTGGTCCCCTCGCTAATTCGTAATATTTTACTCAAATAAAATCTTCTTTACCTCTTATAAATCGGAATTGTTTGGTAACTACCACTTATAATTCGTAATAAAAACAACAGAAACATGGAAAGAATGATTTTTTGTTTACCGGTATTTTTTTGCGTAGGTTTTTGCTTCTTCTTGTGCGTGTGTGCGCACGCATAAAACTTCGTCGGTGTTACAAAAACAACAAATTTTTATTTTGTATTTAATTTTTAACAATTTTTTTATGTTTTTTTTTATCGTTTTAGTAAATTAATTGATAACCCCCGTTAATTCGTATTTTTTTTATTTTAACCCCGTTAAATCGAAACCCCGCTGCCGGTCCCTTGCGATTACGAATTATTGGGATTTGACTGTAATTTAAGATTCAAAGAAAATGTATCTAAACTTCATAAAAATTCATTAAAACACAGCCACACACAAACTTACTACATATGCAAGCATAATTAAATAATACATGAAATTAAAAAAACATAAACAAAATTCGTTTAACCAAGTTAATACAATTTATTCAACTCTCTTGCTTTAAGTGTTATGGCTTTCATACAACAACAAATAAGAGAAAAAATTTGTTAGATCAAGAGAAATACTACAAACCCACACACACTCATGTTTTGTTTCTTTTTTTTACTTTTAAGCTAATAAATGCGTGTGTAATATGTTTGCATGTAGTAGTAGCAACTTTAAACGCTTGTAGTTCCCAAAATACTAAACCGATTTCAATAAAATATAGATAAGTTGTTATTTTATTCATTACAAGACAGTCATTATTATACACATAAAATAATTAAATAAATAAGTACGACTCATTACTTTGTAAGCCATTAAAAGAGTACTACCCATTACAAAATCTTCAAATTTTTTTGCTGGGTATCGATGCATTTCTTGTTTGCGGCGTCTGGTATAGTCGCGGGCAAGCAAAACGTCATTGCGCAACTAGCTGACGTAATCGCTTCAATGCCCCCAAACAACAGGTACGATTTTATCAAAGCAAAGATTATAAATCATTTTGCCAACAGTGAGCAACGCCGCCTAAACAGGCTTTTGTCCGAGTTACCTCTTGGTGACAAGAAACCCTCAGAATTATTTTATGAAATGCGGCGAATCGCAGGAACAACGCTAGGGGAAGCAGCTGTAAAGGGGTTATGGAGAAAAAGGCTTCCGGAATTTGATCAGCCAGTTATCGCCGCTTCAGCAGGCACACCAGCCGAATATACGAAAGTGGCTGACGCTGTAGTCGATGCAATAGCATTCAACCACATTGGCAAAGTTGAGGCCACGTCAGGTAGTGCAATAAATGAATTGCGCGTAGCAATTTTCGAGCTAGGCAAGAAATTCAAACGCCTCTCGGCGCGTTCTCGTTCCACAGCGGCCAGGTCTCCTTCGCGACGCAGTCGTTCAACAACACGTTCAGCGCCACGTGCAACGTACGCTTACAACACAATGGGCGGTACTGAATGCTGGTACCATAAAAAGTACGCTTCCCGTGCACGAAAATGCCGCAGCCCCTGCAAACACAAAAATCGAGACAATGTCGCCTCAACCTCTGGCGCATCATCATCCAGTCACCAGGCAAATTGACTCCTTAGGTAAGTGGTTGATTCCGGCGAGATCACCACTAATTGCCACGTATTTCGCCTGCAGGTAAGAGACAAAATTAGTAACAAAAATTTTTTGGTAGACAGCGGCGCCGATGTTTCTGTCCTGCCACTGACTTCAAAGTCTTTCGACATGCGTCCTACAGCAATAGTTTTATACGCCGCCAACGGTTCACCCATTAAAGTGGTAGGCGAAAAGCGAATTAAAATTGATCTTGGCCTAAGACGAAGTTTTTTGGTCATTTGTGGTCGCCGACGTGACGTCACCGATTATTGGTAGCGACTTTATTAAACACCACGACCTGCTTATTGACCTACGACGAAATCGTCTTATAGATAATATGACGGGCGTAGTATCTCAACTTACAACGCCCATAGCTTTTGAAGCGGCTACCATCAAGACCTTTAATTCATCCGACCCGTTTGCAGACGTGTTGGAAAAATTTTCTGACATAAAGAAGCTTTCGCCATTCGGCTCAGCAACAAAATCGTCCATTGAACACAGAATTATTACGACTGGACAACCAGTTTTTTCTTGTCCACGTCGTTTATCTCCCGAGAAGCTCGCGGCAGCGAAAAAAGAATTTGAGTTCCTCATGAAAACAGGTATTTGCCAACCTTCAAAAAGTAACTGGTCCAGTCCGTTGCACTTAGTAAAGAAAAGTGACGGAACTTGCAGACCATGCGGTGACTACCGCGCTCTTAACGCTCAAACGCTACCAGATCGATATCCGCTTCCATATCTGACAGATTTTACAACAAACTTAAGGGGTAAAATTTACTTTTCTAAAATTGATTTGCAAAAAGCCTTTCATCAAGTGCCAATACACCCTGATGACATAGCGAAGACTGCCATAAGTACACCCTTCGGCCTATATGAATTTAAATTTATGACATTCGGGCTATGTAACGCGAATCAAACGTTCCAGCGGCTAATCAACGAGGTACTTCGTGGCTTAGATTTCGTTTTTCCGTACATCGACGATATTTGTGTAGCATCCGCCTCAATTCAACAGCACCGACTCGACCTTGCCGAGGTATTTCAACGCCTTCGAAATAATCATCTGGCAATAAATCTAAGCAAATGCGAATTTGGCAAAAAAGAAATAAAGTTTCTAGGCCACTTGGTTAACGCTGACGGCATTCGACCACTGCCAGAGAAAGTAGAAGCAGTACTAACCTTTCCCAAGCCTAGGATAGCTCAAGACCTGAAAAGATTTATTGCCATGTTAAACTTTTACCGCAAATTCTTGCCGCATGCAATCGACTACCAAATGCACTTACAACGCTTAATAATCGGAAACAAGAAAAACGACCGCACCCCTATAAAGTGGGACAATACTGCTGAAGTGTCTTTCCAACGCTGCAAGGACGAGCTGAATTGCCAATTTATGTCGATGCCTTCGATACTGCTATAGGGGCGGCTCTACACCAGAAAGTTGACGGGTGCCTTCAGCCATTGGCATTTTACTCAAAAAAGTTTACGATAACGCAACAAAAATACTCCACCTACGACCGCGAACTAACAGCAATATATCAGTCTGTTACCCATTTCCGTTATATGATCGAGGGACGAATCTGCTACATCGTCACCGACCATCGACCACTGATATTCGCTTTTCGTCAAAAACTTGAGAATGCCTCTCCCTGTCGAATTCGTCAGCTTGACTTCATCAGCCAGTTTTCAACGGACATCCGACACACACTTGGCATAGACAACGCCGCGGCTGACGCACTTTCTAGTGTGGACTCAGTAAGTCAAGTTGTAGACTACTCCCACATAGCACTGACACAAGAAAACGATGACGAACTCCAGAATTTACTTAATAATGAGACCGCTAGAATGAATTCATTAAAACTTAAACACTTCCCGATTCCAAGTTCGGACAAGCAATTGGTTTGTGATACTTCTATACACCAAATCAGACCCTGTATTCCAAAGAATTACCGTCATCAAATTTTAACTTCAAACCACAGCTTATCTCACCCAGGCGTTCGAGCTACAATGAAATTAACGTCAAATAAATATTGCTGGACCGGCATGCGCAAGGATTGCTCGACTTTTGTTCGCAACTGCATTCAATGCCAAAGATCAAAGATTCAGCAGCACACTCGTTCAATGCCTGCTAAATACAAACCCTTCTATTCCACTGGATTTCTAGATTCGGTGTGCCGGCGCGGATAACATCGGACCGAGGCCGAAAATTTGAGTCGTCAATTTTCGTCGAACTTCTAAAGGAAATTGGCGCAACTCATTTACAAACAACACCGTATCACCCGCAATCAAATGGTTTAATTGAAAGATGGCATCGTACGCTAAAAACAGCAATCTTATGTCACGACCACACAAAATGGGTTTCGCACCTGCCAATGATTCTACTGTGGTTGAGAGTAGCTTTTAAGCCCGATATTGATGCCTCGCCAGCAGAGCTGGTATACGGATCGACGCTCACAATTCCTGGAGAATTTTTCCATTCAACAAACGTTACCAACACCGACAGCGATTTCCTTACAAATTTCCGAACGTACATGCAAAATATAAGGCCGGTCGACGCTACTCACCACACAACGCCTCGAACCTTTGTATCTAAAAACTTATGGTCTGCATCGCACGTCTTTGTCCGAAATGACTCGATCCGCCCGTCCTTACGGACCATATTTGATCATAAAGCGATACGAGAAGTTTTTCAAAATCTTGGTAAGAGGCCGGCAAACTAGCATCAGTATTGACCGCCTAAAGCCAGCGTTCATAACAAATAATGAACTACACGAAAATCCAGCAATTAAGCCCGATTCACCGACACCTCCAACAAACCTGCAAGAGTCGACAGGCACAGCTTTAAGTAAATACGAAGTACTAGAAAATCAAGCAGTAAAACCACCCGAAAGGACAGTTAATTTTCAACTTACGGCGTGTCAGCCCTCCCTCTTAGATTCAGGTGAGTCCGTTTTTTTTATCCAACTGTGTGAACTTACCTTTTATTTACAACTAAAATATGAAAGATGGCAGCTTATCTTTTTCATTCTTTTTACTTACGATGGCTATTCTAATTTTGTCTGCCGGCTGCTCAAAAACGCGTCAAGTGAAACTTAGCAACTAACATTTGTAAATAATTAACTTATAATTAGTAATTAAATAAAATAAAAAAAACTGAATTTGTAATATAGAAATAACTAAATATAAATTGTGATTTATTTTACGTAAGATTGGTGCAAGGGATAAAACGCACCAATTCTATTATTTATAACTATCACTAAGCGAGATCCGCCAATACGAACATTTAAAACGATATTCGCAAATACGAATATCTATTGTACATGAAATTTATAGAATTTTATTCTGCAGTTAAATCTATAAAAATGTGTATGGAAAAGAACTTCCTACTTTTGTGCGCGTACATTAAAGTTTGTGGAAACTTTCTAAAAATTTAATGGTTTTCGTTATCCATTGACATGTGTGACGCGCAAAATAGAAAGGGACCTAAGGGTAAAAACCGGTTTTGTTCAGGAGAGCCATTTTAAAGATGTAAATACGTGTATCTTTGGTGTACCATCACATCATAAAACGCGCATATCTCTGGTAGGGAACACTTTTGGGGCATGGGATCGGTCTCATTCGATGCTCAGATGTTATCCACATCAAAAAAAAAAAAAAGTGAAAATTTATTTTTTTACCCTTAGGTCCCTTTCTCTATGCGCTGTCACATATTTTAATATTCTTAATATATGTACATATGTATGTACATAAAAACTTCTTTCCATATTAAACTGCCACATTTATTAACATTAAATCCATCAAATACATAGAAGGAAATGGAAATGGACAATAAAGTGCCCTTTCAAAAAATATATTCTTCCATATATATACACGACAATATCAGATTATTAAGTCTTAACATTTTTGTTGGTCAACTTGAAGCTATAATGTATACGTTTTGAGAGATGTGTTAATTGAAACTTGCATACACAGACGTATTTTTATAAGGATATTATTTCAATTTTTTATACAACCGAACTTAAGAAAAAATATTATGAAAACAACAGTGAAATACGTCTAGGAACTAGATTGTGTGCCCCTCTAATTTTAAGGTATTTTTAAGGAATATTTTATTTAATGGGCAAATATTATCTATTGAAATTGTAATGTTGTAGAAGGGACAAAAATTAAGAAAAGAAAAATTCCATATCTTTCGTAATTGACATCATTTGAGTCATTTGATCTCCCAAAACACCCCAACAATGTGTATGTTTAAAGCCCTCCCGCTAACTGCACTGGTAAAAAAATGTTCACTTTTAGAAAGTGAAATATTTTTTAACACGCCAACCTTTAGTGATCCAAGATATACTTTTTTTTTTGTTTCACGCACATTTTAGACTGATTTTAAGATGGCCAAACGGAGTCATCTTCAAGCTCTCTGATATACACGATGACTTCACTTATAGAAACTAGTGAAAGCGACCGTAAGGCTAATGCCAATTCTCGTCGTGGTGTTTCAAATACTGCTCAGTCATCAATACGGAAAACTATAGCAGATTATTTGGCAAAAACGGATAGCAAAAAATAGAAATAAATTTCTTTTTTTAAATTATTACAAACTAATATTTTTGTGCCATTCATTTTCATTTAAATTTTTTTAACGAATACGAATATCTAGAAATGGCCGAACATTTTGGAATTCGAATACACATCACTAATACATACATACATTTTAGGAATAACCACTCCATAAAACCATAATTTTTTGAGTTTGATGACACTTTGAAGATATTTAAAAAATAGTTTTGCCATTATATGGAGTACGTTCATACGTAAGCTTATTTAATTTTTGTTTAGCACTGTGCTAGTCTAACAAATGAATTTAAGTGATAATTCATACGGTGAAATTTATGACGTCTATTTTTCTTAATTCTCCTTTGAAGTTGCTACCAAAAATTCCTTGCATTCATACGATGTTATTTTTTTGACGTCTAATTTTACTTCCCTCCACCCATAAAGCCAATAAGCTAGAAGAGTATCAATAAAAAATAACAATAAGATAGAAGAGTAACATTAAGACTTAACAACAATAACAACAAGAGCAATGTAAAGAGAAATATGAAAAAAACCATGGAAAACAGAAATCGAGTAATTTTTTCTACCCCTCTTTCTTCTCTACACTGTTCGCTAACAAACAAAAAGGTACGTCGAAAAATAGACTTCATAAAAGTCTTCGTGTGAATTAGATGTAAGACAATGAATTAAATTAAAATGTTTTTTAATAAAAACTTTTTAAACTTAATTTATTTTTTATCTCATTGTTACGTTATTCCTGGGGGTGGGAGGGGGGTTCATAGTTTTGTTACGATCTGTTACTGGGTGGAGGGGGTCAAAAATCGGCGAAAACAGCGTTACGTAATATATGGACGGCCCCATATCATAAATAATAAATCACATATAAGTCCCTAAATAAAAATATTTAAAGAAACCAAAAACGTTCCAAAAATTACATCTTCCGCAAAAATAACAGAAATTTTCGAAAAAATACAACAAGCCGTAATTTTTATTAAAAATCGCAAAAAAAAATTTGCTAAAACTTAATAGCAGCGGCATAATAGCAGTCTAATATTGTTTAAAATTCGCGAAAACTGCTAAGAAGCAGAATTTTTACAAGAACTCGTTTTCATTGCGAACATTGCAAAAATTCGCGAGAAGTTGCTAAGTCGGAAACAAGCTTTGAAACTTTTAGAAAACGCCAAAACGGTTATAAATAAAATAAATTCGGTAAAACCCAAAAAATTGCAATCTAAAAATTTTTTAACGCATTGAAGAAATCACTTACAGAACCCTTTAGCTAATCCTGGATTTTTCCCCATATATTTTACCAACGACTCCTTTTATTCCAAGTTTTTGTGCTTACTCCTTTAAAACACAAATAAAATCGTTTGAAAAAAAGAATTTATATACAAATGTTATTTATTTGCAACATTTTCGAAATTTTGCAATAAAAAGTTAGGTACCATGAAATAAGTCCCAAATGAAATAACTCCCAATGAAATAACTCCCAATGAAATAACTGCCAACCAAAATGAAATAAGTCCCAATCAGAAAAAATGAAATAACTGCCAATTGTTCAAATGAAATAACTTCCAATAATTGTAACTTATTTCGTTAAAAGCGAAATAACTCCCAATGAAATAAGTTCCAAAAAAAATTAAATATATCCCAAAATATTAAATAAGTCCCAATAGAACTAGAAACAATAAAAATTAAGTAGCCTTTAATGAAATAACTCCTAAGAAAAATTTAATAACTCCTATAGGTTTCTTACATAATCGGCTTCAGTCGGACATAGGCATTTTCTCTACCATGATATTTCCCAATATGGTGCCGCTTACTAAAGGTTGCTTGCATAGCCGGCCTTCGATTTTCTCCACCATGGTTTTTCTCGACATGGTGCCGCTTACTTAAGGTTTCTTTGCTAGGCAGAAAATCTTTATTAAGCTGCGCCGTGTAGGGCAACACCATGGTGGAGAAAATCCTTGAGCCCGGCCGAAGGCCGGCTGTGCAGACAAACCTTTTTATGTATGAATGCTACAAACACGCACATAAGTATATATATATACATACACAGGTGTAAGTAAATACAACCCAATTCCAAAATTTAGTGTTTTCTTAAAGAGTCGCTAAAAAGTTTTTAAATGACACCAATATTGGATAACATTTGTTGGAAAATATATCATGTAATCACAATTTTGCACTACAATTTCAATGGCCCATAACTCCGAAACTAAGCCTCGCTCACAATTTTTTTATTTAATTTTTTCCTTGTTTTTTAATTTTCAATCGGATAGCTTTTTTTATAATTGCCCCTTAGCTTGATTTGTTCCAATTCAACCATATAATCACAATTTCATACTACAACTTCAAAGGCCCATAACTCGGAAACTAAGGCTCGCTGCCAATTTTTTTAAGTTTTTAATTTTATTTTTTAATTTTCTAACAGATACCAAATTTTTATTAATTTTGGAGTTATGTCACTGACCTTAATTTGTTCCGGGATTTTCTCCACCATGGTTTTTCCCGACACGGCCCAGATTAGCAAAGGTTGCTTGCATAGTCGTCCTTTGGCCGGACTTAAAGATTTTCTCCACCATAACATTTCCCGATACGGCACAGCATACTAAAGGTTTCTTGCATAGCCGGCCTTTGGCCGGACTTAAGGATTTTCTCCACCATGGTTTTTCCCGACACGGTGTGGCTTACTAAAGAAATCTTTAGAAAGCGGTGCCGTGTTGGTAAATACCAGAGTGGAGAAAATCTTTGAGCCCAGCTGAAAGCCGAAAAATATTAATTTGACAGCGCTGTTATTGGAAATATCACAGATGAAAAATCCTTAACCCCAACTACATGCCTGCTGTAAGCAGGAGTTACTCATACAGTTGACTGTTTCAAACCAAGAAGAAAACTAATGAATGATTTTTTTTCATTTTTATTGTAAATTTTATTGCAATTTGCATGTATGTGTAATATTCAAAAAAGCAATAATAAGATAAATGAAATAACTCCCACTAAAAAAGGAAATAACTCCCAATTGAGAAATTAAATAATTTCCAATAACAAACGAAAATGAAATAAGTCCCAACCGGTTTTTTAGTTGGGAGTTATTTCATTTGGGAGTTATTTCATATGAAATGCATTATTTCATTATGAAATAAGTCCCAATTTTGTATGGAAAAATCATTGGGAGTTAATTACTTTTTTTCTTGGGAGTTATTTCATTTGGGACTTATTTCATGGTACCAAAAAGTTACACAAATTTTATTTTTTACTAAAAAGTATTTTCTTTTACAATGTTGTTTGCTGCCGAATTCAAATTACTTTTTTGTAGTAAAATTGGATTGCAGAACACTTTAATTTCATATGAAACAACCTGAAAATTAAATTTTCACTGTACATGTTTAGCTTAATTTAAAAATTATATAAACAAAGATTAAAAATGTATTATAATTGCATTTAAATGGATTCTTAGAATTACCAATACTAATGTTTCTTCTTCTGCTTCTTCTATAGTGTTAACCGCTGAGAGAGAGTAGGTATCTTCAGCTTCAACCCATTCTAAATTGAGTATTAGCTTTTGTTTTTGACCAATGAATTCTTTTAGTATTACCTTAGGCTGATTTTTTGGTCAGTTTATATTTTAAATCATTAATAAAACAATGTTATATCAAATGTGGATGTATGTATGTATATAACATCTGCTCGACGTTTCGTTGGATTTTTTCCAACTTCTTCAGGAGCTTTTTTTATTTTTAATTTGACAAATTAAATAAATGTAATTTATACAATGGAAATGCATATGTATACATGTGTGTGTGTAAACTTACGTTGTAACTATTTTTCATATGGCTTATAACAGTTTTGATTTAAAAAAAAAACCACATCACGGCACAAATAATTATGTAAAATTAAAATAAACAGAAAACTGGACATCACAATGAAAATTTCAAAAGGGGAAATATAAAAAAAACTTAAAACAATACTAACAAACAACAACTATTCCGTGAAGGTTATAAATGCATTAATAAATAAAACACTTAAAAATAAAAATAATAATAACATAACTCAACAAAAAGAGGATATTATTTTTCACAGTGTACCATTCATACCAAAACATACTAATGTTTTAGACTTGGCAGTTTTTCTTAAAGCAGTTATCTTCAATTATCTTTTAAAACTGCTCGTTTGTTTACACTCAGACGGTTTCTTGTTCAATTTTCTTATTGTTTTAATGCTGCGAATGCAATAACAAAAGAGAATTGAAGTAACTTTTCTGTATAATCAAGTCAGTACTCCTCTTCTTTCTTCTTTCCTCTCTCTCCTGTAAACTCAGACTTGCTTCAAGAAAAACTGCCGAGTCTAAAATATGAGTTACAGAAAGCACACTTTTACAAAAGATAATAAGCGATGAAAAACAAAAATAGCACACAAATCCAACCACACCACTAGGCACCTATTCACGCGCGAAAAACCAAAATAAATAAGATGAAAATTGACAATGTTGTTTACGAAATTAAACGTGATGGGAACAATACAGAAAAATGCAACAAAATATACGTGGGGACAACAAAGAGGAGACTAGAAACGAGAATATCTGAACATGCAGCTGATGTTGAGAAGGGGAGAGAAAGCACGGCTCTATCTCAACATGTAAAAGAGAGTAGACACAACATTAGAGCTGCAAAACTATCGATAGTACTATCGATAGTATCGATAGTTCTGTTGTAAATGAAATATCGATAGTTTTTTCCACTATCGATACTATCGGCAAAAAAACAAGTAATTAAAAGAGTAAAAATAATCGAAGTCAGTAAACAGTAGCCGGCAGCTTTGAAGCAAATTATCCGTAGTTGATTTAAGCTTTTGTACAGCGATGGAAAAGTTGGTACAATTGTATAATTTTAACGCTATTTGAATATTATATTACATGCCAAAAATAGCATTAAAATATATTAACCCCCTTATGCAAAAAATAATGCGTGCTTGAACTGTACATTAAAAAAATTTCCATAGAAAAACCGGTTTTAACGTTCACTTATTTTTTTGCACAAGGGGTTTAATCTTTAGCTCGAAAGTATTAGAAAATTAAGTAAATCAAACGATGTTTTCCGGTACTTAAAGAATTGCTGGAGGAATGTTATTTATTCCAAAATCATCTGCAAATGTGGAAATTTTATTTTCGTACCAAGAGAGAAGCCGACTATTTGCATCGACTGTGAACAATCGAATAAAAAAAGGCGTTTTGTTAATTGATTTTTAGTTAAATAAAAAGTACAAGTATTAAAAAAATATAAATAAAGAATTAGGTACAATCGTACTGAAAAATTAAAATTTTTTTTGAAAGTTAGTACAATTTGTAAATATGACATCGCATCCCTGCTTCTGTATACATAAGTACTTAAATACATATGTATGTATATGAATTTATTTATAAATCCAAGTGTTATTCGACAAATAGTAGCCACAAGTATCTTAATAAATTCAACATCGTCGACACAAAGATAATTTTGGTGGTACTGATATCGCGACGGCCGCCAATTGTTAAATTAAAAGTTATCAACAATTTTCGCATTTTGATAATTCTAAACCATGGGTAGGCCCATAAAATTTTAAGTTCAATAAAAAAAGTATATTTTCGATAATATTCCGCTTACGATAAAATCGAAAAAAAGGCTTGATATATTTTTATATATTTACTAATGAAAATGTCGAGGACTCAGGATTTTTTTTCGAGTCAAATGTAGTTTATGTGGCAACTTTTACAAAACTATTCGATACTATCGATAGTATCGATAGTTTTACATAAAACTATCGAAACTATCGAGTGGAGCGACTATCGATAGTTTTGCAGCTCTACACAACATATGCTTTCAAAACGTTCAAATTTTAGACAGAGAAACAAAACACAATAAACGCTACACTTTGGAGAGCCTACGTATACAAGAACATATCAAACAGACAATGAACACAAAAGAAGCCAAAGACAATAATAAATTAGAATATTTAATTGCTATATACCTTGTGTTGCGGTGTATATTTAGTCATTTAAATATTTTTTTAATGCATGTTTTTATTTATTGTATCTTCAAATATGAACAAACAATAAGAATTCAATATTTGTGATTTGAACGGGCTAAGGTTCGTATTGCTTTTTAAGTCAATAAGCAATAATGCTAAGTATATAAAGCAGAAATCTACATCTGACACCACACACAGTGAACCAAACACAAAAGAACGCTGATGATGAAGGTTTAGTGGCCTTCGAAAACGGCTGGCTGTTCCCTTCAACTATGTGTTGTTAGTCAGAATATTTACAACAGACTTTGGTGTTATTTGTTCATTAATAATTATCACATCTAATTTGGCTTAAAAAGCAATACGAACCTTAGCCCGTTCAAATCACAAATATAGAAACAAATTTAGTTCGAATAATAATTAAAATTAACTAAAAATAAGAATTCAAATCTTAAATCTAAAGTATAATTATTAGGCCCAGCCAATGTCGGACATAAGCTTAGTGATAGTTATTAATAATACATAAGTAGTGATAAGCAACAAAAAGAAAAAAAGTGTTTTCAAGCAGCTTAATCAACTGTGCATCATCTTGTATACTGATACCTCAATCTGAATCACATATCTTGATCTGAAAATCAGATTATTCGGTAGATGATCTGTAAAACAGATCAGGCTATCAGGATAATATGATAGATATCTTGATTTTCAGATCAAAATATGTGATTCAGATTGAGTTATCAGTATACAAGTAGCTGGCCATTTATAACATTTAGATGCATGAAGTTTAAGGTCAGATAAAATACGAAAAAGTAAACTTTTATGTAGTAAAATTGTTTTCTATAACGATCATTGTTTAATTAACTATCTTTGCTTATAAGCAAAAATCCATATGTATCCTTTCAACATGCTTTTTATTTTTCTCACCTTAATTAAACATTAAAATTACATTATGATGATCTCGTATTAAATGTTTGATGATTCTGGTATAAGTTTTACATAAAAAGAATGAATCAACATTCTTATCTCACCACATACAAAAATATGCTTCTCATAGACATCATAGTTAAATATCATATTGGAATTACTTTTGACTGAAATAACAGATTCACTATCTGTAAATGTGTAATATCGTATTCTTTTAAATGATGAAATTAATTTCTTCAGGTATTCATATTTACGTTGATATAAAGATTTTGAGTATAAATAGATGTTCTCAAATTAAGTCCATTAGGACTTTCTAGCAAGCCAATCATAGCACTTTTTTGCAATTTGACAGGTCAACTATTGTTGCACCAATAGAATTTGGTAGAAGGGAACTGATTTATTTTTGAACTATCGTTCGATGATTCATCAATATTTGGTACCAAGGTATTTTAGGTTGTTTTACTAACCGCATTTATGTAGCTAAATCCATTTTATATGTTATTATAAAAAAAATAAACTAATGCAGCTATACCATATCAGAAAATAATTTCTGAAATCGTATAGATGCATTAGTTTATTTTTTCTTTAATAATAAGAGATAATAATCCATACTCATAATCAAAACAGCATAAAAATATCCTTTGTTTTGACTATGAGTATGCATCAATATTGATGAAATGCGTTTAGTTAAAAAAATGTAGTTAGTAAAACAAAGTATATTTTAGCAGACTTATTTATAAAACTTATTAGGGCTTTATAAAGACTTTTTAAGAAAAATTTTTTATGAAAATTTGTTATAAAAAGCCTTAACAAAGTCTTAATAAGTTTTATAAATGAGACTGTAAGAGTTTAAAATCAGTATTTTGTATGATAATACTGATTTGAAACTCTTAAAAAATTCTTTGTTTTGACTATGTTTTTGTTATGTAATAAACATTTTATTTAAAGAAATACATATGTATATGCATTTGATTTCAAGTAATTATGTACTACACGCCACAGTCAGTTCGGATAATTGCATTTTTAAAGGTATCTAAGCGTATTCTCATAATTACCTCTATGAGGCAATTAAACGTCTTCGCTTTAATACCTTTCTCGGATAATTACCCCAAAAATCATGGCATCACATACAGTAAACCTCGGTATATGAAATGCAAAGAAAATATTTAATTTTAAAATTTTTTAAACGCACTAATAATCCCAAATTAATATTTTACTTATTAAGTAAAATATTTTTTAATTAAAAATACATTGAAATTGATTATTGAGGGGTTTAGCTGGATCCTATGCGCGTTTCACTGTTGCTAATGCAGATCATCAGGGAACCTTTATCCAAAGCTTCTTAGAACAACTAGAGTTATTATATTATAAACTTTCATTTAAACAAATGAGAAGCTCAATAACAAATAACAAAGTTGAAACAAGAACTCAATAATCAACATGTTTTTTATTTTCTTACTTTACTATTGGTACATTGGCTGACTTTTTTTCAGCTTCAAATTGTAGTCGTAAGAGTATGTAAAAGAAAATAAATGTAAATAACAACAACAGCTATTTAAGAATAGAGTGTTGCCTCACAAGTATTTTTTTGACCGGGTGCAGTCAAGTTAATAATTAGTGTTTTTATGGGAATTGTTACAATTTAAGTTTAAAATTTTTTAAACGCACTAATAATCCCAAATTAATATTTTACTTATTAAGTAAAATATTTATATATTAAGAATACATTGAAATTGATTATTGAGGGGTTTAGCTGGATCCTATGCGCATTTCACTGTTCGTAATGCAGATCATCAGGGAACCTTTACCCAAAGCTTCTTAGAACAACTAGAGTTATTATATTATAAACTTTCATTTAAATAAATGAGAAGCTCAATAACAAATAACAAAGTTGAAACAAGAACTCAATAATCAACATGTTTTTTATTTTCTTACTTTACTATTTAATATTGTATTTAATATTGTATCTATTGCCCATTGCTGTAATTTTTTATAATCCAACTTGAAAAGAAAAGACTCTATTAAAAAAAATTGCTCCTTTCAACTGGACTTGGCAATTTTTTTTACTTTTTAATTTTTTTTTTGGACTTAGCATATTTGCCTACCATTGCATTCCAGCAAGAAAAAACAAAATAATTGTATTATTTTTGCTCGTAAATGATGTATTTTGAATTATACTAGCAAGCTACATCAAAACCTCAATTTCGACGAAAAGTTGACTTAGCACTTTTTCCGACTAAGGTAATGATATGTAACTTAAATAAGTATGTACATGAGCAAAAGTTAAGTTCAGACCAGAAAAACAGTTGCTTTGCTTTTTTTCATGCATACTTGCATATGTACATACTTATATAGTACATACATACATATGTATGTTCGTTTATGAAGTTTTTTTGGCTCGTTTTTTAGGCAATTTTTTGTTTTTATTTATTCCATGTATCTAATTTTAATGGAATAATCGTGGCAGGGATTAAGTTCTTGTTGAAGTTGTATACATATATATATATACATTAGAGTGACCACAGAAAATTGATGTCGGAATTTTTTCATCTGGACCCCACAAAACGATTCCCCTTTCCAGATATTGAGATAGCCAAAATTTGAGCTCAATTAAATGACGTTAACCCATGCCGTTCGTCGCTAAAAGTTTGAATAAATCCAAATTTTTGGCAAAAAAGCTGACATATGGAGCCATAACTCTAGAACGGTAAATTATGGAAACATACATACATTTTCCTTTTATTTTTTTGTATATTTTTTAGTTCAAATTAGAAATATGACTATTATAGTATTATTTTAAGATATTTGAAAACATTTTATTGAAATTAAAGTTTTTAATATATATTGTTTCATTTTTCATATATCGTATTTATCTATTCAATGGATGTAATACATATGGCCTTAAGACCAATAAAAATATATTACAAGTGTAATTATACTATGAGAATTGTTAATTAACAACCGATAAAATAACAAATAATACTATATTCTTAAAGATCCTAACATTCAACAACTCCCACAAAACTAAAAAAGTTAAAATTAGTAAAAACTTATGGAACACCCAAATAATAAGCTGCTCAGTTAGATATATTCATAAAGAAATCAAGTAGTCTCCTTTTGAAAGTAGTCAGATCAGAGTCAATGCAAAAGTACGAAATTCTCGTAGCAATATGTTCCATAAACGAGTAGCTCTTACAATAAATTAGTGCCAATGAGTACCAATACGATTGATTAAAATTTGCTAGTTTCGAAACGATCTGGTGAAAGATGTCATCTAAACAATATGTAACGGACGTTGTGACTTGATAATTTTATAACGATAAATAAGCAGGCGAAACGTGAAGTAATCGTCAAAAGTAAGCTGTTAATGCCAAAAAGGGCTTATCTCCCATTTGGCACTGATATTAGTGATGAGCAATATATTACCCTTTTTCAACCAATATATATTTCAGCTGAATGTTGCTAAAATAGATTTGTCCTACTTGCACATAAAGCCTAAATAATTTTCGAATGTATCAAAGCTGGCTAAAGGTTTGGTTTCCGTTTTTTTGGTAAGAAGTTTTTTTTTACTTACTTGTTCTCGAGCATTTATACCCTAAGGTAATTCTATATTGAAAAAATCCTACTTTTCTGAAATCTAAAGTCCTAATAAATTGTGTTTTATTTCCATTTGTTCCATATACATAATTTCATTGAGATTATATTCATATTGAGGAAAACCACAAAATAAGTCGTGTATTTCGTCGTTTTCCTCATTTGGCTCAGCGTAATTGATTTCCAATTTTCCAATTTCATTAATCTTACAAAGAAACATTTGGTCCATTCGAACCGGATTGGAGTACATCAATTATCAGAGATTTCTATGGTGGATAAAGATTTCATTACACAAGGTGACATACATACATACAAACATATTTCCAGTGTTCTGCTCATTATTCAAAGGTACGTTTTGTTTCTGATTGCTTAAAAAATTCACTACTAAAAGTGAATTCCGTAACGGTGGATTTCTTTCTCTATTTGAAAAGGAAAAAAGATAAAGATAAAAAGATAAGATTGATAATTAAAACCACGAAACAAAATTAAAAAGCATAAAATAAAATTTAAATCCATAAATAAATTTTATTTTTTACAAAATCAAAAGATATAAATATATATATATATATATATAAATATGCATACATTTGTGTTCATGGATGGATATATGTACATACACACATGTATATATGTATGTAAGTGCGCATACTTATTCTAAAAGAGAAGCTTAACAAACTAACGAAAAGAACGAGAGAACTTAAGAAAAAATTAAGTAACAAAAAAGTTTTTAATTTCTCTAAAAAAGAAATACCCTAGTAAAAAGAAATTCATAATCCAAAAGGACAAGTTTGGAGTTTTCGTCGATCAATATCCACCGTAAGTTCCTCTAAAATAACATTGTATAGGTTTCATATACATACATACATACACCTGTATGTTTATAGATCACATATCGTCACATTATTCAAAAGTGCAGTACGGGGTAGGTTGATCGGTTTGCTCCTTTCCAATTACTTCGTACAAGTTTTCATATTCCCGTCCAGGGAATATTATACAAAAACTTTCTCATAAAATTTGAGACCTTTTTTTATTCGTACAGATATACATATGTACATGTAGATAGATATATTTATATGTACATATCTCGCTTTTTCCATTTCTTTCCAGTTTTTATATACGAAATTCTTTATTTGAGTAATTTACGCTCACTTTTTCCATTTGTTAATCAACGGCGTACTCTTTGTAAATTAACATATTTCCTCCAACAAGTACTCTTAAAAATTAAAAGCAATGATAGATAATATATTTTATATATATTAGCCAAATAACAACGGGTTTCCATAAAGTAAACGAATAAAATAACGAAAGCCATAAAAGTATTGTCGATATTTCAAAATATCTAATAAAAATAAATGCATAGCATTGTTTTATTTTTTAATAATCTATGTACATATATTCCCAAAAACATCGATAAAGAAAAGAAGGAAGCAAATTCATAGTTATTTTATAAATTACTTCTCGGTAACACTGACCGTCTCTCTGAGTTTTTTTGTTGTTGTTATTAGTGCTTTATGGTTTGGAAGTATTTTCTGCAAATACACAGTCATATTTACAATCAAACATTCTGCTGTGTTAAGTCCCTTCGCGTATCTATGCTTAAGTAAAAGTACATCCATACATATATATGTACATTTTTCAGTATCTTATTTTATTTTTTTATAAATATATATACCTATATATTTTATAAATACTTATATATTTGTCTTGGGTGCTGAAAGCAGCCTATTTATTTCTATTGTGGTTTGGAATATTGATAGCCCTTTCAATCAACAATATCACCAATTTTGAAAAGCTCAAGTGCATTAGCTAGCCTATTAGTATAAAAAGGATTCCAGGAAATTATTTTTAGTTCCAGTCAACAAAGGTTGAACGACCTATAATAAATTGTTTATTAAAACCCAGCTGATTAAGATTCCAGATATTGAAATTTTTTTTTTTTTTTTATAATGCATGTATTTATTTATTGTATCTTCATATGTGAACTAACAATAAGTATTCAAATCTTAAATCTATAAAAAAAAAAAAATTATTAGGCCCGACCAGTGTCGGACATAAACTTAGTGGTAGTTATAAATAATACATTAGTAGTGATAATCAAAAAAAAAGGGGGGAGGGGAAAGTATTTTCAAGTAGTCCCATCTGGAGTGTTAGGTATAAGAGCCCGTGTGTCCCTCTTTTTTAAGCGGATGTGTCCAGTAAAGTTCAAAATATTACGAGCAAGCGGATTAGGATGTGATTCGAGTTTTGTTAAATATTTGCCTGCGTATTTTGCAATTTCTTCAGTCACTAGTGGCATATTTAAATCACGATGTATAATAGAATTTTGGATGTACCATGGAGCCGATGTTATTAACCGTAAAATTTTGTTTTGCCTTCGTTGGATTCTCTCGACATTGGAAGCTGAAGCAGTGCCCCATAACTGAATTCCGTAGCACCATATTGGCTTCAAAAGCGACTTGTACAGTAAAAGTTTGCAGTCTAAGCTGAGTGTTGAGTTTCTGCCAATCAACCAATAGATTTGAGTTAACTTAAGTTTCATCTGAGTTAACTTAGAGTCAATATGATGTTTCCATGTAAGTCTTCGATCAAGGTGTATACCAAGGTATTTCACTTGGGAATGTTGAGGAATATTATGATTGTTGATTCGAATGGGGGAGCAAGTATCTCTTCTTAGGGTGAACGTTATATGGACACACTTTTGTTCATTGACTTTAATTCTCCATAAGTTCAACCATATTTCCAGCTGAGTGATATGTTCCTGGAGATTGCGGGATGCCTCATAAGGGTTTTCGTGCACACTCATACAGGCTGTATCATCGGCAAAAGTAGAAATATGGATATTATTGCTCACAGGCATATCACAAGTATATATTAAATACAAGACAGCACCCAGAATACTACCCTGGGGCACACCAGAAGATATAGTTTCGGGCACACTCGTGAACTCTCCTTCCACAACAGTGAACTTCCTATCAATAATATAACTTTCCAAAAGCTTTTGAATGTTTATTGGCAGATATGTCTTCAATTTTACAACTAGGCCTTCGTGCCATACTTTATCAAACGCCTGAGAAACATCAATAAAGAGAGCAGAACAATACTTCTTTTCTTCAAATGTTCTTCTTACAACTTGGACCAGTCTATGCGTTTGTTCAATATATTGAAATAATTGCAATCATTCTGCTATACATTCGTTTGAATATATCAATTCTTCCGTTTCTATTTTTTTTGTGATTTGATAACATATTAAATAAATAAAGAAATTCTGATTCTTTTTTGGTCATTGCGAATGTTTTGAATTATTCTTAGGATAATTATTTGCCAATATTACTGCATCAGATCCTCTGTTATTATTATTAATACTTGAAGTAAAATGATACAAAACTGTCTCTTTAAGATTTGGAATTCGTATCTGAAAATTCTAGCACCTAAGTATTAGTCGATTGGTTAGGCGCTGTTGTTTCCTAATCTCCCCAAAATGTGTTTGGATCAATTTATTTGATTAGCTGACATCATAGTTGACTTCGACGCCGACTTGAATGACAACAAATATCCTGTGAACGCCTTACCTGCTCTTGAAATTCATAGATCTGAGTTAAAGTCAAATTGGTCGCGACTTAAGACTGTCTATGAGAGTTGTGTTATTGAAAAAAGGATACATCAGATTTGGAATCGGTCAGAGAAAAGTACAAAAGTACTTACTTCACGTATTGCAATTGTTTGACTAAGTTGGCTGAAATGTCTGCCGCAATAACACTACCTTCCACATCGGCTTCTGAAGCCGCAGGTCCAGTAAATCAAAGCTTACCTCCAAGCACTTTTGAGCGCAGCAATCTTCATTTTCCCCCTATTGAAATCCCCACTTTTCACGGTGACTATTCCTCCTGACCTACGTTTCGGGATGTGTTTAGTGCTGTCGTTTCCAATTCTAAAGCTACCAACGTTGAAAAGTTGTTTTATCTCACACAAAAAACAACGGGGGAAGCAAAGGAAATCGTACAAAAAAGTCCTCTTACTAACCAAGGATTTGATCTCGCTTGGGAGAATTTATGTCTTCGTTTTGAAAACAAAAGAGTGTTAGTAAATTTTTAATTGAAAGTCCTCTTCAACCTGCCTAGTATCAATTCTGAATCAGACACATCCTTGAAAAAATTGCAGAGAGACATGAACTCCTGCATCTCTTCCTTGAGACTTTATAATATTGACGTTGCAAGTTGGGATCCCATCTTTATCGCTACAAATAAGCTCCCAGAGAGTACTCTAACATTATGGGAACAAGAATTAGGGGGTAAGACAGCCATTCCGCACTGGTCTGACTTAGATAACTTCTTAACTAACAGCTATACATAGAACGCTTGAGTCAGTTTCTGAGATTCGTAGTTCAAGTAATTCTAAGAATGATTCTCGGTCCAATTCAAATCCAAATAATAAGAAAAAGGTTAATAGTTTCCAAATAAACCTTGTAAGTCCGAAATGTCAATTATGTCCAAAGGAAAACCATACAATCCGAAAATGTCCTAAGTTCATAAAGATGGATTATGAGCATAGATTAACTGAAATATAAAAAGAAGGTTTATGTTTGAATTGTTTTTCGAAAACTTATATTGTAAAACATTGTACGAGCAAACACAGCTGTTTCAGATGTCAGAAGAGACATAATACACTTCTCCATAAGGAATCTGATAATCCTGGTTCATCTTTTCCAGTGTTCAGCACAAGCCTTAATCCCAAATCTGCCACATTTTCTCCTAATTCTGACCACATACAGTCCGCTACTAGTTCAAGTTCCAGTCGAGTGCAATCCTGTTTCGCAACTCACACTAAGGGTGTTTTATTAGGAACTGCTTGGGTAAATATCTGTCATTTGGGAATAAAGTATGAGGCACGTGCATTAATTGACTCTGGGTCAGAAGGCACTTTTGTTTCAGAACGAATTTGCAATCTTCTCAATTGCGCTGATTTCAGGTTTAAATCAGTCTATATCTGCTAAAATTCAGCATCGCTGTTCATTTGTATTAGGTTCATCGGTAAATGACGATATTGCGATTCCGGTAACAGCGCTTGTGGTTCCTGACCTCTCGAGTAATATTCCATCTCAGAACATTCCAAACTAAATTTTGCACCCACCCGAAATGCCATTGGCTGATCCGAAGTTTTATATTAGTTCAAGAATTGATATGTTGATCGGTAGGGACATTTTTCCCTCAATTTGTACGGGAGTTCAGCATAATGTCTGTGATTCCCTCATAGCCCAAGAAACCGTCTTTGGATGGATTCTTACGGGTCCCATTTCACACCCTACTAGTTCAATCCCCACAATCGTATCAAATTTCTGTGAAGTTTCTTTGGATAAAGAACTTTCTCGATTTTGGGAGGTGGAGGATCTTCCACGGTAGAAGTTTCTATCAGCATCTGATGAAGCTTCGAAGATCTGTTTATTCGTACAACAAAGAAAGATCCTGAAGGTCGATATATAGTATCACTCCCCTTCAAAAACGGAATTCCCGATTCCTCAGACTTAGGAAATTCGCGATCCAGCGCCATGGCACAGTTCTTTCGAAATTAGGCCAGGTTAATTCGTAATCCTAGCCTTAAAATCGATTACGATAAAGTAGTTAAAGAATATGAAGAGTTAGGGCATATGACAAAAGTCAAACTATCAAACATTTCCAACTGCTCAAACTTTTATTACTTACCGCACCATGCAGTTTTAAAACCTGAAAGCGTGTCCACAAAAGTTCGAGTAGTGTTTAGTGCTTCTGCCCCTTCATCCAATGGACACAGTCTTAACTCTTTACTGCATGTGGGAGCATCGCTGCAAACTGACCTGACCCGATGATCGGTGTTTTTACCGATTCGTTTTTAATGCCGACATACAAAAAATGTATAGGCAGATATTAGTTAATTCAGAACATACTCCTTATCAAAGAATATTACTCCGAAGTGATCCAAATAATCCAATTATAGATTATGAGCTAACGACCGTTACGTTCGGAGTCAATTGTGCACCGTATCTTGCTCGATTCTTCAAAATTCAATGTATGTTGATAATGTCTTGGCTGGATTCCATACCAAGCAAGAGTCTACAAAAGCAAGAAAAGAGCTTATACTAGCCTTAGAATCTCCTGGGTTTTCATTGAGAAAATGGACATCAAATTCAAAAGATATTTTAGGTGATATTCTAGCAGACCATTTATTACACGAGGACTTTCTGAAACTGGAAGATACAAGTTCGACAAAGGCACTTGGCATGTGGAACGCATGTTCGGGTTCTTTTTATTTTGCTTCCAGTCCATTTCCAGTCACGGAAAATATACAAAAAGTGAAGTCCTGTCGCAGATCGCCAAGCTGTTCGATCCCGCTGGATGGTTGGCACCATGCATTATCCTAGCGAAATCACTTATGCAAAAAATATGGATAGATGGTACGGGCTGGGATGACATCATTTCTCCCGACTCATTAAATAGCATTCCAGAGGAACTACTCTGAAATCCAGTTCCACGGGTTCTGCGATTTATCCGAGAAATCATTCGCAGCTGTATTATATGTTCGAATAGCAAAGGCTAAGTCCGTGTCAACATATCTTATTGCTTCAAAAACTAAGGTAGCTCCCATAAAAACCCTATCTATTCCAAGGTTAGAACGTTGTGGGGCAGTTCTTCTAGCAGATATAGATAACTTGCTTCCACAACTAGATATAGAAAGACATTCAGTTCACTGTTGGACCGATTCTAAAATTGTGCTGGCATGGCTAGCAAAGCCGGCATATTATTTGCTGACCTTTGTAGCTAACCGGGTGTCCAAAATTATACAAGCAGTACCATATAAACAATGGAAACATATAAATTCTGAGTCAAATCCCGCGGATTTAGCCAGTATGGGGCTATGGCCACATGAGCTACTAAATAATAGCTTGTGGTGGTATGGCCCAACCTGGATTAAAGAAAACCCCACACAGTGGTCAAGTACCAGTCCGTCTCATACTCCCATTACTGACTTAGAAGTTAAACCGATAAAGGCATACTTTTCCTATTTCACAGAGTTTGAAGACATATTGGAACGGTTCTCTTCCTTCAACAGAGCTATGCGAGTGATGGCATATGTTTTTCGTTTTTTCTATAGAACACATTCACGACTCCGTTCCAATTTTTTCAAAGACTCACTTTGTCTAGCTCCGAAATACTTAATGCTCGTGACCAATTGACATCCGTTTGTCAGAAAGCCCTTTTTCCGAATGAGTACAAGACTTTATTTTCTAAACAGTTATTACCTAAATCCAGTTGCTTGCTAAATTTGTATTGGATTCCTAAGGCGAAAAACCTAATTAAAACTACAATAAATAACTGCAAGGCGTGTGTTATTTATAAGAAACGCTGCCAAAGACAAATAATGGCTGCCCTTCCCCCTGTAAGAACGCAGATCACTCGTCCGTTTACGCACACCGGCCTGGACTTTGCCGGTACTTTCAATATCAAAAGTTATTCCGGTCGATCCTGTCGTATTTCTAAGGGATATGTGTGTTTATTTGTGTGTTTCGCGACAAAAGCTATCCACCTAGAAGCTACCACAGACGGCTTGGCCGCATCGTAAAAACTTACTCCGGTTCGGATAAAAGAGTCTGAGTTGCTGATGTCTTGACACAACGTGGCGTGATAACACGACCTGCAGTCAAGTTAATCTTATTACCTGAATAGCTAACTATTTTATATAGTTATTCATCCTTATTTTTCAGATCATCATGCCTAAAACTTCATCCAACTCCAGAGCTTCTTCCAAACCCAGTTTGAAAAATTATAATGCTTTTCCCTGCAAAATTTGTAAACCACCGCATCCACTTCGCACTTGTAGAAAATTTCTGTCCATGAATTTGTCCGAACGTATTCGAGCAGTCCATGATAACAAGTATTGTACCAATTGTCTCGCACACAATCACTCTAAAGGCACTTGCTTCTCCAAACATGGATGTAAACATTGCCATAAGTATCACCACACACTTCCACATGTCAATCCTAGACTTGCTAAAGATATATTACCTTCACGCTCGCGGTCTAAAACACGCTCTCCTAGCCCGCAACCTTCGAAATCAGTCTCCAAGCGCAAGACTCGGATATCCAAATCCAAAGATAGGTCACCTAAATCCGCATCGTTGTCTGAAATTCTACGCCAAAATACGCTAGTACTTTTACCAACTGCTTTAGTCAAAATTGGAACGACTACATCACACGCACGTTGCTTGTTGGATTCTGGTTCTGGACTAAGCCGTGTTTCAAAAAGATTAGTTGATAAACTACATCTAACAACGTATACCCTTAACGATGAGACTATGTGCCCCATGGTGCTCAAATCTCGGTATGATTCAACGTCAAATATTGAGGGCATGTTTAGGGTGGACAATCGAATAGCCTTACGCACTCCGACGAAATCACTTCCTGAATCGTACAAACGAAACTTCCATGATCTCTTCCTAGCGGACTCCAAATTTTATGAATCGGATTCCATAGATATCATCCTTGGAGTCGATTTATATCCCAGAGTGATGTGTTAAGGGGTTTTTTTCTCTCGAGCAGGTCTTCCTACCTCTCAAAGTACGGTGTTTGGTTGGATTATTTTTGGGCCATGCTCATTATAATCGTGCAAAATCAAAACAAACAAAAATTTATGCTAGACATAATTATTTTATACATTTGATCTTGTGAATTGAATTAAATTTTGAATTGTTACCACTAAAATATTTTTTTTTTGTAAATATGAAGTCCTATGAATATTTACATTATATTATGTTTTTGCATTATTATTATACATTATATAACATAACTTTCCTTTGCATTGTATGTATGAAGTAAGCCTGTAATCTGTGAAATCGACTGAATTTCATTTGACTGCTATAGACTACTTATCATTATCACTCCAAATTTAATACAGAACTTGTTGTAACAAGAAACCCAATTTCTGGCCTAACTGCTTTAAAAATAATTATTATCCTTTGCATATACCCTGCAAGGCGGGCGGCAATGTTAATGCCAAAAACGGTTTATATCCCATTTGGCACTAATATTAGTGATGAACAATATATTACCCTTATTAAACCAACATATATTTCAGCTGAATGTTGCTAAAATAGATTTGTCCTACTTGCACATAAAGCTTAAATAATTTTCGAATCTATCAAAGTTGGCTAAAGGTTTGGTTTCCGTTTTCTTGGTAAGTTTTTTTTTTTAAGTTTTCAGGTGGTTAGAAACATGAACCCTTAATCTAAGACCTTAAACAAATCTAATGATTTTGTTCACAATAAATTTGCTTTTATTTCTGTTCCCCATGTTGCAGCCAGAGTAAACTTCAATGCAATAGTTAACTCGTGACATTAGCAGTGTATGCGCCAAAGATTTTCTAACATACAACGGCATGCACAAAGTCGTGCAGACCTCGGAACAAATATTATCAATATGGGGCTCTAAACTCACTCTGTTATCAATAATCACAACCAGACTCCCAGGTCCGTATTACGGCCTCAACGAAATCCAAACTTTTTTTTTTTAATGTATGTATTTATTTATTGTATCTTCATATATGAACTAACAATAAGTATTGAAATCTTAAATCTATAAAAAAAAATTATTAGACCCGACGAGTGTCGGACATAAACCTAGTGATAGTTATAAATAATACATTAGTAGTGATAATCAAAAAAGGGGAAAAAAAGTATTTTCAAGTAGTCCCATCTGGAGTGTTAGGTATAAGAGCCCGTGTGTCCCTCTTTTTTATGCGGATGTGTCCAGTAAAGTTCAAAATATTACGAGCAAGCGGATTAGGATGTGATTCGAGTTTTGTTAAATATTTGCCTGCGTATTTTGCAATTTCTTCAGCCACTAGTGGCATATTTAAATCACGATGTATAATAGAATTTTGGATGTAGCATGGAGCCGATGTTATTAACCGTAAAATTTTGTTTTGCCTTCGTTGGATTCTCTCGACATTGGAAGCTGAAGCAGTGCCCCATATCTGAATTCCGTAGCACCATATTGGCTTCAAAAGCTACTTGTATAGTAAAAGTTTGCAGTCTAAGCTGAGTGTTGAGTTTCTGCCAATCAACCAATATATTTGAGTTAACTTAAGTTTCATCTGAGTTAACTTAGAGTCAATATGATGTTTCCAGGTAAGTCTTCGATCAAGGTGTATACCAAGGTATTTCACTTGGGAATGTTGAGGAATATTTTGATTGTTGATTCGAATGGGGGAGCAAGTATCTCTTCTTAGGGTGAACGTTATATGGACACAGTTTTGTTCATTGACTTTAATTCTCCATAAGTTCAACCATATTTCCAGCTGAAAGATATGTTCCTGGAGATTGCGGGATGCCTCATAAGGGTTTTCGTGCACACTCGTACAGGCTGTATCATCAGCAAATGTAGAAATATGGATATTATTGCTCACAGGCATATCACAAGTAAATATTAAATACAAGACAGGACCCAGAATACTACTCTGTGGCACACCAGAAGAAATAGATTCGGGCACACTCATGAACTCTCCTTCCACAACAGTGAACTTCCTATCAATAATATAACTTTCCAAAAGGTTTTGAATGTTTATTGGCAGATATGTCTTCAATTTTAAAACTACTACCATACTTTATCAAACGCCTGAGAAACATCAATAAAGAGAGCAGAACAATACTTCTTTTCTTCAAATGTTCTTCTTACAACTTGGACCAGTCCCTGAGTTTGTTCAATCGTGCTGTGCTGACTTCTAAATCCAAATTGATGGTCCGGGATGCACCAATTATCAGTTAAAATTTTGGACAATTTAGTCATGAGCAGCTTTTCGAAAAGCTTTGAGATTGTAGATAGTAAGCTTTTAGTCCTATATGACTCAGTCTTGGTAAGATCTTTGCCCGCCTTTGGAATCATTTTGATCTTGGCCAGTTTCCAGTTATGTGGAAAACACTGCATTCTTAAAATAGCATTAAAAATAAATAGCAGGATTCTTATTGCAATATGAGGCAAGTTCATGAGCATTTTTTTACTAATGCCATCAATACCTGGAGCTTTCTTCGGGTTGAGTTCAGCAATTACTTTTTGTACTTCACGTATCTTAAACCTTAAGGGACGAGGGGGCAGAGAAACTACACTCGGTAAATCAGCAGCACCCGTACATGAATTGGGAGTGCATACAGATTTTAAATGCTCAGAAAATAAGTTACCTTTCTCACTATCGCTTCTTGCCCAGCCTCCGGTCGCAGTACGCAGTGGTGATTTAAGATCAACGGGTCGTTTAAGATTTCTAGTAGCGCGCCATAAAGAGTAATTAGATGCGGACGTTACATCAAGATCTTCTAAATACTTTTCCAGTAGTGCAGTTTTTTCCGACGATAGCAGCTCTTTGAGTCGTTTAGTACATTCTTTAATTCTGATTTTATTTAGGGGTGATCTGTGTTGTTGCCATTCTCTTCTAGCTCTCCTTTTTTCACATACAAGTCGTTTTCCGTATAATAAATTCGGTTAAAGCCGGTCTGCGGATAGGAGGTAGTGGCGTATTCAGCAGCCTGTTTGATATTTTCGTTAAGATTGGCAATGTTAAATTCAATATCATAGCATGATCTAAGGTGAATGTTTTGTACGCAATGACTACTAAGAAAATTTTTGAATGCCAGCCGGTTGATTCCAATAATCATCTTCACATATGAGTTAATTAAATCACTCCTTTCCTTGAGTTGAAAATTTTAACTATTGTTGGAGAGTGATCGGAGGACATATCTTGAGAGGCCTCTACGTGAATTAAGGCCCTATGGATATAATCCAAACTGACATTCATTAATAAAAACCTCTATTATTGATTAATTTCGAAATTTGGCCCTTCATCACGTTTTCAACTACTTTTGATAGAGTAGGTAAAATGCTAATTATCCTCGAGTTATTGATAGAAAGTAGACTGCCACATTTGGAATTGGTGTAATGTGTGAAGTCTTCCAATTACTAGGAAATTTGGAAAAGATTAAAATATTGTTAACTGGATGTAATAGGTGTCTACTAATGTAGGAAAAATCAATTTTTATTAATTTGCTGCGAATACCCTTGACTCCAATCGCAGTAGACCTAATGAAAAACAAAACAATGTATGAGTCAACTGTAGTGATGTAAGCAAAAGAGAAATTATATATTAAATTAAATCATCCACTATAGTCGAAATATCAAAACACTTATATAAAATTTAAGTGGAAATGGTTTGAAATTTTGGTCCTTATCGATTGCCCTAGTTATAATTACTTTTAAAATAATTCATAGCACTAAAACTAATTTTCCATTTTTGTAGTCTTAAATTTTTAATGCTTCGTTCTTCTGTATTTCTTCAACTTCACCGCACTTGTTATTATATACTTTTATAACGTCTATGTGTCCTCTGTAATTTCTATAAACATGTTCTTAACAATACGTAAATTTTTTTTTACAATTTTGAAATTATGTAGCGATTTAGCTCTAAAATCAATTACTTTTTTCGTGATAGCTGTTTCGGCGCACTGTGAATGATAAAGTATGTAGTTTCCTATCTGTCTTTCATCCAATTGAATAAATACTGCAAAGAAAACATTCCGTATCAAAAAAGGGTCTAATCCATGGGTGAACATCATGTAGCAAGTTTTTGCAAATCGAATTCACACGTACTCTTATTCTTTTTCATTTAGTCTTATCTGAGACAAATTTTTGCTTATCTTTTAACTAATTTTTCTCAAACGCACTGCGAGAAATTTATTATGTATGCGGTTCATGTTAAAAAATTCTTTTGCCTACATGAAAATTAAAAATTATTTTCTCTTACAAATTGCTTTTTAGTAGTTTTAAACTCAGAATTAAAGTGAATAATAATGTTTATTTATTACTTTTTGTTGAAACGGTTTTCTAGAAAAAAAAATTCTTTCATAAAAAAAATCATATAAGAATAACTTTTATTAATTGTTTCTGCGTGTGCGCTTATCTTTTTCGCTCACTTACACAACCTTAAATTTATCTGGTCAGCCATGGTCTAATCAGATATTTTTGACATAAAAAATTTATATTATTGTATCATGCATACATCCAAGACGTTACGTCCAATTCTCAAACTTCATATTCTTATTGGGTGCATTCATAAGACGTAGCTGTTGCGCAACCGTTGAATGTTTGTCTTAGAAACGCATAGTTGAGTAGTTCCGCTCTACACAGAAAAAATGATACCCAAAAAATTTTTAAACAAATATTTGTTTGAAATCAAACTTAGTTTCAGTAAATATTCTGTACTGTTCCATTAAATTAATTTGTACCAAAAAACTGTGTAGAGAAGAAATAGGCCACGACGTTTGTTGGCTACTTTTCGGCATTTACATGTATACAACACGATCAATCAATATAAACAACAACAACCGCATAACAGCACGTTGTTCCTATCAACAAGCAAGATAATCGCCAACACACTGAAATAACATTTTCTCTCAGCCGAACTCTGATTAATTTAAATTTTTACAAAATTTTTATTAGAATTTACAAAATTATTTGTAGGACCGCATTCAAATAAAATATTTACTGATTCAACGAATTTGGTTACTGAAAATGAAATTTAGTTTTTTCTGTGTACTCAACAGTTGAGTAATTTTCTATAACAAATTTTTTTCGCTACCTATAGTCAACATGTTGTGCTCAGCCTGAACAGCTGATCCAAGAGAACTAGGCCTTTTATATGGTTTGTTAGGTGGCACGTGAAATATTTGCTAAATTTTACATTACAAATGCGATAAAGAAACGAAATATTGATGTAAAATTAAATTATATCCATCAAGCAGCTTCTAAGACGTAACTGTTGGGACCAAAAGTTGCCAACAGTTTCACAATTGTTGAGCTCAACAGCCAGCTCTTATGAATGCGACCATTAAGTTTTTTTCAGTATTTTTATAGGAAATTTGATAATTAGGAAGGAACGCAAAGAAGCAAGTACAGCCTTGTTAGATTGAGTATGTGTTTAAATTTAGAGTTTTAAAAAAGTGAAAAAATTTTAATTCGCGTTTTTTATGAACTACTTAAAAAACGCACCAACTTGAAAAAATGAGCACTGTTATGACTTAAAAAGCACTAAATCTAGTGCTAAAGGCACTAAATTGGCATCACTGATTTATATCGTTGCTTGCTCATAATGAAAAAAATTAAGATGACGCAATATTGCCACATTAAAATTTTAATACCTATACTCATTGTGAATTCCCTAATTATGAAATTTTTTAGTAATTAATAACAAAATGCCATACCACACTAAAATTAATATGTTTTCTTGAACTTCATTTGCAAAAGAAAATATGTAGCTTTCTAGTACTGAAAAGAGAAATCAATCCAACAATTCCACAGTCTTTAAAAACAATTTTTATTTGTGAAGCACTATGATGAATTTTGAAGAAAAATATGCCAATTTCTACATGAAAAATATGTGTATTTACTAAATGTAGAATGTACGTATGCTAGCTTGTATGTACGAATGTTCCTATGCACATTATTAAAAAAATAGATAAAAACGCATGTTGCTTAGCTTGCTTATCATTTTTTTGGAATCCTCGTTTATGCTGGTATTTTACACTTTTCACTACCTGAAAGAAACATGCACACTATGATCATAAATGGTACCACTTCATTGGACAAACTTATTTTAGATTGTATTTCTCCTAAAATATTTTATTGCAATGTGAAATATTTTCTTTATTAGCTGAAACTTAAAGCTAGTAAAAGGCTGAAAAAATATGAAATACATAGGTATATACATATTTACATACCTATATATACAAAAATTGTGTTATTTACATCCATAAAAACGTAGAAACATATACATATATGTATGTACATTAGAGTGACCGGATCTCATACGGGGGAAAAAAATTTCGGAATCTAGTTCGTCTGGACTCCATTAAACAATTCCCTCTTCCAGATATTCAGATAGCCAAAACTTGAGCTCGATTAAACAATGTTAACCAATGTTAATGTTAAATGTTAATGTTTTGAAAAAAGCTGACATATGGAGCCATAACTCCAGAACTGTAAATAATAGAAACACGCTTAATATCTCTAAGGAAAGCTTATGTTGTCCTTCAAAATTTATATTACCGACATAATTGTTGTTATATTAAATCAAATCGGGTTACAACAGATTTTAACCCCAAAAACGTGACCTGGTACCACTAGGAGCATACTTCGTATATTTTGTTATAAAGTGATAAATTTTCATTTTTTTATATTTTTTAGTTTACGATAGAAATATAATTAAAAACAAGTAATACTGATAAGTCTAATGACATTTTAATTTTCTTCAGTGTCTTCTACTTCTTTGAACTTGTCTTCATCATCCGTCTCTAAGAAACGATATAAGAAAGAGAAAAAAGACTATGCAAAAATATCGTTTTAGCAGAATAGTAATAATACATAGGTACTAAATTACCTATTTTTAGTTATCAATAGGTATTATTTAAATAATATAAACTCAACTATAGATTACGCAATGCTGGTGTTTCGAAATAGACTTGTATCGAACTCTTTCAGTAGCTCGTTTTTGACAGAAACCTATGATTTAAATTACATGGGTTTGATGATTGCTTTGTGTCAAAAACGAGCTGCTGAATGAGTTCGATAGAAGTCTATTTCGAAGGGACGGCTGGTCGATGTAGACTTTAATACGAACCAAATAAATGAACTCAATTGAAAGTGTAGTCAATATGATGCTAAGTGTTGAATCTGATTTCTCAAAGTTTAGTAATTAGAAAATTAGTTTTAGTGCTATGAATTATTTTAAAAGTATAACTAGGGCAATCGATAAGGACCAAAATTTCAAAACATTTCCACTTAAATTTTATATAAGTGTTTTGATATTTCGACTATAGTGGATGATTTAATTTAATATATAAAAGAGTTAAAATAAAATTTGAATTAAAATCTTTATCCTGCACATATGTATGCACATACAAACATATTTATTGCATTTGGTAGTTTTTAATGCTTTTTTCATGACCGAACATTGCTTTTTGTTTTAAAAAAGTTTTCACCACTGATATAAATACAAATACTGTGTATATCAAAGTCAGGCAAACACACATACATCTTTATATAATTTATATATTAGTGTATAATATGAGAGAGAGAGAGAGAGAGAGAGTAAAATGCATGTTTGTACGAATGCTTATGAGAGACTGAATTATTTTCTTCCGTACGTATGAAATTAACAAAAAAAATTTTAATTAGAAATAATTATTGGATAAATTTATTTAAATAACTTTTGTTCTGCTTAAACTACAAACATTTTTTTATCAACTACATCTGCGTTGACAGTTTTAACATGTTTAGTTTAACATTACCATATTGCCATATTGAAAATGGCATGCTTTTTATACTGTTAAATTTTCCACATGGTAAGTAATTTGATTTACATACAAAACAAAAACAGCAAACTTGCCAGACCATATTAAAGTATTAAAATTGAATCGTTGCAACATTAAGACACATTTTAAAACGCTATTGTGAACTCCCAATTGTTTTAAATTTGCCACATGGTAACTAATTTGATTTACATACAAAACAAAAACAACAAACTTTCCAGACTATATAAAAGTATTAAAATTAAAACGTTGCAATATTAACACACATTTTAAAACGCTATTGTGAATTCCCTAAATAAAAACTACCATAGTTTTCCGATTTAACGAACCTAATTGTTGTCAGGCCTGTTAGTTAAAGTGAATTGTTCGTTATATCCAGTACTAGGTTAAAAAGGAAAAGCGTCCTGCTGTCTGTTTTATTCAAAACTCAAAGAATATGTACTCATAGTATTTTTAATATTTTGTTAAAAGAACATATGTACGTATTTTATTAAAATATCAGTAAAAGAAAAATTCATAAAGCAATATAATACAAAAATAATTTATTTAAAAAAATTGGTCTTTGGAATTGATATCTTTCTCTTAATGGCATCTTATTGAAGCTCTCTCCAAAGCATTAAATTTGTGCTACTAATTTTGATTTGTTGAGCCCATTTAATACAAATTTCGAAATGCTTAATGACATTGAATTTGAATTTCAGTTCCATACAGCTCTTTTTCACTTTCCTTTTGTTCATCGGGTAAAGGTCTGTTTTCAATCCATCTATTCAAATTTAAATTAAATTTTTTATAAATCTGGCCAGCCAATCTGCGATACCCAAAATTACTGTTTTCAACATTCCTTAAAAAATGTTCCTTTGATTTTTGGATGGTATGTACTAATGCACAGTGGGGACTTTTGCAAAATAAATGGTAATAAATCTGGAACTTCTAAACTACTGATTGGATTTATATGAAACTTCGAACATCCGTAGAGGAGGACTCAGGCTTTATAACAAATGTCTTGGCAGCCGTCTGGCCTAAGCTGGACAGGAGTTACAGTGGGCCTAAGTTGACAACATGGGACTCAAAAAAAATTCTGAGGCTTGTAACTTTTAGAAAACTTATCCGATTTTTATGAGATTTGATCTAAGCTTAACATTTTTAATAAATAATGTCCTTAGATGTGTTTTCGTATCTCTCATAACTTAGAAGATATTTGACTTTTAACAAAAAAAAATTTTTTTTTTGCCTTGACTTTTTTTAGTATTTCACCTACAACTTTTTAGTTAATTGTTGGATTTTAAATTAAAAGACAGCATTAAATTTCTGATCAAATTTTAAATAAAAATAAGTAAAAAACTTATTAATATCTGCAGTCGTAAAAACGGGAAAAGGCAAAGAATTCAAAGTTTTAAAATTTTTCTGGAAAAGGCACGTTTTTTTAAGAAAAAGTATCTTCATTATTTTCAATTTTGTGAAAAACTTTGTTTAACACATACACTTTTAAACCACATAGCGCTAAAAACAATCTATTCAGAATATGCTAAGAGCCAATTATTTTGTATTTTGGGCATGCACCCTACACTCAGCAGTGTCCGAAAATTGCCAATTTCAAAAATTTTTTTTGTGCTTATGCGCTTATAAAAAGTTGTGACGGTATATTTTGAAAGCTTTAGCTATATCATTTAATTATTAGGATAGTTGGCAACATGTTAAACTTAAATTTTTAACAGCCTTTTCATAAATGCGAGGATGCGCGCAAATTTGCTGAAAAAAGTCAAAATTTTGGAAAAATTTTGTTTTGTACCATAAAAAATATATATAAAAATAATTTTCTTTTTTTATGTTGGCATTTTTAGCTTTCATGTGAGTCCTTTTACTTTGCCTGAAAAAATTATTCCAATATAATTAACTGATCTTGAGATATTCCGATTGTAGGGTGCAATTCAAAAAATATGTAGAATGCGCTTAACTTTTTTCCCTTTATTCACACATCAGCTGTTTAAAACTTTTATGAATTCTGAAATTCAACCTAAATAGAAAAACAAAAATAAATTTGGAATGTTATCCAATAAGTCTATGTATATTTTTCGCAATAAAAAATATTTATGGTAATTATACCACATGTTTTTTCATGTAAGTGTAGTTAATGTTAATAACAGGTAAGCGTTTAACGAATAACAACACACATGTTTAATGGATTAAAAAAAGGTTTTTGCGAATTTTATTACAGCAACATCGGGAGGTGCTACTGATTGTACTACTACTACTTAATAACACTTCACAGTACTAGGTAATTAGACAAAATTAGCAAAGGTTCTTATAAATTATGCTGTATTGCATAAAAAATGTGAAAAGTTTTATTTGTGTGTATTGTTTTTTATTATTATTTACCAATAGATAATCTATTTAATATTAGGCTATAGCTAAGAAAAACTATTTAACACTAAATAATTTATTTATTTTTAAATTACATGTTTGAGCTATGTTAATTACCATAATTTTACAATTTATTTATTTCAATTATTTTTAAGAAAACAATCCGAAATATCGAAGCTTAAGAGGTTTTTTATTTGAATTGCTTCACTATCGTCTTTCTCTATTTCTTTAGTTATCTTTGGTAACCATTTCAACCGTATTGCTTGTAAAACTGGATCTGAGGATAACAATAAGTGAAGCATTAAATCATAATTTTCTGCTAATTTTGAACACTTTCGACTATTAAATAATCTGTACTGCTTTACATCTTTGTTCCTTGCTTCTTGAGCTTCTTCTGAAAGTTCTCCCAGAGGTAGGATGTTGGTTTCAATGATTTCTTTTCCATGAGATAATACCTTATGTACAGTTGACGTCATCAATCTCCATGGATATAAATTTTTTATCAATACTTTTGTTTCATTAGCAAAAGCATCAAATTTTTCTGCATTAATTTGCTTTTTACTGTTAATAGTTGCCAGTATTATTTTGAAGTTCCTTATTAGTTTTTTATCCAAGCCGGTTATCAAGGATGTAGTCTCAGGATCCTCAAAAAAGCGTCTAGCAGTATTTCCATTATTCGAGCTACCATAACCGTTAATTGGCTTATCAATTATAAGCCCATGCTTTCTAAATTCATCTTGTATCCTTTTCTTCTCAGTTCTTCGTGTATCTGCTAAGTCTTTGTTGTTTCGTGAGGAGACAGTTTCATTACCTTTGATATTTCTATATTTTATATCATATGATAGATGCAAGCAATACTCCATAAATCTAATGCGAGCATGAAGTGGGGAAATTCCAAATTTAAGGGCTTCCTCTTTTATAGTTTCATCAGATTTATCTTCAAACTCAGAGCTTTTTTTCCCACATATATTGCATTTCCAGTATGACTTGGTATCCGTTAGGGAATTGGCAACTTTTCCATCTATCATAGTCAATTGTAAATCAAATGTGACATTTATAATGCAGTCAGAAATTTTTATTGCAATGCTTGGTAAGTTCCTTATTTCTTCTGATATAGTAACTACAATATTTTGAGTTTCATCTCTATTTTCTTTCATATATTCAAATTTTATTGGTCGACATAATAACTTTGATGCAGGCGTCCTATTTATCCATACGTCTTCAAATGCAGGTACAGTGGATGATGATGATGAATTTGTATATAAACGCATTCTAAGAGGTACCAACGTAGACATAAATATCGATGAAAAAGATATATTATCTTCGCTTTGTTGTCTATATTCAGAAAATCCAGTAGTCCCATCACAACCCCATTTACAAATTAATACTAGCTCGGACTTGTGGCATTTACTTATGTCTTCTTTGCTAAAGGTTGAAATTATCCTAGAAGCAGTATTTTCGAGGAGACTGCATAACTCAATAGTGGCGCCCGTGCTACTAACGTTCGAAACCGATGGCAAAATTGCATCCTTTGTTGCCTTCAATGACTTTGTAGATGGCAAATTTCCCCATTTCTTTTCAGTCATAGCTTTTCTTAATATTTCATATTTATTCCTTGTTAGACCCAAGTTTAGAATAAGGGCTAATGCATCTTCATTAGTAAAATCTGTTTTAGATTTAGGCGTTGGTATGCTTTCCACCATACGTTGTATTCTCTTTGGAGATGCTTTTGGAAGAGCATATACAATTTTGCCAGCTTCCTTCGGTTTGTTTTTGGTTAAGGCACTTCTAAAGGCATCCTTTATAAGGCCAAAAGAGTGGTTTTCAATGAGGTCTTCTTGCTTTCTTTTCTGGCTTCTTGGTTGAAGTTCCTCGTATAATTTATTAGGCCTTCCCAATTGTTTCATACCAATCTGTGTAACTATCTCGGTTTTTAGCCATTGTTCATTTTGTTTTTGGAACTTAGTTTTGTTATAATTTAATTCTTTCATTTTTCTTTCGTACGCTACCAAAACGTTCTCTATTTTTTTAGTAGCATCTTCATTTAGTTTTAATCCAAATGAGTTGTCAATTATATCTATGATTTTAGAACATTTTTCTTGGCGCAATAAACTAACAGGAACGTATTCCCATAGAAGTTTACATACCACGTTATATATAATACTAATCTCTATAACAGTTCAATATAAAGTGATTGTTCTTATAAAAGAACCCTGCGTTTTTATGCAATACAGCATAATTTATAAGAACCTTTGCTAATTTTGTCTAATTACCTAGTACTGTGAAGTGTTATTAAGTAGTAGTAGCACAATCAGGTAGCACCTCCCGATGTTGCTGTAATAAAATCCGCAAAAACCTTTTTTTAATCCATTAAACATGTGTGTTGTTATTCGTTAAATGCTTACCTGTTATTAACATTAACTACACTTACATGGAAAAACATGTGGTATAATTACCATAAATATTTTTTATTGCGAAAAATATACATAGACTTATTGGATAACATTCCAAATTTATTTTTGTTTTTCTATTTAGGTTGAATTTCAGAATTCATAAAAGTTTTAAACAGCTGATGTGTGAATAAAGGGAAAAAAGTTAAGCGCATTCTACATATTTTTTGAATTGCACCCTACAATCGGAATATCTCAAGATCAGTTAATTATATTGGAATAATTTTTTCAGGCAAAGTAAAAGGACTCACATGAAAGCTAAAAATGCCAACATAAAAAAAGAAAATTATTTTTATATATATTTTTTATGGTACAAAACAAAATTTTTCCAAAATTTTGACTTTTTTCAGCAAATTTGCGCGCATCCTCGCATTTATGAAAAGGCTGTTAAAAATTTAAGTTTAACATGTTGCCAACTATCCTAATAATTAAATGATATAGCTAAAGCTTTCAAAATATACCGTCACAACTTTTTATAAGCGCATAAGCACAAAAAAAATTTTTGAAATTAGCAATTTTCGGACACTGCTGAGTGTAGGGTGCATGCCCAAAATACAAAATAATTGGCTCTTAGCATATTCTGAATAGATTGTTTTTAGCGCTATGTGGTTTAAAAGTGTATGTGTTAAACAAAGTTTTTCACAAAATTGAAAATAATGAAGATACTTTTTCTTAAAAAAACGTGCCTTTTCCAGAAAAATTTTAAAACTTTGAATTCTTTGCCTTTTCCCGTTTTTACGACTGCAGATATTAATAAGTTTTTTACTTATTTTTATTTAAAATTTGATCAGAAATTTAATGCTGTCTTTTAATTTAAAATCCAACAATTAACTAAAAAGTTGTAGGTGAAATACTAAAAAAAGTCAAGGCAAAAAAATAATTTTTTTTTGTTAAAAGTCAAATATCTTCTAAGTTATGAGAGATACGAAAACACATCTAAGGACATTATTTATTAAAAATGTTAAGCTTAGATCAAAACGCTTTATCTCATAAAAATCGGATAAGTTTTCTAAAAGTTACAAGCCTCAGAATTTTTTTGAGTCCCATGTTGTCAACTTAGGCCCACTGTAACTCCTGTCCAGCTTAAGGCGGCTGCCAAGGCATTTGTTATAAAGCCTGAGTCCTCCTCTACGGATGTTCGAAGTTTCATATAAATCCAATCAGTAGTTTAGAAGTTCCAGATTTATTACCATTTATTTTGCAAAAGTCACCACTGTGTAATGGTGAATTTATGCATCCCATATGATATCAGACAAAACCATCAAAAGAAGATAACTAACGGTACATTTTTATTTATATTCGTTCTTAGTAACTTTCTGATAGCAATTATGGTTCTTATTTAATTTTACATTTGTTCGTTATACCGAGCACAAAATAGAATTTTCGTTCGTTATTCTGTTCTTGTGAACAGTAAAAGGTTTATTATTTGTGTCTATTAAGTCAACATTATTGTTTTCGTGAATGGCCACGACCTTATATGGGCCCCTGTACGAGGGATCTAATTTGTGACCAGCTTCATTTTGAACTAGCACAAGGTCGTTTATCGCAATTTTTGGCGAATTGGCGCTCTCTCGGGAGCTCAAATGCGTTTGTAACTTATTATTAATGATTAGGCTGGCGGCTCTGCACCAAGCTACTTGCAGTCTGAATTTAACCTCCTTTTCATACGAGTCTACACTGTGCAAGGGCTCCACAATATTGTCTCGGGAGCAATCTATTAAAGGAGAGCTTTTTCCATAAATAAGTTCAAAAGGGCAGCAATCAGGTGCAGTTGAAGGTGTTGTATTGTAACTATACGTGAAGTATTTCAACCATGTATCCCAGTCTGATTTGTCAGATGCGATATAAGACCTCACGTATTCGTTCTGTGAGATCTCGGCACAGTTCTCAAAGTTTCACGATGATAGGGCGTGGAGTTGACTTTCTCTATTCCCATCATTGAACAAAGCTCTTGTAGGATTCGATTCATATATTCAATACCCATGCAAGTTATTATTTTTTTCATGGGGCCATATGTCAATCCAAATCCTTCCATTATTGCTTTTGCAATACTCTTTGCAGATTTGTCCTCTACTGGTATGGCAATTAAATATTATGTAAGATCACATTAAGGTTACTGCGTACTCATTTTGGGATTCGGATTTTGGAAGTGGGCCTATGGTGTCAATAATGACTATATCGAATGGTTTAATAGGGGTTGGTGTTATAACAAATGCCTCTTTTATTTTTGTTGTTTTATTTAGATGACATTGTTTGCAACTCTTCACATAACGGGTAATATCTCTCGTCATACCTTTCCAATAATAATTGAGCCTATTTTTTTTATCATACGAGTGATTCCTGGATGTCCGCCACTAATGGGATTTTCATGACACTTTTTCATGGCGTCCAGTTTTTCCTGATCGGTAGTTGCCTTTGTTAATTAATTTAGGTACAATGGTCAGCTCATAATCTTCTAAAATGCGGTTACATGTTTCTTTAAATGTTTCTACATTTGTTGCTAGGATTTTTAACTGGTTATCATCTAGTGATAATCTAAGTGTTGTAAGACCAATGTTATCAGCTAGTTTTGGAAGCTTTGGAAAGAGGTGATCCATTAATAACTAAGTCATTCAGCTTATGCACGAAAAGCTTCTTTCCGGCGAGGATATTTAAGGTATCATTTGTGAAATGCAACTGAGGCACTTTTAAATAATCACAGGCATTTATGGCTTCGTATACTTTTAAACTAACCAATTCTTTTTCCTGTGTCTTTTCATCCGAGTCACTGTTTTTTGTTTTTCCCTGAAGTCTTGTTGTTACCTTCAGTATATGATTTATGTTGATATTTTTAATATATTCAAAGTCAATGCGCGACAGCGCGTCTGCCATATTATTTTCCTGGCCCCTAATATACTCTATTATAAAGTTATACTCTTCTAGATCTAGCCTGATACGTATTAGTTTTGAGGATGGGTTTTTCATTGAGACCAGATATGTGAGTGGTCTATCATCAGTTTTAATTAAGAATTTTGTACCGTATATGTATGGTCTGAAGTGTTTTACGGCCCAGTGTATTGCAGTTAACTCCTGCTCAATGGTGGATTTATTACACTCACCTTTTGTGAATGATCTGGACGCGTAGGAAATAGGCATTTGTATACCGTTTTTCTCTTGGCTAAGGACAGCTCCAAAGGCATGTTTACTAGCGTCTGTTGTAATACAGAATTGCTTTGTGAAATCCGGGTATGGTAGTAGTCTTGGACTCAATAATTGGCTTTTCAGGTATTGAAATGATTTTTTTCACTCATCGGTCTATTCAAATTGCACATTTTTCTTAGACAGTCGAGTGATATGGCGCGATGTCTCAGCAAAATTCGGAATGAATCTTCTGTAGTAGTTAAAAAATGCCACGAAGCGTTTGGCTTCGTCACCATTTTTAGGTGTAGGGTAGTTTTTAAGCACGGAATATTTGCTGTCATCCACCGGAATGCCTTTATCTGTGCATTTGTGGCCCAAAAATGTTACTTCACTACGAAAAAATGAACATTTTTCAGGGTGTAGTTTTTTGTACTTCACGCATCTTAAACCTTAAGGGACAAGAGGGTAGAGAAACTACACTCGGTAAATCAACAACACCGGTACATGTGTTTGGGGTAAATACGGATTTTAAATGCTCAGCAAATATTTTACCTTTTTCAGTATCGCTTCTTGCCCAATCACCGGTCGAAGTACGCAGAGGTGGTTTAAACTCAACGGGTCTTTTAAGCTTTTTAGTAGCGCGCCACAAGGAGTAATCTGATGCTGGTGTAACATCGAGACTTTCAAGATAACTTCTTAGAGATGCAGTTTTCTCAGATGTAAGCAACTATTGAAGTCGTTTCGTGCACTCTTTAAATCTAATTTTATTTTGGGGTGATCTGTGCTATTGCCATTACCTTCTAGCTCTTCTTTTTTCACGTACGAGACGTTCAATGTCTGTAGAATAAATTTTATTAAACCCAGTCTGCGGATGGGAGGTAGTGGCATGTTCAGCAGCCTGTTTAATATTCTCGTTGAGATTGGCAATGTTAGATTCAATATCATCTGGTGTTCTTAGCTTAATATTTTCCGTACAATGACTACTAAGGTATTTTTTGAACCCCAGCCAATTAGTACGATTTATCTTCTTCATATATGGATGAGGTAAGTCACTTCTTAGTGGGTTAGAGATTGTCACGATAGTGGGAAAGTGATCGGACGAGAGATCTAGAGAAGCTTCAACTTGAACTAAATCCCTAGAGATATTTTTCATGACGCCAAAATCTATTACATCCGTAATTGTTGTATGTCAGTAGGCCAATAAGTGCGCTCCCCACTCGCAATGACGTCCAAGTCCATTTTTGCAATTGTGTTGAACAACGCTCGACCTCTGGGTGTAATAAGGCGCGAACCCCAGAACGTATGTTTTTCATTGTAAGCGCCAGCTGCTACAAAACAAGGTCCAAGGGATTTGTAGAAATTCTCGTATTGATCCTCAGTGATTGAAAATCTGGCAGGGGAGTAAATTGATGATATCACGAAATTTGTACACAAGTGTTCAATGCCAATATTTGTTGCTTGTAGATGTTCTTCACATATGTTGTCAAGAATATAGTGCTTGAGTCTTGACTTTATTAGAATAGCTGCAAGCTCTTCCTCTAGGGTTCTTTGCATCATATATAGTGTAGCCATAAATTTTAAAACGGCTTCTCGAAGTCAAATGAGTCTCAGAGACCAACATTATATCAATATTTTTTCCATGAGGAAGTGCTCAAGTTCATTTTTGTGTTGGCGAATGCCGTTTGCGTTCCAGAAACATATTTTTAACATGTTCATGGTTTGTTAACTAATGCTTGAAGCAGTGTATTCTGCATTCGAAGCATTTCTTGCATCATACTTGTCATATTTGTAGTAAAGTTGTTTATAGTTAGCACCAGATTCTCAATAGTAGCTTCAAGGCGACTAAAGTTAAAGCTTGAGTTTGAATTCATTGAATTATTTGGCGGTGGAACATTTTGCGTGGGAATTGAACTAGTCTTAGCAGCATCAGCATACGATACATGTGAAGTAACTGGTTGGCTCATTTGAGCAAAAGTGGCGGAGTTCGCGTTTACTGGTTGAGCTGGAGTTAATTTGGGTTTTTGACCCATAGCCTGTTTAACGAAAGAATATACAGGGCACCCTCTATAGTTAGCTGTGTGATTACCTCCACAATTACTACATATTTTTCTGCTTGATCTTTTGGCTTAGTGCAGCTAACAGTATTATGCAATTCACCGCAGATAACACACACTGTAGGTAACTTGCAGTAAGTTTTCGTATGGCAATATTCTTGGAAATTATGGCGCTGTACGGGACCTGAATGCTTACGTGGCTCTTCAAGTGTGATTTTTCGATGCAAGAGATACTTTAGGCTATAAATTGGATGGGTCTCATTTGTTTTCAATTGTATGCCATTCGGCTCCAGTTCAACCCGAAATAGGGGTTGGGGGACCTTTTCTCTATTAATTATGTTGGTAACATTTTTTACCTTAAATCCTTAGTCGACAAGTGCACATTTTACTTCTTCGGGTTCAACATATGAATCTATGCCCTTTAATACTATCTGTAGGCCTTTAGCACTCTTAAGTTGGTACGTGTAAAAATTTGTTTTATTTTTTTCGAATTCACTAACAATTTTTCGGAAATCTTTTTCATTATATATTTGGATTTTAGTTTCATCAATACTACCTCGTTTAATTGGAATGATGTGAAAAGTATTTTCATCAATGGTCGACAGCAGTTTTTTTATAAGCGCGTTAGATTTTTTTTCTCTCAGATAAATAGGTGGTGGCTTAAAAGACTTGCGATGATATAGAGGGCTTGTCGGCGATGTCTTGCAATAATGAAAAACGATTTTGACGATTGGTAGATGATGCGCTGTTATCCCTAGACATCTTTGGAGCAGATGAAATTTCTGAAGAATTCGGGCTTCGCCGACGCTTTACCACGGTTATATATCTGTCCATTCTCGCTTGTACCTTGGGTTTTGAGCTACTGTTATCTGTAGTGATAACTTGGTTTAGTGATGAACGCGAGCCCGATGCGGATGATATCGCAGACTTAAATGAAGAAGTACTAGGCAATGGTAATGTTAACGATTCACTAGTTGGCATTGGACAAAGCGAAGTTGATCGATGACGAAAAAGTGGCTTTTCCGTTAGAAAAAGACTCATCAGGTATATTATTTATATTGTTTTCATTAAGAGTTTCAGAACTCACAGTAAAATAAGCATTTCTGCCGTTAGAACTCACTTCAAATTTTTTTTCAAGGGTACTTTGTGTTTACGGTTTTTTTGTTTTTGCTATTTCTTGCTATGTAAAATATATTAGTAAAGCCAATAAGCTTATTTATCAAGGTGAATATTTTCTGTATGGTTTTTGATTTTGTTGTTTTTTATATTTGTTTCGTCTGTATGTATGTTAAAAAAATCCGCTTTAACGTCTCTTCACTATGAAGGTTCCACGAGAACTCGACAAACTTATAACACCCCCTTTTTGTAGTCGGGGGTTAATTATTTCATACATATACAAATAGTTAAAATAAAACCAACAAAAATAAAAAAAATTGCATTGAATAAATATATGGGCTTGAGGGCCAACTTTGAGGGCCAGACACACCCCCTAAAACAAAACCTATCGGTATGCATTTTATGTGTGTTTTTTTTTACATAAACTGAACCGATTTGGGGGGTGAGAGTAGAAAAAATAAAAAAAAATAAAATAACGACCACCTTATATACATACATACATACAAATATTTATTTATTTATTTATAGTACATATTCTACAAAGTAAATTTGCAGAATATGGTTGAACAAAAATGGACGGGTGACTAAAGCCTATAGCACACGGCATGTAAAAAACCACATGCGCATGCGGTTCTGACGTAATTTTGACGTCGTCACAAAGCTACATTTGCTACATGCTGTGTACTAGCAACATATGTACACGCAAATATTCACATGATTACAGATTTGCTGCCTCAAAAAATGTGTTCAATTCGGTTAAATATGTAACATTTTTATTTTGGAACAAAATCTTGTATCAAAATTTTACGGCATGTAGCCACTACTAGTAATTTAAAAAAATGCAACCAACATGCTGAAAATGTCCTTGACGTCATCGCCACATATGCATGTGGCTTTTTACATGCCGTGTACTATAGGCTTATGATGTTATTAACAGTATTTTTAAAAATGTTTCTGTGACTGACTGTACACGACCTATGCCTTCACATAGGAAGTAACAACGAGGTTGTTAAGGAAATTCCACAAAAGAACCGCAAGATTACATGATAGTCCGTGGCAGATCAGTCAACCAGTGCAAGTAAGACGCAAAACTCTCGAAGGCCAATAAACAACAGTGGCCTGGTGGCATTTAAGAAATAATTGCCAACGACGCATGATGTTGACTCGCCTAGAGCTGCTTTACGACTGACATACAAATATATTTCTTAATCAAATAAACAAAATATAAGCTTACCAGCGACAAACAAGATGGACCCCCACACACGAGCATTGGAGGGTTCACATACATGAGAACATTTTATACATAAATAATAAATAGAGCTAGGCATGTATGTATAATCATGTATAATCAAAAACTGGCATGAAGTTAGCATAAGTGGCAAAATTGACCTGGTCTTAACGTGTTTTGCCATACAATTTTGCATTAACTTCATGTCAGTTTTTGATTATACATAAGGCCGTAAGTGTATTCTTACCAATAAATAAAAATGAAAAGAAAAATAAAAATTTATTAAAAAGCATTGGCAAATAATTTTTTCAGATTGTAACCCGTAAAGTGCCCAGGAGACGTGTAAGAAAACTCATCAATCACATAGTTGTGTGCGTGCAGCCGTTTCTTTTCGACTACAAGTACACTTTGTCGGCACTGATTGATGAGAATCAAAAAGTTTTGATATTTTTATTTGACGGCTGATTATTTGTACGTCTCCAAATCTGATTGACGAAAAAAACGTCATTTGCATTGTGTTATTTGTTCTGTGACGACATGGAGAAGTGCGCGGATGAAAAAAAATAATTTGCACTTTATACCATTGATCTTTGTAAAAAACCAAACAATCAAAACTACAAACAGTTTTATGATTTATAAATATTATATTCTCTAATATTTCTAATCTTAATGGGTAGTGTGAATAAAAATAAATTCAGTAAAGTGCGACTCTGACTCGCGCACGAAGGGTTCCGTACGAACACTAGATATGTAATTTAATACAAACTTCAGCCTATATAATATATAGTTTTGGCATTTTTTTTTTGTTTTTTGGCGTTTTTTCAATTTGGCGATTTTATTTCATTTTGGAGATTTTTTCATTTTGGCGTTTTTTTTTTGTTTGGGCGATTTTTTTTTTCATAAAAACAATTATTTTGGTTTTGGCGCCTTTTTCGCGTTATGGCGACTTTTTCTATTTTTGGCGTTTTTTTCATTTTGGCGATTTTTTTCATGTGGGCGATTTTTTCGAATTTGGCGATTTATTTTAGTGTTAGAATTTTTTTTTTAATTTTGACGTTTTTTTTTTCGTTTTGACGTTTTTTTTAATTTTTTGTGATTTTTTTTTTGGTTTGGCGATTTTATAATTTTCGAATTTTTTAGTTTTACCGTTTTGGAAAATTTCAAGTGTTTGCCTCTTACGGTTTCCAAGATATAGCAAATTGTCAAAAATACATTAACTGATAGACCTTCGTGGACTTCTACGAACGGCAGTTAAACTGAGGACGAACACCGGCGAGCTAATTCTGCCCTATTCGAACCAGTTGATAAATAAAATAAAATAATAATAAATAAAATTAATCCCTTAACAAGGCATCCCGCCCTGTTACAATTGGCGCCCAACGTAAAAATAATTTTGCAAAATTAATTTAAAGTTTTGTTTAATTAAAAAAAAAGACTGCTAGCCGTAACCAATAGTGTTGTTTCATCAGTGCACAAGAAAGTTGATTTTATACAGCTACCAGTTTGAGCTAGTAAAAGTCCTGTTATTATAGACACTAACGTAAAAAGAAAGAAAAGGAAATTTATATAAGGGATTTTTAAACGAGCCTTAAAATGAAAAGAACCACGGCTAATTCCCAAGGTTCGAAAATCGTAGTTCAGTCCCTAACCCTTCTAGTTCGACAAGTGGTGTCGCACCACCTTCAAATCACCAAAATGGTAATCCAGTCAATATTAATATGACTGAACAACAGTTTTCTGCACTCATAGGAACACTCCAAGTTCGCCAGGAGGCAAGGACGACATTTGGTCCTTGTAGTGCTCGTTTTAACGGTGGTCGTAATACTTCAAAGATAGAAGACTTCATAGCAACCATCCTAGTTTTCAAAGAGGATGAATGTATTATTGATGCAATGGCTCTTACAAGTCTGCCTTTATTGCTGGAAGGTTACGCATCGTCATGGTGGCAAGGCGTAAAGCACGAAGCCACAAATTTTGAGCATGCCATTGAACTGCTACGCAGCGCATTTGTTCCTCCAAAGCCAGATTGGAGGATATACGCGGTGATTTTCCAGGATAAACAAAAATCCTATGAGTCTACGGACAGTTTCATATGTAGAAAGAGACGTTTATTCGCTCAATTGAAGGAAATAATTCCAGAGAGCACGAGAATCAATATGCTATTCTCATTGATTAGTATTCAAATTCGTGAAACGATTTCTCGCGAAAGTATAGAAACTTTCCAGGATCTGCTCTCAAGAGCTAGAGATAGAGCTGCAAAACTGTCGATAGTATCGATAGTTTTATTTTAAGTGTACTATCGATATTTTTTTTCGATAGCGAACTATCGACAAAAATACGCTACTACAAAAGTAAAAAATAATGTCAATAAAAACGGTATGACGGCGACTGTGGAATAAAAAATGTAACATTCAAATTTCGTTAAGCCTACAGTAGACGGCATGTAAAAAACCACATGCGCATGTGGTTCTGACGTAATTTTGACGTCATCACGATGCTACATATGCTACATGCCGTGTACTAGCAACATATGTACATGTATATATTAACATGTTTACAGACGAGCTGCCCCAGAAAATGTCTTCGATTCGGCTACATGTGCCACATCTGTATTTTGGAACAAAAATACTATAAAAATTTTACGGCATCTAGCCACTACTAGTAATTTTAGAAAATGCAACGAACATGATGAAAATTCTCGTGACGTCATTGCTACATACGCATGTGGCTTTTTACATGCCGTGTACTATAGGCTTAACTTTAACATTAACTTAATTTATTGTTATATGTAGTCTGCTAAAATTTATGCCTTTTTCAAGTTATAACATTATGGTTAGTGCAATTGTTTATACAACTCAGTTATAACATCAAGTTACAACAAAATTTAATGTCAGGTGGAGACGTAGAGTTATCTTAAATTAATACTTTTTAGATAACTGCAATAGTTTAAGTAATGATAAAAGAATTTCTTTACTTTTTACTCCTTTTAATTTATTATTTATTGATCTATGTATGTATATATGTATGTTTTATTTGTTATTCGTTAAATTTTAATACATATCTACATATATGTATATGCATGTACATTGTATATATGTATATTAAAAACATTGGGAAAAAATGTTTTTTTTAAATAACTTCCTTTCTACTTTAAGGAATGATTAAAAAATTTAAGATTTTATATTCGAAAGATACACATTTGAAAAGAATCAAAAACTATCGATAGTATCGATGGCATCAAAAAATACTATCGAAACTGTCGAATGGAGCCACTATCTATAGTTTTGCAGCTCTAGCTAGAGACATCGAAGCGCTCAACAACGAAAATAAGCAATTTTTCGAAAAACATTCAGGCCCGAGAGAAAATTCTGAAAAAAACTTGTAGAAAAACAAGTTAAATTCCAGTCAGTTTTTGCGGAAATAATACTAGCTGATGGAATTGTCCGGAAAGAGAACGTATATGAAACCATAGTTGATATTTTGATTGGTGAGCGTTTTAGACGAATTAGGTTTATTTGCTTACCAAAAGCGAGGGATAACAGAACCTTGCTAGGCATAGACTTTTTGGAGCAAGCAGGCATAGTAATGGACCTGGCCCAAAGAACGTGGCACTTTAAGGATGGCCCCTGAATATATTTGAATTTAAACAGAAAGCTTCAAAAATTAAGGATGCTGTTAAAATAAATCAATCCACGGTAGCAAGTTGTCAGCCAAGCACATCCAATGCTAAAAGCACTAACGATTTTATTTATTGGTTTGAATCAAACAACAAAGGTGCATTGAGCAGTCCACCAACACTGAGGTCAATATATTCACCACAGAATGATTATTCACCAGGGGGAATACTTAAGATTTTCGGAGATTTGCCACCCCAAAATTTTGAAATATTAAAGGAGAACGATACAAATTTATTTCCTCCCATGAATAAAAGAAAGGCGAGTGTAAATTTTCCCTTAACAGGAATCTCACTAAACACAATAGATTTCAATATATGAGAAGATAAAAGTACTTATCTTGAAGAACAACAAAAAGTACGTCTCTTAAAACTATTGAATTCATATGGCAAAATATTCCATAGCATATATTCACCAATAAGATGTATAAGACATAGAATTGATACCGGAGCCAATGTGCCCATAAGCAATCCCCCTTACAGAATTTCTCCAGCTATGAAGAAAAAATTGAAACTTGAACTGGATGAAATGTTGGCGAAAGGAATTATTGAGGAAAAGGAATCACCTTGGGCATTTCCAGTTGTTTTAATACCAAAGAAGGATAATTCGATACGTCTCTGTGTAGATTACCGAAAACTTAATTCAATAACCGTTACGGATACTTACCCTTTGCCTAGAATGGAAGACCTTTTGCATGCAGCGAAAACTACGCCTTATATGTCCACGATAGATTTAAAGTCTGGGTACTGGCAGATTGAAATGAACGACGAAGACAAGCTTAAAACAGCTTTCCTACTCCGTTTGGTATATTCGTTTTTAATAGAATGCCATTTGGACTCAAAAATGCCCCAGCAACGTTTCAAAGGGTAATTGACAAAAATAAAAGTAGTATTCCCAGTGTTCTGATATTGGCATATTTAGACTATCTGCTCTAAGAGTTTTGAGGGCCATTTAAAAGAATTTGGAACTACTTTCAACAAACTTGATTCAATAGGATTTCACTTAAATAAAGAAAAATGCTATTTTTGCAAGCCAGAGGTTAAATACTTAGGGCACATTTTAACAAAACATGGTATAGAAATTGATCCTGAAAAAAATTCAGCCATTTTAAAACGCCCGCCACCCAAAAATTTGAAACAATTGATGTCATTTGATGTCATTGATGTCAAACGTGCTCATGGTTTAGGAGATTTATACCGAATTTCGCTGAAATATCCAAACCCCTTTCAAACCTAACCAAAAAGAACGCTATGTGGAAATGGTCAACTTTAGAAAATGAATCTTTTCTAAAATTAAAAGAAAAATTAACAACACCACCGGTGTTACGACAGGTTAACGAAAATTAACCGTTTTCTCTTAGAACTGACGCAAGTAATTATGCGATCGGGGCTGTGCTGTTACAGGAGGAGGATAACGTTGAGCAACCCAATGAATATCCAAGTCGACTGCTGATACATGCGGAAAAGAACTACTCAACCACCGAACGTGAAGCGCTAGCTGTGGTATAGGCCGTGCAAAAATTTAGGGGGTACATCGAAGACTCAAAGGTTACAATTTTTACAGATCACCAACCCTTAAGATGGTTATTTTCTTTAAAGTCTCCAACTGGAAGACTTGCAAGATGGGCATTATTGCTCCAAAGCTATAATCTCACCTTTAACTACACGCCCGGGAAAGAAAACGTTGTAGCCGATGCGCTCTCCCGTCCACCATGTTTCAAGGAATTATGTATTGAGTCTTGTGACTGTAATGCAGTGAAAATTGATTTCCCACGAGAAGGTTTGGAAGAGTTTCGAAATGCTCAATTAGAAGATAGTGAGCTAAAGTCCATTATATCATCGTTTGAAAACAACGACGAAAACGTCACAAGACACACGAGCCGTGGATATATTATGATTGATGCCATACTCTACAGGTATAATTCAGATCAAGACTCCGAAAATGGCCAATTAGTAGTACCTAAATCACACCGTCAACAAATACTTTTTAAGTATCACAATGATCCAATCGCCGAACATTATGGAATTGATAAAACAACGACTCGCGTATCACACCATTATTTTATTGGTTAGGTATGAGAGCGGATATTGCCAAATACGTGAAATCTTGTGAGGAATGTAAAAAGTACAAACCAACAAATATGAAGCCGTTTGGCTTATTACAAACAATTAGTAGCAACAGAAGATTCGAGATTGTAGCTATATATCTTTTTGGTCCACTGCCCAAAACTCCAGATGGAAATCAATGGATTTTGATAGTAGAAGACATTTGTAGTAGATGGGTTGAACATTTCGCACTGAAAGAAGCATCTGCTGAAAAATGTGCGTTAACACTTCTTAATGAAATTATCCTGAGATATAGGATACCACGAAGATTGCGCAGTGACAATGGTACACAACTTATCTCCGCACTAATGCAAAAACTTACGTTTTGCCTGGGAATAAAGCAGACATTTACGGCTATATACGAGCCCCGACCACTATTAATTCGTACGGCAAGATTTTTTGGCCGTATGCAATGTTTAACAGATGATATTTTCAATACTAAAGTAGACAACACATGCAAACCTATTTTTTTCTGGAAGATCATTTTATTCTCTTAATTTTAGAAAAACAACTTTTTATTGTACTTCAACAACGACAACAAAAACATTTATTTCTTTGAATGCTTTGCTTAACTGATAAGAAAAATTTGACCAGTATTAATTCGTACGGTGCTTTAAATATTTACTATTTTATTAAACATGTAATTTTTTTAAATATTAATATTGGATAACATCGCCTTTTGCCTTTATTAATAAATTCTGGCATTGTTCTGTTGAAATAGATTCCCACATTTCTTGCAATTTTGTTTTTAAATCAGAAAGAGTTTTTTAAGGCTCATTTTTTTAGGTTTCTCTTCATTATTCCCCATATATTCTCGATTGGGCTTAGGTCCGGACTATTTGATGGCCAATCTAAGACCCCAATTTCCTTAGACTGCAGCCATGATTTGGTTCGTTTGGCAGTATGAGATGATGCTCCATCCTGTTGAAACGTGTATTCACCACATTCAGCCAGTTTTGGTATTGATGGAAACAAACTTTCTTCTTCTAGTATGTTAATGTATTTTTCAGCGTTGACTATCCCATCAATAAAGTGCAGTTGTCCTCCCCCTTTGGCAGATATACAACCAAACACCTTTATGCTTGCTGGGAACTTAACTGTCCTTTTAAGGCAGTCTTTATGGTACGCTTCAGTTTTGTTACGGATAACTCTCCTTCGCGCATCACCGACACTCACATCAAATTTAGATTCATCGCTAAATATGATGGAGTTCCATTGCCTTTGAGTCCAAGACATCCGTTCCCGACACCATTGTATAAACGCTTCTTCTTTTGACGAAGCGTAAGCAATGGGTTTTCCTTGTCCTAAGAGTAATTCAAGATATTGAGTATTTAACATAGATAATCCCTATACATACCTTATAGAACTTATATCCAATATCTCGCAACTGCAAGCGCGTCCACTCACGCTTAACACTTTTCCCGATTTTATCATACCATTCTGATGCTAAATTTCTCAAAGTTTGGCGACGATCAGCCTTCACAATCGTGGCCAGGGCTCTTTTATCACGAGCTGTTATTACCGATGTTCGGCCTCTATTTGCGATATTATTTTCAATATTTTCATTTTTCTTAACATTTTTTATTATTTCTTGAACGGACGACTTAGCCATATTTAGTCGCTTGGCTATTAGAGAACCGCGTAAACAGTCTTTAAATGTAAATACGTCATGATTTTTATATGTATTCACGTCGCATATACTATACTAAACCAATAAAAAATGCTGTCGTACTATAAGAGAAGCACGATGGATGTATTGGTGTACGTGTATATCAGTGTTAACAAGCGATGTCGCCAAGACAGCTTGTTTGTACCAAACACTCAAAAGAAGTACTGTTGGTTAGTGTATGCTTGTTATTTTTCATATTGTACGTTTGAGTGTGTGTGTAATATGTAGATGGTAAGCTATTATGTGATTAATCGCATACAATTAATGTTAATGCATGCGTGCGCCTTTGCATGTGCGCAGAAAAATAAAAGATCATACATACATGACGTTTGTACACGCGCTTATGCGTAGAAAGAAGCAAGTATCACAAATTCTTTCGTCACGAAGTGTTTTCTTCTTTACTCTTATACCTACAATACTCAAACAAATTTCTTGCAAACAGTGGTGTTAACGTTTGTTTTTATTTTATAAGATTTCGCTGTAGTAAAGCATTTGAAAAATCCCTCATGTCTTGAAAGTTCTTATAAGATGTCTTGTGCAAAAGTGTTCCCAGATTTATAATAATCTAGAACTAAACTTCTTATTTCTTTGCAAATCGGCTTACCACGTGCCATCGTTGGTAAACTTTGAATAATTTAAAGCAATAACAGCAATATCACACTTCTGACATTCTGCATTACATAACTGTTTCTACTTTTGCTTTTGTTTTGATCTTCTTTCAATTCTAAGCTAAGCTAATGCACCGTACGAATTAATACTAGTCAAATTTTTCTTATCAGTTAAGCAAAGCATTCAAAGAAATAAATGTTCGTGTTGTTGTTGTTGAAGTACAATAAAAATTTGTTTTTCTAAAATTTAGAGAATAAAATAATCTTTCAGAAAAATAGGTTTGCATGTGTTGTCTACTTTAGTGTTGAAAATATCATCTGTTAAACATTACATACGGCCAAAAGAGCTTGCCGTACGAATTAATAGTGGTCGGGGCTCGTATCATCCAGAGGCTAACCCAGTAGAAAGGAAAAATCGTGATTTAAAAACTCAACTCTCCATATGTGTTGGAAAAGACCATACAAAGTGGAACTTAAAGCTACCGGCCATAAGATTCGCTATGAATACTGCAAAATGTGATAGCACTGGCTACTCTGCAGCTTTTCTAACATTTGGCCGTGAGCTACGAACACCAACTGAACTGAACTATGATTTCAAGGCTATAGTAAAGGCAGAAAATTTCATTCCGCAAATAACTCCACATCTTTTAAAGGTTGCGGAAACGCTGGAGTTAGCAAATGAAACTCAGCATAAAATGCAAGATCGAAACAAAATTTTAGCCGATCAAAAACGAAAACCTACGAACAACATAAAAATTGGTAACAAGGTACTTGTTGCAACGCATGTACTAAGCAGAGCCAAAGAAGGAATAACTTCAAAATTCACACCCAGAAGAGATGGTCCATACATCATTATTGGAATTAAAGGTTCATCATGTTTTACTATTGCTGCAATAAATTCACCAAATATACCATTAGCAACAGTACATCCGCTTTAGCAACAGTAGATCCGCTATAAATCTATATGCAGGCGACGCTGAAAATCCAATATATCCCATTCGGAAGCGAGGTCGCCCTAGAAACAAACAACATGACAACAGCCAAACAACAAATGGCAACTCATCAAACAACAAACAACATGACAACAGCCAAACAACAAATGGCAACTCATCAAACAACAAACAACATGACAACAGCCAAACAACAAATGACAAATCATCAGACAACAAACGGCCTGGGGGCAGTCCAAAAACAAATTGTAAATCACCACCAGGGGCCCGTTTCTCAAAACTACAATTTACAAATCTACAAGTAAAATACACACAAAAAAAAACCCATTTAACAAATTTTATTGTTGTTTTGTGTGTATTTTACTTGTAGATTTGTAATTAATAGTTTTGAGAAACGGGCCCCAGAACAAGAAATATATGACCAAGCAAGCAAAATTCAATCTACAACCATGAGGAGATCGTTGCGGCTAGCCAATTAACCAAAATTTTGAAGGATGGTTACATTATCGGGACGATTAATGCACCGTAGGGGGAGGATGTAACAGGCCGAACAACTTTTTATTTAAAATATATATTTATTTCTTTATTCTAATCTTTTATATAAAAACTACATTCCTTTACATAATTGAATTGCACGCACCACTTTAGTTAGAACCAGTGTTCGAAAATAAACATTATTTAATGCACTTTAATGTTCTGTAAGGTACAACCTCACATACACAAGCGCTAATAATGTAGGCATACCGAATACATTAAAATTATAAGTACTTATAATTTTAGTTAACTTGTGCACAAAAAGAATAATTATGTTAACCTACTCAAAATGATGATGATCAACACTTCGTTTCGTAAGGTTAAATACATTATTATTAAAGTATATTTAATGCATATATGTACACTCAAAAAAGTTTTACAATAACTGAATGTACGAGAAATTTCTCTTAAATAAAATTAATACACTTAAACAATTTCACCTGAAATTATTTTTCGTACAATTTTTACTTAAGCGATTAGTACACTACATGTAAAATGACACATACGAATGTGGCTGTGCCATGACGACAATTTTCAGATTGTTGGTTTAATTTTTCTAAAATAAGTAGTAGAGGCTACATGACGTTAAATTTTTATAGTATTTTTGTTCCAAAATCTAAATGTAAAACATTTAGACTAGTCGGGCACATTTTCAGAAGCAGTACGTGTGTAGACGTGAATTTCTACATTAAAATGTGCTACTAGTACACGGCATGTAGCCAATTTAGCTTCATGGTGACGTCAAAATTATATCGGAACCATGAGCGAATGTGAAATTCTCATGCCGTATACTATTTGCTTTAAATTATTTTCTTTCATTGTAAAATTCAAAAATATTTTAATAACAACTAATCAATATGTTAAAAAATTAGATTTAAACTTAAGTGTATACGAGTAGTCTAAAAAATTAAAATAGTTTTGCGTAAATTTAAACATAGATATGTACATATGTGCATGCATATTTAAATACATATGTATATGGATGTAAAAATTCATTACTGTCGAATATAAAAGTATTAAAGTGGTAAGCTACATATGTACATGAAATTGGTATGTATCATGTTGTGGCATATGCATGTAAGTATGTATGTATTTAAGTATGAACATATGTGCATGTATACATATGCGTGTGCATATGTACGTAAGTTTCGTAGAAAACGAGTAATGGGAAATACGCCTTTTTTCGATTAAATCGTAAACGACAAAAACGAAAGTTTTTACTAGAATTTTTTTTAATCGGGCCTTATATTCGGTTTTATCGTAAGCGACAAAAATTAAAGTTATCAGGAGAAGGTTTTTGTAATATTCAAATATGTTTTTTTTTACGTAAAAAAATGTTCGCTTACGATAAAATTGAACAACCTATATCTTAAAAGTTATCAACAATTTTGGCATTTTGATAATTCTAAACTATGGATAGGCACATTTTCGATAACATGTCGCTTGCGGTAGAATCGCAAATATGGCTCGATAGTCAAATATGTTTCACATGCCTGAATTGTCCCTTACAATACAATTTTACAGCATGAATGTTAAAAGTTATCAAGAATTTTGGCATTTTGATAACTCTAAACAATGGATTGGCCCCTAAAATCTCAATTTCAATAAAAATGTTAATTTTTTACTACATGTAGTTTATTATTAAATCGAAAATAGAGCTCGATATGTACGTGCATAAAAAACTTAAAACGTTAAATTTGATAAGACAAAAAACATGGAAATAGATGGTTGAAGTTTTGTTACATGATATTTAACATCTAAGGGCTCTGTTTTGACGAAGATGAGGAAAGAGCATCTGTTTTCCTATTATTTTGTACGAATATAAAAAAAAAAAAATATTATTAGATTACTTACAGATATTTTTTTCCATATTACCTAATTATCTCAGCAATATGTACTTTACATATTTATAAACAATAAAAATGATTTATAAAAACATTCTTTAAAATTATATTTATTTAATTTACAAGCCTTGTTGTGTTGTATTTGAAAAGAAAGTTTAACTAAAATACTTCTAAATGAAAACAAGTTATTTCTAATTTATTTGAAGTCGTTTTTTCAAATTCGAATCAAGCAATTGTAATTGTACTAACTTGTGTTTAAATTGGTCAGGTAGGTAATTTATTGTCCGTTAAAATAAGTGTAACACAATTTTTATAGTTTTATATACGGTATGTGATAGCTTCTGAGTCGTTTCACGTGTTGTCTTGATGTGAATTCTGCTGTTAAAAGATATGCCACACCTGCTTAAGTTGAAATTTTGAATACACAAATTAATAGTATGTGTTCCAAATTAGAAGAAAAATATTTTGAAACAAACGATTTAAAATCAGTAGTTTTAAATATGTGTGTGTTGGTGTTGAAAATAAAATAACTAATATTCAAAAATAACTAAAAAATCATTCGCTTCATATGAAAAATAAGGCCTGTGCGCATGTGGCTTGGGCGTAATATTGACGTCACTATGAAGCTGCATATGGTACATACCACGTAGTAGGGCCGATTTCAGCCCTTAAAATTTAACCAATTTACATAAGGCTGTTAATTTGTAAGTGCAAAGTAAATCAAAATGTTCACATCTACATACAACAAAACGGAGGTAAATTTGTATTCAACTCACAAGGGTAGTTAAATTTTAAGGGCCCATGTATATATACATTTTAAGTGCTGCTTATAAAATTATGTGTTACATTTGTAGCCGCTACTGCTTACTTAACAAAATGCAAGCAACATCCTGGAAATTCTCCTAACGTCATTATGTGTCTTTCTACATGTCATGTACCATATTGTTTGAAATGATGTTTCATTTGAATTTACTAACAGCATATTTTGAGTGTAACATGTATCAAGAACTGTTTTGTCCACACATATACTATATTATTCTTTAGTAGTGTATGTGCTTCGTGAGTATCATACACAGCGTACGTGTGTGATGTTAAAAAGTAACAGATTATACTCGCCTTGCAATGCTGTCACCTCTTGAAATTTTAAACGCGGAAAAATATGAAGATAGTGCTTTTTAAATTTATTTTTTTTTCGTGGAAGTGCACTAAACTAAAAATTTCAAATCTATTTTATTTCGAGCAATCCTATCATTTAAAAACTTAAATTGAACATTTCAAGATATTTGTTTGTATTATTATAAGACTGATTCAAGGAATACGCGCTCTATCAAACTCTAACTTTAATATTTAATTTAATTAATGTAAAAAATTGTTTTGTCTAACAAGAGGGAATCATTATGTCATCAGCATTCCAAATAGAATCGAATAGCGAAATTTGTATTATAGAAAATATATGGAAAATGATTCACTCAATGCAATTGAGAAACATTTGAGTCCATTTTAGAGTTTTAGGAAGAATTAAAATCTTATATAGATTGAGTTGGTATAAGCCTGTTTTACAAACCAGCAAAAAGTTCTGTCACATCCATATTTAAAGGCAAAAATAGAAAGAGATTTGGCTTTTATGTATTTCTTTAAGTTTAAAACATATGCCACAATATTCTTACACGCGTTTAACGCTGAAGCAATAAAATTTGTTGTGTAAAAGCAATGAAATACCAAAGGATGGTGATTTTCATATAAATAGCAATGACGTGTAAATAACTTTTCATACATACATACATATGTATATACAATTGTTTTTTATCTTCTCTTACATTTTGTATGGGTTTGAATGATACATGAATAGTTGAAAAAATACTTTTAAAAATATTATAGAAAAGTACTAAATAATAGGTGTAAAACTACTTACTGCCAGTTTATAGAAGCCATGTGAAAATTCTCGTCTGCCTATTTATATTGAAAACAAAAACAAAGCACTCAAATTTGTTTTTGTTTTCAATATAAATACACAGACGAGAGTTTTTACATGGCTTCTATAAACAGGCAGTTAAATTGTGTTCAAATTACATATATGTTTTTGTCTTGTGGAATATCACTTTTACATGGCACATGTAGTCTGAAAACCTTTAAATACTAGCATGTGATATTTTTCAGTGCAAACATAAATTTTTATATAGAGCGTCTGACATCTGCTGGTTTTAAACAAATCAAGTCCTTGTTTCAATAAAAACTTACTTATTGTTTAGGTTTTATTATGGATTTTTAAAACAAATTTTCATACAAAATTCTTTTCATTAAGCCTTAATAATTTTTATAAATAAGGCTGTTACTCTTTATTAATTTGTGTGTTAAATGAATTTTGTTTTCGTATAGGAACTGCGATATTTTTATGAAATGAAAATTTGATATGTTCGTTCTTTTTAAAGTTTGTTTTTTAATATACATATGTGCTTTAATAATATGTTCTTTAGTATATGATTTTCTTTTTTTTATATAAGATTATTTTTAATAAAAGTAGAACATTCTGCCGTATTCATAAAATACATTTAAAGTTTATTAAAGATTTATTTGACATATTCCTATGGGAAATTTGTCAAATAAACCTTAAATATTTTTTATGAATACGGCATATTATATTTAGTACCTTTTTATTTAACTCAAGTGTTTTTCCTGGTTGCATTGCTTTTTGAAATCTAAATGTTGACAACATTGTCCCCCATTATAGAAAATGGAGAGTGTGGCAACCGCCAGTGCTGCCAGATGTAGATATTTTTTACTAAAGACTTCGTTTTTAACGATGAAAATTTTGAAGTATTTTTTGGCAATTTGCTTCGCAATATTTTAATTCCTTGGCGATATTTTTAGCTATATCCATATATGCAATTTCAATAAAATGGGTTAGTGTTTAAAATATAGCAAATTTTGCGAGGAAATTTTTCTACAACATAAAATAATTAATGCAAAAGAGAGTTATTTTCTATACCGTATGTTTACCAGTGAGGATGTAAATAGCTGAATATAATGACTAGTACAACAATTTGTACTTAAATGTATTCTTAAGTAAATGTTAATTGTATGATATCACGAGACTTCAATATTTATTTTGATCCCGATGTTCAAGTTTAATTTTTCTTATTAAGATTCATCTTTTGGTATAAGTAATTTTTATTATGTTTTATACGACAGTATTTTTATGTTATGGTAAGCTAATGTATATCTTATAAATTAACTTTTGTTAATTAATGTAAAAACTTATTCTATTTAAATTTAACAATATTTGTTAAATAAAAATATGTAAATTTTTTTAGCTCATATAAATATTATATTGGCGATATTCGACAACTAATTCAGCGAGGAGGCTACAAATAAATCTGACATCACTGGCTAGCATGTGTGTACTTATGTATGCACTACCGCGTGACGTAATGTTTTGCTATTGGCTGATAATTTTAAGTCAGAAAAAAGCAAAAAAAATTGTAAACATTACAGTGGAACATATTATAATTTTTCTCTCTAAATTTTGGAAGCGAACCATTTTAATTTTTGTCTAAATTTATATATGTATGCTAATGAGATCATTGACAAAACTTTAAGCCATAAGCGGGTGCTAGACACATCAATATTCAGCTTCAATATGTGGTTGTGTGCGTTTTTTTATAAAAAAATATTCACACCAATAGTATATGTGTGACTATTTTTGGAAAACAAACGCACACAACCACACATATTGAAGCTGAATATTGATGTCTCTGGCACTCGCTATACATGAAGAAAAATATAAAACTTTTAACTTTAAAGAACTTTATGGTTTACTTAATCCACCAGAAATAAAGTGGTGTAACCCACATCTAGTTTTTTAAACAATTGCTCTTTTTGATTATTTAATTGCTTAATACTTTGCAAAATTATGATCTGTACAAAAACTATTTTCCAGCTCCATTTTTTAAGAATACCAAAATGCGGTTTACTCTAACTTCGTTTGATAGTTGGTAACATATATTGTGTATTTATCAGCAACCAAAAATCTAATGTGCGGTGAACTGACAGCCTCATACATATACACTTACGGTCTAATTCATAAAAAATAATTTAGGTTTATTACAGGTTTATTTGACAAATTTCCCATAGAAATATGTCACATAAGCGCTTAATAAACCTGAAATATTTTTTATGAATAAGGCTGTTAATATATATCATAGGTAAAATAAATTAAAAAATGTGGTTCATTTTACAAATATATATTTTTCATTTTTACATTACAAAATCCTTCGTAGATAGGAGAAATGGTATTTGTTTATTTGTAAGTAAGAACATTTTCTATTTTTACAAATATTTTATCATTAGATTTACGAAAAATTATGTTTGTATTACAAAAGAAATTCATGACTAATGAAAAACAATTTCGTGTTATATACGAAATTTTGTATAAAAAGCTTAAAATATTAAAATCTGCAAGGAAATTATTTTGCCTTGCATTTGAAAAATAAGTTTGTAGAATAATATGTAATTCTTGGAACTGAAGTTTGTAATAATCATAAAAAAATATAATTTTAGTGGAATTGTTACAGCCTCTGTATTTCCCATACATTACATTACATATTTTGCACTAAAACTCACGAATCAAACTGGCTATTAAAAGTTGCACAATGACATGAAAAGAAATGGAGGAAAAATTAAAAAATTTAACAAAACAGCAATTTTTATTTTTATATTTCAATATTTTGTTTATTTTTGGAAATTTCCAAGTTTATAAAAATGTTTTATTTTCTTCTAAATTCAATAAAATAAACGAAAAATATGGTACTATATATAATTTTTGTAACACAACGAAACTCGTATAATTACGAAATATGTTTCCTTGCACCAGCTAAACTTTTCGTAAAATTTACAAAATTTTCGTTTATTGCACAAATATTAAAAAACTAAACTTTTTTTCATATTTTCAAGCATGAAATATTTTGTATGTAGCATATATTACCAAGATAACCACAAAGATATTAAAAATTGTGTTTGCTTATACATATGTGCCGGCTATACATATTATGAACATCTCAATAGGAGGGTGTATTATCAATTATGACTTTTGAACTAGAACTTAAAATGCAAAAAAAAAATAAATAAAATAAAATTAGTTTTAAATTTATAATTTGAAATTTCTTTATGCATGCTGAAAATTTTTAAATCAAATTATGTAATTTTTAATAAAATACTGCATTACTTTGATTGCAATACGAGTATGCTCTTTGCTTCTTATTTTTCGGAAAACAATAGAAGTAAAAAAAATTTTTGGTGTTATTTTGCTTGCAACTGCCCACTGCACACTTCATATTTAAGTATGTATTGTTTTTAACTACAGGACTGCCAACTTTTACGCAAGTAATGTTTTCTCATACTTTTCTTGCCAAGTTCGGTAAAATGGGAAGACGAAAATTAATCCTGCTTTCATACTCTTTTGTATTCAGACTTTCTATGATTTTATCGGTAATTATGTAATTAAATTCTATGCATTTGCAAATTATGGCCAGTGGATTCTTAACGAGTTTCAGTTTCTACTACATATGTATTATGGTTAGAGTGTAAAGTATTATTAACCAATTTTTGCCATGGAAAATGTCAAATTCCACTCATACAAATGCGTATTTTGAGCAATTTGAAGTTACAAAGCAAACAATATTATGAATTTTCAAGTATTTTTTTATTAAAAATTTGGAAGTCTTATAAGTTTGTAAAGCACAATGTTATTATTTTACTCAAAAGTATTGCAATATTAAACCTAAAATCCAAGGGTAAATTCAAGAAAAACCATATTTTTTTATTACGCACATATGAACTTGCAAAAGTTAAAAAGTGATGTAGATTTTTGTCCTCAATTTATTGCCAAACTTAATACAAGAAGAACGGTTTCACATTACATGTGTAAAAGTTGGCAATCCTGGCTTAAAATTATTAAGAGATAAGTATAGAGTGCATGGCGTCGTCCGTCTGCAATTTTCTTGGGTTGGTTTAATCTCATATTCTATTCAGTGTTGCCGGAATCCCAATTCTGTTTTACAGGGATAAAACTTCCAACTAATCCAATTTTTAAATATTAATAAACAAAATTTTTTGTAATTATATTTACGGTGCTCTATTCCTATATACATATGTACATAAGTATGTACATTACTTGTAGGTATATACATATATAAATCACGATAGCAGTGATTTTTGACAAATAACACCTTGCAGCTTTAGTATCTGAAGTAAAAAACAAGCAAATCGCTCAATGATTACTGAAAATTGCATTAAAAATTGGATTGAGTTCGAAAACTATTTCTTTGCATTGTCTAGTGAGAAAAAAAACTTCTTGCTTGAATGGAACAGCACAAAACTCGTCCTTTGCAGCCATAACAACCCTAATGTGCACCTTTTATTGCTTTGTGTAGTTGTAGTACTTTCCGTTGCCGATAAATTTAAAAAATTCTAAAAAAATAATTGCTGGGTGGAGCACTATTGCTTAAGAGTAGGTCCCAAAGGTATTAGAAAAATATTATAAATTATTAAAACCGGAAAAAAACATAGTGTTAATTTTGGTGTAGATTTGCGAGAAATAGAAAATTTAAATTTTTAATCTTATGTTTTATAAAGCATCATAGTAATAATAAAAATAATATTGATCCATTCTGCTCTTTAACGCCCTTAGACCGAGAAGTAGAACAAACTAAAACAATTTGCCAGGAACACAACTTGCTACTTGAAGAAAATTTAATTCCAAAACACTGCAATAAGTGCGTAGTTTAAAAACTCGCTCCTGCTACACATGTTTTAAGCTGCTGTACATATGTTTTAAGTAAAATATTTTTTCTTCTGCAAAAATTTACTATGTTTCTATCCAACAAAATAACGAAAGGACATAAACTGTATATGCCACACCTACTTTATTAAACGTTTTTTAACGTTGCATGTAGCGAGTTTTGAAATTCAATTCTACGTACCGATATGTATAAGATAAACAATTATTCAAATATATAATAAACATGTACATATAATAACTTTTGGACGTCATTCTCCCAATGATCTATCTTACTGTCAATATTATTTAAAGAATCAAAAGAAAATGAAAAAAAGTTATGACCCTAATGTACATGCAATAAAAGTGGCGTAAAGTAACATATAAGTTTTTATAGAAATTAGTTTAAGAAATCCCTGTAAAAGGTTAATATAAATGTATTAATATTTCAAAATATTAAAAAAATGCAAAATTGTATAAAAATAAAAAATTTGAAAACTTAACAATTCTACTTATGTGGAAGTGTAATTTATGAAATTTTGATGAGCCTGTGGAAGATTTTATGCCATCAGTTAAAGGTTTGCCACACGTTTAGTTCCATACTTAAGTGTTCGACTTTACTAATTCAGCGAAACATTAATTTTTGATTTACATGTATTTAATATAAATGACAAACAAAATACCTTTTATATAATATTTCAATTTAACACGAAATGTGAACAAAATATGTATGCAACTTGATTATCAAAAGTGTAAACTGGAAAATTCTTTCCACTGAATAATTCGAGGATACAATAATGTTGGAGCGAAATTATATTAAAATTACATAAGATATTTATATATAATTCAAATATAGTTGAGGAAAAATAGGTTTGTTCCATTTATAGATAACATCGCAGAAGTCGGCAACACTGATGTTTTAATGTGTGCTGCTTTATACTCTCAATAATTTTCTCACCTAGTTACTTCCCTCCCAACGAAAACAAATTTTTTTTTTTAAATTGTACATCTTTATATGAACATACATTCATGCATGCATGAATGGATGTACATATATTTACAGTCTTTGCTTATGAAGCACTAACACTTTGACAAAGAACACTAAAATATAGTGTATTTACACATAGTTTTACACAAAAATTTTAATTTCAATGCTATAAGCCGTCAAGCAGAGTGCTTTATAAGGTATATTACTTGAGTTGAAAAATCATTGTGATTCTTATCGTGTAGTGTATATGTAAACATACACAAAGTAGATAGATGTCATATCTTACCCCGTGTAAATTACATTAAATAATGTACAGTTTCTTTTCGTACACTGGTTAGAACACACACTTGCATAACATGTACACATATATACATACATAGCATGGTTACTGAATTGTTTCTTTGCATAGATTTTCACTCTATTTATGTACATAATATTTATTACTCAAGGTATTCTCATAATCTCACTACACATCTCTTTTAAATTGTTATCATACTACACATGAACATATACATACATACACACAAGCCAACGCATTCGTTCTTTCAACAGACTATTTCTTTATGTATATACTCTCAGTCATAAACCGGCTGCGCACAAGCAGAATAACGGGACACCAAATGAATATACATTTAGGGCCATTATTACAACTTAAAGATAGTTAAAAGTAGGATTTTATCGGACGTATAAAAACTTTATCATTTGCAAAATTTTACCTTAACCTTAAGTGAGCGATAAATTACAGGCAAGTTTATCCTACCTGGTAAGTTAAAACCAATTTGCAATAATGGAAAGCTTTTGATACGTCCGATAAAATCCTACTTTTAACTATTTTTAAGTTGTAATAATCGCCCTTAACATAGTATTTTATAAAGATGTATATGTTCTAGACGACTTTTGCGATTTGACAAAAGTCAAGTAAGGTATTGTAAAAGTAATTTAAATTCATTCGGATAATAAACTTTGAATAATAAACAACAGCGCTCTATTTATTTGGAAAAATAAAATATAATTTAAAATAAAATTGTCAGGACGTAGACAGACCTTCGTGGACTTCTACGAACGGCAATTAAACTGAGGACGAACACCGGCGAGCTAATTCTGCCCTATTCGAACCAGTTGATAAAAAAATAAAATAATAATAAATAAAATTAATCCCTTAACAAGGCATCCCGCCCTGTTACAAAACTCAATAAATTTACGAAAAGAATGCTACATAAAAATATCTCCTTTTAAAAATTCATGTTTATTTTTTTACATATTGAATAAGAGAAACCTTAACTGCAATTATGTTAATAAAATTATAAAACAAAAGAATATTTTATGAAATTTTTAAAAAATAATGAAAAAATCGCTTATATTTCAGGTCACAGAAGTATTTTGCTTTTTGAATTTTTTATACAGATTTTTCATTATTATAGCAGCAAACTATATTTTAATGTTTTGTGTGATATACATCATTAGAAATGATTCTACTAAATTTCGGAAATTTCGAGGTATTTTTTTAAGCACACTTTTGATAAAATACTATTTTCTTGGATTTTTCTCTCGATTTTTCTATACGACTTATGTCGAGACTTTGTGGTTTTATTGGCAGATGTTTGGTAGTATATAAGAGCCATAATTTAATGTCCAGGGCTATATGTTTTGGGTCGTTGTAATGTTGGAAGTAATATCCATTGATATACGGACCCATTTGTTCAGCACTGGCATGTAGATTTTCTCTAAGAATGGACAATTATAGATGTTTATCCATTGTGCTTTATATAAACAACAAATTTCCCACTCCTATTGCCGACGTTCAGCCCCACACCATGAGACAACCACCACGATGTTTTACTGTTGGCCTTATATTCTTAATATTTAGTGATTTATTTGGCTTGCGCCGCACCATACATTATTTATATCACCCAAAAATTATGCACTTACTTTTGTCACTAAATATTATCGTTTTCCCGAAATCAAAAATCTGAAATTTATGTAGTTCAGCAATTGACTAACGATTCTGGCTATTAACTTCAGAAATCAATTTTTTTTGTAGCTACGCTACCGTTAGTATTGTTGGCTTTTAGAATCCTACTGATGGACTTGCCACTTAGGTATGTCCGTAGTATCCCCTTTAGCATTTTTTTAAGACTCGGCGCACATAAATGGTGGTTTCCCCTAGTTTCTTTAATAGTTTGTCGTGCGTTTCTTACCGTTAACAACTTTGCTCGACTTTTTCATGGAATATTTTCAATTTAACTGCGCTCTTTTACACGTTTAATTGCATTTTCTATTGTTTTCTACATCGACCAAACATATCCCAAATATATTTGACTGATTTGCCCTATTATACAGATATAAAATGATCTTATTCGTAGATCAATTTAATTCCTTTACTTTTAACGATTTTTTTTTAAAGTTCACGTGTTGCACTCAATAAGAAAATATTGGAACCAATTATAAACAAAAACGCATAATAATTATTATTGCAAACGAAAAGCAAAAAACACCCATGTGACAACAGAAATATTTAAAAAATAACGGGAACGTTGAAAGAAGCAAAATACTTTTGTAAAGTTGTAATTTCGTAGTTGACACAAGAAAAAGCAACAAAAGTATAACAGTTAAATTCAAAGTTGTTGTTTTTTGAGTATTTTCTATTCTATAGGCTTTGCTTGCTCAGTTATAAAATAAATAAATTTAACATGTTGCCTCAATTTCTTATTTTTAATAAATTTATTTAATCATTTTGCTAAAAAAATGTATGCAATATATTTCTGAGAGTAACTGTATGTATATTAAATTATTTCATACATATACATACATATAGACAAAATAAAACTAAAAAATAAACAAACAAAAATTGCAATGCAAATATATGGCCTTGAGTGCCAACTTTGAGGGCCGGATGCACCCCCTAAAACACAACTTATCGCTATGAAATTTTTGTGTTTTTTTTTACACAAAACTGAGCCGATTTAGGGGTGAGAGTAGAAGAAATAAAAAAAATAATGGCCACCCTAATGTACATATCGTGCCATAACCGCCAAAAATGCTAAAGCGACATCATTTTTTACGATGCATGAGGTCAGAACTTTTGGCTGAGATCAAGAAATTCTTGTGTTAATTTGGTCCCTAAACACGAATATCGGCTTTATTTTCAAGAAAACTTATCGGTTTTCGTGAAAAATTGAAAAAGCACCTTTTGAAAAATTTAAAAGGAGAAAAAAAAACTATTTAAAAATTAAATTGGGTAAAATTTTATTAAAATTCGTTAAAATAGTATCCCATATACATATTGATACTAATCTCCACAAAAATGACACACATATTGTTTATTTATTCCATTTTGAAACTTTCTTCACAAACTATTTTTGTTCAAAAATTTCATACGTCCACTTTGGTAGCTTGCTGATGATATAAACAAATAAAAGCTTAAATGGCATTTCAAAAAAAAACTTATACATCATTCTTTGTTTTAAAGTGTTCTTTATGGAGTTTCAGTTACATCTATATATATAAAAATCAATTGCTATTTTTATTCTGACTAAAACTCGAGAACGGCTGAACGGATTTATCTCATCTTGGTCTTGAAATGTTCGTGAAGATCTAGGGAAGGTTTAAAAGGTGAGAAAAATTCGAATAATTGCCGGGAAAACCCTAAAAACAGTCCCTTTCTTTTTCCCATATAAACGATTTCTAAATAAAATGTAGAGTCAATTTGAACTTTATTGCTATTCAAACTTAATTTTAGCTAACTTCAGTTGTTAATCTATTAAATTATTTTGTTTTATATAGATTGATATATATTCACCCTTATCGGGAATAAAAGTTCACGTGAAAAGTGTTCCCTTTCCCTAAAATTGTGATCGCCAATGTTTGCGTTGTTGTATACTATTTTCTTATTTTGTTCACCATTTTTTTATTCACGGGAAATATTTCACGTGAAAAAACTGTTCGCCTTTTATTTCCGATTAGGGTGATTAAGTTTTGTCACAAATTAAATTTTGGCTTAAATCTAGTTTAGGTTCACCTCCCAAAAATGAAAAAAAGTATCCTATCCTATAGTAAATTAAAAAAATAAAAAAAAAATCAAATGAAAATATTGGCGGCGAGGCTTAGTTTCTGAGTTATGGGCGTCTGAAATTCTAGTACAATATTGTGATTATACGGTGTTTTCCAACGAATATGACCAATATTGATATCATCTTAAAGCTTTTGAGAATACGTTTCATGATATGGTAAAAATAGACTATTTTATGCAGGAAAACGCTATTAAGCAGGAAAACTTTGCAAGGCAGAAAATATTTTTTAGGCTGCTCCGTCTCGGGAAACACCATGGTGGAGAAAGTGCTTAAGCCCGGCCGAAGGCCGGCAATGCAAGAAAACGTTATTAGGCAAGAAAACTTTTCAAGACAGAAAATCTTTACTAGGCTGCGCCGTCTCGGGATGCACCATGGTGGAGAAAATCCTTAAGCCCGGCCGAAGGCCGGCAATGCAAGAAAACGTAATTAGGCAAGAAAACTTTTGAAATTTATTTGCTGGTGGTTCAGCGTTGTCTATATATTTCATTGTTGCTGTAACAAATCATCAGTAGACTTCAACCACACATTTTGAATAGTCACAAACCTCTTATCTTATGCACAGACTTTCAAGAACTATTTGAGAATTCACAAATAATAATATTTTTTGAAAATCACAAAAGAAAAATAAGCGAAGCAGTTGTTAGACATTGGAAATAACAAAGTTGCAGTGGACACCTCGACCGGATTTATCATATTGCCAACAGATTTCTGACACATCACAGACTCAAAAGAGGAGCTTATTCAGCGTGTTTTCCCAGATATAGCGCAAAAGTTAAATAACCATAATTGGCTGTGTGAGCGAGCAATATTGGCTGCAAAAAAATAAAGATGTCGAGGATCTCAATGCGACCATTCCGAATTTTCTTCCAGGAAAGTTGGTTTCCTTCAAATCAGTCGACACCGTTATGAACCAGGATGACGTAGTCAACTATCCCACGGAGTTTTTAAATTCACTGGAATTGACTGGATTACCACCTTACAATTTGCAGTTAAAAGTTGGTTCAGTTGTCATCATGCTGCGTAACATTAATCAACCTCGACTGTGCAATGGAACAAGACTGGCTGTGAAAAAGCTGGTGAGTAACGTCATTGAGGCAACAATCATAAAAGGAAAATACAAAGGAGAGGATGTCTTGATCCCGCGGATACCGATGATTCCAACGGATTTACCATTCGATTTTTAAACGCTTACAATATCCAGTACGTCTGGCCTTTGCGATGACCATAAATAGATCGCAAGGACCCCCGTTAGAAGTTTGCGGAATGAACTTGGAGTTTCCCTATTTCGCGCATGGACAATTATACGTCGCGTGTTCGCGGCTCGGAAAACCGTCTTCTTTGTTTATTTACGAGCCACAAAACAAAACAAATAACAAAAATTAAAAATTTTAAAAACCCCCGACTTTTTTCAGAAAAGATGTTATATCTTCTAAACGGCTGGACCGATTATCTTCATGGCTAAGAACCCTCTCGATCAAGTCATCTTTCAAACAGAAAAAACTAAATGAAAATCGGTCCAGCCGTTTGGCCTCTACGTGGACACGGACAGGCACACAGATACACAGACACACACTACAAACTTATAACACCCCTTTTTTAGTCGGGGGTTAAAAATATAGTTTATGAGAAAGCTTTAAATTGATTAACAGACTGTATCATAACAGTGTGTGCCTGTCAATATCAAATTTAAACCTTATAAATAGCCAGTATTTCAGGAAAACTCTGTGATGAATTGTTATTGTCTTTTGAAAATTTTCATAAACTCCATCATACCAGCATTGTATTTTTTCGTAGATCGCACGACTTTGTATGATAGTGTATCACGGCCTTTAAAGATTGTTTTATACAAAAGTTTAGGTCTTTTATTTATCAACTGATGCCGTACGAAATCTGGCGGGTCAGCTAGTTTGTTATATATATATTTTTTTAATAAGTAGTGTACCATTTATGGTACGGTATGCATTTAAGGATTAAGCCTTTCGGCGGTTATGGCAATCCATTTATTCTGTAATTCGTTAAAGCTAAATATCGATCGCAAAAATGCTAAACAAATGCAAATTTAAACATTTTTGGCTTTAACATAAAACACTAAAATTTCGGCGGACTAAATTTTTAAGCAAGTGCCTTATTTAGCAATACACGTTTAAAAATTGCATTCTTAGCGGAAAATGTATAAATAAAGGGGGCAAAACACACTAGCGGAATTTACTGTTGGTATTAAATTTAAAACCCTTTTAAATGTACTACGATTTTAATCGTCCAAGCGTGAGCGATTTTTTCTTCTGTATTATAAATAAATTCAGTAAGTGCGACTATGACTCGCGCACATAGGGTTCCGTACGAACACTAGATATGTAATTTAATACAAACTTCATCCTATATAATATATAGTTTTGGCATTTTTTTCGTTTTTGGGGTCTTTTCGGTTTTTTTGTTTTGTCGTTTTTTGCGTTTTTTCGGTTTTTGGCGATTTTTTTAAGTTTTGGCTCTTTTTTAGTTTACACTTTATTTTCTTGTTTTGGCGATTTTTTCGGTTTTTTGGCGTGTTTTCATTTTGGCGTTTTTTTTATTTTTGGCGATTTTTTTTAATTTTTGCGATTTTTTGTTTATTTAATTTTTTTTTAGTTTTAGCGACATTTTCGCGTTTTGGCGATTTTTTTTTAAATTTTTTGTGTTTTTTTTTTCATTTTGGCGTTTTTTTTCATTATGGCGATTTTTTCGAATTTGGCGATTTATTTTAGTGTTAGATTTTTTTTTTAATTTTGGCGATTTTTCTCGTTTTGGCGATTTTTTTTTATTTTCGGCGATTTTTTTTTTTTTTGGTTTGGCGATTTTATAATTTTCGGTTTTTTTAGTTTTACCGTTTTTGAAAATTTCAAGTGTTTGCCTCTTACGGTTTCCAAGATATAGCAAATTGTCAAAATTACATAGTCAAAATTGCATTAACTGATGGACCACCCTTTAATTCATTTTATTTTAAATTTTAGTGTTATTTGTTTTAGTCTGTAAAAAATATACTAATTTTACAAAATTCAAGTTTCAATATACATACATATGTCCATACAATTGTATGTATATTACATGGGATTTTAACATTTTTCATTGCTCGTTTTTGAACACCCTTTAATTTTTAATTCTCATGTATTTGTTGTCGTAGCGGCCAAGGTTCTACATACTCTGTCCAAATTTCAGGTCCGTAGCTTTTACGGTTCCTGAGAAAATACCGTGTGTGTATGCAAACTTTCACTAAAATGGCTTAAGTCAAAAGCTGTGTGTTAACAGCCGTATTAATATAACTTTTTAAAATTTTTTGGTTTTTCAGATTTTTCTAGTTGGTTTCTTACCTAGACCTACTTGTGTATCAAATTTCAGCTCATAAGGGCAACTTTTAATTTTCAATTTTTATGTGCGTAACCATGCCAACTTTTCCAAACTTAAGATTCTTTTCGGCCAGTGTTTATTATTTGTGTCAAGTTTCGTTGCAAACAGATAATAATACATACAGAAATAGTATATCTAAATATGCTGAGCCGTAGAACACGAAAATGAGGTTGAAATTGTATACGCGTGTCAACGCCCACTTTTTTAATGGAAAATGTTTAGGCTTGCCCTATCGCATTATGTATGCCGAATTTCAATAAAATAGCTTCCATTAAGCGCCTTAGACTTGCTTTTTTAATTCTAGCCTTTATGGGCGTAGCCCCGCCCTCCTGGACAAAATTTTTGGATTTTAAATTTTTTGTTTGTTTATTGCCCACCTAGGCTTAGCTCTGTACCAAATTTCAGCTCACTAGCACACATTTTAGTTTTTATGGGCGTAGCCCCGCCCCCTTGGTTAAAATTTTCGGATTTTCAGATTTTTCTAGTTCATTGCTCACCTAGATCTACACGTGTACCAAATCTTAGCTCTCTAGCTATAGCGGAAGTGCTTCATCAATTTGATGAGTTATCAGTGAGTCAGTGAGTATGTCGTAAAATATGCACTTTTTGCACTTTCATATCTCGGGAACCTTTCACTGTAAAACTTTAAAACTTTTCATGTGAGGTTACATGAATTTATTCTAATTATGATTTAAATTTCATAATTTTACGGTCGCGGGGAGGAACAAAGTTATGAGGGGGGTAAAAACAGCTCGAATGGCTTCCTGTAAATATGCACACTGCGTGCATTGGTCGGAACTTGGCCTGGCGCACTGCCGTACGCCTAGATATTATTAGAATATATTTTATTTTTATTCTATTGCTACAACTACTTAAATCCTACATGGTCTTATGGGCTCGATTGAAATCTTATATATAAATACGGCACACATTTTTTTGTCGTACACTTTTAAGTATCTTATCGTCCACCAATATTGGTGAAACATATATGATTTGAAAGGTATTTTTGTGTAGATACCCACGCAGAAAATACAGTCGGGATAACGTTGGCAAAGCGTTTCCTAGGGTGGCTCGAGCGTTGGTAGAACATCACAATTTCTACTTTTGGAGTGTTGTGCCAACACACAAATGATAACCTCATGATGGGTTTGGTCAACTATTTTTTACGTCGTTGGCTAAACACTATGAAAACCACAATATAAGTGCTCTCCCAACATGATTTTTTTGTTAATTGTAATACATTTCCAATACTTCAAATCTAATTGTTTCACAAAAAAACTACTTATGGTACCTAAAAAAGTACCTTTTGAGTTTCAAAGAAAATCATACGATTTAATGAATTAAGCAAATGCTAGACAATTCCGTTTCTTCTTGTTATATGCTGGTGCAATTACTTTAAGAAATCTATAAAGCTGGGATCACACGATTGGCACAATGTACCAATTTTCGTCGGCTCACTGAAATAAATTCAAAAGCAGCAAGGTAAATTTGCATTATGTCTTTACTAATTGAAATATAATTACATAACTGCACTACACTGCACTGGCAATAAAGACATATAGACTTATTCAAGAAATAATTAAGTAATAATGTCATTTTGGCTTATTACCTATGACTTTATTGCGGCGAGCCGACGAAAATTTGTACATTGTGCCGATCGTGTAATCCCAGCTTTAGATGTTGAAATGTACAAATAGTTTTTAATTCTATTTACTTCTTGTCGTATTTTAACGTTAACCAAGTTAGCCATATACGTTTTAGAATTCTTAATATCACTTGTTGAACTTATGCCTCGATATTACGGCCCTAATTCGAAAACTATGAATATATATAATATAATTCATATATATATATATATAATATAATTCATATATATATATATAATATAATTCATATACCAGGGGGTGGATTCTGATTCTGTGATAATGTGAAATAAAAAAACTTTTCAGTTTAAAAATTTTTTTTTAAACGCACTAATAATCCCAAATTACTATTTTACTTATTAAGTAAAATATTTTTTTTTTATTAAAACTACATTGAAATTGATTATTGAGGGGTTTAGCTGGATCCTATGCGCATTTCACTGTTTCTAATGCATATCATCAGGGAACCTTTACCCAAAGTTTCTTAGAACAACTATAGTTATTATGTTATAAACTTTCATTTAAACAAATGAGAAGCTCAACAACAAATAACAAGGTTGAAACAAAAACTCAATAATCAACATGTTTTTTATTTTCTTACCCTCATACCTAAATAAAGGTGGAAGTACATACCACGCGTTACGCGGCAACGCTTTTCTGGCTTTTTAAACGTTTAACGCTATACAAATGGAAAGTTACACAATACGCTTTTGAGGTTTTTTTAGTTGTAAAATTTAAAGCCTATGCCGGCTATTTTTTCGTCTTGCATTTACGTTTTATATTTCTTTAAATATTTAATGCATTTTTTATCCATTGTTTAATAAAAAAAATTAATTTCTAATCATATTTGTGTATGTTAGCTTATGAATCTGGCAACACTAGCTGTCATTTTGTATACAACGCGTGAAAGTTGAAGAATGTTCAACTTTTTGGCGAGGTACGCGCGTCGCGAACTTCTCTATGTAACTTGCCTCATCAAAACACACACTACAACTTTTTGACAGAAGCGTGTATCGCATTAGCGCATTGAACGCGTGTTATGTATTTCCACCTTCACAACCTGCTCATGTTGTGCCAACGGTCGCAAGGTCTGTGGCTTGCTTTATTTAGGTATGAGGGTTACTTTACCATTAATACATTGGCTGACTTTTTTTCAGCTTCAAATTGTATTTGTAAGAGTATGTAAAAAGAAAATAAATGTAAATAACAGCAACAGCTATTTAAGTATAGAGTGTTTCCACACAAGTATTTTTTGATCAGGTGCAGTCAATTTAATAATTAGTTGTTTTTTATGAGAATTGTTAAAATTTAAGTTTAAAATTTTTTTAAACGCACTAATAATCCCAAATTAATATTTTACTTATTAAGTAAAATATTTTTTTTAATTAAAAATACATTGAATTGATTATTGAAAAAACTTCACTTTCATTTTCATAACCATTTTTCATAATACTTTTCACAATTACATAAAATGCGATTCTCGTTGCTATTATGAAAACATTGTTTTATTCCGTTGTGCCTATGAAACTTTTGTTTTTATGCTATTGAAATATGTCATGTAAACAAATAATATTAATTATTATTTATGTAAATATTGCAAGGAACTCGGTATGAGCATAGGTAGGAGTGTTTAAAAGCTTATCGCTACATAATTTAACTTGATATTTTTCTCTTCTTTATTATAGATTGGGTAAAATTTACGCTTCCAATTGCAAGGTCCGTTGTTTGTTCCGAATCATCGTCATAAGCAGAATTCAAGACAAACTTTACGTCAACCCCTAGGAGTTATTACTCGTTTCTTCTTTAGGAATAGGGAAATGTGTTATGCTGTGCGCGTCTCCAGTCGAGCTTAAATATCGAACAGTAGCTGTGCTGAGTAAAGGTTTCCTTTTTATCTTGCCTGTACCCTTTAATGAAGAAAACCTTTGTCTGCCATTAAGTTCTGCAGAAGGCTGGATACGCAAAAATATTTACTCAGCAAATTTGTTATTCGACATACTCAGGAGAGAAACCCCTTTAGTCCGCCGACAGCTTTGAAGGTTGAAATTGTATGAAACTATTGTTTGATATGCTCGTAAAATGTTATGATTTTGCAAAAGGCAAATGATGCCCATCGTGACATCATGGACGTTATTATTTCCTTTTTTAAATGCTACCGCGCACATCTCAAACCACCCCAATTTGTTTCCACATTCTATTATCCTAAATTTTAGCATGACCCAAAGGCATGACCTCTACATATGTACCCCTTGTCACTTTTCTTCTATGAACTTGGCACTCCCTGTCTGCAGACGCATCTGTTGCTTTTTTTTATTAACTGAATTTCGGAGCTTTCGCTTGCAATTTTGACATCCACCCCAAAATAATTCATAAGGTATTATTTTTGGTTATGTACTAAAATTTCGGACTGTTTTGTTTGTTAACAATTTCGACATCTTCTAAATAATTTGCAATCAAAAAAATTTGATTTTCGCTGTTGCGCATGTTTTTTCTAACTTCTCTACTGCTTTTCGCGTAAATATTTTTTGTGTAAAATAATTTATCATATGAAAAGTCTTTTAAGTTTTTTTTTCACGGTTACACTAAACGAGAATCGACCGAGTTATGTAACTGTGAAAAGTTTTGTTCTATTCCCTTTTTTTTCATAATGAAAATGTATTCAAATTCTTTTTATTTTTCACTGAACGAGAATCAGAAATGCTATGATAATGTGAAAAAACTTTTCATATCATTGTTTCACAGAACGATAATCTACCCCCAGCTAATGTAATTGTTAGATATCAACAGAATATATATATATATATATATATACATATATATACTGTACTTGTAATTTAAATACTTTAAATTATAACATCAATTACACATCAGTGAATACTTGTGTGGCAACACTCTATTGTTAAATAGCTGTTGTTGTTATTTACATTTATTTTCTTTTACATACTCTTACGACTACAATTTGAAGCTGAAAAAAAGTCAGCCAATGTACCAATAGTAAAGTAAGAAAATAAAAAAACATTTTGATTATTGAGTTCTTGTTTCAACTTTGTTATTTGTTATGAGCTTCTCATTTGTTTAAATGAAAGTTTATAATATAATAACTCTAGTTGTTCTAAGAAGCTTTGGGTAAAGGTTCCCTGATGATCTGCATTAGCAACAGTGAAATGCGCATAGGATCCAGCTAAACCCCTCAATAATCAATTTCAATGTATTTTTAATAAAAAAATATTTTACTTAATAAGTAAAATATTAATTTGGGATTATTAGTGCGTTTAAAAAATTACAAACTTAAATTGTAACAATTCCCATAAAAAAACACTAATTATTAACTTGACTGCACCCGGTCAGAAAAATACTTGTGTGGCAACACTCTATTGTTAAATAGATGTTGTTGTTATTTACATTTATTTTCTTTTACATACTCTTACGACTACAATTTGAAGCTGAAAAAAAGTCAGCCAATGCAGCAATGGTAAAGTAAGAAAATAAAATACATATTGATTATTGAGTTCTTGTTTCAACTTTGTTATTTGTTATGAGCTTCTCATTTGTTTAAATGAAAGTTTATAATATAATAACTCTAGTTGTTCTAAGAAGCTTTGGGTAAAGGTTCCCTGATGATCTGCATTAGCAACAGTGAAATGCGCATAGGATCCAGCTAAACCCCTCAATAATCAATTTCAATGTATTTTTAATAAAAAAATATTTTAATAAGTAAAATATTAATTTGGGATTATTAGGGCGTTTAAAAAATTTTAAACTTAAATTGTAACAATTCCCATAAAAAACACTAATTAATAATGAACTTTTATTACATTCAGAACTTTTATACAAAACACAAGTCGTGTGTTATTAAATAGCTCCAATAGTAATTAACATAGGAGATTCTTTATGACAATTTTCAGCTTTTGACTTTGAAAATAGTTTGGAGTATCTATATAATTAATAGGCGAACATGTTTTAATCCCTTTTACGGTGGTACCACGTCACCGATTTTAAAAAGATTTATATTGGTTTAAAGGATTTTCCGTACAGATATGCAGAATCTATATTTTATTGAAATCGGTTTAGTATTTTGGGAGCCATAAGCGTTTAAAGTTGCTACTACTACATGCACACATATTACACACGCATTTATTAGCTTACAAGTAAAAAAGAAACAAAACACGATTGTGTGTGTGTTTGTACCCTGTCGGGATTTGAGCTAACTTAAAAGTAACTCATGGTTAATCAGAGACATTTTACATGTTAAACGCTATTCAGTTTTTTAACGTAATGTCCTCAGTACGAGTCAGTACTCACTCACGCTGCGTAAGTTTCAAATAACCACAAGTTAGCTCATTTTGAGTGAGTTATTAGCAGGGAAACAAGAAATATGCTCTAAAAAAGGGTTTTATGCGCATTCAATATGCACTAAAAAATTTAAAATATGCTCTAAAACTCAAAAATATGCCCTTAAAAATAAAAAAATTGGTTTATTTGTCAACGAAAATACATTTTTTATTTAAAAATTCGAAAAAATTTGCATATAAAATAAGATAGAAATAAAATAAACACAAAAAAAAAACAAACAAATAATGAAAAAAGAAAAACTTCCGTTTTTAAAACAATAATTTAGGATTGAAATGCATCTTAAAACAAAATTGCATTTATAAATTTTGACTAAAGCAAATAATACAAAAAAAAAATTTATAGTCTCATAACAATTTAACTCCAATTTCAAAAGAGATCAGGATATCAGAATTAAAACTTTGGAACTGTGTTTTGGATAAATAAGCCAATATATTTTCTTTAAATATAATTGCAATAAACAACAAAAAATCGTTGCATGTCACATCTCAGTAAATTTTTATATATTGACAATCTTGCTTCAACGTCTACTGATGTAATCGACGCAAAGTCCGTCACAACTACCTAACCCAAATATTTATTTAAACTAACGTCCATATACTACATGGAAAATTAAAAATGAGATTGAAATGGCGAAAACTACAAATAAAAATTTTGACCAACAGATAAGCTTGTAAGCAAATAAAAAAAAAAATATCAAAATGTGCCCTAAAAGCGTAAATTATGTTCAAATAGTTAGAAAATATGCTAAAAATATGCGTTTACGACTGCGAAAACATGCTTTAAAGGGTAAAATATGCAAAAAAAATACGCACTAACAAATCGATGCCAAAATTCATAAAAAGTTCTGAAACGGATAAATATCTTGACCTCGCATTAATACGTCACACAAGAAAAAAACATGCAATTGCATATTTGCGGTTTCCCTGGTTATTAGTTAGCTGCGAACTGACTAACTAATGGTTTGCCCATTATTACTTAGTTTGTGGCGCATCAAAAAAGAAGAAAAAAATGCCCTTCCTTAGTTAACCACTATTTTTAACTTACTAATGATTAACATTTTAAGTCAACTTAAATTTTAAACAATTTCAAATTTTTTTTTTTTTAAACGAGAATGGGTATCGAACCGTGATTACTTTGTTTGTCAGCTATCATTCTTAACACTTTACTATTGCGCCATATAAAGTAAGGACGGCACAGAGTTTACATAAACATAAATTTTATGCTGACAGCTTCACAATAAACTTGTGCATCAGCTTTGAGTTAGCTAAAAGTTAGTTCAAAACTTATCGAGATGTTAGTTGTACAAAAACAACTCACTAATCTCAGCATCAGTTTTGAGTTAGCTTAAAGTTAGCTCAATACTTATCGGGAAGAAGACAGTTATACAAAAATCTATTGACTCACATCTGTATCATTTATGAATTAGTTCAGAAGCTAGTTGCAAATGAGATAGCAAAAAGTCGCCTATATTTTGAGCTAGCTAATAAAAATCCGACAGGGTATCATTTCCCTTGATCTAACAATTTTTTTTTGCATACATATTTTTTGTTGTATGAGAGCCATAATACTTAATATCGCAAATTCAAAGGAAATTGCACATTTTCCATACTAAGTTTTTCAAATACCCAGCAAAAAAAGACATGCAAAAGAAAGAGTTAATGCATGGGTTCTACTGCAAACGCATTGGTTCAACTTAGGTGCAGAACGCATGATTTTAACACAGGCATGTCATTGTAGTGCATGGGTTCACATTTAGCAAAACTGCTCATCATTCAAATGAGTGCTTAGAACCCATGATTCGATGACGTTTCTTTTTAAGTAAATACAAAACGAGCAAACATTTTTTTTTTTTGCAGCCAGGATACGAACAGTGCTGTTCTGACTGTTAAGGCATACTCTCTACCACTGAACTATTGCACTCTTGTTATTTGTTGGAAATAAAACTTGTTTTGTGAAAATGTGTCAATGTGATGATTTAATTCCGTTTTTGCATGCCTTTTTGCTGGATATTAATTTCAATGTATGCATGCGTTCGTCGCATGCGTTTTTAATGAGTTAAGAAACTAAAGCATTATTTACGATTTGCGAAGCCATTCAGAATGCATTCAGAAAAACAAATGCTCAAGAAATCGTGAAACACTGGCTGACTTCATAAATGCAGCTTGCAAGGCAACACTTAAATGTGCAGTGTTCATAAATACAGCAAAGTTATTTTTGGGAATGCCACGAAATTTGTGCATTGTTTTCATTTATGATTCATTTTTCCTTGGTATATTTTTTTTATCATTATAAGCCAATTCGAAAGCAGTTTTGAAAAGATCAACGCGTGTTTGCTGAACATTCATTAAAAAATTAATTTTACAAAATTTATACTTAATGAAATAACTAAACAACTTTTCGCGTTCATAAATGAACTAAAATGTATTTCATTGATTGTCAAAATATTATTGCCATGAAGTATAGCTTTGCCTTGTAAATTAATTTTTTTGCAATGTTGGATTGCAACCTGCATTTATGAAGCCAGCCACTACTTCATTTTAAACGCGTTCATTTATTTTTTGCTGGGATAATATACCATTAGTATTTCTTCTTGTTAGAAATAGAATATATTCATTGCGACAGTTGAATCGAAAACACTAGTGAACCATGATTACATTCCTTTATAAACACAACCGTACATGTATTCATTGTTTTAAAGGCATGCATATTAATAACTAAAAGCATATTAAATATCATTTGAATGTGCAGCGGACAGAATACACTTGACAATTTCTTTTATGCTTATGCCGCCAGCCGCTATATTAATACTAGCTACGCCCGATGTGCTTCGCTACCCTCATCGTGTTATCGAATGATGTAAATATTTTGTAAATAAACCGAAAACTCGACTTTTTTAATGCAACATTTCGAAAGTTTTAAAATTTTGATATTGGATCATTATTAACAAATTTTTTGTAAATATCTTCGGAACTACATAACCGATTTCAGAGTTTTATATCTCGTTCTGAAAAACATGACAACAGCTTACACAAAAAAAAAAAAAAAATAAATAAAAAATAAAATAAAAAAACAAAATATAAAATAATAAATAAATATATATATATATATATATATATATATATATATATATGTGTGTATATATGTATATATATATAATAAATTTATTTATATCATAAATTTTTGGCTAGCGCCTAAAATTTATGATGGACTGGTAAACTGTATGTTAAGTAGGCATAAAAATAGAAATAAGATATTGAGTGCATTTTAGCAAATCACTCATTTATGCAATCTAGGTTATTCTCATAAGTAGTATATTTTTTAAAATAAATAAAAATAGAATTTATAATTTTTACATGGCGATCCTGCCAGTATTCAAAAAACCTTACAAATTCGCGACCTTAGAGCGCAAATAAAAAGAGAAGTACACAAATAAAAAAGGACTTCCTAAAATATTTATGGGTCCTGGTAGACCAGCCAAAACGCTCTGCCAGACGAAAAAAGAAGTCCGCCTGGCCTAAAGGCACCCGCTGAAACCAACAACAAAAACATCACAAAATATTTCTTTTCGTCAAATGAATAAACAAGATACAAAGGTGGGTCCACAACCCCAGACTATACAGGAATACCAAAAAAGAAACAAAAAAAAATAAGAAGGAAGAAAACATAAAAATCCCGAAGACATCAAAGCCAAAGAGGAGAGGAGGATATCTCTGCAGGTTGAAAAGAGAAAAAGCACTGTTGCTACGAGAAGTCAACAGAGATCCCCCACCAACATGGTCTGACTCAACCAAAATGTGGGTGCGAATAGAAACACTAAGTAAGTTAATAAAACAAAAAACTAACAAAGAAGTGCACTAATTGCGGCGCACTCGAAAAACTTTTTTTTTCTACGCCTTCTAACTATTTTTTTTCTTCTCAAGAAAAATTTATATAAAATATTATTAAAATTTTATAAAAAAAAATTGTAATGCTTATACTATTAATTAAATTTTAATATAAAAATATCTTGTTATGAATAAGGATATATATATATATATATATATATTTATATATATATATATATAGGGTGTTTTTTTGAGGGGTATAGAACTTTGAATTGAAATAAAACACAAGAAAATCGTTTTAATGTCCATCAATTTGGCTTTATTGGAAGGATAATTTTATGCCATTAATGTTTAAATATGATTTCGGGCATGTGGCCGCCGCGGCTGGCTCGAATAAAGCTAATTCTACAGGTCCAATTTTCAACCACTTTTTCGAGCATATGGGGCCGTATGTTGGCAATAACGCCACGAATGTTGGCTTCCAAGTCCCCTAACGTTTCTGGTTTGTTGGCGTAGACGAGCGACTTCACATATCCTCAAAGAAAATAATCCAATGGTGTCAAATCACACGATCTTGGTGGCCAATTGACAGGTCCATTTCGCGAAATTATGCGCGCATCGAATGTTTCCTTCAATAAATCGATTGTGACGTGCGCTGTGTGGCATGTAGCGCCGTCTTGTTGGAACCACAACTCATCCACATTCATGCCATCCAATTCGGGAACAAAATAGTCGGTTAGTCGGCTCCAATTGCTGTGCACGGTGGCGAATCGATTCATTCGGGTCCTCTTCAACACTTTGCTCTACAGCGGCAATTGTTTCTTCAGTGCGCACTGTTCGACGTCTCTGCGGATGCGTATTATCACATAGAGTAAACGTAGTGCGAAAACGATCCATGGTTAACCGAATTAATTGCTCTAATGGACGATTATGTCGACCATAAAATGGACGGAGCTTGCGGTAAACTTCGCGAACTGAACCATTATTTTCGAAATAAATTTGCACGATTTGCAAGAGTTGTTCTTTTGTCAACCTGTTCATGATAAAATGGCAAACCAAACTAAATATTAATCACTTGACAGCTGACAAAATGGCCGCCAGTTAAAAAAGTGATGCCAACTTAAAGTTCTATACCTCAATAAAAAACACCCTTTACATATATACAAATAAAACAATCATTAATAATATATCTATTTTGTAATTAATTTTGTAAGGACCTAATTTTTTTTAAATGAATAGAAGAAAGTTGAAGCCTAAACACCCAATAAGATGGGATTCTAAGGAAATTTTAGAAATTCCTAACGAGGAAGAAAAAATGGATAAAGTAATCAGTTTTTAACAGATTTGTGGAAACTTTTGGGAATAGAAGGAACTCCCAATAAGGAAGACGTAATTAATGAGACACACATAGAATTAAAATTTTTCCTAATGAAGAAAAAAATTTTTAAAAGAAGACTTATCGAATGCCTTGCTGAAATCCGTATAGATTGTGTCGGTTTGCATGCCTTTGTAAAACGAAGATACTACATTTGTTGTAAATTCTAATAAATTTGTAACTGTTGATCGGCCATTTCTAAACCCGTGTTGGTGAGGTGAAAGTAATGATGATATTTGATGGGATAGTATATCAGTTACTATTTTTTCAAATAGCTTAGGTATAGCGCTCAATTTAGCTATGCCTCTGTAGTTAGCTATGTTAGATCTGCTGCCAGATTTGAATATAGGTATAATAAATTATTTTTTCCAGATATTTGGGAAGTAGCCATTGGAAAGAGATATGTTGAATAAGTAAGTTAAGGGCATAATTAACGATTGCGAAGATTTAATAAGCACACAGTTTGGAACTCTATCAGGGCCGACTTTGTCGGAACTTTTCAATGTTTTTATTGCATTCATAACAGTAGAACATAGTTCATTTAATGTAGTTTTACAGGCCTATAAATATAAAAAAGTCTCAAGTCAGTCACAACTTTTGTTAAGATAAGATAAGTGTTCGTTTAGTGTATAACTATTCCATATGCGGTAGTTTTTGGGTTAGTCCCTAGAATATCGCAATATTAAATCGACCAGCTTTATTCATATATTTGGAGTAGTTTTGGAGTACTCCTACTCCTCTTTGCACTAGCCCTTACATGCATGTATGGACTAGTCGCATCATTTGCACAGAATGAATCCCTATTTCCCTTGTTAACGGAAGCCCGCGTAAACGCCTGGACCACATATCCTTTTTTTGTTTGTTTATTATTGTCTAGAGAAGAATGATATGAAAGAAAAAAATTGAGAAAGTAGTGCGGAACAGAATAAATTGCGAAAAATTTTTACATGCTGTCTGTTCTAGATAAGATTGCACTAAATACAATTTAAAGCCTACTCAGTATAAATATAAGGGTAAAATCTGGGAGCACAGTTTGCTCTTCGATTGTTAGTGGAAATTGTAAATCACTCCCAAAATGCGCTATTAGCATAAATGTACATCCCTTCTGCCATTTCTAAATTAGTTTCTCCTATTTTAATATTTTATATGAATTATTTTATTTTAAAATGCCTGTCACAATTCCTATGACTGTCTACATTCCTACTATTTATTTTAAAAATGTATGTTGATAAAATTTGATTTTGAGAATCCGAAATTTTAGTCTTTAGTCACAATGTTAAAGTTATGACTATTTTTCAGTCACAACACTTTCTGTGATTAGTCATGTTAAGTTGTTGTGGAAAATTTTTCTTTAAAATTTTTAATATTTCTGATTTTCTTTGTGAATTTTTGCCTAAATTTTCTTTGATAATATCATAATCAGAGATGTTTTCGGTTTATATGCTATAGTATTTTCACACTGAAAGTTAAAACCGGGTTTTAACGTTAAAACCACAAACAGCTGATTTTGCTTTCACACTGCAAGTTTGTTAAATTCAGTTTTTAACTCACAGGCTGTCTAATAACTTTGCTCAAAATAAAATAAATCTCCTGCCGAAATGTGTGTATTTGTTGTTGCAATTTTTTTTTAATAACACTTGTTGGACATACTGTTCAACTGTTTTTGTTTATATGAAAAACTGAGATATTTCACAATGCGCTCTAAAATGGAAATTATTTTATATTTTGTAAATAAAATTTATTTTACTTATGGAACTTCTTATACAGAATGAAGAAGTGCTTGGAAATATTGTTAATAATATAAAAATGCACAAATACATTATAAGATAAAACTTTTTTATAGGCAGCTGAATGTCAGCCATATTGTCTATATTCACTTTCCACAGTTCAATTTAAAATATTTTCGTTGTTTTCCTTCCAAAAAACTCTTTTTTTCCCATAATTTTTTGATTATTGTTGCTGCTGTATTAATTTTTAAGTTGAAAATTTTTCAGGCGCCATCTATTGTTATTCACTGGCATTCCATTACCAGCTGCTGTCGGTCATTTCAACTTGGCAGCACTGAATTTATCACAGCGAAAACAAGGTTGCATTTCATAAAACCAACTTAAACCCAATTCAAAAATGGTTTTAATTTTGTTTTAACAAAAACAATTTGTATGGTAAATCCAGGTTTTAACAGTTGGTTTTAACGTTAAAATCAACTTTTATGAAAACCATGTCAGTGTGAAAACACTATTAGTTTGTTTCATTTTAGTAATGATGTTATTAGTGTTTAGAATACGAATAAATGCTTTGTCAGATTTAACTAATGTATTTGGAGGTATATTTAAATTCATTGCAGTTATTCGTAATCGGTATATCTATTGCATGTGGTATATTAAATGGTCTAAGGATAAAGTAATCATTATCTTGGTTGAAATCCAATATATAATTATAACGTTTCATAAAGTCCATGCCAATGATTCCATCGCATGGTATTGGAAAATTATTATCTACAACTTGCAAATAATGTGGTATAAAAAATTTTTTGTGATAAAGGAATATTACCAGACGATAGTAAGTATTCAATAATCAATACTATCCAACACCAACTGACGGAGATAGTGCAAAAAGATTCATAGCTTTTTGCAACTGCTATCGAAGATTTATTAAAAATTTTTCTGAACACTCCAGATTTTAACAAAATTATCCAAGAAAAATACACCCTTTGAATGGACGAAAGATTGTGATTTTGCATTTAAATATCTCAAAAAGGCATTAATGAGTCCAACCTTACTACAGTATCCTGATTTCCCCAAGGAATTTTGTATTACAACAGATGCAAGCAAACATGCATGTGGAGCGGTTTTAACACAAGAATACGAAGATAAACATTTACCTATTGCTTATGCATCCAAAACATTCACAAAGGGAGAAAGTAGCAAATCAACCATTGAGCAAGAATTAACTGCAATCCATTGGGCAATTACCCACTTCAGACCATATATATATGGAAAACATTCTCTTGTCCGTACTGATCATAGACCACTTTCTTATTTGCTTTCAATGAAAAACCCAAGCTCCAAGTTGACAAGAATTAGACTCGATTTAGAAGAATATCGGCCTTATGCAAAAAAAATATATTACTTTAGCTTTACAGTTCATAGTAATTGTCAAGCACTTTAAGGCTAACATAGCTTTGTTAAGAAATTGTATTCAAAAGACAACTTTAATTATTTTGTGATTTAATAATAAATACTGGTAACACCACCGTGTCCAACAACCAATTCACAGCTTATGATGTACAAAATCGAACACAATTTTATTCGAGTATTCAAAAAATTTTTTATTTTATTAAATAACTTCTTATGATCTTGAAGTAAATCAACCTAATTTAAAAAATATGAGCTTCTGACATGGTAGGAAAACAGATAAACATTTCTATGAGGTAAAAACAAAAAAAAATATGATGAACAAAGAAGAATTATCACAATTTCTTTTATTCGAATGAAATGAGTACTCGAATATCCAGCTGTTTTCAATTCGTTTTGATTGTATGTACATCACTAAAACATTTTTGTATATTTGAATTCATTTTAATATTTTTTTTATGGATTTTGCTATGTATTTCGAATCAGTTGGATAATTTAATGATGTTTTCCATTACATGAGAGAAATAATAAATTGAAGCTAAAAGCTAGCACTTCTAGCTTCATTTTCAGATGTAACATGAATCAATATGTGCTATATTAACAAAACTATTTAAGGTACAAAATACACATTTTGGAAATATCAACTTAAAGTACTCTTAACAAACGTGGGTGCCTACTTTAGAATTTTTATATAATAATTTTTTTAGAATACAACTTTACGCTTCATTTACACATGCAGGTAACTTGTTACAAGTTGCGTGTACGTATTAACAACCAATACATTGAATGAAATAATAAAAACACTTGCAACTTGCTTGATTGCTTACACAGTCAAGTGCAAGTTTATTTTCAACTTTCTATATTTTACTATAAATATTTGAAAATTTCGTTTTTCTCTTTCTTCTGTGCGTTGTTTGTACTTTTTTTGTCTAAATTAGTTTTTAATGTGTGGGCTGCCAAATTTTTGGTATAGGAACATTAGAGGGAAACGAATTTAGTGATCAACTTTGTAATAAAATAATGATAAATTTATATTGCAAATCAATAATAAGTCATATTTGATTACATGTTCTTACTTTTTGTTTTATTTTTTCTGTATATAAGTTGAAAAATAACATTTTAAAAATTATTCCATGTAAGCTATCCATTAAAATTAAAATAAAATCCTTAAAGGGTAACACTGTTTTTATTTTTGACAATTCTCCTACATGCAAGTAAAAAAATTACTTGTAATGAAAATCTCTTGCCAGTGAGCCTACTTGTAGCATTATGATTGTATTAGTAAAAATATGTCGATGTATTGAGTTACTTGCACTTGTACTTGCATGTGTAAACGGCAAGTTACTTAATATCCCTGTCGGAGAATGTGTGGTTGACTACAAAAATATTTAACTTATAGTTAACTTTTCTTAGACTGACTATAAGCTAGCTGCAAAGTCATCCAGAACAAAGCCAAAATTAATTCTAAAGTTGAGTACGTAAATCGAATTTGGTGAGAGCCAACAAATTTATTCTCAGCTACTTTAAAACTCATTTCAGTTTTATATTAACATTTTGCTGTTGTTATTTTAGATGGCAGCTTAGCCGAGTGGTAGCGCGCTGAGTATACAACGTGTGATGTTACATGTTCGAGCCACAAAAAAATTTTTTTTAAATTTACTGACTACTCAGTGATTTAAATAAGTCAACTTTAAGTTAGCTTAAAGTAGTGCCTAGTGAGACAATTAACTACCGCCTAGGACATCGCAATGTTAAAATAGTCAGTGGATTACATTGCAAAGTAATCCAAGTGTAGTCAGTACTAGTTGCGAAATAGTTAGCTTAAAGTTAGTTTAAAGTTAGCAAAATTTCCGATAGGGATTGCTTGGCAAAGCTTTGTTAAGTTTTTTTGCATACGACCCTATGACTTTACAGTAGAATATCTTAGGGGAAAAGATAACTATGTTGCTGACGCTCTATCACGAATAACAATAAATGACCTAAAAGACATGAATAATAAAATTTGTTTAATATTAAGAGACACGACTAGATTGATGACCAATACAGTAAGAGACATAAATAGTAATACACTAAATAAACAGCATAAATTTGATGAAAATAAAAATAATGATAAGCCCAGTATATATGTACCTTTAACAAACACTGACGTCAGCAAATACTATAACGATGATCCCATAGAAGGAGGACATTGTGGACTATATAGAACATTAGAAAAAATAAAAAGATATTACTATTGGAAAAATATGTCCAAAGACATATCTAAATACATAAAAACATGTCAAACTTTAAAACATAACAAAAGTCCAATGACTGTGACACCAACGCCAACAAAACCATTTGATACGGTAGTGGTAGACACAATAGGACCTTTCCCAAAATCATTATTTGGAAATGAATACGCAATCACAATAATATGTGATTTAACTAAATATTTACGGTCTAATTCATAAATGATTATTAACAGTTCAATAACACATTAATAGTCAAAAATCGCTAAATGTGTATTCATAAATGATTAATAGCCTATTAGACGTTTAATAAACGTTTCATAACTCAGAGATTTTTAATGTAGTCTCCATGCTACTTTAAGCGTTTGATAAACAATTATAAATAATATTTTCTTGATTTTTTTATCCCTTATGTGAGATTTTCTGTGGTTTTTCACTTTTATGTTTCTTGTTTATTCTTATGCATGCCTCCTGAATAATGTTCTTGGGCAAATGTATAAATTTATGTAAGTTGGTACATGTATGTATGTATGCATAATTGTACAAAAAGAAAAATACATACATATAAACATCGTTGAAAATTAAAGAAATTCCATTCATTGGCAAAAAGAAAAATAGAATTTAAAACATAAGGGCATATGTAAGTACAAGCATACGTATGTTTGTATGGTACTGCATGCTTACATATGTATGTACAATAACATTTTAAAATTAAAACAAAATAGTGATGCATAATCGACCGCTATAAAATGGGTATTTGCCTACCTCTCTACTCAGCCGAATATAAATGTGTTTAAATACAATTTTTTGTAACATATAAATTTTTTTTTGGTTTATTTATTAATAAAAAGTGAAACGCCTACTTTTTAAGTTATTTTTTTAATAACATTATTCGTAATGATTTACTTTTTTTTCGACGCAAACAGACTACCTAGATAATCGATTCTTCGTTGTATGCATCACTAAACATAAAATGAGAGCGAAAGTAGCATGATGTTGACAACATAAAATTACAAAAGAAGCAAAATCGTTTAATAGTTAATTCACTGATATTAATCAGTTATGAATACAAATTTTTATTAGAGCTTAATAAAGCAAAATCTGTTTCATAAGTAATGTACAGATTAGAGCTGAAATAAGGAATTTTTATGAATTAGACCGTTAGTAACTATACCAATACAAGACAAAAACGCTAAAACAATCGCTAATATAGGAGCTCTCTCTAAAGCGATATTTGATAATTTTATACTTACCTATGATCCAATGAAGACGTTCATTTCGGACATGGGTACAGAATATAAAAATGAATTATTAGCGAAACTATGTAATATATTAAAAATAGAAAAACTAACTTCAACTGCATACCATCGTCAGACATTAGGTACAATTGAAAGAAGTCATAGAACTTTTAATGAATACGTACGATCTTATATAACAGTTGATAAAAGTGATTGGGATGAATGGCTAAAATATTTCACTTACTGTTTTAAAACAACACCTTTAACTGTCCCTATGAACTAGTTTTTGCAAAACAGCCCAATTCTTTTCAACAGTTTAATGAAGTAGATAGAATTACTCCACTATATAATATAGACAAGTATGCTAAGGAATCTAAATTTTGGTTAGAAGTAGCATATAAGAGAGCTCAACAATTACTAAATAAGCATAAACTTAGGAAAAAATTAAATTACGATAAGGCAATAATAGAATATAATTTTAAATTAGGAGATCTAGTTTTACTTAAAAATGAAGCAGGCCATAAGTTAGAAACCCAATATAGAGGACCTTACAAAATTAAGAAAATAGACTTAAGAAATAATGTAACTATAATTGATAAGAAAACAAATAAAACACAAATAGTTCATAAGAACAGACTTAAGTTATATAATATTAAATAATTAAAAACGGTATGCGCGCTACCAACTAATATTGTAATTAAAATAAATATTTTAAAATTAATAATAATTTTTCATTAAACTTCAATAAGATATTTTTTTTATCTGTAAAAGAATGTCCATAAAACAAGTTATATGAACATTCTTGTAAAAGGTGGAGGTGTAGTGAACCATGATTACATTCCTTTATAAACATTGTTGTGTGTGTGTGGCAAATAACATTTTATTTTCCCATGAAAATTTTAAATTTAAATTAAAAACCACTCAATCATAAATTTTGGCTAGCGCCTAAAATTTATGATGGACTGGTAAAATGTATGTTAAGTAGGCATAAAAATAGAAATAAGATATTGAGTGCATTTTAGCAAATCACTCATTTATGCAATCTAGGTTATTCTCATAAGCAGTATATAAGACATGCAATTTTATTAAAAGAAAAAAAGATAAACTTGAACCTTCTAGGAACTCTCATCGAAGAGCTCTAGAAAACAAAAAATAAATATTTTTTTTAAAATAAATAAAAATAGAATTTATCATTTTTACAACACTATATTTTTCAACATTTATGGCTATAAAATTACAACCGGTGCCTCTTGATAATTAATATCTGTTTACTAACTAAAAGAAATGTTATGGTTATATCAGAAATTATTAGTAACGAAACTTTCTGTGTACAAATGTGATAATATTTACTTAAAAGGCAATATATTTAACGAAACTCTTGATTTTTTACGTATACACTGTCATCTACGGACGTAAGATTACATGTCGTTAAAGATTTGGATCAGAAAAAAATTTAAATAGAGCTAAGGATGGTAGATGTTAAGTGTATTCTTACCAAATGCCAAAATGAAACAGTTGCTATCACTTTTTCACATAATGCACATTAATATAAAAATAAATCAAAACGAAAAGAAATAAACAAATAAAAATTTATTAAAAAGCATTGGCAAATAGTTTTAGTGCAATTCAGTAACTTTTAACGATCCGATAATCGTAATTTTTGTCCACACATTTTGTCGCAGGCAATAACGATTGTGTGATTCTGTAACTTATTTTTAACGATAGTACGCAGCTGATATTTTCTGTTGATTTTTGTCGACAAAACTAATAGCACATAAATTATTTGTCGCTTAAATAACGACACAGCTGACATTAACCTGCAGCGAATATCGTTAAAAATGTTACGGAATAGCAAATCATTATTTTAACGATGTGATTATCGTTAAAAAAAATTAGTGTATCGTACTATAGGTGTCAAGTGGTCTAATTTAGACCACCGGGCGATCCAAGTAATAATAGATAAATAAATAAAAAATATAAGAGTGTAAAAAATGTTCTGGCTTCCACATCGTTTACGCATGTTTTCTCTCTAAAAGCACAAAAGAATTTTGCAGAAGCACTAAAAAGCGTAATTTTGAAATCATAAAAGCGTAAAAAGCACTGGCGTGAAAAACGTGTGATGTTTAAAAATGTTTTCTAAGCTATACTATATTTCGGCAACATAATCAACATTTTTAATGAACTATATCAGACGCAAAAGGTGTGCTTTACACTAAACAAATAAATAAAGCAAGTTTTTATTAAAGTAATTTTAAGAAATACGCAAATTTCTTAAAAGCACTACTAAGTGCTTTTTCTTAATTTGGCACCAACGCTCAAAATTTGGCGTTTTGAGTCTTCAAAAAGCACTAAAAATAGTGCTAAAAGCACCATGTACTATACATATACATATGTAAGTATATAAAGTTAATTTTTATGTTTTACTTTTAATTTTTGTTTTATAGTATTTACATGAACTTATTTTTTTAATACAATAAGTATTCAAATCTTAAATCTATAAAAAAATTATTAGACCCGACCAGAGTCGGGCATAAACTTAGTGATAGTTATAAATAATACATAAGTAGTGATAATCAAAAAGGAAAAATAAATGTATTATCAAGCAGTCCCTTCTGGAGTGTTGAGTATAAGAGCCCCTATGTCCCTCTTTTTAAGGCGGATGTGTCCAGTAAAGTTCAAAATATTACGAGCAAGCGGATTAGGATGTGACTCGAGTATTTGGCAATTTCTTCAGTCACTAGTGGCATATCTAAATCACGATGTATATTTGAATTTTTTATGTACCATGGAGCCGAAGTTATCATACGTAAAATTTTGTTTTGCTTTCGTTGGATTCTCTCGATATTGGAAGCTGAAGCAGTGCCCCATAGTTGAATTCCTTAACACCATATTGGTTTCAAAATAGACTTGTATATTAAAAGTTTACAATCTAGACTGAGTGTTGAATTTCTACCAATCAGCAAATGTATCTGAGTTATTTTAAGTTTCATTTGTGTTAGCTTTGAGTCAACATGGTGTTTCCATGTAAGCCGACGATCAAGGTGTATACCAAGGTATTTCACATGTGAATATTGAGGAACAACTTGACTGTTGATTCTAATGGGGGGACAAGTATATTTTCATGGGGTAAAGGTTATATGTACGCACTTCTGTTCGTTTACTTTTATTCTCCATAAGTTTAACCATAGCTCAAGCTGTGTTATATGTTCCTGAAGATATCGGGATGCCTCATGAGGGTTCTCGTGCATACTAAGGCAGGCTGTATCACCGGCAAATGTAGAAGTATGGATATTACTGCTCACAGGCTTATCACAAGTATAAATCAAATACAAAACTGGCCCCAGTATACTCCCATGTGGTACACCGGATGAGATAGTTTAGGGCGTACTCATAAATTCTCCTTCCATAACAGAGAACTTCCGGCCTAAAATATAACTTTCCAAAAGTTTTAGAATGTTAGTTGGTAGATATGTCTTGAATTTAAAAATTAGGTCATCATGCCAAACTTTATCAAATGCCTGAGAAACGTCAATAAACAGGGCAGATCAATACTTCTTTTCTTCGATTGTTTTCCTTATAAATTGAACCAATCTATGCGTTTGCTCAATGGTGCTATGCTGACTTCTAAAACTAAATTGATGGTCCGGTATGCACATATTATCTGTTATACAAGGGGAAAATTTTGTCATGAGCAGCTTTTCGAAGAGTTTTGACATAGTAGACAGCTAACTTGTTGGCCTATATGACTCAGCTTTGGTAAGATTTGGTAAGATCTTTTCCCGGCTTTGGAATCAGTTTGACTTTGGCAAGCTTCCAGTGTTGTGGATAATACTCCAGTCGTAATATGACATTAAAAATAAACAGCAAGATTTTTATTGCAATATGCGGCAAGTTCATCATCATCTTTTACTAATTCCATCAATACCTGGAGCTTTCTTTGGTTTGAGTTCAGCAATTACTTTTTGTACATCACTCATCTTAGTCCTTAAGAGTCGAGGGGGTAGAGCAACTACACTCGGCAAATCAGAAACACCAGTACATGTGTTTAGCGCAAATACGGATTTTAAGTGCTCAGCAAATTTTTTACATTTTTTCGTATCGCTTCTTGCCCAACCTCCGGTAGATGTGAGCAGAGGTGGCTTAAACTCAACGGGTGTTTTAAGCTTTCTATCAGCGCGCCACAAAGAGTAATTAGACGCTGGTGTGACATCAAGACATTCCAGATAATTTTTAAGAGATGCGGTTTTTTCAGATGCAAGCAACTCTTGGAGTCGTTTAGTGTACTCTTTAAATCTGATTTTATTTTGGGATGATCTGTGCTGTTGCCATTCCCTTCTAGCTCTTCTAGAAATAATAAATTTTATTAAATCCAGTCTGCGGATGGGAGGTAGTGGCATGTTCAGCAGCCACTTTAATATTTCCGTTAATGTAGGCAATGCTAAATTCAATATCATTGGGTGTTCTTAGCGTAATTTTTTCCGTGCAATGACTACTAAGATATGTTTTGAATCCAAGCCAATTAACACGATTGATCATCTTCATATATGGGTGAGGTAAGTCACTTCTTAGTGGGTTGCAGATTGAAACGATAGTTGGAGAGTGATCGGAGAAGAGATCTAGAGAAGCTTCAACATGAACTAAATCCCTAGAAATATTTTTCATGACGCAAAAATCTATAACATCCGGAATTTTCAGAAGGCCAGTAAGTGGGCTCCCCACTCGAAATGATATCCAATCCCATTTTTGAAATTGGATTAAACAAAGCTCGACCTCTAGGTGTTACAAGGCGCGAACCCCAGTACTTATGTTTTGCATTGTAGTCTCCAGCTGCCACGAAACAAGATCCAAGCGATTTGTAGAACTTTTCATACTGATCTTCGGTAACTGAAAATCTGGGAGGTGAATAAATTGATGATATCACGAAATTCGAACAAAAATATTCGTAGCTTGCATATATTCTTCACTAACGTTGTCAAGGATATAGTGCTTGAGTCTTGACTTTATTAGAATTGCTGCAAGCTCTTCCTAGGGTTCTTTGCATCATATATAGTGTAGCCATAAATTTTAAAAAGGCTTCTCGAAGTCAAATGAGTCTCAGACACCAACATTATATCAATATTTTTTTTGCCATGAGTAAGTGCTCAAGTACATTTTTGTGTTGGCGAATGCCGTTTGCGTTCCAGAAACATATTTTTAACATGTTCATGGTTTGTTAACTAATTCTTGAAGCAGTGTATTCTGCATTCGAAGCATTTCCTGCATCATGCTAGTCATATTTGTTGTTTGTAGTTCGCACCAAATTATCAATAGTAGTTTCAAGGCGACTGAAATTAAAGCTTGAGTTTGCATTTGTTGAATTATTTGGTGGTGAAACATTTTGTGATGGAATATTATTTGTCTTAGCAGCATCGGCATACGAAGCACGGGTAGTGACTGGTTGGCTCATTTGCGCAAAAGTGGCGGAGTAAGCGTTTGCTGATTGAGCTAGAGCTAATTTAGGTTTTTGCACCATAGTCTGTTTGACGAAAGAGTACACAGGACATCCTCTGTAGTTAGCGGTGTGATTACCTCCACAATTACTGCATTTTTTTTTATCACTTTGAACTTTTAGCTTATTGCAACTAGCAGTGCCATGTAATTCGCCGCACACAACACAAACATAGGGTTAATTGCAGTATGTTTTTGTAAGGCCATATTCTTGGCAATTAATGCACTGCACAGGACCTGAACGCTGAATGGCTCTTCAACTGTGATTTTTCGGTACAAGTGATATTTTAAATTATAAATTGGATGCGACTCATTTTTTCTTAATTGTATATCATTTGGCTCAAGTTCATTTGGAAATAGAGGTTGGGGGATCTTCTCCCTATTTATTATGTTAGATACATTTTTTACCTTATATCCTTGGAGGACAAGTGCATCTTTTATTTCTTCGGGAACAACGTAAGAATCTATGCCCTTCAATACGATCTGCAAGCCTTTAGCGCTCTTAAGCTGGTATGTATAGAAGCTTGTTTTATTCTTTTCAAATTCAGAAACCATTTTGCTGAAATCTTTTTCGTCATAAATTTGAACTTTCGTTTCATCAATGTTGCCACATTTTATTGGAACAATGCGAAATTTATTCTCACCAATGACCGAAATTTATTATTTAATAAGGGCATTTGAATTTTTTTCTCTCAAATAGATTGGTGGCGGCTTGGATGTTTTATTCGAGGATACCTCGGGTTTGTCGTTGTCATCATGCAAAATTTTAAAGCGGTTTTGGCGATTAGTTGAGGCTGCGCTGTTATCCCTAGATATTTTTGGAGCAGATGAAATTTTTGAAGAATGAACTTTTAACTCCTTTTTTAATAAAGCAATTTATAATTAAAACTTTTGTATAATAGTTTTCTTAATTAAAGGAACCGGCTTACCTAACTTGTAAAAACCGAAAGCGGGTTTTTCGTAATTTCAAATATTCGAACTGTTCGAAACCCGGTTCCTGGAAAATGTCGAATAATCGATCACCCTAGTATTACTTTGCTTGTAGGGCTTTAATATTTATATTACTATAGTATTTAAATAAATAAAACATAATAAAATAATTTAAAATCAAAACTTTTGCACAATAATTTTCGTATATATATTTCCCATATTTCATTTAGATTCCTGATTTTGATAATTTATATTTGGACATGAATGGCATTATACACAACTGTTCCCATCCTGACGACCACAACATCCATTTTAATATCACGGAGGAAGAAATGTTCAAGGATATTTTTAATTATGTTGATAAACTTTTCTTTTTGATTAAACCACAAAAGTTGTTTTTTATGGCAATTGATGGCGTTGCGCCGCGAGCAAAAATGAATCAACAACGAAGTCGTCGTTTTCGTTCAGCAAAAGAGGCTGAAACTCTTGAGAAGTTATCTGAAACTCGTGGGGAACTAAGGGAACATGAACGTTTTGATAGTAATTGCATTACACCTGGTACTGAATTTATGGATCGTTTACATGAAGCATTGCGGTATTTCATTAAAAGCAAGATAAGTGCAGATCCAATTTGGCAAAAATGTCGAGTAATATTTAGCGGACACAACGTAAGTACTATTTTTATATATTTCTAGAGAAACCACTTAATTCGTAATTTCTTATTTTTTTTTTGCAAATTGTAACTCAATAAAATATTTACATGATCTTATATTATGATTTAGGAAGTGGATGTTTATCACAAAGGTTGCTATATTAGTATATACGACAATCCTCGCACCGTTATTACATACGAATATTAAAATAATTATAAGTTGTAAACGAGATAGTATCAAAATGCCTAATTTTGAATTGTCAAAATTGGGAACTTTTTAGGGTTTGGAATTTCAAAATCTAATTATGTAATCTAAATAAGTATTAAATTTAAAAATCCCGATGTGAAACTCCGAATTTCGAAAATCTCGAAAAATAAACATTTAAATTTTTTGTGCAGCTTTGGTTGGTAATTTTTATTGGTGTCAGCAACAATATCCATGACCAGCGTTGCCATAATATTTTTTGGGAAAACTGAAAATTTAAAAGAAAAAAATTGTTTTCAGGCGAAAAAACTGCCTGGGGGCAGGTTAACCTTACATCTGAGCCTGACATATTTTTATCATGATAGTGTTAGACATGATGCAATAATATAAAGGTACAACCACATTTAACGAATAAAAGTAATTTTGACGTTTGTGCCGATTATGTTATTACTGTTTTTTGTAAACAGAGAGGCAACTATTATTTAGGAATGCATTTTAAAATATGTAATTTGAGTTTAAAAATTATAGTTTAATGCGAATGTATGTACATGCATATGTTTTTAAATATTGTATTAATTAGGCATGAGAATAAGGAAATTGTGTGTAATATGAATAATTCAAGTGTTTGCATTATTATTCAAGTGATGACGAACTGATTCAAATTAGGTAAAACATGCCTGATTTTTACATTAGCGTGTAATTGGTAATTATGTGTTTGTGTAAAGTTTTAATAAATTCATTTATATTAAAAAGAACTAATTGAACCCATATAGTTTCCCTGATGCCTTGAGATAACGCAACTAGTCCATACATGCATGTAAAGCAGTGATATGCATGATTACGATTCAAACGGCATAATTTTGCATTTTCTAAAATAAATATTGAGCTAGCACTTAACATTAACAAAATGAATGATGCTATTGCATGATTCATATCAATGAGACTTGTTAATAAATGCCTGTCATTGCTTGCAATTTGGATTCATTCATAAGACTCACTCAAGCAATGAATCAGTATGATTATTTTGAATACTTCTTAAACCACTTCTGAAAAATATAGTTTTATGTAATATTATAAAATAAAATAGCTAGGCCCATTCTTTTTTATAAATTATTTTAATATGAAAAAAAACTATTAATTAACACAATATGAAGAGATACATTTTTTCATTTTATTTAATTTTTTTATTACACGAAAAACTCCATTTTCGAAATTTTTTATTATTTCTGAATACATTCTGTTAAATTTTCTAAAAATACTTTTTAATAGTTTCTTAACGCTATTTATTTATGTGTGGAAATATTTACTCAATGTTCTGTAAACTGAAGACTTCATCTAGTCAGCGTGCTTTTGTGAGTTATTTGATTACTATACAAAACAATCAAACAGCAGTACGAATTTTTTATTTATGTTTACTGACAACACTTAAAAAAAGAGAGTGAGTCAAAGACAGTTAGTTGTTAGAGAGGCAACACTGCAAGCAATATCATTAGTACATATTGATGTTAAAAAACAAAACAAAAGCATTGTAAAAGTGAGTGGAGAGCGAAAGTGAATCATCTCATACAGTTCACTGATGTAAAGTATACTCCATAGTACAATCGCAACCCAAATGTATGGAGAAAACATGGTGGATTTGACATTAGAATGTCCTAGGGCTGGGATCATATAACCAACTTTTGTATTACAACGGAATAGTCTAAAAACTGCTCTCTGCCACTTATGGGTCATTCAAGTGTCCGTGTTTTAACGAATCTAATCATATCTACTATATCCTGTTAATAATATTGGACTACGTGGTCCAATGTAGGTAAAACAGACCAGTTAAAGCATGGGCCCTTGTAATGCAGTCAAGTACTATGCCGTTTTCGCATAAGCATTGAATGATGCTCGACAAGTGTTCGTGTTTAAACTATTATTATCGTTCTTCTAAGATGGGCAAGTAAATGATCACTCTTTTGCTTTTTGTGCACTGGTTACTTGCTCATTAAAATGTAGAGCATGCTCAAAAAGCGGAGCACAAAAAAGAGCAACCACTCTTTGCACTTTGTGTTTGCTCCTTAATGTAGAAACAGAATAAAGTCTGCAACTTCAGGAAAATCGCTGACAAATTAATCAAGCCCATAATAACATCGACGGCAGTAACTTCAAATGCTCTCTGATTTTTGTTTTATTTTTTTTTTGTGCTTATTTTTCTTTGTAGTTTTGTTTACAAAATGTGTGAAATTTATTGAAAGTATGGTAACATTTTTGTGAGAATAAGTATTTATATGTGAGAGCATAAGAAAAAATGCTCTCAAAATAAAATAGATTCTATCTCACGACTGGTTTCTGCGGCTGTTTTTTTTTTGTCAATTTGCATGGAAAATGTGTTGAAGTCGGTATTCTGTTTAATCATTTACTTATAGGAGCATGCTCTTTGGGCAATGAGCAACCTTGTTGATATTTTACTTTTTGCTTCGCGTATTGCGTACATTACGTATGCTATTTTTGACATTAACAATGGTTACTTTGAATTAAATTAAATAATATAAAGTATTAAATTAAATAATATCAACAACATTAAATCTTTTGTATTTGCATATATATGTACATGTACATATGAACATATAGATTAGAGTGACCGCAAAAAATCGATGTCATAATTTTGTTCGTCTGGACCCCACAAAACGATTCCCTTTTCCATATATTTAGATAGCCGATTAAACGACGTTAACCCATGCCGTTCGTCGTCCAAAGTTGGAAAAATTCCAAACTTTTGACAAAAAAGCTAATGTTATTCCTCAAAACTTATATTATATACATAATTATATTATTATTATTATATTATATACATAATTGTTGTTATTTTAAACGAAACCGTGTTAACACAGCCTTTAGCCACTTCAGCCACTAGGAGCATACTTCGTATATTTTGTTATGAAAAGATAAATTTTCTTTTTTTATATATTTTTGAATTCAAAGTAGAAATATAACTATTATAGTATTACTTTAAGATATTTGAAAACATTTTATCGAAATTAAAGTTTTTAATATATTTTTTTTTCATTTTTCGTATTTATCTATTCTATGGATGTACTACATACATATGGCCTCAAGGCCAAGAAAATATATTACAAGTATAATTATACTATTAGAATAATTAATTAACAATCGATTAAATAATAACAAATAATACAATATTCTTAAAGATACTAACATTCAACAACTCCCACAAAACTAAGAAAGTTAAAATTAGTAAAAACTTATGGAACACCCAACTAATTAGCTGCTCAATTAGATACATTCATAAAGAAATCAAGTAGTCTCCTTTTGAAAGTAGTCAGAGTCAATGCAAAAGTACGCAACTCTCGTAGAAATATGTTCCATAAACGAGCAGCTCATACAATAAATGAGTGCCAATGAGTACCAATACGATTTATTAAAATTTGCTAATTTCTAAACGATCTAGTGAAAGATATCATCTAAACAATATTTGGCTTTGTGACTTAATAATTTTATAACGATAAATAAGCAAGCAAAACTTCAAATAATCGTCAAAAGTAAGATTTAAAAAAGTTTTCGGGTGGTTAGAAACATGAACCCTGTTCTGTTCCCCATTTTTCAGCCCGAGTAAACTTCAATACAATAGTTATTTCGTGACATTAGCAGTGTATGCGCCAACGATTTTGTAACATGCAAAGGAAAATATATGTTTAAGTGATACAATGCGCAAAGTCAAGCAGACCTTGGAACAAATATTATCAATATGGGGCTCGAAACTGAATCTGCTATCAATAATCACTCCCAGACAATTCAAACTACTGACAATCTCAATTCTGTTGGACCTAAAAAAGATCTTTCATTTTATCCGGACTTACTTTAAGGTACTTCATTTCCATACAATTATACAAATTAACCAAATCGTAATTTATTGTAGCTTGTAATGTATCACAAAATCGGTAGTCCCCAGACTAAAACAGCTGTATATCATCAGCAAAAGCAAATGGTTTACAAAAACCTAGGTGACAAAAAAAGGTCATTTATAAACAAAGTAGACAGTACCAATAACCGAACCTTGTGGGTTTAATTTTGATTTTTTTGTTCGGTATAAAATTAAACTGGTTACAAAGCTGAAAACGGGTATAACTTACGCACGGTAAGAGGAAAATCAAGAATTTTTATTTTAAATTATTTAAAACTAATTAACCTCTTAACTAACGTCACTAACTAATTTTTTTTAATTTTTATAAAAATTTTATAAGTTATAAAGCGTTATTTACAAAATTTATGGAAAAATTACGAAAAATTGTAATGTAGGCTACCTAAAAGAATCAATTCACTAAAAACCCATAATTTTTGCACACAAAAATAAAGCTTGGACATTTTTCTTCTAAATTAGTTACTCAAAAGTTAAGAAAATTATATTAATGGTTAAAGTTATAAAGAAAATACAAAAAATTGCCGGCTAACTCGATTTTTTGCAAAAATTCGACTTGTACGACCTCTAAACCTCTTCCGAAAATCTGAAAAAAATTCAAAAATACTTGACCCTAAGCCCTAAATAAATTTTTTTGGACACCCTAATGTAGAAATATAATTACGAGTATTATCTCGGGTATTTTTCAAAATTAGACGTAGCTGCATAACTACATACATGAATATTACACCAATATAATCAATTATAACAGCTATAAGCAACAATAAAAAAATAAATAAGTACATATTAATTTGCCTATAAAAATAAACTTGTACCAATTTTTTTCTAAATACTTGCATCTGCTTACAATATATAAAGAGTTTTCCGAGAAGACAGATGTCTTACACAAAGGAATGCTATAAAATTCGCATTTATCAATATTTTCGGCTGAAAATTTTCACCTGGGTGGAAATTGAGTTCTCTTTGAACCTTTATAGTGAAGAGACGTTAAAGCGAATTTTTTTACATACATACATACGAAACAAATATAAAAAAACAACAAAATCAAAAATCATACAGAAAATATTCGTAATACATATTCACTCCCTTATTAAAAAATTAGTCTCGGCAATTGGTGAGAACGCATTTGACGTTATTCCAATAAAACGTGGTAACATTGACGAAACTAAAATTCAAATATACGAAGAAAAAGATTTCCGCGAAATAGTAACAGAATTCGAAAAAAATAAAACAAGTTTTTATACGTACCAGCTTAAGAGTGCTAAAGGTATGCAAATCGTGTTGAAGGGCATTGATTCTTATGTTAATCCCGAAGAAGTAAAAGATGCACTCATCATACAAGGATATAAGGTAAAAAATGTTACTAATATATTCAATAGGGAGAAAACCCCAACCCTCTATTTCGTGTTGAACTGGAGCCGAATGATATAAAGTTAAAAAAACGAGACTCATCTAATTTATAACCTAAAATACCTCTTATATCGAAAAATCACAGTTGAAGAGCCACATAAGCGATCAGGTCCCGTACAGTGCCATAATTGCCAAGAATATGGTCACACAAAAACTTACTGCAAATTACCTACAGTTTGTGTTATCTGCGGTGAATTGCATTGTACTGCTAGCTGCACTAAGCCAAAAGATCAAGCAGAAAAAATGCAGTAATTGTGGAGGTAACCACACCGCTAACTATAGAGGTTGTCCTGTGTACTCTTTCATCAAGCAGGCTATGGTGCAAAAACCTAAATTAGTTCCAGTTCAAACAGCAAACGCTTCCTTCGCCACTTCTGCGCAAATGAGCCAACCAGTTACTTCGCGTGTATCGTATGCAGATGCTGCTGGGGCTAGTTCTATTCCCACACAAAATGTTTCACCGGCAAATAATTCAACAAATACAAATTCAAGCTTTAATTTGAATCGCCTTGAAGCTACTATTGACAATTTGGTGCAAACTATAAACAATTTTACAACAAGTATGACTAGCATGATGCAGGAAATGCTTCGAATGCAGAATATACTGCTTCAAGCATTAATTAACAAGCCATGAATACGTTAAAAATATGTTTCTGGAACGCAAACGGCATTCGCCAACATAAAAATGAACTTGAGCACTTCCTCACGAAAAAAATATTGATGTAATGCTAGTCTCTGAGACTCATTTGACTTCGAGAAGCATTTTTAAAATTTATGGCTACACCTTATATGATTCAAAGGACCCAAGAGGAAGAGCATGCGGTGGATCAGCGATTCTAATAAAGTCAAGACTTAAGCACTATATTCTTGACAACATTTGTGAACAACACCTACAAGCACCAATTATTGGCATTGAAAGTTTTGGTACAAACTTCGTGATATCATCAATTTACTCCCCTCCCAAATTTTCAATCACTGAAGATCAATACGAAAATTTCTACAAATCTCTTGGAACTCGTTTTGTAGCAGCTGGCGACTACAATGAAAAACATACGTTTTGGGGTTCGCGTCTTACTACACCCAGACGTCGAGCATTGTTCAACACCATTTCAAAAATGGGCTTGGATGTCATTTCGAGTGGGGAGCCCACTTATTGGCCTACTGACATACAAAAAATTCCGGATGTTATAGATTTTGGCGTCATAAAAAATATCTCTAGGGATTTAATTCAGGTTCAAGCTTCTCTTGATCTCTCGTCCGATCACTCCCCAACGATTATTACAATTTGTAGCCCATTAAGAAGTAACTTACCTGACCCATATGTGAAGATGATCAATCGTGTTAATTGGCTGAGGTTCAAAAAATATCTCAGTAGTGATTGCACGGAAAATATTACGCTAAGAACACCCAATAATATTGAATCTAGCATTGCCAATCTTAACAAAAATACTAAACAGGCTGCTGAACATGCCACTACCTCCCATCCGCAGACTCGTTTTAATAGAATTTATTCTTCAGACATTGAACGTCTCGTACGTGAAAAAAGAAGAGCTAGAAGGGAATAGCAACAGCACAGATCACCCCTAAATAAAATCAGATTTAAAGAGTGCAATAAACGACTCCAAGAGTTGCTTGCATCTGAAAAAAATGCATCTCTTAAAAATTATCTGGAAAGTCTTGATGTCACACCTAGATGCTGGTGGCGCGCTGCTAGAAAGCTTAAAACAACCGTGTGTCACATAATTTTTAGATAATCTGCTAACTTGGCAATATTTTTACCTTTCTAAAAAGGAGAGAATAATGTATATTTGTTGATTTCTTTATATCGGTAAAAATGTTGTCAAGTTTGCATATTATCTAAAAATTATATGACACAATTACGATTACAAATATATATAATGCATAGCATATATTAGTGAAAGATTTTGTGCCAAACAAGAACTTGATCAAAATTTATATCTCACTGCTTTTGATGGCCGAAATTTGTAATAGGAACTTGGCCTTTTTCACATGTATGTTTTTGTGAGGATTTAATTTACTACAATTTAAATGTTTTTTTTTTTTTTTGAGAATCCTTACAAATAGGGCATAAAGTCCCAAGAAAATCAAAAAAGTCGCAAAAGTCGGTCATAAAAAAGTCTCACAAAAAGTCGCAGACCGCTAAAAAAGGGGGGTCAAATTGCGACTTTAGTCGGACGAACGGTAAGCCTGCGTGTGTACACGTACGTAATAGAAGAGTATATTAAAAGGCCCGGCGCCCTTATTTTGCCGATCACAGCCAGTGTTGCCAAATGTTGTAGGCATTTCCCGTCATGTAGCCCCTGAAAACCCGCTAAAAACCGCTACCTAAGTAAAAATAAACGCTAATAAATCCGCTGCAATTTTTATAAGAAACTTATTTCTTTTTTCATGGTTTATTGGCAAAAAAAAAACAGAATGAAATACATTTTATAAAACATACAAATACATTAGGGTGGACGCTATTTTTTTTTCTTCTGCTGTCATCCCCCAAATCGGTTCATACCGATAAGTTGTGTTTTAGAGGGTGCGTCTGGCCCTCAAGCCCATATATTCAATGCAATTTTTTTTTAGTTTTATTTTGACTATATGTATATGTATGAAATAATTTAATATATATAAGCTCTTAGTTTACATGCTTAAAATAAAAAATTTCCATATAAATATAATTTTGTTACATAAAATTGTTGGTATTTCGTTGGTTATTTTCCTCATTATTTTCTAAAATATTAATTTTAGCAAACAACTTTCTTTGAGACTAATGTTGTTGACTTGAAGAGCTAAAATATTGCCATATGTTATATTCTTGTAAAATGATTTTTTAAAAAGGTGGTCATACGCAAAAAATTACATTGAAAAACGGGCTTGAAGGCCAACTTTGAGGGCCGGAAGCACTCCCTAAAACGCAACTTATCGGTATGAAATTTTTTAGTATTTTTTTTTTACATAAACTGAACCGATTTGGGGGTGAGAGTAGAATAAATAAAAAAAGCCTTCATACAATTAACGGCCACTCTAATATACATGTGTCGGAATCTCATAGTTCGCCAATATTTGTAAGCAAAACTATGCCTACTCTTTGAATATTTTATTTTCTGCAGTGTCTCCATACTTGAACTTCGAACCAGAAAAAAGTAGAATCCAAGGGACTATCCCATCTAATAATATTAATATTTTTATACTGATTCAGTATCTTTTCAACATTTTCTGAGATAGACCTTAATTATTCTAAACGTATGGACTATCTTGCCGTTTTCCTTGAAATATGAAGCCATTTATTTTTGTTAAAATTTCCTGACTTTCTGACTATCTGAAATAAAAAATTGGCTCAATTTACACTTGCTTGAAGTTGTATTTCAAACGAAAATTTAATCAAAAAGTTTCTAATGAAAAACAAATTATTCAGGAAAAGTTATTGTTTTGATTTTTTTTAATTTTCTTTTCCTCAATCCCACTGATCACCCATTTTCGGTTTGTTTCCTATTGTTTAAAGATTTGTTTACTCATTTGCTTTAATGCGAAAACAAAGATCAAATTGGTTTTCAATATCATATTAATCTTGAATTAAATTTTATTCACTGAAATTGAGATTTGTATACACAGAAAAAAATGATTTGTAAATACAATTAATTTTTTTGTTATATCAATTAAATAATTAATTGATTTTGAACCTACAACGATTTTTGTAAATACAATTAACGAAATTGTAAGATAAAGGAAAATTTTAAAAATATTTTCAATTAAATTTATCAACAAATATTTTGTTGAAATTTATTTATTTTTTCAACATTAATTTTTGTTAGATTTCAAATTTATTTCAATTAAAGTTATTGTTATATTAACAATGCGAATTGTTGAGTTTTTGTACAAATTTTGATTATCATAATTGTTATATTAACAATGTTTCTTATACACAATCACAATCCTCGAAACGATTTTTTGCTTGTCTGCGAAAAACACTAAATGTCTTTGGGCGGAGTTGAACCGGCAACCTCAAAACTAATAAAGAAACTTACTTACCTCTCAGCTAGAGAGCAACACTTTATTAGATACGCTAATAATGAATACACACAAAATATGATTTCTTGTTTCTTCTACATGTGCGCATTCCGTTATGATATAATTTAACAAATAATTTTGTTAATTAATTTAATTGACTACAATAATTAAAATTTGTTATATCAACAATGATCATTGTTAATTTTTAAATTAAATATTAACAATTTGTTTTGTTGGTTATAATTCGATGATATTTTTTTCTGTGCACTTTTATACATATGTAACATATTTAACTTAAAGTTTCACTTTATATTATACCACCACAAAATGTTAATTTTTATTTGCAAAAAAAAGTGACGTGAGTTTCTTTGAGATACGTGTTTATATCGAAAAAAAAACTCAACATAAATACCAGGGTACGTGTTGAATAGCTTCGTTAAAAATAGCTTATTCAATTCAATATCGTTCTTTATAAGTTTCGGAAAAAAACTAAAAACCCGTCAACTAAGAAATTGTTCCGTTAAAAACCTATTGGCGGTTTTTTTAATGTACTTGCCGCTAATGACAATAAAATAAATAATGATAAATGAGAAAACTATTTTCGTACCAATTAGCTTTTAAAATTATACTTTTTCGACCCCAATAGTACTAAACTCGCTTTTTTGATTTAAGTTTTTTTATTATATTTTTAGAACATATCGCTTATTTACTTAAATAACGTCATAACTCAAAAAAACTAGTTTGGCAGAACACAAGTTTAAAGATTTTAATTTACACAAAACTTAATGAAATAAGAAAATGTTGTATAATAAAAGAACGATGTGAGGATAAATCTGCATCATTAACCCAAAATTAAAATTTATTAGAATCCGAGAATCCGGAAGAGGCAGTAAATACATATCGTTGGTATCAAATAGAAATGCCCTAACTCAAATAATTGTTATTTTACAAAAGAAGGTAAAAACACAACAGAAATTGTAATATTCTTTATGCAACATTTTTGTAAAACCGATTGTAAAAGCGTTATTTTTTGCACTATTGGAATAAATTTTTGTGACGAGATGTATTTTCGTAAAATATACGAGTTATTGCCTTTCAATAAGTCTTTTGTTTGTATTAGACTTTCGAGTCTTAATTTTGATTATGAAAATATTCCTTCCACATTCGACGATGAGTGTGTAATTGACAATATTCTCCTGATAACTTTTGAAAGTTACGGAAACAATAGCTCATCCAATTAATTTTTCAAAGCTCGGAACTTTTTATTTATAGTATCATAATTTCCATTTTCTTTTGGGAATATATTTTAATAAAAAAAGTACTATACTACTAACATTTTTGGGAATGAATTTTGTTAGCCAGTTTAAAATTTTGTCATGAAAAGTAACTTTATTTAGTTTCGCAAAAGGTTATATAGTTCATTCATTTCTTTCAAAATCCGTAAATATACAACTTTCAATTTTATTTTTATATATGTATATAAAGTCTCCCATTTCAAAGTAAATTTTAGCTGTTTACATATGAATGTATATAGCAATTTTTTTCTTATCATCATTATTTATAAAAATTATTAAGGCTTTATAAAGGGTTCTTAAAATATATTTTCAAACAAAGTTTTTCTTACGAAGCCTTTATAAAACCCTAATAATCACGTATCATGAATAAAATTCCACGTGAAATTTCTCCCTTTTCCAATTAAAATTTTGTTTTCCCTATTACTTGCTATTAGTTGAAATTGTTCCCCGTGAAAAATTTCACGCGTAATTTTATTCATGATAGCCCTAAATTTTTAAAAATAAGCCTGTATAAATTTTAAAAATAAGATAAAATAAATGAAGACACACTATCATATTGAAAACCAAACACAGGTAAAGTCAGATGTAGTTCTTTATGGTGGGTACACACTTTGCAACGTGTTTACGCAACACGTTTATATTACATGTTGCAAATTTTGATACAGACTATGCAACCTACAATGCAACCCATAAACATCAAAACATTTTGATATTTTCGAAACTTCGAATGCTACTTCGCACGCAACCATAAACAAGACTAGAGACTATGCAACTGACAATCAGAGAATCAAGACGAGCAATTTTTTTCGGCGGCGCACAGTGTTCGATTTAAGAATTTAGGACGACAAAAATCATAAATTTGTGAATAATTAACATACGAGTCCTAATTTTTTGTATCTTCATATTAAATTTGTTCTTATTAAATTTATTTATATATTTGGGGTATTCACAAAATATGTACTTTTAACTTATTTTCACACATGTTTTACATATATAGAAGTAAAGGAAATTTCATATATTAACAATAATATAAAAACATTATTTATATATTTGTGATATTCACAAAGTATGTACTCTAAATTTATGTTCGCACATATTTTACAATAAAAAAAGTAAAATAAATTTCATAAACTAACAATAATATAAAAAAATAACACTAACTTATTCTGAGTTGCTGCTCATATTGTACTTTTGAAAAAAAAATTAAATTGGGAAGCTTGGGGCAGGAATTTTATATAAAGTCTATAAAAGTAAGGTTGAAAGATTACAGAAACGTTTTTGGATGTGGTGAAACGGCTGGATATCAAAAGATTTCGTCTGACAAAGTTAGTTTCTTTGGTAATAATTGTAAAAAAAACTCACTTTGGTTAACACAGATTTGATTAAACCCTAGTCTCTGAGTGTATAGTATTTTTCGTTTTTTTTTTAACATGTCATTTAGAGTACCTTACAAGCATACAAACTGAAAGATATACAAGAATCATATAGTTTTAAGCTAGTCTGGGTCTTCGCTTGCAAATAGTGTGGTCAATTTAAATTTTTAAATAACTTAATTTTTTTATTTTTGTCGTCCTATTTTCTGAAATCGAACACTGTGCGGCGGCTGAAGGGGTTAAATTTATCGAGTTTTCTCCGTTTTTAAAACTACTTTTATTTGAAAACAAAATCAAATTTTAATATATTGTTGTTGTTTCAAATGTAAGTGTGCGACAAGTCGAACGTTGTCGATATCGTGGGTCAGGCCTTAAAAGTTTTCCAAAGGAAACAGAACAAATAAATAATGAATATGGAGCAGTATCGCAAGTTTAAGAATTCTCAAAGATTTAAGCAGAAGGAAATTTTTGATTTGATTGATTGCTACAATTAAAAATCATTTGGGTAAACAAACCTTCGCGTACAAATTTATACTCCTTATATTCCACAATCCTGAGCATTTGTGGAAGAAGTCTTTCCAAAATATGGTTAAGACTATTGACTTTTTTCACGATAAAAATATAAATAAATTTATATAGAAAACAACAATAAAATATGAAAATTTGGTTTTGTTTTCAACACAAACTTTAAGTCGAAAGATTTCTTTCGATATCGTAAAACAGGGCATGATACAAAAAATCATCGTCATTTAAAAAATACTGTGTCATTTTTAATACAATTAAAATATTTAATGAAATCTAGTTCTAATAATTGTTTGATATAGATATTTAAAAACTCAACACAAAAAAGTTTTGAAAACAGGAGTAAACTATTGGACTAAGAATTTGGGGATTAGGTATAATAAAATTAGAATTACATATAAAATGTTTTTTAACAAAAATTTTATTTTTAAGCAACATATATACAGTCATCTAAGAGCCAATAGGCCGAAAGTACAATTTTTACTTTTTTTTTACAGGAGAAGCAAAAAAAACTAATAAATTTAAGACTATTTATTTGTTAGGTGCTTAACAGAGATCCCAAGAAGATGATAGTGTCCGGGAAAAAGAGGACGGATATTATTCTCAAATGGTTTCTGAAAGCCTGTGCAAAATGCATGGTTGAAGTCAAGGCAATTTCACGTAAGGTTTACTCAGCTTTTAGAAATTTATACTTTAAATATCAAAAAAATTTATGAAAAAATGTGTGTTGACATCCAACGTATATTCAAATTACAAGTGGCGAAAATAGTCACTGATCCCTTGCGACCATCTAGTATTATTTCGCCTTGGGTTGAAGTTTGAAAAGGATTTAAAAAATAAAAAAACAATCGGCTTGCCCATAAGCCGCCGATGCGCCGATGGATTCGGCGGCGGCTTGACGTAAGAAAAATAATCGGCGGCGCGGCTTGCCAATCAGGTTGCATGGTTGCATAAACACGTTGCTAAGTCTGTACCTACCATTATAATAAATCAAACAAATGGAATGCAAATCTAACAAAGTAGTCGCTCTCAACAACAAATCGAATTCGCCATTTTTCTGTCAAACTGGATATATTTTGAAATGATCGCTATATATTTTTTGTATAAAGAAAAAATAAGAGATAGTCTCGCAAATTTTTCAAATAATACCAAATGAGTCACGGGGGTACCAACGTACTTTCAAGGTTTGAATTGTACCAAAAACAGTACAATTATACCAACTTTATCATCCCTGACAGTCATATATAGCGGAAAAACCGCAGTTTTCGGCAACACTGACCACAGCTTTATATCATAGATGTGCAAGCATCTCTTTCCCTATAACGCGTTATAGGCAGGGCTGCCAGAAGCTTTGCGAAGAAAATCATAATTTTTCGGAAAGAAAATCATATTTTGAAGAAAAAAATCATCACGTCGAATTTTTTTTTTTCAAGTAAAAAAGTAACAACAATTGACATACATATTTATATAAAAATCAAATGAATACGGCATTTATTGTATATGGCCAAAACAATGATGCATTTTTGTGTATGTAAGACACAAGGTGTACAACTAAAGTTAATGACAGCAATATATCGTTGGCTTAGTCGGCAAATACGCTAAGTCCTTCTTTTAATTTTTCAGGATGCACAAAATCCTGTGTAAATTTATTGAAATTAAATCAATGTGAAGACAACTACTAATTTTGTTATTTAAATTAACTCAAAATGTTATTTGTTAAGTAAATGCAAGTACCCAAGATGCAGATGTTTTCCGCTGGACTCAACAGCTGTTTTTTTATTTTTTCTGGACTTAGCATATTTACTTACCACTACATACTAGCAAGAAAAAACAACATACTCGTAATGGGCATAGTGAATAAAAAAAGGATTTGATTTTTACTTGAAAATTTTTCTTAAATTCTTAAATATTTATATGTTTTTTGTTTTTTTAAACAAATTTTTACGTAAAAAGCTAGTGCTTTTTTTTTATTTACTTTACCCAATGACAGTTTAATTTTTGGAAATGATGTGTTTTGAATTACTCTAGCTTTCTAGCTTTTTACATTAAAAACTCACTTTTCATAAAAAGTGGACTTAGCATATTTGCCGACTAAGCCAACGATATAACAAGCTGATACAAAACTTTTATCTTTTTATATAGCTATTGATAAACATTGTAGAACAACAAAGAAAATTGTACATACATATATATAGGGTTATTATTGCGTAATTTGTAATAAAAAGAGGACATCAGAGGGGAAAACTCGAACATTTTTTTTGAAAAAGAAGAACTTACGAAATTTATATTTTTCAACAATATTACCAGCAATAAAATCTTAAATACATATCGATGGTATTGCGTAAAAGGGGTCAATCTCGCACCATTTTATATAGAATATTGGTTCTTTTTACCCAATACCATCGATAAGTTTAAATTAAATTGTACCTACATAAGCATTCAAGTATACACACTTAACACAATATTTGCACAGAAATAGCAGTTTAAATATGGTTTAAAATGTTGGAAACATTTTTTAAACTTATATTTTTGTCGTTTATACTTCTCAAAAAAGGTTTATAGTACAAGAATTTTGACCCTCTTTACGTAACTCCATCGATATTTTAAATACATGTTAATAATTCTGCGTCTTAAAATAACATACCACAACCCTCATGAGCAGAGTTATTTATAAGATAAGCTGGACATACAATACTAATTATTTCCCTTTTCAGCTTGGTTTTAATAAATACCATTTGTAAAGCAATTTATAGGCGAAAACAGTAGGACTTTCCCGGACCCAAATTTTTTCCGAGGACAGAGATTCCAAAAAGAGGACAGTGTCCGGGAAAAAAGAAGGCGAATAGCAACCCTACATACATATGTACCTAATAACAAGGCGTGTTCAATTTTTCTCATTTCGAGTTTATGATGTCAAATTCTTATATTTTAGATGCTTTTATAAGATTCTAACTTTATTTATGGACCTAATTGTTTTCTAACAATTCAACAACTTCTACGTTTTTTCAAATAAGTTCCAACACTAACGTAGTATGTTGACAAATATTGACTTGCAAAAGAATTACTTTCCTACAAAGAAACACAGCGCCACTTAAGTCGTTTTTTCTGAACACCTTTCAAAATTATTTTTGATGTGTAAACATCTATACGCTACAGGGTAAAATTCTTTTTCACAATACAATCACAAATTTTGCTGAGATTCACACCGCGTTGTCAAATCGGTATGAGCTAAATAAAGTATATATATATATATATATATATATATATATATTCACAATACAATCACACATTTTGCTGAGATTCACACCGCGTTGTCAAATCGGTATGAGCTAAATAAAGTATATATATATATATATATATTTTTTTTTTTTAAGAAAACACAAACACAATTCGCAAAGCCGCCGATTGTATCGGCTCAAAATTAGCCGAAATTTTATCTGCTCAAAGACAAATTTCCGAGAAAAAATTTTTAAAATCAATTTTCAGTTCAAATTTTTATTTTCTCTTTAAATTTTCATATGGTTATTTGCGCCGCCGAAAATTCTCTCGGTGCGCCGCCGCTGATAATTTTGCCTTGACTTGTTTCTCTGATACCAAGGCTTATTTATTAAAAATATTTATATATTTATATAAATATACCTTGAGCAATACAAATTTATTTAAAATATTGTAAGTATGTACATAGGAATTTGCTGGTTTTTGTTTGATTTATATAACTTGAAAATTGCTTAGAACTGGATGAAAAAAACACATAGTGTATTTGTTTTTCTTCCTATTAATTCCGAAGATCCCAACTGAATTATATCTTTAGACAAACAGGAATGAATTGCATTTCTGTTATTATTTGATTATCATTTTTTATTTTATCGGCTTCATATGTAGTTCAGAAGCTAGACAAATTGGACCATGCGGCGTTTTTAAGTTATATTTTACATTAAACTAAAAGTCTTCTTCGTCTTTGAGATTGTCATTCATACCAAAGCTTATCAAACTATGTGAGAAGCACAGAGTTGCCACAGTATTTTCTCTAAAGCCTAGTACTCTGTTCGAAGTTGTGAAAAAATTTTACCAACATTGATTATTTCGCGTGAAAAATTTGACACGTAACAAGTGATGTCCATTATACTTTTTCGAAAAAAATATTCGTATTTATTGGTTTGAAGTAGGCAACACTGATCGACTTTTGTTAGCAAAAACATCAGCTGTCAATATTTCGCACGAAATAAATGCCAGTCTCATTATTTCACAGATAGCAAGAAAATGTTGCCAGATACATTTCATAAATTTTTCACGAGTTGAACAGAGTACAACTTTTGCAACATTATTTCATGTAAATTTCACGTAAAATTTTTTTTTTATGGATTATGTCAACATTTCGCGTGAAATTTTGAACAGAGTACCAGGCTTAATGCATGTACCTGTAGTAAATGTGCCTTGATTCATATATAGCGTCTATACCTGATAAAAATTTATCATAACAACTAACAAAACGTCGGTAGAGCATACATCCGAAGACGTTGTGGTTTTTGATGTGTAAACATCTATACGCTAGGGGGTAAAAATCTTTTTCGCATTACAATCACACAATTTGACTGAGATGCAATCCGCGTTGTTAAATCGGTGTGAGCTATATATGAGTGTATTAGTGTTTGAAAGAAGCAATACAAACTTATTTAAAATATTGTAAATACATAGGACTTTGCTGGTTTTTGTTTGTTTTATTTAACTTGATAATTGCTTTATTAGGGTTCCGTACACCAAAAGTGGAAATGAACCGTAAGAGCTACGGACCTGAAATTTGTCTACAAACTGACATTTGACCACTACAACAACAAAAAAGAAAATTAAAGGATGTTCCAAAACGAGCAACGAAAAGTGTTAAAATCCCATGTAATATACATGAAATAATATACATGAAATTGTATGTACATACATATACACTTGAAATTTTAAAAGTTCGTGTATTTTTATACAGACTACAACAATTAACACTAAATTTAAAAAATTTAAATCAATGGGTGTTCCATCAGTTAATGCAATATTGACTTTGTAATTTTGACAACTTGCTGTATCTTGGAAACCGTAAGAGCAAAACTCGTGAAATTTTTAGAAACGGTAAAACTAAAAAATCAAAAAAATATAAAATCGCCAAATCTAAAAAATCGTCAAAAGCAAAAAAAAATCGCCAAAACGAAAAAAGCACCAAATTAAAAAAAATCTAGGACTAAAATAAATCGCGAAAAACCGGAAAAATCGCCAAAATGAAAAAACCCTTAAACAAAAAAAATCGACAAAATGAAAAAAAAAACCCAAAAAACAGAAAAAATAGCCAAAATGAAATAAATTGCGAAAATTAAAAAAACCCAAAAAGAGAAAAAACGCCAAAACGAGAAAAAAGCGATAAAACTGAAAAAATCGTTTAAACTGAAAAAACTTAAAAAGGAAGAAAGCTAAATAAAAAAAAAAAAATGCTCAAAACCGAATGTGCGCGAGCCAAAGTCGTACTTTACTGAATTTTTTTTTAATTGCAATGCGTACACAACAACAAGAACAGCAACAACTAAACGATGAACAACAGGAATTAAAAATTTAAATGTAAAAGTAAAGGCATTTACCGTAGATGAGCACTGCAGTACCACTAAAGTTTCAGTAAAAATAAAAAAAAAATGTATACCAAGTAAATTTTTACTGATTACTAAAATTTTTTTCTACAATAATAATAAATAAATTGCCTAAATGATTTGTTATATGATGAGGTGCATTGAATTTTCAGTAATCAGTAATGCCCGTATTCATAATGAAATTCAACCAAGTGGCTAAATATTTTTCATACAAAAGTTTCAAAATTTGAATAAAAAAACTTTGCCACTTGCTACAATTTTATTATGATTACGGCCCTATGATTTGACTGGTAATGCAAATTAAATTTCATTAGCAGTAAAAATTTACTGAATTTTTTAGTAATCAGTAAATTTACTGCTTGCTGCAATTTTTAATGCAGTGCATATACATATACTGCAGTGTGCCCATTTAAGCCCCGTTCAGACTATTATACAAGCATTAATACTTTCATCACATTTTACGATACAGAAATCTAAATACATTCATTGCGACTGTCAAAAAAATCTAACGTAAAATCACATATTGTGTTCAGACGGTCACACTTCACATCAAATGTGTAATACAAGTAGAAAACAAAACCGCTGTTCAATGAAAATTTCTGTGCTATTCATTTACTAGCGGCGCCAAAACGGTTTCATGCAGGCGGGGAAGTGCCGACACTTGAAAAAATTCAGCAGTTAAAAATATTCTATGTGAATAACAGAAAAAAATTTAAGAAAAGATAATACAAAAACGTTAAAAAATTACGTCAACGAAATATACTTCCATACATACGATTCACTTATTCAAAATTTTGAGCCGATATACATATGACAAAACATTATATCAATGACGACACGCTATCGGCGGCGAAACAGCCGACTTGGAAGTTTGGTTTGTGTGAAAATGCAACCCTGATCTAATTAAAAGTATTATCGTTTAGAAAATTTTCTAAACACGAAAAAGTCTTATGGGATGTCAAAATGTTTATCGTATTATTTGCCACTTTGATGACATTTTGGGTTCAGACTATCACACTTGCACGTATTATATGAATTTTTGACAAGTATAAATACAAAGTATAATAGTCTGAACGCGGCTTAAATAAATTCAGCTACATCTACTACAGTTTTTAGTGTAAATCAATGCTAGGGATTGGTCTGGCGCGGTCAGCCAGACACTTTTATAGGTGCTGTTGCCATTCAACAGAAGCTGCTATGGGCACGGACATAGCAGCAGAGTTTAGATAGCTCAAATTACCTCAGCAAGGTAATTGAATATAGTACAGGGATAACTATATTCAAAGATTGCAACCTATGTGCCTTATGGAGTGGGCCATAGGTTCATTCTAATAGGGTGCATGGGGGCGTTGGTCTGGCGTCTAACCCACACCCGGTGCTTTGGCACTCGTGAGATAAGGCCGTAATGGCAGGTGCTCACGGAAAGCTATCGCACATCTGTCTCTTTTATTTAGTTTTTGTCAATGAAATATGTATTTTATAAATTATTAAAAATTTATTTTATAAATTATAAAAAATTAAAATTCGCCAAACATGGGGAAAATATCGCCATTATATATATATTTTGTTTATTTTTATTTAAAACAATGTAAAAATAATTATGAACATGAAAATTAACACGAAATATTACAAATAAGGCAGTAGAAATACCGCCGAATGGGTTGGCAAATGAGGTGGTGGTGTGGAAATTTATATATCTAAAAAACTTAAATATAAAGTCATCTTTAAATCTATGCATTTAAAATGTGAATCTATTTTTATTGAATTGTACTTTGATAATTGTAAAATCCTAATTGGAATTACATATTTGCCTCCTCCCTCTGAATTTAGTAAGTTTGAAGAAATTCATCAGGAGATACTCCTAAGTTACTCTAACATTATTGTTGTTGGAGATTTTAATTGCAACCTATTTGATAGCGTTAAATCCAATATGATACGATCATTTTGTAATAGAATGAATATGTCAATTTGTCATAATTCCATTCCGTCTCATTGATTGACTTTATGTTGCTTTGCAATAATTTGTCGGTCAACGTCTCTGGACAGGTACAATGTCCCTCGGTTACACATCATGCTCTTATTTTCGCTTCATTGAGAACAAACGTTCGATACACGGACTCTGTTATTGAGTATCGTGATCTTAATAGATTGGATTGGGATCGATTATTATCGTTTTTATCGACTTTTGAACTCTCGCAAATTTTTGACGAAATAGACGTAGATAATAACTCCTATATTTTCTCCTCCTTGATTGAAAACCTTTACTCTTTCGTGCCTACCAAGCGTATTAGTATTAAAGCTAATGATGATGCATGGATGAAAACCGGAGCTGTTGTGCTAGCTCCATCGTGATCTCGCCTTTAGGACCTATCAGAATGATTCTACACAGGCCAAATGGAAATTTTTTTTGTAAATTTCGAAACAAGGCTAAATCTACTATCGCTCAAATGTTTGGAAGATTAAACTGCTCAGGTATGTGGAAAGTTCTAAATAATGCAGGATGTAGAGAGTCTCATGAAAATATTTTTGAAGGCGATATTGATAACGTTAATGTAATGTGTACTTTGCTAGTGGTGTGGGCACTGATAAAGATGCAATTGATTTTTAAAGGTTTAGTAATTCTTTTGGTACATTTTCCTTTCATTTTGTTAGTGAACTTGATGTGTGTAATGCACTAAATAAGATTAAATCTAAGGCAGTAGGTTTTGATAATGTTACAATCCAATTTATAAAACTTATTTATCCCCATATTTCCCACGTTCTTTTGCATCTAATAAACACTATTCTAACAACATCAATATTCCCTTATTCTTGGAAAACTACAAGGGTTGTACCTATACCAAAAACTAAGAATGTTACCTGCCCAGCTGACTTAAGACCTACCATCACTGTCGAAAGTAGTAGAGCATGTTATTAAAGATCAAATTCTTTTTTCTCTAGGAGGCAGAATTACTGACTCTCAATATGCTTTTCGAAAGGGTTATAATACTACCTCGCTTCTTTTGACCTTAACGGATTGTATTAGAAATAATACTAATGATGGAAAACTAAGTGTGTTAGTATCTTTGGATCTAACTAAAGCCTTTAACTCCATATGTTTTTCCACTATGGTAACTATACTCAGGGATACATTTAACTTTTCTAGATCTGCATGTAAACTTGTTATGTCGTACCTTTCAGAGAGAAAGCAATTTGTTGATATTCTTGGTAAAAGCTCAGGCTTATTGCCTCTAAATTCTGGTGTTCCACAAGGTTCAGTTTTAGGTCCATTGTTATTCTTACTTTATATTAATAACCTGCCTAATGTAACTATTTCTAATATATGTACGGCCTTTTTGTTTGCTGATGACATTTTTCTCTTGACGTATTGGAGTCCAATATTAATTATAGTCTTAATAGAATTTCGCAATGGTTGGGTGATAACTCACTCTCTGTAAATCCTTCTAAGTCTAAAGCAATGATTTTTGGCCCTCTTGGTACTCAATTACCTCATTTTAATGTACTCATCTGTAATTCTCGCATTGAATTTGTTTGTCATCGTAAATGCTTAGGTCATATGATTGAGAATCGCTTGAGTTTTGAAGCGCACTTTAATCTTAAATTTCGTAGAATAACTAATAAGCTACGTAGAATTTATTCCATGCGAATCTTCTTGCCTGCTGATGTCAAGAGGCGAATATCTCACTCATGATGATGCCTCACATCTTATATGGCATAGAAATTATCTCTGGCTCAATTGCTAAGAATCTGAAAATATTAGGATATGCTCTAAATTCGATATTCGAACATATCTGAATTTAATATAAAAATTTCTAGGTTGCTCCTTTAATCAGTTTGTGAGTATGCGTAACTTAATCTTTTTCCATCGTATCATAAAAAGCAGCGTGCCTGAAATATTGCGTAGTATCTTTACTTTCTCTAGGCCTATTAGAAACAAACAGGTAATAATACTGAGAATTAAATATTCTTTATTTGAAAGGTCATTTACTGTGAGAGTAGGCGATATTGGAATATCCTTCCGTATGAATTACGTATTTTTTCTCATAGCAATAATGTTATTCGTCTTAAACTCTTAAGCTTTTTTTCTATGAATGATGGTAGGAATTAAAGTTTGCATATACTATACCTTGACATAATCTATCTCTTCAATTTGAAACTAATCACTAGATATTATTTTGGTTGCATTATTGCCATATCCGGACATCTACCTTTTTTATAATTAAATATAGCTAATCTTAAATGGCTGGGGAGCCCTTGAATGGTATTAATATTTTACGTTTAAGTTTATTAACATATATGTATTGTATTTACTCAGTACATATTAAATGATTTGTAATACATATTTTTTGGCCTAAAAGGCTTAGTATTACTGTGGATGAAATAAATCAATAAATAAAACAAATATAAAAGAAGATTTAGTGGTTAGTATTAATCAAATATTGGATATATGTATGTACATTCGTATATAGTTGCAGTTCTATTACATATTTAAAACTCTATATACTTCATCGTCAAGACATTCCACATTGTCTTCTTCTTTTGAATACATCGTATGGGAATTGAACTTTTTCAATATATCTTGCAAAGGTATAAAAGAATTGCAACATGTGCTATTCACATTCATATAATTTATAATTCGTAATAACGCGCCAAGAAGTTCATATTGCATGCTATTTCGGAAGCGCGTTTTAGTTGAGTTCATTATTGAAAATACCCTTTCAACGCAGGCATTACTAGTTGGAATTACCAGCATGTAAAGTACAGCCAAAGCAAGTTCTTTAAAATGGCAAATACCTGCCGTATCCTTATAATCATACACTTTTGGCCAAAAAATGTTTTAAGTTAGATGGAATATCACCATTAAAATAATCTTTCCAATCCACAAACGGTAATTTTGTCCATTGTGTTTCATAAAATATCTAACAACAACAAATTTTGTTTGTGATAATGAATTGCAACATTTTATAATGGAAAAATGTTCGTAAACTTTAAATATATTCATGTTTTCAGGAATTCTATTTATTAATTCTTTCACGAGCATCTTTAAACATGAAAAACAATTTTATTGACGTATTTCAATATTTTCATCAGCCATTTCAACATTGATTCATTCAGTTTCAAATGCTGACCCAAAATCGATTGCATTTAGTGGGAGAAAGGTGTTTGGTATATCAATAGCTATAATAACATTGGTTATCAATTTTTGCTATTATGAGTTTTAATCAAAATTGTTGGCTTGGAAACTTTTGAGGAAAATTATAGACTGAAATTCAAGATTTAAATGGTGCATTTCATTTACTATTCCATTTATAAATATGTAAAAAGTCTTGTATTTTCGTCACATAATTCTTTTGTTTATATTTTGGGCAGTCTTATCATTTTCGGCTGTCGAAATTAGTGAAAAATGATGTTTAAGCTCCACCCATTGCTCCAAAATTCGTCTTATAGCCGCTCCATAAGACAGCCAACGAGTTGCAGAAATTTGCAGAAGTTTTCTAAAACGGTTGCTCTTAGCACACCATCTACACGAGACAAATACTATAATAAAAATAATATTTAACGATTTTCAATCCTATTCATGGCTCATCAAAAATCACCAAAAAAAATCGCCAACTTTTTTATAAAACGCCAAAATATCGCCATGTCGCCAAATCGAAAATTAGGACGCCAAGCTAGCTTTAAAGTCGCCACGTTTGGCGAGAAATCGCCACATCTGACAGCCCTGTTGGCTGCTCTTTAACAGCGAGCAGGAATGGATAACAAGTATTTTTCAATTCTATCTATATTTTGAGTTGAAGGGCTTGTTGCTACTACTCGTATGTCTTGCATTTATAATTGTATTTATTGTATATAAAGCAATAAGTTTATTTATTAGCATCGGACTGAAACATGGCTTTAACTGATGAAAATTTTATTTATTTTCTAAACTGGTTTATTTATAATGAATGTTTGTTTAAAATAAATATTTATTAGCTCATCCAGATCTATAAGGCTTCAGTACTCCTTTATATTCAGTAGGTCGGCCACGTGTCTATCTGATAATCGATTGCGTACTTTGCTTAGAATTATTTTCATGGTAGAAAAAGTGGCTTCACAATTATATGTCGTCCCAAACATTGAATACAATTTGTAGATTTCTGTCTTTAGTTTTTTGGATTTGCTGCGGCGGTATCAATACAACTGATGACATTAACATTATTGAAGTCATAAATGATAAACTTCAAAAAGAAACTTGCTTAAGTTCATATATTTTTAATGTACGATCCCTCCCTTTAAAATTTTCGTATTCCCCATCACATGTGAGTTAATGTCTTTTTATAAAAAAATGGCTTTGTAAATGTAAAACACAATAACATATAACGCATTGTTCATTACCATCAACATTTTCTATAAAGAAGAATTCGCTTTCGTAATTTTCTGTAAACATTTTGCGCGCGTGGTGTTGTCTCAACAAGTGATAAACATAATGTGATTCAAAAAACATTTTCACCTCTGTTAAAAGTTTTCTCTGCTACACACACAAGCGCAAGTGTATTTATGTGTTAGTGCACAGCACTGCTCTATATTTAACCCAGCTAAATTATCATCCTGCAAAGGATACGTTGCGTATCTAAAAGGGGTGCAATCAGAGAGAAAAGTGGAAAATTATTATTTGGTGTTTTGTATAAACTTTATACTACAAACTTTAAAATATATAAATTTTTTACTATAAAGCCACCAGACTGTCACAAACTAATATTTAGTGGATTTGTAAAACGCACTAAAGAAACTATAACAAAAGGAAAAAAAGCACCAACTTAGTGCCTTTTTTCAAAAAGCACCTAGTTAGTTACAGACTGTTATGAATTAAAAAGCACTAAAGCTAGTGCGAAAAGCACTAAATTGGCACGCCTCACACGCAGCACGAATGCGTGGTGTAAACAGCAAGATTCATAAATATGATTTGTGCTAGGAACACAACTGGGACGAACAACAGTACATAAAGCACTAGATTTAGTAATTTTTAAGTCATAACAGTGCGCATTTTTCAAGTTGGTGCTTTTTTAAAAAAGGCACTAAATTGGCGCTTTTGGACTTTGATTTTAGTGCCTTTAGAGCGTTTTGCAATTAGACTAAATATTAATTTATGATAGTCTAGTAGCTTCATAAAAAACGTAAATTAGGAATTTTCCACTGTTTTTAAACTCTATGAAAATCTAACAAGGTGACTTGCTTCGTTGACTATAAGGTGTTCCTTCCTAATTATAAAATTTCCGATGAAAACACTGAAAAATTATAATGAAAATATTCTGTTTGCTTTTTAGATACATATGAAATTTGAGAATTGGACGTAACGTCTTGGTTGTGTGCATGATATGTACAATTAAACAAATTTTGTTTGTTAAAAATATCTGATAACACCCCTTTTAGATACTCAAAGTTTTCTTTGCAAGGTCTTTATTCAATTGGATGAAAGACAGATAGGGAAATACTTTCGCAGTGAGCAAAAATGGCTATCACGAAAAAGTTAATTGATTTTAGAGCTAAATCGCTACATAATTTCAAAATTGTAAAAAAACTGTATGTAGCGTTAAGAACATATTTCTAGAAATTACAGAGGCCATATAGACGATATAAACGACGATATATTATATAAAAATAAAATTTGTAATTTGAATTGAAATCTTTATACTGTACATACATACGTATAAACACAATTATTTACATTTAGTGCTTTTTTGATGACCGAACAGTGCTTTTGGCTCTGAAAAAGTTGGCATCCATCACTGCCCGAAAGCCATAGCACAATTGTACGGATCAGGGCTGTCAGATGTTACGATTTCTCGCCAAACGTGGCGACTTTAAAGCTAGTTTGGCGTCATAATTTTCGATTTGGCGACATGGCGATATTTTGGCGTTTTATAAAAAAGTTGGCGATTTTGTTGGCTATTTTTGATGAGCCTTGAATTGGCTTGAAAATCGTTAAATATTTTTTTTATAATGGTATTTGTTTGGTGAAGAAGGTGTGCTAAGAATATTTAATACTGGTATTGACAGCAACCGTTTTAGAAAACTTCTGCAAATTTCTGCAACTCGTTGGTTGTCTTATGGAGCGGGTATAAGACGAATTTTGGAGCAATGGGTGGAGCTTAAACATCATTTTTCACTTATTCCAACAGCCGAAAATGATAGGACTGCCCCAAATATATACAAAGAATTATGTGACGAAAAGACAATAGCTTTTTAGGTGTTTATAAATCCAATATTACATGAAATGAACCATTTAAATTTTGAATTTCAGTCGGATAACATGCACGCAGGCAGTATGCATCAGATGCTATGTATATTCTACTCTTCTTTCATTTTCCTCAAAAGTTTTCAAGCCAACAATTTTGAATGAAACTCATAATAGCGAAAAATTGATAATCAATGTTATTAAAGCTATTGATACACCAAACACTTTTCTACCATTAAATGCAATTTCGGGTCAGCATTTGAAACTGAATGAATCAATGTCGAAGTGGCTGATAAAGATATTGAAATACTTCGAGAATATTGTTTTTAATATTTAAAAATGCTCGTGAAAGAATTAATAAATAGAATTCCTGAAAACATGAATATATTTAAAGTAATCCATTATCACAAACAAAATTTGTTGTTGTTAAAGATATTTTAATATTGTAATATTTTTAATTTTTATGAATCCTAACATACCGCTAGATGTTTATGAAACACAATGGACAAAATTACCGTTTGTGGATTGGAAAGATTATTTTAATGGTGATATTCCATCTAAATTAAAACAGTTTTTGTCCAAAAGTATATGATTATAAGGATACGGCAGGTATTTGTCATTTTATACCCTTTTCATACTTACTCACATCTTTGAGGAATGCATGGAATATGTTGAAAATTGAAAAACCTGTTCACATTACAACATCTTTCATCTTTCATCTGTCATGTATTGTAATACTATTTTTACGAGTGTGAGCAACCAATAATTAAATAATTAAATGCAATTTAAAAATTCAGTAGAAATTGATTTAATTGCTGGCTCCTGAGGAGCAGAAACAAATAATGGTAGAAATTATGTAGAAATTATGCCAGCGGACAATGATGATGTAGAAATACTAAAAATTTTATCCGCAAAGATTTTGCGTAGACATTTGCAACTATTTTTATCTAATTTATTTTGTTTTGGAAAAATATATAACAGATTTTATTATACATATACATACATATTTATATAATAAAATCTTAGAGTAATTACGGATCTTTTTTTGGGAAAGATATTCCAAAATGTAGCTTTGAATTTATGTACATACATATGTACATGCATATGTAGATATACATACATACATATGTATACATTTTTATAGTATGTATGCATGTATGTATAGTTGTATACATTTTTTCTAGTGATGACACTAAAATAATCGAAAGATGTTGAATGAAACAAAGTGAGATAGGAACATCTTTTGAAGATGTTGAAAGATGTTAAACATTCAGCCCTGTATAATTCTTATGGGAAGATGTTATCATCTTGCCAAATTGATGAAAGATGAAAGATGTGAGTAAGTGTGAAAAGGCTATTAAAGAACTTGCTTTGGCTGTACTTTATATGCTGGTAATTCCAACTGGTAATGCCTGTGTTGAAAGGGTATTTTCAATAATGAGCCAAACAAAAACGCGCTTCCGAAATATCATGCAAGTTTAATTTCTTGACACGTTGTTACGAGTTATAAATTATAAGAACAAAAATAGCGCATGTTGCACTTCTTTTATACTTTCGCAAGTACAGTAGTTTTGATTTAGCTGCCTTTTGTTTAAGTGCACCTTGTGCTTAACTGCCTAAAATGATAAATTTCTGTCACTAATCTTTAAAATCCCATACAAATTCGTTTTTTAAGTGCTCTTTCTATACCTGCACATTTAAGATAAGTGCCCTAAAATTTTGGTAATTTTAAAATATTTTCATACAAAAAATCAATGTTAGCTGCACATTGACGTAACTGCACAAAATATATTTTGTCTGTAATTATTGTTCAAAATTCTTTTTTAAGTGCACTTTGTATACCTGCGCACTTAACATATTTTTTTGGCAGTTTTAAATTATTCTCATATAAAAAATTTAAGTTACCTGCGCACATTAAAAAAATGTGGCTACATAAATATGCAACCATCAGTATGTATAAAACTGAACTGCCTAAATGTGCAGGTAAGTGCATTTAAGATAACAGCATTTTTGAATTATCTGCACAAAAAGTCCTGCAAAGCTGATTGTGCAGCTAAAGCAAAATTACTGTATGTTGAAAGAGTTCAATTCCCATACGATGTATTCAAAAGAAGAAGACATTGTGAAATGTCTTGAAGATGAAGTATAAAGCATTTTAGATATGTAATAGAACTGCAACTGCATACAAATGTACATATGTACATAAGTAGTAGTAGAATGTATGAGCCCCAGCAATTAAAATTGTCAAATTTGGGTAATTAAAATCGAAATTTTGTAATTTATGGGCTAAAATTTACATATTAAGGTAATTACTGTCAATGGTGTGAAGTGACGAGGGTTATGGACGGTTTGTACGTAGAAAAGGGTAGTTTGATGTCGGCCCGTCGATGTGTGTTTGTTTTAATTTTATGGTTTGATATCCGTTCGCCGATGCGCATAGTTAATTATGTAGGCACGCGGGGCTTGTTTGTACGTAGTATGTTTTTTCGTTTGTTAAGCGGTTGCAGCAGGTTTATGATTTTATGTTGTGTGTGCGTGTGTGCATAGTTTAGTTTTTTGTAATATTCTTTTGTTTGTACGTAGTATGTTTTTTCGTTTGTTAAGCGGTTGCGGAAGGGTACTTGAGAAAGAAATTGTGTGGGAATCTATGAATGTTTTTTTTTTGTTGGTTTTATTTAGTTTGATCTTTATTTATTTTTTTCCTATGTTTAAAGAGTTCGAAGACATGAATAAAATATATGGTTTGTGAGATAAGCATGGTTTGATATCCGTTCGTCGATGTACATAGTTAATTATGTAGGTACAAAGGATTTTATGTAGGTTTTTGTTTTAATTTTAATTTTGAATGGAATTTTTTTGTTTTTTTTTTGTTTGTTAAGCGGTTGAAGCAGGTTTATGATTTTAGAGTGTAAGTGCGTGTGAGTTAAGAACGATAGGTAGAATACCCTCACAGACAAACGATAACTATGTAGGTATAAGCAACGATTCATAACACAAACACTTTCTCTAAATTGTAAGATAATAAACCATGTTCAATCATAAGAAACAAAGACACTTTACCTAAATGTACTTGTAAATTGTAAACACATTATCTAAATGTTCTTTTGTAAACACCCTCAGAATAAAACATGATCAATCTTGTTTAAGAAAACAAAGAAAGAAGGTTTATCATGTTAAAATGTAGGTAACTGCCTACAATTATTTAGTTGATAAGATAGTATGTATTTTCTAGTATTTAAGCAACATATTTCAGAATTATAAGTTCAGTTAAGTATTAACATATGTATTAAGATTAACTCACTAGAGTTAAGAAAAAAAATAAATAAAATAAAAAAGACGCATAGACGTCTAAAAAATTTATTTATTTAATTAACCAAAAAGTAAAAACTTTAATTGGCGATCCTGCCAGGAGTAGCATATACTTTGTTACTCTAAGAGAGCGGACCAAACCTCCTTGTCAAAAAAGGATTAAGTCACATAGTGAAAACAAAAAAAAAAAATTTTTTTAAATCCTCATAAAAAGGATTAAGTGAAAAGCAGTTACATAGTGAAGAAAATCTTTAAAACAATACTTTTAATGAAAAGATTCAGACAAAATATATTCGACAGCAATAGAGATTTGGAAAAGATGGCACAAACAGATTTGAGTCAAATCATCCAGCAAATGGCTAATTTGCAAGCAACACTAGAAAAAGTAATGGAAGAAAACGCGGCACTAAGAAGTAGACTCGACCAAATACCAACGAATCCGGCAGTAAATTATCCCCAAGCCGAAGCATTAGAACCAAGGACTGCCATCTACAATAATCCAAACGAAATAAATTTGGAAATCTTTAAAGCCCTATCCACATTTGACGGCACGCAAAACAAGTACCGTCTATGGCGAGAAGACGCAATGAGACTAATGGATAGCATCAGCCAACACTGTCATTCAAATCGATACGTAGAGGCCCTTTCAATAATTAAATCGAAAATAACCGGCCCTGCTGCCGACATTTTATTGAACCACAACACCATTTTTAATTTTGAGGCCATAATAAACAGATTGGACTACACATATTGTGACCAACGTCCACTGTATGTACTCAAAGATGAGTTAACTAAACTAACTCAAGGGAGAAAAACCTTATCCGAATTTCACGACGACGTAAGTAAAGCCCTAACTGTCGTCACAGCAAAAAAATCCATGTCTGGAGACCCACCTGAATCCATAAAATGCATGACTGCACACGCTATGGAAGACGCAGTAAGGACATTTAAGAATGGAATTCATAATGAATTCATACGATCAACACTATATGGAAATCCCATTAGAGATTTGGAGCACGCCTATGCCATAGCACAGACAATTGAGCATGACAACACCCATAGGGACTTTCAACTAGGAAAGACATCTAATGTAAGCAGATTACAACCTCCAAAACATCACCAGAAAGACCAACTACAGTTCAACAAGCAAAATAACAACTTTAGACGTCCGTCGTACAAACCATTCAACTTACAACGACCGAATTGGCAACATCAGAATGTACCTAGACCAGAGCCAATGGATACATCTTCGGGCAACACCAAACAACTACCACAACAAGGTTTCCATAGTCAACCCTGGAAAAGAATGAGAGACCAAAGCGGTAATTTTCAACAACAATATAAAATACAGAGGAACAACCGAATACAAACAAATCATCAAGAAGACGATAATACCAGCACTACAGCACAAAAAGGTAGCAATTCATTTTCTAATAACAATATATATAAGAATTTAAACTAATAGACGGGTTGTACTATATTTTTTTGAAAGATGAGGGTAACAAAGAATATAAAATTTTCATTGATTGCGGTGCAACCCATAACTATATTAATAAAAATTTAGTTTTAGGTAATAGAATTAAGACTAAACCATTTAGAATGATTACCATGCACGGTGAATCGATATTAAATTACAAACAAAAAATAAGTGTATTAAAGAAGGAATTAGAATTTTTTGAATTACAAACTAATGACGACTACGACTTAATGTTAGGAGTTGAGGGCATAACACAATTAGAAGCAGTCATAGACATTGGAAAAAAATTGTTTATAGTCCCCGAAAAAATACAAAAAATAAACTACTCCATAGGAGATAAAAAATACGAATTAGAGATTAACGAACTTATGAAACAAAATAATAAAATAGGACCTTTACCATTCACAACAGCCATAGAAGCTAGCATTAGAACAACAACTAAAGAACCAATCTGGACTAAACAATATCCAGGCAATTTAAATGATACCGAATTCGTGAATGAAGAAATAAAGAACCTACTAGAGCAAGGGATTATACAAAAAAGCTATAGCCCTTATAATTCACCAATGTTGACCGTACACAAGAAAGGATTAGACAAAAACGGGAAACCAAAACGACGAATGATCATAGATTTTAGAAAACTTAATGAACATACTGTAACAGATAGATACATCATACCTGATGTCAATATTACATTACAAAACTTAGGAAATGCCAAATACTTCACCACGCTAGATTTAGAATCTGGTTTTCACCAGATAAAAATAAAAAAGGAGGATAGAGAAAAAACAGCTTTTTGCGTTAATGGAGGTAAATACGAATTTGTACGTATGCCTTTCGGTTTAAAAAACGCTCCATCTATTTTCCAACGTTGTGTAGATGACATACTTAGAGAATTCATAGGGAAATTCGTGTACGTCTACATCGACGATGTTTTAATTTTTTCATCTTCTTTAGAAGAACATATGAAACACATACACATGGTGTTTAATGCCTTAAATCAAGCCACTCTTAAAATTTCGGACGAAAAATCTAAATTTTTTATGACTGAAGTAGAATATCTAGGTCATATTATTAAACATAATAAAATAACAACAGACCCAGAGAAAATAAAAGCTATTGAGAAATTTCCCATTCCCACTACACTTAAGGATTTACGAGGTTTTCTAGGATTAACTGGATATTATAGGAGATTTGTACAAAATTATGCACAAATTACGAAACCATTAACGGTTCATTTAAAAGGAGAAAATGCCCATATAGGCAAGAATAAAAGTAATAACACAAAAATTTACTTAGATCAAGCAGCCATTGATGCTGTAGATACGTTAAAATCAAAACTGAAAGAACAGGTCGAATTATTTCAACCTGATTACGAAAAACCTTTTGAGCTTACTACAGATGCATCCAACATAGCTATTGGAGCAGTATTAAGCCAAAATAAGAACCCAATATATTTTTTATCTCGCACATTGAGTAGTACAGAACAAAACTATAGTACTAATGAGAAAGAATTATTGGCAATTATATGGTCATTACAGAAATTAAGAAATTACATTTATGGCATAGCCGATTTAACTATTTTTACTGACTACCAGTCACTCACCTACGCAATCTCCGAAAAAAATCCAAATCACAAACTAAAACGCTGGAAGTCTATCATAGAAGACTATGGCGCGAAAATCAAATATAAGCCAGGAACACAAAATGTTGTAGCTGACGCCTTGTCTCGACAAATAATCAATACTTCATCCATCGACACTACACATTCCGCCGAAAGTTCCGCTAGTGAGATAATAAAAACTGTTTCACAACCCTTTAATACATACGGCATACAACTAGAACTCGTACCAACACCAAACCTTACTGAAACAAGAACACGAACTATTTTTTCTAATAAAATACGTCATACTATCAATTTTATGAATAACGACGATCTTATAATCGAATTAAAGAAAATACTGCAGCCCAACAGAGTCATAGCTATACATATGAATACAGAAGACTTATACAAATGCGCAGAAATAATAAAACAAACATTTGTCGGTAATCATTTCATACATACGCCAAAGAAACTGAAAGATATAATAGACAGAAATGAACAACTTCATATAATAGAAGAAACCCACAATAGAGCCCATAGGAGCTTTAATAATATAACAAAAGAAATACTTGAAAAATATTATTGGCCAAGCATAAAGAAAGATGCCAAGCAATTTAATAACCATTGTTCCGCTTGTTTATTTGGACGTTATGAAAGAAATCCAACTAAAGAACCACTTCGCGATTCAGACATACCAACACAACCTAGGGAATACATACATGCAGATATTTACTACAATGATAAAGTCACTTATTTAGTAACCATAGATAAGTTTTCCAAATATATAGTCGCTCACGAACTTAGCACTAAAGCTAATATAGAGAATAAGATGGAAGAAATAATTACTAATAACTTTCCTGAATGCAAACGACTCATGACCGATAACGAAGCAAGTTTTATCACGCCAGCATTCAAACAGATGTGTATAAAGCATAATGTGCGAAAAATAGAGACACCAGTTCATCGCTCATCAGCAAACGGACAAGTAGAAAGAGCTCATAACTCTATAAGTGAGCTAACGCGTATTTTCAAAATAAAGAATTCATCTACAACAAAAGACGAAATATTCAAAGCCATCAAGGAGCTTAACAATTCAATACACTCCGTAACAGGATATAGGCCTAGGGAAGTATATTTTGGAACAATAAAATTTAACAAGGAAGAAATCATAAGAAAATTACGACAAGCATCAAATAAAGTATTAGAAAGACTGAATAAGAAAGCAAAACACCGAATATTTGAAGAAGGTACACAAATCCTGGTAAAAATCACAGGAATCAGAAACAAGAATTTGCCCAGATACAAAAAAGAAATTGTTAAGGAAGACCGTGGGGACACGATTTTAACTCAAGGAGGAAAAATTATACATAAAAATAATATAAAAAATACGACAATTAACAAAAATGAACCAAGTATACCTGATATTAGTCGCACTGGCAATATCATTCCAGACACCAGAAGCAATAACTGAAATCGAAGACGTAACAAATAAAAAGTTTATTTTAACAAGAACAGATGACGTATTCCTATTTGACAAGTTCGCGTATTTATTCCATGTAACCAACTTAACAAGAATCTATACGACATATGAAGGAATACGTAACAAATATTCTTACTTTACCATAGAAGAACACATCTGGATAAAAAAAATAGATATATTAATTGACCAACTTAATCAACATAGAATTGAGAAACGAGGACTAAATTTCTTAGGATCCACACTGAAGTTTATCACTGGTATACCAGACCATGATGACGTAATTCAAATAGAAACGAAAATAAATGCCTTAATTGAAAATAATGAAAAACAAAAATTCATTAACTCCAGATTTGAAAAGTTACTGGATTCCATGCAAGGCCAAATGACAGAAAGCCACATCCTGCTCGAACAAATTCATGAACAACTATTAACATTAGTAAGAACTATAAACGCTGCTAAAAGTAACGAATATCTAGCAGAATCACTAAGCTTGGACGATGTAAAGGAAGTATCAGAACAGAAATTATCGTTCATACCAATTATAAATATATTGGAATATTCTGACATTTATATTGCAAGAAGTAATGACACCTTCATCAATATCTATAAGTATCCACTTATAAATAACTACTGCCAATTGTTTAAATTTACACCAATAAGTATTAAACATGGGAAAGTATCCACCGACAAAGAAATTGCTCTCTGCAATAATATTTATACGAGAGTAAATAACTGTAAAAATTACTTGAGCAAAAATATTTGTAAAATCAACAAAATAAATGATGACTGTATTAAACCATTAATAGAAAATAGGAAAGCTAAATGCATAATAATACAAGAATATAATTATCCGTTACTAGAAATAGACGAGGGATTCATTCTTTTGGACGGTACAAATACCGTAAACAACAAACTCGTAAAAGGAACTATATTAGTAAAATATACGGACAAAGTGATAATTAATAATATAACTTACATAAACATTCATAAAAGCATAATAGAAGCTGTACACGACAAACATAACGATGACTTAGAGATTATCAAAATAATGACATCCTCTTCAGAATTCGCATTCAGTAACATTGATTCATTAAAGAAATTTTTAATCCCAATAGAAAGACACCCTATCAAATATTTCTTATATATAACATTAATAATTATCACCATATTAATATCTATACATATTATACTGAAGGTAACAAAGTATTATATAACCCTCAGGCAAATTAAGACACAAAAAAATCTTCAGGCTTTATATAATAGAGAACTAGAAAAAATCAGACAAGAAATAAACATTAAATAAATATAAATCGGGACGATTCATTTTAAGTAAGGGGAGAGTTAAGAACGATAGGTAGAATACCCTCACAGACAAACGATAACTATGTAGGTATAAGCAACGATTCATAACACAAACACTTTCTCTAAATTGTAAGATAATAAACCATGTTCAATCATAAGAAACAAAGACACTTTACCTAAATGTACTTGTAAATTGTAAACACATTATCTAAATGTTCTTTTGTAAACACCCTCAGAATAAAACATGATCAATCTTGTTTAAGAAAACAAAGAAAGAAGGTTTATCATGTTAAAATGTAGGTAACTGCCTACAATTATTTAGTTGATAAGATAGTATGTATTTTCTAGTATTTAAGCAACATATTTCAGAATTATAAGTTCAGTTAAGTATTAACATATGTATTAAGATTAACTCACTAGAGTTAAGAAAAAAAATAAATAAAATAAAAAAGACGCATAGACGTCTAAAAAATTTATTTTTTTAATTAACCAAAAAGTAAAAACTTTAATTTGTGTGCATAGAGAAAAAATGTTGCTTTTGTCTCTTTGCCATATTCTTTTTTTAGCTGGTGGTCATGGAAGATTATTTTAGAAAGAAATTATGTATGCTTGTGGGAAATCTATGAATGTTTTTTGTTGTTAGTTTTATTTAGTTTGATTTTTCAATTTCCAATATTTAAAGAGTTTGAAGAGGTAAACGAAATATGTAATTTATGAACTTATTTGAAGGTTGGAAAAATTGAAGTGTAAGATATTTATGATTGTCAAAGGGAATTAGAGATGCGTGATCATGGGAGCCAACGTTATGCTCATACGTGTGTATTTGTGTATGTTTTTACAATAACTTGAGCGTTGGCAGATGGGTAAGTAGTCGTATATGTATATGTGCAATGCCGAGTACAAATCTGGCATTTTCTTGTGTTCTAATCATTTTTAACTTGAGCGTTGGCAGATGGGTAAGTAGTCGTATATGTATATGTGCAATGCCGAGTACAAATCTGGCATTTTCTTGTGTTCTAATCATTTTTTAAAATGTGTGCAACGCCTTTCACATTATGTTTTTTTTATTTTTATTTTTTTATTTTTTTTATATGGAATACAAAACGGAAATGATAAACGTTACCAGTAGGGCACACTGTTGCGATGTCACAAAATATCATAGTGTGCACTCGGCATTACTTTTTTTTGTTTGTAATATTCGTTTTGTTAACTGGGGACATGGAAGCGTATTTTAGAAAGTAATTATGTATGCTGGTGAGATATCAATGTTTTGTTTTTGTTGTTTGATTTTAATTTTTTATGTGTAAAGAGTTTGAAGAAATGAATAAAGTATACAATTTATGCGTGTTGTATTTATTAATTCTTTTCACTTATTTTGTAAAGAAATTGAAGTTTGTGATATTTAGGATTGTCAAAGATTGGTTATTATTTTCACTGCTTGCTGACATTTGTCTCTGTCTATTGACTTTTACATTGTGCATATGACTTAATCGTAACTCGTATATATTGAGAAGTTTTCTATTCTAGCAGCAAGTAAAGCATTGTCTCTACAAGTGTCAAATCCTCAATAATTTCGCTGTTATTAAATATAATAATATTAAATATATATTTATATATATAATAATATTGTATAAACTAAAAAAAAAAATGAATTCTTTAGCTTATGAGTGCAATGTGTGTAAAAAGGTATATAAATACAAAAAATGCTTTTTGGATCACATCCAAAATCATGGTGTAGCGAACCAAGTGGTCATAAGTCGAGACTCAAGTCAAGAACGACCACTACCACGGAATAATACAGGCTTCACTTATCCTCAACAACTGCAATATGATCAACAATATCAATATCCTTATCCACAATATCCTCATGAAGAATAACAACTACACTATATTCAACAACAACAGCATCAATATCCTTATCAACAATATCCTAATCAAGAACAACAACAACAAGAACTACAATGTCTTCAACAACAACAACATCAATATCGTCATCAACAATATACTTATCAGCAATATCCTCATCAGCAATATTCTCATCAGCAATATGCTCATCAGCAATATCCTCATCAAGAACAACAACAACCACAACTACAAATGTATTGGCAGCAAAGTGCTACTCCCATGCAATGGTACCCAAATTTGCAGCAACTTCGTACTCCAATACATTGGTATCCAAATACTGACCAACACCAAACACTACAACATCACCCTCAACAACAACAACAACAACAACAACAACAACAACAACAACAACAGCAAGGTTTACAGGATTTTGGAAGTAGCTCAACAAATAATATCAACATTGATGGAGAGTGTATGAAATATTATGAGATCAGAAAAGCATTTAAAAACAATATTATTTCTTATGGAATACAAAATAAAAAGGATCAACTTCTCTTTGAAGATTTTGTTGTCGAAAATGAATCGACTTTTATAGAGAGGCTTGAATACCATTTGAAGCAACATACTATATTGAAATTTAATATAAGTATAGTTGCAGAATATGTAAAAATTGTGGCCGAAGAATTAGAAATAATAATAATAGTACATACAGCAAAAATGAGCTTGTTGACTAGAGCAGATGATGTGAACGAATTTTTCTGTAAGCAGGTCAGAGAAATTCAAAATAAAATGTCTGAGTTTCAGGAAAGAGGTTCCGGATGGACTCTTGTTCGCATAGTTCGAGCTGAACTATATATTAATAAATCTTCTTTAGTAAAAGGAGCTCATTGGATTAGTATCCCGCAGAAGCTTGCTAGTCGTGGTGCTTGCATTAACATTGAAAATAGTGATAATTACTGTTTTAAGTGGGCCTTAATTTAGGCAATGAGTACCTCGGCTATCAATTTTCCGAATCGATGCTCTTCATATAACATTGAAGATATTAGTGCTAATATAATTTCGCTTCAAGATGGAACTACAATTGATTTTTCAAATTTGACATTTCCGATCTCACTAAAATATATTAAGGAATTTAAAAGGCGGAATGATGTTAGTGTGAATGTATTTGGATATGACGACGAGAGTGATGAGCTAATTGGACCATTTTATATAACCCAAAATGAGAAAACCAAGCATGTTAACTTATTGCTATTGGAAAACGTGGATGGGCATCACTATATTTTTATAAAAGATATTTCAAAGTAAGTAATATATTGGAAAGTATTTAAAATTAAATAATACAATACGCGTGTTTGATGTCTTACAGACTACTAAAAAGGCAAACAACGACACATTGTGAACGACTCTTATTTTGCAACAGCTGTCTGCAATACACCCATCTTGAAAATATTATGGAGAAACATAAAATGGAATGTGGTAAAATAGTTACCACAATACCAAAGGCAGAAGACTCCATACTGCGGTTCAAAAGCCACCATAGAAAAATTGACGTCCCTTTTGTTGTATACGCCGATTTTGAATGCGTTTTGCAACAGATAGACTTTAATGTAAGTAGTAAAACTAAATTAAATCAGTCACATGTACCCTGCGCATTCAGTTATTTTATTAAGTGTAAGCATGACAATAAATTAGATAAGCTGAGAATTTATACGGGTAAAGATGCTTCTGAAAAATTTGTTACATTTTTGAATCAAGATTGTCAAGATATATATTACAATTATCTCACAAAAACAATTGAAATGGATAACTTGACCGATGAAGAAAATGTAACATATTACAATGCGATAAATTGTCACATATGTGGACAATACTTAAATAATGATCGTGTGAGAGATCATTGTCATATAAGCGGTAAATATCGAGGTGCTGCGCATAACAGATGCAACCTAAGTTATCAAGTACCCAAGTTTATTTCAATTTATTTTCATAACTATTCATCCTATGATTCTCATCTTTTTGTGAAAGAATTAAGTAGAGTTGCGACAAATATAAAAGTCCTTCCGTTAAATAAAGAGTTATATACATCTCTATCTCAATTTATTACTATGAGTGATGGTACAGATCTTGAACTTAGGTTTCTTGATACAGTGCGTTTTATGGCCGATAGTTTGGAATCGTTGGCAAATAATCTTACCGTCAACGATTTTCATACTATTAGAGCACAATTTCAAACAAGCCAAGAATTTAATCTCATAAGGAGAAAAGGATTATCTTGATTCATTTGAAAAACTTAATGAAACACAACTTCCACCTAGAAAAGATTTCTTTAATAAACTTAATAACAAAGAATGTTCTATTGAAGACTATGCGCATGCGAATGAAGTCTGGACAATTTTTAACTGCAGAACTTTGAAAGATTATATGGAATTGTATTTGAAAACAGATGTGCTTCTCCTAAGGGATATATTTGAAAATTTTAGAAATGTCTGTAAAAAAAATTAAACCTTAGATCCCTGTCAATACTATACTGCCCCGGGGCTATCTTGGGATGCTATGCTTAAGCATACAAACATTGAATTAGAGCTAATAACCGATATCGACATGTACAATTTCTTTAAAAGAGGGATACGAGGTGGAAATGTCCAATGTTGTAAAAGATACTCCAAGGCAAATAATAAGTATTTAGACACTTTTGATAAAAATAAACCTTCCAAATTTCTTATGTATTTAGATGCAAACAATTTTACGGTTGGGCCATGTTTGAAGATCTTCCTTATGGAGGATTCAGATGGTTAAAAAGCGAAGAACTAAATATTAATCCGCAGTTAATAGATGATAATTCAAATGATGGTTATGTATATGAGGTTGATTTAGAATATCCTTCTTATTTACATAACATGCATAACGATCTTCCTTTCTGTGCCGAAAACAAGGAAATTGGAGCATCAAAATATAAAAAACTAATAACTGATTTTTCGCCAAAACATTCTTATATAATTCATTACAGAGTACTTAAACAATGTCTAGAAAACGATTTGATTTAAAAAAATACATAGAGTTCTAACTTTTAAGCAGTCTCCATGGTTGAAAGATTATATAGATCTTAATACTAAATACAGAGCCGAAGCTAGAAATAACTTTGAAAAAAAAAATTTCAAATTGCTCAACAACGCAGTATATGGGAAAACCATGGAGAATGTGGACAAAAGGAAAGATGTGAGGATTGTTACCAGTTGGACTACATTAAACCGAAACCGTTTGGGTGCTCAAAATTGGATATCTAAATCAAATTTTCATAGCTTAGCAATATTTTCAGAAGATATAGTAGCGATTCAAATGAATCGCGTGAAGACATGTTATAATAAGCCAATATATTTAGGATTTTGTGTGCTAGAACTTTCTAAATGGAAGATGTATAATTTTCATTATAGATACATGCAACCTAAATTGAAGTCAAAATTGAAATTAAATTACATGGATACTGACTCATTCATATACACAATACAAACTGAAGAGTTTTACGCAGACATTAAAAATGATATAGAACATGAATTTGACACTTCTGACTATCCAGAAACAAATGATCACGGGATTCCTCTCGTAAACAAAAAAGTTCTGGGTATGATGAAAGATGAGAATTGTGGGAAGATTATGGAAGAATTCGTGGGACTACGGTCTAAAATGTACTCCTTTACTGTACAAAATGGAAATGAAATTAAAAAATCCAAATAAAAAAATGTGTTTTAGATAAGTATAGCCTAAGTTCATATAGAGATTGTTTATTTAACAGATCAAATGTTTATGATAATATGCTAACTTTTAAGTCTAAGTTGCATGAATTATATACTATGCAAATACATAAAGTAATATTAAGTTATCAAGATGACAAGAGAAAAGTCAAAGGTGATGGTATAAACACATGTGCGTGGCATCATATTGAAATTGATGAAACAAATCCTGATTATGAACTTGATATGTTATTATTAGAAATAGAAAAACTTCAAGAAAATCAGTAAAATATGTATACAAATTAAAGCTTCTGTAATTTATATCTCTAATTATAATTATTTAATTTTAAGTAAAAATCTTTGTGTCTATTGTAAATTATTTTTTATTTAAGAAATATTGTCTAGTTATTCAGTTTTTTTAAATAAAACATACACTAATATGAAAATAAAAAAGCATTAAAAAAACAAATATTTTTGTGTAGTTTTTTTTATTTATTATCCATCCTTAAATAAAATTTAAGAATTTTCACATCTGTTACAATCTTGTGTTGCATTTTTTCTCCAATCTCATAACAAAGTCGTGTTAATTCAATCTTTACATCCCTTTCGTGTATTCCTTGTATTTCATTGATTTGAAGTTTTGTTTTGTTTAAAGCGGAGCAAGTTGGTATATAATATTCATGATAGAAATGAAGGATTTGTTTTCTTAGAATGTTGTTCCAACATAAAATTGATGTAAAAAATACTCGAATTTGAGTTAGTGATCTCCAAGTGTCAGAATCGATTTTTATTTTAAAGTTTCCTTGTATGATAACTAAAAAACAAACACCTCTTTTATATTGAAACTTATATTCAACATCTCTTTCACTTTCATTATCAATTATATTTATAGAATTTAAAAAATCCCGACGATTAAGCATATCATGAATGTACTCCTTATAGCACATGAGATGTAACCACTCTTCTCGATCCAGTCCAATGTATTGCTTATTTTTATAATTCAACCATATCATTGGCTTAAAACCAAAAGCTGCAGAAAATCTACATGCAATCTTCAATTTCTAATTGAGCAAGTATTCAAACTCAAAAACCAAATCATATATTTGAGGTTTTCGTTCTTGATTGTTGTGAAATATATTCTTTAAAGTACGTTTATCCATCCTCAATGAAAATAATATTTAAACTAATAGTTTTTCGCTCTATTAATCTTTATATATATATATATATATATATATATACATATATATACATATATATATATATATATATATATATATATATATATATATATAATACACACATATGTATTTATATTTAAAAAAATAAATAAATAAAATAAAAAACTAAATAAAACCCATACACACATAAATATATATTCTATATTTGTTCATTATTTATTTTTGACAAATTTTTATAAGTTTCAATAATCTTAAAACTAATTTTTTTCCTTATATGGAACATGGTGCATCGACATGTGTCTGGCCCTTCCTCGCATCCTTCGCTATACCAGGGGCAGCTGGCAAAATGCCCACTATCAGAGTCCTCTTGCTCTATAATTCCATAGTCCTCATTTTCAGTGAGCATGGAGACGAAAAAATGTATGGTTTCTTTATGCTCATAGAGCAATAAGTCCTCATAAGAATTAAGAAACTTAAATAACCGCTCACGTACTTGGCTCATTTTTTTAATTGTTATTTTAATTTTCTTTTTTTAAAGAATACTTTTTTCTTGAATGATATTTTTATACTATTACTCTTGAAAGTTTTACATTCTTATTTATAGTAAAATATTCTTGTAAAATTAAAATTTTACAAATACTTTTGAGTGCTTTTTGAAATATTTTGTTTCACTTACACTTTAGAACATTAATATAACTATCTCTCTGATCTTTGTTTTAAAATTTTATGTTTCAGTTACGTTTTAGAACGTCAATATAACTACTATCTCTTTCACTACAATTCTATAAGTAACAAAAAATATTTTACATCAAAAATAATTACAATATGAGAAAAAGAGATAGCTACGTTACTGATCTTTGTTTTTTAATTTTTTTTTGTTTTTTTTTCCTGTTTTTGCCTATTTAAAGATTGGTAGAAATTTTTAATACATCAGTTTACAAAAGCAGATTGAGCTATCTGTCAAAGAAGAAAAAAAATATTTATTTAAAAATTAAATTTAATTAATTATTATTCTGATATTGAGTCCTCCCGATTTGATAACAAAGTTCAACAATTTAAATAAAAAAACATTAATCCATATAAAAGAGCTAAAGGACTCAACTAAATATACAGTGAAAAATGCTAAACGGGTGACAAGTAAATACGGCACCACAATTCAAATTGAACTGGAAAATAATATAATGTTCTTACCAAATCGGTACAACACGCTATCAGATGATGATATAATAGAACTAGCATCTGGGATATATTGCATATGTAAGCAAGGAGACAGAGGCTTAAAATTGGATACTGCTGCTGAAATAAATATCTTTTTAACAAATGCTCAATACCCACAGTGGGAATAATATGTAGAAAGTATATTTTATAAACTTTTTTTTTTTTAATAAAACAAAAAATTTTAAAATCGTTTGTGTGTGTGTTATTTATTTATTCTTTTCACTTATTTTGTAGAGAAATTGAAGACATAAATGTCCACATTTAAATGAATCGTAATCTTGATATTGATTGTAATTATATTTTATATTTTGACCTGAATATTTAACTAATTCTAATGGAGGTTGTAAATTTCCAAAACTGTCGAAATATTCCTTATGTTCATTGTTTTTATAATATGCTACCCAATGGGTTCCAGGTCCTCTTGATAAATCCAAATTAATGATTCCGCATTCTCTTTTTCTCGATCGTTTTGGTAGTGTATCCAACATGAAAACTCCTCTAAAGTATGGAATGTTTGTTGAAAAGTTTCTCAAATCAACATCAGATAGGGGTTTATTGGGTAGCATTACGAAAAAATTTGGTTTTTGTTTTTGTTGACAAACCAATCCATATCCTTTCTTATATGGTTTAAGGTAAAAAGCTTTCCCCATTGCTACTGCTTCCATTGTTTTATTATGTCTAGTTGCTTCATCAAGTTGTTGTTTGGCATTCTTTGCAGCATTTATTGCTTTTGCTATAGCTGCTCCGCCAGTAGAAAGACTACCAATTGCACTCAGAGCAGTTAGAATAGGTACCAAAGGTAAGAAGCCACCAATCTTTGGAACATTAATTACGCGTGGTATTATAACTTGCGATTTCTTCCCTCTTAACGACTTGTTGATAATCTTACGTGCAATCCTAATGGCAGAGTTAATGTCTTGAGGTTTTTCCTTCTTCAGTATTTTTGTTGCAGTTTTAATTGGTGTACTGAACAGCTTTTTTCCATTTTGTTCACTTTTTTTTTTTGCAACCTTCTTCTTCAATCCCATACCAAATTTTCTTTTGACTTTCATTGCGTTAGTAACCATGTATGCAAACGATTTTTCTGCAAGACTGCTATCTTTTGAAAGAACTCGTTCCCAAGCTTTATTTTCAAGAATTTTATCAGCTTGATGTCTACTATTTAAATCATTTGTTTTGGAATAAGCAATATCGTGATTTTTACATGCAGCGTCTAATAAATTAATTCCGTTGCCACCGCGATCTAAACGTTTTTGTAATTTTGTTCCGGGTCCACAAAACTGATATCCAATAAGGTGTAATTCAACAGGCAGAGAGTTAATTACTTTATTCACTAAACCTTTTCCAACGGCTGTTTTTTTATAACTAAACGTTTTGTTATAATGTATAATCATCTTATTTTATTTTTTTCTTTTATAATAAAAGTAACATTTATGAAATGCAATTAGTTATAAGAATGCAATTAGTAAAACAACAGAAAAATATTGTGATTCGCAATATTGATGCTTCAACGAAAATCAGATCTAAAATAAAACATAGCTCTCTCTTACCAAATTCTATTCGTGCTCTAATAGTTGGACCATCAAATTGTGGAAAGACTAATGTTATGATAAGCTTGCTAGAAAGCCCTAATGGACTCAAGTTTGAAAACATCTATTTATACTCAAAATCCCTTTATCAACCAAAATATGAATACTTAAAGCGATTAATTTACAGATAATGAAAAAGTTATTTCTCCTGACGAAGCGAAAACTAATTCTATTATGATCTTTGATGATGTTGCATGCGAGAAGCAAAATAATATACGAGCATATTTTTGCATGGGACGTCATAAGGATGTTGATTCATTTTATTTATGTCAAACTTATACCATAATTCCCAAGCACTTAATAAGAGACAATGCAAATGTGATTATAATGTTTAAACAAGATGAGACAAACATGAAGCACGTTTATAGTGATCATGTTGCCAGCGATATGAGTTATGAAAAGTTTCATGAAATTTTTTGAGAGTGTTGGAAGGATAAATATGGATTTTTGATGATAAGCAAAGATAATGACTTAAACAATGGTCGCTATAGAAAGCAATTCGACTATTTTATAACGATATAAATTACTCTACATAAAAGTAAAACATTAGTACTTAATTTGGCCTTGCGCATAGTACATCTACTTATTTCCTAAAGTATTTACCATACCTGATCTGAAAGCTGATCTGTTACCTGATCTAATAGCTGATACCTGATCTGAATCCCCAATACCTGATCTGATAGCTGATCTTATACCTGATCTGATACCTGATCTGATAAGTGATACCTGATCGGATAGCTGATCTGATACCTGATCTGATAGCTGATCTGATAGCTGATCTAATACCTGATCTGATAAGTGATACCTGATCTGATAGCTGATACCTGATCTGGTGTCTAATAGTTGAAAATGGATGAAAAAGTTTTAAAGGAGCTAATAAAGACAAGGAATGTTTTAAAGAAAAAATTTCGTAGTATAAAAGTTGATGAAGCAGATACACATGAGCAATTCAAAGACACATTTAAACCAATAATAGAACTATTAACAGAATTTGTGAACAGTTTTAAAAATAATAAAAAATGTATTAAATCAGAAAGAGATGAATTTAAAACGAAAGTTTATAAAAATTCAAATTTTCCATTCAACGAACAATCAGTTAAGTTAGAGACAAGTACTCCAAAGAAACTTGTTGAAGAAACGTTATGCAATAAAAATATCTCACTTAGTAATCGAAACGCAAACAAGGTTGATAATGTCGATACTGATGATGATGATGATGATGATGATGACAACGATGATTTTTACTCTCAATCGGAAACTCTAGACAATTCAGATAATAATAAGAGTTATACTGACCTAGCACTCTTGGAAAGCAGAAACGAATTAGATACTCTATACGGTCCACATAAAGGTTTTAATAATGAATGGAAGTTTGGCAATAGTAGTATTAAACTTACTGAAGATAAAATAGTGATTGGAAATCAAATATGGGCTTTTACACCAGGTTTATTTTCTTTACTGTTTCACAAAACACCTAAATATTATGATAAACATGAATTAGATATATATAAGAAAATTTTAGTGAGCACAAATGCATGCAAAAGAGATTATAGACCTGATGGACAAATCAAAGGAACGAGAGCATATAAATATAAGCATATTATCAGTAAATTGTTTAAGAAAGAAAGTGAATAGATCTCATCAACTTCATCATCATTACATAAAATAAAAAGTCCTTACAAGGGTGAGGGTTTGATGCAACTAAACACATACAAACCTAACTATATATACTGGGACGATCCTAATGAGTTAGTAGATCGCCTTAGGCTATTGCTGGCATCACAAGCTGCAGGTCATACTAATCACAATAACGAAATTGTCTCAATTATCGAAGAATTATATGAGGCAAACATTATAGAATAATATTTATCTGCATAAATCATGTCCATCGATAAGTTCGGGCACTATCTTAATGATACAAGTGGTACTGTTTTTGTGAAAAATGTTCCTAAGCTGCTGGGCTTCGTTGATACAACTAATAACATTGACGTTCAAAACAAAGGAATCAAAAATGTGGGAAAAGCTTTGGAGGAAAACGACGTTGTTAATAAATTGTTTCTGCAAAGTCAAATTGAAGAGGTACGAGATGAAATCAACATAAGTTTAAGTCAGAAACTCAACGAAATTCAGGAAACAATCTCAAGTATGAAATTATTATTTGAAAAAGAAATTAAAAAGATAAATGAGTTAATTTATGGGTATGTAAGAAATATGATGGTCGACAGTATTTAAATGAACTCACACTGAACTCAACTTATCCCATCAAATTCTAAATACGTTAAATAATGACTTCAAAAAGAAATTTAATAAATGAACTACATAAGCAAGCACGAAAACATTTTCCACGTCGAAGAGTTGTTATGAAAGGAATAGATGATCTTTGGCAAGCTGATTTAGTTGAAATGGGGAACTATTCTACAGACAATAGAGATTATCGATTTTTGCTGACTGTAATTGATACATTTTCAAAATTTGCTTGGGCAGTACCCTTGAAAAGAAAGACTGCATTGGAAACAACCCAGGCTATGCAGAATATTTTTCAACTGGGACGAATGCCAAAAAACTTGCAAACAGACGACGGTAAAGAGTTTTTAATAAACACTTTGGAAAATTGATAAATAAATACAACATTAATCACTACTCAACATATAGCAGAATGAAAGCATCAATAGTAGAACGATTTAATAGATCATTAAAAGGAATGATGTGGAAAGAGTTTAGCTTTAATGGGTCTTATAACTGGCTCGACATTTACAAAGACTTGATTAATACATATAATAAAAAAATTCATCGCACCATCAAAATGCCACCGATTCAAGTTAACTATAAAAATGAGAAAAAATTATTAAACACGGTATATAACCGCTTAAAACTATTCAAATTATCAAAGTTCAATGTGGGATATCATGTGCGCATAAGTAAATATAAACATGTTTTTGAAAAAGGATATACACCAAATTGGACCACAGAAATTTTTACGATTAAAAGAGTTCAAAATACACATCCAGCTACATACATATTAGAAGACTATCGTGGTAACCCTATTAAAGGTGGATTCTATGGTGAAGAACTTTCAAAAACCAGATATCCAAATACATATCTAGTTGAAAAAGTTCTTAAAACTAAAGGCGAGAAGGCATATGTTAAATGGTTAGGATTTACCAATCAACATAATTCTTGGATCAATAAAAATGAAATATTGTAGTTAAGTGTATATATAAGTCTATATTTGTATCTAATATATTTAAATAAAATATAAACTTCCTTTTTATACAAAGTGCTGTGTTTAATTTCACTTATTTGTAATCAGACAAGCATAATGTCAATAACACTTACTCTTAGCTGAAACTCATCTGAGTTATCTGCTAATTACTTTCCTCCTATTCGTTTGGATGGTGAATATGAATGTGCTCTAACTGATTTTCATTCATATAATAGCATTCCTAATGTAGATGATTATAACAATATATTTCATATTGGTGAACACGTAATTAAAATACCAATAGGATCTTATGAATTGAATAATATAGTTGATTATATTAAACACCACTATAAGCAGTATTGTCCGGAAAATAAAATTGATATAGAAGCTAATAACAATACAATGCAAGTTAGAGTTAATAGCTCTAAGGATCCCATATACTTTAACAAGGATAACACAATTGGAAAACTTTTTGGATTCAATAAGAAAATTCTAGCTCCTAACCAAGACCATTACTCAGACCTACCGGTCAATATTTTCATCGTGAATATCTTGCGTGTTGAATGTAGTATAGTCGTTAACACATATACGAATAACTCACAAGCACACACATTACATGAATTTGCGATCAATGTCCCCCCAGGGTATAAAATTGTGGAGATTCCTCGAAATCCTATCTATTTGCCAGTTAACTGCCGAGAGATAAGTTCTCTAACTCTACGCGTAGTTGATCAGAACGGTCATTTAATTAATTTCCGAGGAGAGGAAATTACAATACGAATACATTTGAGATCTAGCAAATAATGATAATATATAACGTCAAGCAATCTAAGAATAAAATTGGATACGCTTATAAAACACTCTTGCAAACCAAACCAAGATTAAAGAGATCATTACACAAAAAACATTTTACACAAGGAAATAAAAAGTTTTTGAAGTCTCTTAATTTAAAATTGACAAAGAAATGAGTTACATACTAGATGTTCTAGAAAAACCTCAATCAGACGAGAGTATAATTAAAAAAGACTACCACACATATACACCGTACCTACAATCCTTCAACAATAACGATGAGATTCGAATTTCAATACAAAATCAAGTCTTATATGTGCTACCCAGCGAAAGCTACATGTTGAGGGAAGTATTGTAGATGATAATGACAGCAAAATATCTTCGTTTTTTAATCTAAAATTAAAAAATAACTTTGTGGCACATCTCTTTGACGAAATTCGATATGAACTTAATGGCATAGAAATTGATCATACAAGACATTTAGCGAAGACAACAACGAAACCAACAGAAAGTGTTGGCTTGTACAATGCAGGATGGAACAAACTCGATGATTTGGATATTTCAAATGGACACTTTAATTTCTATGTACCACTGAAACTATTTTAAGGTTTCGCTGAAGACTATAATAAAATTATACTCAGCGGTAAACATGAATTGGTTCTCTTACGTAGTAAGAACGATGAAAAACTCGTATACTCAACTGTTGCTACTGACAAACCAAAAATTAGTATCTCAAACATCTCATGGAGAATTCCGCATGTACAATTATCCGATCTGAGCAAATTGAATATGATTAAAATTATTAACAGTGGTGCTTCTATACCAATGGCATTTCGCAGTTGGGATTGTCACATTAAGCCTCAACTAAATACAGGAACTAGCTATATATGGAATGTTAAATTGGCTGCAAATAGAGAACGACCCCGTTTTGTGTTGATCGCTTTTCAACAAGAAAATAAGTTTGTTCATTGTAATTTAAACAATTTAAAAGTACATTTAAATTCCGAATCTTACCCATATGATGATCTAAATATAAAATTTAAAAATGATTGGTATGCCATTCTATATGATATGTATCTACGGTTTCAACAAAGCTACTACATGAGAGAATCACAACCGATTCTAACTGCTCAAGAATTTAAAAATAGTGTGCCGATAGTGTTAGTAGATGTCAGTCACCAAAACGAAGCCCTCTCTAACGGTCCTGTTGATATAAAAATTGAAATTGAAACAGACTCCAATATACCTACCGATACATCAGCTTTTTGCATACTCATCCACGACCGCATAATAGAATACATACCCTTAAAAGGTCAAGTTCGTAAGATAATGTAAATAAAAAATAATAAAATAAGATGATTGGGGATAAAGTTTTCATCGATATGCAAGGATTTAAATCTAATTCAAACATCTTCATTGCAAAAGAAATAGCAATTGTTTTTAACAATAAGGAGCACATGAATTTTATTATTAAACCACCGTTTAACTTCAAAAGATTATCAATAGCAAAACAAAGAGATGCGAATTGGCTAACAAGAAACTTTCATCATTTGAATTGGAATGACGGATCAATATCATTTAAGAAAGTTTAAAACATTATTCAATCTATGTTAAGGGTGTGGAAAAGAAGAAATGGTTTGAAAAACTACTTCAAATTAGAGTTTTCAACATCGAGGATATGGGGTGCATCAACTTTAAGCAAATACAACTTAAATATCCGGAATATTTTTACTGCAGCTATCACAATTATGGAGTTTGTGCCTTAAGAAATTCATATTTACTTTATCAGGAAAATAACTAAAAAATGTATTTTAATTTTCTATTCTTACATTGCTACAACATATATTTACGATATTTTTTTAAATAAATATGTAGATTAAAAACATACAAAATTTTGTTCATTCATTTATTTATATGTGTATGGTATGTACAAGAGACAGAGACAAATGTCAGCAAGCAGTGAAAATAACAACCAATCTTTGACAATCCTCAATATCACAAACTTCAATTTCTTTACAAAATAAGTGAAAAGAATTAATAAATACAACACGCATAAATTGTATACTTTATTCATTTCTTCAAACTCTTTACACATAAAAAAATTAAAATCAAACAACAAAAACAAAACATTGATATCTCACCAGCATACATAATTACTTTCTAAAATACCCTTCCATGTCCCCAGCTAAAAAACGAATATTACAAACAAAAAAAGTAATGCCGAGTGCACACTATGATATTTTGTGACATCGCAACAGTGTGCCCTAGTGGTAACGTTTATCATTTCCGATTTGCATTCCATATAAAAAAACATAATGTGAAAGGCGTTGCACACATTTTAAAAAATGATTAGAACACAAGAAAATGCCAGATTTGTACTCGGCATTGCATATATTTATATGCGAATACTTATTCATCTGCCAACGCATAAGTTATTGTAAAAACATACACAAATAAACACGTATGAGCATAACGTTGGCTCCCATGATCACGCATCTCTAATTCCCTTTGACAATCCTAAATATCTTACACTTCAATTTTTCCAACCATCAAATAAGTTCATTGCTCATAAATTACATATTTCGTTTACCTCTTCAAACTCTTTAAATATAGTAAATAGGAAAATCAAACTAAATAAAACCAACAACAAAAACATTCATAGATTTCCCACAAGCATACATAATTTCTTTCTAAAATAATCTTCCATGACCACCAGCTAAAAAAAAGAATATTGCAAAGAGACATAGCAACATTTTTCTCTATGCACACACTCTAAAATCATAAACCTGCTTCAACCGCTTAACAAACAAAAAAAAATTCCATTCAAAATTAAAATTAAAACAAAAACCTACATAAAATCCTTCGTACCTACATAATTAACTATGTACATCGACGAACGGATATCAAACCATGCTTATCTCACAAACCATATATTTTATTCATGTCTTCGAACTCTTTAAACATAGGAACAAAATAAATAAAAATCAAACTAAATAAAACGAACAAAAAAAAAACATTCATAGATTCCCACACAATTTCTTTCTCAAGTACTCTTCCACAACCGCTTAACAAACGAAAAAACATACAACGTACAAACAAGCCCCGCGTGCCTACATAATTAACTATGCGCATCGGCGAACGGATATCAAACCATAAAATTAAAACAAACACACATCGACGGGCCGACATCAAACTACCCTTTTCTACGTACAAACCGTCCATAACCCTCGTCACTTCACACCATTGACAGTAATTACCTTAATATGTAAATTTTAGCCCATAAATTACAAAATTTCGATTTTAATTACCCAAATTTGACAATTTTAATTGCTGGGGCTCATACATTTTACTACTACTTACATATGTATATCCAATATTTGATTAATACTAAGCTTTATATCAAACATTGTACCTTTTTATGTTCATAATCATTTTTACATTGTTCTAAATAAAAATTTGGCGAATTTTAGCGATTCGGAACAAATTAATTTTTTATAATTTATAAAATAAATTTTTAATAATTTATAATATATGTATGTATATATATATATATATATATATATATATATATATATATATATATATATATATATATATATATATATATATATATATATATGTGTGTGTGTGTGTGTACTTCATGGTCAAAAACTAGAAAATGAGGATTTGGCGATTTTGGCGATTTTTAACATTGGATTTGGCGAAAAAGGTGAAAATAAATCTGACAGCCCTGGTGCGGATGAAAATCACATACATCTTTCATTTAGTCGTCGCATGTATTAATTTTTTCCTGGTTTTTTGTTTAGTTTTTTTGAGCACACACAAATTTAATAAATTTGAACAGCAACAAAAAATTTAAATAATTATGGAAGCTTAAAAATATTTCGTGATAAAACCAGAGCTCACAATAATTGGTCTCTGTCGTGCATGTTGTCAGAAAAAAAACACTCATCCACTGACACTTTGCGACACTGTCGCGAAAAAACCCTCAAACTTCGTTCTTCTTTGGCTTGCTCCTCGCTCAACCAACGACCGTTTTTTTCAATCGCTCAGCTCATGTGTTCACTCAAGACCTTTATTTAGTAAAATCTTTGCAAACGGTCTTTTGAGCATGTATGTTGCGAGTGTGGATAAGTAACTATTTTCATACATACCAGTGATGCCAACTTTTTTGGCTCTAAAAAGCGTAATTTTGAAATCTAAAAACCGCAAAAAGCACTAACGTGAAAAAGAGTGAAGTTTAGTAATGTTTTTTAAGCTATTCCCTATTTCGGCAATATTATCAAAATTTTTAATGAAATATATCAGACGAAAAAGGTATGCCTTAAACTAAACAAGTAAATACTCCAAGTTTTTATTAAAGTAATTTTAAGAAATACATAAATTTGTTAAAACCACTACTTAGTGCTTTTTCTTAGTTTGGAACTAACGCTCAAAATTTGGCGTTCTACGTCTTCAAAAAGCACTAAAAATAGTGCCAAGAGCACCAAGTTGGCATCACTGATACATACTATGTACGTCAAGAATGATAAACTACAAGATTACGCCAATCAGAGAGTTTACCGTTAGACGTGACGTCACACGTCTATTGTAAGATTTGCCATAAAGGCTGGGAAAAATCAATTGAAAGACTTAAATCATAAGTATGGCAAACTAAGAAATTTAAACAAAGAAATCGCAACTATCAAATTATATTCTATTATTTTATTTTTTCTATAAAAATTTTTCGTTTTTGTTGTTGAGAGTTTCTTTTAATTTTTGAAATTAAACTTGTTTTATTAATCTTAACAAAGCGCCTAATTTTGAATTTTATTACTTATTTAATATTTTCTGTGTTAATACATATGTAGCATCAAATCGAAACATACCAAAAGTAAAGACTCTAACGATGATATATTTTTAAATAGCTATTTTCTAATAAGTTCACACTGAATTTGTTATTTGTTTATTTAGTAATATTTTTTTTATAATATTTTTGTTTAAAATTTTAGAAAGTAATTGTTTAAATTTTAGAACATCAAAAATGGTATATCCTTTTACCAAGTAAGCAAATAACAAATTCAGTGTGAACGGCACTAATATTTTGTTGGCATAACACCCCTTCTAGCAGGTACATTATACAAATTACAAAAGGAATGACATATTTATGTATATATACATTCATAAAAAATATGTGTGTATGTACATAAGTTTGTCTTAAGAAGTGGTTGCAGTTTTGTGAGAATATTCTCTGTATTCTCTGCTATAAAAACGCTTAAAAATCTTAATTTTTAACGCATTGCTGATGTTGTGAATGGTAAAGTTTAATGCACCATTGGATGCAGCTTGAAAAACTTTTTCAGATGATATTTTTTGACCCGAACGGTCATCTCTAGACCACTCAAATGGTTTAAGAAGCCTTATTAAAACTACCGGACTTTATTCTGGGAGGGATAACAAGAATTTTTTATGTGAGCGGCTCTAATCATTAGAGTCTAATGTACAAACTTATGTACATTTGTATATGTATACATACATACATACACATATGTATGTATGTATATTTCAATATATAAAACTTAACTAGTTTTTTGTGGTTAAAATACCCAATGTACCAGCTTTGCATTGCATACATACTTACATATATGTATATGTACCTATGAATATGCGTATGTTGTGTGTATATCCATACAAACATAACATATACATACATACATACACATAGCGGTCGTCACACGTCTACTATTTTTTTTGCACTGGCGTAATCTTGTAGTTTATCATTCTTGTATGTACGTCATGGAGATTTGTTGTTTTTATTATTTTATTTTATAAACATTATTTAACAAAATACATGACGATTAATTTTGTTTTTGTTGTACACATATCTGTATTTTATTTTACATTTACACTTCATTGCGCTGATTTACACGGGCATAATTGTGCTGGCATAATATTCCAGTTTGTAGGTGAGAGAGGCAAAGAGAGTGGTTTTGCGGTTGGCATAACTTTTCAACCAGCTTCAACCCCGCATTAGCAGCATAAAACCAATACACACACAAATTAAAAAATAGCAAATGTTAAATGAATACTAAAAACAATAACACACACACAGCTGTGTATACGAATACATTTTGTGCCAGATGAATTAGTCTCGTGTAATTTGGAAAAGAACAAAAACTGTGCGGCTTAAAAATTGTTCTCGTCTAAACTACCTCATTGACAAATAGTTTGATTTACAAATATTTTTATTGTTATTTATTATTATCTTCTCCTTTCCTCTTTAATGTTTTGCCTGTGACGAAATATCTAAGGCAACAACATAAAGCAAACGCAACAACAAAAATAAAGACCTTTTTTGCAAACACTTTGATTGTTTGGCTCACTTACTGATCCTCAGTAGCTGAGCAAATAACGATTTTGTTCGTATCATGCGCACTGTTGCCAGAACTTCTAGGGGTGAAATCGTCCAAAAATACAGATTTCTGTGCAAAAAATCGTCAAAATCATCAGGTCATTTTAGAAAATCGTCAAAAAACGTAAAATCAAAAATATTAAATTTTTTTGTATTTTAATTGTTTTATTACAAAAACTATTACTATGGTTCAAACTAATTAACTTTGCTTTCAACAAATATACACATATACATTAAATATATGTATAATACCTAAACATGAAAACCATTAAAATTAAAAATAAAAGTTAAAAAAACTTAAAATGAAATCAGAATTCACATACGTTCATATATATTTATTTTTAAAACAGATAATTTATAAAAAAAATTAGCATTTTTGTTATAGAAACATTTTATGTATAAATATCAGAATTTAACATTTTGAACACAAAAAATCATAACATAACAAAAAACCAACTCTAAAAATGCAATACTAAAAAAAGTTTCCATATATGTTAAATTTAGAAAAATCGTAATTTCTGGACCTAAAATCGTCACTAGTGTATTTTGAGAGGTGAAAATCTTCAAAATGCAGAGAAATCGTCAATTCTGGCAACAGTGATCATGCGGTCAGTAAGAGACCGATTCGTTCTATAACCCGTGAGCGAGAACACGATTGAAACGAAAAAGAGGGTTGCTGTCAGCGATGCCAACTTGGTGCTTTTGGCACTATTTTTAGTGCTTTTTGAAAACTCAAAACGCCAAATTTTGAGTGTTAGTGCCAAACTAAGAAAAAGCACTAAGTAGTGCTTTTAAGAAATTTGCGTATTTCTTAAAATTACTTTAATAAAAACTTGGTGTATTTATTTGTTTAGGGTAAAGCATACCTTTTTCGTCTGATATATTTCATTAAAAATGTTGATAATATTGCCGAAATAGAGAATAGCTTAGAAAACATTATTAAACTTCACTTGTTTTTTACGTTAGTGCTTTTTACGCTTTTTATATTTCAAAATTACGCTTTTTAGTGCTTTTTTAAAATTCTGATGTGCTATTAGAGCCAAAAAAGTTGGCATCACTGGTTGCTGTTCAGACACTGAGTGATTCTGTCTCATTTTTTTAGGTCTTTTTAGTGAGAAGACAGCACAGAGAAATTTGGTTCAGCATATTTTGCGAGATCTGGATAAAACATGCTTTTTGCAATATGCAATGCATTTTATGTAAGTCCCAAATCACACTATGCAAGTCTTATTGCTAAGCTGATTAGTTTATTAGGAGAGAGAGAGACGTGGGGAATAGAAACACTTCTTTTCCCCCCGTCTCTCTCTCCTAATAAACTAATCAGTTTAGCTATAAGACTTGCATAGTGTAAATAGGGACTTATGAAACAGTTAAAAATAAGACATTTTAATAGTATCGACAAAGGTGTGAATAAATTTAATTTGGAATTTATACACTCATTGTTGAATGGATTATTAGTTTTTAGTTAAGTTTTTGACTAAATTGCTTATTTACAAAAAAATTCAAGCAATTAATAAGTCCCAAATCACACTACGCAAGTCTTATTGCTAAGCTGATTCGTTTCAGGGAGAGAGAGACGAAGGGGACAGCAACGTTTCTTTTCCCCCCGTCTCTCTAGCTAAACAAACTAATCAGCTTAGCAATAAGACTTGCATAGTGTAAATTGGGACTAACCACATCATGTATTTTAAACTAGAAAACTTTTCTTCAAGCGCAAGATTATTTTGCACTACTTTTTCTCACCAATACAAACATATTTTATTTTGCGGGACACTGCCGTAGAACGAAATTCGTCATGCGTGACGACCAGCAATGCCAACTTTGTGCTTTTGGCACTATTTTTAGTCCTTTTTAAAGACTCAAAAAGCCAAGTTTTGCTCATTAGTGCCAAACTAAGAAAAAGCACTAAGTAGTGCTTCTAAGAAATGTGTGTATTTCTTAAAATTATTTTAATAAATACTTGGTGTATTTATTTTTTCAGTGTAAAGCATACCTTTTTCGTCTGATATACATATTATAGCATTGCACAGATGCATCTGTTTGCACCAGTTTTGCATGTTTTTTGGTTCTTGTATGAAAAAATATGTTATTTAGCGTTTCTTTTACTAGTTGTAAATGTTGATTTTTAAAGCACTTATTGTATGTTGTGCAATTACCAAATGAGAAAAACACGTTTGTATGTATTTGTTTTTCTATAACAAATAATATACATAAAACTGGTTTTAACATAAGTACCACATGGTGTGTTGAAAAAAAAAATCCATGGTTGATGAATGAATGAATGAAAGTAAAATTTCACATACACATGTAAGTAAATGATACATGTACATGAAACACATGCATGTGTAATTACTCTCAGAGCAAAATTGTCTCTCTCTCTCTCTCTGTATACTTGGCTGCGCCACAAAATAACATAGCGAACATCTGCACATACAGCTGTCCATGTATTTGTTTCAACAATGGTTTTTTTCATATGTTTGTATTACAATATGTATTTTTGGGCAAAAACAGATCAAACAGTTGCTCAGCAGCAATACAATAAGCAATTGTTATTTGTTTTAATTGTATTTTAATTTGGAAAAGCACGCACACACAATAACTCTTATACTAGTTCTGTCGCTCACACTACAATTATATGGTACATACCATGGTATATTTGTTTTGGCTATACAAACGAGTATACAAATGCAACCCTATAATACATATTTCATTTAAGATGATACTATTGGAGAAATAGAGAATTGATTAGAAAATATTAAACATTATTAAAAAAATTACAGCGAAAGTTTCATGAGCATCATTATTTACTTTCATGCATATGTCTAATATTTAAATCACGACCAAACCAAATTGATAGTCCGGTATGTACAAATTATATGTTAGAGTAGGGGACAATTTTGTCATGAGCAGTTTTTCGAAGAGTTTTGACACAGTTGAGAGCAACCTTATTGGCATATATGACTCAGGTTTGGTAGGATCTTTACCTGGCTTTGGAATCATTTTGACATTGGCGAGCTTCCAGTGTTGTGAATAATACTCCTGTCGTAATATGGCATTAAAAATAAACAGCAGGATTCTTATTGCAATATGCGGCAAGTTCATCAGCATCTTGTTACTAATTCCATCAATACCGGGAGATATCTTCGGATTAAGTTCAGAAATTAGTTTTTGTACATCACGCACCTTAAACTTCAAGGGTCGAGGGTGTAGAGCAACTACACTTGGCAAATCAGAAACACCAGTATATGTGTTTGGAGTAAATGCGGATTTTAAGTTCTCAGCAAATATTTTACATTTTTCCGTATCGCTTCTTGCCCAACTTCCGGTAGATGTTTTTTTTTAATGCATGTATATATTTATTTATTGTATCTTCGTATATGAACTACCAATAAGTATTCAAATCTTAAATCTATAAAAAAAATTATTAGGCCCGACCAGTGTCGGACATAAACTTAGCGATAGTTATAAATAATACATTAATAGTGATAATCAAAAAAGGGGGAAAAAGGTATTTTCAAGTAGTCCCATCTGGAGTGTTAGGCATAAGAGCCCGTGAGTCCCTCTTTTTTAGGCGGATGTGTCCATGTTAAATATTTGCCTGCTTATTTTGCAATTTCTTCAGTCACTAGTGGCATATTTAAATCACGATGTATAATAGAATTTTGGATGTACCATGGAGCTGATGTTATTAACCGTAAAATTTTGTTTTGCCTTCGTTGGATTCTCTCAACATTGGAAGCAGAAGCAGTGCCACATAACTGAATTTCCTAGTACCATATTGGCTTCAAAAGCGACTTGTATAGTAAAATTTTGCAGTCTAGGCTGAGTGTTGAGTTTCTGCCAATCAACCAATATATTTGAGTTAACTTAAATTCCATCTGAGTTAACTTAGAGTCAATATAATGTTTCCATGTAAGTGTTCGATCAAGGTGTATACCAAGGTATTTCACTTGGGAATGTTGAGGAATATTTTGATTGTTGATTCGAATGGGGGAGTAAGTATCTCTTCTTAGGGTGAACGTTATATGGACACACTTTTGTTCATTGACTTTAATTCTCCATAAGTTCAACCATATTTCCAGCTGAGTAATATGTTCCTGGAGATTGCGGGATGCCTCATAAGGGTTTTCCTGCACACTCATACAGGCTGTATCATCGGCAAATGTAGAAATATGTATATTATTGCTCACAGGCATATCACAAGTATATATTAAATACAAGACAGCACCCAGAATACTACCCTGGGGCACACCAGAAGATATAGATTCGGGCACACTCGTGAACTCTCCTTCCACAACAGTGAACTTCCTATCAATAATATAACTTTCCAAAAGCTTTTGAATGTTTATTGGCAGATATGTCTTCAATTTTACAACTAGGCCTTCGTGCCATACTTTATCAAACGCCTGAGAAACATCAATAAAGAGAGCAAGAACAATACTTCTTTTCTTCAAATGTTCTACTTACAACTTGGACCAGTCTAAGCGTTTGTTCAATCGTGCTGTGCTGGCTTCTAAAGCCAAATTGATGGTCCGGGATGCACCTATTGTCAGTTAAAATTTTGGACAATTTAGTTATGAGCAGCTTTTCGAAAAGCTTTGAGAGCTTATAAAGCTTTGAGCTTATAGGCCTATATGACTCAGTCTTGGTAAGATCTTTGCCCGCCTTTGGAATCATTTTGATCTTGGCAAGTTTCCAGTTATTTGGAAAATACTGCATTCTTAAAATAGCAGTAAAAATAAATAGCAGGATTCTTATTGCAATATGAGGCAAGCTCATGAGCATTTTGTTACTAATGCCATCAATACCTGGAGCTTTCTTTGGCTTAAGTTCAGCAATTCATTTTTGAATATCACGCATCTTAAACTTCAAGGGTCTATTGGGTAGAGCAACTACACTCGGCAAATAAGAAGCACCAGAAATGTGTTTGGCGTAAATACGGATTTTAAGTGCTCAGCAAATATATGACATTTTTCCGTATCGCTTCTTGTCCAACCTCCTGTAGATGTGCGCAGAGGTGGCTTAAAGTCAACGGGTGTTTTAAGCTTTCTAGCAGCCTGCCACAAAGAGTAATTTGATGCTTGTGTGACATCAAGACCTTCCAGATAATTTTTAAGAAATGCAGTTTTAAGCTATTGCATAGCTTTTATCGCAGGCTTTGAGGGTGTCGACCGAATCAAGAAATACCGTAACAATAATAAAAACCTAAGACTATTTTTATTTGAATCGCCCAGTGTATGTTAACCCTAAAGTATCCTATTGATTTTATTAACATACAGTACTGCTAGAACAAATTTTTGCATGTAGGAAAACACAATGTGGCGTTCTTAAGAGTAATTGTGGTTGACAAAAAATGACAAATACAAACAAACAGACAATTCATAGGTTTTTAAGGTGTCGACCGAATCAAGAAATACCGTAACAATAATAAAAACTTAAGACTATTTTTATTTGAATCGCCCAGTGTATGTTAACCCTAAAGTATCCTATTGATTTCATTAACATACAGTACTGCTAGAACAAATTTTTACATGTAGGAAAACACAATGTGGCGTTCTTAAGAGTAATTGTGGTTGACAAAAAATGACAAATACAAACAAACAGACAATTCATAGGTTTTTAAGGTGTCGACCGAATCAAGAAATTCCGTAACAAAAATAAAAACTTAAGACTATTTTTATTTGAATCGCCCAGTCAATGTTAACCCCTAAAGTATGCTATTGATTTCATTAACATACAGTATTGCTAGAACTGATTTTTACATGTAGGAAAACACATTGTGGTGTACTTAAGAGCAATTGTGGTTGACAAAAAATTATAAACAGAAACAATTCGTAGGTTTTTTATTTTAAAAAATAAATTTGCATAAGTTGATAAAAAAAAATGCTAAGCAAAAGCTTTACCGCGGCAGTTCCCGAGTGCCACACGTATTTTTTTTGGAGTCGTTTAATGCACTCTACATCTGATTTTATTTTGGGGTGATTTGCGCTGTTGCCATTCCCTTCTATCTCTACTTTTTTCACACACGAGAAATTCAATATCCCTAGAATAAATTTTATTAAACCCAGTCTGCGAATGGAAGGTAGTAGCATGTTCAGCAGCCGGTTTAATGTTTTCATTAAGGTTGGCAATGTTGGATTCAATATTAAGGGGGGTTCTAAGCGTAATATTTTTCGTGCAATGACTACTGAGATATTTTTTGAATTCCAGCCATTAACATAAAAAATAGCATTAAAAATAAATAGCAGGATTTTTATTGCAATATGAGGCAGGTTCATAAGCATCTTGTTACTAATTCCATCAATACCTGGAGCTTTCTTCGGGTTGAGTTCAGCAATTACTTTTTGTACTTCACGCATCTTAAACCTTAAGGACGAGGGGGTAGAGAAACTACACTCGGTAAATCAGCAGCACCCGTACATGAATTGGGAGTGAATACAGATTTTAAATGCTCAGAAAATAGGTTACCTTTCTCATTATCGCTTCTTGCCCAGCCTCCGGTCGCAGTACGCAGTGGTGATTTAAGATCAACGGGACTTTTAAGATTTCTAGTAGCGTGCCGTAAAGAGTAATTAGATGCGGACGTTACATCAAGACCTTCTAAATACTTTTCCAGTAGTGCAGTTTTTTCCGACGATAGCAGCTCTTTGAGTCGTTTAGTACATTCTTTAAGTCTGATTTTATTTAGGGGTGATCTGTGTTGTTGCCATTCTCTTCTAGCTCTCCTTTTTTCACATACAAGACGTTCAATTTCCGTAGAATAAATTCTGTTAAAGCCGGTCTGCGGATAGGAGCCTGTTTAATATTTTCGTTAAGATTGGCAATATTAAATTCAATATCATCGCATGATCTAAGCTGAATGTTTTCTACGCAGTGACTACTAAGATATTTTTTGAATACCAGCCAGTTGATTCCATTAATCATTTTCACATATGAGTTAGTTAAATCACTCCTTAGTGGGTTGAAAATTGGAACTATTGTTGGAGAGTGATCGGAGGACAGATCTAGAGAGAGAGAGACGGCAAAATCTATAATATCTGGAATTTTTCTTACGTCAGTAGGCCAGTAAGTAGGCTCCCCACTCGAAATGACATCTAAGCCCATTTTTGAAATTGTATTGAACAAGGCTCGACCTCTAGGTGTAACAAGACGCGATCCCCAGTACGTATGTTTTGCATTGTAGTCACCAGCTGCCACGAAACAAGATCCAAGCGATTTGTAGAACTTCTCATACTGATCTTCGGTAACTGAAAATCTGGGAGGTGAGTATATTGATGACATCACGAAATTCGCACAAAAATTTTCTACGAAAATATTCGTTGCTTGCAAATATTCTTCACTAAGGTTGTCAAGGACATAGTGCTTGAGTCTTGACTTAATCAGAATTGCTTATCCACCACATGCTCTTTCTCTCGGGTCCTTTGTATCATATAAAGTGTAACCATTTATTTTAAATAAGCTTCTTGAGGTCAAATGAGTCCCAGAAACCAACATTATATCAATACTAGATATACCAAACGGACGACACACTCGTCCGTATTCTAGAATCAAAATGTAAATAATTTAAGATTCAAAGAAAATTTATCTAAAGTTTAGATTCTAAACTTCATAAAAAATTCATTAAAACACAGCCACACACAAACTTACAAACATATGCAAGCATAATTAAATAATACATGAAATTAAAGAAACATAAACAAAATCCCTTTAACCAAGTTAATTCAATTTATTCAACTCTCTTCCTTTAAGTATTATGGCTTTCATACAACAACAAATAAGAGAAAAAAATTGTTAGATCAAGATAAATACTACAAACCCACACACACACACTCATGTTTTGTTTCCTTTTTACTTGTAAGCTAATAAATGCGTGTGTAATATGTTTGCATGTAGTAGTAGCAATTTTAAACGCTTATAGCTCCCAAAATACTAAACCGATTTCAATAAAATATAGATTCTGCACATCTGTATAAAAAATCCTTTAAAACCATATAAATCTTTTTAAAATCGGTGCAGTGGTACCAGCGTAAAAGGGATTACAGAAAACATGTTTGCCTATTAATTATATAGATTCTTCTCCATGAGGAAGTGCTCAAGCTCGTTTTTATGTTGGCGAATGCCGTTTGCGTTCCAGAAACATATTTTTACCGTCTTTATGGCTTGTTAGTCAATGCTTGAAGCAGGGTATTCTGCATTCGCAGCATTTCTTGCATCATGCTAGTCATATTTGTTGTAAAGTTGTTAATAGTTAGCATTAGATTCTCAATAGTAGCTTGAAGGCGACTAAAGTTAAAGCTTGAGTTTATATTCGATGAATTATTTGGAGGTGAAACATTTTGTGTGGGAATAGAAATAGTCTTAGCAGCATCAGCATAAGTATACGATACACGTGAAGTAACTGGTTGCTTCATTTGAGCAAAAGTGGCGGAGTACGCGTTTACTGGTTGAGCTGGAGCTTATTTATATTTTTGACCCATGGCCTGCTTATCGAAAGAATATAAAGGACATCCTTTATAGTTAGCGGTGTGATTACCTCCACAATTACTAAATTTTTTTTCTGCTTGATCTTTGGCTTAGAGCAACTAGCAGTACCATGCAAATCACCGCAGATAACACAAACTGTAGGTAAATTGCAATAATTTTTTGTATGGCCATATTCTTGGCAATTATGGCACTGTACGGGACCTGAACGCTTACGTGGATCTTCAACTGTGATTTTTCGGTGTAAGAGAAGCTTTACGGTATAAATTAAATAGAAACATATTTTTAACGTCTTTATGTCTTGTTAGTCAATGCTTGAAGCAGGGTATTCTGCATTCGCAGCATTTCTTGCATCATGCTAGTCATATTTGTTGTAAAGTTGTTAATAGTTAGCACCAGATTCTCAATAGTAGCTTGAAGGCGACTAAAGTTAAAGCTTGAGTTTATATTCGATGAATTATTTGGAGGTGAAACATTTTGTGTGGGAATAGAAATAGTCTTAGCAGCATCAGCATAAGTATACGATACACGTGAAGTAACTGGTTGCTTTATTTGAGCAAAAGTGGCGGAGTACGCGTTTACTGGTTGAGCTGGAGCTTATTTATATTTTTGACCCATGGCCTGCTTATCGAAAGAATATAAAGGACATCCTTTATAGTTAGCGGTGTGATTACCTCCACAATTACAAAATTTTTTTTCTGCTTGATCTTTGGCTTAGAGCAACTAGCAGTACCATGCAAATCACCGCAGATAACACAAACTGTAGGTAAATTGCAATAATTTTTTGTATGGCCATATTCTTGGCAATTATGGCACTGTACGGGACCTGAACGCTTACGTGGATCTTCAACTGTGATTTTTCGGTGTAAGAGAAGCTTTACGGTATAAATTAAATGGGATTCATTTTTTTCAATTATATGTCATTCGGCTCCATTTAAACCCGAAATAGGGGTTGTGGGACCTTTTCCCTGTTAACTATGTTTGTAACATTTTTTACCTTAAATCCTCTGTCGATAAGTGCACATTTTACTTCTTCGGGTTCAACATATGAATCTATGCCCTTTAATACTATCTGTAGGCCTTTAGCACTCTTAAGTTGGTAAGTGTAAAAATTTGTTTTTTTTCCAATTCAATAAAAATTTTTCGGGAATCTCTTTCATCCAGTGTAAGCTCGTTAATCCGAACGGTGTGTAATCCGAATTATCCAGTAATCCGAATTGAAAATATTTAGCTTTGCATATCTTATAGTCCGCCTTGATTGCAGCTCGCTAAACCGAATTTGTTTTATTTTTCTTATTCTTGTGTTGTTTGTTATCGTTATCTTATCGCATATCTTATAGTTCGCATTGATTACAGCTCGCTAAACCGAATTTTTTTTCTGTTCTTGTGTTGTTTGCTATCGTATCGTATGTGAAGGCTAACGCGACATCATTCGATGTGTATTTTGATGAATGTGTTGTGTGTCTTGTTACAACAGATTTAGTTATTAAATAGCATTGTTCGCGAAAGCATCAATTCAATATGGCAAAAAAAAAAACGTGCTCCTAAAACGCTTTCCGTAGCTGATAAGCTTAATATCTTAGAAGCGTTTAATCGTGGCCAATCTGGAAAGATTTTAGCAGATAAGTTTGGTGTTGGATCTTTAAAAATTTATTTTTATCATTATCTCGGATTAACTCGGATTAACGAGCTTACACTGTATTTGGATATTAGGTTCATCAATATTACCTCGTTTAATTGGAATAATGGAATAATGGTCGACAGTAGTTTCTTTAAAACCGCGTTGGAATTTTTTTTCTCTCAGATAGATAGGTGGTGGCTTAAAAGACTTTTGGGCTGATGCAGCGGGCTTGTCGTTATTGTCTTGCAATAATAAAAAGCGATTTTGATGATTGGTAGATGATGCGCTCTTATCCCTAGACATCTTTGGATATATCTGTCCATTCCGACTCGTACCATGGGTTTTGAGCTGCTGTTATCTCTAGTGATAACTTTGTTTGTGATGAACACGAGCCTGAAGGGCATGATATTACTGACTTATATGAAGAAGTACTAGACAACTGTTATGTTAATGAATCACTACTATTTGACATTGGAGAAGTTGATCGCTGCCGAAAAATTTGTTTTGCCGCACAGTGGGGGATTTTGAAGAAGAAAAAAAGTGGAAATAATTCTCCAGTTATTATATATCCTAAAAGGGGGCGGAGCCGCAAAGCCCCAAATTGGGCAACCTCGGGTAAATGAAAAATTCAAACCGATGCCAAGCTGATCTTTTTGATGTGATAAAAAAGATTTTTTGCAGGTGGATTTCACTATCCAAGAGCTAAAAAAAAGTCTGCTACATTTACGCAGTTTCGCTTACAGTTTAGGAAATATTGTTTAGGAAATATTCGAAAAAAAAAATTTAAATTTTGAGTTTTTTTTTTACCAACCTTGGTCCAATGTTCTGCTAATGGAGAAATTAAACCTTGTTCGATTTTCAAATAGAAACTTGGTATGAGTTAAGAACAAAATTTGTAAAATTTAGAAGATACTTTGATATCAAAACCGCTACTATGTCAAAAGTTTTTCACAAATTAAATAAAATATTTTAAAAAAGTCGATTTTTTGTCGTTTTTTATGCAGGAAAAAAGTGGGTTAATTATTTCGCTATTATTTTAAAATTTTGCAACGCTACCATAAGGTAATACTATAAGAAACATTACAAAGAAATTTTTTGTTCAAAATTTTCGTTATTAAAGGTGACAGACGGTTTCAAAATTGACCCATTTTTGTTATAAATTACAAATGTAAGGCATTTTTTCTCAAATTCCAAGGCTGAAATCACAAAATTTGTGATTTTACCTTAAGACACTATATGATTTTAAATATTTCCCAAAATATTATCTGCGCCCGGCGAAAGATAAGAAAAATACAGCAGAAGTACCAAAAAATCCCATTTTTTGGGATTTTATGAAATTTTTTTGGTTTTACTTTTTGTGTATTTATTGCATAATTTTCCACCTAAGTGAGAATTTTCAGCCGAAAATATTAATAAATGCGAATTTTATAGCATTCCTTTGTGTAAGACCTCTGTCTTCTCGGAAACTCTTTATATGTTGCAAGCAGATGCAAGTATTTAGAAAACAATTAGTACGTTTATTGTTATAGGAAAATTAATTCTGATAATAATAAAATTAACAGTTCTTTTTTATTCTTTTGCTACCCTGATGCAAGTGCTGGTTAAAATTGGTGATTATTTATCAGTTCTCGTTGAACCTTCATAGCGAAGAGACATTAAAGCGGATTTTTTGTAAGGGGTGTTTTTTTTAGAGGTATAGAACCTTAAATTGAAATAAAACACAAGAAAATCGTTTTAATGTCCATCAATTTGGCTTTACTAGAAGGATAATTTTATGCCATTAATGTTTAAATATGACTTGGGGCATGTGGCTTCCGCGGCTGGCTCGAATAAAGCCAATTCTACAGGTCCAATTTTCAACCACTTTTTCGAGCATATGGGGCCGTATGTTGGCAATAACGCCACGAATATTGGCTTCCAAGTCCCCTAACGTTTCTGGTTTGTTGGCGTAGACAATTGTTTCTTCGGTGCGCACTGTTCGACGTCTCTGCGGATGCGTATTATCACATAGAGTAAACTTAGTGCGAAAACGATCCATGGTTAACCGAATTAATTGCTCTGATGGACGATTATGTCGACCATAAAATGGACGGAGCTTGCGGTAAACTTCGCGAACTGAACCATTATTTTCGAAATAAATTTGCACGATTTGTCAACCTGTTCATGATGAAATGGCAAACCAAACTAAATATTAATCACTTGACAGCTGACAAAATGGCCGCCAGTTAAAAAAGTGATGCCAACTTAAAGTTCTATACCTCAATAAAAAACACCCTTTACATACATACATACGAAACAAATATAAAAAACAACAAAATCAAAAATCATACAAAAAGTATTCGTAATACATATTCACCTTGATAAATAAGCTTACTGGCTTTACTAATATTTTTTACATAGCAAGAAATAGCAAAAACAAAAAAAAACCGTAAACACAAACAAAGTTCCCTTGAGGAATAATACTCTGTATGAGTACCTCAAAGGAAAAAAATTTTGACGTGAGTTCTAACGGCAGAAATGCTTATTTTACTGTGAGTTCTGAAATGAAATAATGAAAAAAATATAAATAATAAATCTGATGAAAATCTTTTTTTAACGGCAAAGCCAATTTTTCGTCAGCGATCAACTTCGCTTTGTCCAATGCCAACTAGTGAATCGTTAACATTACCATTGCCTAGTACTTCTTCATTTAAGTCTGCGATATCATCCGCATCGGGCTCACCTTCATCACTAAACCAAGTTATCACTACAGATAACAGTAGCTCAAAACCCAAGGTACAAGTGGGAATGGACAGATATATAACAGTGGTAAAGCGTGGGCGAAGCCCAAATTCTTCAAAAATTTCATCTGCTCCAAAGATGTTTAGGGATAACAGCGCATCATCTACCAATCGTCAAAATCGTTTTTCATTATTGCAAGACACCGACGACAAGCCCTCTACATCATCGCAAAAGTCTTTTAAGCCACCACCTATTTATCTGAGAGAAAAAAATTCTAACGCGCTTATAAAAAAACTACTGTCGACCATTGGTGAAAATACTTTTCACATCATTCCAATTAAACGAGGTAATATTGATGAAACTAAAATCCAAATATATAATGAAAAAGATTTCCGAAAAATTGTTAGTGAATTCGAAAAAAATAAAACAAATTTTTAAACATACCAACTTAAGAGTGCTAAAGGCCTACAGATAAGTAGTAGGGAACTGGGGCTCCCACCGCAATTAAAATTGTTAAATTGTTGCTGAAATTGTTAAATTTGGGTAATTAAAATTTGAAAATTGTTTAATTCTTGGAAATTTGTGTTTTTTTGTTTACATAAGGAGTTTTTTGTTTACATTAGGAGTTTTTTTTGTTTACATTAGGAGTTTTTGTTTACATTAAGTGTATGTCTGTCTGTCGGTCTGTCTGTCTGTCTGTCTGTCTGCCTGCCTGACCGTGGAAATTTGTGTGTGGAATATTGTTTGTGCATGTATTAAGGCGGTTCATAGTTTGGCGGTTTTTATGTGTGTATATGACGACGGGGAAAATCATGAAAATGGTTTTTCCTAATGCTGACGGAAAATCATCTAATGATTTTTCCTAATGCCGAAGGCAAAACATGATAATTTTTCCTAATGCCTATGGCAATGTATGATAATTTTTCCTAATGCCTACGGAAAAACATGATTATTCTTTTTTTCAAATGCCGACGGCAAAACATGATTATTATTTTTTCCTAATGCCGAAGGCAAAACGATAATTTTTCCTAATGCCGAAGGCAAAACATGATAATTTTTCCTAATGCCTATGGCAATGTATGATAATTTTTCCTAATGCTTACGGCAAAACATGATTATTCTTTTTTTCAAATGCCGACGGCAAAACATGATTGTTATTTTTTCCTAATGCCGAAGGCAAAACATGATAATTTTTCCTAATGCCGAAGGCAAAACATGATAATTTTTCCTAATGCCGAAGGCAAAACATGATAATTATTTTTTTCAAATGCCGACGGCAAAACATGATTATTATTTTTTTCCTAATGCCGACGGCAAAACATGAAAGGTATTTTTTCTAATGTTAATGTAGATGTTGCTAGTCTGTGGAAATTTAAGGCTGACCGTGATTTGAGTGGGTGGCGTTTTTGCCGTAATATGTATCCATGGGGATTTGTGGATGTGTCTGTCTGTCTGTGAGAATTTAGTTGAAGCTTCGATTGGAAGGGGGGGGGGGAGGCGGGGTGTAGTAGAGCTAGATCGATTGCGTGTATATGTGTGTGTGTGTGTGTGTATGTGTGTGTGTGTGTGTGTACGTTTGTAGGAATTTCTATAGGAGCTTAAGGCTGATTGCGATTTATGAGGGGCGAGGTGTACTAGTAATATGTAACCGAGGGAGTCTGTCTGTTTGTATTTCTGTAGGAGTTTAAGGTTGACCATGATTTGGGTGGGCATGGTTGTTGACGTAATATGTAGTCATGGAGATTTGTGGGTGTGTCTGTCTGTAGGAGTTTAAGGCTGATCGTGATTTGAGGTGGGTGAGGATGTTATTGAGGTAAATTGGTTATGTGTATGTATGTATGTATGGCCAGGGGAATTTGTGTATGCATATCTGGGGGAGAATTTAAGGCTAGTCGTGATTTGTGAAAGGTGGGGTGTTGTTGAAATTTTCTTGGATATTTCTTATATGAATTCTGCTATGTGTGTGTATTTGCGCTGGTATTTATCTGTAGGTGGAAATAAATTGTTTTCAGTATCGACATTTGGTACTATAAAATAATATCATATGTCTGGACTTCCCTAATCCTAGTATGCTTTTATACTTACGATTGCTTTATATTTTCTCATGCTTAAATTTGTCTCGCGTTGAAGTCGGTCTGTGTGAAATTTGTTTATATTACAGATTTTGTTTATTTAACTACATTCGTCTTCTTTGACTGAAAGAGTTTTCTACACACAGAGAAAAACCAACTTGAAATCAGTAAAAACCATGCTGAATTAATAAGAACCATTAACAAAGGTTTAGTCATATTGAAATTTCTTATTTCAATATGGACAAAATATTAATTTACAGTATTCATTTATTAAACTCATTAGTTTGTAGATATCTCAATAGACATTTTCTATTATACTAAAAATTATTGAACTAATGTGACGAATTCTTATTTTTAAGCTGCAGATTTTCCCTGAGTGTATGGATTGTTTATATTTGCATTGTGCTTTAACTAAACGACGCTTCATATATTTTCATGATGTATATCTAATAAATACTTAAGCATTGATAAGAAATTTGATATGTATACATACATATCTACAAATTGATTTTATGTATGTATGTATGTATGTATGTACATATATATGTACATACAAATAAGTGTTTAACTCAATCTTTGAATACATTTTTTATTTTATTTTTTGTCATGTGATGTCTGTTGTTGTTGAAATTAAAAACATTTTAATTTTTATCTGTGTTTTCTTAAAAGTTTGTGAGGATTTTCTGTTTTAAGTAAAACTGAATTCCTGAAGATATGTACATACTCTATAGTAATAGTAACTATAATAGAAATATTCCTTATACTCAATTTACATTTTTTTAAAGTTGATGCAATGTTAGTTAGTCAACGCTTGACATTTTTAGGGTATAAAGTTTTTTCTAGCTATAGCCTTCTACATTTATTTTGGAAAGCTTGCTTTGCTTTTTAAAAATGTATAAACATTTTTAAATGAAACTGATCCGGCACTCCAGCTTAGGTACTGACAGTTTTTTTGTTGTTAGTTAACTTACTTATTTTTTATTGATAAACATTGGAAATCAAAAGGGAGTTTTATATTGTAATTATTGTTTTCATAATTGTTGAAAACAATCGTTTTTTTGCGATGAAATCATTTGAATTACTTTTGAAACTTTACGCGTTTATAAAAATTATGTTATTTTCTATATTTCTTAACTTATAAGACTTGTAGACTTTGTCCTTTAGTGGTTATATATTCTATTATGTGATCATGAATACGAATGCAGTAAGCTGATGTATTTGCTTACTGCTTCAAATTAAAATTTTATTCAATTGAATAAAAGAGATTTTTTCTTAAACTCTGATGCAGTTAGAAGCGCTGGAGATTCTTTCATATAACAGCTTTTTAGGAATTTTTGATACATAGTATAATATAGAATTGGATAACATTTATTTTTAATTTTTATGTTAAGAAGTACTGATATGAGACTGAATTTAAATGTACTTTTAAATTAGTTAAATCATAATGAACAAACATATTTTCTTCTTTAATAGCGATCAACAGAAAACGAACTCGTTTTCATATAATTTAGGTATACCCTATCGACGGCTCCTCTAGGATACAAGATGACTTTGTATGACGAAATTTCTGTTGCTTTATACTGATAATATGTTTACATTAATAAGGTACATATACATATGTTTATTTTATGAAGGGTGAGCACCTATGGCTTTTATTTAATGTTCTATATGATTTTTTTTTTTCATTTTATTAAAGTTCAGCGTATTGTATATATATTTCTGAAATGTTTAAGTGTGTTTTGTGTGCCCATCGGGCAGAGTGTACGTATTAGTTGGCCAGTCAGTCTCTATTTTTATTTATTTTTTTTTCTTCTAATGTGCCACTCCTTTTTTCAGATTTTACTACTTGGAATAGAGAATTTATGTCTAATTTTTTGCTGGGTATATACATTAGGCATGTAGAAATTAGTTTAGATACAAAGAAATGCATGTTTAATAAACAACTATTGTATCAAATCGATCTCAAATAACTCAGTTACCTCTACCAGCAATTCACCGTTGGTGTTTTCATAAAGTGTTAGAAACAATGAAATATCTATGTTTTGAGAGAATTTTTCCCCTCAAGTATTTCTACATGAGGTTTGAGGGGTCAACCACTGTCGCATTCATATGTAATGATTATTCACTTAAAAAAGGTCATCATCACCATCAATCATCTCCGTATACAATACATTCATGAGTTGGGTTGATCCAGATACAATTGCTGTCTCATCACCTTCTAACAGCTTTATATATTTTGCTAGTATGCATGCCTTAGCATGCTTCTATCGATAGTGACGTAAGAGTCCGAGATGTAGAGTGTTACAATTCAAAATCTTTACTATTAGAATTTACCAGTTCGCTCTTTTGAATTTTTACAAAGTAGATACATATGTATGTATTTTATTGACCGCAAAATCATAAAATTTCTTTGCTTACAAAATTGTATGACGTGAGGATTTTGTTTTTAAATTATACATGCTTCGGCGTGCTTTTATTTTTTTTTTCTATAAATTTATGTTTTTTTTTTTTTTAATGCATGTTTTTTTTTTATTTATTGTATCTTCAAATATGAACTAACAATAAGTATTCAAATCTTAAGTCTATAAAAAAATTATTAGGCCCGACCAATGTCGGACATAAGCTTAGTGATAGTTATTAATAATACATAAGTAGTGATAAGCAACAAAAAGAAAAAAGTGTTTTCAAGCAGCTTCATCATCTAGAGTGTTGAATATTAGAGCGCGTGTATCTCTCTTTTTTAAGCGGATGTGCCCAGTAAAGTTCAAAATATTACGAGCAAGCGGATTAGGATGTGACTCGAGTTTTGTTAGATATTTGCCTGCGTATTTTACAATTTCTTCAGTCACTAGTGGCATATTCAAATCGCGATGTATATTTGAATTTTTGATGTACCATGGAGCCGATGTTATCATGCGTAAAATTTTATTTTGCCTTCGTTGAATTTTCTCTACATTTGAAGCTGAAGCAGTGCCCCATAGTTGAATTCCGTAACACCATATTGGCTTTAAAAGCGACTTGTATATTAAAAGTTTGCAGTCTAGGCTAAGTGTTGAATTTCTACCAATCAGCCAATGTACCTGAGTTAATTTAAGTTTCATTTGAGTTAACTTAGAGTCAATGTGATGTTTCCATGTAAGTCGTCGATCAAGGTGTAAACCAAGATATTTCACATGTGAATGTTGAGGAACAACTTGATTGTTAATCCGAATGGGGGAGCAAGTATCTCTTCTTGGGGTGAACGTTATATGGACACACTTTTGTTCATTGACTTTAATTCTCCATAAGTTTAACCAAAGCTCCATCTGGCTAATGTGTTCCTGGAGTTTGCGGGATGCCTCATCAGGGTTTTCGTGCATACTAAGGCAGGCTGTATCGTCGGCAAATGTGGAAGTATGGATACTACTGCTCACAGGCATATCACAAGTATAAATCAAGTATAAAACTGGTCCCAGTATGTTCCCCTGTGGCACACCGGATGAAATAGTTTCAGGCCTACTCGTAAAGTCTCCTTCCACAACAGTGAACTTACGGGAAATAATGTAACTTCCCAAAATATTTAAAATGTAAGTCTTCAATTTGAAAATTAGGCCTTCATGCCACACTATCAAATGCCTGGGAAACGTCAATAAAGAGCGCAGAACAATACTTTTTTTCCTCAAAAGTTCTTCTTATAAATTGAACCAGTCTGTGAGTTTGTTCAATGGTGCTATGCTGACTTCTAAAACCAAATTGATGGTCTGGTATGCACCCACTACTAATTAGAATTGGGGACAATTTTGTTTTGAGCAGTTTTTCGAAAAGCTTTGACATAGTTGATAGTAGACTTATTGGCCTATATGACTCAGCCTTGGTTAGATCTTTGCCCGGCTTTGGAATCATTTTAACCTTGGCAAGCTTCCAGCTGTGTGGATAATACTCCAGTCGTAAAATGGCATTAAATATGAATAATAGGATTCTCATTGCAATACGAGGCAAGTTCATAAGCATCTGGTTACTAATTCCATCAATACCCGGAGCTTTCTTCGGGTTGAGTTCGGCAATTAATTTTTGTAAATCACGCGTCTTAAACTTTATGTGTTGAGGGGGTAGTGCGACTACATTCGGCAAATCAGCAACACCAGTACATATGTTTGGCGTAAAAACGGATTTTAAGTGCTCAGCAAATAGTTTACCTTTTTCAGTATCGCTTCTTGCCCAACTTCCGGTAGATGTGCGTAGAGGTGGCTTATACTCAATGGGTGTTTTAAGCTTTCTAGCAGCGCGCCACAAAGAGTAATTAGACGCTGGTGTGACATCAAGACCTTCCAGATAATTTTTAAGAGATGCAGTTTTTTCAGATGCAAGCAACTCTTGGAGTCGTTTAGTGCACTCTTTAAATCTGATTTTATTTTGTGGTGATCTGTGCTGTTGCCATTCCCTTCTATCTCTTCTTTTTTCACGTACGAGACGTTCAATGTCTGTAGAATAAATTTTATTAAACCCAGTCTGCGGATGGGAGATAATGGCATGTTCAGCAGCCTGTTTAATATTCTCGCTGAGATTGGCAATGTTAGATTCAATATCATCGGATGTTCTAAGCGTAATGTTTTCCGTACAATGACTACTGAGATATTTTTTGAACCCCAGCCAATTAACACGATTGATCATCTTCACATATGGGTCAGGTAAGTTACTTCTTAAGGGACTACAAATTGTAATGATCGTCGGAGAGTGATCGGACGAAAGATCAAGAGAAGCTTGAACTTGAATTAAATCCCTAGAGATATTTTTTATGACGCCAAAATCTATAACATCCGGAATTTTTTGTATGTCAGTAGGCCAATAAGTGGGCTCCCCACTCGAAATGACATCCAAGCCCATTTTTGAAATAGTGTTGAACAATGCTCGACCTCTGGGGGTAATAAGACGCGAACCCCAGAACGTATGCTTAGCATTGTAGTCGCCAGCTGCTACAAAACAAGGTCCAAGAGATTTGTAGAAATCCTCATATTGATTCTCAGTGATTGAAAATATGGGAGGGGAGTAAATTGATGATATAACAAAATTTGTACAAAAACTTTCAATGCCAATATTTGTTGCTTGTAGGTGTTCTTCACAAATGTTATCAAGAACATAGTGCTTGAGTCTTGACTTTATTAGAATTGCTGATCCACCGCAAGCCCTTCCTCTAGGGTCCTTTGTATCATATATAGTGTAGCCATAAATTTTAAAAAGACTTCTCGAAGTCAAATGAGTCTCAGATACTAACATAACATCAATATTTTTTTCCGTGAGGAAGTGCTCAAGTTCATTTTTATGTTGGCGAATGCCGTTTGCGTTCCAGAAACATATTGTTAACGTGTTCATGGCTTATTAATTAATGCTTGAAGCAGAGTATTCTGCATTCGCAGCATTTCTTGCATCATGCTAGTCATATTTGTTGTAAAATTGTTTATAGTTTGCACCAGATTTTCAATAGTAGCTTCAAGGCGATTAAAATTAAAGCTTGCGTCAGTATTTTTTGAATTATTTGGCGGGGAAACATTTTGTGTGGGAATTGAATTTGTCTTAGCAGCATCTGCATACGATACACGGGAAGTAACTGGTTGGCTCATTTGCGCAAAAGTGGCAGAGTAAGCGTTTGCTGATTGAGCTGGAGCTAATTTAGGTTTTTGCACCATAGTCTTCTTTACGAAAGAGTACACAGGACAACCTCTGTAGTTAGCGGTGTGATTACCTCCACAATTACTGCATTTTTTATCACTTTGATCTTTTGGCTTATTGCAACTAGCAGTGCCGTGTAATTCGCCGCACACAACACAAACAGAGGGTAAATTGCAGTATGTTTTTGTATGGCCATATTCTTGGCAATTATGGCACTGTACGGGACCTGAACGCTTACGTGGCTCTTCAACTGTGATTTTTCGGTACAAGAGGTATTTCAAATTATAAATTAGATGCGTTTCATTTTTTTTCAATTTTATATCATTAGGCTCAAGTTCAACACGAAATAGGGGTTGGGGAATCTTCCCTCTATTTATTATATTGGACACATTTTTTACCTTAAACCCCTGGAGGACGAGTGCATCTTTTATTTCTTCGGGAACAACATAAGAATCTATGCCCTTCAATACGATCTGCATGCCTTTAGCGCTCTTAAGCTGGTATGTGTAGAAGCTTGTTTTATTTTTTTCAAATTCAGCAACCATTTTGCGGAAATCTTTTTCGTCATAAATTTGGACTTTAGTTTCATCTATGTTTCCACGTTTTATTGGAACAATGTGAAATTTATTCTCACCAATGACCGAAATTAATTTTTTAATAAGGGCATTTGAATTTTTTTGTCTCAAATAGATTGGTGGGTTTGTCGTTGTCATCTTGCAAAATTTCGAAGCGGTTTTGGCGATTAGTTGAGGCTGCGCTGTTATCCCTAGACATTTTTGGAGCAGATGAAATTTTTGAAGAATTCGGGCTTCGCCCACGCTTTACCACGGTTATATATCTGTCCATTCCGACTTGTACCTTGAGTTTCGAGCCGCTGTTATCTGTAGTGATAACTTTGTTAAGTGATGAACACGAGCCTGAAGGGGATGATATTACTGGCTTATATGAAGAAGTACTAGGCAACTGTAATGTTAATGCATCATTACTATTTGGCATTGGACAAAGCGAAGTTGATCGCTGACGAAAAATTGGCTTTGCCGGTAAAAAAAGGTTTTCATCAGATTTATTATTTATATTTTTTTCATTAAGAGTTTCAGAACTCACAGTAAAATAAGCATTTCTGCCGTTAGAACTCACTTCAAATTTTTTTGTATTTGAGGCACTCATACAAAGAATTCCTCAAGGGATATTCGTTTGTGTTTTTTTTTATGTTTGCGGTCTTTTTTTGTTTTTGTTATTTATGATTGTTTAGATTGTTTAGAGGTACACATACATATATAGCATTCCTCAATATGAATTTGTTTAATTTTTTTGCTTGCGGTTTTTTTTTTGTTTTTGTTATTTTTACTATGTAAAAATATCAGCAAAGCATAAAGCTTATTTATTAAAGACAGTATGTACCTAGTACGAATAATATGTACTACGAATATTTTTTGTTTGTTTAATTTTTTTGTAAGTAAGAAAAATTCCGCTAATCGACTGTTCGCTATGAAGGTACCACGAGAACTGAGTACATACAGATACAGATATAAAGTAAGATCTGTTCACTGTATATTTTAAAATTTATGCATGCTTCAGCATGATTCTAGTTGAAGCGTATATTCATTCACTAAGTTTGTTTGATAATTATTCATACACATGTACATTCTTAAAGATTGGATATCTAAGTCCAATTTCCGTTGTTTATCTATATTTTCTAAAGATCTGATAGCTAAAGAAATAAATAGAGTGAAGATCTTCTATAATAATCCCATTTTCATATTGTAAAATTTTGCGTGCTAGCGCTTTCGATGGGAAAATATACATACAACTTTATAAAAAGTGATAATATGATGTGCTGCTGAATATTGCACTATGTTATAGTTCATTTTAAACACTGAAGTTGTAGCAATATTTCATTCAGACCAACAAGTTTAGGGAATTCCACTACATTTAGTTAATTATCTTTCTTAAGACACATCATTCCTAATCAATCCTACAAAAAACAACACAAACTAGATTTTTCGTTTTAATTTTATTTTTATTAAATTCAACATTCATTCTTCAAATTACTTTATACTATATTAAGTAGCTTTTCCTCATTTGTGGAATGTTTAATCGTAAACATTTTAATAGTGAGATGAATTTTTCTATTTTATACACTAAAATCTAAATCTTTATATATACCAATCCACTTATATGAACCATTAAAGCTAATTCTTTTCACATAATTCCTTTCAATGATCTATTAAATCATTCTAATATTGTTGCTTTCATATTAAGTAATGTTTAATCTTCTATTTATGTATGAGTTTTCCCAAGTATTTATTAAAAAATTCTTTAGAATCATCTGTTTGTAAGTTTTTTTTTGGTACCCGTACCACTTCAAAAATATTTTCCATTCCTTGGTTTTTGGAGTGCAGCTTTTATTTTCAGCTGTACTAAACTTTGAGAATGTGTCAATTACAGTCTTCAAAAATCAACAATTTCTATTTTCTGTAGAATAGTTCTCCATTTCACCTAACTTAGCTCCATAAAACTTCATATATTCCTTTCATTGCATCTCTACAAGCACAAACAATTGTTGAGATTTAATATGAAGTTCGTTTACTAAATTTCTTTTCAAAGACATTGAGTTGTTTCACAGATTTTTTCGAAAGTGTTGTGATCTACATCTTGCACTTTCAGTTATTTATACTAATATACTAAGATGTAGTTAATTTTCTAATCTGTATATTTAATCGTAAACTCGTCAATTTGTTTTTAATTATTTACGTCACTATCGATAGAAGCATGCTAAGGCATGCATACTAGCAAAATATATAAAGCTGTTAGAAGGTGATGAGACAGCAATTGTATCTGGATCAACCCAACTCATGAATGTATTGTATACGGAGATGATTGATGGTGATGATGACCTTTTTTAAGTGAATAATCATTACATATGAATGCGACAGTGGTTGACCCCTCAAACCTCATGTAGAAATACTTGAGGGGAAAAATTCTCTCAAAACATAGATATTTCATTGTTTCTAACACTTTATGAAAACACCAACGGTGAATTGCTGGTAGAGGTAACTGAGTTATTTGAGATCGATTTGATACAATAGTTGTTTATTAAACATGCATTTCTTTGTATCTAAACTAATTTCTACATGCCTAATGTATATACCCAGCAAAAAATTAGACATAAATTCTCTATTCCAAGTAGTAAAATCTGAAAAAAGGAGTGGCACATTAGAAGAAAAAAAAATAAATAAAAATAGAGACTGACTGGCCAACTAATACGTACACTCTGCCCGATGGGCACACAAAACACACTTAAACATTTCAGAAATATATATACAATACGCTGAACTTTAATAAAATGAAAAAAAAAATCATATAGAACATTAAATAAAAGCCATAGGTGCTCACCCTTCATAAAATAAACATATGTATATGTACCTTATTAATGTAAACATATTATCAGTATAAAGCAACAGAAATTTCGTCATACAAAGTCATCTTGTATCCTAGAGGATCCGTCGATAGGGTATACCTAAATTATATGAAAACGAGTTCGTTTTCTGTTGATCGCTATTAAAGAAGAAAATATGTTTGTTCATTATGATTTAACTAATTTAAAAGTACATTTAAATTCAGTCTCATATCAGTACTTCTTAACATAAAAATTAAAAATAAATGTTATCCAATTCTATATTATACTATGTATCAAAAATTCCTAAAAAGCTGTTATATGAAAGAATCTCCAGCGCTTCTAACTGCATCAGAGTTTAAGAAAAAATCTCTTTTATTCAATTGAATAAAATTTTAATTTGAAGCAGTAAGCAAATACATCAGCTTACTGCATTCGTATTCATGATCACATAATAGAATATATAACCACTAAAGGACAAAGTCTAAAAGTCTTATAAGTTAAGAAATATATAAAATAACATAATTTTTATAAACGCGTAAAGTTTCAAAAGTAATTCAAATGATTTCATCGCAAAAAAACAATTGTTTTCAACAATTATGAAAACAATAATTACAATATAAAACTCCCTTTTGATTTCCAATGTTTATCAATAAAAAATAAAAAATAAGTAAGTTAACTAACAACAAAAAAACTGTCAGTACCTAAGCTGGAGTGCCGGATCAGTTTCATTTAAAAATGTTTATACATTTTTAAAAAGTCAGTTCACGTGGTACCTTCATAGCGAACAGTCGATTAGCGGAATTTTTCTTACTTACAAAAAATTAAACAAACAAAAAATATTCGTAGTACATATTATTCGTAATAGGTACATACTGTCTTTAATAAATAAGCTTTATGCTTTGCTAATATTTTTACATAGTAAAAATAACAAAAACAAAAAAACCGCAAACAAAAAAATTAAACAAAGTGATATTGAGGAATGCTATATATGTATGTGTACCTCTAAACAAATAAACAATCATAAATAACAAAAACAAAAAAAGACCGCAAACAAAAAAAAAACACAAACGAATATCCCTTGAGGAATTCTTTGTATGAGTGCCTCAAATACAAAAAAATTTGAAGTGAGTTCTAACGGCAGAAATGCTTATTTTACTGTGAGTTCTGAAACTCTTAATGAAAAAAATATAAATAATAAATCTGATGAAAACCTTTTTTTACCGGCAAAGCCAATTTTTCGTCAGCGATCAACTTCGCTTTGTCCAATGCCAAATAGTAATGATGCATTAACATTACAGTTGCCCAGTACTTCTTCATATAAGCCAGTAATATCATCCCCTTCAGGCTCGTGTTCATCACTTAACAAAGTTATCACTACAGATAACAGCGGCTCGAAGCTCAAGGTACAAGTCGGAATGGACAGATATATAACCGTGGTAAAGGTGGGCGAAGCCCGAATGCTTCAAAAATTGCATCTGCTCCAAAAATGTCTAGGGATAACAGCGCAGCCTCAACTAATCGCCAAAACCTCTTTAAAATTTTGCAAGATGACAACGACAAACCCGAGGTATCCTCGAATAAAATATCCAAGCCGCCACCAATATATTTGAGACAAAAAAATTCAAATGCCCTTATTAAAAAATTAATTTCGGTCATTGGTGAGAATAAATTTCACATTGTTCCAATAAAACGTGGCAACATCGATGAAACTAAAGTCCAAATTTATGACGAAAAAGATTTCCGCAAAATGGTTGCTGAATTTGAAAAAAATAAAACAAGCTTCTACACATACCAGCTTAAGAGCGCTAAAGGCATGCAGATCGTATTGAAGGGCATAGATTCTTATGTTGTTCCCGAAGAAATAAAAGATGCACTCGTCCTCCAGGGGTTTAAGGTAAAAAATGTGCCCAATATAATAAATAGAGAGAAGATTCCCCAACCCCTATTTCGTGTTGAACTTGAGCCTAATGATATAAAATTGAAAAAAAATGAAACGCATCTAATTTATAATTTGAAATACCTCTTGTACCGAAAAATCACAGTTGAAGAGCCACGTAAGCGTTCAGGTCCCGTACAGTGCCATAATTGCCAATAATATGGCCATACAAAAACATACTGCAATTTACCCTCTGTTTGTGTTGTGTGCGGCGAATTACACGGCACTGCTAGTTGCAATAAGCCAAAAGATCAAAGTGATAAAAAATGCAGTAATTGTGGAGGTAATCACACCGCTAACTACAGAGGTTGTCCTGTGTACTCTTTCGTAAAGAAGACTATGGTGCAAAAACCTAAATTAGCTCCAGCTCAATCAGCAAACGCTTACTCTGCCACTTTTGCGCAAATGAGCCAACCAGTTACTTCCCGTGTATCGTATGCAGATGCTGCTAAGACAAATTCAATTCCCACACAAAATGTTTCCCCGCGAAATAATTCAAAAAATACTGACGCAAGCTTTAATTTTAATCGCCTTGAAGCTACTATTGAAAATCTGGTGCAAACTATAAACAATTTTACAACAAATATGACTAGCATGATGCAAGAAATGCTGCGAATGCAGAATACTCTGCTTCAAGCATTAATTAATAAGCCATGAACACGTTAACAATATGTTTCTGGAACGCAAACGGCATTCGCCAACATAAAAATGAACTTGAGCACTTCCTCATGGAAAAAAATATTGATGTAATGTTAGTATCTGAGACTCATTTGACTTCGAGAAGTCTTTTTAAAATTTATGGCTACACTATATATGATACAAAGGACCCTAGAGGAAGGGCTTGCGGTGGATCAGCAATTCTAATAAAGTCAAGACTCAAGCACTATGTTCTTGATAACATTTGTGAAGAACACAAAAACAAACAACAAATATTGGCATTGAAAGTTTTTGTACAAATTTTGTTATATCATCAATTTACTCCCCTCCCAGATTTTCAATCACTGAGAATCAATATGAGGATTCCTACAAATCTCTTGGACCTTGTTTTGTAGCAGCTGGCGACTACAATGCTAAGCATACGTTCTGGGGTTCGCGTCTTATTACCCCCAGAGGTCGAGCATTGTTCAACACTATTTCAAAAATGGGCTTGGATGTCATTTCGAGTGGGGAGCCCACTTATTGGCCTACTGACATACAAAAAATTCCGGATGTTATAATGTTTGTTTTTTATTGAGGTATAGAACTTTAAGTTGGCATCACTTTTTTAACTGGCGGCCATTTTGTCAGCTGTCAAGTGATTAATATTTAGTTTGGTTTGCCATTTCATCATGAACAGGTTGACAAAAGAACAACGCTTGCAAATCGTGCAAATTTACTTCGAAAATAATGGTTCAGTTCGCGAAGTTTACCGCAAGCTCCGTCCATTTTATGGTCGACATAATCGTCCATCAGAGCAATTAATTCGGTTAACCATGGATCGTTTTCGCACTACGTTTACTCTATGTGATAATACGCATCCGCAGAGACGTCGAACAGTGCGCACCGAAGAAACAATTGCCGCTGTAGAGCAAAGTGTTGAAGAGGACCCGAATGAATCGATTCGCCACCGTGCACAGCAATTGGAGCTTTGTCCATCAACTTTATGGAAGATTTTGCGCAAAGATCTTGGCTTGCGACCTTACAAGATCCAGCTTGTGCAAGAATTAAAGCCGCGAGACCATGCAATGCGTCGTGATTTTGGTGTATGGGCCGAAAATAAGATTGATCTCGATGCTGATTTTCATCGCAAAATTTTGTTCAGTGATGAGGCTCATTTTTGGTTGAATGGCTACGTCAACAAGCAAAATTGCCGCATTTGGAGTGAAGAGAATCCACATGAGACCCTTGAGACGCCATTACATCCACAAAAACTGACTGTTTGGTGTGCTCTATGGGCTGGTGGAGTCATTGGGCCATACTTCTTCCGAAATAATTCTGGAGAGTCAGTTACCGTTAATGGAGACCGGTATAGAGCCATGATAACCGACTATTTTGTTCCCGAATTTAATGGCATGAATGTGGATGAGTTGTGGTTCCAACAAGACGGCGCTACATGCCACACAGCGCACGTCACAATCGATTTATTGAAGGAAACATTCGATGAGCGCATAATTTCGCGGAATGGACCTGTCAATTGGCCACCAAGATCGTGTGATTTGACACCATTGGATTATTTTCTTTGGGGATATGTGAAGTCGCTCGTCTACGCCAACAAACCAGAAACGTTAGGGGACTTGGAAGCCAACATTCGTGGCGTTATTGCCAACATACGGCCCCATATGCTCGAAAAAGTGGTTGAAAATTGGACCTGTAGAATTGGCTTTATTCGAGCCAGCCGCGGCGGCCACATGCCCGAAATCATATTTAAGCATTAATGGCATAAAATTATCCTTCCAATAAAGCCAAATTGATGGACATTAAAACGATTTTCTTGTGTTTTATTTCAATTCGAAGTTTTATACCTCTAAAAAAACACCCGTTAGATTTTGGCGTCATAAAAAATATCTCTAGGGATTTAATTCAAGTTCAAGCTTCTCTTGATCTTTCGTCCGATCACTCTCCGACGATCATTACAATTTGTAGTCCATTAAGAAGTAACTTACCTGACCCATATGTGAAGATGATCAATCGTGTTAATTGGCTGGGGTTCAAAAAATATATCAGTAGTCATTGTACGGAAAACATTACGCTTAGAACATCCGATGATATTGAATCTAACATTGCCAATCTCAGCGAGAATATTAAACAGGCTGCTGAACATGCCACTATCTCCCATCCGCAGACTGGGTTTAATAAAATTTATTCTACAGGCATTGAACGTCTCGTACGTGAAAAAAGAAGAGCTAGAAGGGAATGGCAACAGCACATATCACCACAAAATAAAATCAGATTTAAAGAGTGCACTAAACGACTCCAAGAGTTGCTTGCATCTGAAAAAACTGCATCTCTTAAAAATTATCTGGAAGGTCTTGATGTCACACCAGCGTCTAATTACTCTTTGTGGCGCGCTGCTAGAAAGCTTAGAACACCCATTGAGTATAAGCCACCTCTACGCACATCTACCGGAAGTTGGGCAAGAAGCGATACTGAAAAAGTTAAAATATTTGCTGAGCACCTAAAATCCGTTTTTACGCCAAACATATGTACTGGAGTTGCTGATTTGCCGAATGTAGTCGCTCTATCCCCTCAACACATAAAGTTTAAGACGCGTGATTTACAAAAATTAATTGCCGAACTCAACCCGAAGAAAGCTCCGGGTATTGATGGAATTAGTAACCAGATGCTTATGAACTTGCCTCGTATTGCAATGAGAATCCTATTATTCATATTTAATGCCATTTTACGACTGGAGTATTATCCACACAGCTGGAAGCTTGCCAAGGTTAAAATGATTCCAAAGCCGGGCAAAGATCTAACCAAGGCTGAGTCATATAGGCCAATAAGTCTACTATCAACTATGTCAAAGCTTTTCGAAAAACTGCTCAAAACAAAATTGTCCCAAATTCTAATTAGTAGTGGGTGCATACCAGACCATCAATTTGGTTTTAGAAGTCAGCATAGCACCATTGAACAAACTCACAGACTGGTTCAATTTATAAGAAGAACTTTTGAGGAAAAAAAGTATTGCTCTGCGCTCTTTATTGACGTTTCCCAGGCATTTGATAAAGTGTGGCATGAAGGCCTAATTTTAAAATTGAAGACTTACTTACCAATAAACATTTTAAATCTTTTGGGAAGTTACATTATTTCCCGTAAGTTCACTGTTGTGGAAGGAGACTTTACGAGTAGGCCTGAAACTATTTCATCCGGTGTGCCACAGGGGAGCATACTGGGACCAGTTTTATATTTGATTTATACTTGTGATATGCCTGTGAGCAGTAGTATCCATACTTCCACAATTGCCGACGATACAGCCTGCCTTAGTATGCACGAAAACCCTTATGAGGCATCCCGCAAACTTCAGGAACACATTACCCAGATGGAGCTTTGGTTAAACTTATGGAGAATTAAAGTCAATGAACAAAAGTGTGTCCATATAACGTTCACCCTAAGAAGAGATACTTGCTCCCCCATTCGGATTAACAATCAAGTTGTTCCTCAACATTCACATGTGAAATATCTTGGTATACACCTTGATCGACGACTTACATGGAAACACCACATTGACTCTAAGTTAACTCAAATGAAACTTAAATTAACTCAGGTACATAGGCTGATTGGTAGAAATTCAACACTTAGCCTAGACTGCAAACTTTTAATATACAAGTCGCTTTTAAAGCCAATATGGTGTTACGGAATTCAACTATGGGGCACTGCTTCAGCTTCAAATGTAGAGAAAATTCAACGAAGGCAAAATAAAATTTTACGCATGATAACATCGGCTCCATGGTACATCAAAAATTCAAATATACATCGCGATTTGAATATGCCACTAGTGACTGAAGAAATTGCAAAATACGCAGGCAAATACCTAACAAAACTCGAGTCACATCCTAATCCGCTTGCTCGTAATATTTTGAACTTTACTGGACACATCCGCTTAAAAAAGAGGGACACACGGGCTCTTATACCTAACACTCCAGATGGGACTAATTGAAAATACTTCCCCGCCCCCTTTTTTTTTTTTTGATTATCACTACTAATGTATTATTTATAACTTCCACTAAGTTTATGTCCGACACTGGTCGGGCCTAATAATTTTTTTTTATAGATTTAAGATTTGAATACTTATTGTTAGTTCATATATGAAGATACAATAAATAAATACATGCATTAAAAAAAAAAAAATTATCAAAATTCAAAAATACAAGGGTAATTATAATTACTAGGATCGCCCGGTGGTCTAACTTAGACCACTTGACATATGTAAACATGTGCGTACATGTTTGTTCCAAACGAAAATCAAACAAAGTTGTTTTTTATGCAAATTTAAAACGCATTTTTACCACATTTATGCTAGTAATTTTGAAAAAACATTTATATTGTGTACATCTACACAAAAATATCTTTTAAATCATACATGTTTATATATTTCACCATTGTTTCGGAACAAAATTTTTGTCTGGAGAAAATTTTTTTACTGAGAGTTTTTTGATTCATCCATTTCCAACATTTTGTCTGGAAGATCACAGCTACCATATGAAATACATGTGTACACGATACGTATTCATTTTAGCAGAGCAGCGCACAGTGGCGTGAAATAAAAAAAGTGGTAAAAAGTCCGCAACTTTTGAAGTAGTGAACCGATTTCGATGAAACTAACTGTTTTGGAAAGCAGAAATGTTGAACTTTTGAGAAAGTATATTTGGATGCACCCGGTTATAAGACAGGGTAGCTCCAGAGAGCCTTGAAACTTTTGTAAATATCGAATTTAAAGAATTTAAAACAAAAATTCTTTATTTTCCTCTTACCGTTCCTGAGTTATACCCGTTTTCAGCTTTGTAACCAGTTTAATTTTATACCGAAAAAAAAAATCAAAATTAAATCCTAAAAACGAGAATAATTCAGCAACGGTAAGAGGAAAATCAAGAATTTCTGTTTTAAATTATTTAAAACTACTTAACCTCCTAACTTACATCATTATTATTTTTAATTTTTATAAAAATTTTAAAAGTTAAAACCGTTATTTACAAAATTTATGGAAAAATTACGAAAAATTGTAATGTGGGCTACCTAAAAGAACCAATTCATTAAAAACCCACAATTTTGGCACACAAAAATAAAGCTTGGACATTTTTCTTTTAAATTAGTTACTTAAAAGTTAAGAAAATTATGTTTATGGTTAAAGCTATGAAGAAAATACAAAAAATTGTCGGCTAACTCGATTTTTTGCAAAAAGTCGACTTGTGCGATATCTAAACCTCTTCCGAAAATCTGAAGAAATCTCAAAAATACTTGACCGTATAAGGTTTCAAATTATGCTTAAGCCCTAAAAAAATTTGTTTGAACACAATTGTCTATACACTTGGCTTTATATAAAAGCGGTCTGAAACGAGAAAATTGTGTTGCTAATAGAGCTGCCATTTTAGGTTACATATTTATAACCTACTTCGTTCCTTTTTTCTAAAATAATAGTACATATAATTTAAGTTTATATAACTTGGTTAACTTGCAAATTACTTTTTTTTTTAATTTTGTAACTTCGTTATTAATATTGCGTTTGCTGTGAAAGAATGTTTCCACAGCATTGTTTAAAAATAATTAAATTTTGAAAGTCTTGACTTTAAAAAAATTAACTACTACTCCCATCGAGTTCAAAATCTAATCAGCAAGTCAAAATGACTTCCCAATTGCTGCTAATTTGACTAATTTCATGTGATTTGTTTCTTTGTTGACGAAAAAAATTGAATTTTTTATAATAACTTAAAAAGGTTTCATCAAATTGATTTTAGAATTCACTGATTCTCATAGAATCAAAATGTGTATTGGATGCTTCAAATTTTAAGTTTTAGGGATAAAATGCAAAATGTTTTTTTTTAAGTTGACAACGCTGTATATAAATGCTAAAAAGGCATGAATAAAAAAGGCTTAATGTAAACGTGTGTGACGTTTCTTAGGTGGTTGAAAAGAAAATTGTCAATACAAGGCAGGCTAAAAAGGCATAGTGTGAAATGGCTCTTATCAATATTTTCGGCTGAAAATTCTTACTTAGGTGGAAAATTATGCAATAAATACACAAAAAGTAAAACCACATAGAATTTTTTCTTGAGTTCCCGGCAATTCCCAAAAAGATTTCATAAAATTTCAACAATGGGATTTTTTGGTATTTCTGCTGTATTTTTCTTATCTTTCGCCGGGCGCAGATAATATTTTGGGAAATATTTAAAAAAATATAATGTCTTAAGGGTAAAATCACAAATTTTGTGATTCCAGCTTTGGAATTTGAGAAAAAAAAATGCCTTACATTTGTAATTTATAACAAAAATAGATCAATTTTGAAACGGTCTGTCACCTTTAATAACGAAAATTTTGAACAAAAAATTTCTTTGTAATGTTTCTTATAGTGTTACCTTATGAATAAATAAAAATATAGAGTTGGTAGCGTTGCAAAATTTTAAAATAATAACGAAATAATTAACCCATAAAAAATCGACTTTTTTTAAATATTTTATTTAATTTGTGTATAACTTTTGTCTAACTTTTTTTTAACCCATAAAAAATCGACTTTTTTTTAATATTTTATTTAATTTGTGTATAACTTTTGAATTAGTAGTAATTTTGATATCAATTTTTTTTCTAAATGTTACAAATTTTGTTCTTAACTCATACCAAGTTTCTATTTTAAAATCGAAGATTTGATTTCACCATTAGCAGAACAGTGCACAGTGGTGACTTTTGCAAAATAAATGGTAATAAACATGGAACTTCTAAACTACTGATTGGATTTATATGAAACTTCGAACATCCGTAGAGGAGGACTCAGGCTTTATAACAAATATCTTGGCAGCCGTCTGGCCTGAGCTGGACAGGAGTTACAGTGGGCCTAAGTTGACAACATGGGACTCAAAAAAAATTCTGAGGCTTGTAACTTTTAGAAAACTTATCCGATTTTTATGAGATAAAGCGTTTTGATCTAAGCTTAACATTTTAAATAAATAATGTCCTTAGATGTGTTTTCGTATCTCTCATAACTTAGAAGATATTTGACTTTTAACAAAAAAAAAATTTTTTTTTGCCTTGGCCTTTTTTAGTATTTCACCTACAACTTTTTAGTTAATTGTTGGATTTAAAATTAAAAGACAGCATTAAATTCTGATCAAATTTTAAATAAAAATAAGTAAAAAACTTATTAATATCTGCAGTCGTAAAAACGGGAAAAGGCAAAGAATTCAAAGTTTTAAAATTTTTCTGGAAAAGGCACGTTTTTTTAGGAAAAAGTATCTTCATTATTTTCAATTTTGTGAAAAACTTTCTTTAACACATACACTTTTAAACCACATAGCGCTAAAAACAATCTATTCAGAATATGCTAAGAGCCAATTATTTTGTATTTTGGGCATGCACCCTACACTCAGCAGTGTCCGAAAATTGCCAATTTCAAAATTTTTTTTGTGCTTATGCGCTTATAAAAAGTTGTGACGGTATATTTTGAAAGCTTTAGCTATATCATTTAATTGTTAGGATAGTTGGCAACATGTTTAACTTAAATTTTTAACAGCCTTTTCATAAATGCGAGGATGACCGCAAATTTTCTGAAAAAAGTCAAAATTTTGGAAAAATTTTGTTTTGTACCATAAAAAATATATATAAAAATAATTTTAATTTTTTATGTTGGCATTTTTAGCTTTCATGTGAGTCCTTTTACTTTGCCTGAAAAAATTATTCCAATATAATTAACTGATCTCGAGATATTCCGATTGTAGGGTGCAATTCAAAAAATATGTAGAATGCGCTTAACTTTTTTTCCTTTATTCACACATCAGCTGTTTAAAACTTTTATGAATTCTGAAATTCAACCTAAATAGAAAAACAAAAATAAATTTGGAATGTTATCCAATAAGTCTATGTATATTTTTTCGCAATAAAAAATATTTATGGTAATTATACCACATGTTTTTCCATGTAAGTGTAGTTAATGTTAATAACAGGTAAGCATTTAACGAATAATAACACACATGTTTAATGGATTAAAAAATGGTTTTTGCGGATTTTATTACAGCAACATCGGGAGGTGCTACCTGATTGTGCTAATACTACTTAATAACACTCCACAGTACTAGGTAATTAGACAAAATTAGCAAAGGTTCTTATAAATTATGCTGTATTGCATAAAAAATGTGAAACGTTTTATTTGTGTGTATTGTTTTTTTATTATTATTTACCAATAGATAATCTATTTAATATTAGGCTATAGCTAAGAAAAACTATTTAACACTAAATAATTTATTTATTTTTAAATTACATGTTTGAGCTATGTTAATTACCATAATTTTACAATTTATTTATTTCAATTATTTTTAAGAAAACAATCCAAAATATCGAAGCTTAAGAGGTTTTTTATTTGAATTGCTTCACTGTCGTCTTTCTCTATTTCTTTAGTTATCTTTGGTAACCATTTCAACCGTATTGCTTGTAAAACTGGATCTGAGGATAACAATAAGTGAAGCATTAAATCATAATTTTCTGCTAATTTTGAACACTTTCGACTATTAAATAATCTGTACTGCTTTACATCTTTGTTCCTTGCTTCTTGAGCTTCTTCTGTAAGTTCTCCCAGAGGTAGGATGTTGGTTTCAATGATTTCTTTTCCATGAGATAATACCTTATGTACAGTTGGCGTCATCAATCTCCATGGATATAAATTTTTTATCAATACTTTTGTTTCATTAGCAAAAGCATCAAATTTTTCTGCATTAATTTGCTTTTTACTGTTAAAAGTTGCCAGTATTATTTTGAAGTTCCTTATTAGTTTTTTATCCAAGCCGATTATCAAGGATGTACTCTCAGGATCCTCAAAAAAGCGTCTAGCAGTATTTCCATTATTCGAGCTACCATAACCGTTAATTGGCTTATCAATTATAAGCCCATGCTTTCTAAATTCATCTTGTATCCTTTTCTTCTCAGTTCTTCGTGTATCTGCTAAGTCTTTGTTGTTTCGTGAGGAGACAGTTTCATTACCTTTGATATTTCTATATTTTATATCATATGATAGATGCAAGCAATACTCCATAAATCTAATGCGAGCATGAAGTGGGGAAATTCCAAATTTAAGGGCTTCCTCTTTTATAGTTTCATCAGATTTATCTTCAAACTCAGAGCTTTTTTTCCCACATATATTGCATTTCCAGTATGACTTGGTATCCGTTAGGGCATTGGCAACTTTTCCATCTATCATAGTCAATTGTAAATCAAATGTGACATTTATAATGCAGTCAGAAATTTTTATTGCAATGCTTGGTAAGTTCCTTATTTCTTCTGATATAGTAACTACAATATTTTGAGTTTCATCTCTATTTTCTTTCATATATTAAAATTTTATTGGTCGACATAATAACTTTGATGCAGGCGTCCTATTTATCCATACGTCTTCAAATGCAGGTACAGTGGATGATGATGATGAATTTGTATATAAACGCATTCTAAGAGGTACCAACGTAGACATAAATATCGATGAAAAAGATATATTATCTTCGCTTTGTTGTCTATATTCAGAAAATCCAGTAGTCCCATCACAACCCCATTTACAAATTAATACTAGCTCGGACTTGTGGCATTTACTTATGTCTTCTTTGCTAAAGGTTGAAATTATCCTAGAAGCAGTATTTTCGAGGAGACTGCATAACTCAATAGTGGCGCCCGTGCTACTAACGTTTGAAACCGATGGCAAAATTACATCCTTTGTTGCCTTCAATGACTTTGTAGATGACAAATTTCCCCATTTCTTTTCAGTGATAGCTTTTCTTAATATTTCATATTTATTCCTTGTTAGACCCAAGTTTAGAATAAGGGCTAATGCGTCTTCATTAGTAAAATCTGTTTTAAATTTAGGTATTGGTATGCTTTCCACCATACGTTGTATTCTCTTTGGAGATGCTTTTGGAAGAGCATCTACAATTTTGCCAACTTCCTTCGGTTTGTTTTTGGTTAAGGCACTTCTAAAGGCATCCTTTATAAGGCCAAAAGAGTGGTTTTCAATGAGGTCTTCTTGCTTTCTTTTCTGGCTTCTTGGTTGAAGTTCCTCGTATAATTTATTAGGCCTTCCCAATTATTTCATACCAATCTGTGTAACTATCTCGGTTTTTAGCCATAGTTCATTTTGTTTTTGGAACTTAGTTTTGTTATAATTTAATTCTTTCATTTTTCTCTGTTCTCTGTTTTCTTAGTAGCATCTTCATTTAGTTTTAATCCAAATGAGTTGTCAGTTATATCTATGATTTTAGAACATTTTTCTTGGCGCACTAAAAGGAACGTATTCCCATAGAAGTTTACATACCGTGTTATATTTAATACTAATCTCCATAACAGTTCAATATAGAGTGATTGTTCTTATAACAGAACCCTGCGTTTTTATGCAATACAGCATAATTTATAAGAACCTTTGCTAATTTTGTCTAATTACCTAGTACTGTGGAGTGTTATTAAGTAGTATTAGCACAATCAGGTAGCACCTCCCGATGTTGCTGTAATAAAATCCGCAAAAACCATTTTTTAATCCATTAAACATGTGTGTTATTATTCTTTAAATGCTTACCTGTTATTAACATTAACTACACTTACATGGAAAAACATGTGGTATAATTACCATAAATATTTTTTATTGCGAAAAATATACATAGACTTATTGGATAACATTCCAAATTTATTTTTGTTTTTCTATTTAGGTTGAATTTCAGAATTCATAAAAGTTTTAAACAGCTGATGTGTGAATAAAGGAAAAAAAGTTAAGCGCATTCTACATATTTTTTGAATTGCACCCTACGATCGGAATATCTCGAGATCAGTTAATTATATTGGAATAATTTTTTCAGGCAAAGTAAAAGGACTCACATGAAAGCTAAAAATGCCAACATAAAAAAAGAAAATTATTTTTATATATATTTTTTATGGTACAAAACAAAATTTTTCCAAAATTTTGACTTTTTTCAGAAAATTTGCGCTCATCCTCGCATTTATGAAAAGGCTGTTAAAAATTTAAGTTTAACATGTTGCCAACTATCCTAGTAATTAAATGATATAGCTAAAGCTTTCAAAATATACCGTCACAACTTTTTATAAGCGCATAAGAACAAAAAAAATTTTGAAATCGGCAATTTTCGGACACTGCTGAGTGTAGGGTGCATGCCCAAAATACAAAATAATTGGCTCTTAGCATATTCTGAATAGATTGTTTTTAGCGCTATGTGGTTTAAAAGTGTATGTGTTAAACAAAGTTTTTCACAAAATTGAAAATAATGAAGATACTTTTTCTTAAAAAAACGTGCCTTTTCCAGAAAAATTTTAAGACTTTGAATTCTTTGCCTTTTCCCGTTTTTACGACTGCAGATATTAATAAGTTTTTTCCTTATTGTTATTTAAAATTTAATCAGAAATTTAATGCTGTCTTTTAATTTAAAATCCAACAATTAACTAAAAAGTTGTAGGTGAAATACTAAAAAAAGTCAAGGCGAAAAAAAAATTTTTTTTTGTTAAAAGTCAAATATCTTCTAAGTTATGAGAGATACGAAAACACATCTAAGGACATTATTTATTAAAAATGTTAAGCTTAGATCAAAACGCTTTATCTCATAAAAATCGGATAAGTTTTCTAAAAGTTACAAGCCTCAGAATTTTTTTTGAGTCCCATGTTGTCAACTTAGGCCCACTGTAACTCCTGTCCAGCTTAGGCCAGACGGCTGCCAAGACATTTGTTGTAAAGCCTGAGTTCTCCTCTACGGATGTTCGAAGTTTCATATAAATCCAATCAGTAGTTTAGAAGTTCCAAATTTATTACCATTTATTTTGCAAAAGTCCCCATTGTGCAGTGGTAAAAAACTCAAAATTTAAATTTTATTTTTCGAATATTTCCTTAACTGTAAGCGAAACTGCGTAAATGTAAAGAAGAAAACAACAAGAAAAACCTGAAAACCCAGAAATTTTAGTCAGAGGGGCGGGGCTGCGCCCATAAAAATTTAAAATTAAAAGTTGCCCTTATGAACTGAAATTTTATACACAAGCAGGTCTAGGTGAGAAACCAACTAGAAAAATCTGAAAAACCAAAAAATATTCTCAGAATGGGCGGGGCCACGCTACTATTGTTTGAACCTGAAAACTTACAGCCATATTAATAAAACTTATTAAAGCTTTCTAAGAAAAATTTCTTATGAAAATTTGTGTTAAAACCCTTTTATAAAGCCTTAAAAAGTTATATTAATAAGGCTGTTAATATACAGCTTTTGACTTAAGCCATTTTAGTGAAACTTTGCATATAAGTTGCACGTATACAATACTTTAAACTATCACCTAAAAAAGTGGGCGTGATCACTCCCATAAAATTTTAGCCTTGTGTTTAATCTACTTCGGTCTATCATATTTTAGAAGAAAATTATCATGAATTATAAGCGCTGCTCACAACAATATTGTGAGTTTAAAATAGTAGGAGGGGTAATGCTCATAAAATTATAAGGTATATATAGTTCACGGTAGAGAGCTGAAATTTTATATGCAAGCAATTGTAGATGAGTAAGCCAGTGGGAAAATCTTAAAACCATGAAGTTTTATCCGCTAAAACTCTAATTTGCGCTAGAGAGCTGAAATTTGGTACACAAATTAATCTAGATTAGAGATTACTAAAAAAATTCAAGAAACCAGAAGTTTCAATCAGTGGTTGGGAACAAGCATTGTAAACACAAAATTAAGTTAAATTTTATTGAAACTTTTCATACACATTGGATTTATCCAAAGTAAAAATTTCCTGTAATGAAAAGTGGCCCTGACTTCACCCATAAATCTTAGCTTTTTCTTTCATATACTTCGGGTTAGCAGTTTTTAGTCTATTACTCATGTATTTCTCAATAGCTTTTTCCTACAAAACTTTACATGAATCATAAGCACTAACAGATATAAAAGTCGGTGGGGCCAGACCCATAAAAATTTTACATAATATTATACTGTAGAAAGCTGACATTTTGTAAACAAATAGTCCTAATTGATTTACTCAATCGGAAAATCCAAAAGTTAAAGCACCACCTACTCTATTGAAAGTTTGCATGCAAATTGGGAATATCCTTTTGATTTATGTACTTCGGCTAAGCAGACTTTAATATGTAAATATATTGAGAAAATAGGCGGGATCACTCCCTAGAAATTTTAAGTTTAAAAAATGTTATCATAGAAAATTTTTTAAAAAGTAGTCAGATCCTCACAAAAACATAAATGTGAAAAAGGCCAAGTTCCTATCAAAAATTTCGACCATCAAAAGCAGTGAGATATAAATTTTGACCAAGTTCTTGTTTGGCACAAAACCTTTCACTAATATATGCTATGCATTGTATACATTTGTAATCGTAAGTGTGTCATATAATTTTTAGATAATCTGCTAACTTAGCAATATTTTTACCTTTCTAAAAAGGAGAGAATAATGTATATTTGTTGATTTCTTTATATCGGTAAAAATTTTGTCAAGTTTGCAGATTATCTAAAAATTATATGACACACTTACGATTACAAATGTATATAATGCATAGCATATATTAGTGAAAGGTTTTGTGCCAAACAAGAACTTGGTAAAAATGTATATCTCACTGCTTTTGATGGCCGAAATTTTTGATAGGAACTTGGCCTTTTTCAGATTTATGTTTTTTTAATATAGGTTATAACATAAAGTGTAACTATTAAAATTTAGAAGCAGAACGGCACAGCATAGAACATTAACAGAAAGTAAAGAATAATGAAGCCTGTACTAACTCACGTGAACAATTACTGGAAATTTTTGATTTTACAATTGTTTATTTCATGACTGTGAATATATTTCTATAATACCGACTAGTTGAGTATTTGCAAATACAGTTTTTATTTACAGAAAATTTATTGTTTGACATATTGTCAGTAGTGTACATAAAATAATTGAAATTTATTTGCTGGCAGTTTAGCATGTCTATATATGTACGTATTTCATTGGCGCTTGAACCAAATCATCAGTAGACTTTAACCACAAATTTTAAACAGTCACAAACCTCTTACTTTATGCATAGACTTTCAAAAACTATATGAGAATTCATAAAACAATAATACTTTTGAAAATCACAAAAGAAAAAATAAGCTTAGTAGGCTTTGAAACTGATACAAAACCCAGCAAATAATTTATATCCAGGTGAACTCATTTTATTTTTCTACGTCCTTATACATTTAGAAATCCATTGGATAACAATAAAAGCATTTACAAGGCTAAATGAAAAATAAAACATTAATTGAACTTTAAAGAAAATTTATTATTTGACATATTGTCAGTAGTGTACATAAAATAATTGAAATTTATTTGCTGGTAGTTTAGCATGTCTATATAAATATGTACGTATTTCATTGGCGCTTGAACTAAATCATCAGTAGACTTTAACCACAAATTTTAAACAGTCACAAACCTCTTACTTTATGCATAGACTTTCAAAAACTATATGAGAATTCATAAAACAATAATACTTTTGAAAATCAAAAAGAAAAAATAAGCTTAGTAGGCTTTGAAACTGATACAAAACCCAGCAAATAATTTATATCCAGGTGAACTCATTTTATTTTTCTACATCCTTATACATTTAGAAATCCATTGGATAACAATAAAAGCATTTACAAGGCTAAATGAAAAATAAAACATTAATTGAACTTTAAAGAAAATTTATTATTTGACATATTGTCAGTAGTGTACATAAAATAATTGAAATTTATTTGCTGGTAGTTTAGCATGTCTATATACGTATTTCATTGGCGCTTGAACCAAATCATCAGTAGACTTTAACCACAAATTTTAAACAGTCTACTGATGATTTGGTTCAAGCGCCAATGAAATACGTATATAGACATGCTAAACTACCAGCAAATAAATTTCAATTACTTTATGTACACTTCTGACAATATGTGAAATAATAAATTTTCTTTAAAGTTCAATTAATGTTTTTTTTCATTTAGCCTTGTAAATGCTTTTATTGTTATCCAATGGATTTCTAAATGTATAAGGATGTAGAAAAATAAAATGAGTTCACCTGGATATAAATTATTTGCTGGGTTTTGTATCAGTTTCAAAGCCTACTAAGCTTATTTTTTCTTTTGTGATTTTCAAAAGTATTATTGTTTTATGAATTCTCATATAGTTTTTGAAAGTCTATGCATAAAGTAAGAGGTTTGTGACTGTTTAAAATTTGTGATTAAAGTCTACTGATGATTTGGTTCAAGCGCCAATGAAATACGTATATAGACATGCTAAACTACCAGCAAATAAATGTCAATTATTTTATGTACACTTCTGACAATATGTCAAATAATAAATTTTCTTTAAAGTTCAATTAATGTTTTATTTTTCATTTAGCCTTGTAAATACTTTTATTATTATCCAATGGATTTCTAATTGTATAAGGATGTAGAAAAATAAAATGAGTTCACCTGGATATAAATTATTTGCTGGGTTTTGTATCAGTTTCAAAGCCTACTAAGCTTATTTTTTCTTTTGTGATTTTCAAAAGTATTATTGTTTTATGAATTCTCATATAGTTTTTGAAAGTCTATGCATAAAGTAAGAGGTTTGTGACTGTTTAAAATTTGTGATTAAAGTCTACTGATGATTTGGTTCAAGCGCCAATGAAATACGTATATAGACATGCTAAACTACCAGCAAATAAATTTCAATTATTTTATGTTTTTATTTACAAATAAGACGAGTATAAACGTATAGATAGGTACTAAATATAAAAACAAGAATCATAAAATCTATGATTGATAATGATGAAACACTGGTCAAAATGTGGCATTTGATATTTATCAAAATACCAATAAAAATTAAATGGAAATTTCGTTCGATATTGAATGCCGTAATTTGCCCCAGTTCTTAAGATTTACAAAAAATTAAAATATGCATTAATAAATATTTTGGCGTCTTTTGGGGCATATCACTTTTTTACTTAAAAGCCTGTATAATTCAAAAAATTTACTTAACCATTTAAAGTTTTGATAAAAAAATTTAAACTTTGATTCTGAAGAGGATAATATATTAATGGTATTCTTTTTATGCATACTTATTAAATACCTTAAATATCAATTCTTTTGAAATTGTACATCTGTATTTATTAATAAGTACTTCACTTGCAATCAATTCTTTCAAATCGTTTTGAAATAAATTTAAGGCAGACAGCATATACAGACAAGTGCCTACTTTCAGTCGATTTGAAAATTTTTTAGCAATGCTAATTTAAGTTTTCGCTTTATGTTTTTTTTGGTAAGTTTTTTTATAAAGATGAAATAAAGTGTAACTCACGGACCTTGCAATTGCTGTATTTGGGTACATTTTTGCGTTTAATTTGGCCAATTTGACCTTGACCATTGAGTTAAACGAGTAGTTGCAACTTATCATCAGCAATAGTCACTTTTCTCCGAAAATAAGAATTTTTGTGGTAAAATCTCGGATATTTTTCGATCATTTGCTCTTGGGAATTGGCCTCGTGTTTGGCTGTTTTAGTTTTCTCAAATCATGCGATAGCAACTCGATCGGTTTACAGAACAGCGTTTTAAAAATATGTACTTTAATTAAATTTGGCTTTCGCAATAGATATCGAAAATACAGTTAGAATTATCAAGTATGAGTGTGCAATTGTACTCGTATGTTTAAAAATCTTACACAAATGAAAAGATTCATACTAAGGTGTTTGTTTTTATATTAAGTTTGACACATAGGAAATAAAATCTTGTTTAATGTTTTAGAATGTGTACTAATCTGCGTACATTTATTTTTAAAAATTTTTAAACGCACTAATAATCCCAAATTAATATTTTACTTATTAAGTAAAATATTTTTTTTTAATTAAAAATACATTGAAATTGATTATTGAGGGGTTTAGATGGATCCTATGCGCATTTCACTGTTGCTAATGCAGATCATCAGGGCACCTTTACACAAAGTTTCCTAGAGCAACTAGAATTATTATGTTATAAACTTTCATTTAAAAAAATGAAAAGCTCAACAACAAGTAACAAAGTTGAAACAAGAACTCAATAATCAACATGTTTTTTTATTTTCTTACTTTAGCATTGCTACATTGGCTGACTTTTTTTCAGCTTCAAATTGTAGTCGTAAGAGTATGTAAAAAGAAAATAAATGTAAATAACAACAGCTATTTAAGAATAGAGTGTTGCCACACAAGTATTTTTTTGACCTGGTGCAGTAAATTTAAATTTAAAAATACTTGTGTGGCAACACTCTATTCTTAAATAGTTGTAGTTGTTATTTAGATTTGTTTTCTTTTTACATACTCTTACCCCTAACACATGTACTGGTGTTGTTGATATGCCAAATGTAGTTGCACTACCCCCTCGACCCATAAAATTTAAAACGCGTGATGTACAAAAACTTATTGCTGAAATCAACCTAAAGAAAGGGTATTGATGAGATTAGTAACCAGATGCTAATAAAGTTGCCTCCTATTGCAATTAGAATCCTGTTATTTATTTTTAACGCCGGACGAAGACCATACCAAGGCTGAGCCATACAGGTCAATAAGTCTGCTATCAACAATGCCAAAACTTTTCGAAAAAGTGCTCATGACAAAATTGTCCCCTATTCTAATTGGTAGTGAGTGCATCCCAGACCATCAGTTTAATTTTAGAAGTCAACATAGCACCATTGAACAAACGCAAACGCATAGATTCGTTCAATTTATAAGAAAAACATTTGAAGTAAAGAAGTATTGTTCTGCTCTGTTTATTGACGTTTCGCAGGCATTTGATAAAGTGTGGCATGAAGGCCTTATTTTAAAATTGAAATCATATCTACCAATAAATTTTCCGAAGCTAGTAGAAAGTTACATTACTACACGAAAATTTGCGTTTGTGGAAGGAGACTTCATGAGTGTGCCCGAATCTATCATCCGCTGTGCGACAGGGGAGCATACTGGGGCCAGTTTTGTATTTGATTTACACTTGTGATATGCCTTTGAGCAGCAATATTCATACATCTACGTTTGCCAATAATACAGCCCGCCTTAGTACGCACGAAAACCCTCACGAGGCTTCCCGATATCTACAAGAACATATTACGCAACAGGAACAATGGTTAAATATATGTAGAATTAAATTAAACGAGCAAAAGTGTGTTCAGGTAACATTTATCCTGCAAAGAGATACTAGTTCCCCAATTCGAATCAGCAATCAATTTGTTGTTCAACATTCACACGTAAAATATCTTGGTATACACCTTGATCTACGGGTTACATGGAAACCCCATTTGACTCAAAGCTAACACAAATGAGACTGAAATTAACTCAGATACATTGGCTGATTGGTAGAAATTCAACACTCAGTCTAGATTGTTAACCTTTACTGCCTTATTCTTAAAAATTATTTCAGGTTTATGAAGCGCTTATTTGAAATATTTCTATGGGAAATTTGTCAAATAAACCTGTAATAAACCTAAAATATTTTTTGTGAATTAGACCGTTAATATACAAGCCGATTTTGGAAGCAATATGGTGGTACAGATTTCAACTATCGGGCACTGCTTCAGCTTCCAATATCGAGAGCATCCAACGAAGGTAAAACAAGATTTTAAGACTAATAACATCGGCATCTGGAATTTTACTGGACACATCCGCTTAAAAAAGAGGCACACAAGGGCCCTAATACGCAACACTCGAGAAGAAACTGCTTGAAAATACTTTTGTTTTTGCTTATCACGACTCATGTATTATTAATAACTATCACTAAGTCACTAAGTTTATGTCCGACACTGGTCGGGCGTAATTAATTACATTTAGATTTAAGATTTGAATACTTATTGTTAGTTCATATTTGAAGTTAATAAATATATATATTAAAAAAAAATTTGTTTCTAGATATCATTAGAATTTTTTTTTGTTGAAGTGGTATTAATTTTTTTTAATAATATAGTTATAAACAACTTTGAGAAGGTACACATAAAAAAATATCTAAAAATGTTTGTAATTCACTTCAAAACAAGCGTTTTCTTGAAGAGTATTTGAGTTTTTATAGCAATGAAAACATTTTTTGACAAACTGTATATAAAAAATAGTGAGTGATAAAAGTTGTACAAAATAAGCAAGAATAATGTAAAATATTAATATTTGTATACAATCAAGTTAGACGCTACTTTACAGAAATATCGCCATTTTGCTCTGGGTGTTTATTACTATTCATAGGAAATTCCAAGATGTTTAAATGAGTATAAAACTGCATGAAAAAATATTTCAGTATTATCATTGTTAAAGGTGATTTTAACTTTAGTATGATTAGTATCAAAGAATATAAATTGTATAGAATGCGCATCTGAGCTAAAAAATTAAACATTTTTTGCTAACGCTTTAGATGCGGGGGGAAAATATAAAGCGCAAGCAAACACACACTGAGAGCATTATATTCTTTGCTCTTATCACCAGCGTTGCCGTTGTGAGACTTAAGTCGCATTTTGCTACTTTTTCAACAGCAAAACTTGCGGCCAATTGCAAAAAAACTGTAAAAATATCCGAGTTTTACCACAAAAAATACCGATTTTCGGAGGAAAGTTGCTGTTGCTGAAATAAAGTTTGTTTTAAGGCTGATAAGTTTCCAAATTCTGCAGTTGTAAAGTCAGTGAATTACACCTTATTTCTTCATCTTTATAAAATATAATTTACAAAAAAACATAAAGTATACACATAAATTAGCGTTACTAAACAATTATCAAATAGATTTCAAGTAGACACTTGTCAAAGATTAGATTCCAAGTGAAGAACTTATTAAGAAATACAGGATGTTCAGTTAAAAAAAATTGTATTTAAGAACTATGCATAATGCCTTGAAAGAATAGTATAACTATATTATCCTCTTCAGAATCGAATTTGAAAATTTTCTACAAAACTTTAAATGGTTTTTCTTCAAAGTAAATTTTTTGAGTTATGCTGTTTTTTAAGTAAATAAGTGAGTTGAACCATGTCGAATATAGGTATTTATGTTTTTACAGTCTCTAATTTCTTTTTATAAATCTTAAGTAATTGGGTAAATTACGGCACTCGATATCGAACGAAATATGCATTTAATTTCGATTGGAATTTCATTCGATATGAAATGCCGCAACTTGATCACTCTTTTTTTAGATTTCATGTCTTTTTTATATTTAGTAGCTATCTATAATAGGTTTTTACTTGTCTTATTTGCAATTAAAAACTGTATTTGTAAATGCTCTACTAGCCGGTATTATAGAAATATGATCGCAGTTAATTAATTAATTATTTGAATTATTTTTACTTTTTTCATTTATAAATTAAAAAAAAAATGTAACAAAAATTAAAAATTTTAAAAACCCCCGAATATTTCTAGAAAAGACGTGATATCTTCTAAGCGGCTGGACCGATTTTATTAAAACATAGCTAAGAACCTTCTCGATCAAGTCACCTTTCAAACAGAAAAAACTAAATCAAAATCGGTCCAGCCGTTTGGTCTGTACGAGTACTTGTACAGACACACAGCTACACACACACACTAGAAACTTAAAACACCCCTTTTTTAGTCGGGGATTAAAAAGAAAATGAATTAACTTCAGTTTTTCCATCTATATTTTACTTTACTTTTCTTGATGCTGATCACATACATGTATACTTTAAGGGCCCGATTTTGGCTTCCAAATTTACTTCATTTGAACCTATGTATTTTAACTTATAAACATTTTATAAAAACTTACTAACTTATAAAAAGTTTTATTAAGATTAAAGATGAAAGTAAGTTAAAATTCATATTTTTTTAATTGTGATACTCCGAGAAATAATTTGCATTTGGAATCAAGGATTTGGGTGTCAGTTTTTTTGCGATATTTTCACCATTTATTGGCTTTTCTATCGACCAAAACAATAAAATGATCGACATCATCGAGCCGAATATCGCAAACTAGACGAACAGCTCTTTTTCTACTACCTGATGTGATAAACTGTGTATATGATTGCCCTACGGCATACATTCTGTTAAAATGATGCAAAGGGATAAATTGAAAAAAGGGTCATAAAAAGTTTCATTGGTACGAAAAGGGGTCAAAAGTGATACTTTAATGTCACAACGGCAACGCTGCTCTCAGCAATGCGAGCGTAGCATACACTGCATAAAGAAATGAGAGTGTGTTAGCTGGACTGGTAGTGCTGGAAATACCCTTCATAGAAATTTTAGCTTGTATGAGATGCGCATTCTATATGATTTATATTCTTTGTTAGTATCCATCAGGTGAAAATGTTGAACTTGTTTTTGCTTACGCAGCTTACAGCAGTTGTAGCTCAGCTTTTCTGTTCTAGATGTCAGATGATCATTAAGAAATATTCTTTTTTTGATGTCTATTACAATTGCATCACACAGTTTTCACGATTTAGTTTTAATTTTTCATAATAAGGTATATTTTAATGACAGAATTGAATTTAATTAGCATTGAGTTTCCATTATTATTGAAAAAAAACAAATCTTGATATCATCATCATTTACATTCACATCCAAATATTTAAAAATTGTTAGAGCAAGATTGAGTACATCAGGTTGATATTTAGGTAGCACATTTATAACCAAGTCACAGGGATTTATACGTTTTTGAAGAGCTTCATTTAATTCATCATTAATACATACATATTAGGGTGATCGATTATTCGACTTTTTCCAGAAACCGGTTTTCGAATAGTTCGAATATTTGAAATTATGAAAAATCCGGTTTCAGTTTTTACAATTCAGGAAAAACCGGTCTATCGGTTTTTTTAAGTAAGAAAATTATTATACAAAAGCTGTGATTTTAAATGTTTTAGATTCTTTCGAGGTTAATATCAATTGTTGCTTTTTTAAGAACGTATTAGTCCATATTTGGATGCCATTTGTTGACGGCTTGGTACCGTAAATCAGAATTTTCAAACAAGTTGACGACCTCAAACATTTTGCATTTATATTTTCATGCATTTTATGCCTGCATGTAGACTTTTTTCCGAATGTATTTTGAATATTTTTGCCATAAAAGTTGTTATTATAATTATTTTTTGTATAAACATATTTATTAGAATTTTAAATATTGGCATAATTAATTTTTTGAATTTCTTCGCAAGTTTCCTCAAACCCCAAAAATGATGGGTGTATGTAGAGTTTATTCCTTAATGGTATATACATACATATGAATATAAGGACAATGTGGATATCTACATATATATAAAATATGAAGCAAAATGTCAACAAAACTAAAAAATACTTTTGGCAACTGTATTGACATCCATTGGCAATGGACCATTGCACACCACAACGCCAATTTAATTCGCCTCTGCTATCACCTCATAAAATAAGTTCGCTTAGATTTAATGTTTCAGTAAATGTTACCATGATCAAAAAACGCTTAGAGCTTATAACACTGAAAATAACAAATACTTAGTGAAATCAGTAGTTGTTAATTGGGAGCGCAAACAGCGGAGCCACGAACCATTTTGTGGATATACAGTTTATCAAAGACACAAACCCAAAGTAAATATTTAGTCATGATCAATCTCAGACACGAACCTTTTGTATATTCACAAATAGATGGCGCTGTTCGTTGTTATCAACAGCTTTTTCAATGCTTTCACCGTAAATGGCACTGGTAATTATTTTTTCATTACATGGAGGCGCTGTTTCTTATTTCTCAAGACATATGGCATTGTTGGTTTTTTTAAATATTAGAAAATATCCGTGGTGAGCACATTTTTATGTTTTTCACCACAGATGGCGTTTGCTATTGTCATAAATGTTAGGGGTGAATTGATTTCGCTGTGGTTGCTTTTTTAGCTCAGACGCAAGTGCAAATAAGAATATTTAGGCAGAACCTTTTACATTTTGAGCGTAAAGGCCGCTGTTTCTTGTTCGAGAAGCAGAGGATAGATAATTTTTTTTCTCAGAGATAAGCGTATGTTCTGTATATAAAACGTTACTACGCGAGATTATTCTCATTGTTGTAATAAGTGTACTTTACATAATTTCAAAATTGAAATTTTTGTCAACGCAATAAGCAATAAATAAATAAAAATAAGTATAAAATGAACACATTAAGCAGCAGCCCAATTTTAATATCATTGAACGGCTCACAAATGTCGCTAGATGAGTTTGTGAGATCGTTCTCCGGCAATCGGGAAGAGATGAGCGTTGTCAGCCGGGAAGAGGTATCCGTAAGCCTTCGGACGACGATTTGCCTCCTAATGTATCCATTAGAGACATTTTTGAGAACGAGATAGATGAATATCATGAGATTCCAAACAACCAAATGACATATTTCTACAATAGAAATTTTCAAAAGGAAGAGTTTATGCTGGATGAAGAGGACGATGCTTTCTTGGCAGCGTTTGATTATATGCCAAAAGATGAGGATAAAGATGACATAACCAAAATTTTCATGCAAGACGAAGAGGGGGATGCGTTGTTAGCGGACTTAAATTTAATATTTTGAAAACAAATGATATGTATAATTAAATTTTTTAAACATAAATTTAAATGAATATTTTAAAATGTAAAAAATGTGTAAATAAATTTTTGAATCATCAAATTAAATAAGTTTTTAAACTTCTAATGGTCCTCTGGTTGCAAGTGTTTATGTTAGCGTCCTTTATTGAAAATTTTTTCCTAATGTGATCATTTTCAAAAGCAACAAGTAAGTTACATACTCGTACATTGTGTGTGAGACTATGTATATCTGTTTAACCAGGAAGAATACACACGTACACACCCCAGCCATGAATATTTCATTACATGCGTTGCAATACTGACAAAAAATATTTTGGAATGCGTGTGCCTTATTGATTATAAATTATTTTGGAGTACAGTTTTTAAAGTAAAGTATGTACATACATATGTATGTATAGTTAGAATATCAACAAAGTCATAATATGCATATTTTATGGTTAAGTATTTTAGAAGAAAATGATTAATAAAATGAAAATGTGCGTTTTTTTCGTTAAAAATTTAATTGAGTGTGTATCAGTTTGATAAGAAAAATAAGAAACGTTTTAGGAATTGTAATAATGAACTTGTCATGGGAAAATCAATAATGTTTAAAAAATTCTAATCTTGCAGTTGTCAACAGAAGTAGAGGATAGAAATTGTTTTCTCAGAGATAAGCGTATGATATGTAACTGGCATTATCCGTTGAATATTAATAGCATGATTTTGTCTTAGCGTCCACGGTATTAATCATGAAGCTCGTTTGCGTCCTCTGGATACAAGTGTAGATGTTAGCACCCTTTGTTGAGAATTTTTTCCTATAAATAATGTTACTTCAATTCTAATATTATTCAGTTTAAAGTCTCTTTTCAAAACAAACGTATAGTTTATTGAAAATATTTAAAATACTGTTTAAAAGAAGTGTTCGTGAAAAAATTAAGTTGGTGCTTAAAACTAGTGTTCCTGACAAACAAAAAATCAAAGTTATTTAAGACAATTATTTAGTTCCTGTCCCGAAGGCAACAAATATATACATATAATGTCATCAACAACAAATATGCAATGCCCAAACTGTGGAAAAGTTTTCAAAACATTAAAAGGTTTTGAAAACCACAAAAAATTGCATCAGGAGTCGATGCATTGTGACAGATGCAAGATTGAAGTGCCAAGACTTGATTGGGGCCACCATTTGCGCACAAGAATGCATAAAAGTAGTGCTATTATAAGGAGGTTCAGCGAAAACATTCATATAAGCTCTAGTGATTTTATGGAAAGAATTGAAGTATACACTTATACTAATCCTAATGTCACAAACTTATATGTGGAAGAGTTTTTCAAAACTGCTGAGGACGAAGTAATAAAAGTTTTGGAAGTGGCCTTGGAAAAACAAATAAATTTTAAATGTAATTTTGAGCTGCAATGTGCTTACATCAAGCACTGTGAAGACTCTCTAATAGAAGAGTCAATTTCACATATTACGAAAATGGTATCGATAAATCGATCTCATATTTTGAGAAATATTTATTTGGAAAAGGCAGACGACATAAAAAATAGAATGGGAGAATTTCAAGAAAGGGACAGTGGATGGGCATTACATCAAATAAGCATATTGAATGTTAATATAAACAAACACAACATCATAAGAGGCTCCAGTTATATTCCCATGCCCTATAAGTTGGAAAAACTGCAAGCCTGCATCAACTTACAAAATGATGATGTATATTGTTTCAAATGGTCAATTATTGCTGCTTTAAGGAGCCCACGCAATACGAAAGATGCGGTGAAATGTGCAGCTTATGAAATTGATAATATTTCTAACAACATCATAAGGTTGGGCAGTATTGAATTAAATTTTTCACACATGTGGTTTCCAGTTGATTTAAAAGAAATCAACATATTCGAGGCACAAAATCCAAATATAAGTGTCAACGTATTTGGATTTGATACAAAAGGAAACCAAATAGTTGGACCCTATCGTGTATGTGAAGAGTTTCGAAATATTCATATAAGTTTAATGTTGTTGGAGGACGATGCTTGCACTAAAAGACATTACGTGCTTATTAAAGACCTTTCAAGGTAAGTTACAGCTTTTAAAAGTACTTATTTTTAAACCTTATTATGTTATTATAACTATTATTATTGTTATAATTATTGTAACTTATTTATTACTTTTGATTTTGTTGACAGATTTTTAAGGACGTCATTGACCAAGCACAATGGAGCATTACATTTTTGCATGACATGTCTGGGGTATTCTCAGGATCCTGAAATAGCTCTTCACCATAAAGACGGTTCTTCGAAGCTAATAACAACTATGCCTGCATATTATGAAAGGTACTTAGAATTTAAGAATTTTTCAAATTATTTAGATGTTCCATTCGTTGTCTACGCAGACTTCGAATGTTTATTAGAAAAAGTTAACATAAGAATTATTGATAAGGTAGTTAAAGAGCAAAAACATATTCCTTGCTCATTTAGTTACTATATCAAATGTGCCTATAATGACGACTACTCAAAACTTGTTACATATAGTGGACTAGATATCCCCCAAGTGTTTGTTAGGGAACTGTCACGGGACTGCGAAAATATTTTTACTCAATATCTAGATAGAATTGTTCCACTGACTGCAATGACCGACGAAGGAAAAGAAGATTTCCTTAATGCGGAAAACTGCAAAGTTTGCGGAAGAGTTTTAGGTACTGACAGAGTTCGAGATCATTGTCATTTGACGGGTCGTTATCGAGCAGTTTACATGGACATTGCAACTTAAATTACCAAATAAATAAATTCATTCCGGTATTCTTTCACAATTTATCGTCATACGATAGTCATTTGTTTATTAGAGAGCTTGGAAAGGTTGAGGGTCATATTGACATTATTCCAACAAATATTCCAAAAAAAAATATATTTCTATTACCAAAAATGTTCATGTTGGAAATAATAGTTTTAAAGTAAGATTTGTAGATTCATTTAGGTTTATGGCGGCGAGTCTAGAGACACTATCTTCTAACCTTCAACCAGAAATGTTTGAAATAATTAAAAAGTACTATCCTGATGACGAGCAATGTAAACTAGTTAGAAGGAAGGGAGTATTTCCATACTCTTATATAGACTCTTATTCAAGGCTTACTGAAAAAAACCTCCCGACTCGAGAAGATTTCAAAAATATTTTAGCAAATGCGGAGTGTAGTATTGAAGACTATAAACATGCACAAAATTTTTGGCAAACATTTAACTGCAACAACCTCCTTGACTATACAGAGCTCTATGTTAAAAGTGACACTCTAATGTTGGCAGACATTTTTGAAAACTTTAGAAAAATCTGTAAAAGTATATATGAATTAGACCCATGCCACTATTACACTGCTCCAGGTTTGTCATGGGATGCTATACTCAAAACAATGAAAATTCGTTTAGAGCTAATAACGGATATTGATATGTATAACATGATCAAAAAAAGCATAAGAGGTGGGCTGGTCCAATGTTCATTGAGGCACACTAAGGCTAATAATAAATATATGTCTGATTATGATAGCTCAAAAACATCAGATTATCTTATGTACTTAGATGCAAATAATCTTTATGGATGGGCAATGTCACAATATCTACCATTCTCAGACTTCTCGTGGCTTAGCAATGATGAAATTAGTTCATTAAATATCAATTCTATTGATGAAGCAATGTATAGCCAATGACTTAGTTTTAAAAAAAGATACATAGGGTAATAAAGTTTCAGCAAGCCCCATGGCTGAAAACTTACATAGACTTAAACACTTTTCATCGAACAAAGGCAACTAATGATTTTGAAAAAGATTTTTTCAAACTATTAAATAACGCCGTATACGGAAAGACAATGGAAAATGTGGAATTAAGGAAATATGTTTATGTTGTGACAAAGTGGGAATCAGATAGAAGAAATCATCAGGAAGCTCGAGCTCTAATTGCTCAACTTGATTTCCATAGCTTGTCCCGTTTTGGTGATGATATGTATGCAGTTGAATTACAGAGACTGAAAATAAAGTGCAACAAGCCGATGTACTTAGGTTTTTGTGTGCTGGAACTATCCAAATGGAAGATGTATGATTTCCACTATGGTTATATGAAGCCTAAGTTCAAAACTGACTTACATCTAAATTATATGGACACTGATTCCTTCATTTACACTATTAGAACGAATGACTTTTATAAGGAATGTGTCAAGGACCTCCAAGAAAGATTTGATACGTCGGGTTATTCACCTAATAACATAAATGGCTTACCTTTGGTAAACAAAAAAATATTAGGAAGGATGAAAATAATGGGGTTATAATGAAGGAGGTTGTGGGACTAAGAGCTAAGATGTATGCCTTTAGAAATGAAGCAAACATTGAAATAAAAAAAGTCAAAAGGTGTGAAAAGAACGGCCTTAGAAAGAGTCACTTTGTCGGACTATAGAAACTGTTTGTATTTAAGAAACGTTTATTCCGACAGCATGTATATTTTCCGAACATACAAACATCAAATTTTTACCAAAAATGTAAATAAAATTGTTTTGAGCCACAATGATGACAAGAGGTACATTAGGTATGACGGGTTACAGACATATGCTTGGGGGCATTACAAATTAAAACGGGAAGGCATAGATTTACATGACATTGCTGAATATATGATTGAAGATGATCATGATATCAGCACAGGCTTGACAAACTCTGACGATGATGTTAATGAGAGAATGCTTGTCGAACTAAAAGATAAAGATTTACATGACATTGCTAAATATATGACTGATTATGATGACTTGACAAACTCTCACGACATAGTACATTTGTCTGGGTATAACATAGAAAATGCAATGGAAATTGAAGAATGAATAAAAAATAAATAAATTCAAAATTAGATTTTAATAAAATAAAAATAAAAAATATGTAAATATTCTGTATAAAAAATTTTGTTTTATGATAGTAATGATCATTGGTTTATGGATTTGTAATAAATATCACATTAATATAATTTTAAAATTAATACAAAACCATTGATAATTGTTCGATGTAAGTGTAATTAAGTTATTTGTTATTAAATTAAATCTTTTTTCGTTTTGATGTTTGAATGGAAAAAATATGCATACAAATTGTAAACGTTTAGAAAAGAAATGTTTTAAAAAAATATATATATTTCAGTTTTCAAGAAATAATATATACATACATGCAGACATATACACATGTATTTATGTACATACTTATAATTAAATTTTTTAATATATATATATATATATATATATATATATATATATATAAATATATTTTTTTTTTTTTTTTGTAATTTATATACATATGTATTTAAAGATAAGACTTGTTATTTTGGAAAAAACAAATAAAAAATTATTATCTATACATACAGAAAAGTTCTTTGTTTTAATTAAAGTCGCCCTCTCATGAAAAAGTAAAATACAAAATAAAAATTTTTTAATCATTTATTTATTATCCATCCTTAAATATAATCTATGAATTTTTACATCAGTTAGAATCTTATGTTGCATGTTTTTCTCCAATCTCATAACAAAGTCGTGTTAATTCAATCTTTACATCTCTTTCGTGTATTCCTTGTATTTCATTTAATTGAAGTTTTGTTTTGTTTAAAGCGGAACAGGTTGGTATATAGTATTCATAATAGAAATTAAGGATTTGTTTTCTTAGAATGTTGTTCCAACATAAAATTGATGTAAAAAATACTCGAATTTGAGTTAGTGATCGCCAAGTGCCAGAATCGATTTTTATTTTAGAGTTTCCTTGTTTGATAACTAAAAAACAAAGACCCCTTTTATATTGAAACTTATATTCAACATCCCTCTCACTTTCATTATCAATTATATTTATTGAATTTAAAAAATCTCGACGATTAAGCATATCATGAATATACTCCTTATAACACATGAGATGTAACCACTCTTCCCGATCCAGTCCAATGAATTGCTTATTTTTATAATTCAACCATATCATTGGCTTAAAGCCAAAAGCTGTTGAAAATCCACATGAAGTCTTCAATTTCCAATTGAGCAAGTATTCAACCTCAAAAACCAAATCATGTATTTGAGGTTTTCGTTCTTGATTGTGGTGAAATATATTCTTTAAAGTACATTTATCCATCCTCAATGAATATAATATTTAAACTAATAGTTTTTCGCTCTATTAATCTATATATATATATATATACATATATATATATATATATATATAGACATATGTATGTATATTAAAAAAAATAAAAAACTAAATTTGTTCATTATTTATTTTTGACAAATTTTTATAAGTTTCAATAATCTTAAAAATAATTTTTTTCCTTATATGGAACATGGTGCATCGACATGTGTCCGGCCCTTCCTCGTATCCTTCGCTATACCAGGGGCAGCTGGCAAAATGCCCACTATCAGAGTCCTCTTGCTCTATAATTCCATAGTCCTCATTTTCACTGAGCATGGAGACGAATAAATGTATGGTTTCTTTATGCTCATAGAGCAATAAGTCCTCATAAGAATTAAGAAACTTAAATAACCGCTCACGTACTTGGCTCATTTTTTTAATTGTTATTTTAATTTTCTTTTTTTAAAGAATACTTTTTTCTTGAATGATATTTTTATACTAGTACTCTTGAAAGTTTTACATTCTTATTTATAGTAAAATATTCTTGTAAAATTAAAATTTTACAAATACTTTTGAGTGCTTTTTGAAATATTTTGTTCCAGTTACACTTTAGAACATCAATATAACTATTTCTCCGATCTTTGTTTTGCCATTTTTTGTTTCAGTTACGCTTAAGAACGTCAATATAACTACTATCTCTTTCACTACAATTCTATAAGTAACAAAAAATATTTTACATCAAAAATAATTACAATATGAGAAAAAGAGATAGCTACGATACTGATCTTTCTTTTAAGAATTTTTTTTACCTATTTAAAGATTGGTAGAAATATTTAATACGTCAGTTTACAAAAGCAGATTGAGCTATCTGTCAAAGAAGAAAAAAATATTTATTTAAAAATTAAATTTAATTAATTATTATTCTGATAATGAGTCCTCCCGATTTGATCACAAAATTCAACACATTAAATAAAAAAAAATTAATACATATAAAAGAGCTCCAGGACTCAACTAAGTATGCAGTTAAAAATGCTGAGCGTGTGACTAGTAAATACGGCACTACAATTCAAATTGAACTGGAAAACAACATAATGTTTCTACCAAATCGGTACAACACGCTATCGGATGATGATATAATAGAACTAGCATCCGGGGTATATTGCATATGTAAGCAAGGAGACAGAGGCTTAAAATTGGATACTGCTGCTGAAATAAATATCTTTTTAACAAATGCTCAATACCCACAGTGGGAATAATATGTAGAAAGTATATTTTATAAACTTTTTTTTTTTTCATTAATAAAACAAAAAAATTTTAAAAATGTTTGTGTGTGTGTTATTTATTTATTCTTTTCACTTATTTTGTAAAGAAATTGAAGACATAAATGTCCACATTTAAATGAATCGTAATCTTGATATTGATTGTAATTATATTTTATATTTTTACCTAGATATTTAACTAATTCTAATGGAGGTTGTAAATTTCCAAAACTGTCGAAATATTCCTTATGTTCATTGTTTTTATAATATGCTACCCAATGGGTTCCAGGTCCTCTTGATAAATCCAAATTAATGATTCCGCATTCTCTTTTTCTCGATCGTTTTGGTAGTGTATCCAACATGAAAACTCCTCTAAAGTATGGAATGTTTGTTGAAAAGTTTCTCAAATCAACATCAGATAGGGGTTTATTGGGCAGCTTTACGAAAAATTTGGTTTTTGTTTTTCTTGACAAACCAATCCATATCCTTTCTTATATGGTTTAAGGTAAAAAGCTTTCCCCATTGCTACTGCTTCCATTGTTTTATTATGTCTAGTTGCTTCATCAAGTTGTTGTTTGGCATTCTTTGCAGCATTTATTGCTTTTGCTATAGCTGCTCCGCCAGTAGAAAGACTACCAATTGCAATCAGAGCAGAAAGAATAGGTACCAAAGGTAAGAAGCCACCAATCTTTGGAACATTAATTACGCGTGGTATTATAACTTGCGATTTCTTCCCTCTTAACGACTTGTTGATAATCTTACGTGCAATCCTAATGGCAGAGTTAATGTCTTGAGGTTTTTCCTTCTTCAGTATTTTTGTTGCAGTTTTAATTGGTGTACTGAACAGCTTTTTTCCATTTTGTTCACTTTTTTTTTTTGCAACCTTCTTCTTCAATCCCATACCAAATTTTCTTTTGACTTTCATTGCGTTAGTAACCATGTATGCAAACGATTTTTCTGCAAGACTGCTATCTTTTGAAAGAACTCGTTCCCAAGCTTTATTTTCAAGAATTTTATCAGCTTGATGTCTACTATTTAAATCATTTGTTTTGGAATAAGCAATATCGTGATTTTTACATGCAGCGTCTAATAAATTAATTCCGTTGTCACCGCGATCTAAACGTTTTTGTAATTTTGTTCCGGGTCCACAAAACTGATATCCACGAAGGTGTAATTCAACAGGCAGAGAGTTAATTACTTTATTCACTAAACCTTTTCCAACGGCTGGTTTTTTATAACTAAACGTTTTGTTATAATGTATAAGCATCTTATTTTATTTTTTCTTCTATAATAAAAGTAACATTTATGAAATGCAATTAGTTATAAGAATGCAATTAGTAAAACAACATAAAAATATTGTGATTCGCAATATTGATGCGTCAACGAACATTAGATCTAAAATAAAACATAGCTCTCTTTTACCAAATTCTATTCGTGCTCTAATAGTTGGACCATCAAATTGTGGAAAGACTAATGTTATGATTAGCTTGCTAGAAAGTCCTAATGGACTCAAGTTTGAAAACATCTATTTATACTCAAAATCCCTTTTATCAACCAAAATATGAATACTTAAAGCGATTAATTTCACCAATTAAAGGGATGGGATACTACACATTTACAGATAATGAAAAAGTTATTCCTCCTGACGAAGGGAAAACTAATTCTATTATTATCTTTGATGATGTTGCATGCGAGAAGCAAAATAATATACGAGCATATTTTTGCATGGGACGACATAAGGATGTTGATTCATTCTACTTGTGCCAAACTTATACGAGAATCCCCAAGCACTTAATAAGAGACAATGCAAATGTGATTATATTGTATTGTTTAAACAAGATGAGACAAACATGAAGCACGTTTATAGTGATCATGTTGCCAGCGATATGAGTTATGAAAAGTTTCATGAAATTTGTCGAGAGTGTTGGAAGGATAAATATGGATTTTTGATATTTTATAACGATATAAATTACTCTACATAAAAGTAAAACATTAGTACTTAATTTGGCCTTGCGCATAGTACATCTACTTATTTCCTAAAGTATTTACCATACCTGATCTGAAAGCTGATCTGTTACCTGATCTAATAGCTGATACCTGTTCTGATACCCCAATACCTGATCTTATACCTGATCTGATACCTGATCTGATAGCTGATCTTATACCTGATCTGATACCTGATCTGATAAGTGATACCTGATCGGATAGCTGATCTGATACCTGATCTGATAGCTGATCTGATAGCTGATCTAATACCTGATCTGATAAGTGATACCTGATCTGATAGCTGATACCTGATCTGGTGTCTAATAGTTGAAAATGGATGAAAAGGTTTTAAAAGAGCTAATAAAGACAAGAAATGTTTTAAAGAAAAAATTTCGTAGTATAAAAGTTGATGAAGCAGATACACATGAGCAATTCAAAGACACATTTAAACCAATAATAGAACTATTAACAGAATTTGTGAACAGTTTTAAAAATAATAAAAAATGTATTAAATCAGAAAGAGATGAATTTAAAACGAAAGTTTATAAAAATTCAAATTTTCCATTCAACGAACAATCAGTTAAGTTAGAGATAAGTACTCCAAAGAAACTTGTTGAAGAAACGTTATGCAATAAAAATATCTCACTTAGTAATCGAAACGCAAACAAGGTTGATAATGTCGATACTGATGATGATGATGATGATGATGATGACAACGATGATTTTTACTCTCAATCGGAAACTCTAGACAATTCAGATAATAATAAGAGTTATACTGACCTAGCACTCTTGGAAAGCAGAAACGAATTAGATACTCTATACGGTCCACATAAAGGTTTTAATAATGAATGGAAGTTTGGCAATAGTAGTATTAAACTTACTGAAGATAAAATAGTGATTGGAAATCAAATATGGGCTTTTACACCAGGTTTATTTTCTTTACTGTTTCACAAAACACCTAAATATTATGATAAACATGATATAGATATATATAAGAAAATTTTAGTGAGCACAAATGCATACAAAAGAGATTATAGACCTGATGGACAAATCAAAGGAACGAGAGCATATAAATATAAGCATATTATCAGTAAATTGTTTAAGAAAGAAAGTGAAAAAAATTCATCAACTTCGTCATCACTACATGCAATAAAAAGTCCTTACAAGGGTAAGGGTTTGATGAAACTAAACCCATACAAAGCTAACTATATATACTGTGGGATGATCCTAATGAGTTAGTAGATCGCCTTAGGCTATTGCTAGCATCACAAGCTGCAGGTCATACTAATCACAATAACGAAATTGTCTCAATTATCGAAGAATTATATGAAGCAAAAATTATAGAATAATATTTATCTACATAAATCATGTCCATCGATAAGTTTGGGCACTATCTTAATGATACAAGTGGTACAGTTTTTGTGAAAAATGTTCCTAAGCTGCTGGGCTTCGTTATGGATACAACTAATAGGGTGCCCCTGTGGCTGAGTGGTAGAGATGCTAGCCTCTCAGTCCAGAGGTCGTGGGTTCGATTCCCACCATAGACCCTGGGTGTTTTTCGCAGACAAGCTAATCGCTTTGCGGGTTGTGTTTGTTATTAAAAAAAAAAAAAAATAACATTGACGTTCAAAACAAAGGAATCAAAAATGTGGGAAAAGCTTTGGAGGAAAACGACGTTGTTAATAAATTGTTTCTGCAAAGTCAAATTGAGGAGGTACGAGATGAAATCAACATAAGTTTAAGTGAGAAACTCAACGAAATTCAGGAAACAATCTCAAGTATGAAATTATTCTATGAAAAAGAAATTAAAAAGATAAATGAGTTAATTTATGGGTATGTAAGAAATATGAAATCAACATAAGTTTAAGTCAGAAACTCAACTAAATTCAGGAAACAATCTCAAGTATGAAATTATTATTTGAAAAAGAAATTAAAAAGATAAATGAGTTAATTTATGGGTATGTAAGAAATATGATGGTCGACAGTATTTAAATGAACTCACACTGAACTCAACTTATCCCATCAAATTCTAAATACGTTAAATAATGACTTCAAAAAGAAATTTAATAAATGAACTACATAAGCAAGCACGAAAACATTTTCCACGTCGAAGAGTTGTTATGAAAGGAATATATGATCTTTGGCAAGCTGATTTAGTTGAAATGAAGAACTATTCTACAGACAATAGAGATTATCGATTTTTGCTGACCGTAATTGATACATTTTCAAAATTTGCTTGGGCAGTACCCTTGAAAAGAAAGACTGCATTGGAAACAAGCCAGGCTATGCAGAATATTTTTCAACTGGGACGAATGCCAAAAAACTTGCAAACAGACGACGGTAAAGAGTTTTTAATAAACACTTTGGAAAATTGATAAATAAATACAACATTAATCACTACTCAACGTACAGCAGAATGAAAGCATCAATAGTAGAACGATTTAATAGAACATTAAAAGGAATGATGTGGAAAGAGTTTTAGCTTTAATGGGTCTTATAACTGGATCGACATTTACAAAGACTTGATTAATACATATAACAGAAAAATTCATCGCACCATCAAAATGCCACCGATTCAAGTTAACTCTACAAACGAGAAAAAATTATTAAATACGGTATATAACCGTTTAAAACTTTTTAAATTATCAAAGTTCAATGTTGGAGATCATGTGCGCATAAGTAAATATAAACATGTTTTTGAAAAAGGATATACACCAAATTGGACCACAGAAATTTTCACGATTAAAAGAGTTCAAAATGCATATCCAGCCACATGCATATTAGAAGACTATAGTGGTAATCCTATTAAAGGTGGATTCTATGATGAAGAACTTTCAAAAACTAGATATCCAAATACATATCTAGTTGAAAAAGTTCTTAAAACTAAAGGCCAGAAGGCATATGTTAAATGGTTAGGATTTACAAAGCAACATAATTCTTGGATCAATAAAAATGAAATATTGTAGTTAAGTTTATATATATATATATATATATATATATATATATACATGTGTGTATATATTTGTGTCTAATATATTAAATAAAATATAATTATATATATAAATCCTTTTCTTACGTTTCTTATTTTTCTTATCAAACTAATACACACTCAATTAAATTTTTAACGAAAAAAACGCACATTTTCATTTTATTAGTCATTTTCTTCTAAAATACTTAACCATAAAATATGCATATTATGACTTTGTTGATATTCTAACTATACATACATATGTATGTACATACTTTACTTTAAAAACTATACTACAAAATAATTTATAATTAATTCCCATTCCAAAATATTTTTTAATCAGTATCGCAACGCATGTAATGAAATATTCACGGCTGGGGTGTGTACGTGTGTATGCTTCAACATTTTGAAAAAACTGACAACCGAATTGTGAAAAAAACGGGTATTAAGACCGGTTGAAAAACTGAGTCGATCACCCTAATACATATGTACCTGCATGCATTTATTAATGTTGTGTTTTAATTAAACACAGGTTCTTTCTGGAGTATATTAAAAGGATTTATTAAAAACTGTTTAAGCTAATAACTAGTATGATTATTTTACAAATGTACAATTTTAAACCTGGAGGGTCCCGTGGGAATCGCAGGTATGACTCTAACTTTTAACTGCTAAAATACAAGACAAAAGCTCTTTAATTAAAACTGCACTATTTATACAAAACTTAATCTTAATTTAATATACTTCAACATTAATATTATGCTAACTTGCTAAACTATTTAATGTTATTAAGCTTTTGACCCAATTACGAAATATCGCTATTGCACAATTTTTCAACGCAAAGAATTTATCAAGCAACCAAGTAAATGAACTGGTTGCTGCTACGTTAAGAAATTAGTGCGATGTACGGGTACGAGGGTTGTTCAATTCTGATTCACAACATCCCTCCCCCCTCGGCGGAAGAAAATATCTAGTTATAGATATATGCCAAGAATACTAATTGGATCAAATGCTTTTACATATGTTAAAATCTTAAACGTAATTGATGTTATGCTATCAACAATACTTTTTGTGCGTTTTGTTTCAAAAACAATTTTTTTTTGTCTTTTGTTATACATAAATATAATATAATTTATATATATATTTTTCATTTAATATTAATTTAAAGCTAAATATTTTACCATATCATTATATTAATTTTTCTTAAAGATGCATAATTATGTATTTTGCCTTTGCAATTTCATTAGTTACCAACTTTTGCTTCGGAATATTTACTGTTTATCATTATTACTATTATTATTATTTTTTCAAAATAAAATTATTGAATATAAATGGTCATCAAATTTAAAGTATGTCAACATAAAGTTGTTGGACTTAAAAATAATAAAAAACAAAAATATAACAGGTGTGCATATATATGTATACGTATATACGGCATGCAGGTCGAATAAATAGGTCATCAGCACTTTTATACTTCAGGTTGTTGACGTGCGCATTCACCAACTCATACCGTACATTGCGTAACTGACCTAGCTTAATTTTCGTTCTTTTTGTATAATTTTGCTTTTGTCAACAATTTTGTTTAATTGCAATTACGTATTGTAGCGAGGGTTTATTCAACTAACTTTTTTTTCGTTTAATTTTTTTTCTTTGTCCTTATTTTAGTAAGCATATTTGTGTTTTTTTGTTTGTTTTAGTACGCGGAAATAAATTCGTTGTTGTTCTTAAACAAGTTAAAAAAGTAAAATAATTAAAGTTCAATGCTTTCTCTTATAAACAAAATAGCCTGGATTGTAAATGAATGATCAATTATATTAAATGCCGTTCCTTGTAGGGTTTTACTAAATTCTTATGGTAGACCTTTTCACACTTTTTTACTCTCAATTTTATGTTTACACGTGTTGGTATGTCTATAACTTCATATGGTCCTAATCATAAGTGTGAAAACTTATTTTTTCTAGTTTGATTTTTTAACCAAACCCTTTGACCTATTTTATACTCTCTGTCCCTTGAACCCTTATCATAATACTGCTCTCAATTTTGCCCTCACTTGATTCTCTCTAACGATTTCATGAGAACGTTGGATTTGATATTTCAAAATTTTGCAATAATCATTCGCGTTGTATAGTAGTGTTGGGGATATTTTCAAAGATATGGGTATTTCAAATTCAAACCCGAATAACACTCTCGTCGGTGTTTGTTTTGTTGTTGAATGCTTGCTATTATTATACACATGCATGGCGTGATGAGTCCATTCGTCCCAGTTGGTACCATCCAGGTTAACGAAATTTCTCAGAAATTCAGCCAATGGTCGATGTGCTCGTTCTAAAGCACCATTCGTTTGTGGATGATAAGGAGTGGTTAGTAGTTTCTTTATTCTTAGCATCTTACACGTTTCCTTGAATAGTCTGGATGTGAAGTTTGAACCATTATCCGTTACCAACACCTTGGGAATAAAGTATCTTGAAATTATTTCCTTAAAAAAGACTTTAGCTACAGTTGGTGCATCTGCGTCGGGCAAGGCTGCACATGCGAAGAATTTTGAAAAATCGTCTTGAAAGGTGACAATGTATTTGTTTCCCCTATCTGATTCTGGCAACGGACGTACTAGGTCCATGAAAACTTTTTCAAAAGGCTTACTTGAAGTGCTTGTTATAACCAATGGCATTTTTTCAACTTTCGAACATTTATTTTTCTGGCATAGGCTACACGTTACATAATTTTTTATTTGTCGATACATGCCGGCCCATTTATACTGATTCCTGATGCGGGAATAAGTTTTGAATGTCCCTTGGTGTCCACCCAAAGGTGTATTATGGAATGCTTTCATTACTTTGTTTATATCTTCTGCATTTGTTAAATAAACAGCCATATCTTCCTCTCTCATATCCTCGTTTACCTCTGTTTGATGCATAATTTCTTCATTCTCCTCATTCTGGTTGTTTTGTAATTCTCGAGCTTTTGATCTGGTTATTGCCCCTACATTTATTTTCTCTATTGGAAGGCGACTGAGGGCATCAGCGTTTTGATTCGTTTTTCCTGATTTATACCGTATCTCGAAATCATATTCTAAAAGTTTTAGTCTAAGGCGCCCCAATCTGCCTTCTTGATCTTTCAGATTAGCTATACCCTTGAGGGGTTTGTGGTCTGTAAAAATGGTGAAGTGTCTCCCGAGTAAATATGGCCTAAAAGTTTTTGTTGCCCATACGATGGCAAGCAACTCTTTCTCTATTGTAGAGTATCGTTTTTCTGGGGCACTTAGTACTCTGCTTGCAAAATATATTGGTAAATCGGTACCAGGCTCTCCCTGAGAAAGGATAGCTCCTAGGGCTTCATTGCTAGTATCCGTCGTTAGAACAAAAGGTTTCGCAAAGTCAGGGTATTGTAATAGAGGTGGATTCGCAACTGCTTCCATTCAAATTTTACGTTCTTCCTTAGTAGTTTGTTTAGGGGTAAGGCCATTTCAGACGAGTTCGGTATAAACTTCCTGTAGTAGTTGATCAATCCCAGAAATGCTTGCAGATCTTTGATACTTCTAGGAGGTGGAATATCTTTTACTGCTTTAGTTTTATGGGGATCCGGTAAGACTCCCTTTTCCGAACATTGATGGCCCAGATAAACTACCTCCCTTTGAAGGAAATGACATTTTTCGGGGTGTAAGGTTGTACCTTCTTAATATATCTAATACTCTCTTGAGTCTTAATTGGTGATCCGCTAGGTTCCTGCCGTAGATTACTATATCGTCCAGATAGACGAAACAGTCGATTCCTTGTAGCCCTGTTAATATCGAGTTCATGATTCTTTGAAAAGTGGCTGGTGCCCCTGTTAATCCGAACGGCATACGATTAAACTCGAAATGTCCCAAATTGGTGCTGAAAGCTGTTTTTTGTCTGTCCCGTGGGTCCATTAAAACTTGGTGGTACCCACTCGCTAGATCGAGGGTAGAAAAATATCGGCTGTTGGTGTAGAATTTCGTCAATTCTTGGTATGGGGAAGACTTGCTTTATTGTAGCCTCGTTCAATTTTCTGAAATCTACTACTAAACGCCATTTTTTCTCTCCGTCTTTTCCTGCCTTTTTTGGTACTAGGAGTATTGGTGAATTCCAAGGGGAAGTACTAGGAGAGATAATTCCATCTTTGACCATCTGGCCTACTTGTTTATTGACTTCATTTCGGTGGACTTCAGGTAGTCTATATTGTTTAGTATTTATTGGGGGTTGACTAGAATCAGTTGGGATTTTATGTTTAAGTACATTTGTGTGAGTTAAACTGTCTCCTGGTAATTGAAACACGTCGTCGTATGATTTCAAAATGCTCTCGATCGATAATCGCTCTTCTGGGTTCAAATCTGCGTAAAGCTGTACTGTTTCCAATAGTAATTTGGTTCTTTCTTTGTTGTCCGCAGTACTTATTGTATTAATGGCTGTTGTTGATTCTATCTGGTAGTCCTCAGGGTTTTCATAACTTAACATTGTTTTCTTATTTATGTTCACTGTATAGTTGTTGGTGTTTAGAATGGGAACAAATTCTATTCCCCCTTTGATCGATGTTAGGGTTTCGCCCACAAAAACCCCTGGTAAAATTTCTAGTTTATTTACTATTATTTCTTCCGTAGCCTTGGTTACTACTACTGATACAACTCCCTGGGTACGTCCTTTTATAGAAAAATTTTCGGATATATATAACGTAGGGATTTCTGAAACAAGTGGCAAGGAAAGTATTTCTTTCTGGTTCTCAAAAAATTTTATGTTTTTGTTTATTGTGTCGGTAACCGACATATTCCGCATCATATCTCGGCCCAGCAAACCATCTGCTGGCAAAATTGTGCCCTTTGGTACTATGTGCATTTTAAAACTTAGTTTGTCCACGTATTTGTGGTTCACAGTTATAGTTCCTTTGGTACTCATGTTTCCTCCAAAGGCTCCTGACAAGGTTTTCTTCTCATTTTCATTAACTTTTATGCACGATGTCAAAGCTTCTTCCTTTACTAGTGTAGTATCAGCGCCTGAGTCTACCAACAGTAGTAATTTTTCTTCTTTTGCCTCTCTACGAGGAAAGCTTATATACGCATCGTTTATCTCAAAACTTTCGTTGCTACTAACATCTTTCTCCAGTCTAAGTCTATTTTTGTGCTCTGATTGGTTTATGTGATGTTCTGCGACATTTCCGTCCTTAATTATTCTATTATCATTAAATGTCATCATTGCCATATCATTCGGGGATTTTCTTACTGCACCAGTTATTAATTCGGTGTTATCTTTGTCTTCCTGTTTCTGATTATCCTGCTCCTCTGTCAAGTGTATATTGTTAATATCTAAATTTATGATATTAAAAGCTGAATCTTCTTCATAGTTAGTTCTTACTGGGTGTTGTGTTTTATTTTCATTTTCTTTATTAGTGATTTCTCTAAATTTTTCGGCATTCCGGTCCATTAATCTTGGCCGGGCCGATTCTCGAATTGTTGCTGTTGTAATTATATCTGCTTCTCTTTACCTCATTGTTGCCTCTATTGTTGCCGTTTCTACTATTGCTATTTATACTCCGTCTGCTTATTGGGCAATTAGAAGAAACGTGACCCTGTTGATTGCAACTAAAACAGCGTCGCTCCTCGTTGTTATTATATCTAGTTTCACTTTTATTTTGAGTTTTCGAGCTTGCAAGATTTTGCCTATTTGTTCCATAGTCGGGAGGTTTCATGTTCATTCTAAAATTGTATTCGTTATAGCCCTGTCGTCTGCTTTGGTTATAGCACGTATTGCTGCCTTGGTTATAACATTCGTCTAGCATAGGATTGCAGTATACTGAGTTGTTAAATGAGTTTTCTGGTGTATTACTGTTTGACATTGGATGGTTCCAAGTCTTTTGATGCATTGATAATTGTCTGACTTCTTTTATCAATTGCTGAACCATCTCATATAAAGGTTCCTCGGTATGCATTGTCATAATATTTGAAGGTTTCATATTACAACCGAAGAGATTTTGAGCCTCCTTGGTGATTTTCAGCAGGACAGATAGCTTTTCGTTTTCGGGTCCGATGAATTTTGACATCAATCTAGGATCTCGTAAGCCTCTTATGTAACTCCTTACTGCGGATTGGTTGCAATGATCTATCATAGATTTTTGATGGGATACTTCTGGCCATTGTGCTTCAATTAGTTCTGTTGCATCTGTTAGTAGTCCTTCTAGTCTCTCTCCAAATTCATATGCTGTTTCCGTTGAACCTTGCTTACTACTAAAAATTAGTTCTTGTATTTCTGTTAGAGTTTTACCTTTTATAAATTTTTCTATAATAGCCTGGCATAAGGCTTCTGTTGTTGTGAACTCTTTATTGTCTAAATATATATATATCTCGTTTTGATGCATTTGATTATATCGACGACATTACCTGGTTCCCCTAGTTTATCCTTTGCTATCATACATCCTTCAATAAACTTTTTTACTTCCCTTGGCAGTTCTGGCCCCTCAGTTCCATAAAAAATTGGTACCACATGGGATATGGTTTTCAAGAGTTCACTAAAAGTTGTCATGTTGTTACTATTTGTTGTGGTGTTAATTGTAATCACTTTTCTCGTCTCTCCTTGTAAGTTTCATATCTTTGACTTCAGCGTTTCGATTTGTTGAGTTTTTTCCTCTATCACTTTTCTATTTTCGATAACTTGCTGCAACTGATCAGGAGTCAAGTTAGGGTTAACGCGCTGCGCGAAGTCTTTAAATGCCTGTGTCTTCTGTTCGCTTTCTTGAATCTGTTGTTCAGCTTCTTCAATGGTTTTTCTTAAGCTTTCGTTCTGCTGCTTCAAGATCCTGTTAACGCGTAAGTATTCTTCTATTTCCTTAGGTATAGCTGGACTTTGTTGATGTTCATGTAGCACTTGTAGTTCTTCTAATAAAATATCTATGTTTTCAAATTCAGTTATCTTTCCCTGGCTCCTCACTTTATGCTTTACTACCTCTATATACTCTTTGGTATTGTTAAGGTACTTTATGAGATTCCACACTCGCTCAGAAATTTCCCTGATCTCCTCTTGTGTCTTTCGTAAATCTTTTTTCAAATCCTCCATATAGCTCAAGCACAATTTCTTAAATCTATTTATATTTCTATTTTCAATGTTCACTTTCACAAACAAACTTTCCTTCTATTTAAGTACTGCTAATCATTTTGAATTTTTCACTATGTGTTTATCTATGCGTTGTGTTTGTCTAGATTAATTTACTAATTCAACACTTATATAAATATTTTTACCATTTGCGTTGGTCCCATTTGTCTCGAGCAAATGTTTGATCGTCGTTGAGTTTACCACCAAATTCTGTACAACTTAAGGCAGCTAGAATAGCTCATTAAAACCTTGCGTTGTGTAGTAAATGTTGGTATACAGAACAACGTATCCTTTTAACAATTTAATTCAGTATATTAAAATTAAATTGAGCTAAAATAGCTTTCCAATATCAATATACTTCTTTTCAACTGCCAAAAGGTATCAAACTGTGCTTTTTATCCTACCGGCTGCGCCAAAAATGTTGTGTTTTAATTAAACACAGGTTCTTTCTGGAGTATATTAAAAGGATTTATTAAAAACTGTTTAAGCTAATAATTAGTATGATTATTTTACAAATGTACAATTTTAAACCTGGAGGGTCCCGTGGGAATCGCAGACTCTAACTTTTAACTGCTAAAATACAAGACAAAAGCTCTTTAATTAAAACTGCACTATTTATACAAAACTTAATCTTAATTTAATATACTTTAACATTAATATTATGCTAACTTGCTAAACTATTTAATGTTATTAAGCTTTTGACCCAATTACGAAATATCGCTATTGCACAATTTTTCAGCGCAAAGAATTTATCAAGAAACCAAGTAAATGAACTGGTTGCTGCAACAACAAATTAGTGCGATGTACGGGTACGAGGGTTGTTCAGTTCTGATTCACAACATTAACACAAAGCAAAAAACGAAAAAGGTCAGTGTTGGCAATGCGCTGAAGTGCTGACACAGTGTTGCCATTCCTGCTGCAGGGCTTTATGACCCTTTTATGTTGTTTTCCTCCCCCACTCCTCCTCATATTCCAAACTAATCTAATTCTATGGTACTGACGCCTTTCCGTTGGCTGCTGGTGGACTGATTAGTGATGAAGGTATAGCACTAATCGCTAGGCAGTCATACAACAGTGATTAACTTGACTGGAATCAGTATTGCATATTTAACATTCGGTTTAAATTTTTGCGCGTTGCTATGGCAGACGAATTCAAAATTGACTTTGCAACATACGGGGTCTAAGATCGAAATTGTTTTGGGTATGCACACATTTGTCTCCATCGGGCGGATGTTTTCGCCTTATCTGAGAGATCAACTGATCATGGGGGTTGTTATGTAATTCGAATTTGTTTGTTATTAACATTACACATTTTACGGAACACATTTCCGTTCGATTCGGATTACATAATAACCCCCCTGGACCCAATTCCACAGAAAAACTTATCAACTTTTCACATTGCACTTATCAAATTTTTCGTCAGTTTTCAAAACTTTCTGTTCCTCAGAACTATAAAATTGTATAAGTGATAAGTTAAAATTGATAAGTATAAATTGCAAAGTCTTTGCAATTTTTATGCTCTCTTTGAAATTTCTGTTCTACGTACGCTCTCTTGTGCAAAGTGCATAGTTAATATTGAAAATTGCAAGGAAATTTGCAAGGACTTTGCAAAAAATTCTGCTTTTTTTTGCACAGTAACTGTAAATTCTATTTTTGCTAAGCAAATTTTGATAAGTGTGTCAAATATTTGCAAGGTAAACAATCTCTTTGCAAATTAACAAAATAAAATTCGTGGATAAATCGTCGATTATTTTCAAACATAATAATCATAACGTTGTTACAGTGCGTTCATATTTAATCTCAAAATCGTTGACCTGGTGTCAGGGAATTATGTGTTTTTCGATATAACTGGAATCAAATATGACTTTATTCAAAGTCCATCTTCCTGTTGCCGCAAAAACAAAAAATTTAACAGTAGTTAACGACCCTGCTATTCGCCTTCTTCAAACCATCAACAACACACTAGCGTTAAAAAAAAATCGAGCATTTTCACAAAACGCCTCCAAACTCCAACAAAGTACAATTTTAGACAATTTTTAAGAAACAAAAAACCAACTTTATATTAATGTATTTATGAAATTGAAGTAAATTTACTTTTACTTTACTCATTTCGGCATTTCGCCTAAAACTACAGTTTTTCTTAACAGAATACTACTGCCATTTAGACCAATATCTTTACCTTGAAATTTCCACTGCATTTACAGAATATAAAAATTTTGCCTTCCATCTGGAGTGTTGAGAATAAGAGCCCTTGTGTCCCTTTTTTTTAAGCGGATATGTCCAGTAAAGTTCAAAATATTAAGAACAAGCGGAGTTTTGTTTAATATTTGACTTGTTTTTTGTGTTGAATTTCTGCCAATTAACCAATATATTTGAGTTAATTTCAGTTTCATTTGAGTTAACTTTGAGTCAATGTGATGTTTCCATGTAAGCGTTCGATCAAGGTGTATGCCAAGGTATTTCACTTGATAATGTTGAGGAACACTTTGATTGTTGATTCGAGTGGGGGAACAAGTATCTCTTCTTAGGGTAAACGTTATATGGACACACTTTTGTTCACTTACTTTAATTCTCCATAAGTTTAACCATATTTCCAACTGCGTAATATGTTTCTGGAGATTTCGGCATGCCCCATCAAGGTTTTCGTGCATACTTATACAGGCTGTATCATCGGCAAATGTAGAGGTGTGGATGTTATTGCTCACAGGCATATCACAAGTATATATTAGATACAAGAATGGCCCCAGAATACTACCCTGTGGCACACCGGAAGAAATAGATTCGCGCACACTCGTGAACTCTCCTTCCACAACAGTGAACTTCCCATCAATAATATAACTTTCCAAAAGCTTTTGTATGTTTATTGGAATGTACATATGTCTTCAATTTTAAAACTAGGCCTTCGTGCCATACTTTATCAAGTGCTTGAGAAATATCAATAAAGAGAGCAGAACAATAATTCTTTTCTACAAATGCTTTTCTTACAACTTGGACCAATCTATGCGTTTGTTCAATGGAGCTATGCTGACTTCTAAAACCAAATTGATGGTCCGGGATGCACCCATTATCAGCTATAATTTTGGACAATTTAGTCATGAGCAGCTTCTCGAAAAGCTTTGAGATTGTTGATAGTAAGCTTATAGGCATATATGACTCCGCTTTGGTTAGATCTTTGCCCGGCTTTGGAATCATTTTCATCTTGGCAACTTTCCAGTTATGTGCAAAATACTGCTTTCTTAAAATGACATTAAAAATTAATAGCAAGATTCTTATTGTAATATGTGGCAAGTTCATCAGCATCTTGTTACTAATGCCATCAATGCCTGGAGCTTTCTTCGGGTTGAGCAATTATTTTTTGTACTTCACGCATCTTAGACCTTAATGGACGATGGGTAGAGAAACTACACTCGGTAAATCAGCAGCACCCGTACATGAATTGGGAGTGAATACAGATTTTAAATGCTCAGCAAATAAGTTAGCTTTCTCACTATCGTTTCTTATCCAGCCTCCGCTCGAAGTTCGCAGTAGTGAGTTAAGATCAACGGGTCTTTTAAGATATCTAGTAGCGCGCCATAAGGAGTAATTAGATGCTGACGTGATATCGAGAACTTCTAAATATTTGTCCAGTAGTGCAGTTGTTTAAGATGCAAGAAACTATTGGAGTCATTTAGTGCACTTTTAAACCTGATTTTATATTGAGGTGATCTGTGCTGTTGCTATTCCCTTCTAGCTCTTCTTTTTTCACATACGAGACGTTCAATGTCTGTAGAATAAATTCTATTAAACCCAGTCTGCAGATGGGAGGTAGTGGCATGGTCAACAGCCTGTTTAATGTTCTCGTTAAGATAGTCAATGGTAGATTCAATATCGTCGGGTGTTCTAAGCGTAATGTTTTCCGTACAATGTCTACTGAGATATTTTTTGAAACCCAGCCAATTAGCACGATTGATCATCTTCACATATGGGTCAGGTAAGTTACTTCTTAATGGGCTACAAATTGTAACGATCGTCGGAGAGTGATCGGACGAGAGATCAAGAGAAGCTTGAACTTGAATTAAATCCCTAGAGATATTTTTTATGACGCCAAAATCTATAACATCCGGTATTTTTTGTATGTCAGTAGGCCAATAAGTGGGCTCCCCACTCGAAATGACATCCAAGCCCATATTTGAAATTGTCTTGAACAATGCTCGACCTGTGGGTGTAATAAGACCCGAACCCCAGAACATATGGTTGGCTCATTTGCGCAGAAGTTTTTTTTTGAGACGTTTTTTTATTTATTGTATCTTCAAATATGAACTAACAATTATTATTCAAATCTTATTCTAAAGTGTAATTATTAGGCCCAATCAATGTCAGACATAAACTAAGTGATAGTTATTAATAATACATAAGTAGTGATAAGCACAAAAAAAAATATTTTTAAGCATCTGCATCTGGAGTGTTCTTTATCAGAGCCCTTGTATCTTTTTAAGCGGTTGTGTCCAGTAAAGTTCAATATATTACGAGCAAACGGATTAGGATGTGACTCGAGTTTTGTTAGGCATTTGTCTGCGTATTTTGCAATTTCTTCAGTCATATTTAAATCACGATGTATATTTGAATTTTTGATGTACCATGGAGCAGACGTTATCAAGCGTAAAATTTTGTTTTGCCTTCGTTGGATTTTCTCAACCTTTGAAGCTGAAGCAGTGCCCCATAGCTGAATTCCGTAGCACCATATTGGCTTTAAAAGCGAATTGTATATTAAAAGTTCGCAGTCTAGGCTGAGTGTTGAATTTCACCAATCAGCCAATGTACCTGAGTTAATTTAAGTTTCATTTGTGATATCTTAGAATCAATGTGGTGTTTCCATGTAAGTCGTCGATCAGGGTGTATATCAAGATATTTCATATGTGAATGTTGAGGAACAACTTGATTGTTAATCCGAATGGGGGATCAAGTAGCTCTTCGTAAGGTAAATGTTACTTGAACACACTTTTGTTCATTTACCTCAATTCTCCATAAGTTCAACCATAGCTCCATCTGGCTAATGTGTTTCTGGAGTTTGCGGGATGCCTCATCAGGGTTTTCGTGCATACTAAGGCAGGCGGTATCCTCGGCAAATGTGGAAGTATGGATACTACTGCTCACAGGCTTATCACAAGTATAAATCAAATATAAAACTGGCCCCAGTTTACTCCCCTGTGGCACACCGGATGAGATAGTTTCAGGCATACTCGTAAAGTCTCCTTCCACAACAGTCAACTTACGGGAAATAATGTAACTTTCCAAAAGATTTAAAATGTTTATGGAAGTAAGTCTTCAATTTTAAAATTAGGCCTTCATGCCACACTTTATCAAATACCTGGCAAATGTCAATAAACAGCGCAGAACAATACTTTTTTTCTTCAAAAGTTATTATAAATTGAACCAATCTGTGAGTTTATTCAATGGTGCTATGATGACTAAAACCAAATTGATGGTCTGGTATGCACCCTCTATTAATTAGAATTGGGGACAATTTTGTTTTGAGCAGTTTTTCGAAAAGCTTTGACATTGTTGATAGTAGACTTATTGGCCTATATGACTCAGCCTTGGTTAGATCTTTGCCCGGCTTTGGAATCATTTTAACCTTGGCAAGCTTTCAGCTGTGTGGATAATACTCCAGTCGTAAAATGGCATTAAAGATGAATAACATGATTCTTACTGCAACACGAGGCAACTTCATCAACATTTGGTTACTAATTCTATCAATACTCGGAGCTTTCTTCGGGTCGAGTTCGCCAATTAATTTGTGTAAATTACGCGTCTTAAACTTAATGTGTTGAGGGGGTAGAGCAACTACACTCGGCAAATCAGCTTCACCAGTACATATGTTTGGCGTAAAAACGGATTATAAGTGCTCAGCAAATATGTTACCTTTTTCAGTATCGCTTCTTGCCCAACCTCCGGTAGATGTGCGTAGAGGAGGCTTATACTCAACGGCTGTTTTAAGCTTTCTAGCAGCGCGCCACAAGGAGTAATTAGATTCTGGTGTGACATCAAGACCTTCCAGATAATTTTTAAGAGATCCAGTTTTTTCAGATGCAAGCAACTCTTGGAGTCGTTTAGTACACTCTTTAAATCTGAATTTATTTTGGGGTGATCTGTGCTGTTGCCATTCCCTTCTAGTTCTTCTTTTTTCACGTACGAGACGTTCAATGTCTGAAGAATAAATTCTATTAAAACCAGTTGCGGATGGGAGGTACTGGCATGTTCAGCAGCCTGCTTAATATTTTTGTTCAGATTGGCAATGCTAGATTCAATATCATTGGGTGTTCTTAGCGTTATATTTTCCGTGCAATGGCTACTGAGATATTTTTTAAACCCTAGCCAATTAACACGATTGATCATCTTCACATATGGGTCAGGTAAGTTACTTCTTAATGGGCTACAAATTGTAATAATCGTTGGGGAGTGATCGGACGAGAGATCAAGGGAAGCTTGAACCTGAATTATATCCCTAGACTCTTAAATCTATAACATCCGGAATTTTTTGTTTGTCAGCAGGCCAGTAAGTGGGCTCCCCACTCGAAATGACATCCAAGCACATTTTTGAAATTGTGTTGAACAATGCTCGACCTCTGGGTGTAATAAGGCGGGAATGCCAGAACGTATGTTTTGCATTGTATTCGCCAGCTGCTACAAAAGGAGGTCCAAGAGATTTGTAGAAATTTTCGTATTGATCTTCATTGATTGAAAATCTGGGAGGGGAGTAAATTGATGATATAACGAAGTTTGTACAAAAACTTTCAATGCCAATATTTGTTGCTTGTAGGTGTTGTTCACAAATGTTGTCAAGAATATAGTGCTTTAGTCTTGACTTTATTAAAATCGCTGATCCACCGCATGCTCTTCCTCTTGGGTCCTTTGAATCATACAAGGTGTAGCGATAAATTTTAAAAATGCTTCTCGAAGTCAAATGAGTCTCAGAGACTAGCATAACATCAATATTTTTCTCCGTGAGGAAGTGCTCAAGTTCATTTTTGTATAGGCGAATGCCGTTTGCGTTCCAGAAACATATTTTTAACGTGTTCATGGCTTGTTAATTAATGCATGAAGCAGTGTATTCTGCATTCGAAGCATTTTCTGCATCATGCTAGTCATATTTGTTGTAAAATTGTGTATAGTTTGCACCAGATTATCAATAGTAGCTTCAACGCGATTGAAATTAAAGCTTGAATTTGTATTTGTTGAATTATTTGCGGGTGAAACATTTTGTGTGGGAATAGAACTAGCCCTAGCAGCATCTGCATACGATACACGCGAAGTGACTGGTTGGCTCATTTGCGCAGAAGTGGCGAAGGAAGCGTTTGCTGTTTGAACTGGAACTAATTTAGGTTTTTGCACCATAGCCTGCTTGATGAAAGAGTACACAGGACAACCTCTATAGTTAGCGGTGTGGTTACCTCCACAATTACTGCATTTTTTCTGCTTGATCTTTTGGCTTAGTGCAGCTAGCAGTACAATGCAATTCACCGCAGATAACACAAACTGTAGGTAATTTGCAGTAAGTTTTTGTGTGACCATATTCTTGGCAATTATGGCACTGCACGGGACCTGATCGCTTATGTGGCTCTTCAACTGTGATTTTTCGATATAAGAGGTATTTTAGGTTATAAATTAGATGAGTCTCGTTTTTTTAACTTTATATCATTCGGCTCCAGTTCAACACGAAATAGAGGCTTGGGGTTTTCTCCCTATTGATTATATTAGTAACATTTTTTACCTTAAATCCTTGTATGATGAGTGCATTTTTTACTTTTTCGAGATAAACATAATAATCAATGCCCTTCAATACGATTTGCATACCTTTAGCACGCTTTAGCTGGTACGTATAAAAACTTGTTTTATTTTTTTTCGAATTCTGTTACAATTTTGCGGAAATCTTTTTCTTCGTATATTTGAATTATAGTTTCGTCAATGTTACCACGTTTTATTGGAATAACGTGAAATGTGTTCTCACTAGGGTGATCGACTCGGTTTTTCAACCGGTTTTAAAACCCGGGTTTTTCACAATACGGTGGCCGGTTTTTTCAAAATATTGATTTTTCGAATGTCGAATAGTCTGGGTTTTTTTTAATTTAAAAACCGGCTGAGTCGAACCAAAATTAAAAAATTATGAAAAATTCATAAAAATACTAAAAATACATGAAGAATTTCATATTAAATGTCAATTTCTAAAGAAAAATTGTAATTTAAAATTTTATCAAACAAAATACATCAGAAAAAGTACAATTGTATCATGTTTGCCATCCATGGTTCTGATATGAATAAAATTTTCTTGCAAGTTTTTACAAGTAAATCGTTCATTTACTTTTTCATATGTGGGGAGTAATTTTATACTTTTCTGCCTTACTCTCTAGTTGCTAGTTTCTGCTGGGAAAGTAAATGAACAGACCTTATGCATGTACATGTACTACACATAGGTATATGAAGTTAATTTTTAACACCCGACTAAAAAAGGTGTGTTATAAGTTTGTAGTGTGTGTCTGTGTATCTGTGTGTCTGTCCGTGTCCACGTACAGGCCAAACGGCTGGACCGATTTTCATTTAGTTTTTTCTGTTTGAGCTAGAGTGTTCTTAGCTATATTTGAAAGAAAATTGGTCCAGCCGTTTAGAAGATATAATATATATATATATATATATATCTTTTCTGAAAAAAGTCGGGGGTTTTTAAAATTTTTAATTTTTGTTATTATGTTTTTCCTTTAATTTTGTTATTGTTTTACAGTATTTACTAAAGAACTGTTAACTCTTTCTTTTTATTAAAGCAATTTAAAATCGAAACTTTTTTATAATAATTCCCTTACTTAAAAAACCGGTTGACCTGTTTTTCCTGAATTGTAAAAACCGAAACCGGGTTTTTCATAATATCAAATATTCGAACTATTCGAAAACCGGTTGCTGAAAAAAGTCGAATAATCGATCACCCTAGTTCTCACCAATTGCCGAGACTAATTTTTTAATAAGGGAGTTAGAATTTTTTTCCCTCAAAAGGAAAAAAAGAAAATTTAGCGTTAAGGAAAAATTTTAACTTTGAAATTATCTAAAGTGCACGTGTTTGAATAATGAAAAGAATGTCTCGTAGTAACGTTTTATCTAGAGGCCTGCGTAAATAGCATTGAAACGTAAACACGTCTCTTATTTCTCACGGAAAAAATTTTTCTCGAGAAAACATTCCTCTAATCATAAATTCCTTGAGAAAAACAAGAGTAATACGTGACACCACCGCAATACGAATCTCGTTGTTTGCTTGTTTGTGAACATTTTATTTCTCTTTTTTTGGAATGAGAGAGTAAAAAAAAATATTACAATTTACTAACTTGTAAAAAATGTTAAAAAAAGTTTCTAAATGATTTATTTGGGCATTATTTAATTTTTTCCAAGTACAAGAACTATAAAATACAGTTAATGTATATAAATTTTGTTTTAAGGATTATTAAGTATGTTTTTATATAAACTCCCTTAATTTTGCATGGGAAGATTTTTAGTGAAAAAAACAAGTTCAACCGCGTTCATAATACCTACTTTTTTCCTCGAGGAGCTTTTTATTCCCGAATTTGGTAAAAGGAGGGAAAAAAGAAATTCATAATAGGAGAAAAAGGAAAATTGAGAAAACTCGTGCGGAATTTTGTTTACGATTGGGCTGAATGTATTATCGTGGCATGTATTATACTAAACCAATAATAAATATTGTCGTTTAATAAGCGAAGCACTATGGATGTACTGATGTACGTGTATATGAGTGTTTTTAAGCGATGTCGTAAAGACTTCTTGTTCGTATCAAACAATCAAAAAAGATTGAGTTGATGCGTTTATGCTTGTTATTTTGCATATGGTACGTTTGAGTGTGTGTGTAAGATGTGGATGGTTAGCTATTATTGGCCGTATCCAAAAAAATTATTTGAGTTTGACAAAAACAAAATTTTCATACAAACTTTAACAAAAGAACACTTGAAGTTCAAATTAATTATTGTGGATACGGTCCTATCAGCCGTATTCATAAAAAAAATTGATTGAGGATTAAAACGCATATTATTTAAAAAACATTTTAATGCTAAAAATGGTTTTTTAAATATTGGTATTCATAATCAGTATTTTAACTAAAAATCAATTAACTTGATTTTTAAAAATATCGTGGCACACTTCATGCTTTATTTGTCACTTGTATATTAGTTCTGCAAAACAACAAATGTTAATTCACATAATACTCGTTTTCCTATGTTTTTTGTTTGTCCCTTTTCAGAGAAATATTGTTTCTATAAAATGAAAAATGTGTTCCAACTTGTATTTAATAAAAAACAAAAAGAGTTCACAACGAAAACTTGTTAAAAGTGCTTTTGATATGATTTTTTTATTGCAGATCAAGAAGCACGAGAATAACGAGCTTTATTGTGTTTGTTTTGAGTGTTTATACATCATTGGTTAATTTTCTACAATTATATTATTTTTGTTAACACATAAAGTGAGAAAACAATGACTGAGAATGGGAACTGGAACCGAAAAATGAAGCAAAATTACAATAATGTCATCTTAAAATTGGTTTAAACATGCGTGCAGTCAATTTTAAAATTTACACAAGGTTTAAAAAACGTTTTTTAAGCTAAAATTCTGTTATGAATACAATTTTATCGAATTTTGCTTAAACAACATTTTAAATGCTGTTTAAAATTTTTATGATTACGGCTGTATGTGTTTATGGGTGTTTTTTTAAAGCAAGCGCACACAACCATGGTTGCCAGATTCGACGATTTATCGTTATTTTGACGATTTTGGGTTGCAAAAATAGCATTTTGACAATTGTACGATAGTTGCCTTCAATTTGACGATTTTTAAATAATTATAAATTTACACCATTTATTAGAACTTTAAAAAATGTTTGAGCTTGACCAAGAACTTGGCAGCTTTTGAAAGAATATACAATAAAACTAAAGAGAAAAAGGCAATCAATTTTAATTTTTGTATTAATAATTTTTGGAATTAAATGTTTTTAAGCCTGTTATTGTACAGAATTTATCAACTAGAACAACATAAATACAAAATTTATACGTCCAAATGGAAAAACTGTTTAAAAAAGTTATGAGTAATTTTTTAAAAATAGATTTGCTTGAGTGTGCTGATAATTTTCATTGGATGTAATTATAACTATGAAGATAATTGTTAAGACATTGATGAAATTTATTTAGGAATATTATTATCTGCTGATGCTAAGGTTAATCAAATTGAAAAATGTGAAATCGTTAACATTTTTTATATGCAACCGTGTGGTAAAATATTAATAAGATTAGATTTCGGAAATAAATTAAGTCTAATTGATCCCTACAATATTCACCCCTATTCTGCGTTTCGATTCAAATCGAAAGTTTCTCCGTTTGGTAACTTTGGTATTCTGCGTTCCGTTTTTCGATTTATCTTTCGATTCTATGATTCTGCATTTCGATCGTAACTATGTTTTTGTAAGTTGCTATTTTAGTGGCGGAGCGTTTTAAATTTTTGTTTGTTTAGGTTCAAAAAGTGATTAAAAAAATAATGCAAGCATTGAATGCAAAAGAAGGTTTAATAAATGAACTACAACCTTTGTTTTGTTTTTCTGTACTGAAATGCAATTTTCATTTAATTTATTACAGGTAGAACAATATAAAAAGTTGACACACCTATTTCATGGCAACGATATTGTCTACGGATTTAATTAAATTTAAACAAATAAACTTTATTTTTGTGTTACAATTATGTGTAAAAAATTAAAATATCACCTCCGGCGTGACATAATTCTTCACACTGGATAAGTTTGGCCACAAATTCCTCTCGCTTATCTCGTTTTTTTTTTAACCGCTGTACGCAAGAATTTATTTAATAAAAATATTCACAATATTTAATTATTATTTGTTTTAATTTTAGATCACTGTTTTTTGTACAAAACTTAACTTTTTGGTAAAAATTTTGCAAAATTGCTTAATTTTTCTGTTCCTGTTTCACCTGTTTCATAGCAAAGCAGCAGGCTTAAACATACTCTTCTCTTCTTCTTTTTCTTTCGATTCAGTTTTTTTTGGCAGAATACCTCTTTTCCATCCGTACGTAACTGAATGCGGGAACGTAATCGAAACGCAGAATAGGGGTGATTGTTATAGAAAATAAAAGTTCTTTCTAAGATATATTAAAGGGGTTTCTCACATTGTTAAAGAATGTGAAGGTCAGGAAATTGAATCTAAATCTAGGCAATTAAAGTAATTAAAATTGGAAAACGTTTTCCATGATACATATTTAAAACTTTAAGATATCTGGAAAAAAATTCCCAAAACGAAAAAAGGACTCCAGTCTTTTATTTCTCACCATAACTAATTTTATCAAAAAAATTTCTCCCAGCTAATAAGGTCTAGTTTAATTTGTTTTCTCTTGTTTAAAAACTCACATTAATTAATAAAAAGAAAGGAGGTGTCTTAGGACACCCGGTTATAGCTTTGCTACTTAGCTATGTATATATAAAACAAACTTAATATGTTAAATAATAATGCAATAAAATTATATACGGTCATGTTCTGTAAACCGAGCGATTTTAGAAAACTAAGTCCTAAGTTCTAAGACAATAGAAATATTTTTAAAATTTTTTTTTATAATATCATATCTGAAAGAAAATTATCGTGTATGATTTTTAAAACGTCAGCTGGACCATTGTTAATTTTTTGAAAACGAGAAATTTACTCGGATTCGGTTTAAAGAACAGTGCCGACATATGTATGATGATGTCAAATTTGCCGCAAATACTTCGAAAGGTTTCCATTTATTTCCCATTATTATCTTTTCTAGCGGCGCACGATTAAATTAATGTATTGTTTGTGGCCGGTGGCGACTGTTAGCCGGCTTATGCATTAAACAAATTCACCACAGCAAGCTAGAGACTACCAATTGTCAAGGATAGAATACACATGTTTATATAAGAATGATTCTTTTGAAGACAGCAAGGTAACAGGGCGACATGTTGTTGTCTATGCTGATTTTGTCGTTGTAGTCCAATTAAACTAATTTCTATTTCTTTGGCTACAAGTACAATACAAAATGTTGGATGAATGATATCTACGGTGACCATCCGTTCTGTATTATACAGAACAGTTCTGTATTTGAGAGTTCTGTTCTGTATAAATTATTCATTAGGAAATAACGTTGAAAAGTTCTGTATTTTATTTACTGTTCAGTATTTGTTCTGTATTTCCATGACTCAAACAGCAGTAAAAAAATTAACGCAGTTCCTGCAACAATACTATTTTAATCAACATTGAAAAAGGGCTTAAAATATCTACTATGCAAATGCCGCATTTCTATGAAAATACAGAAACAACATGAGTTTTGTTTCCTTAATTTTTTTCCTTGAGAGCGTGAATATGAAATTTGTCTGTGTTAGTGACATCTTATGTTATAAAGCTTATTTTTGACGATACCGCTTCAGGAGCCTGGCTTTTCTTCGTTCATTGTCAAGCTACTTTTTGTTTTATGATTATATTATATAACGCAGATTGAGTCCCAAAAAATATGTATGGCTGAAGTATCTCTCATTATTATATTATCATTATATTTTTTGTCTTTTATTGCATTATATTTTTATAAAAACGGGAATTAATCAAAAGAGAATAATCTTTGTAATTTTCTATACTTTGTTTTCTTTCCATATGTAAAGTTAAATATTTTAAAAGTATACTTTAGCTACTGCTAGTTAGTTTTTTAAATGCTTGAAGTGTGAGATCAAAAGTAAATTTTTAAGTTATTTGTGTTCAAAAACAAAAAAAATATATTCATATAGAAAGTGACGTTATTTTTCAAATAAAAATATAACTTATCTGGAAAGTAAGTATTTTATGATTAATTTTTTGTAAAAATTGACGAAGCGAGATATGGCTTTTCATGCACTAAAAGTAATCAATTAAATATATGGCCTTTCATGCACTAATAGTAAATAATTAACCTACATATATAATTTTTTTTTTTTTTTTTTGTAGTGCATGTATTTATTTATTGTATCTTCATATGTGAACTAGCAATAAGTATTCAAATCTTAAATCTATAAAAAAAATTATTAGGCCCGACCAGTGTCGGACATAAACTTAGTGGTAGTTATAAATAATACATTAGTAGTGATAATCAAAAAAATGGGGCGGGGGGGGGGGGAAGTATTTTCAAGTAGTCCCATCTGGAGTGTTAGGTATAAGAGCCCGTGTGTCCCTCTTTTTTAAGCGGATGTGTCCAGTAAAGTTCAAAATATTACGAGCAAGCGGATTAGGATGTGATTCGAGTTTTGTTAAATATTTGCCTGCGTATTTTGCAATTTCTTCAGTCACTAGTGGCATATTTAAATCACGATGTATAATAGAATTTTGGATGTACCATGGAGCCGATGTTATTAACCGTAAAATTTTGTTTTGCCTTCGTTGGATTCTCTCGACATTGGAAGCTGAAGCAGTGCCCCATAACTGAATTCCGTAGCACCATATTGGCTTCAAAAGCGACTTGTACAGTAAAAGTTTGTAGTCTAAGCTGAGTGTTGAGTTTCTGCCAATCAACCAATATATTTGAGTTAACTTAAGTTTCATCTGAGTTAACTTAGAGTCAATATGATGTTTCCATGTAAGTCTTCGATCAAGGTGTATACCAAGGTATTTCACTTGGGAATGTTGAGGAATATTTTGATTGTTGATTCGAATGGGGGAGCAAGTATCTCTTCTTAGGGTGAACGTTATATGGACACACTTTTGTTCATTGACTTTAATTCTCCATAAGTTCAACCATATTTTCAGCTGAGTGATATGTTCCTGGAGATTGCGGGATGCCTCATAAGGGTTTTCGTGCACACTCATACATGCTGTATCATCGGCAAAAGTAGAAATATGGATATTATTGCTCACAGGCATATCCCAAGTATATATTAAATACAAGACAGGACCCAGAATACTACCCTGGGGCACACCAGAAGATGTAGATTCGGGCACACTCGTGAACTCTCCTTCCACAACAGTGAACTTCCTATCAATAATATAACTTTCCAAAAGCTTTTGAATATTTATTGACAGATATGTCTTCAATTTTAAAACTATGCCTTCGTGCCATACTTTATCAAACGCCTGAGAAACATCAATAAAGAGAGCAGAACAATACTTCTTTTCTTCAAATGTTCTTCTTACAACTTGGACCAGTCTATGCGTGTGTTCAATCGTGCTGTGCTGACTTCTAAAGCCAAATTGATGGTCCGGGATGCACCCATTATCAGTTAAAATTTTGGACAATTTAGTCATGAGCAGCTTTTCGAAAAGCTTTGAGATTGTAGATAGTAAGCTTATAGGCCTATATGACTCAGTCTTGGTAAGATCTTTGCCCGCCTTTGGAATCATTTTGATCTTGGCCAGTTTCCAGAGTAGTAGGGAACTATCGCTCCGGGGACAATTAAAATTGTTAAATTGTGGCTGAAATTGTTAAATTGTTGCTGAAATTGTTAAATTTGGGTAATTAAAATTTGAAAATTGTTAAATTCTTGGAAATTTGTGTTTTTTTGTTTACATAAGGAGTTTTTTGTTTACATTAAGAGTTTTTTGTTTACATTAGGAGTTTTTGTTTACATTAAGTGTATGTCTGTCTGTCGGTCTGTCTGTCTGCCTGCCTGACCGTGGGAAGTTTGTGTGTGGAATATTTTGTGTGAATGTATTAAGGCGGTTCATAGTTTGGCGGTTTTTATGTATGTATGTGACGACGGGGAAAATCATGAAAATGGTTTTTCCTAATGCTGACGGAAAATCATCTAATGATTTTTCGTAATTCCGAAGGCAAAACATGATAATTTTTCGTAATACCGAAGGCAAAACATGATAATTTTTCCTAATGCCTACTGCAATACATGATAATTTTTCCTAATGCCTACTGCAATACATGATTATTATTTTTTTCAAATGCCGACGGCAAAAAATGAATATAATTTTTTCAAATGCCGACGGGAAAATGATTTTTCCTAATGACGACGGGAAAACGTGAAAGTTATTTTTTCTAATGCTAATGTAGGTGTTGCTAGACTGGGGGAATTTAAGGCTGACCGTGATTTGAGTGGGCGGCGTTGTTGCCGTAATATGTAACCATAGGAATTTGTGGATGTGTCTGTCTGTCTGTGAGAATTTAGGTGAAGGTTTGATTGGCAGGGGGCGGGGTGTAGTTGAGGTAGATCGATTGCGTGTGTAGTTGTGTGTGAATGTGTGTGTATGTGTGTGTGTGTGTGTGTGTGTGTGTGTGTATGTGTATGTTTGTAGGAATTTCAATGTGTGTATTTCTGTAGGAGCTTAAGGCTGATTGTGATTTATGAGGGGTGAGGTGTTCTAGTAATATGCAACCGGGGGAATCTGTGTGTTTGTATGTCTGTAGGAGTTTAAGGCTGACCATGATTTGGGTGGGCAGGGTTGTTGACGTAATATGTAGCCATGGGGATTTGTGAATGTGTCTCTCTATAGTAGTTTAAGGTTGATCGTGATTTGAGGTGGGTGAGGATGTTGAGGTAAATTGGTTATGCGTATGTATGTATGTATGTATTTTTGTAAGAATTTAAGATGATTGTGATTTATTAGGGGCGAGGTGTTCTTGTAATATGTAGCCGTGAGAATCTATGTGTATAGACGTCTGTAGAAGTTTAAGACTATCTGTAATTTCAGGTAGGTGAGAGTGTTGTGTTGTTGAGATTAATCTTATATATTGTATATGTATGTATGATCATGGGAATTTGTGTATGTATATCTGAGGGAGAATTTAAGGCTCGTCATGATTTGCAAAAGGTGGGGTGTTGTTGAAATTTTCTTGGATATTTCTTATATGAATTCTGCTATGTGTGTGTATTTGCGCTGGTATTTATCTGTAGGTGGAAATAAATTGTTTTCAGTATCGACATTTGGTACTATAAAATAATATCATATGTCTGGACTTCCCTAATCCTAGTATGCTTTTATACTTACGATTGCTTTATATTTTCTCATGCTTAAATTTGTCTCGCGTTGAAGTCGGTCTGTGTGAAATTTGTTTATATTACAGATTTTGTTTATTTAACTACATTCGTCTTCTTTGACTGAAAGAGTTTTCTACACACAGAGAAAAACCAACTTGAAATCAGTAAAAACCATGCTGAATTAATAAGAACCATTAACAAAGGTTTAGTCATATTGAAATTTCTTATTTCAATATGGACAAAATATTAATTTACAGTATTAATTTATTAAACTCATTAGTTTGTAGATATCTCAATAGACATTTTCTATTATACTAAAAATTATTGAACTAATGTGACGAATTCTTATTTTTAAGCTGCAGATTTTCCCTGAGTGTATGGATTGTTTATATTTGCATTGTGCTTTAACTAAACGACGCTTCATATATTTTCATGATGTATATCTAATAAATACTTAAGCATTGATAAGAATTTTGATATGTATACATACATATCTACAAATTGATTTTATGTATGTATGTATGTATGTATGTACATATATATGTACATACAAATAAGTGTTTAACTCAATCTTTGAATACATTTTTTATTTTATTTTTTGTCATGTGATGTCTGTTGTTGTTGAAATTAAAAACATTTTAATTTTTATCTGTGTTTTCTTAAAAGTTTGTGAGGATTTTCTGTTTTAAGTAAAACTGAATTCCTGAAGATATGTACATACTCTATAGTAATAGTAACTATAATAGAAATATTCCTTATACTCAATTTACATTTTTTTAAAGTTGATGCAATGTTAGTTAGTCAACGCTTGACATTTTTAGGGTATAAAGTTTTTTCTAGCTATAGCCTTCTACATTTATTTTGGAAAGCTTGCTTTGCTTTTTAAAAATGTATAAACATTTTTAAATGAAACTGATCCGGCACTCCAGCTTAGGTACTGACAGTTTTTTTGTTGTTAGTTAACTTACTTATTTTTTATTGATAAACATTGGAAATCAAAAGGGAGTTTTATATTGTAATTATTGTTTTCATAATTGTTGAAAACAATCGTTTTTTTGCGATGAAATCATTTGAATTACTTTTGAAACTTTACGCGTTTATAAAAATTATGTTATTTTCTATATTTCTTAACTTATAAGACTTGTAGACTTTGTCCTTTAGTGGTTATATATTCTATTATGTGATCATGAATACGAATGCAGTAAGCTGATGTATTTGCTTACTGCTTCAAATTAAAATTTTATTCAATTGAATAAAAGAGATTTTTTCTTAAACTCTGATGCAGTTAGAAGCGCTGGAGATTCTTTCATATAACAGCTTTTTAGGAATTTTTGATACATAGTATAATATAGAATTGGATAACATTTATTTTTAATTTTTATGTTAAGAAGTACTGATATGAGACTGAATTTAAATGTACTTTTAAATTAGTTAAATCATAATGAACAAACATATTTTCTTCTTTAATAGCGATCAACAGAAAACGAACTCGTTTTCATATAATTTAGGTATACCCTATCGACGGCTCCTCTAGGATACAAGATGACTTTGTATGACGAAATTTCTGTTGCTTTATACTGATAATATGTTTACATTAATAAGGTACATATACATATGTTTATTTTATGAAGGGTGAGCACCTATGGCTTTTATTTAATGTTCTATATGATTTTTTTTTTTTCATTTTATTAAAGTTCAGCGTATTGTATATATATTTCTGAAATGTTTAAGTGTGTTTTGTGTGCCCATCGGGCAGAGTGTACGTATTAGTTGGCCAGTCAGTCTCTATTTTTATTTATTTTTTTTTCTTCTAATGTGCCACTCCTTTTTTCAGATTTTACTACTTGGAATAGAGAATTTATGTCTAATTTTTTGCTGGGTATATACATTAGGCATGTAGAAATTAGTTTAGATACAAAGAAATGCATGTTTAATAAACAACTATTGTATCAAATCGATCTCAAATAACTCAGTTACCTCTACCAGCAATTCACCGTTGGTGTTTTCATAAAGTGTTAGAAACAATGAAATATCTATGTTTTGAGAGAATTTTTCCCCTCAAGTATTTCTACATGAGGTTTGAGGGGTCAACCACTGTCGCATTCATATGTAATGATTATTCACTTAAAAAAGGTCATCATCACCATCAATCATCTCCGTATACAATACATTCATGAGTTGGGTTGATCCAGATACAATTGCTGTCTCATCACCTTCTAACAGCTTTATATATTTTGCTAGTATGCATGCCTTAGCATGCTTCTATCGATAGTGACGTAAGAGTCCGAGATGTAGAGTGTTACAATTCAAAATCTTTACTATTAGAATTTACCAGTTCGCTCTTTTGAATTTTTACAAAGTAGATACATATGTATGTATTTTATTGACCGCAAAATCATAAAATTTCTTTGCTTACAAAATTGTATGACGTGAGGATTTTGTTTTTAAATTATACATGCTTCGGCGTGCTTTTATTTTTTTTTTCTATAAATTTATGTTTTTTTTTTTTTTTAATGCATGTTTTTTTTTTATTTATTGTATCTTCAAATATGAACTAACAATAAGTATTCAAATCTTAAGTCTATAAAAAAATTATTAGGCCCGACCAATGTCGGACATAAGCTTAGTGATAGTTATTAATAATACATAAGTAGTGATAAGCAACAAAAAGAAAAAAGTGTTTTCAAGCAGCTTCATCATCTAGAGTGTTGAATATTAGAGCCCGTGTATCTCTCTTTTTTAAGCGGATGTGCCCAGTAAAGTTCAAAATATTACGAGCAAGCGGATTAGGATGTGACTCGAGTTTTGTTAGATATTTGCCTGCGTATTTTACAATTTCTTCAGTCACTAGTGGCATATTCAAATCGCGATGTATATTTGAATTTTTGATGTACCATGGAGCCGATGTTATCATGCGTAAAATTTTATTTTGCCTTCGTTGAATTTTCTCTACATTTGAAGCTGAAGCAGTGCCCCATAGTTGAATTCCGTAACACCATATTGGCTTTAAAAGCGACTTGTATATTAAAAGTTTGCAGTCTAGGCTAAGTGTTGAATTTCTACCAATCAGCCAATGTACCTGAGTTAATTTAAGTTTCATTTGAGTTAACTTAGAGTCAATGTGATGTTTCCATGTAAGTCGTCGATCAAGGTGTAAACCAAGATATTTCACATGTGAATGTTGAGGAACAACTTGATTGTTAATCCGAATGGGGGAGCAAGTATCTCTTCTTGGGGTGAACGTTATATGGACACACTTTTGTTCATTGACTTTAATTCTCCATAAGTTTAACCAAAGCTCCATCTGGCTAATGTGTTCCTGGAGTTTGCGGGATGCCTCATCAGGGTTTTCGTGCATACTAAGGCAGGCTGTATCGTCGGCAAATGTGGAAGTATGGATACTACTGCTCACAGGCATATCACAAGTATAAATCAAGTATAAAACTGGTCCCAGTATGTTCCCCTGTGGCACACCGGATGAAATAGTTTCAGGCCTACTCGTAAAGTCTCCTTCCACAACAGTGAACTTACGGGAAATAATGTAACTTCCCAAAATATTTAAAATGTTTATTGGTAAGTAAGTCTTCAATTTGAAAATTAGGCCTTCATGCCACACTATCAAATGCCTGGGAAACGTCAATAAAGAGCGCAGAACAATACTTTTTTTCCTCAAAAGTTCTTCTTATAAATTGAACCAGTCTGTGAGTTTGTTCAATGGTGCTATGCTGACTTCTAAAACCAAATTGATGGTCTGGTATGCACCCACTACTAATTAGAATTGGGGACAATTTTGTTTTGAGCAGTTTTTCGAAAAGCTTTGACATAGTTGATAGTAGACTTATTGGCCTATATGACTCAGCCTTGGTTAGATCTTTGCCCGGCTTTGGAATCATTTTAACCTTGGCAAGCTTCCAGCTGTGTGGATAATACTCCAGTCGTAAAATGGCATTAAATATGAATAATAGGATTCTCATTGCAATACGAGGCAAGTTCATAAGCATCTGGTTACTAATTCCATCAATACCCGGAGCTTTCTTCGGGTTGAGTTCGGCAATTAATTTTTGTAAATCACGCGTCTTAAACTTTATGTGTTGAGGGGGTAGTGCGACTACATTCGGCAAATCAGCAACACCAGTACATATGTTTGGCGTAAAAACGGATTTTAAGTGCTCAGCAAATAGTTTACCTTTTTCAGTATCGCTTCTTGCCCAACTTCCGGTAGATGTGCGTAGAGGTGGCTTATACTCAATGGGTGTTTTAAGCTTTCTAGCAGCGCGCCACAAAGAGTAATTAGACGCTGGTGTGACATCAAGACCTTCCAGATAATTTTTAAGAGATGCAGTTTTTTCAGATGCAAGCAACTCTTGGAGTCGTTTAGTGCACTCTTTAAATCTGATTTTATTTTGTGGTGATCTGTGCTGTTGCCATTCCCTTCTAGCTCTTCTTTTTTCACGTACGAGACGTTCAATGTCTGTAGAATAAATTTTATTAAACCCAGTCTGCGGATGGGAGATAATGGCATGTTCAGCAGCCTGTTTAATATTCTCGCTGAGATTGGCAATGTTAGATTCAATATCATCGGATGTTCTAAGCGTAATGTTTTCCGTACAATGACTACTGAGATATTTTTTGAACCCCAGCCAATTAACACGATTGATCATCTTCACATATGGGTCAGGTAAGTTACTTCTTAATGGACTACAAATTGTAATGATCGTCGGAGAGTGATCGGACGAAAGATCAATAGAAGCTTGAACTTGAATTAAATCCCTAGAGATATTTTTTATGACGCCAAAATCTATAACATCCGGAATTTTTTGTATGTCAGTAGGCCAATAAGTGGGCTCCCCACTCGAAATGACATCCAAGCCCATTTTTGAAATAGTGTTGAACAATGCTCGACCTCTGGGGGTAATAAGACGCGAACCCCAGAACGTATGCTTAGCATTGTAGTCGCCAGCTGCTACAAAACAAGGTCCAAGAGATTTGTAGAAATCCTCATATTGATTCTCAGTGATTGAAAATCTGGGAGGGGAGTAAATTGATGATATAACAAAATTTGTACAAAAACTTTCAATGCCAATATTTGTTGCTTGTAGGTGTTCTTCACAAATGTTATCAAGAACATGGTGCTTGAGTCTTGACTTTATTAGAATTGCTGATCCACCGCAAGCCCTTCCTCTAGGGTCCTTTGTATCATATATAGTGTAGCCATAAATTTTAAAAAGACTTCTCGAAGTCAAATGAGTCTCAGATACTAACATTACATCAATATTTTTTTCCATGAGGAAGTGCTCAAGTTCATATTTATGTTGGCGAATGCCGTTTGCGTTCCAGAAACATATTGTTAACGTGTTCATGGCTTATTAATTAATGCTTGAAGCAGAGTATTCTGCATTCGCAGCATTTCTTGCATCATGCTAGTCATATTTGTTGTAAAATTGTTTATAGTTTGCACCAGATTTTCAATAGTAGCTTCAAGGCGATTAAAATTAAAGCTTGCGTCAGTATTTTTTGAATTATTTGGCGAGGAAACATTTTGTGTGGGAATTGAATTTGTCTTAGCAGCATCTGCATACGATACACGGGAAGTAACTGGTTGGCTCATTTGCGCAAAAGTGGCAGAGTAAGCGTTTGCTGATTGAGCTGGAGCTAATTTAGGTTTTTGCACTATAGTCTTCTTTACGAAAGAGTACACAGGACAACCTCTGTAGTTAGCGGTGTGATTACCTCCACAATTACTGCATTTTTTATCACTTTGATCTTATGGCTTATTGCAACTAGCAGTGCCGTGTAATTCGCCGCACACAACACAAACAGAGGGTAAATTGCAGTATGTTTTTGTATGGCCATATTCTTGGCAATTATGGCACTGTACAGGACCTGAACGCTTATGTGGCTCTTCAACTGTGATTTTTCGGTACAAGAGGTATTTCAAATTATAAATTGGATGCGTTTCATTTTTTTTCAATTTTATATCATTAGGCTCAAGTTCAACACGAAATAGGGGTTGAGGAATCTTCTCTCTATTTATTATATTGGACACATTTATTACCTTAAACCCCTGGAGGACGAGTGCATCTTTTATTTCTTCGGGAACAACATAAGAATCTATGCCCTTCAATACGATCTGCATGCCTTTAGCGCTCTTAAGCTGGTATGTGTAGAAGCTTGTTTTATTTTTTTCAAATTCAGCAACCATTTTGCGGAAATCTTTTTCGTCATAAATTTGGACTTTAGTTTCATCGATGTTGCCACGTTTTATTGGAACAACGTGAAATTTATTCTCACCAATGACCGAAATTAATTTTTTAATAAGGGCATTTGAATTTTTTTGTCTCAAATATATTGGTGGCGGCTTGGATATTTTATTCGAGGCTACCTCGGGTTTGTCGTTGTCATCTTGCAAAATTTCGAAGCGGTTTTGGCGATTAGTTGAGGCTGCGCTGTTATCCCTAGACATTTTTGGAGCAGATGAAATTTTTGAAGAATTCGGGCTTCGCCCACGCTTTACCACGGTTATATATCTGTCCATTCCGACTTGTACCTTGAGTTTCGAGCCGCTGTTATCTGTAGTGATAACTTTGTTAAGTGATGAACACGAGCCTGAAGGGGATGATATTACTGGCTTATATGAAGAAGTACTGGGCAACTGTAATGTTAATGCATCATTACTATTTGGCATTGGACAAAGCGAAGTTGATCGCTGACGAAAAATTGGCTTTGACGTTAAAAAAAGACTTTCATCAGATTTATTATTTATATTTTTTCCATTAAGAGTTTCAGAACTCACAGTAAAATAAGCATTTCTGCCGTTAGAACTCACTTCAATTTTTTTTGTATTTGAGGCACTCATACAAAGAATTCCTCAAGGGATATTCGTTTGTGTTTTTTTTTGTTTGCGGTCTTTTTTTGTTTTTGTTATTTATGATTGTTTATTTGTTTAGAGGTACACATATATAGCATTCCTCAATATCACTTTGTTTAATTTTTTTTGTTTGCGGTTTTTTTTTTGTTTTTGTTATTTTTACTATGTAAAAATATTGCAAAGCATAAAGCTTATTTATTAAAGACAGTATGTACCTATTACGAATACTATGTACTACGAATATTTTTTGTTTGTTTAATTTTTTGTAAGAAAAATTCCGCTAATCGACTGTTCGCTATGAAGGTACCACGAGAACTGTGAGACTGAATTTAAATGTACTTTTAAATTAGTTAAATCATAATGAACAAACATATTTTCTTCTTTAATAGCGATCAACAGAAAACGAACTCGTTTTCATATAATTTAGGTATACCCTATCGACGGCTCCTCTAGGATACAAGATGACTTTGTATGACGAAATTTCTGTTGCTTTATACTGATAATATGTTTACATTAATAAGATACATATACATATGTTTATTTTATGAACGGTGAGCACCTATGGCTTTTATTTAATGTTCTATATGACTTTTTTTTTCATTTTATTAAAGTTCAGCGTATTGTATATATATTTCTGAAATGTTTAAGTGTGTTTTGTGTGCCCATCGGGCAGAGTGTACGTATTAGTTGGTCAGTCAGTCTCTATTTTTATTTATTTTTTTTTCTTCTAATGTGCCACTCCTTTTTCAGATTTTACTACTTGGAATAGAGAATTTTTGTCTAATTTTTTGGTGGGTATATACATTAGGTATGTAGAAATTAGTTTAGATACAAAGAAATGCATGTTTAATATACAACTATTGTATCAAATCGATCTCAAATAACTCAGTTACCTCTACCAGCAATTCACCGTTGGTGTATTCATAAAGTGTTAGAAACAATGAAATATCTATGTTTTGAGAGAATTTTTCCCCTCAAGTATTTCTACATGAGGTTTGAGGGGTCAATCACTGTCGCATTCATATGTAATGATTATTCACTTAAAAAACGTCATCATCATCACCATCAATCATCTCCGTATACAATACATTCATGAGTTGGGTTGATCCAGATACAATTGCTGTCTCATCACCTTCTAACAGCTTTATATATTTTGCTAGTATGCATGCCTTAGCATGCTTCTATCGATAGTGACGTAAGAGTCCGAGATGTAGTAGTGTTACAATTAAAAATCTTTACTATTAGAATTTACCAGTTCGCTCTTTTGAATTTTTGCAAAGTAGATACATATGTATGTATTTCATTGACCACAAAATCATAAAATTTCTTTGCTTACAAAATTGTATGACGTGAGGATTTTTTTTTTTTAATTATACATGCTTCGGCATGCTTTCATTTTTTTTCTATAAATTTATGTAATACTCATACAGATACAGATATAAAGTAAGATCTGTTTACTGTACATTTTAAAATTTATGCATGCTTCAGCATGATTCTAGTTGAAGCGTATATTCATTCACTAAGTTTGTTTGATACTTATTCATACACATGTACATTCTTAAAGATTGGATATCAAAGTCCAATTTCCGTAGTTTATCTATATGTTCTAAAGATCTGATAGCTAAAGAAATAAATAGAGTGAAGATCTTCTATAATAATCCCATTTTCATATTGTAAAATTTTGCGTGCTAGCGCTTTCGATGGGAAAATATACATACAACTTTATAAAAAGTGATAATATGATGTGCTGCTGAATATTGCACTATGTTATAGTTCATTTTAAACACTGAAGTTTTAGCAATATTTCATTCAGACCAACAAGTTTAGAGAATTCCACTACATTTAGTTAATTATCTTTCTTAAGACCCATCATTCCTAATCAATCCTACAAAAAACAACACAAACTAGATTTTTCGTTTTAATTTTATTTTTATTAAATTCAACATTGATTCTTCAAATTACTTTATACTATATTAAGTAGCTTTTCCTCATTTGTTGAGTTGACTTTAATAGGAGACATTTTAATGGTACGATGAACTTTTCTATTGCATGCATTGAGTAAATCTTTATACATACCAATCCACTTATATGAACCATTAAAGCTAATTCTTTTCACATCATACCTTTCAATGATCTATTAAATCATTCTAATATTGATGCTTTCATATTAAGTAATGTTTAATCTTCTATTTATGTATGAGTTTTCCCAAGTATTTATTAAAAAATTCTTTAGAATCATCTGTTTGTAAGTTTTTTGGTACCCGTACCACTTCAAAAATATTTTCCATTGCCTTGGTTTTTAGAGTGCAGCTTTTATTTTCAGCTGTACTTTGAGAATGTGTCAATTACAGTCTTCAAAAATCAACAATTTCTATTTTCTGTAGAATAGTTCTACATTTCACCTAACTTAGCTCCATAAAACATCATATATTCCTGTCATTACATCTCTACAAGCACAAACAGTTGTTGAAATTTAATATGGACTTCGTTAACTAAATTCCTTTTTAAAGACATTGAATTGTTTCACAGATTTTTTCGAAAGTGTTGTGATCTACATCTTGCACTTTCAGCTATTTATACTAACATGTAGTTAATTTTCTAATCTATATATTTAACCGTAAACTCTTCAATTTGTTTTTAATTATTTACTTTTTAGAATTGCTTTTTCAATTTTATAACTGTCTTCTTTCTCTAATTTTATTTCACGTTGTAGTTCCTCAATTTGCATTTAAATATATTCTTGAATATTAATGCTTTTAGCTATATTATTAATTTGTCTTGTATTTTATCTTCATTCAGTTTAATGTAACTATCAACAATAGTTTGTATCTAATTCATTTATGCCTTCCAATACTGATAAGTCACTATAAATGTCTTCAGAATTGGAAGTCTATGAGTAAAATCATCGTCATCATCATTCTCAGTATTAGCATCATTAAATATGATGGTATTATCAAATATTGTTCCTTCTACTAGTTTCTTTTGGGGTACTTGTCTATATCTTGAGTGAAGGTTTCTCAGGCTTCAAACTTGTATATTTTCAACTTCTGTCTTGATTTTACTTTCTTCTTTCATAAGAATTCTTTTAATATTTTTAGAACTATTTATGAATTCTTCTGCTATAGGTTTAAATGTATCTTTTAGTTGTTCACTTGTATCTATTTCACCAGTTTTTATACTACGAAGCTTTTTCTTCAACACATTTCTTGTCAACACCAACTGTTTTAAAATTTTCTCATCCAGGGCAAATAACAGGTATCAGCAATCATATCAGCTTTTCAGGAGCTGGTCTGGTTTTCAGATCAGCTTTTCAGGACCTGGTCTGGTTTTCAGATCAGCTTTTCAGGACCTGGTCTGGTTTTCAGATCAGCTTATCAGGACCTGGTCTGGTTTTCAGATCAGCTTTTCAGGACCTGGTCTGGTTTTCAGATCAGCTTATCAGGACCTGGTCTGGTTTTCAGATCAGCTTTTCAGGACCTGGTCTGGTTTTCAGATCAGCTTTTCAGGACCTGGTCTGGTTTTCAGATCAGCTTATCAGGACCTGGTCTGGTTTTCAGATCAGCTTATCAGGAGCTGGTCTGGTTTTCAGATCAGGTTATCAGGAGCTGGTCTGGTTTTCAGATCAGCTTATCAGGAGCTGGTCTGGTTATCAGATCAGCTTATCAGGACCTGATCTGATTTTTAGATCAGCTTATCAGGTGACAGATCAGGCTATCAGGAGCTGTTCAGATTTTCATTTCAAGATATCTGAGTCAGATTTAGTTATCAGTGTACAAGTAGCTAGCCATTTATAACATTTATATACATGAAGTTTAAAGTCAGATGAAATACGAAAAAGTAAAGTTTTATCTAGTAAAATTATTTTCTATAACGATCATCGTTTAATTCACTATCTTTGCTTATAATCAAAAATCCATATTTATCCTTTCAACATGCTTTTTATTTTTCTCACCTAACTTAAACATTAAATATACATTATGATGATCTCTTATTAAATGTTTGGTGATTCTGGTGTAAGTTTTACATAAGTAGAATGAATCAACATTCTTATCTCTCCCCATACAAAAATATGCTTCCTACACGCATCATCGTTAAATATCATATTGGAACTACTTTGGACTGAAATAACAGATTCACTATCGGTAAATTTTGTAATATATTATTATTTTAATTGATGTAATTAATTTCTTCAGATATTTATATCTGGGGTGATATAAAGATTTTGAGTATAAATAAATGTTCTCAAAATTTAAGTCCATTAGGACTTTCTAGCAAGCCAATCATAGCGTTTTTTTTTTCGTAATTTGACAGGTCAACTATTGTTGCACGAATAGAATTTGATATAAGGGAACTATGATTTATTTTTGAACTATCGTTCGATGAATCATCAATATTTCGTACCAAGGTATTTTAGGTTGTTTTACTAACCGCATTTATGTAGCTAAATACATTTTATAAATATTATCTCTTATTATAAAAAAATAAACTAATACAGCTATACCATATCAGAAAATATTTTCTGAAATCGTATAGCTGCATTAGGTTATTTTTTCTATAATAAGAGATTATGATCCACACTCATAATCAAAACAGCATAAAAATATCCTTTGTTTTGACTATGAGTATGGATAAATATTTATGAAATGCGTTTAGTTACAAAAATGTGGTTAGTAAAACAAAGTATATTTTAACAGCCTTATTTATAACACTTATTAGGGCTTTATAAAGACTTTTTAAGAAAAAATTTTTATAAAAAATTTGTTTTAAAAAGCCTTTACAAAGCCTTAATAAGTTTTATAAATAATGCTGTAAGAGTTTAAAATCAGTATTTTGTATGATAATACTGATTTGAAACTCTTAAAATATTCTTTGTTTTGACTATGAGTAGGGCCCATTATCTCTTATTATAGGACAAATAAAATAATATAGCTATACGATTTCAGAAAATATTTTCTGATATCGTATAGCTACATTTTTAATTTTTCTATAATAAGAGATAATATTTATGAAATACATTTCATAAATATTGGCGCATACTCATAGTAAAAACAACCTAAAAGTACCTTGGTACGAAATATTGATGAATCATCAAAATTTCATACCATCCTATATTTATGTTGTTTTACTAATCGCATTTTGTAAATAAATGCATTTCATAAATATTATATATTATTATAGAAAGAATCAAATAGTATGGTTATATGATATTAGAAAACATGATTTCTGATATCATATAATTATACTATTTTATTTTTTCTATAATAAGAGATAATGACTCATACTCATAGTCAAAACAAAGGATATTTATATGCTGTTTTGATTATGAGTATGCGTCAATATTTATGAAATGCATTTAGTTATAAAATGCGGTTAGTAAAACAAAGTATATTTTAAGTGTTTAAAACCACCATTTTTATGGTAATACCGGTTTTAAACACTTAAAGCATACTTTGTTTTGACTATGAGCATGAGCTGATATTTATGAAATGGATTTTATAAATATTGACTCATACCCTTAGTCAAAACAACATAAATAATTCTTGGTACGAAATATTGATGATTCATCGAACGATAGTTCAAAAATAAATCATAGTTCCCTTATATCAAATTCTATTCGTGCAACAATAGTTGACCTGTCAAATTACGAAAAAAAACGCTATGATTGGCTTGCTAGAAAGTCCTAATGGACTTAAATTTTGAGAACATTTATTTATACTCAAAATCTTTATATCACCCCAGATATAAATATCTGAAGAAATTAATTACATCAATTAAAATAATAATATATTACAAAATTTACCGATAGTGAATCTGTTATTTCAGTCCAAAGTAATTCCAATATGATATTTAACGATGATGCGTATGGGAAGCATATTTTTGTATGGGGAGAGATAAGAATGTTGATTCATTCTACTTATGTAAAACTTACACCAGAATCACCAAACATTTAATAAGAGATCATCATAATGTATATTTAATGTTTAAGTTAGGTGAGAAAAATAAAAAGCATGTTGAAAGGATAAATATGGATTTTTGATTATAAGCAAAGATAGTGAATTAAACGATGATCGTTATAGAAAATAATTTTACTAGATAAAACTTTACTTTTTCGTATTTCATCTGACTTTAAACTTCATGTATATAAATGTTATAAATGGCTAGCTACTTGTACACTGATAACTAAATCTGACTCAGATATCTTGAAATGAAAATCTGAACAGCTCCTGATAGCCTGATCTGTTACCTGATAAGCTGATCTAAAAATCAGATCAGCTCCTGATAAGCTGATCTGAAAACCAGACCAGCTCCTGATAAGCTGATCTGATAACCAGACCAGCTCCTGATAAGCTGATCTGAAAACCAGACCAGCTCCTGATAAGCTGATCTGAAAACCAGACCAGCTCCTGATAAGCTGATCTGAAAACCAGACCAGGTCCTGATAAGCTGATCTGAAAACCAGACCAGGTCCTGAAAAGCTGATCTGAAAACCAGACCAGGTCCTGAAAAGCTGATCTGAAAACCAGACCAGGTCCTGATAAGCTGATCTGAAATCCAGACTAGGTCCTGAAAAGCTGATCTGAAAACCAGACCAGGTCCTGATAAGCTGATCTGAAAACCAGACCAGGTCCTGAAAAGCTGATCTGAAAACCAGACCAGGTCCTGAAAAGCTGATCTGAAAACCAGACCAGCTCCTGAAAAGCTGATATGATTGCTGATACCTGTTATTTGCCCTGGATGAGAAAATTTTAAAACAGTTGGTGTTGACAAGAAATGTGTTGAAGAAAAAGCTTCGTAGTATAAAAACTGGTGAAATAGATACAAGTGAACAACTAAAAGATACATTTAAACCTATAGCAGAAGAATTCATAAATAGTTCTAAAAATATTAAAAGAATTCTTATGAAAGAAGAAAGTAAAATCAAGACAGAAGTTGAAAATATACAAGTTTGAAGCCTGAGAAACCTTCACTCAAGATATAGACAAGTACCCCAAAAGAAACTAGTAGAAGGAACAATATTTGATAATACCATCATATTTAATGATGCTAATACTGAGAATGATGATGACGATGATTTTACTCATAGACTTCCAATTCTGAAGACATTTATAGTGACTTATCAGTATTGGAAGGCATAAATGAATTAGATACAAACTATTGTTGATAGTTACATTAAACTGAATGAAGATAAAATACAAGACAAATTAATAATATAGCTAAAAGCATTAATATTCAAGAATATATTTAAATGCAAATTGAGGAACTACAACGTGAAATAAAATTAGAGAAAGAAGACAGTTATAAAATTGAAAAAGCAATTCTAAAAAGTAAATAATTAAAAACAAATTGAAGAGTTTACGGTTAAATATATAGATTAGAAAATTAACTACATGTTAGTATAAATAGCTGAAAGTGCAAGATGTAGATCACAACACTTTCGAAAAAATCTGTGAAACAATTCAATGTCTTTAAAAAGGAATTTAGTTAACGAAGTCCATATTAAATTTCAACAACTGTTTGTGCTTGTAGAGATGTAATGACAGGAATATATGATGTTTTATGGAGCTAAGTTAGGTGAAATGTAGAACTATTCTACAGAAAATAGAAATTGTTGATTTTTGAAGACTGTAATTGACACATTCTCAAAGTACAGCTGAAAATAAAAGCTGCACTCTAAAAACCAAGGCAATGGAAAATATTTTTGAAGTGGTACGGGTACCAAAAAACTTACAAACAGATGATTCTAAAGAATTTTTTAATAAATACTTGGGAAAACTCATACATAAATAGAAGATTAAACATTACTTAATATGAAAGCATCAATATTAGAATGATTTAATAGATCATTGAAAGGTATGATGTGAAAAGAATTAGCTTTAATGGTTCATATAAGTGGATTGGTATGTATAAAGATTTACTCAATGCATGCAATAGAAAAGTTCATCGTACCATTAAAATGTCTCCTATTAAAGTCAACTCAACAAATGAGGAAAAGCTACTTAATATAGTATAAAGTAATTTGAAGAATCAATGTTGAATTTAATAAAAATAAAATTAAAACGAAAAATCTAGTTTGTGTTGTTTTTTGTAGGATTGATTAGGAATGATGGGTCTTAAGAAAGATAATTAACTAAATGTAGTGGAATTCTCTAAACTTGTTGGTCTGAATGAAATATTGCTAAAACTTCAGTGTTTAAAATGAACTATAACATAGTGCAATATTCAGCAGCACATCATATTATCACTTTTTATAAAGTTGTATGTATATTTTCCCATCGAAAGCGCTAGCACGCAAAATTTTACAATATGAAAATGGGATTATTATAGAAGATCTTCACTCTATTTATTTCTTTAGCTATCAGATCTTTAGAACATATAGATAAACTACGGAAATTGGACTTTGATATCCAATCTTTAAGAATGTACATGTGTATGAATAAGTATCAAACAAACTTAGTGAATGAATATACGCTTCAACTAGAATCATGCTGAAGCATGCATAAATTTTAAAATGTACAGTAAACAGATCTTACTTTATATCTGTATCTGTATGAGTATTACATAAATTTATAGAAAAAAAATGAAAGCATGCCGAAGCATGTATAATTAAAAAAAAAAAAAAATCCTCACGTCATACAATTTTGTAAGCAAAGAAATTTTATGATTTTGTGGTCAATGAAATACATACATATGTATCTACTTTGCAAAAATTCAAAAGAGCGAACTGGTAAATTCTAATAGTAAAGATTTTTAATTGTAACACTACTACATCTCGGACTCTTACGTCACTATCGATAGAAGCATGCTAAGGCATGCATACTAGCAAAATATATAAAGCTGTTAGAAGGTGATGAGACAGCAATTGTATCTGGATCAACCCAACTCATGAATGTATTGTATACGGAGATGATTGATGGTGATGATGATGACGTTTTTTAAGTGAATAATCATTACATATGAATGCGACAGTGATTGACCCCTCAAACCTCATGTAGAAATACTTGAGGGGAAAAATTCTCTCAAAACATAGATATTTCATTGTTTCTAACACTTTATGAATACACCAACGGTGAATTGCTGGTAGAGGTAACTGAGTTATTTGAGATCGATTTGATACAATAGTTGTATATTAAACATGCATTTCTTTGTATCTAAACTAATTTCTACATACCTAATGTATATACCCAGCAAAAAATTAGACAAAAATTCTCTATTCCAAGTAGTAAAATCTGAAAAAAGGAGTGGCACATTAGAAGAAAAAAAAAATAAATAAAAATAGAGAGTGACTGACCAACTAATACGTACACTCTGCCCGATGGGTACACAAAACACACTTAAACATTTCAGAAATATATATACAATACGCTGAACTTTAATAAAATGAAAAAAAAAAATCATATAGAACATTAAATAAAAGTCATAGGTGCTCACCCTTCATAAAATAAACATATGTATATGTACCTTATTAATGTAAACATATTATCAGTATAAAGCAACAGAAATTTCGTCATACAAAGTCATCTTGTATCCTACAGGAGCCGTCGATAGGGTATACCTAAATTATATGAAAACGAGTTCGTTTTCTGTTGATCGCTATTAAAGAAGAAAATATGTTTGTTCATTATGATTTAACTAATTTAAAAGTACATTTAAATTCAGTCTCATATCCGTACTTCTTAACATAAAAATTAAAAATAAATGTTATCCAATTCTATATTATACTATGTATCAAAAATTTCAAAAAAGCTGTTATATGAAAGAATCTCCAGCGCTTCTAACTGCATCAGAGTTTAAGAAAAAAAAACTCCTTTTATTCAATTTAATAAAATTTTAATTTGAAGCAGTAAGCAAATACATCAGTTTACTGCATTCTTATTCATAATCGTATAATAGAATATATAACCCCTAAAGGACAAAGTCTAAAAGTCTTATAAATTAAGAAATATAGAAAATAACATAATTTTTAAAAGTAATTCAAATGATTTCATCGCAAAAAACAAACAAAAAGCAGCGATTGTTTTCAACAATTATGAAAATAATAATTACAATATAAAACTCCCTTTTGATTTCCAATGTTTATCAATAAAAAATAAAAAATAAGTAAGTTAACTAACAACAAAAAAAAAAAAACTATCAGTACCTAAGCTGGAGTGCCGGATCAGTTTCATTTAAAAATGTTTATACATTTTTAAAAAGCAAAGCAAGTTTTCCAAAATAAATGTAGAAGGCTATAGCTAGAAAAAATTTTATACCCTATACTTTAAAAAACTGTAAATTAAGTATAAGAAATATTTCTATTATAGTTACTATTACTATAGAGTATGTAAGTACATATCTTCAAGAATTCAGTTTTACTTACAACAGAAAATCCTCACAAACTTTTAAGTAAACGCAGATAAAAATTAAAATGTTTTTAATTTCACCAACAACAGACATCACATGACAAAAAATAAAATAAAAAATGTATTCAAAGATTGAGTTGAACACTTATTTGTATGTACATATATATGTACATACATACATACATACATAAAATCAATTTGTAGATATGTATGTATACATATCAAATTTCTTATCAATGCTTAAGTATTTATTAGATCTACATCATGAAAATATATGAAGCGTCGTTTAGTTAAAGCACAATGCAAATATAAACAATCCATACACTCAGGGAAAATCTGCAGCTTAAAAATAAGAATTCATCACATTAATTCAATAATTTTTAATATAATAGAAAATGTATATTGAGATATCTACATAATAAATGAATACTGTAAATTAATATTTTGTCCATATTGAAATAAGAAATTTCAATATGACTAAACCTTCGCTAATGGTTCTTATTAATTCAGCATGGTTCTTACTGATTTCAAGTTGGTTTTTCTCTGTGTGTAGATAACTCTTTCAGTCAAAGAAGACGAATGTAGTTAAATAAACAAAATCTGTAATATAAACAAATTTCACACAGACCGACTTCAACGCGAGACAAATTTAAGCATGAGAAAATATAAAGCAATCGTAAGTACAAAAGCATACTAGGATTAGGGAAGTCCAGATATATGATAGTATTTTATAGTACCAAATGTCGATGTTGAAAACAATTTATTTCTACCTACATATAAATACCAGCTCAAATACACACACATAGCAGAATTCATATAAGAAATATCCAAGAAAATTTCAACAACACCCCACCTTTTGCAAATCATGACGAGCCTTAAATTCTCCCTCAGATATACATACACAAATTCCCATGATCATACATACATATACAATATATAAGATTAATCTCAACAACACAACACTCTCACCTACCTGAAATTACAGATAGTCTTAAACTTCTACAGACGTCTATACACATAGATTCTCACGGCTACATATTACAAGAACACCTCGCCCCTAATAAATCACAATCATCTTAAATTCTTACAAAAATACATACATACATACATACGCATAACCAATTTACCTCAACATCCTCACCCACCTCAAATCACGATCAACCTTAAACTACTATAGAGAGACACATTCACAAATCCCCATGGCTACATATTACGTCAACAACCCTGCCCACCCAAATCATGGTCAGCCTTAAACTCCTACAGACATACAAACACACAGATTCCCCCGGTTGCATATTACTAGAACACCTCACCCCTCATAAATCACAATCAGCCTTAAGCTCCTACAGAAATACACACATTGAAATTCCTACAAACATACACATACACACACACACACACACACACACACACATACACACACATTCACACACAACTACACACGCAATCGATCTACCTCAACTACACCCCGCCCCCTGCCAATCAAACCTTCACCTAAATTCTCACAGACAGACAGACACATCCACAAATTCCTATGGTTACATATTACGGCAACAACGCCGCCCACTCAAATCATGATCAGCCTTAAATTCCCCCAGTCTAGCAACACCTACATTAGCATTAGAAAAAATAACTTTCACGTTTTCCCGTCGTCATTAGGAAAAATCATTTTCCCGTCGGCATTTGAAAAAATTATATTCATTTTTTGCCGTCGGCATTTGAAAAAAATAATAATCATGTATTGCAGTAGGCATTAGGAAAAATTATCATGTATTGCAGTAGGCATTAGGAAAAATTATCATGTTTTGCCTTCGGTATTACGAAAAATTATCATGTTTTGCCTTCGGAATTACGAAAAATCATTAGATGATTTTCCGTCAGCATTAGGAAAAACCATTTTCATGATTTTCCCCGTCGTCACATACATACATAAAAACCGCCAAACTATGAACCGCCTTAATACATTCACACAAAATATTCCACACACAAACTTCCCACGGTCAGGCAGGCAGACAGACAGACCGACAGACAGACATACACTTAATGTAAACAAAAACTCCTAATGTAAACAAAAAACTCTTAATGTAAACAAAAAACTCCTTATGTAAACAAAAAACACAAATTTCCAAGAATTTAACAATTTTCAAATTTTAATTACCCAAATTCAACAATTTCAGCAACAATTTAACAATTTCAGCCACAATTTAACAATTTTAATTGTCCCCGGAGCGATAGTTCCCTACTACTTTCCAGTTATGTGGAAAATACTGCATTCTTAAAATAGCATTAAATAAATAGTAGTTAGTAAATAGCAGGATTCTTATTGCAATATGAGGCAAGTTCATGAGCATTTTGTTACTAATGCCATCAATACCTGGAGCTTTCTTCGGGTTGAGTTCAGCAATTACTTTTTGTACTACACGCATCTTAAACCTTAAGGGACGAGGGGTAGAGAAACTACACTCGGTAAATCAGCAGCACCCGTACATGAATTGGGAGTGAATACAGATTTTAAATGCTCAGAAAATAAGTTACCTTTCTCACTATCACTTCTTGCCCAGCCTCCGGTCGCAGTACGCAATGGTGATTTAAGATCAACGGGTCGTTTAAGATTTCTAGTAGCGCGCCATAAAGAGTAATTAGATGCGGACGTTACATCAAGACCTTCTAAATACTTTTCCAGTAGTGCAGTTTTTTCCGACGATAGCAGCTCTTTGAGTCGTTTAGTACATTCTTTAAGTCTGATTTTATTTAGGGGTGATCTGTGTTGTTGCCATTCTCTTCTAGCTCTCCTTTTTTCACATACAAGACGTTCAATTTCCGTAGAATAAATTCTGTTAAAGCCGGTCTGCGGATAGGAGCCTGTTTAATATTTTCGTTAAGATTGGCAATGTTAAATTCAATATCATCGCATGATCTAAGCTGAATGTTTTCTACGCAGTGACTACTAAGATATTTTTTGAATATCAGCCAGTTGATTCCATTAATCATCTTCACATATGAGTTAGTTAAATCACTCCTTAGTGGGTTGAAAATTGTAACTATTGTTGGAGAGTGATCGGAGGACAGATCTAGAGAGGCCTCTACATGAATTAAGTCCCTATGAATATTTTTCGTGACGGCAAAATCTATAACATCTGGAATTTTTCTTACGTCAGTAGGCCAGTAAGTAGGCTCCCCACTCGAAATGACATCTAAGCCCATTTTTGAAATTGTATTGAACAAGGCTCGACCTCTAGGTGTAACAAGACGCGATCCCCAGTACGTATGTTTTGCATTGTAGTCACCAGCTGCCACGAAACAAGATCCAAGCGATTTGTAGAACTTCTCATACTGATCTTCGGTAACTGAAAATCTGGGAGGTGAGTAAATTGATGATATCACGAAGTTCGCACAAAAATTTTCTACGAAAATATTCGTTGCTTGCAAATATTCTTCACTAAGGTTGTCAAGGACATAGTGCTTGAGTCTTGACTTAATCAGAATTGCTTATCCACCACATGCTCTTTCTCTCGGGTCCTTTGTATCATATAAAGTGTAACCATTTATTTTAAATAAGCTTCTTGAGGTCAAATGAGTCTCAGAAACCAACATTATATCAATATTTTTTTCCATGAGGAAGTGCTCAAGTTCATTTTTATGTTGGCGAATGCCGTTTGCGTTCCAGAAACATATTTTTAACATGTTCATGGTTTATTAACTAATGCTTGAAGTAGTGTATTCTGCATTCGCAGCATTTCTTGCATCATACTTGTCATATTTGTAGTAAAGTTGTTTATAGTTAGCACCAGATTCTCAATAGTAGCTTCAAGGCGACTAAAGTTAAAGCTTGAGTTTGAATTCGTTGAATTATTTGGCGGTGGAACATTTTGCGTGGGAATTGAACTAGTCTTAGCAGCATCAGCATACGATACACGTGAAGTAACTGGTTGGCTGATTTGAGCAAAAGTGTCGGAGTTCTCGTTTACTTGTAGAGCTGGAGTTAGCTTGGGTTTTTGACCCATAGCCTGTTTAACGAAAGAAAATACAGGGCACCCTCTATAGTTAGCTGTGTGATTACCTCCACAATTACTACATTTTTTTTCTGCTTGATCTTTTGGCTTAGTGCAGCTAGCAGTACCATGCAATTCACCGCAGATAACACACACTGTAGGTAACTTGCAGTAAGTTTTCGTATGGTCATATTCTTGGCAATTATGGCACTGTACGGGACCTGAACGGTTACGTGGCTCTTCAACTGATTTTTCGATGTAAGAGATACTTTACGCTATAAACTGGATGGGTTTAATTTTTTTCAATTGTATGTCATTCGGCTCCAGTTCAACCCGAAATAGGGGTTGGAGGGCCTTTTCTCTATTAAATATGTTGGTAACATTTTTTACCTTGAATCCTTGGTCGACAAGTGCACATTTTACTTCTTCGGGTTCAACATATGAATCTATGCCCTTTAATACTATCTGTAGGCCTTTAGCACTCTTAAGTTGGTATGTGTAAAAATTTGTTTTATTTTTTTCGAATTCACTAACAATTTTTCGGAAATCTTTTTCATTATATATTTGGATTTTAGTTTCATCAATATTACCTCGTTTAATTGGAATGATGTGAAAAGTATTTTCACCAATGGTCGACAGTAGTTTTTTTATAAGCGCGTTAGATAGTGAGAAAGGTAACTTATTTTCTGAGCATTTAAAATCTGTATTCACTCCCAATTCATGTACGGGTGCTGCTGATTTACCGAGTGTAGTTTCTCTACCCCCTCGTCCCTTAAGGTTTAAGGTGCGTGAAGTACAAAAAGTAATTGCTGAACTCAACCCGAAGAAAGCTCCAGGTATTGATGGCATTAGTAACAAAATGCTCATGAACTTGCCTCATATTGCAATAAGAATCCTGCTATTTACTTTTAATGCTATTTTAAGAATGCAGTATTTTCCACATAGCTGGAAACTAGCCAAGATCAAAATGATTCCAAAGGCGGGCAAAGATCTTACCAAGACTGAGTCATATAGGCCCATAAGCTTACTATCTACAATCTCAAAGCTTTTCGAAAAGCTGCTCATGACTAAATTGTCCAGAATTTTAACTGATAATGGGTGTATCCCTGACCATCAATTTGGCTTTAGAAGTCAGCACAGCACGATTGAACAAACGCATAGACTGGTCCAAGTTGTAAGAAGAACATTTGAAGAAAAGAAGTAATGTTCTGCTCTCTTTATTGATGTTTCTCAGGCATTTGATAAAGTATGGCACGAAGGCCTAGTTTTAAAATTGAAGACATATCTGCCAATAAACATTCAAAAGCTTTTGGAAAGTTATATTATTGATAGGAAGTTCACTGTTGTGGAAGGAGAGTTCACGAGTGTGCCCGAATCTATATCTTCTGGTGTGCCCCAGGGTAGTATTCTGGGTCCTGTCTTGTATTTAATATATACTTGTGATATGCCTGTGAGCAATAATATCCATATTTCTACTTTTGCCGATGATACAGCCTGTATGAGTGTGCACGAAAACCCTTATGAGGCATCCCGCAATCTCCAGGAACATATCACTCAGCTGGAAATATGGTTGAACTTATGGAGAATTAAAGTCAATGAACAAAAGTGTGTCCATATAACGTTCACCCTAAGAAGACATACTTGCTCCCCCATTCGAATCAACAATCATAATATTCCTCAACATTCCCAAGTGAAATACCTTGGTATACACCTTGATCGAAGACTTACATGGAAACATCATATTGACTCTAAGTTAACTCAGATGAAACTTAAGTTAACTCAAATATATTGGTTGATTGGCAGAAACTCAACACTCAGCTTAGACTACAAACTTTTACTGTACAAGTCGCTTTTGAAGCCAATATGGTGCTACGGAATTCAGTTATGGGGCACTGCTTCAGCTTCCAATGTCGAGAGAATCCAACGAAGGCAAAACAAAATTTTACGGTTAATAACATCGGCTCCATGGTACATCCAAAATTCTATTATACATCGTGATTTAAATATGCCACTAGTGACTGAAGAAATTGCAAAATACGCAGGCAAATATTTAACAAAACTCGAATCACATCCTAATCCGCTTGCTCGTAATATTTTGAACTTTACTGGACACATCCGCTTAAAAAAGAGGGACACACGGGCTCTTATACCTAACACTCCAGATGGGACTACTTGAAAATACTTTCCCCCCCCCCATTTTTTTGATTATCACTAGTAATGTATTATTTATAACTACCACTAAGTTTATGTCCGACACTGGTCGGGCCTAATAATTTTTTTTTATAGATTTAAGATTTGAATACTTATTGTTAGTTCACATATGAAGATACAATAAATAAATACAAAAAATAAAAAAATAAAAAAAAGCGCGTTAGAATTTTTTTCTCTCAGATAAATAGGTGGTGGCTTAAAAGACTTTTGCAATGATGTAGAGGGCTTGTCGTCGGTGTCTTGCAATAATGAAAAACGATTTTGACGATTGGGACATCTTTGGGGCAGATGAAATTTTTGAAGAATTTGGGCTTCGCCCACGCTTTACCACTGTTATATATCTGTCCATTCCCACTTGTACCTTGGGTTTTGAGCTACTGTTATCTGTAGTGATAACTTGGTTTAGTGATGAAGGCGAGCCCGATGCGGATGATATCGCAGACTTAAATGAAGAAGTACTAGGCAATGGTAATGTTAACGATTCACTAGTTGGCATTGGACAAAGCGAAGTTGATCGCTGACGAAAAATTGGCTTTGCCGTTAAAAAAAGATTTTCATCAGATTTATTATTTATATTTTTTTCATTAAGAGTTTCAGAACTCACAGTAAAATAAGCATTTCTGCCGTTAGAACTCACTTCAAAATTTTTTTCCTTTGAGGTACTCATACAGAGTATTATTCCTCAAGGGAACTTTGTTTGTGTTTACGGTTTTTTTTGTTTTTGCTATTTCTTGCTATGTAAAAAATATTAGTAAAGCCAGTAAGCTTATTTATCAAGGTGAATATGTATTACGAATATTTTTTGTATGATTTTTGATTTTGTTGTTTTTTATATTTGTTTCGTATGTATGTATGTAAAAAAAATCCGCTTTAATGTCTCTTCACTATGAAGGTTCAACGAGAACAGACATATATAGATGTGAAAGTTTTAGTCTTTCCATAACATGCAAAATCTATTTAAAGGCCAAGGCATCCAATTTGGAATCCAAGTAGTATCCCTACTTGTTAGACACAAACCTTCCTGACCTAGTTAAGGACTGGATACACCAGCAGAAATGTTAAATTTTATTTGGTTGGTAAATTTAAAAACGAGGTCGACCAATCGGTTGCATGAACAATCGTCCAAAGAACAATCGTCCATAGCACCAAAATGAACAATCGCCCAATTTTTTTTGGGCTTTTATTCGTAATGAACAAAGACCCAAAAAAAAGTGAAAATCGCCCAAAATTTTTTGAAAAATAACCCATTAATTTGGGTTATTATTCATTATGCCAAATCACCCAAGCTTATGATGAACAATTGCCCAAAATGGCTGAATGAATAATCGCCCATAAAAAAATCGCCCAGACCACATAAATGTACAAACGCCCAAAGAAATTAAAACAAAATTTGGGCGATCGTTCATTAATTTGGGTTTTTCGACATTTTTGAAATATTTGGGTGATTCTTCATAATGAAACTTCAAAAATGTCAAAAGACCCAACATTTTTTTTTGGGCGATTGTTTATTTATCTTATTTTTATAAAAACGTAAAATTTGTATTGCAAGCTAACCGATCATCTTATTTCTTTATTATGCTCCGCCGCTTCGGGAAATACTATGGTGGAGAAAAGCTTTAAGCCCGGCCGAAGGCCGGCAGTCTAGAAAACATTATTAAGCAGGGAAGCTGCAAAAGCAGAAAATCTTTATTATGCTCCGCATTTTCGGGAAATACCATGGTGGAGAAAATCCTTAAGCCCGGCCGAAGGCCGGTAGTCTAAAAAACATTATTAGGCAGGGAAACTTTGCAAGACAGAAAATCTTTATTACGCTCCGCCGTTTCGGGAAATATCATGGTGGAGAAAGTCCTTAAGCCCGGCTGAAGGCCGGCAGTCTAAAGAATGTTTTTAGGCAGGGAAACTGCAAAGGCGGAAAATCTTTATTATGCTCCGCCGTTTCGGGAAATAGCATGGTGGAGATAATCCTTAAGCTCGGCCGAAGGCCAGCAGTCTGGAAAATGTTATCAGGCAGGGAAACTTTGCAAGGCAGAAAATATTTATTATGCTCCGCCGTTGCGGGATATACCATGGTGGAGATAATCCGTAAGCTCGGCCGAAAGCCGGCAGTGTAGAAAACTTTATTAGGCAGCAAAACTTTGCAGGGCAGAAAAGCTTTATTATTCTCCGCCGTTTCGGGAAATACCATGGTGGAGAAAGTCCTTAAGCCCGGCCGAAGGCCGGCAGTCTAACATGTTTTTAGGCAGGGAAACTTTGCAAAGGCGGAAAATCTTTATTATGCTCCGCCGTTTCGGGAAATACGATGGTGGAGATAATCCGTAAGCTCGGCCGAAGGCCAGCAGTCTGGAAAATGTTATCAGGCAGGGAAACTTTGCAAGACAGAAAATCTTTATGAGGTTGTTCAACAGCAGTGGCTTCGCTGAAGAGTGATGCTTCGAAAACAAAGCTATGTAACACTTTTCGTCTTATTTCTCCGAGTTCTGTAAGGAACCATAATCAGAATGCAGTGCCGTAGAATCCCCACAACAGATAAGCCACTTAATTCTCTTTGGACGAATAATAATAAAAACTGTGTGATTTAAAGATATGGGCGATTATGCACTTTGTGATTTCGGGGGTTATTCACAAAATTTTGGGCGATTTGCACTTTGTTTGGGTCTTTTTTCATTATGAACAATAGCCCAAAAACATTTGGTGATTGTTCATTTGGGTGATTTGACATTTTCCTCCACACAAATATTCAAAATATTCAAAACAATCACCCAAAATTTAATAATGTCAAAACACCCAAAACCAATGAACAAACTCCCAAATTTACAAAAACAATTTTTTGGGCGATTGTTTATTGGGCGATTGTTCGTGCAACCCGACCAATCTCCATACCATCAATAGGGTTACAACTTTTCTCTTTCAAGGATCTATTTTACAGGTAATATTTTTTGATAATAATAAAAATTTTTTCAGTAAAAAAACGTTATGCACCAAAAGCGATTTCTGAAATGAACTTAGTATTTTTAACCCGCGACTAAAAAAGGGGGTGTTAAAAGTAGAGATGTGCAAGTGTCGTAATTTTATCGTGTCACGCGTGTGTCACGCGTGATTCACGTGATTAATGATCAAATATTATAACCAATCACGCGTGAGTGCGTGAGCGTGACTGAAAAAAATATAGTGCGTGATCGTGCGTGAGCTTTTTTTAATAATCACGCACGCATTCTCACGCTCTCACGAGATAACATTCCTGCATAGACACATATCTAACTGTATTCAATCATTTGAAATAAATTATTTTATAATAATAAATGCATACAAAATGTTTCGACTTTTTCTGAAGTCAGACTTGTCGTACCGAATTCGTTAAGACATTTTGGTAGTTTCTCTGAACAATTTTTTTCAGCATTAAAACTGATTTTTGAGTACATAAGTAAAATTCTGTGAAAATTTATTTTAAATAAATATATATATGTTGATAAAAAAAAAGGATTGTAACAAATATTAAAAAACTTGAGTAGGTGCAAATTATTTCGAAAATAGCAGCAACATAACGGTGAAGCGGTACTCTGCTATAAAAGCAAAAAGAAATCGTACCTACATGTCGTTACGAATTCGTACCGACTTATCGTAACGAATTCGTACCGACATATCGTTACGAAGTCGTGTCAACCATTTCATACAAAAATTGTTACGATTTCGGTAATATTTCGGTGCCGAAATCGGAAGATTTTGTCGACCAATCGTTACGAATTCGGAGCATTTTGTTTGATGGGTAAATACACCTTTGTAAGTATGTATGTATGTTTCTTAGATACCCTGTAGGAAGTATCAATTGAGAAACACTACTGATTCAACAGTGCCTTTGTCAACAATACTACTGACGAATTGTACCGCAGAAAATGTTTTTTGCTTTATGGGCCGTCCATATATTACGTAACGCTATAAGGGGGAGTGGTGGGGTTCGAGTTTTGTTTTGATTTGTTATGGTGGGGGTGGGGGAGTCTTTGAAAATGTTACGTAACAGAAAAATGTTAGTAATTTGTATGTTTTCTCATTTACTATGCTTTTCTCATTTATTTAATTGATCATACGTCTTACCTTCACATTTATATTATGTACATATGTATACATACATACATACATGTGCGGAATGTCAATTTTTGATATACGAGAATTCGAATTCGAATATTTAAAATGATATCCGCGAATACGAATATTTAAAACTATATTAAATTAAGTTAATTTAATTGTGATAATTATTAATGAACAAATAACACCAAAGTTAGTTGTAAATATTCTGAAAACACATAGTTGAACGGAACAGCTAGCCGTTTCCGAAGGCCACTAAACCTTCATCATGAGCGTTCTTCTGTGTTTGGTCCACTGTGTGTGGTGTCAGTTGATGCAGATTTCTGCTTTATATGCGAAAGATTTCTGCTTTATGGACCAACACGTACACGTACAGACCAAACGGCTGGACCGATTGATTTAGTTCGTTCTGTTTGAAAGGTGACTTGATCGAGAAGGTTCTTAGCTATGATTTAATAAAATTGGTCCAGCCGTTTAAAAAATATCACATTTTCTAGAAATATTCGGGGGTTTTTAAAATTTTTAGATTTTGTTATATTTTTATTTTTTTAAATGACTTTCATTTTTCAATATGTTAAACATAACTACAAATTACGTGCGAAAATTAAAAAAAAAGTATTAAGATTATATAATTTCAGTAAAACAACACTCCTTTTATTTACGTTTTCATCGCGTTTGGTGCGTGCACTTTTTAACGACCGTGAACAACTAAAAATGCATGTCTTAATATTTTTTCATGCCCTACACAATTTTACCTTGGGAGGTATGATATTTGCAAAAAAAAAATGCAAAAAGTTATGACCCTAACCATCAATCTCTCCACCAATTTCTCAAGTACAAAATAAACCTACTAGCAATAAAAGAAGAAAGCGACAGGATTTATCCCTGGATTCTGAAGGGATAGGCCATTTACCAAAATGGATGAAAAACACAATTTCATCGAAATAATTGCTCTTTTTGCTCATTCGCCTTATGGGAAAAATGTAACGTGTTCTTGTGCTAAACGACAACAGAAACTGTGTTATAAGTCTTCACACCGAATAATTTTTTCCCAAAAATAACTAAATGTATGTAAGACCATATGTGGCTTAATTTTTTTTCCAAAATGCCCAGTTAATTTTTGTTATATACATATTAAATTGTCCTTAATTAACATATATTTACGATGTTTTATATTTTTCTTTATTTTAAACATGTCATGCAGTAGAGGGTTATTGAACTGAAGTTTAAAATCAAAAAACGTAGAGAAAAATAATAATATTTTTCGGCAATGATTTTGCTTCATATGTGTTCCATGTTAAAGAAAATGTTTCCTTTTGAAATAACTTTATTTCACGTTGAATTAACATTTACGTACTGTTAAAATCAAGATGAAGAATCATGTTGAATCAAAGTTATTTCAAGTTAATTCAACATGATTTTACCTTAATGTAGTAATTGTATTTTATTAATTATTTAACTTACGTGTGATTGACATAGACATCAGGAGAATTTTTTTTATATAAATTAAATTGGCTTCCCCGGCCAAGATTTGAACTCGGAACTCATCGCGTGGTAGTCAACGTGCTTACCCCTGTAGCCACAACAACTTTAAATATTCTTAAGATACACACTAAATATGTACCATCTTGAATTGTATTATATTTTAACATTATTTGCTATCATTTAACATAAAATTTCTTTGAAAAGTTTTAATTAAAAAAAATGCTTTGACTGGAAAAGTTTTAGTTAAAAAGAAAAACAAAATACTTCGACTTGACTCCAGGATTCGAACCTGCGATCTTCCGAATGCAAGACTAGTACACTGCGTACCAGCCAGCAGCAGTTTGTCGGCTGTTTACAAACATAAAAAAACAACAACAATACAAAAAAAAAGTGTATTGCAGCTATGAACAAAGCAAATAAACACCAACACACTCAAACAACATATTATTTCTTATAAAATTAATGTGATTTTAATGAAGTTGAAGTTGGCATGGTGATTTTACATTGGTAGTTTTTTCTGTGTGTATAAATATATTCATACATATGCATATTAGCGTTTTGATTACATTGTTATGTTACTTTTTTAATTTTGTTGTTGTTAATTTTTCTTTTAATTTTGTGTACATTTTAAAAGAGTAATTAATTTTTATAAATGCAAAATATATAAAAGTGGCAATACTGAACTATGTATTTGTACTTGAATATCAGCTGCAGATGGTTCTGCTGCAGTCTCCAAAATAATTAAGTAGCCGGCTACGAGGCGACAAATGCTGCTAGCGGCATTTGAAGTCGTGTGTTCGTGTAGCCTGCTGTGGTGAATGTGTTTAATGCATTACAGTCGATCGGCTGTATTCTCTTGTTTGAGCAATCGTTCTCAATGTTTTTGTTTTGCTTTTGTGTCACTCACTTCAAACAACGAAACAAAATCAAACAATTTGTTTCGTTAATTTTCGTACTCTGCTTTTAAGTAAAAAGAAATCAAACCAAAAATAGAGTTATAACTGCAATAGTGCCAATTATTTTTGTTACGAAAATCACGTCCTAACTCCTGTATCGCGCCATAAAATGCAATAGCTATAAAAATATTTCATTCAATAATTGATTGGTCATTGTGACATCGTACTTGACATTCTGTTGAATTGTCCATATGTTAAATTATATTTTTTATATTTATTCAGTTTAAAAAACAAATTCTTTAAGCAAAATAATAAAAATCTAAATGTAACTTATTTTTTAAGCAAAATATACAACTCGAAAAATAATTTTTATTTTCTGAGCAATAACTAAAAATCAAGAAATAATTTTTATTTTGTGAGGAATAAATAAGGAACAAATAAAAATCAAGAAATAGCGATAAATCATAATTTTTAAAATAAAAGTTATAATCGTTACGGTTGCTGTCTGTAAAGGCTTCATTAGTCTTTACTTTCTGTTGCTGTTCTGTGCTCTGCCGTTCTGCTTCTAAATTTGAGTACTTATTTTTTCTGTACCAGCATATCAGCTGCTAATGACCAGAAGGTTCGCAATTTTATTCCAAAATGATGAGTTTTGCATCGTCCATTGTTAAGTTTCAATATAGTTTTGTTTTTGTTTTAAAAATTCATTTTTTTAATTCTAGCAGCACAATCACAATTTATTTTAAAATATTTTTATTTAATTTATTCTGTCACTTACAATTACTTATCAAGTTTTTAATTTTCACAGGTTGATCCGAAACAGAAGAGAACGAAACAGAAAAACTAACGACTTGTATTAGATTTTTATAAACAAAAAATAGTCAGCTGATTTGTAACAGAACAGAAAGTAAAAACTAATTCTGCCCTTAGTCTTACTTTCTGTTGCTGTTCTGTGCTGTGCCGTTCTGCTTCTAAATTTGAGTACATACTTTTTCTGTAGCAACTTATCAGCTGTTTCTGACCAGAAGGGTCGCAGTTTTTCACTAAAGAGATGAGTTTTGTATCGTCCATTGTTAAGTTTCAATATAGTTAATTTTTTTTTAAATTACTATTTTTTGTTTCTAAAAGCACAATCACAATTTATTTCAAAATATTTTTATTCAATTTATGCTGTCACTTACAATTACTTAAAAATTTTTGGATTTTCACAGGTTGATCCGTAAGATAACAGAACAAAACAGAAAAACTAACGACTTGTACTAGATTTCTATGAACAAAAACGAGTCAGCTGATTCGTAACATTACAGAAAGTAAAAACTAATTGTGCTTTAATAGTTATGCCATGTATTTATTTACGTTGTACAGGGTATCTGGTAGCAGATTTATATTTTCAAACTTAAATAAAAAATGTAATAATTGGCACATAATTTTATTAAGAGCATTGAACCAGTCGTAAATCAGCTCTGGGCGAGTCAACATCACGCGTCGTTGGCAATTATCGCTTAAATGCAACTAGGCCACTGCTGTTTATTAGCCTTCGAGAGTTTTGCGTCTCACACCGCATGTGATAAGTGGTTGGCGTTGGTTAACAGTACCCTTTGCAGTGTCCCGTTGGTTTACATTAACCACATCAAAAAAAAAATTATTAAAAATAAAAATGTTGAAAATTGACTATACTATTTGGAGTTTAACCTGGCATTTGTGAATGATTTATTCCGTTAACCTTATTTAATAATTCGCATGGGTTTGACAGTTGGCGTCGACTAGCTGTACCGAGTTAGAGTTCTTGGTTGCTTGCTGCTAACCACATGCAAAGGATTCAACATAACCCTACTTTTCTGATGACTACATGCTAATTTGGAGTTTAACCTATCAGTTTGTGAATCTTTCAATTCCGATAACCATATTTAGAGTTAAAAAAAAGAGCATTGCACGATAGAATGGAAATGTGGATTTTATTTTTTAAAGAGTATGTCATCCAGATGTTTTCCGACGAGTTGAACACACTTTTCAAAACGGAGCCTTGTAATCTGCGCCACAATATTTTCCTTTAAAGCTACAAGAGATTGGCGGTTGTCATTATAAACCTTCTCTTTGAGGTAACCCGATAAAAAAATTTCCATGGGAGTTAGATCGGGCTACCTGGGTGGTCATGGGATGTCCGAAAGCGACTGATTAATTTTTGTGGGAAATTTTTCTGAAGCGAATTCATCGAAGCTCTGGCTGTGTGTGCAGTCGCCCCCATCCTGTTGAAATCACGTGTTGAAAAGTACGATGGATGAGCTCGCAGGTTTGGTAAAACGAATTTCGTAATCATGCGTCGATAATTTTCAGCGTCGCCTGGCCTCGAGAATTTTCGGAAAAAAATGGTCCAATTATCTCATGCGTGGATAAGGCACACCAAACAGTTACCCTGGTGCAATGCAAATGTTTTTGATATTTTAATCGAGAGTTGCGGGTTCTTGGAGACCAATAACGGCAGTTTTGCTTGTTTACGTGGGCGTTTAAGTGAAAATGAGCCTCGTCTCTCAAAAAATGGGATTTACAGTGCGAAAATGCCCCAGCATCGTTTCACAAAAATGTTTGCTTAAATCAAAGTCACTTTCTTTCAGTTCTTGAATGATTTGAATTTTAAAAGGGTGGAACTTCAGATCCTTTTTTAAAATTTCATGAGTAATCGCTTTTAGAAGTCCCAGTGAGGGTGCTCTTTTCCGTATTGAAAGTCGCTGATTTGCACGTAAACTGCTTTTAACCAATTCAATGCTTTACGGAGTCCTTGAAATCTCTGCACCAACGAACGAATTAAATTTAGACTCGGCCCATCACGTATTCGCCGAATACCGAACTTTGAACAAAATTGTCAACGTACAATTACGTAAGAATCATTACTCACTCGACCACTGCGACATCGTGTCTAACAAATCCGCACAATCGATAATTCCAACGGCGCCACCCTCCCTCCGCAGCGTTTATTGCTTTTTGAAATAATCGTATTTAAAAATATAGATTTACACCCAGACACTCTGTATTGTAAAATTTTTTGTTGTACGTACTTTATTTATAGCGATGAAAATTTTTCATTAATATTTTTGCTTATAAATCCATAATATGGTTCTTATATTTACAGTCTCCCGGAGAAGGTGAACATAAGATTATGGACTACATACGTTATTTAAAATCTCAAAGCGATTTCAATCCAAACACTCGTCACTGCCTGTATGGGCTGGATGCTGATTTAATTATCTTGGGTCTTTGCACCCATGAACTTAATTTTGTTGTTTTGCGCGAGGAAGTTAAATTTGGCAGAAAAGCAAAGAAGACATCTGTGGAGGAGACTCGATTTTTCTTATTACATTTAAGTTTATTGAGAGAATATCTCGAATTAGAATTTAATGAATTAAAAAATCAAGATCCGAATTTTGACATCGGTAAATTAATAGACGATTGGATACTTATGGGATTTCTAGTTGGAAATGATTTTATACCTCATCTACCGTTTCTTCATATATCGTCCAATGCTTTGCCTTTGTTATATAAAACATACAAAACTGTATATAGAAGTCTGGGAGGTAAGCCTTAAATAAGAATATATGTACATAGTATGTTTATTATAATGTAAGGTGACTTATAACATTTTTAGGCAACATTAACGAAAACGGCAAATTGAATTTGTTACGATTAGAAAAATATTTGACAGCTTTAGAGGAGGTCGAATTTGAAATATTCCAGAAGAACCATGCAGATCTGAAATATTTTGAAGCCAAGCAAACAAATGTAATTTCGAATGCTTAACTCTTATAAGTTTTTAATTTAAAATATTTTATTTCAGAATGGCATTGATGAGGCTTTCGACTTCGATGTGAAAAAAATTGATATTGAAAATATTGATAATGACTTGGCAGATTTAATAGAAAGTAGTAGACAGGTAAACAATGAAAATTTTATATGTCAAATAGACTCTATCTATAAGAATTCAAACTGCTTTGTTTTTGTTATTTTTTTTTTTTTTTTGTTAGTTCTTACAAGATGATGAATATTCGTCAGATAGTGATCAACACATAAATGATGAATTCGAAAATTATAAACGCAACTATTATAGGAATAAATTGGATAAAGACCATACCAACAGGTACCTACAACATTCTAAACTTTTTGTTAATATTATATAGATTTTATGTTAATATGGACATTGATGATGTTACAGCGAACACACTAAGGAACAATCAATTTGCTATATAACTGCATTACAATGGATCCTTGACTACTATTATCGAGGAGTTCAATCGTGGGATTGGTATTATCCTTACCACTACGCTCCCTTTATAAGCGATTTAAAAAACTTCAAAGACCATAAGATTACATTTAATATGGGTAAACCATTTCTACCCTTTCAGCAGGTTTGATGAACAACATTATTTCTTGCGTTTTCAGACTAAAACATATTTACTTGTTTATTAGTTATTAGCAGTGCTTCCAGCTGCTAGTAAGACTCTATTACCATCAGCCTATAGACATTTAATGACCAGTCCTTCTAGCGAATTGATCGATTATTATCCAGAGAACTTTCAAACGGATCTCAACGGCAAGCAACACGAATGGGAGGCAGTTGTCCTTATACCTTTTATCAATGAAGTACTATCAATTCGACTTTTAAATAATAACTATCTCATTTATAAACAATATTTCTGTTTTGTGAAAGGTTTATTAAAAGAAATTTGTATGGAAATCTGTTTTATAAAACTTTTATAAATCCAAAATATTTTAGGTTTTCATAAAAATTTTTTTGCGAACCTTCATAAGAAAAACCACATATTGTTTCAAAACAAATTTTTGAGTCAAACGCAATTTCATTTCATACTGTGCTCAATGTTATGCATATGTTAACGCCAGGTCTACTTTTTTTGGAAACTTTAATGTGGGTAGCAATGAAAATATGCGATTTGATGCCAAAATTGATGTAGCAAATTTTCAGGCTGATGGGATGGTGACATCCCGTGCCATATTCACCCTTATCCTGCGTTTCGATTACTTTCCCGCATTCAGTTACGCACGAATCGAAAAATGGTATTCTGCAAAAAAAACCGACCGAATCAAAAAGAGAAGAGTATGTTTAAACCAGCTGCTGTGGTATGAAACGTGTGAAACAGAAACAGAAAAAAGGCAATTTTGCAAAAAAAAAAAATTGCAAAAAGTTAAATTTAGTGCCAAAATAGTGATTTAACATTTAAAACAAGTAATAATGAAATGTTGTGAAAATTATTATTAAATAAATTCTTGCAATTTTAAGAACAGAGATTACAAAAACGAGATAAGAAATAGGTACCTATTTGTGGCCAAACTTATCCAATGTGAAGAATCCTGTCACGCCAGAGGTAATATTTAAATTTTGTATGCATAATTGCAATACAAAAGTAACGTTTATTTCTTTTAATTTAATTAAATCCGCAGACAATATCGTTTTTCGTCACAGAATACACAGAAGTGAAGAAAGGTGACAGGTAAAAAAAGCTCGTCAGGTTTTTTTTAAATTCATGGAAAAAAGAGAAAGGTATATAGTGTATTTGATACTGAAATTACTGTTGTAATATTATTGCACCAGAAAGAAGAATCAAAATAAAAACGCCGACAAAATTTGAGGGAAAACGAGACAAACAGAAAAATACCCTTATCTTCCGTCTCGTGAGACTTCTGTATGTTTTGTGTTTTCGTTGCCATTAAATATGCCAATTTTTTGTACTGTTCCACATGTAATAATTAAATAAAAATCGCATTTCGAATGCATTTCCGAATACATATGTAGAGCCAAAAAAAATTTCGATGCGAATCAAAACGCAGAACAGGTGTGACTATATATAATATTTTTCTTAATTTTTATTTAATACGCTTATTACTTTTTTTAAATCAATGAAGATTTTGTATAGACCTTGCGGTACTCCTCTACAATGTGTAACAAGTACTGTTTATCAGCTTCCTTGTGTCTTAAGCATCTGTTAAAGTCAGTTATTAGTTTCACTTTTCTTTCGGCGGCATCATTCACAAAAGTAATGCATTTGGCGATCTGCTCCCCTTTACAAAATGTTTTGCTCTTAGGCCAATTTGACGGATCAAAGTGTAAAAAATCCATAGAAATTTAGAAGCGAAAGGAAACATTTTTGTTTTGGTAGTCAAAAAAGAGCTTGGATGGATGTGAATAATTGTAATTCATTAACGCTTGCACACCCTGTTTTAGAAGGGAAAAATCGACATCGTCCCCGGCATGATTGTCTTTATCGGACTCTATTTCAACTCCTCTTTTAATTATTGGTACCCGATACAATATTTTTATAACACGAAAATCTAAACCTAAGTCAAGACGATATGTTGAATCAGCAAATATATGCTTATATTCATATGCTTTAAAATAACAACAAATCCTGCTGTTAGCATATATATATATATATGTTATGCGTCTACACAGTATGCTGAAAGTACCAAATTTTTTAAAGTCAACATATGTCAGCAAATGATAATACAACATATGAGTTAGCATACAATTTTTGTCTTCACGATATGTTGAATTTCATATTCTGATATATATGTTGAGTCATGTGAGCATTTGCTTGAATATAAAATAAATTTGGCAATTCTGTTTCTTTATTATAAATTTATGTATGTATATATATGATCGCTTTCAGTGCAAAAAATTTATATTTTTGGTTATATTTTTGGTTTGGTTTTTTAAGATCGTCAAAACTGCTAAGAAGCTGAAGACATGTAAAAAGTCGCTTCTATCGCAACTTTGCAAATAATAAATTGCACAAGCCATAATATTGATTAAAAATAGCCAAAAAATGTAAGGAATAAAAAAAATTCAATAAGAATCGCAAAAATGACGAAAATTTGCAAAAACTTACTACTAACAAGCGGTATGATGACAGATTCTTTAATTTTTTAAAAATCGGCAAAACTCTTAGGAGGCCGAAAGCATGCAAAAATTCGCTTTTATCCCGAACTTTGCAAAAAATCGCGAGAAGTTACAAAATTTTAAACAAACCATAATGTTGATTAAAAATCGCCAAAACTGTAAGTAATGCAAAAAATTCAATAAAAATCGCAAAAATTCGCAAAAACTTACTAACAGCTGTGTGATGACAAATTCACAAATTCTATTATTTTTTAAAAATCGGCAAAACTTTTAGGAGGCTGAAAGCATGCAAAAAGTCACCTTTAATGCGAAGTTTGAAAAAATTCGCGAAACGTTGCAAAATCAGAAGGAAACTGGAATAAGAGTGATTGTCTTCTTCAGAAACGCCTGAATTTTTTATAAAATTGAAATTATTTTAATATTTACGTAGTTTTTATTTTAAAATGGCAAATCAGGCAACACTGCTCATACAGTTCATACATGAGCAGAGTTAAAATATCAATTCTATGTGCTATCAAATTTACCGTATGCTGAAAAGCTTACATAGGCTTTTCAACAAATAACATATCTGACAGAACACACAGGAAATTCGCTACAAAGTAAAAATATGGTGTCTACACGATATGCTAAAATCTTGAACATATGTTTGTTGACAACTTTAACAAACGCCCTTCATATGTAGTTAAACATACGTATATTGAAAAAAAAAATAATTTGTGTCTACACGATATGTTGGCAATGGTAAAAATTTTTCATCATAAATATGCTGATTCAACATATCGTCTAGACTTAGCTTAAAAGAATAAATTTTGTAATTTGTTTCATGTAATATTTGAATTAATTTATTTTTGATTTCCTTGTTTTATTGTTTGTTAAATTAATACAAATTACATGAATACCTGTTGATGTTACTGATTACAAGGGACAGGGGTTTCATGCAAATGCATATTTTTTTTCCCTTAAACCTGATAATGGCAAGAACGAAATATCTTTACGAAACATTGAATTTGAGTGAAAATGGCATAGATTTGTAAGTGCATATTTTTGCATAATTTGGTCATAAATGCATATTTTTGTGTCATATTTTGGTATAATTAAAAGTTTTGTGTCATATTTAGTCAAAAATTCAAATTTCAAAATATATTATTAATGAAAAATTAGTAATGCAAGACAGTTTTTTGACAAATTAATTCGCTAGCGTTGTTGTAGAAGGACTGTACAAGCACAAACGCGTACCAAATTTAATAAATATTGTCATTTGGTGATTCCAAGAGGATATTTTCTTCTATTAAAGCCGAAAGTAGTAATATTATATAAAAATAATTATTTAAATTTGATCTGATTACATCTATAGTAGTTATAAGGATTTTTTTCAATGCAACAAAGCTTTCTAAAAACAAGTTGATAGAACTTCACGTTCGAAAAATTTTAAATAAAAATAAATAAATAACACTTTTTTTCAATTTACGTATCGCTCCTTTACTGCAATATAAACATATCTCGAAAAATGCCTATTTGGAGTAAATAATGCAGAAAAAATCGTTGTCATATTAAATCTTGTGTACAAATTTAATATAAAAGGCTGGTATTCGCACATCTTCAGAAAATAAAATATTTTTATATCTCTAATTAGTTTATGTAAATTTAAAACTTTTTTTTTTGAACAAAACTTTTTTAATATTTTATTTTATTGTTTTTAGTGCATATTTTGCGTTTTTAATGTCATATCTTAGGCACCTAAAACACCTTTTTTAAATGCATGAAGTCATTGTCCCTGCTGATTACCTTAAAAGCAAATGCAGTACTAGGTAAACTGATACTTTACAGTTTTACAACTCTAGTCATTACAATAATTTGCAAAAGAAAAGGATTAATGAAATAAATTAAAAAATATGTATATTAAATAACAAAATATGTATATTCAAAACAAAAATTTTTTAAACAAAACAAAATAAAACACAATTTTATTTGTCAGTTCAATAAATATCAAAACTGAAAGAGTTGTAAGAAAAATAAGTGAGATCACCGGAAGAAATCTTATCATTCAGTTATTTTTGTTTATGAGAAGCAACATATGTATTTAAATTTTTGTGGTGTATCATATACTATCGATATTGACCAAAAAATATCGATTGTTTTCAAGTATTAATCGATTGCAGATTTAAAACATCGATAGTCACAAAACAAATTAACTATCGATAGTATCGATAGTGCCATCGATAGTTTTCCACCCCTATTAACACCTATTATTATTATGCTTTATAAATTAATTATTTTTTAATTACAATTTTTATTTAACCTTTTCTCAAATTCTTACACTTTTCGATTGCTTACTTTTCATTTGTTTGCATTTTGAATCATATCTTTTGATCTTAATAAACTTTACTACGGCTAATTTCTGCAGTAAAAATTTGAAAAACACTCAGTGAAGAACTGTCACTTATCTCTCAAAATTTGTAGTCTCATTTATTGTGTTTTGGGTAAACAAACGCAATTGAGTAAAATGCAGTAAAGTTCAGTAAAATTTTTTAAAAACTTTTGAGCACGCGTACGTAATTTCATTTTTATTGTATTTCTAATTAAAAAAAAAATGATAAAATGCAAAAAAAAATTTCGATGGTTGCTGGTTTTGGAATCAATTCGCGTATTTTTATCGCTACAAACATTCAAAATTCCAAAAAATAAAAAACTACATATGTATAAGCTGCGCTAGGTCTAAAAGGTAGAAAAAGACCATCAGCACGACGTTACACTATAGGAAATTCCACCCTTTTTTTTAGTCAAAATTAATTACAGCCAAACGGGTGGACAGATTTGAACACTTAAGAGAGAGGGAGTGACCGAAAAAGTTTTTCATACACTCAGAAAAAAAAATTAACAAATAATTAGTTCTAAGAAGGTGTTACGGGTTATATGTTCCCGCATCCAAGATATTTTAGATCTTTGATAGATAATCTGGTTTTCTAAACTGCCTTTTTTCTTAAATTTTTTTCGAGCGTACACTAACCTTTCGAATATAACAGTTTTGTTATATATTGTTGTTATGTTGTTTAAGTAACAAATTAAATTTTTTGAAAAATTTTAAAAGCTATGTTTACTTTGTTATATTTTTTATTATATTAAAGCAAAAAAATAAACTTTGCAAAAATTAAAATTTTTACTTTTGGCCAAAAAGATTGGTGAAATTTCCTATAGTGCGTTGCTACGATTGTCTCCGGGTACTACTAACATCAGTACAACATTCGTTTGCCAACATTTTAATGCACTCATAACATTAAAATGATAACGCCGAATGACCGTGCTCCGACTCTTGATTTCAATGTTGTCATAATACTCAAATACAAATTTATTAGGTCGTCACAATATAAATTTCCCTACTTAAGTATCATTTAGGAATTATTGTAAAGGGGGTATTTGGGGAACTAAAGTCAAATTTTTGTATTTACGGTGTTGTAGCGCTCTAGAATTATATTAAACGGGGTATTGGGAAACTAACGTCGAATTTTTGTATACATACACATATGTACAGTGTTATAGTGGTATAGCATTACTAAGAACGCGGTATTTGTAAACGTTCAGTCATATTTTTGTGTTTACAGTACTGTGGTACTGGAAGTCCGTATTTTGTATTTACAGTGTTGTGGTGGTACATCTTTTTGGGCAAAGTCACGATTTCTGCCTGGGTACATACATACATATACATATACATATACATATACATATACATATACATATACATATACATATACATATACATATACATATACATATACATATACATATACATATACATATACATATACATATACATATACATATACATATACATATACATATACATATACATATACATATACATATACATATACATATACATATACATATACATATACATATACATATACATATACATATACATATACATATACATATACATATACATATACATATACATATACATATACATATACATATACATATACATATACATATACATATACATATACATATACATATACATATACATATACATATACATATACATATACATATACATATACATATACATATACATATACATATACATATACATATACATATACATATACATATACATATACATATACATATACATATACATATACATATACATATACATATACATATACATATACATATACATATACATATACATATACATATACATATACATATACATATACATATACATATACATATACATATACATATACATATACATATACATATACATATACATATACATATACATATACATATACATATACATATACATATACATATACATATACATATACATATACATATACATATACATATACATATACATATACATATACATATACATATACATATACATATACATATACATATACATATACATATACATATACATATACATATACATATACATATACATATACATATACATATACATATACATATACATATACATATACATATACATATACATATACATATACATATACATATACATATACATATACATATACATATACATATACATATACATATACATATACATATACATATACATATATATATATATATATATATATATATATATATATACATTTATAATGTGTATATCAGGGACAGCCAATCGATAAAAAAATTTTGGATACTCCCGCACATATCGAAAATTTTTTATGCTAGTGCGTGTTGATATCTATTCATTCTCATACTTGCGTATATCCCTGCGCACTTTATTTCATACTTGTATGTATCGATGCGCATTCTTCGTTACATCCCGCATATCTACGCATATCTATCGACATACCCATGACTTGCAACACATTCGGTTTTTTAAATATTTTTTGATAAGTGTTGCCAGAAATACTAGTTTGTAGTTGCTGAGGTAACAAAATTTTTTCAAACTATTTTAACATAAAATTCAATAAAAATGTTTTACCCACACACACACACTCTTCGAAGTCCTTAGATCTAAAAGCCCTATTAAATATTTACGGGAGTAATTTGACCGCGTGCATAGAAACACGCTCCATTTTAGATCTGAGCCAAGAGCCGAATTAGTGGAAGAAAGGTTGAACCATAGCATTCCTTACAATTTTAGCGCTTGTTTGCAATTTGTCGCCAATTTTCGCGATGAAACTGACTTGTTATGCAAATCTTGGCTTTTGTTTACCATTTTACCGATTTTTAATCCATCTCCATATCTAGATCTTTAAATATTTGTAAGTTATTTTAGGGAAATTTATCGCATATTTTTTCTTTTTTTTGCAATAAAAGTGATTGTTCCCAATTATTTTTTTTGTGGCAGTTTTAAAGATTTTCAACCAGTATCAGACTGTGATATCTTTTATCTTTTTTTATGTTACCAAGTTTTTGCTAATTTTCGACATGGTCGCCAATTTTTCCAAGTTTTTGACATTCGTTACAATTTTGGTGTTTTTTTTAATATTTTAAGGCTTTTTTCAATAAAAAAATTATTCACGAATTTTCGCAACTTTTTTTAAGTGAGATTGTTTTTGATTTTGAAAATCGAATGAGTATTTTCGTACACATTTTTTAGGTTTTGGAAATTTTTTTAAGTAATATTCGCATTTTTGCAAGTTTTCGCGATTAATATGCGAAACAACTTTTCGACTTATTGCTTTTTTGAGGTTTATATAATCAGCTTTGGGGGATTTTTTTATTTTTTTAGTCCTTGCGAGCTTGCATAATATTTGCAATATATTACTTTTTTAATAGAAATTTACTAAAGAAACTCGTATTTACGCCTCATATTTACGCATTTTTTCATAAAATTGGTTGTATGAAAATTTATCATTTGTAAACAGGCTCCTGGATAACCAAATTAGATCAAAAAATTTGTCAAAAATTATTCAGAAATTCATGATACGCGTCTTCTCTATTAACAAATAGAAAAAGTTTCGTGAAATAGATTTCACGAAAAAACGCATAATATAAATTATGCATTTGTTAAATTCATACACAACGAGTTTTTTTATTTACTTACGTATTTGGTAACATTGTTCATATAGTCATATTCGTCATCACATGCTTGTGCGCACATGTATTGATACGAATATCTATAGCACATTTGTTTGATCGAACCCGCACCTATCGATATTCGCACTTACTTGTGTTCATAGCTATAGATATGTATGCCTGTATGTAATCATGCTTAATGATGCGAATGTGGTATACTCATTGTCGTTGGAGTATCGATATGTATTGAGCATTCAAAAAGTAACTTTTTGGCTTTCCCCTGAGAGAACTTTTAAGCTTTCACGTCGATTTTCAGAAATTTATTTCTTTTACAGTTAAATAGGGAAATTCGCTGTTAACCTTTATTTTTCAATCAAACATCGTTCTACACACCATAAGTAATACATTTAAGCTTTTACATCTTTTTTTTTAAATACATGTATTTATTTATTGTATCTTCATATGTGAACTAACAATAAGTATTCAAATCTTAAATCTATAAAAAAATTATTAGGCCCGACCAGAGTCGGACATAAACTTAGTGATAGTTATTAATAATACATAAGTAGCGATAATCACAAAGGAAAAATAAATATTAATAAATAATAATAATATAAATATTAGGCCCGACCAGAGTCGGACATAAACTTAGTGATAAATATTAATAATACATAAGTAGCGATAATCAAAAAGGAAAAATAAATATATTATCAAGTAGTCCCATCTGGAGTGTTAAGTATAAGAGCCCTTGTGTCCCTTTTTTTTAAGGCGGATGTGTCCAGTAAAGTTCAAAATATTACGAGCCAGCGGATTAGGATGTGACTCGAGTTTTGTTAAATATTTGCCTGCGTATTTTGCAATTTCTTCAGTCACTAGTGGCATATTTAAATCACGATGTATATTTGAATTTTTTATGTACCATGGAGCCGATGTTATTAATCGTAAAATTTTGTTTTGCTTTCGTTGGATTTTCTCGATATTGGAAGCTGAAGCAGTGCCTCATAGTTGAATTCCGTAACACCATATTGGTTTCAAAATCGACTTGTATATTAAAAGTTTACAATCTAGACTGAGTGTTGAATTTCTACCAATCAGCCAATGTATCTGATTTATTTTAAGTTTCATTTGTGTTAGCTTTGAGTCAATATGGTGTTTCCATGTAAGCCGACGATCAAGGTGTATACCAAGGTATTTCACATGTGAATGTTGAGAAACAACTTGACTGTTGATTCTAATGGGAGGACAAGTATCTTTTCGTAGGGTAAAGTTTATATGTACGCACTTCTGTTCGTTTACTTTTATTCTCCATAAGTTTAACCATAGCTCAAGCTTTGTTCCTGAAGATATCGGGATGCCTCATGAGGGTTTTAGTGCATACTAAGGCAGGCTGTATCATCGGCAAATGTAGAAGTAAGCCGACGATCAAGGTGTATACCAAGGTATTTCACATGTGAATGTTGAGGAACAACTTGACTGTTGATTCTAATGGGAGGACAAGTATCTTTTCGTAGGGTAAAGTTTATATGTACGCACTTCTGTTCGTTTACTTTTATTCTCCATAAGTTTAGCCATAGCTCAAGCTTTGTTCCTGAAGATATCGGGATGCCTCATGAGGGTTTTAGTGCATACTAAGGCAGGCTGTATCATCGGCAAATGTAGAAGTATGGCATATCAGGCATATCACAAGTATAAATCAAATACAAAAGTGGCGCCAGTATACTTCCTTGAGGTACACCGGATTAGATAGTTTCGGGCGCACTCATATATTCTCCTTCCATAACAGAGAACTTCCGCCCTAAAATATAACTTTCCAAAAGTTTTAGAATGTTATTTGGTAGATATGTCTTCAATTTTAAAATTACGCCATCATGCCAAACTTTATCAAATGCCTGAGAAACATCAATAAATAGGGCAGAACAATACTTCTTTTCTTCGAATGTTTTCCTTATAAATTGAACCAATCTATGCGTTTGTTCAATGGTGCTATGCTGACATCTAAAACCAAATTGATGGTCTGGTATGCACATATTATCGGTTAGACAAGGGGACAATTTTGTCATGAGCAGCTTTTCGAAGACTTTTGACATAGTTGACACCAAAGTTATTGGCCTATATGACTCTGCTTTGGTAAGATCTCTGCCCGGCTTTGGAATCATTTTGATCTTGGCATGCTTCCAGTGTTGTGGAAAATACTCCAGTCGTAATATGGCATTAAAAATAAACAGGATTCTTATTGCAATATGCGGCAAGTTCATCAGCATCTTGTTACTAATTTCATCAATACTTGGAGCTTTCTTTGGTTTGAGTTCAGCAATTACTTTTTGTACATCACGCATCTTAGACTTTATCATTGGGTGTTCTTAGCTTAATATTTTCCGTGCAATGACTACTAAAATATTTTTTGAATCCCAGCCTATTAACACGATTCATCATCTTCATATATGGTTGAGGTAAGTCACTTCTTAGTGGGTTACAGATTGAAACGATAGTCGGAGAGTGATCGGAGGAGAGATCTAGAGAAGCTTCAACATGAATTAAATCATTAGAAATGTTTTTCATGACGCCAAAATCTATAACATCCGGAATTTTTTGTACGTCAGAAGGCCAGTAAGTGGGCTCCCCACTCGAAATAATATCCAATCCCATTTTTGAAATTGTATTAAACAAAGCTCGACCTCTAGGTGTTACAAGGCGCGAACCCCACTACGTATGTTTTGCATTGTAGTCTCCAGCTGCCACGAAACAAGATCCAAGCGATTTGTAGAACTTTTCATACTGATCTTCGGTAACTGAAAATCTGGGAGATGAATAAATTGATGATATCACGAAATTCGAACAAAAATATTCGTAGCTTGCATATATTCTTCACTGACGTTGTCAAGGACATAGTGCTTGAGTCTTGACTTAATTAGAATTGCAGATCCACCGCATGCTCTCCATCTAGGGTCCTTTGTGTCATATATAGTGTAGCCATTAATTTTGAAAAAAAGTTTCTCAAAGTCAAATGAGTCTCAGAGACCAACATTATGTCAATATTTTTTTCCGTAAGGCAGTGCTCAAGTTCATTTTTATGTTGGCGAATGCCGTTTGCGTTCCAGAAACATATTGTTAACGTGTTCATGGCTTATTAATTAATGCTTGAAGCAGAGTATTCTGCATTCGCAACATTTCTTGCATCATGCTAGTCATATTTGTTGTAAAATTGTTGATAGTTTGCACAAGATTTTCAATAGTGGACTCAAGGCGATTAAAATTAAAGTTTGAGATTGTATTTGTTGAATTATTTTGCGGTGAAACATTTTGTGTCGGAATAGAACTAGCTTTATCAGCATCGGCATACGATACACGTGAAGTAACTGGTTGGCTCATTTGAGCAAGATTGGCGGAGTAAGCGTTTACTGATTGGACTGGAGCTAATTTTGGTTTTTACATCTGACATGTCAACTTTTCAACTCAGATGTAATTCTGTATGTCTATCAAAATTTTTGTTTTACAGAATGTTTATAATATTCGGTCACAAACGTGCACGTGCAAATACGTCTGACATTGTCTCTGTGTTTATTTAACAGCTGATCTGTGCTCAAATTTTATTAAATATATATGTACGGATATTATTAAAAACTTAACTTAATTAAACTTTCTCCATTTCTAAAAAATATAAATACAGTACTTTTCGCTTATAGTCCACAATTATAGTTGCATAAGTTATTTTTTACTACAAGCGAATTTAGACCTTAACCATACTTTTTTTATAGGCCACTTTATGGATTATAAGTGAATCTTGATATAATCCACATTTTGGGCAATGTGAAAATTATTTTCTTTAATAAAAGCACATTTTAAACATAGTAAAAGTGTAACAGAAAAAACAGAAAGAAAAAAAAATGGTATGAAGTTATCATAATTTGCAAAATATCAGTGTCATTCTCTTTTCTTTGACGCAATTCTTTTAAAATGCAGGCATTTGACACTTTTTGAATTTTGACACTATTTTTTATTTTTTTATAAACTTTATATTTAGCGCTCAGTTGACCACATTTCATCAAATATAACGCATCTACTAATTTTTTCAACTTCTACATACAGACGTACTTTTGAATTTATTTAGAAAATTTTGACATTTCTAAAAGTATCCAGAAATTTAAATAAAAAGTTTCCACTTTGTTAAAAAATATTAAAAAAAAAGGGTGGACTATATGCGAATTTTACGCATGCAAAGAAAACAAGGCCTTTAAACGAAAATGGACTACAAACGAAGTGGACTTTATAACAAATACTTTGTATAAATTCGAAAAAAAACCTGCAAGTGAACATGACAGTTTTAGATTACATCCGTCTTTCGCCTTTAAGCAGAATGGATTATAGGCGAAAAGTACTGTAACTGAAATTATAGGCGCATAATCATAGTCAAAACAAAGTATACTTTATGAATTTAAAACCAGTATTTTTTATTAGTCTCCTGCACAAGATATCTTATAAGAACTTTTAAGACATGACGGATTTTTCAAATGCTTTGCTACAGCGAAATCTTATAAAACAAACGTTAACAACACTGTTTGCAAGAAATTTATTTGAGTATTGTAGGTAAGTAGAGTAAAGAAGAAAACACTTCGTGACGGAAGAATTTGTCATACTAGCTTCTTTCTACACATAAGCGCGTGTACAAACGTCATGCATGTATGTGTGTATGATCTTTTATTTTTCTGCGCACATGCAAAGGCACACACATGCATTAACATTAGTTGTATGCGGTTAATCGCATAATAGTGTGTACACACTTTGCAACGTGTTTACGAAACACGTTAATATTTCATGTTGCATATTTTGATACAGACTATGCAACCTACAATGCAACCGCCAATGCAACCCATAAACATCAAAACATTTTGATATTTTCGAAACTTCGAACGCAACTTCGAATGCAACCATAAACAAGACTACACACTATGCAACCGACAATGCAACCTGCCTGGTTGCATAAACACGTTGCTAAAGGCTCAGTTAGCCGACTTTAATGTAATGTAACTGTAACGTAGAAAACAGCTGATCGATATTTTTATATGAAAAGTAGGTTACGTTACATTACATCTCTATAACCATTTTCATTACTTTTCACATGACAAAATCGATCAGCTGTTTCTTACTGTTGCAGTTACATTACATTACAGTCGGCTAACTGAGCCTTAAGTCTGTACCTATCATAATAGCTTACCATCTACATATTACACACACACTCCAACGTACAATATGAAAAATAACAAGCATACACTAATCAACAGTACTTCTTTTGAGTTTTTGTTACAGACAAGCTGTCTTGACGTCATCGCTTGCTACAACTCATTATACAATTATACAGGTAACCGCGAAGAGCCAGCTGTTTTGCTTGTTTGGTGATTTGATCTGCCAAATGGTGTTTATGTTTTACCAACACACGCCCACAGTGCCTATTAAAACTGTACTAATACAAACATGCTTTGCAAAACCAAAAGAAAACGCAAATACATGTACAGGGTGGGCCAAAAGAAACCAAGGGGTGTAAAAGTTTAATAACTTTTTTGTTTATTAACTTTTTTTTATTTTTTTTTCAGATTATATAATATACAAAATGGAAATTTTTTTACACTAAGTATGAAAAATGATGTCTCTTAAATGACCACCGTTTTCAGTTTCGCACTGATGGGCTCTTTTTAGAGCATTTTCCATAACATCTTTCAAAACTTGTGGCTGTAGCGTTCGAATTTCTGCAACAATGTTTGCCTTGAGTTCAAGGATTGTCTCTGGCTTGTTCACATACACTCGCTCCTTCAAAAAACCCCAAAGAAAATAGTCGGGTGCTGTCAAATCTGGCGATCGCGCTGGCCAAATAATTTCCGAATTTCGAGAAATTATTCGCTCTCCAAAAATTTAGACGTTGCCGATGATCTGCGGGTTTTAATTCTTGGACCAATTGCACCTTATATGGGTATAACTGTAAATCTTTTTTTAAAATGCGCCGTAATGACGTACGAGACATTTCTAGCTGAGCAGAACGCCTTCTGCCAGATGTTTCTGGTGCTTCGTTAACACTTTGCTGTACTCGTTCAATATTTTCCGCAGTGCGACTTAAACGTGGTCTACCGGTTCGAGGCAAATCTCTTACGCTGCCACGTTGGTGATGACGATTAACTAAGCAACGAATCATCGCTTCAGAGGGCGAAATTCTGACGTTAAAATGTCGACGATATGCTCTTTGCGTTAAAATAATTGATCTCTGGTTTAAATAATAAAATTCTATTGTTCTGGTTCTCTGTTCAGTTGTGAACCTCTCCATTATAAATTCTCCAAGTGTTGTCTATATAATCTGAAAGAAAAAATAAAAAAAAATTAATAAACAAAAAAGTTATTAAACTTTTACACCCCTTGGTTTCTTTTGGCCCACCCTGTATATTGTTTTCTCTTGGTTGTCTCTCTTGTCAATCACAAAACAGCAATAAAAATCACTGTTGTTTTATTTGTTGTACATTTGTTGTAGATTCGCGGCTACCTATATTATTGTATCATGCTACAACTGATATACACATACACCAATACATCCATCGTGCTTCGCTTATAGTACGACAGCATTTATTATTGGTTTAGTATAATACATGCGATGTGAATACATTTAAAAAGCATGACGTTTTTACATTTCAAGACTGTTGACGCAGCTCTCTATTTTGTATGGCAGTACTGCTTTTAAACTCTTTTGTTTATGACTATGACTACGGACCATTCACACACGGGAGTAATTTTTATTCCGGCACAATTTTTGTGTGTATACGTACACACAGCTTTGTGTTTTTTGTATTCTTTTAACATTTGCTGTTTTTTAAGTTGTGGGTATATTGGTTTTGTGCCAATGATGCGGGGTTGTGCCTGGTTAAAAAATTATGCCAAACACAATACCACTCTCTTTGCCTCTCTCACCAACAAACTGGCATGTTATGCCATCACAATTGTTCTCGTTTGTGATAGGTACGGTGACCATAATTTCTAAATCAAAATACAGAACAAGGAAATATTTAACAAACAGCAACCTTGCAGGTATATTTTTATTTTTTTTTACAAACACAAAATTAAAGGCAAAATTAAGAAAAAATTCAAAAAGTAGCATAAAAATGTAACCGCATACGCTAATCTACATATGTATGTATATATATGTATGTACGTATATCATGCTTTCGAATTTACATGTTATAAGCATACAAATTCGAAAGTATTTTCTTTCGGTTCGATTTACACAGTAGACCTCCAGTAGAAAAAAATTAATAGTTAATTAATAATTATCCATAATGAAAACAAAACTGAATTTACCATCTTTCCACGTAAGAATTTCAACTTCTAGGTAGGCAGTATGATTTAAGTATTGAATACCATCATCATTAAATCGGCTTCCATTAGCTTTAAACTAATTCATATCTGAATTACGATTTTTTTAACATCAATAGGCAAAAATATTTCTTCTCTACGTTGTGGGATTTTAAACTTAAATTCATTAATAATAGAGAGACCTCAGTCATGCATATTTTGTGGGACTCAATCTGTGTTATATAATCATGAAATAAAGTAGTTTGACAATGAACGAAGAAAAGCCAGGCTACCAAAGTGGGATTGTCAAAAATATTTATAACATAATATGGCACTAAAGGCAGATTTAGTTTGTACGTGCTGTTCTGAATCAGCTGTTTTGTTTCTGTTCAGTTGAAAAACTGTATGTGTAGTTAGTTTTTCCTTTTCCGTTCTGTTCTGTTGCGGACAAATCTGTAGAAAATAGAATTCAAAGTTAATTGACAGCCAAAAGTGTGTATGTATTAGTGTGTTGTGATATTTTGTGTACAAGTGTAATCAATTCTATAGGTTGCCAGCTGATTTTTTGAAGCCTTAACACACAAATTTCATATTCACGATCTCAATGAAAAAAAATTAGTTAAACGAAACCCATGCTGTTATTTTATTTTTATAGGACTGTTGTATTTGCAGTTGAAACTCGTATATTAAGCCCTTTTTCAATGTTGATTAAAACAGTATTGTTGCGGAAACTGAGGTAATTTTTTAAATGCAGTTTGAGTCATGAAAATACAGAACAAATACTGAGCAGTAAATAAAATACAGAACATATCAACGTTATTTCCTAATGAATAAATTATACTTACTGAACAGGACTCTCAAATACAGTACTGTTCTGTATAATACATAACGGATGGTCACCGTAGTAATAGGTGATGCGCCATAGTCTTTTTTATTATCTCTGTAAATATTTCGCCCAGCTTTTGGACAAACCTGTGTCGGCCTCCGTTTCAAATGGAGTGTTGCCGGCACAAAAATGTTTCTTTACACCGTAAAAAGTTCAGTCATTTTAAAGAATTTTTCTTTAAATTCGAAGAAATCATGTTAGGATATAAAAATGCAACGCTATTTTCTTGCATGTAAATGATTGCTATTGAATAGTTAAAAAAAAACATAAATATATCGGTGTTGTAATATATCAACTTTAGCCGGCTAATGCTTCCGTCATATTTTGACAATATATTTTGCATAACAATAACAGCTGATGTCAGAAACTTTGTCAGAAGAAAATAGAACACGTTCTAATTGAAAACTTGTCAGAAGAATGTTTTATAGTGGGAAATTTGACAAGTCAGACGTAAAAAACATGTCGTCTACGAGGGGCTTAAGACTATCAGTTTTCCATTTTAGTCCTTCTAAAATATAGTTAAATTCTTAAGAGATAAAAAACATAACAAAAAATATATATCTATTAAAAGCTGACACACTAAAATTTAATAGTTCATAGAAAATAATGTAATGGATAAAAAATATACATAATCTAAATCTAATCAGAATTAGTACAGTAGCAAACTGAACACATCGTAATGTCATGTTTCAAACAAAAATATCTTTTGTAGTTAGTGCAGGTGTATCGAGTTTTGCGATTTTTCTTGAAGCTGCAATAAAAGCAGCGACCTGAAGTTATATTTTGAGTGCTTTGCAGAGTTATAGAATGTAAGTATTTCGGAAAGCTTTCGTCTCATCAGTCTTGATATTTGTCATGTATTTCAACCGATTCCTCATATTCACTGCTGCTTCTACGTTATCAGATATAGGCTCATTAACCTTTAACACTAGTCTTATTTGTTATTCGTTTATTTTGATATTAAATTAAAACCCACAAGTAGGTTAAAAATATATAACTTCATAAAAATTAATAAAATATTATGCATTAAACACATAGACCAAAGCAGGCTACATGGCTACAGGAATACAAGTGCCGCTGGCAACAAATGTTGCCTGGTAGACAGCTACTTAATCATTTTGAAGACTGTGTGCTCATAAATATGTATTCAGTGGTGCCGCTTTCAAATATTTCACATTTATAAAATAAAATAGTTTATTCAAAAATATAAAAACGAATCAGTTTATTTCTTTATATTTTTTTGCGAATTGTACTATTTATAGGCTTAGTAATTTCTTCAATACATTTAGCAATTTTTCGCTAACTCGCTTTTTTTCGTATTTTTCGCGTTTTTTTTTCCAAATTTTTTATATTTTAATGACTTTTGCGATTTCTAATCAATTTTAGCACCTGTTTCCGATTTTGCAAATTTTCGTGATTGTTTTGCAAAGTTCGCGATAATAATTTTTGCATGTTTTTAGTTTTCTAAGAGTTTTGCCGATTTTTTAAACAATGTTAGACTTTGTTATCATACTGCTGTTAATAAGTTTTTGCTAATTTCCGCCGTTTTCGCGATTCTTAGCGAATTTTTTGCATTCTTACAGTTTTGGCAATTTTTTATCAATAGTATGGCTTGTTTAAAATTTTGCAACTTCTCGCGATTTTTTGCAAAGTTCGCGAAAAATGCGACTTTTTGCATGTTTTCAGCCTCCTAAAGGTTTGGCCAATTTTTATTAGACTTTGTTATCATTCCGCTGTTAATATGTTTTTTTTAAATTTTCGTAATTTTGGCGATTTTTGCAGAATTTTTTGCATTCCTTAAAGTTTTAGCGATTTCTAAATAATATTCTGGCTCATTTAGAATTTTGTGAATTCTCGCGATTTTTTGCAAAGTTCGCGATAAAAGCGGATTTTTGCGTGTCTTTTAGCTTCCTAACAGTTTTAAAGGCATTTAAACATTTTTAGACTTTGTCATTATTCCGCTGTTAAGAACTTTTTGCAAATTTTCGTAATTTTCTCGAATTTTTTCATTCCTTACAGTTTTAGCGATTCTTAATCAATATTATGTTTTTTTTTTTTTTAATTTTGCATTTTCTTACGAATTTTCGTTTTTTCGCTTTGCAAAAATATAATTACTTTTTATATTTGTGATTTGAACGGGCTAAAGTTCGTATCGCTTTTTAAGCCAAATTACATGTGATAATTATTAATGAACAAATAACACCAAAGTCTGTTGTAAATATTCTGACTAACAACACATAGTTGAACGGAACAGCCAGCCGTTTTCGAAGGCCACTAAACCTTCATCATCAGCGTTCTTTTGTGTTTGGTCCACTGTGTGTGGTGTCAGTTGATGTAGATTTCTGCTTTATATACTTAGCATTTTATTGCAAATGGAATATGTGAATTGTTTTGATTCATCGAATTTCAATTTGCTGAAAGCTTTTTTGTAATGTAAGCTCAATTTTACCATCACTATATTTACAACAGTCTTGCCATTGTCGTTTTGTTCTTTTTACTAACTATACACATGTTACTTAATTTGTTTATTTTTTGTTCTACTTAAGACAAACTTTTTTGGTTTTTTACTATTAAGTATATTTTTATTTAATTGTTGCCACATGCCCATGGCTATTAATTTTTAGTTAATTTTAATTATTCTTCGAACTCCATTTGTTTCTATATTTGTGATTTGAACGGGCTAAAGTTCGTATCGCTTTTTAAGCCAAATTACATGTGATAATTATTAATGAACAAATAACACCAAAGTCTGTTGTAAATATTCTGGCTAACAACACATAGTTGAACGGAACAGCCAGCCGTTTTCGAAGGCCACTAAACCTTCATCAGACAATGGAGTTCGAATAATAATTAAAATTAACTAAAAATTAATAGCCATGGGCCTGTGGCAAAAATTAAATAAAAATATACTTAATAGAAACAAACCAAAGAAGTTTGTCTTAAGTAGAACAAAAAATATGCAAATTAAGTAACATGTGTATAGTTAGTAAAAAGAATAAAACGACAATGGTAAGACTGTTGTAAATATAGTGATGGTAAAATTGAGCTTACAATACAAAAAAGCTTTCAGCAAATTGAAATTCGATGAATCAAAACAATTCACATATTCCATTTGCAATAAAATGCTAAGTATATAAAGCAGAAATCTACATCAACTGACACCACACACAGTGGACCAAACACAAAAGAACGCTGATGATGAAGGTTTAGTGGCCTTCGAAAACGGCTGGCTGTTCCGTTCAACTATGTGTTGTTAGTCAGAATATTTACAACAGACTTTGGTGTTATTTGTTCATTAATAATTATCACATGTAATTTGGCTTAAAAAGCGATACGAACTTTAGCCCGTTCAAATCACAAATATAGAAACAAATGGAGTTCGAATAATAATTAAAATTAACTATAATTACTTTTGTAATTAACATTAAAATTTTGTAACTTTCTTTTTATTTTGCAATAAAAAATATTTGTTGGCAATAATTTGTTTACATATTTTGCTATACTGTCAACGCTGTTTTTGGTTGGTAGCCATAAAAAATAGAAATTAGTTTAATTTGACTATAACGTCAAATGTAGCACGACAACAAACTGTAGCCTGTTGCCTTGTTGCCTTCAAAATAATGATTTTCATATAAACACGTGTTTTCTATTTTTGACATTTTGTAGCCGGTAGCTTGCTGTGGTGAATGTGTTTAATGCTTTACTTCCGTAAAACTGTTACACCAATACGTCGCACAGTGATTCGTTCCCATATAAAAAGTGTGAAAAATTAGAGGAGTTATCCTAGAGTTATAAAATTTGGCACACAATTTTATATTGAATTCGATAAAAAAATATCAAATTTGAAGAATATCGGACCTGTTTTGGAGAATATACGACCATTTTAAAATTTACGTGTTTCGGTGTTGCTTTTTCATAAACTGAGCGATTTTGGAGGCGAAAAAAAGGGAAACAAGTTTGTCAAAATTTTTTTTATTTCCTTCATTTCTTTGTACTAGAGACCTGTTTAAGTAGTAGCAAAAGAGAAAAGTCAACCAAATAATATCTCCCTTTTCCAATTAGAATTTTTTGTTTTCCCTATTACTTGCTGTTAATTGGAATTGTTTCCAGGGAAAAATTTTCTGCGGAATTTTAATCATAATTGGGTGGATATTTTTATTTACAAATAAATCAATTTGTTTTACTTTTAAGAACATTATTTTTGCCATTTAAGTGCATATGTTCAAGTTTTTAGTGCATATTGAATGCTCATAAAATACTTTTTGTGTATCATATTTCTGGTTTCCCTGGTTATTGGAAACATTGAGTTATTAATTCAAAGTCAGTTATCGTTGTAACAAACAAATACAATAATAAAAAAATATTCGTAATACATATTTAACCTTGATCAAAAACCTTTAATTGCTTTGCTAATATTTTTTACATAGTCATAAATAACAAAAACAAAAAACCCGTAAAAAAACACAAAGTGCCCTTGAGGAATACTCTATATGAGTACTTCAAAAACAATCAATTGTGAAGTGAGTTATGACGGCAGAAATGCCTATTTTACTGTGAGTTCTGAAGCTCTTAATGATAACGATAAAAATAAAAAATCTGCTGATAGACTTAATGTGAGTTCTGAAGCTCTTAATGAAAACAATAAAAATAAAAAATCTGATGATAGACAGTTTCTAACGGCAAATGCAATTTTTCGTCAGCGATCAACTTCGCTTTGTCCAATGCCAACTACTCATTCGTTAACACTACAGTTGCCTAGTACTACGTTATTTAAGTCAGCGGCGTAATCCGCGTTGGGGTCATGTTCATCACTTAACCAAGTTATCACTATAGATAACCGTAGTCAAAAATCTCAAGTTCAAGTCAGAATAGACAGATATATCACAGTTGTAAAGCGCAGGCGAAGCCCAAATTCATCAAAAATCTCATCGGTTCCCAAGATACCCAGGGATAAATACGCCGCATCAGTTAACCGTCAAAATCGATTTTCAATATTACAAGCTAACAAAGATCAACCAGCTGTATCCTCGAAATAAATCTCCAAACCACCACCAATATATCTGAGAGAAAAAAATTCTAACGTCCTTATTAAAAAATTAGTCTCGGCTATTGGTGAAAACGCATTTCATGTTATTTCATTAAAATGCGGTAACATCGACGAAACTAAAATTCAAATATACGAAGAAAAAGATTTCTCAAAATAGTGACAGAATTCGAAAAAAATAAAACAAGTTTTCATACGTACCAGCTTAAGAGTGCTAAAGGTAATTTAATCGTATTGAAGGGCATTGATTCTTATGTAAATCCTGAAGAAATAAAGGATGCACTCTTCGTACAAGAATTTAAGGTAAAAAATGTTTCTAATAAATCAATAGGTAGACGATACCCCAGCCTCTATTTCGTGTTGAACTGGAGCCGAATGATGTACAGTTGAAAAAAAAACGAGACAATTTATAGCCTAAAATACCTCTTATACCGAAAAATCACAGTTGAAGAGCCACATAAGCGTTCAGGTCCCATGCAGTGCCATAATTGCCAAGAATATGGCCATACGAAAACTTACTGCAAGTTACCTACAGTTTGTGTTATCTGCGGTGAATTACACGGTACTGCTATTTGTTCTAAACCAAAAGACCAAGCTGAAAAAAAAATGTAGTAACTGTGGAGGTAATCACACCGCTAACTATAGATAATGTCCTATATATTCTTTCGTTAAACAGACTATGGGGAAAAAAACAAAATTTTGTTCCAGCTCAATCAGTAAACGCTTACTCCGCCAATCTTGGTCAAATGAGCCATCCAGTTACTTCACGTGTATCGTATGCCGATACTGCCAAAGCTAGTTCTATTCCCACACAAAATGTTTCACCGCAATATAATTCAACAAATACAAACTCAAACTTCAATTTTAATCTCCTTGAAGCTACTATTGATAATCTGGTGCAAACTACAAATAAATTTACAACAAATATGACTAGCATGATGCAAGAAATGCTACGAATGCAGAATATACTACTTCAAGCATTACTTAACAAGCCATGAACACATTAAAATTATGTTTCTGGAACGCAAACGGCATTCGCCAACATAAAAATGAACTTGAGCACTTCCTTACTTAATGGCTACACTATCTATGATACAAAGGACCCTAGAGGGAGAGCATGCGGTGGATCTGCAAATCTAATTAAGTCAAGACTCTAGCATTATATCCTTGACAACGTTAGTGAAGAATATATGCAAGCAACGAGTATTTTTGTAGAAAATTTTTGCTCTACAAATCGCTTAGATCTTGTTTCGTGGCAGCTGGCGACTACATTGCAAAACATACATACTTGGGTTCGCATCTTGTAATACGTAGAGGTCGAGCTTTGTTTAATACAATTACCAAAATGGGCTTGGATGTCATTTCGAGTGGGAAGCCCACTTACTGGCCTATTGACGTACGAAAAATTCCGGATGTTATAGATTTTGGCGTCATGAAAAATATTTCTAGGGACTTAATTCATGTTGAAGCTTCTCTATATGTCTCCTCCGATCACTCCCCACTATCGTTTCAATATGTAACCCACTACGAAGTGACTTGCCTCAGCCATATATGAAGATGATCAATCGTGTTAATTGGCTGGTATTTAAAAAATATCTTAGTAGGCATTGCACCGAAAACATTCAGCTAAGATCATATGATGATATTGAATTTAACATTGCCAATCTTGACGAAAATATTAAACAGGCTGCTGAACATGCCACTACCTCCTATCCGCAGACCGGCTTTAACACAATTTATTCTACGGAAATTGAAAGTCTTGTATGTGAAAAAAGAAGTGCTAAAAGAGAATCGCAGCAACACAGATCACCCCTTAATAAAATCAAACCAAACGACTCAAAGATCTACTATCGTCGGAAAAAACTGCACTACTAGAAACATATCTAGAAGGTCTAGATGTCACGTCAGCATCTAATTACTCTTCATGGCGCGCTACTACAAATCTTAAAAGACCCGTTGATCTTATATCACCACTGCGCACTTTTATAGGAGGCCGGGCAAGACACGATAGTGAGAAAACTAACTTATTTGCTGAGCATTTAAAATCAGTAGTCACTCCCAATTCATGTACGGGTGCTGCTGATTTACCGAGTATAGTTTCTCTACCCCCTCGTCTCGCAAGGTTTAAGATGCGTGAAGTACAAATAACAATTTCTCAACTCAACCCGAAGAAAGCTTCAGGTATTGATGGCATTAGTAACAAGATGTGGATGGACTTGCCTTACATTGAAATAAGAATCCTGCTATTTATTTATAATACCATTTTAAGAATGCAGTATTTTCCACATAACTGGCAACTTGCCAAGATGAACATGACTCCAAAGCCGGGTAAAGATCTTACCAAAGCTGAGTCATATAGGCCTATAAACTTACTATCAATAATCTCACAGCTTTTCGAGAAGCTGCTCATGACTAAATTGTCCAAAAATTTAGCTGATAATGGGTGTATCCCGGACCATCAATTTGGTTTTACAAGTCAGCATAGCACCATTGAACAAACGCATAGATTGGTCTAAGTTGTAAGAAGAACATTTGAAGAAAATAAGTATTGTTCTGCTCTGTTTCTTGATGTTTCTCAGGCGTTTGATAAGGTATGGCACGAAGGCCTACTTGTAAAATTAAAGACATATCTGCCAATAAACATACAAAAACCTATCGGAAAGTTATATAATTGATAGGAAGTTCACTGTCGTGGAAGGAGGGTTCACAAGTGTGCCCGAATCTATATCTTCCGGTGCGCCACAGGGTAGTATTCCGGGCCTGTCTGGTATTTAATATATACTTGTGATATGCCTGTGCGTAATAATATCCATATTTCTACAATTGCCGATGATACAGCCTGTATGAGTATGCACGAAAACCATGATGAGCCATCCCGAAATCTCCAGGAACATATTACGCAGTTGGAAATATGGTTAAACTTATGGAGAATTAATGTCAATGAACAAAAGTGTGTCCATACAACGTTTACCCTAAGAGTAAACGAGTGTTCGAGTGTTCCTCCACTCGAATCAAAAATTAAAGTGTTCCTCAACATTCCCAAGTGAAATACCTTGGTATACTAGTAGTAGGGAACTACCGCTCCCACCGCAATTAAAATTGTTAAATTGTTGCTGAAATTGTTAAATTGTGGGCTGAAATTGTTAAATTGTGGCTGAAATTGTTAAATTGTTGCTGAAATTTTAAAATTCTTGGAAATTTGTGTTTTCGGCGACGCTTTGATGTTTTTTGTTTACATTAGGAGTTTTTGTTTACAATTATGGCTCGATTCTGGATGGCAACCGCACTTTGGTTGCGTTGCTAGTTGCCGAAATGGCATTACGGATGGCAACTGGCAACTAACAGCTGGTAATTTCAGTTGCGATATTGGCAACCACAAATTTGTAGCTGCTGCATAGTTTAAAAGCAAACAAAAAATTGATAAATTAAACAGCAAATGCAATATTATTTTTATTTTTGAATTTCTTCTATGCATATTTAAAGAAAATATGCTTTACAGATCAAAAAGAGATTGTTCAAACTTATTTAAGGCAACAACATTTACTCACAGTAGAGGCGGTAATTCTAAAGATTCGTTTAATAGATTCAACTTTTGTAGTTCCTTCTCTTCACCAATAATTCATTCCACTTAACTAATAATTTTTATGATTAGTAATGGTTTTAAACACTTTTAACTCAATAATTTTCCTTTTAGCACTTGTATTTTTTATATTTTAAATATTTGTTTGTATTATTTTCAGTTGCCAATCTGTCATAATCGTATTTTCGATAACTTTTTGGCAACTGGAGGAAGTTGCCATACATAATACAAATTTTAAGTTCAGTTGCGTTGCTAGTTAACTCGGCAACTGAAGTTCGGTTGCCCTCCATAATCGAGCCATAAGTGTATGTCTGTCTGCTTGACCGCGGAAATTTGTGTGCGGAATATTTTGTGTGAATGTATTAAGGCGGTTCATAGTTTGGCGGTTCTTATGTGTGTATATACAGACTAGGAAAATCATGAAAATGATTTTTCCTGATACCAATGGTGAAATAGTGATTATTAATTTTTCCTAATGCCGACGGCAATACATGAATATTATATTTTCAAATGCCGACGGGAAAATGATTTTTCCTAATGACGACGGGAAAACGTGAAAGTAATTTTTTCTAATGCTAATGTAGGTGTTGCTAGACCGTGGGAATTTAAGGCTGACCGTGATTTGAGTGGGTGGCGATGATGGCGTAATATGTAACCATAGGAATTTTTGGATGTGTCTGTCTGTCTGTGAGAATTAAGGTGAAGGTTTGATTGGCAGGGGCGGGGTGTAGTTGAGGTAGATCGATTGCGTGTAAATATGTGTGTATGTGTGTGTGTGTGTGTATGTTTGTAGGAATTTCAATGTATGTATTTTTGTAGGAGCTTAAGGCTGATTGCGATTTATGAGGGATGAGGTGTTCTAGTAATATGCAACCGGGGGAATCTGCGTGTTTGTATGTCTGTAGGAGTTTAAGGCTGACCATGATTTGGGTGGGCAGGGTTGTTGACGTAATATGTAGCCATGGGAATTTGTGGATGTGTCTGCCTATAGTAGTTTAAGGCTGATCGTGATTTGAGGTATGTGACGATGTTGTTGAGATAAATTGGTTATGTGTATGTATGTATGTATTTCTGTAAGAATTTAAGATGATTGTGATTTATTAGGGGCGAGGTGTTCTTGTAATATGTAGCCGTGAGAATCTATGTGTATAGATGTCTGTAAGAGTTTAAGACTATCTGTAATTTCGGGTAGGTGAGAGTGTTGTGTTGTTGAGATTAATCTCGTATATTGTATATGTATGTATGTATGACCATGGGAATTTGTATATGTATATCTGGGGAGAATTTAAGTTTGGTCATGATATGTGAAAGGTGGGGTGTTGTTGAAATTTTCTTGGATATTTCTTATATGAATTGTGCTATGTGTGTGTATTTGCGCTAATATTTATATATAGATAGAAATAAATTGTTTTCAATATCGACATTTGGTACTATAAAATACTATCATATATCTGGACTTCCCTAATCCTAACTAGTATGCTTTTATACTTACGATTGCTCTATATTATCTCATACTTAAATTTGGCTCGCGTTAAAGTCTGTCTGTGTGAAATTTGTTTATATTACAGATTTTGTTTATTTAACTCCATCCGTCTGAATGAGTTGTCTACACACAGAGAAAAATCAACTTAAAATCAGTAAAAACCATATTGAATTAATAAGAAACATTAACGAAGGTTTAGTCATATTGAAATTTCTTATTTCAATATGGACAAAACATTAATTTACAGTATTCATTTATTTATTTTTTTTTTTATAATGCATGTATTTATTTATTGTATCTTCATATGTGAACTAACAATAAGTATTCAAATCTTAAATCTATAAAAAAAAAAAAAAAAATTATTAGGCCCGACCAGTGTCGGACATAAACTTAGTGGTAGTTATAAATAATACATTAGTAGTGATAATCAAAAAAAGGGCAGGGGGGGAAAGTATTTTCAAGTAGTCCCATCTGGAGTGTTAGGTATAAGAGCCCGTGTGTCCCTCTTTTTTAAGCGGATGTGTCCAGTAAAGTTCAAAATATTACGAGCAAGCGGATTAGGATGTGATTCGAGTTTTGTTAAATATTTGCCTGCGTATTTTGCAATTTCTTCAGTCACTAGTGGCATATTTAAATCACGATGTATAATAGAATTTTGGATGTACCATGGAGCCGATGTTATTAACCGTAAAATTTTGTTTTGCCTTCGTTGGATTCTCTCGACATTGGAAGCTGAAGCAGTGCCCCATAACTGAATTCCGTAGCACCATATTGGCTTCAAAAGCGACTTGTACAGTAAAAGTTTGCAGTCTAAGCTGAGTGTTGAGTTTCTGCCAATCAACCAATATATTTGAGTTAACTTAAGTTTCATCTGAGTTAACTTAGAGTCAATATGATGTTTCCATGTAAGTCTTCGATCAAGGTGTATACCAAGGTATTTCACTTGGGAATGTTGAGGAATATTATGATTGTTGATTCGAATGGGGGAGCAAGTATCTCTTCTTAGGGTGAACGTTATATGGACACACTTTTGTTCATTGACTTTAATTCTCCATAAGTTCAACCATATTTCCAGCTGAGTGATATGTTCCTGGAGATTGCGGGATGCCTCATAAGGGTTTTCGTGCACACTCATACAGGCTGTATCATCGGCAAAAGTAGAAATATGGATATTATTGCTCACAGGCATATCACAAGTATATATTAAATACAAGACAGGACCCAGAATACTACCCTGGGGCACACCAGAAGATATAGATTCGGGCACACTCGTGAACTCTCCTTCCACAACAGTGAACTTCCTATCAATAATATAACTATCCAAAAGCTTTTGAATGTTTATTGGCAGATATGTCTTCAATTTTAAAACTAGGCCTTCGTGCCATACTTTATCAAATGCCTGAGAAACATCAATAAAGAGAGCAGAACAATACTTCTTTTCTTCAAATGTTCTTCTTACAACTTGGACCAGTCTATGCGTGTGTTCAATCGTGCTGTGCTGACTTCTAAAGCCAAATTGATGGTCCGGGATGCACCCATTATCAGTTAAAATTTTGGACAATTTAGTCATGAGCAGCTTTTCGAAAAGCTTTGAGATTGTAGATAGTAAGCTTATAGGCCTATATAACTCAGTCTTGGTAAGATCTTTGCCCGCCTTTGGAATCATTTTGATCTTGGCCAGTTTCCAGTTATGTGGAAAATACTGCATTCTTAAAATAGCATTAAAAGTAAATAGCAGGATTCTTATTGCAATATGAGGCAATTTCATGAGCATTTTGTTACTAATGCCATCAATGCCTGGAGCTTTCTTCGGGTTCAGCAATTACTTTTTGTACTTCACGCATCTTAAACCTTAATGGACGAGGGGGTAGAGAAACTACACTCGGTAAATCAGCAGCACCCGTACATGAATTGGGAGTGAATACAGATTTTAAATGCTCAGAAAATAAGTTACCTTTCTCACTATCACTTCTTGCCCAGCCTCCGGTCGCAGTACGCAATGGTGATTCTAGTAGCGCGCCATAAAGAGTAATTAGATGCGGACGTTACATCAAGACCTTCTAAATACTTTTCCAGTAGTGCAGTTTTTTCCGATGATAGCAGCTCTTTGAGTCGTTTAGTACATTCTTTAAGTCTGATTTTATTTAGGGGTGATCTGTGTTGTTGCCATTCTCTTCTAGCTCTCCTTTTTTCACATACAAGACGTTCAATTTCCGTAGAATAAATTCTGTTAAAGCCGGTCTGCGGATAGGAGGTAGTGGCGTGTTCAGCAGCCTGTTTAATATTTTCGTTAAGATTGGCAATATTAAATTCAATATCATCGCATGATCTAAGCTGAATGTTTTCTACGCAGTGACTACTAAGATATTTTTTGAATACCAGCCAGTTGATTCCATTAATCATCTTCACATATGAGTTAGTTAAATCACTCCTTAGTGGGTTGAAAATTGTAACTATTGTTGCAGAGTGATCGGAGGACAGATCTAGAGAGGCCTCTACATGAATTAAGTCCCTATGAATATTTTTCGTGACGGCAAAATCTATAACATCTGGAATTTTTCTTACGTCAGTAGGCCAGTAAGTAGGCTCCCCACTCTAAATGACATCTAAGCCCATTTTTGAAATTGTATTGAACAAGGCTCGACCTCTAGGTGTAACAAGACGCGATCCCCAGTACGTATGTTTTGCATTGTAGTCACCAGCTGCTACGAAACAAGATCCAAGTGATTTGTAGAACTTCTCATACTGATCTTCGGTAACTGAAAATCTGGGAGGTGAGTAAATTGATAATTGAATGATATCACGAAGTTCGCACAAAAATTTTCTACGAAAATATTCGTTGCTTGCAAATATTCTTCACCAACGTTGTCAAGGACATAGTGCTTGAGTCTTGACTTAATCAGAATTGCTTATCCACCACATGCTCTCTTTCTCTCGGGTCCTTTGTATCATATAAAGTGTAACCATTTATTTTAAATAAGCTTCTTGAGGTCAAATGAGTCTCAGAAACCAACATTATATCAATATTTTTTTCCATGAGGAAGTGCTCAAGCTCATTTTTATGTTGGCGAATGCCGTTTGCATTCCAGAAACATATTTTTAACGTGTTTATGGCTTATTAACTAATGCTTGAAGCAGTGTATTCTGCATTCGCAGCATTTCTTGCATCATACTTGTCATATTTGTAGTAAAGTTGTTTATAGTTAGCACCAGATTCTCAATAGTAGCTTCAAGGCGACTAAAGTTAAAGCTTGAGTTTGAATTCATTGAATTATTTGGCGGTGGAACATTTTGCGTGGGAATTGAACTAGTCTTAGCAGCATCAGCATACGATACATGTGAAGTAACTGGTTGGCTCATTTGAGCAAAAGTGGCTGAGTTCGCGTTTACTGGTTGAGCTGGAGTTAATTTGGGTTTTTGACCCATAGCCTGTTTAACAAAAGAATATACAGGGCACCCTCTATAGTTAGCTGTGTGATTACCTCCACAATTACTACATTTTTTTCTGCTTGATCTTTTGGCTTAGTGCAGCTAACAGTACCATGCAATTCACCGCAGATAACACACACTGTAGGTAACTTGCAGTAAGTTTTCGTATGGCCATATTCTTGGCAATTATGGCACTGTACGGGACCTGAACGCTTACGTGGCTCTTCAACTGTGATTTTTCGATGTAAGAGATACTTTACGTTATAAACTGGATGGGTTTAATTTTTTTCAATTGTATGTCATTCGGCTCCAGTTCAACCCGAAATAGGGGTTGGGGGACCTTTTCTCTATTAAATATGTTGGTAACATTTTTTACCTTGAATCCTTGGTCGACAAGTGCACATTTTACTTCTTCGGGTTCAACATATGAATCTATGCCCTTTAATACTATCTGTAGGCCTTTAGCACTCTTAAGTTGGTATGTGTAAAAATTTGTTTTATTTTTTTCGAATTCACTAACAATTTTTCGGAAATCTTTTTCATTATATATTTGGATTTTAGTTTCATCAATATTACCTCGTTTAATTGGAATGATGTGAAAAGTATTTTCACCAATGGTCGACAGTAGTTTTTTTATAAGCGCGTTAGAATTTTTTTCTCTCAGATAAATAGGTGGTGGCTTAAAAGACTTTTGCGATGATATAGAGGGCTTGTCGTCGGTGTCTTGCAATAATGAAAAACGATTTTGACGATTGGTAGATGATGCGCTGTTATCCCCAGACATCTTTGGGGCAGATGAAATTTTTGAAGAATTTGGGCTTCGCCCACGCTTTACCACTGTTATATATCTGTCCATTCCCACTTGTACCTTGGGTTTTGAGCTACTGTTATCTGTAGTGATAACTTGGTTTAGTGATGAAGGCGAGCCCGATGCGGATGATATCGCAGACTTAAATGAAGAAGTACTAGGCAATGGTAATGTTAACGATTCACTAGTTGGCATTGGACAAAGCGAAGTTGATCGCTGACGAAAAATTGGCTTTGCCGTTAAAAACAGATTTTCATCAGATTTATTATTTATATTTTTTTCATTAAGAGTTTCAGAACTCACAGTAAAATACGCATTTCTGCCGTTAGAACTCACTTCAAAATTTTTTTCCTTTGAGGTACTCATACAGAGTATTATTCCTCAAGGGAACTTTGTGTTTACGGTTTTCTTTTTTTTTTGCTATTTCTTGCTATGTAAAAAATATTAGTAAAGCCAATAAGCTTATTTATCAAGGTGAATATGTATTACGAATATTTTTTGTATAATTTTTGATTTTGTTGTTTTTTATATTTGTTTCGTATGTATGTATGTAAAAAAAATCCGCTTTAATGTCTCTTCACTATGAAGGTTCAACGAGAACTGCAACTCATTAGTTTGTAGATATCTCAATATACATTTTCTATTATATTAAAAATTATTGAATTTATGTGACGAATTCTTATTTTTAAGCTGCAGATTTTCCCTGAGTGTATCTGCAACTCTTGAAGCGGAATATTAAAGCTTGTGATCTAAAAGAATTTGGAAAATTTTTTGGGATTTTTTGAAGATTAGTATGGAGTCGCTGAAATAGAGGGTACGTTCGTAAAAGCATTTATAGTGCACGTCTGCAGCATCACGAACATCTAACTTTAAAAAATGCACAACTTGGCAGCACTGTTTAAAGTCAAACGTTTTTTAATGCAAGTAATCGGCATACCTGCCGAAAATCTCTGCAAATGGCGCAGTAAAATATTTTCTGATGCAATAAGGTGTTGAACGCTAAATTTATCTTAATAGGAAAACATAATACAAACTTTATTGCAAAATGGAAGAGTAAGACTATTGAAATCAAATTTTATTAAAATTATTGTGAAAAAACGGATTTATCTTTAAGCATCGAAGATTTTACATTTAACAGACAAAAGTTAATAATAAGAACAAGACTGGACTTAGAGCCGGAGTTCCAAGAAGGAAAGAAAAAGAGTCGGTCTTGTGGGCCAAGGTTGTTTCAATAATGAAAGAGCAAAAACCCGATATTAACAACAAATAAATAGAAAATATTTGAATCTTTACACTACATATAAGAGAATAAAGAGTCGTAATAATTCAACAGGTCGAAATGCAACAACTTGGGAGTTCTATGATATGTTTGATGAAGTGTATGGATCGAAACATTCCATCAATCCTACATTAAACAATTTGCAGTCATCATTGAACATAAGCTGAGAAATCGAAAATATAGAAACAAATGTTGAGGAATCATTTGTATCAACCGAAATTTTGACTGATGATTACTGCCCACAAAAGAAAAAAAGACAAAAACTGAATCAAGAAAATAATATGTTAAACTTTTTAAAGGAAGAAGCTAAAAAATACGATGAAAGACATAAGGAAATCATAGAAATAGAAAGACATAAACTAGAAGTGGAACAAGAAAGAGTAAAAGCTGCTATTGATCTCAAAAATGCTTTAGAAAAACTTCTTGAGAAGTAGGTAAATTTTTTTTTAAAACTACAAGTTTAATTTTGGAAGCATTGGACGCTTCAATATGTGTACATACATAAATATGTATGATGTGTTTTAGTTTTTAGTATATGTATGCCACTGAAGGCTAAAAAATTGCTTTGTTTTTTTATTATTTTGTTTGTTTTTTTCTAAAAATTAAAAAACTAGACCATATATTTAAAAATTTTGTGTTTTATTTAATATGATATGTATGTAATTATAATACACACATTTTAGGTTGCACATTAATGACTTAAATTTTTGCAATTAAGGCCAAAACTAAAATCCAAGAAACTTAAGAAGAGAAAAGTGCGGTTAAATTTCGTCTTGTGGCAATTCCATCAAGTTCAGTTTTATTTTCTTCTGCGCGCATTGAATCGTTGAGATGAGTTTCATTCATATTGTCAATAACCATGGGAACAAACTAAAGGTTTTTCTCTATTTATAATAAAGTTGTGTAGTATTGTACAGGAATATATAACTCTGGATATTTTCTCTATAGAAGCTAAACTAATGTATTTCAAAATCTTAAACTTTTTTTTAAATTCCGTACGATTGCTCTATGAAAACTCTTGTTGAGCTCAAATAATAGTTGAAGCGTTTTCCGTCGGGACTCAAATGGAAATTATCTCTATACGGTGTCATTAAAAACTTTAACAATGGATAAGCTGAGTCACCTAATATAAAAGCGTTTTCTGCGAGTTCTATTTGCTTTGAAACAATTCCCTTGTAAATTGGGCTTAGCTTCCAAACATGAGCATCATGACAGCTGCCTGGACATCCAATAAACACATCTAAAAAGCGGAAGCCGCTACTGCATATAGCCTTAAAAGAGAATATGAATGTACATATATACATACATATGCATGTATATACGTACGTACATATACATACATATGTATGTATATACATATAAGAAACTTAAGTTTTGTGATATTGCAACATACTTGCTTGCATTATTATTGTATAGTTTCCTTTGAGGTTGTAGTAGCTGGTAGCATCTTTCCGTGGCATTGGTATGGAAAAATGTGTCCCATCTACACATCCAACTACAAATGGAAATGGATTATGTCTGCTGATTTGAAACTTCTCCATAATTGATTGTTGCTCCAAAGCAGAAGGCCACATTATTTCATGTTTTAATAAACAAATCAAATCAACAGTCTTATAAAAAATATTATGAACAGTTCCCTTTGCTACATTGAAATGGTCACTGAGTTCTCGAAAGCTAACATCGCTATTACAAAGTTTCCAAAGCGTAATGTATAAACAATTTTCCAATGAATGTCCCAGCCGACCACGAAGTGCTTTAGTCCAGAAAGGTTTAATTGAATCGACCAATGCCTATAGTGGAACAATAAATTGAAAATATTTTGATATCCAAATAACATTCGAAAATGACAATGGAACACATCATCTTGGTAGTTTTTTATTACATGAAAGAAGTTTTTTATTTTAGTTATTCTTTTATTTTTGGACAATTGTGTTCTTAAAAGAAATATCCGTTTTGTTTTTCTTTTCAATCTTTTTTTTATTATAGTTTAAAAGAAAATTGTCACTTTTAGTATCAAGATTTTCTAAAATGAAATTAATTGCCACCTTAAACATGTTTGCAGTTTGTTCAAAAATGTCAACTATGCACAATTGATGAGCAGTGGCATAGCATGTTCAACAGCTGATCACGCATACGCAATAAAACTCGGCAGAGTTGCTGCATAGATGCATGAATTTGCTGAATTTACGAACGTACCCAGATTTTATCAAAAAAATGAGGTTATGGAGAAAAAAATTTTATATAATTTTTTTCTGGTGCTTTTTGTTCATACAACTAAACAATTCTCTTCTTAATGATCCGATCCCACGACAAAAAAATTATTGGTGTGAAACATTATTATATTAAGGACCACTTTGATAGTCTTGAAAGTGAAAAATTATTTTTCATAGATTTCAAACCTCGATAACTTAAAAAGTTTTCAACATTTTTTCAAGATGTAAAATGCGTTAGAAAGATAACTTAGATACCTTTATTTTGGTATGTATAAGTTTATATCTTACTTGTGAAAAAATGTTGAAAAAAATAATAAATAGACAAAAAAAATAATTTTTTTCTATATTTATGATTTCAATAGGCTAAAGTTCTTATCGCTTTTTAAGCCAAATTACATGTGATAATTATAAATTAACAAATAACACCTAAGTTAGTTGTAAATATTCTGACAACACATAGCTGAACGGAACAGCTAGCCGTTTTCGAAGGCCACCTTCATCATCAGCGTTCTTCTGTGTTATTTGTTCATTAATAATTATCACATGTAATTTGGCTTAAAAAGCGATACGAACTTTAGCCTATTCAAATCATAAATATAGAAACAAATTAAGTTCGAAAAATAATAATTTAATTAACTAAAAAAATAATTTTTTATTTTTAAATTCACACTATTTGAATTTTAAAATATTTGAAGTAGCCCCTTTTTAAAATGTAACAAAATATACAAAAATAAAAATATTTCACACTATTTGAATTTTGCGATACATGAAGTCGGACGTCTTTAAAAGTAGGTAATTGGCAAAAATATTAAATATTTCATTTACAATTGGTTACTGTATAAAGAAAATAATCAAAGCATTGGTAAGTAAAATATACATATATAAAACTGTTTTCTAAGTTTAACCAACAATTTTCCTCTACAAATGTTAAAAAAACAGTACCGCAAACAGTAAAAGGGTTTTTGATGAATTAAAATTGCCCACTTCCTTTTTTTTTTGAAAGATACACATTTTTGGGAAAATGATGACGATTTTGATTCTGCAAAGAAAAAACTATGTGTTGTGAATGATTTATCAGAAAGAGGCGTGGCGTCAGCTACAATATATAATAAAAAAATTACAAGGAATGAGGATGATTTTCAAAACTTATTGATTAGCGTTGATAACAATCGAAAAATTATACGTAATGTTAACAAAAATGTCATTGAAAAAGTTCTTAAGAAACCAATTTGAAAATACTTCCACAGTTGTTCCACATTTAATGTTTAATGTATTGTAATTTTAGATACAAATTTACTTCTTAATTTTAACTTGTTCATTAAATATGTTGATTTTGTTTATTTAATATCTTTTGATTTTGTATGGGAATACAAATATGTATATTGATGAATTGAATTTCTGATATTTTTATTAAAGCAATGTATTTTAGATGTTTTTTTTTACTTAACCAAGAACGAAACATAATGAAATTCTTTTAATTTTCATAAAATTTGATAAATAAAAAAAATTGTCTCAAACTTTAATTTGTTTCTTATATTTTTTTTTAATGTAATTTAAAGACCTTTCTAACGCATTTTACATCTTGAAAAAATTTTGAAAACTTTTCAAGTTATCGAGGTTTAGAATCTACGACAAATAATTTTTCACTTTTAAGACTATCAAAGTGGTCCTTAATATAATAATTTTTCACATCAATAATTTTTTTGTCGTGAAAAAAAAATAATATAAAATTTTTTTCTCCATAACCTCATTTTTTTTGATAAAATCTATTTCAGCGACCCCATACCCATCTTTAAAAAATCCAAAAATTTTTTCGAAATTCTTTTACATCACAAGCCTTAATATTCCGCTTCAATTGTTGCAAAAATCGAAAAAACGCCTTTGGTGAAACGCCCTAATGTACATACAAATAAGTGTTTAAGTCAATCTTTGAATACATTTTTTTATTTTTTTTGTCATGTGATGTCTGTTGTTGTCGTTATAAATATTTGCCTGTGTATAGATGCGAAATATTCATAGTTTTTTTTATTTGAAATTAAAGACGTTTTAATTTTTATCTGTATTTACTTAAAATTTTGTGAGGATTTTCTGTTTTAAGTAAAACTGAATTCCTGAAGATACATACTCTATAGTAATAGTAATTATAATAGAAATATTTCTTATACTTAATTTAAATTTTTTTAAAGTTGATGCAACGTTAGTTAGTCAACGTTTGGCATTTTTGGGGTATAAAATTTTTTCTAACTATAGCCTTCTACATTTATTTTGGAAATCTTGCTTTGCTTTTTAAAAATGTATAATCATTTTTAAATGAAACTGATTCGGCACTTCAGCTTAGATACTGATAGTTTTTTTTTTTTTTTTTGTTAACTTACTTCTTTTTTTATTTTTTATTGATAAACATTTAAAATCAAAAAGGAGTTTTATATTGTAATTATTATTTTCATAATTGTTGAAAATAATCGCTACTTTTTTTGCGATGAAATGATTTGAATTACTTTTGAAACCTTACGCGTTTATAAAAATTATGTTATTTTCTATATTGCTTAATTTATAAGACTTTTACAATTTGTCCTTCGGTGGTTATATATTCTATTATACGATTATGAATAAGAATGCAGTAAGCTGATGTCTTTGCTTACTGTTTCAAATTAAAATTTTATTCAATTGAATAAAAGGAGGTTTTTTCTTAAACTATGATGTAGTTAGAAGCGCTGGAGATTCTTTCATATAACAGCTTTCTTGGAATTTTAGTTGCATATAATATAGAATTGGATAACATTTACTTTTAATTTTTATGTTAAGAAGTACAGATATGAGACTGAATTTAAATGTACTTTTAAATTAGTTAAATCATAATGAACAAACATATTTTCTTCTTGAATAGCGATCAACAGAAAACGAACTCGTTTTCATATAATTTAGGTATACCCTCTCGACAGTTCCTCTAGGATAAAAGATGACTTTGTGTGACGAAATTTTTGTTGCTTTATACTGATAATATGTTTACATTACAGTCGTAAAGCAGCTCTGGGTTGAGGAACATCTCTCGCGTCATCGTAATTATTTCTTAAGTGCGGTCAGGCTTGTTTATGTTGTTTGGCCTTCGAGAGTTTTTCGTCTCGCTCACACTGGTTGACTGATCTGCCACGGATAACCGTATAATCTTGCGGTTCTTTTGTGGAATTTCGTTTACAACCACGTTACTACTTCCTATGTGAAGGCATAGGTCGTGTACAGTCAGTCACAAAAACTTTTAAAATACTGTTAATACCATCTTGGGCATATGGTCTAGTTACTCCGCCCATACTTGTGCAACACCATATTATACAAATTTACTTTGTATAATATGTACTAAATAAATAAATAAATGTTTACATTAATAAGGTACATATATGTTTATTTTATGAGGGGTGATCACCTATGGCTTTTATTTGATGTTCTATATGATTTTTCTCATTTTATTAAAGTTCACCGTATTGTGTATCTATATATTTCTGAAATGTTTTGTGTGCTTTTTGTGCCCATGGGACAGAGTGTACGTATTAGTTGGTCAGTCAGTCTCTATTTTTATTTTTTTTCTTCTAATGTGTCGCTGCTTTTTTCAGATTTTACTGCTTGAAATAGAGAATTTTTGTCTAATTTTTTGCTGGGTAAATATGTGTATGTCTGTAGAAATTGGTTTACATACAAAGAAATGCATGTTTAATAAACAACTATTGTAACAAATCGATCTCAAATAACTCGGTTACCTCTACAAGCAATTCACCGTCGGTGTTTTCATAAAGCGTTAGAAACATTGAAATATCTATATCTGGGAGAATTTTCCCTCAAGTATTTCTACATCAGGTTTGTTTGTTGACCCCTTTCGCATTCATATGTAATTATTTCTCACTTAAAAAAGGTCATCATCACCATCACCCGTATACATAAATACGTATATAGACATGCTTACCAGCAAATAAATTTCAATTATTTTATGTACACTTCTGACAATATGTCAAATAATAAATTTTCTTTAATTAAAAGAATTCTTATGAAAGAAGAAAGTAAAATCAAAACTGAAGTTGAAAATATACAAGCTTAAACCCTGAAAAACACCAATAAAGATAGAGACAACTACACCAAAGAAACAAGCAGAATGATAATGACGATGATAACGATGATTTTTACTCACAGACTTCCAATTCCGAAGACACGTATACTGACTTATCAGTATTGGAGGGAAGAAATGAATTAGATACAAACTATTGGTGATAGTAACCTCAAACCGAATGAAGATAAAATACAAGTTGGTGGTCAAATATGGACTCTAAAAAAAGGACTATTTTCTCTAATGTTTCATAAAATACCAAAAAACTATGATAAATTTGAAATCGAAATCTATAAAAAGATTTTAATTACTACTAATGTATGCATACAGAGTCATCATCGTTCACTGACGGAGAACGATATCAGTTAATTTTTTTTTTTGTGGAAACTCAAATCGACAAACTAAAGAACAAATTAATAATATAGCTTAAGGCATTGATATAATTCAAGAATATCTTCAAATGCATGTTGATGGACTACAACGTGAAATAAAATTAGAGAAAGAAGAAGTTATAAAATTGAAAAAGCAATTCTAAAAATTAAGTAATTAAAAACAAATTGAAGAGTTATACGATTAAATATATAGATTACAAAATTAAATACATGTTAGTATAAATAGCTGAAAGTGCAACGTGTAGATCACAACACTCTCGAAAAAATCTGTAAAACAACTCAATGTCTTTAAAAAGAAATTTAGTAAACGAACTCCATATTAAATCTCGAAAATTGTTTGTGCTTGTAGAGATGTAATGACAGGAATATATGTTGATTTCTGAAGACTGTAATTGACACATTCTCTAAGATTATATAGTCAGTACAGCTGAAAATAAAAGCTGCGCTCCTAAAACCAAGGCAATGGAAGTGGTACGGATACCAAAAAAAAAACTTTCAAACAGATGATTCTAAAGAATTTTTTAATAAATACTTTGGAAAACTCACACATAAATAGAAGATTAAACACTACTTAATATGAAAGCATCAATAGTACAATGATTTAATTGAGCATTAAAAGGAATGATGTGAAAAGAATTAGCTTTAATGGTTCATATAAGTGGATTAGTATATATAAAGATTTACTTAGTGCATAAAATAGAAAAATTTATCTCACCATTAAAATGTTTACGATTAAACATTCAACAAATGAGTAAAAGCTGCTTAATACAGTATAAAGTAATTTAAAGATGTACAAAATATTGAATTTAATAAAAATAAAATTAAGAACGAAAAATCTAGTTTGTGTTGTTTTTTGCAGGATTGATTAGGAATGATGGGTCTTAAGAAAGGTAATTAGCTAAATGTAGTGGAATTCTCTAAACTTGAAGATCTGAATGAAATATTGCGAAAACTTCAGTGTTTAAAATGAACTATAGCATAGTGCAATATTCAGCAGCACATCATATTATTACTTTTTATAAAGTTGTATGTACATTTTCCCATCGAAAGCGCTAGCACGCAAAATTTTACAATATGAAAATGGGATTATTATAGAACATCTTCACTCTATTTATTTCTTTAGCTATTAGATCTTTAGAAAATATAGATAAACTACAGAAATTGGACTTTGATATCCCATCTTTATGAATGTACATGTGTATGAATAAGTATCAAACAAACTTAGTGAATAAATATGGACTTCAAGTAGAATCATGCTGAAGCATACATAAATTGTAAATTGGAATGTAAACAGATCATACTTTATATCTGTATCTGTATTATGCAGGGTATACACGATACTTAATTTCGTACTTAGCGTAGTATGAGTTGTAGTACGATTTTTAAGATACACGTTGCTACAAATCGTACTAATTCATTTGAAAGAAGAATTTTAAAGACAATACATACGCGGATAAATGAATAATGTTGAGGATTTATTAACAAGTGAACTCCAGTTGAAAATAATAAAAAAAATAATGCAAAAAGAAAAGGGACATTTTCTAGAGTATGGTTATAATAATGTTTTATCATATTTTTTTTTAAATAAAATATCCGCTACATTAAGCTAACTTTAAAATTGTGTCGCAGAAACACTGCTTTTTCTAAATCATTTCCTCATAAAACTAATTTTGCTGTACAACACCATGATACACAATACTTATTATCGTGCTTATCGAAACTCCGCCCACAAAAATCAAAAATGTTTGATTTTCATACTACAAAGTATACTTCATAAGTACGACAGCATGATACACGTTACTAATTTCATACTTGTACGATTTATCGTACGATTTGTAGTATCGTGTATACTCGCCATTATATAAATTTACAGGAAAAAAATTAAAGCATGCCGAAGCATGTATAATTTCAAAAAAAAATCCTCACTTCATACAATGTTGCAAGCACAGGCATTTTATTACCTTCTTGCAAATACACTTTGTAAAAAAATTCAAGAGAGTGAACTGGTAAATTCTAATAGTAAAGATTTTTAATTGTAACACTACTACACCTCGGACTCTTACGTCACTATCGATAGAAGCATGCTAAGGCATGCATACTAGCAAAATATATAAACCTGTTAGAAGGGGATGAGAAGCTTTTTTTTAATCATTAATTCGCAGACAAAAATTGTATCTGGATCAACTCAACTCATGAATGTGATGTATACGGGTATGATTGATTGTGATGATGACCTTTTTTAAGTGAGAAATAATTACATATGAATGCGATAGGGGTCAACAAACAAACCTGATGTAGAAATACTTCAGGGAAAAATTCTCCCAAATATAGATATTTCAATGTTTCTAACGCTTTATGAAGAAGAAGAAAATATGTTTGTTCATTATGATTTAACTAATTTAAAAGTACATTTAAATTCAGTCTCATATCTGTACTTCTTAACATAAAAATTAAAAGTAAATGTTATCCAATTCTATATTATATGCATCTAAAATTCCAAGAAAGCTGTTATATGAAAGAATCTCCAGCGCTTCTAACTACATCATAGTTTAAGAAAAAACCTCCTTTTATTCAATTGAATAAAATTTTAATTTGAAACAGTAAGCAAAGACATCAGCTTACTGCATTCTTATTCATAATCGTATAATAGAATATATAACCACCAAACGACAAATTGTAAGTCTTATAAATTAAGCAATATATTTGTTAATTTATAATTATCACATGTAATTTGGCTTAAAAAGCGATACGAAATCATAAATATAGAAAAAAATTATTTTTTTGTCTATTTATTATTTTTTTCAACATTTTTTCACAAGTAAGATATAAACTTATACATACCAAAATAAAGGTATCTAAGTTATCTTTCTAACGCATTTTACATCTTGAAAAAATGTTGAAAACTTTTTAAGTTATCGGGGTTTGAAATCTATGAAAAATAATTTTTCACTTTCAAGACTATCAAAGTGGTCCTTAATATAATAATGTTTCACACCAATAATTTTTTTGTCGTGGGATCGGATCATTAAGAAGAGAATTGTTTAGTTGTATGAACAAAAAGCACCAGAAAAAAATTATATAAAATTTTTTTCCCCATAACCTCATTTTTTTGATAAAATCTGGGTACGTTCGTAAATTCAGCAAATTCATGCATCTATGCAGCAACTCTGCCGAGTTTTATTGCGTATGCGTGATCAGCTGTTGAACATGCTATGCCACTGCTCATCAATTGTGCATAGTTGACATTTTTGAACAAACTGCAAACATGTTTAAGGTGGCAATTAATTTCATTTTAGAAAATCTTGATACTAAAAGTGACAATTTTCTTTTAAACTATAATAAAAAAAAGATTGAAAAGAAAAACAAAACGGATATTTCTTTTAAGAACACAATTGTCCAAAAATAAAAGAATAACTAAAATAAAAAACTTCTTTCATGTAATAAAAAACTACCAAGATGATGTGTTCCATTGTCATTTTCGAATGTTATTTGGATATCAAAATATTTTCAATTTATTGTTCCACTATAGGCATTGGTCGATTCAATTAAACCTTTCTGGACTAAAGCACTTCGTGGTCGGCTGGGACATTCATTGGAAAATTGTTTATACATTACGCTTTGGAAACTTTGTAATAGCGATGTTAGCTTTCGAGAACTCAGTGACCATTTCAATGTAGCAAAGGGAACTGTTCATAATATTTTTTATAAGACTGTTGATTTGATTTGTTTATTAAAACATGAAATAATGTGGCCTTCTGCTTTGGAGCAACAATCAATTATGGAGAAGTTTCAAATCAGCAGACATAATCCATTTCCATTTGTAGTTGGATGTGTAGATGGGACACATTTTTCCATACCAATGCCACGGAAAGATGCTACCAGCTACTACAACCTCAAAGGAAACTATACAATAATAATGCAAGCAAGTATGTTGCAATATCACAAAACTTAAGTTTCTTATATGTATATACATACATATGTATGTATATGTACGTACGTATATACATGCATATGTATGTATGTATGTACATTCATATTCTCTTTTAAGGCTATATGCAGTAGCGGCTTCCGCTTTTTAGATATGTTTATTGGATGTCCAGGCAGCTGTCATGATGCTCATGTTTGGAAGCTAAGCCCAATTTACAAGGGAATTGTTTCAAAGCAAATAGAACTCGCAGAAAACGCTTTTATATTAGGTGACTCAGCTTATCCATTGTTAAAGTTTTTAATGACACCGTATAGAGATAATTTCCATTTGAGTCCCGACGGAAAACGCTTCAACTATTATTTGAGCTCAACAAGAGTTTTCATAGAGCAATCGTACGGAATTTAAAAAAAAAGTTTAAGATTTTGAAATACATTAGTTTAGCTTGTATAGAGAAAATATCCAGAGTTATATATTCCTGTACAATACTACACAACTTTATTATAAATAGAGAAAAACCTTTAGTTTGTTCCCATGGTTATTGACAATATGAATGAAACTCATCTCAACGATTCAATGCGCGCAGAAGAAAATAAAACTGAACTTGATGGAATTGCCACAAGACGAAATTTAACCGCACTTTTCTCTTCTTAAGTTTCTTGGATTTTAGTTTTGGCCTTAATTGCAAAAATTTAAGTCATTAATGTGCAACCTAAAATGTGTGTATTATAATTACATACATATCATATTAAATAAAACACAAAATTTTAAAATATATGGTCTATAGTTTTTTAATTTTTAGAAAAAAACAAACAAAATAATAAAAAAACAAAGCAATTTTTTAGCCTTCAGTGGCATACATATACTAAAAACTAAAACACATCATACATATTTATGTATGTACACATATTGAAGCGTCCAATGCTTCCAAAATTAAACTTGTAGTTTTAAAAAAAAATTTACCTACTTCTCAAGAAGTTTTTCTAAAGCATTTTTGAGATCAATAGCAGCTTTTACTCTTTCCTGTTCCACTTCTAGTTTATGTCTTTCTATTTCTATGATTTCCTTATGTCTTTCATCGTCTTTTTTAGCTTCTTCCTTTAAAAAGTTTAACATATTATTTTCTTGATTCAGTTTTTGTCTTTTTTTCTTTTGTGGGCAGTAATCATCAGTCAAAATTTCGGTTGATACAAATGATTCCTCAACATTTGTTTCTATATTTTCGATTTCTCAGCTTATGTTCAATGATGACTGCAAATTGTTTAATGGAGGATTGATGGAATGTTTCGATACATACACTTCATCAAACATATCATAGAACTCCCAAGTTGTTGCATTTCGACCTGTTGAATTATTACGACTCTTTATTCTCTTATATGTAGTGTAAAGATTCAAATATTTTCTATTTATTTGTTGTTAATATCGGGTTTTTGCTCTTTCATTATTGAAACAACCTTGGCCCACAAGACCGACTCTTTTTCTTTCCTTCTTGGAACTCCGGCTCTAAGTCCAGTCTTGTTCTTATTATTAACTTTTGTCTGTTAAATGTAAAATCTTCGATGCTAAAAGATAAATCCGTTTTTTCACAATAATTTTAATAAAATTTGATTTCAATAGTCTTACTCTTCCATTTTGCAATAAAGTTTGTATTATGTTTTCCTATTAAGATAAATTTAGCGTTCAACACCTTATTGCATCAGAAAATATTTTACTGCGCCATTTGCAGAGATTTTCGGCAGGTATGCCGATTACTTGCATTAAAAAACGTTTGACTTTAAACAGTGCTGCCAAGTTGTGCATTTTTGAACGTTAGATGTTCGTGATGCTGCAGACGTGCACTACAAATGCTTTTACGAACGTACCCTCTATTTCAGCGACTCCATACTAATCTTCAAAAAATCCCAAAAAATTTTCCAAATTCTTTTAGATCACAAGCTTTAATATTCCGCTTCAAGAGTTGCAGATACACTCAGGAAAAATCTGCAGCTTAAAAATAAGAATTCGTCACATCAATTCAATAATTTTTAATATAATGGAAAATGTATATTGAGATATCTACAAACTAATGAGTTTAATAAATGAATACTGTTAATAAATGTTTTGTCCATATTGAAATAAGAAATTTCAATATGACTAAACCTTCGTTAATGTTTCTTATTAATTCAATATGGTTTTTACTGATTTTAAGTTGATTTTTCTCTGTGTGTAGACAACTCATTCAGTCAAAGAAGACGGATGTAGTTAAATAAACAAAATCTGTAATATAAACAAATTTCACACAGACAGACTTTAACGCGAGACAAATTTAAGTATGAGATAATATAGAGCAATCGTAAGTATAAAAGCATACTAGGATTAGGGAAGTCCAGATATATGATAGTATTTTATAGTACCAAATGTCGATATTGAAAACAATTTATTTCTATCTATATATAAATATTAGCGCAAATACAAACACATAGCAGAATTCATATAAGAAATATCCAAGAAAATTTCAACAACACCCCACCTTTCACATATCATGACCAACCTTAAATTCTCCCCAGATATACATATATAAATTCCCATGGTCATACATACATACATATACAATATACGAGATTAATCTCAACAACACAATACTCTCACCTACCCGAAATTACAGATAGTCTTAAGGCCCAACTATAATATGAATAAGCTAGCTTAAGCAACTGTGCGGTTACATATAAAACGCATGTGGCAAACTATAATGTACTTAACAAACTTTTCGTCAAGTTTCGTCAAATGTCATTTGCTTAAGTAAAGTGCCAAACTGAACGCACATTCCGTAAGGAAACAACTGTTTGTACATTTTTTAAACTCAAACAAGCAGCAGCAGAAAATATTCATTGATTTTAAATATTTTTTTATTGTTTCTTATTTTAAACTCAGAAAATAAAGCAAATCTTTTACTTTCATTGTTTGTTTTACAATACACATATACACATATACACATGTATTTACTTATGTATATTCACTGTTGTACTTTTTAGTAGGCAAAACAAATAAAACAAGTGATAAGGTGATGGATATATTTATATGTAAATTTCTAATCGATTAGGACATTCTTTCCAGTTAGTTTGATTGAATTGCATTCATTTAGGATATATGAGAAGAAACAAAATTATTGACAATACCTAGATGTGCAGCAGTGGCTAAAGAATACTTAAGTGCATGTAAGTACCTTATGGCCACCTAAAAGTCACATCTGAATTGTTTAAGCATTTGACAGACTTATCGTTCAATTCTGACATTAGCTTAAGCCAGCTTATTCATATTATAGTTGGGCCTTTAAACTCCTACAGACATCTATACACATGGATTATCACGGCTACATATTACAAGAACACCTCGCCCCTAATAAATCACAATCATCTTAAATTCTTACAGAAATACATACATACATACACATAACCAATTTACCTCAACAACATCGTCACCCACCTCAAATCACGATCAGCCTTAAACTACTATAGGCAGACACATCCAAAAATTCCCATGGCTACATATTACGTCAACAACCCTGCCCACCCAAATCATGGTCAGCCTTAAACTCCTACAGACATACAAACACACAGATTCCCCCGGTTGCATATTACTAGAACACCTCATCCCTCATAAATCGCAATCAGCCTTAAGCTCCTACAAAAATACATACATTGAAATTCCTACAAACATACACACACACACACACACACACACACACACACACACACATACACATATTTACACGCAATCGATCTACCTCAATCGGCATTTGAAAATATAATATTCATGTATTGCCGTCGGCATTAGGAAAAATTATCATGCATTGCCGTAGGCATTAGGAAAAATTAATAATCACTATTTCACCATTGGTATTAGGAAAAATCATTTTCATGATTTTCCTCAAAAATTTCCACACACAAATTTCCTCGGTCAAGCAGACAGACATACAGACATACACTTAATGTAAACAAAAACTCCTAATGTAAACAAAAAACATCAAAGCGCCGCCGAAAACACAAATTTCCAAGAATTTAACAATTTTCAAATTTTAATTAGCCAAATTTAACAATTTGAGCAACAATTTAACAATTTCAGCCCACAATTTAACAATTTTAATTGCGGTAGAATTGGCAGTTCCCTACTACTTATACACCTTGATCGAAAGCTTGGAACATCATATTGACTCTAAACTAACTCAAATGAAACTTAAATTAACTCAAATACATATATGGGTAAATTAGCAAAAATTCAACACTCAGCCTAGACTGTAAACTTTTGATATATACAAGTCGCTTTTGAAGCCAATATGGTGCTACGGAATTCAGTTATGGGGCTTCAGCTTCAAATGTTGAGAAAATCCAACGAAGGCAAAACAAAACATCGGCTCCATGGTACATCGGCTGCATGGTACATCAAAAATTCAAATACACATCTTGATTGACTAGTGACTGAATAAATTGCAAAATACGCAGGCAAATATTTAACAAAACTCGAGTCACATCCTAATCGGCTTGCTCGTAATATCTTGAACTTTACTGGACACATCTGCTAAAAAAAGAGGTTCACAAGGGCCCTAATACTCAGCAATCTAAATTATACTTCTTGAAAATAATTATTGTGCTTAATACAACATTTATGTATTTTTAATTACTTTCACTAAGTTTATGTCCGATACTAGTCGGGCTTCATTATTATATTTAGATTTAAGATTTTATTGCTTATTGTTAGTTCATTTTTGAGGATACAAGAAATAAATATATGTAAAAAAAATAATTCAAAGTACCATGAACTAATATTTTGTGCACACTACCAGGCATATAATGCGATCCATATTTTATTAGATACATATTCTGTGTTATATTGAGTAGTTCCCTGAAAGTTGAAGTATTTATTTGCAAACCATAAAAGAGTACACGCAAAATAATAGAAAAATTAAAAAGCAGTTCTTTATTAATGCCAGTAATTTTGGCTGAAAGCTCAATATTTGGGAAAAACGACGAGCAGTGTTGCCGTCATTTGTGTTGCCAAATCCAGCTTGGTCGATAATTAATCCGGTTGTTTTTATAAAATCGTCTTGAATTTTTTTTGTTTCTAAAAAAACATTTCTACTTTCATTTCTAACTTGCCAAGTTTTAAATGGAAGACGATAAGCAATATGCAATATACACTTTAAAACTCTTATCCATCAGTGTAATGTCGAAAGTCAAATTTTGTAAAATTAGTATTTACAGTTGTGGCTAAATTTATATTATTAATTTCTATACACAGAAAAAAATAAGTTCCATTTTTGATAACAAAAATCCCGGTATTCAATCATTTTAATTTTCGAATTTCCTGTGATAAAGAAATCCGCTATATCAATAACAAAAATTGTAAACGAATAGTATTATTTTTTTTCAATAATACAAATATTTGAATTAATAAAATATCTTATTAATAATTTGTAATTTATCAATAAAGATATTTAATGCATCAAGGAAAAAAGTTGTTGAGTGAAATTTTATTTTCAGTGATAAGTCCCTATTTACACTATGCAAGTCTTATTGCTAAGCTGATTAGTTTATTAGGAGAGAGAGACGGGGGGAAAAGAAACGTTGCTGTTCCCCTCGTCTCTCTCTCCCTGAAACTAATCAGCTTAGCAATAAGACTTGCACAGTGTGATTTGGGACTAATTGTTATTGTTTTGTGTTGTTTGTGTGTATGTCACATTTTTCATTTCAACCCCTTTTTGGTTGTTTTTGCTTGGCTGCTATTAAAATTTAATGTGTTTCGGATGATGAGTCGAACCGACAATCTCTTGACTAATAGACTAACGTACCTACCACTCAGCTAAAGAGCAAATCGTTCTTGGTGACGCAAATAATGTATACACGCAAAACATAATTACTTATGTTTCTAATCTAAAAATAACTTTGTTGAGTAAAAAAAAAGCCACGATGTTTTTCGGTTTCTTCTTGGAATTCACACGCATATAACTCGAGAAAACATAAAAAACAACAACATCAGCACATGACCACGTTGAGTCAATCGACAAGCAAGGAAAACACCAACACAAACAAATGACATTAAATGATATTTTAAAATGCGCAGAATTGATAAGTACAATATTCGAGTTAATGACAAATATTATTGAAATTAAAAATTTTATTCATTAACATGGTTTTATTGAAAATAATTCTTGTCTATTTTTTTCTGTGTAGGAGAAGCTTGACATATAAAATACCTACTAGACGAATTTGTATTAGTCAATATATTAGCAACTGCGCCATCGATCATAGTGCAATGTATTTCACAGGAAACATCTACAGGCAAACCCGTTCACTTCAAAAACATCACATTCCAAATTACTAATTGTTTCACTTATTTCCATAAATTCTTTTGTTAAAATAATTGGTCTACAATGGGCCGATGAAGATGACTGTTTATTAGCCCACATTTCCGTTTCAGATCTCATGTTAATCATTCTAAACAAAATGATAAAATATCAATAGAGTAACCAAAAATAAGTAAATAAATAATTACTTACTTAATAGGCACAAATGCAATAAAAAACATAAACTCATCATTGCTTTCATTTTTGGTAAATTTTTGCTTATAACGGCCATGACCGGAAAAAGTACTAAAAGCACTTTATGTATGTTTTCCTTTATATCACAAAGGTTTACTATTGCTTCTGCATTTCTATGCATTATTGTCTTTAGATCAACTTGATCTGAATTTTCTGTAGCTCTTACATTCGGTACAATGTTTTGTTTTTCCTTACATATCGTCTAAACCTGATAAAAATTTATCATAACAACTAACAAAACGTCGGCAGAGCCGTTGTCAAATTTTTGTTAATGCAAGCATACATGCGAAGACTTTGTAGTTTTTTTATTATGATAACCCAGCTAAAAAAAATATGCATGGAGCATATATGATATTCCATATATGGTTCGGATCCGAAAAATTAGAGTATATGGGCATATATGATTGTATATATTCATACATTTTCATACATGTATGTGTAAATATTCCTTCTACAGTATGCAAAGTTCATATTCATACTTTCTTGATTCACAAAAGCTCACTGCTGTGCAATAATTTAATTTACTAAAATTACTTTTTTTAAATTTTGAACTGAGAGGTTGTATTTAATAAAACATTTGTTTGGGCAAATAATGAAAAACGAACTAGAAGTTATTTCATTCATCATTTTAAGTCAAAAGGTAAATAATTATTTAAAAAACACAAAAATTATATTCGTACATAAAATTTAATTTAAGAAATCAGAAACCTTTTGATAGGGTGAATCACTCTCTTTTGGTCAGTAAATTGTATAGTTTTTATGGATTTTCTAGGTCGGCATGTAGATTGGGTTTTTCTTATCTTGCAGATAGAAATCAGTATGTTACTAGTAAAGGCTGCGGTTCAGACATGCTTCCTGTATATAGTGGTGTGCTACAAGGGTCTGTTTTGGGTTCTTTACTATTCATAGTGTTTGTCAACGACTTGTTTGGGATTTTATCCAACAATATATGTATTTCAGCAATTTTCATTTGCAGATGACATGCAACTATTATTCAAGGGTGATTCGGAATTTCCTGATGTTTTACAGAATATGATAGACTATATTGTTGGTTTACTTTACGGATGGATGACTGATAATGAACTTTCGGTTAATCCTTGTAAGACTAAGGCAATGCTATTTGGTGATTGTAGAAGTGATAATTACGCTATTGTGTTAGACGGTGTTTCCATTGAATTTGTTGATAAAATTAGATGCCTTGGCCTCATTATTGATGTAAAGTTGAATTTTGAATGTCACATTAATTCGGTAGTATCGAAGGTTAGCTTTATATTGCGCCATTTATATAGTTTGGACTTAGAATTACCTTTTCACATTAAGAAGCAGATTGTCCATGCAACGATAATGCCATTGTTATTATATACCTTAGAAGTGTATTCTGGAACATATGGGCATTTGCTCAGAAAAGTTAAGTTAACATTAAATAGAGTTGTTAGATATCTCTATTCTCTTAGAATGCGACAACATGTATCACCTTATGTGCAAAAATTTTTAGAATTGTGTTTTGCTGATTTTCTTAAGTATAGGAACCTAATACACTTTTACAAAGTTATTAAATTACAAATGCCTTTGTACCTAATAGAGTTCTTCGAGTTTGGTAGGTCGCATAGAAATAGACAGTTGAGGATTCCCAGGCTAATATCCATATTAGAGCGATCATTTTATGTAAGAGTGGCAAAGGATTATAACGAATTGCCGGTTGTTGTAAAGGCATTTAACTGCTCTGTTGACACTTACAAGAGGAAACTATTTCGGGAGATACGACTGAGTAGCTCTTCCTTGCAGTGTCTCACTACATTGAGTATCAGGTCTCAATTTTATTAAACTTATAGTTATTTAATATTCTGTTGAATTTTAAATTTCTTATTTATAACCCCCGATCCAGCCGTTTAGAAGATATAACATCTTTTCTGAAAAAAGTCGGGGGTTTTTAAAATTTTTAATTTTTGTTATTATTTTATTTTTAACCCCCGACTAAAAAAAGGGGTGTTATAAGTTTGTAGTGTGTGTCTGTGTATCTGTCTGTCTGTCCGTGTCCACGTACAGGCCAAACGGCTGGACCGATTTTCATTTTTTCTGTTTGAAAGATGACTTGATCGAGAGGGTTCTTAGCTATGTTTGAAGAAAATCGGTCCAGCCGTTTAGAAGATATAACATCTTTTCTGAAAAAAGTCGGGGTTTTTAAAAGTTTTAATTTTTGTTATTTATAATGTTATCTATTTTATTCGATACTAGATATTTTTTGATGTGTAAGCATCTATACGCTAGGGGGTAAAAATCTTTTGACTTTGATTTCTTTGCTGAGATTTCTTTGTACACATCATTGTCAAATCGGTGTGAGCTATGTATGAGTGTATTAGTGTTTGAAAGAAGCAATACCAAGCAGAGAAACAAGTCGACCGGCTCGAAGCAGACGGTGCGCCGCCGCCGGTTATTTTTCTGTATATTTCCGTACACCAAAGGTGAAAATGAACCGTAAGAGCTACGGACTTGAAATTTGGACACAATGTGTAGACATTTGGCCACTATAACAACAAATACATGAGAGTTAAAAACTAAAGGGTGTTCCAAAACGAGCAACGAAAAATGTTAAAATCCCATGTAATATACATGTATGTATGTATGTATCCCATGTATGTACATATATACACTTGAAATTTTAAAAGTTAGTGTATTTATGTACAGACTACAACAATTAACACTAAATTTAAAAAATTTAAATCAATGGGTGTTCTATCAGTTAATACAATTTCGACTTTGCAATTTTGACAACTTGCTGTATCTTGGAAACCGTAAGAGCAAAATTTCAAAAACGCTAAAACTAAAAAATAAAAAAAAAATATAAAATCGTCAAAAACAGGGTGGGCCAAAAGAAACCAAGGGGTGTAAAAGTTTAATAACTTTTTTGTTTATTAATTTTTTTTATTTTTTCTTTCAGATTATATAGACAACACTTGGAGAATTTATAATGGAGAGGTTCACAACTGAACAGAGAACCAGAACAATCGAATTTTATTATTTAAACCAGAGATCAATTATTTTAAGCTCATTTTCATTTGAATGGCTTTGTTAATAAGCAGAACTGTAGGTTCAGGGGTTCTCAAAATCCAAGAGCCATTCATCAACGCCAATTGCACCCCATCAGGTGTACAGTATGGTGTGGGATCACATCTGAAAATGTCATTGGGCCCTACTTCTTCGAGAATGAAGATGGAAGTGCTGTAACCGTAAATGGAGAGCGGTATCGGTTTATGATAGAAAATTTTTTACGTCCTGCTCTTGAAAACAGACCTGGTATGTGGTTTCAGCAGGACGGAGCCACTGCCCATACTGCCCGAGACACAATGGCACTTTTAAGTCAAATTTTTGGAGAGCGAATAATTTCTCGAAATTCGGAAATTATTTGGCCAGCGCGATCGCCAGATTTGACAGCAGCCGACTATTTTCTTTGGGGTTTTTTGAAGGAGCGAGTGTATGTGAACAAGCCAGAGACAATCCTTGAACTCAAGGCAAACATTGTTGCAGAAATTCGAACGCTACAGCCACAAGTTTTGAAAGATGTTATGGAAAATGCTCTAAAAAGAGCCCATCAGTGCGAAGCTGAAAACGGTGGTCATTTAAGAGACATCATTTTTCATACTTAGTGTAAAAAAATTTCCATTTTGTATATTATATAATCTGAAAGAAAAAATAAAAAAAAGTTAATAAACAAAAAAGTTATGAAACTTTTACACCCCTTGGTTTCTTTTGGCCCACCCTGTATAAAAAAATCGCCAAAAACAAAAAAAAACGCCAAAACGAAAAAAGCACCAAATTAAAAAAAAATCTCTAGGACTAAAATAAATCGCGAAAAACCGGGAAAAATCGTCAAAATGAAAAAAATCCTTAAACAGAAAAATCGCCAATATGAAAAAATAGCCAAAATGAAAAAATCTCCTAAATAAAAAAACCCCAAAAACAGAAAAAAATCGCCAAAATGAAAAAACCTCAAAAAAACATAAAAAATCGCCAAATGAAAACAATTGCGAAAGTTAAAAAAACCCAAAAAAAAAAAATTAAACTGAAAAAAAAGTCGTTTAAACTGAAAAAAACTTAAAAAAGGAAGAAAGCTAAATCAAAAAAATTATCAACCGAATGTGCGCGAGTCAAAGTCGCACTTTACTGAATTTATTTTAATTGCAATGCGTACACAACAACAAGATCAGCAACAACTAAACGATGAACAACAGGAATTAAAAATTAAAGAGTAAAAGTAAAGGCATTTACCATAGATGAGCACTGCAGTACCACTAAAGTTTCAGTAAAAACAATAAAAAATGTTTAACAAGTAAATTTTTACTGATTACTAAATTTTTTTTTTACAATTTTTATAAATTGCCTAAATGATTTGTTATATGATGAGGTGCATTGAATTTTCAGTAATCAGTAATCCCCGTATTCATAATGCAATTCTACCAAGTGGCTAAATATTTTTCATACAAAAGTTTCAAAATTTTAATGAAAAAACTTTGCCACTTGCTACAATTTTATTATGATTACGGCCCTACGATTTTACTGGTAATGCAACTTAAATTTCATTAGCAGTAAAAATTTACTGAATTTTTTAGTAATCAGTAAATTTACTGCTTACTGCAATTTTGAATGCGGTACGTATTCATATACTGCAGTGTGCCCATTTACTAATCAAATAAGTTTAATAAAACAAACAAAAACCAACAAATTCATATGTATTTACAATATTGAAAGTTTTGATACTTTTAATTAATTAATTTAAAAAAAGATACTAAAAGCATAAATACTTCCAACTTAAAAAAAATTTCATTACTAGATGTTTACACATCTCCTCTGTGATCGGACTCACATTGCTTTTTTTTATTTATTTATTTAATTTTATACATATTAATATTGTTGCAAATTATTTATTAATTAATATTAGCCATGAGACTAGTTTTTCCATCTTGGATGAATAAATGAAAACTGAAAAATAAAAACTAATGCAATTAATTATAAAAGAAAAAATAATCCTTCTAACAATAGTTTTGAATATAATTTTTTGCAGTAATATGAATTCTGTTATTTTCTATACAATTAATGACTGCATTAATCTTTTGATTATTTGATATATTAAATGGGGCTACAATGTATAAAATCATACAAGAATGGTTATTTTGTAACAAAAGTTTTTCTTTTTTAAATGTTGGGGGTACGCATATAAACTTTGCATACGTTTGTATGTACTAATGGATTTCCAATTCACCAGTAATAAAATACCAGGCTTTTTTGATTGCAAAAACTATCTTATGTGAGATATCATGGGTGCATACATTCTTATATGGCTCCATATGTTAAATCTTATATCTAAATATGGATCCACATATGAAGAGCTTAATTATTAAATTTCCATATATGAGCTCATATATTATAATACATTTCATATATTAGTCCATATATTAATTCGTATATAATAGTTTTGCCATGTATAATCCCACATATATTTCCATACATGAATTCATACATACTCATATATAGTTATATACATTCATGTATTTAAAATATATGGACCATATATAATTTTCTTAGCTGGGAAGACAAAGTTGTCTGAGCTGAAGCTCTGACAAAATTGTTAAGACACTGCAATAACACTAATAAATACAGTCTACACCTGATAAATTTTTCTCTTGATAACGATTTGACATTTATTATGATACAAAGTTATCAGGTAGAGACTCACTGTTACGTAAAGCGTACGGAGAAGGTAAATAATTTTCATCCAATTCGTTAATTTTTTTCCGGAGAATATTTTACTTCCTATCAGATAGGTCTGGATCTAAATACAACGCTAAAGCTTTAAATGATGATAACATTTCGAATTATCCAGATTTAATTTTTGTCTTAACTGCTTCGCGGCATACTCAAATTCTTCAAGACTGTTATTTTGAATTAAGTATACCGTTCTTCATTTTTTCGATCTTCTTGAAGACTCGTAAAAAAAGCGTTAATATAAAATTCGCTTTTCACGGTTAATACTTAATTTAGGCAACTTTTTTCTTGTCATACTTATTAAACATGTCTTGAGAATAAATAAAATAAAAATGAAAACCCAGCTAAAAAAAATTATATATATAGTGAGAGTGTTATAGAGTGTTAAGTATAAGAGCCCTTGTGTCCCTCTTTTTAAGGTGGATGTGTCCAGTAAAGTTCAAAATATTACGAGCCAGCCAGCGGATTAGGATGTGACTCGAGTTTTGTTAAATATTTGCCTGCGTATTTTGCAATTTCTTCAGTCACTAGTGGCATATTTAAATCACGATATATATTTGAATTTTTTATGTGCCATGGAGCCGATGTTATTAACCGTAAAATTTTGTTTTGCTTTCGTTGGATTTTCTCGATATTGGAAGCTGAAGCAGTGCCCCATAGTTGAATTCCGTAACACCATATTGGTTTCAAAATCGACTTGTATATTAAAAGTTTACAATCTAGACTGAGTGTTGAATTTCTACCAATCAGCCTATGTATCTGACTTATTTTAAGTTGCATTTGTGTTAGCTTTGAGTCAATATGGTGTTTCCATGTAAGCAGACGATCAAGGTGTATACCAAGGTATTTCACATGTGAATGTTGGGGAACAACTTGACTGTTGATTCTAATGGGGTACAAGTATCTTTTCGTAGGGTAAAGGTTATATGTACGCACTAGTCTCCTGCACAAGCTATCTTATAAGAACTTTTAAGACATGTGGGATTTTTCAAATACTTTGCTACAGCGAAATCTTATAAAACAAACGTTAACAACACTGTTTGCAAGAAATTTATTTGAGTATTGTAGGTATAAGAGTAAAGAAGAAAACACTTCGTGACGGAAGAATTTGTGATACTAGCTTCTTTCTGCACATAAGAGCGTGTACAAACGTCATGCATGTATGTGTGTATGATCTTTTATTTTTCTGCGCACATGCAAAGTCACACACATGCATTAACATTAGTTTTATGCGGTTAATCACATAATAGCTTACCATCTACATATTACACACACACTCAAACGTACAATATGAAAAATAACAAGCATACACTAATCAACAGTACTTCTTTTGAGTGTTTGTTACAGACAAGCTGTCTTGACGTCATCGCTTGCTACAACTGATATACACATACACCAATACATCCATCGTGCTTCGCTTATAGTACGACAGCATTTATTATTGGTTTAGTATAATACATGCGACGTGAATACATTTAAAAATCATGACGTTTTTACATTTCAAGACTGTTTACGCAGCTCCCTAGTACGCACTTCTGTTCGTTTACTTTTATTATCCATAAGTTTAACCATAGCTCAAGCTGTGTTATATGTTCCTGAAGATATCGGGATGCCTCATGAGGGTTTTCGTGCATACTAAGGCAGGCTGTATCATCGGCAAATGTATAAGTATGGATATTATGGGAAAAGCTTCTAAAAGTCAAATGAGTCTCAGAGACCAACATTATGTCAATATATTTTTCCGTAAGGAAGTGCTCAAGTTCATTTTTATGTTGGCGAATGCCGTTTGCGTTCCAGAAACATATTGTTAACGTGTTCATGGCTTATTAATTAATGCTTGAAGCAGAGTATCCTGCATTCGCAGCATTTCTTGCATCGTGCTAGTCATATTTGTTTTAAAATTGTTGATAGTTTGCACAAGATTTTCAATAGTGGCTTCAAGGCGATTAAAATTAAAGTTTGAGTTTGTATTTGTTGAATTATTTTGCGGTGAAACATTTTGTGTCGGAATAGAACTAGCCTTAGCAGCATCGGCATACGATACACGTGAAGTAACCGGTTGGCTCATTTGAGCAAGATTGGCGGAGTAAGCGTTTACTGATTGGACTGGAGCTAATTTTGATTTTTGTCCTACAGTTTGTTTAACGAAAGAATGTAGTTAGCGGTGTGATTACCTCCACAGTTACTACATTTTTTATCACTGATTTTTTGGCTTATTGCAACTAGCAGTGCCGTGCAATTCGCCGCACACAACACAAACAGAGGGTAAATTGCAGTATGTTTTTGTATGGCCATATTCTTGGCAATTATGGCACTGTACAGGACCTGAATGCTTATGTGGCTCTTCAACTGTGATTTTTCGGTACAAGAGGTATTTTAAATTATAAATTGGATGCGTCTCATTTTTTTTAAATTTTATATCATTAGGCTCAAGTTCAACACGAAATAGGGGTTGGGGAATCTTCTCTCTATTTATTATATTGGACACATTTTTTACCTTAAACCCCTGGAGGACGAGTGCATCTTTTATTTCTTTGGGAACAACATAAGAATCTATGCCCTTCAATACGATCTGCAGGCCTTTAGCGCTCTTAAGCTGGTATGTGTAGAAGCTTGTTTGGACTAATATATGAAATGTATTATAATATATGAGCTCATATATGGAAATTTCATTATGAAGCTCTTCAAATGTGGATCCATATATAGAAATAAGATGTAATATATGGAGTCATATAAGATCGTTTTCGCAATCAAAAAAGATTGGTATTTTATCACTGCTGAATTGGAAATCCATTATAAAATACATACGGAATGAAAAGTTATATGCGTACCCTGATCGTTTAAAAAAGAAAAACTTTTGTTACAAAAAAACCATTCTTAGATGATTTTATACATTGTGACCCCATTTAATAAATCAAATAATTAAAAGGATAATTCATTCATTAATTTTATAAAAAATAACGCAATTCTCAGATATATTTAAGAAACATAATTCATATAACTGCTAAAAGTAATATTAACAACTAGTGTTAGTATAAAAACGGATTATTTTTTCTTTTATAATTAATTGCATTAGTTTTTAAACGGATTTCTTAAATAAAATTTTATCTAAGAATGTGAGTTGTGTTTTTTAAATAATCGATTCACCTTTTGACTTAAAATGATGAATGAAATGACTTTTAGTTCGTTTTTCATTATTTGTCCAAACAATTGTTTCACAAAATACTAACTCCCTGTTCAAAATCTTAAAAAGAAGTAATTTTAGTCATTTAGTTTATTGCACAGCAGTGCGCTTTTGTGAATCAAGAGAGTATGAAAATGAACTTTGCATACTGTAGAGGGAATATTTACACATACATCTATTAAAATGTATGAATATATATAATCATATATGCCCATATACCCTCATTTTTCGGATCTGAACCATGTATGGGATATCATATATGCTCCATATATATTTTTTACCTGGGAATATACTATACATTTTGCAATTTTTTTTACATATATTTATTTATTGTATCTTCAAAAATGAACTAACAATAAGTATTCAAATCTTAAATCTAAATATAATAATGAGGCCCGACGAGTATCGGACATGAACTTAGTGACAGTAATTAAAAATACATAAATGTTGTATTAAGCATAACAATTATTTTCAAGAAGTATAATTTGGATTGCTGAGTATTAGGGAGGTTGTGTCCCTCTTTATTAAGCGGATGTGTCCAGTAAAGTTCAAGATATTGCGAGCAAGCGGATTAAGATGTGACTCGAGTTTTGTTAAATATTTGCCTGCGTATTTTGCAATTTTTTCAGTCACTAAATTCAGTCACTGAATTTTTGATGTAGCATGGAGCAAATGTTATCAAACGTAAAAAATTTTGTTTTGCCTTCGTTGGATTTTCTCAACATTTGAAGCTGAAGCAGTGCCCCATAACTGAATTCCGTAGCATCATATTGGCTTCAAAAGCGACTTGTATATCAAATGCTTACAGTCTAGGCTGAGTGTTGAATTTCTGCCAATTAACCAATATATTTGAGTTAATTTAAGTTTCATTTGAGTTAGTTTAGAGTCAATATGATGTTTCCACGTAAGCCTTCGATCAAGGTGTATACCAAGGTATTTCACTTGAGAAAGTTGAGGAATATTTTGATTGTTGATTTGAATGGGGGAACAAGTAGCTTTTCTTAAAGTAAACTTTCTATGAACACACTTTTGTTAATTTACTTTAATTCTCAGTTATCGTTGTGCCTTCATAGTGGACAGACATCTTAGCGGAGTTTTTTTTTTTACATGCATACATATTAAACAAACAAAATCATAAAAAAATATTCGTAATACAAATTTAACCTTGATCAATAAGCTTTAATTGCTTTGCTAATATTTTAACATAGTAGAAATAACAAAAACAAAAAAAACTCATACAAAAAAACACAAATAAAGTGCCCTTGAGGAATACTCTATATGAGTACCTCAAAAAAATTTTTGAAGTGAGTTCTAACGGCAGAACTGCTTATTTTGCTGTAAGTTCTGAAACTCTTAATGAAAACAATATAAATAAAAAATCTGATGAAAGTGTTTTTTTAACGGCAAAGCCCATGTTACGTCAGCGATCAACTTCGCTTTGTCCAATATCAAATAGTAGTGATTCATTAACATTACACTTGCCTAGTACTTCTTCATATAAGTCATTAATATCATCCCCTGCAGGCTCGTATGCATCACTTAACAAAGTTATCACAGTAGCTCAAAACCCAAGGTACAAGTCGGATTGGCCCGATATATAACGGTGGTAAAGCGTGGGCGAAGCCCGAATTCTTCAGAAATTTCATCTGCTCCAAAAATATCTAGGGATAACAGCGCATCATCTACCAGTCGTCAAAATCGCTTTTTATTATTGCAAGACAATAACGACAAGCCCGCTGCATCATCCCAAAAGTCTTTTAAGCCACCACCTACCTATCTGAGAGAGAAAAATTTCAACGCGCTTCTAAAAAACTACTGTCGACTATTGGTGAAAATACTTTTCACATTATTCCAATTAAACGAGGTAATATTGATGAAACTAAAATCCAAATATATGATAAAAAAGATTTCCGAAAAATTGTTAGTAATTCGAAAAAAATAAAAGAAATTTTTACACGTACCAAATTAAGAGTGCTTAAGGCCTACAAATAGTATTAAAGGGCATAGATTCATATGTTGAACCCGAAGAAGTAAAATGTGCACTTGTCGACCAAGGATTCAAGGTAAAAAATGTTACCAACATAATTAATAGAGAAAAGGTCCCCCAACCCCTATTTCGGGTTGAACTGGAGCCGAATGACATACAATTGAAAAAAATGAAACCCATCCAATTTATAGCGTAAAGTATCTCTTACATCGAAAAATCACACTTGAAGAGCCACGTAAGCATTCAGGTCCCGTACATTGCCATAATTTCAAAGAATATTGCCACACGAAAACTTACTGCAAGTTACCTACAGTGTGTGTTATCTGCGGTGAATTGCATGGTACTGTTAGCTGCACTAAGCCAAAAGATCAAGCAGAAAAAAATGTAGTAATTGTGGAGGTAATCACACAGCTAACTATAGCGGGTGCCCTGTATATTCTTTTGTTAAACAGGCTATGGGTCAAAAACCCAAATTAACTCCAGCTCAACCAGTAAACGCGAACTCAGCCACTTTTGCTCAAATGAGCCAACCAGTTACTTCACATGTATCGTATGCTGATGCTGCTAAGACTAGTTCAATTCCCACGCAAAATGTTCCACCGCCAAATAATTCAATGAATTCAAACTCAAGCTTTAACTTTAGTCGCCTTGAAGCTACTATTGAGAATATGGTGCTAACTATAAACAACTTTACTACAAATATGACAAGTATGATGCAAGAAATGCTGCGAATGCAGAATACACTGCTTCAAGCATTAGTTAATAAGCCATAAACACGTTAAAAATATGTTTCTGGAATGCAAACGGCATTCGCCAACATAAAAATGAGCTTGAGCACTTCCTCATGGAAAAAAATATTGATATAATGTTGGTTTCTGAGACTCATTTGACCTCAAGAAGCTTATTTAAAATAAATGGTTACACTTTATATGATACAAAGGACCCGAGAGAGAGAGAGCATGTGGTGGATCAGCAATTCTAATTAAGTCAAGACTCAAGCACTATGTCCTTGACAACGTTGGTGAAGAATATTTGCAAGCAACGAATATTTTCGTAGAAAATTTTTGTGCGAATTTCGTGATGTCATCAATTTACTCACCTCCCAGATTTTCAGTTACCGAAGATCAGTATGAAAAGTTCTACAAATCACTTGGATCTTGTTTCGTAGCAGCTGGTGACTACAATGCAAAACGTACGTACTGGGGATCGCGTCTTGTTGCACCTAGAGGTTGAGCCTTGTTCAATGCAATTTCAAAAATGGGCTCAGATGTCATTTCGAGTGGGGAGCCTACTTACTGGCCTACTGACGTAAGAAAAATTCCAGATGTTATAGATTTTTCGGTCACGAAAAATATTCATAGGGACTTAATTCACGTAGAGGCCTCTCTAGATCTGTCCTCCGATCAGTCTCCAACAATAGTTACAATTTTCAACCCGCTAAGGAGTGATTTCACTAACTCATATGTGAAGATGATTAATGGAATCAACTGGCTGGCATTAAAAAAATATCTTAGTAGTCACTGCGTAGAAAACATTCAGCTTAGATCATGCGATGATATTGAATTTAACATTGCCAATTTAACGAAAATATTAAACAGGCTGCTGAACACGCCACTACCTCCTATCCGCAGACCGGCTTTAACAGAATTTATTCTACGGAAATTGAACGTCTTCTATGTGGAAAAGGAGAGCTAGAAGAGAATGGCAACAACACAGATCACCCCTAAATAAAATCAGACTTAAAGAATGTACTAAACGACTCAAAGAGTTACTATCGTCGGAAAAAACTGCAATACTGGAAAAGTATTTAGAAGGTCTTGATGTAACGTCCGCATCTAATAACTCTTTACGGCGCGCTACTAGAAATCTTAAAAGACCCGTTGATCTTAAATCACCATAGCGTACTGCGACCGGCGGCTGGGCAAGAAGCGATAGTGAGAAAGCTAACTTATTTGTTGAGCATTTAAAATCTGTATTCACTCCCAATTCATGTACGGCTGCTGCCGATTTACCGAGTGTAGTTGCTCTACCCCGTCGTCCCTTAAGGTTTAAAATGCGTGATGTACAAAAAATAATTGCTGAACCCGAAGAAAGCTCCAGGCATTGATTGCATAAGTAACAAGATGTTGATGAACTTGCCTCATATTACGATAAGAATCTTGCTATTTATTTTTAATGCCATTTTAAAAATGCAGTATTTTCCACATAACTGGAAAGTTGCCAAAATAAAAATGATTCCAAGGCCGGGCAAAGATCTTACCAAGACTGAGTCCTATAGGCCTATAAGATTACTATCAACAGTCTCAAAGATGTTCGAAAAGCTGCTAATGACTAAATTGTCCGAAATTCTAGCTGATAACGGGTGCCAGATAACGTATGACCAGAAGCTCTTACTACCCCGAGGGGCAGCAAGGACTTTAGCACAGAGACGATTCTCGTAAAGACCTTTTTCACGCCTCAGTACTTTGGCACACGAAGATCTCGCCCTTTTACGTAGTAAATCAGTGACGGCATTTTGATTACTTCGCCAAATACTGAATGCTCCCTCTCTAGATCTGACTGCACTTTTGCATGTCTGATTAAAACAGTTTCTTTTTGGGCTTAATCGGAATCTGTTTTGATGGTATAAAAGCTTTAATGCCCATCAAAATTATACCTTTGACCATTTTGGCCATGGCATTGACATCATTGTCTAGGAAACATAGCTTCCAAACAAAATGCCGAAAAAATTCGTTGAGCTGAGCCCAACGTGCCTTTTCGTAGATATATTTTAGTCATTTCGTAGCTTCAGATTAAACGCTATGAAGTGCTGAGAACGAAAAGGAGGCCAAAACGGTACAGTGCATTGTGAAGTGAGAAAGAATTCGTGTGTATTTTGTTGGTGCCCTTCAACATACGGAATGTGTGTTGGTTCATTCAAATTGCACTAAGGGGGTATGCGCTGTGAACATATTGGCCTTCCGTAGTTATACGGCTCGAATGGCGAAGCCAAGTTGAATTGTGGACATTGAAATCACCAGCAATAACGATTTCACTGCTCGGACAACTCTCTAGTATCTTCGATATGGAGACAGAAGGGACATCGAAGCCAGAAATGGTAGTATCCCTTTCTGCGTTTGGACTTCTGTAAACAAATCCGAAATGCAAACAGTGTGCCCTAATTTTGATTTTAACCCAGAGACAGCTAAATTCAGCATCAGATATGCATTGCTGGCAGTATTCTTTGCAAATTTCACTTTGCACTAAGAGTATTTTTGCAAAGACTTTGCACTCTTTCTAATAAATTCCTTGCACTCTTTGTAAAGTATTTGTGCTCTTTGTAAAGTCTTTGGTTTCTCCTGCTAAGTGAGTGTGCAAAGTGTTCCTGAAAACGTTTAAGTATCTTTGCATTTCTGTCTTATAACATTTCACTTTGCATTCCTAATAAAACTTGTTAAAATTAGCTGTAAAATAAAAATGAAAAAAAAACATGCAGTGTTTCATGTCATTAAAAAAAAATATTTCATTTACTAGTTTTGAAAACAATAAAGTAATTAGTTTTTATAAAACTATTGTAAATATATGCACCCATATTCATAAAAAATTAAATGTATTTGAAATCCATTTTAAGAAAACTTTGTATGAAAACTTAAAATATACATTTCAAACTTACTTAAAATTTTATGGATATGGGTTAGAACATATTAAAGTTTTCATTTCATTTTGAATATTAATAAAATAGATAAATAGGCCGCTTGTGAAGAAGTTTTAAAAATTCCAATCCCAATTTTGAACGTCACGTTTTCAAAGTGCTATTCTAAATTGGTTTTGCTATCTTTAATAGAATATATCAGAACGCTTAAAATAATAAATATAATTTAAAATAATAATATAATTTAAAACTCAAATTTTGTTCTTTTTTGCTTACCTGTGTACATACGAACGCAATGTAAACTTGTTATGATTATTATGTTTGAAAATTATAGAAGATTTATCCACATATTTAATTTTGTTAATTTGTTAAGAGATCGTTTACCTTGTAAATTTTTGACAAACTTGTCAAAATTTGCTTTGCAAAAATAGAATTTGAAGTTATTGTGGAACAAAAAAGCATAATTTTTTCAATATTAATTTTGCAAGAGAGAACGTACGTGGGACAGAAATTGCAAAGAAAACACAAAAATTACAAAGACTTTATGCCGTATTCAAAAAAAATTATTTTGATTTACGAAAAGTTTACACAACAAATTTTGTATGGAAATTTGTTTGTGAAACAGTTTGTAAACCTAAATTGTTTTTTCTGAATAAGGCCGTTTTCAAATTACACTCATCAATTTCAACTTATCACTTATCAAATTTTATAGTTTTGAGGAACGAAAATTTTTGCAAATTGTAGAAAAATTTGATAAGTGCAAAGTGAAAGTTTGATAAGTTGTTTTGTGGAATAGGGCCCATGTTAAACAAAACTTTTTTGAGTTGTTGGTGTGACTGTGCGTTTGTATGTGAGTGCGTTTGGATTTGCATTATTCAGAAGGCACAAAATAAAATTATTCGCGGAGGCTAGAGTGAGCAAGAAAAGTAGTACAATACAAGCATAATGCGAGTTACATGTGTAACTAATGATAGGTGCTGGTAAAGTGTAGCGAAACCTTAAAGTTTAGGATTACATTTTTTATTTCCTTTCCCACACTTTGCCAGACAGCAACGTAAGCATACAATTCTTGCGTTGCTTAGCTTAAGTTAGATTAAAGATATTTTTTAAATTTTAGTCTTATGATTCACCTAAATAAATAAACACTTAAAATATATAAACGTAGTTTGCGTACATGTAAGTAACACAATTTTGTATGATAATGCTGATGGGTATTAAAATCAAACGTATACGTATATTAAAAATCGCAAACAAAAAAACACAAATAAAGTGCCCTTGAGGAATACATACTCTATATGAGTACCTCAAATACAAAAAACTTTGAAGTCAGTTCTAACAGCAGAAATGCTTATTTTACTGTGAGTTCTGAAACTCTTAATGAAAACAATATAAATAATAAATCTGATGAAAGTCGTTTTTTAACGGCAAATTTTCGTCAGCGATCAACTTCGTTTTGTACAATGTCAAATAGTAGTGATTCATTAACATTACAGTTGCCTAGTACTTCTTCATATAAGTCAGTAATATCATCCCCTTCAGGCTCGTGTTCATCACTTAACAAAGTTATCACTACAGATAACAGTAGCTCAAAGTCCAAGGTACAAGTCGGAATGGACAGATATATATATAACCGTGGTATATATAATCGTAAGAGTGGGCGAAGCCCGAAAACTTTTAAAATTTCATCTGATCCAAAGATATCTAAGTATAACAGCGCATCATCTACCAATCGTCAAAATCGTTTTTCATTATTGCAAGACAAAAACGAGAAGCCCGCTGCATCATCACAAAAGTCTTTATGCCACCACCTGTCTATCTGAGAGAAAAAAAATTCTAACGCGCTTCTAAAAAAACTACTGTGGCCATTGGGGAAAATACTTTTCATGTAATTCCAACTAAACGAAGTAGTATTGATGAAACTAAAATCCAAATATATAATGAAAAAGATTTCCGAAAAATTGTGACAGAATTTGAAAAAAATAAAACAAATTTTTACACTTACCAACTTAAGACTGCTAAAGGCCTGCAGATGTTATTAAAGGGCATAGATTCATATGTTGAGCCCGAAGAAGTAAAATGTGCACTTATCGACCAAGGACTTAAGGTAAAAAATGTTACTAACATAGTTAACAGAGAAAAGGTCCCACAACCCCTATTTCGGGTTGAACTAGAGCCGAGTGACATACAATTGAAAAAAATTAATCCCATCCAATTTATACCGTAAAGTTTCTCTTACACCGAAAAATCATAGTTGAAGAGCCACACAAGCGTTCAGGTCCCGTACAGTGCCATAATTGCCAAGAATATGTCCACACAAAAACTTACTGCAAGTTACCTACAGTGTGTGTAATCTGCAGTGTATTGCATGGTACTGCTAGCTGTACTAAACCAAAAGATCAAGCAGAAAAAAATGTAGTAATTGTGGAGGTAATCACACAGCTAACTATAGAGGGTGCCCTGTATATTCTTTCGTTAAACAGTCTAGTAGTGTTGTGTAGTTCATGAAATAACTAGTTCATTCAGTACTTTGAACTAAGTGAACTAGTTCAATTGTTTTACTCTCACTAGTTCAATTTTTGAACTAAGAACTAAGACACAAAATGAACTAACACAGATGCTGTGAACTAAATGTTTTCAACGTTTTGCTTTATTTTTTCAGTGTTTGTGTGCTTATCTTCTATACTCATCCATATATATGTATGTATGTATGTATATTTAGTTCTTGTTCATGCCCTGAAGGAAATGTCGATGATGAAAATGTACTGAGTCGCTTTTGACTTGGTCACCAGTACTACTCTACAATTATTCCCCATACAATACTTTATGCTATAGACATTTAGCATGTGCTTGTCATTGAAATTCTACTAGTAACACTAAAACAATTGACTAGATAGTGAATTCATAGTTCTTATGGGAACATGGAGACATACCAACCAGATATTTACTGGTACATTTCTATACCTTAATTTATGTATATTGACAAGTTGTTGCAAAATCCACCAGAAATACACCACATCTGTTTTCTCTCTTTATTTTATACTGACGATTAAAAGAGAAATTGTAGACAATGTAACTACTGCTAGAGTTTTAGTGTTGACATAGAGACACTTGGCCCCAGTCTAACTGCAGGGTGGCTTGCTACTACCACAAATGCAATAAACAAGTAAACACGTATACTACCATATTCACAAAATATATTTTGGATATATGAGATTTTAAAAAATTTTTTTTATAAACCCTTTATAGAGCAAAATTATTTATTACTTAATTAATTTTATTTTTCATAAAACATTTTAATCACAGAATCTGTCTTTTTAATATTGTCAAAGACCACAACACTCATACATATGCATGTAGAATTGTAGATGTAAAATCATTGAAATAAAAAGACCTAACTAGTTCATTGAACTAAAAAGAGCGATTGAACTAAATGAACGAACTAGTTCATTTACAAATAATGAACTTAAATGACCGGTCACTGAAATGAACTAAATGGCACAAGTCTACAGTCTAGGACAAAAACCAAAACTAGCTCCAGCCAAATCGGTAAACGCCTACTCAACCAGTTACTTCACGTGTATCGTATGCCGATGCTGATAAGGCTAGCTCTATTCCGACACAAAATGTTTCACCGCAAAATAATTCAACAGATACAAACTCAAACTTCAATTTTAATCGCCTTGAAGCTACTATTGATAATTTAATGCAAACTACAAATAATTTTACAACAAATATGACTAGCATGATGCAAGAAATGCTACGAATGCATAATATCAAGCATTATTTAACAAGCCATGAACACGTTAAAATTATGTTTCTGGAACACAAACGGCATTCGCCAACATAAAAATGAACTTGAGCACTTCCTTACGGACAAAATAGCGATATAATGTTGGTTTCTGACACTCATTTGACTTCGAGAAGCTTTTTCAAAATTAATGGCTACACTATGTATGATACAAAGGACCCTAGAGGGAGAGCATGCGGTGGATGTGCAATTCTAATTAAGTCAAGACTCAAGCATTGTATCCTTGACAATGTTAGTGAAGAATATATGCAAACAACGAGTAGTTTTGCAGAAAATTTTTGTTCGAATTTCGTGATATCATCAATTTACTCACCTCCCAGATTTTCAGTTACCGAAGATCAGTATGAGAAGTTCTACAAATCGCTTAGGTATTGTTTCGTAGCAGCCGGAGACTACAATGCAAAACAAACGTACTGGGGTTCGCGCCTTGTAGCACCTAGAGGTCGATCTTTGTTTAATACAATTTCAAAAATGGGCTTGGATGTTATTTCGAGTGGGGACCCCACTTACTGGCCAGCTGACGTACGAAAAATTCCGGATGTTATAGATTTTGGCGTCATGAAAAATATTTCTAGGGACTTAATTCATGTGGAAGCTTCTCTAGATCTCTCCTCTGATCACTCTCCCACTATCATGTCAATCCGTAACCCACTAAAGCCGCGTTCAGACTATTATACTCTGATTTATACTTGTCAAAAATTCAAATAATACGTGCAAGTGTGATAGTCTGAACGCAAAATGTCATCAAGGTTAGGTTAGGTTATGAAGGGTGGTGCTTTACCGCACCTTTACTCGGAGACCGAATTGGGTCCATTGTGGTTTCCTTCTGTTGCCCATAAAAAAGTAATATTCACCCTCCTATTTGCAGCCAGAAGTGAACTTCTTATCCATCACTAAACCACCGAATTCCCATAATAAAGCCCCTGATGTCCTCTAGTATACACTTCCCGACTTCAGTAATGCTTTCATGGAAACGTCTGCTCAGCCATCTAAGCCTATGACCTTGCAGCTTCGGGCAATGACAGATAATATGTTCAATGGTTTCTGGTTCCTCTTCATCCCCGCACATCCTACAAAAATCTGCAGTGCCAGTCTCCCAAATGCTGGTTTTTGCTCTGACCGAGCAGTGACCAGTCAGCACGCCTATCATGATTCGCATCGCCTTCCTATTTATGTCCAGTAGTAGTTTAAATCTTTCTGAGTCTAGTTTTTGCCAAAAATCCCTCGAGACTCTACAATCCTCTCTACTTCGCCATGAATTGTTGGTCCTGCTTTCTACCCAATCACTGAGTTCCTTATAGTAATGACCTATTGGTAATTTCACCGATCTGTTCGACAATCCCTCATCCAACGCCGACACTATTCTTTCCAGCTCATCGGCGATTTCGTTTCCCTCAACACTGCTGTGGCCTGGAACTTAACATAATCTGATACTATACTTTTCCATAAGCCTTCCTACAGTCACTAACAAGCTTTGATTTGACATTGTGTCCCTTCAAAGCTTTTAGCGCTGCCTGGCTGTCGACGCAAAAGATTACCTTCTCACCTTCAGCTACATTCCTGGCCACCAGCTCTGTGGCTCTAATGATCGCCGAGATCTCAGCCTGGAAAACACTACATTCATTCGGCAGTCTGAAAGAACTACGAATGTTAGTTCCCAAGATATAGACACCAGCCCCTGTGCATTCCCCCATTTTTGATCCGTCTGTAAAGACTGCCGGAATTACCATGAAGGGTGTTCTACTAAAATCGATCTCAGCGACCTTATAGTCCGCAAACCCAGGGGTTACGGATTCCTGGTAACCAAAACCGATCTTATTTTAGATTGATGTGTGACCTGATATTCCTGTCCGCACCAAACCTGTTTCCACAAGTCTAAGGAGACTTTTAGCCGCCATTCACATCACAAAGTCCTCTATAGGAAGTAGATGAAGAATGACGTCCAAGGCAGCCTGAGGTGTGCTCCTCTGACCACCTGTGATGCCCATCGAGGCACATCTCTGAACATTAGCTAGTAATCTTCTGTGATTTTCCTTCCTCAATGCCTCCCACCATACCACACAACCATAGCAAATAACCGGCCTGACAACCGATGTGTAAATCCAGTTTACTACCTTCGGTTGCAGACTCCAGTTCCTTCCTATGGATTTTCTGCATGAGTAGTAGGCATTGAGCCCTTTCTTTAGCCTTTCCTGCGTGTTTATTTTCCAAGAAAGCTTCCTATCTAGGAAAACATCCAGGTATTTAGCCCCCTCTGCTAGTCTCAGCTCCACCCCCCATCCTGGGTAGTATAAAGCATTCTACTTTGTATCTCCTAGTAAAGAGGACTAGCTTGGTTTTCTCTGGGTTGAATCCTAGTCCTTTACTGCTGGCCCAGGAGGATAGATCACCCAACGCCGACTGCAGGATTTCACTGATAGTGGGAAGAAACTCCCGTTACCAGCAAAACCACGTCATCCGCATATGCAACCACAATAAAGGTGACACAAATCCTCCCTGTGGTGTACCTCTTGTCACTAATCCCCTCAGGCTTCCTCTTCCCATACTCGAGTTGATAATTCTGCTTTTACGCATGATAATTTTCCGCTCCACTAGAAAGTTGTGAACCCTAACCCATGCTGAGCGCCACTTATGACGCGGGTATCAATTGTGTTCCTTAGATGCAGATCAATCAGTCGTTCTAATGTTTTTAAAAGAAACGACGAAAGACTGATTGGCCTGAAATCCTTCGGCTTTGAGTGGCTTGCTTACCCGCTTTGGGTATGAAGATGACCCTAACCTCTCTCCAGCCTTTCGGTATGCTTAAGCATATCTTAAAGATATACACCAGAGACAGTAGTGCGTGCTCTGTGACATTCTGCAACATGGCCGGAAAAATACCATCTGGACCCGGTGATTTATATGGTTCAAATGTATTTATTGCCCATGTTGCTTTTTCCAACGTCACTATGTCGTCCACTAATCCTTCTTATCCCGGTTCCGACAAGTACTTAAAATTAACCTCCGTCGTTGCCTCTTCCCCTACAGCCAGGAAAGGGAGTGTCCATCAGAACAGAAAGTGTCTCAGAGCTGGATTCTGTCCATGTGCCATCCAATCGTTGAATATTCCCAGGAGCCCTATGGTCTTTTGAAAATACTCGCGGAAACCTCGATAACTCATTAACGGAATCAATCTTCTCACAGTATTTCCTCCATGAGGCTCTTTTCGCCCTTTTGAGATCACCCTTGTACTTATTAAATAATACCTTATGATTGTTCCAGTCCTCAATACTTCCTGTGAGTTTCGCCCTATTGAAGAATCTTCTAACCAAGACCTCAGATCTTTTAGATCTTTGGTCCACCACGAAGGCTGTTTTCTTTTGCCCGGGTAAACCACTGGACAGGACTGTCATCAAATGTCATCAAAGTGGCAAATAATACGATAAAAATTTTGACATCCCATAAGACTTTTTCGTTTTTAGAAAATTTTCTAAACGATAATAAATACTTTTCATTAGATCAGGGTTGCATTTTCACATAAACCAAATTTCCAAGTCGGCTGTTTCGTCGCCGATAGCGTGTCTTCATTGATATAATGTTTTGTCATATGTATATCGGCTCAAAATTTTTAATAAGTGAATCGTATGGAAATATATTTCATTGACATAATTTTTTAACGTTTTTGTAATATCATTTCTTAAATTTTTTTCTGTTATTTTCATAGAATATTTTTAGCTGCTGAATTTTTTCAAGTCCCGGCACGCCTCGTCTACATGAAACCGCTTTGCCTCCGCTAGTCAATGAATAGCACAGACATTTTCATTGAACAGCTGTTTTGTTTTCTGCTTGTATTACACATTTTATTTCAAGTGTGATGGTCTGAACACAATATGTGATTTTGCGTTAGATTTTTTGACAGTCGCAACGAATGTATTTAAATTTCTGTATCGTAAAATGTGATGAAAGTATTAATACTTGTATAATAGTCTGAACGCGGCTTAAGAAGTAACTTACCTCACCCATATATAAATATGATCAATCGTGTTAATTGGCTGGGATGAAAAAAATATCGTAGTAGTCATTGCTCGGAAAATATTACGCTAAGAACGCCCAATGATATTGATTCTAGCATTGCCCATCTTAATGAAAATATTAAACAGGCTACTGAACATGCCACTACCTCCCATCCGCAGACTGGGTTTAATAAAATTATTATTATTTCTAGAAGAGCTAGAAAGGAATGGCACTGATCACCCCAAAATAAAAGCAGATTTAAAGAGTGTACTATATGCCTCCAAGAGTTGCTTGCATCTAAAAAAACTGAATCTCTTAAAAATTATCTGGAAGGTCTTAATGTCACACAAGCATCAAATTACTCTGTGGCGCGCTGCTAGAAAGCTTAAAACACCCGTTGAGTTCAAGCCACCTCTGCGCACATCTACCGGAGGTTGGACAAGAAGCGATACGGAAAAATGTAAAATATTTGCTGAGTACTTAAAATCCATATTTACGCCAAACACATGCACTGGTGTTTCTGATTTGCCGAGTGTAGTTGCTCTACCCCCTCGACTCTTAAGGTCTAAGATGCGTGATGTACAAAAAGTAATTGCTGAACTCAAACCAAAGAGAGCTCCAGGTATTGATGGAATTAGTAACAAGATGCTGATGAACTTGCCGCATATTGCAATAAGAATCCTGCTGTTAATTTTTAATGCCATATTACGAAAGGAGTATTATCCGCAACACTGGAAGCTTGCTTGTATTTAAACACATTTATATTCGTCTGAGTACAGAGGTAGGCAAATACCCATTTTATAGCGGTCGATTATGCATCACTATTTTGTTTTAATTTTAAAATGTTATTGTACATACATACATACATATGTAAGCATGCAGTACCATACAAACATACGTATGCTTGTACTTACATATGCCCTTATGTTTATAATTCTATTTTTCTTTTTGCCAATGAAAGGGATTTCTTTAATTTTCAACGATGTTTATATGTATGTATTTTTCTTTTTGTACAATTATGCTTACATACATACATGTACCAACTTACATAAATTAATACATTTGCCCAAGAACATTATTCAGGAGACATGCATAAGAATAAACAAGAAACATAAAAGTGAGAAACCACAGAAAATCTCACATAAGGGATAAAAAAATCAAGAAAATATTATTTATAATTGTTTATCAAACGCTTAAAGTAGCATGGAGACTACATTAAAAATCTCTGAGTTATGAAACGTTTATTAAACGTCTAATAGGCTATTAGTCATTTATGAATACACATTTAGCGACTTTTGACTATTAATGTGACCTGTTAATAATCATTTATGAATTAGACCGTATATGTGTTTACCGGACCATCAATTTAGTTTTAGAAGCATAGCACCATTGAACAAACGCATAGATTGGCTTAATTTTTAAGGAAAACTTTTGAATAAAAGATGTATTGTTCAGCCCTGTTTATTGATGTTTCTCAGGCATTTGATAAAGTTTGGCATGATGGTCTAATTTTAAAATTGAGCACATATCTACCAAATAACATTCTCAAACTTTCAGAATGTTATATTTTGGGCCGGAAGTTCGCTGTTATGTTATGGAGAATTTATGAGTACGCCCGAAACTATCTCATCCGGTGTACCACAAGGGAGTATACTGGTGCCAGTTTTGTATTTGATTTATACTTGTGAGCAGTAATGTCCATACTTCTAGATTTGCCGATGATACAGCCTGCCTTAGTATGCACGAAAACCCCCATGAGGCATCCCGATATCTTCAGGAACATATAACACAGCTTGAACTATGGTTAAAGTTATCGAGAATAAAAGTAAACAAACAGAAGTGCGTACATATAAGCTTTACCCTACGAAAAGATACTTGTCCCCCCCCCCCCCACCCTAAGAATCAACAGTCAAGTATTTCCTCAACATTCACATGTGAAATCAATAAGGTGTTTCCATGTAAGTCGTCGATCAAGGTGTATACCAAGATATTTCACATGTGAATGTTGAGGAACAACTTGATTGTTAATCCGAATGGGGGAACAAGTATCTCTTCGTAAGGTAAATGTTACTTGAACACACTTTTGTTCATTTACCTTAATTCTCCATAAGTTTAACCATAGCTCCATCTAGCTAATGTGTTCCTGGAGTTCGCGGGATGCCTCACCAGGGTTTTCTTGCATACTAAGGCAGGCTGTATCATCGGCAAATGTTCACAGGCATATCAGAAGTATAAATCAAATAAAAAGCTGGCCCCAGTATACTCCCTTGTGGCACACCGGATGAGATAGTTTCAGGCATACTCGTAAAGTCTCCTTCCACAACAGTGAACTTACGGGAAATAATGTAACTTTCCAAATGATTTAAAATTTTTATTGGTAAGTAAGTCTTCAATTTTAAAATTAGGCCTGCATGACCACTTTATCAAATGCCTGGGAAATGTCAATAAACAGCGCAGAACAATACTTTTTTTCTTCAAAAGTTCTTCTTAAAAATTTAACCAATCTATGACTTTATTCAATGGTGCTATCCTGACTTCTAAAACCAAATTGATGGTCTGGTATGCACCCACTACTAATTAGAATTGGGGACAATTTTGTTTTGAGCAGTTTTTCGAAAAGCTTTGACATTGTTGATAGTAGAATTATTGGCCAGCTTCCAGCTGTGTGGATAATACTCCAGTCGTAAAATGGCATTAAAAATGAATAACAGGATTCTCATTGCAATACGAGGCAACGTCATCAGCATCTGGTTACTAGTTCCATCAATACCCGGAGCTTTCTTCGGGTTGAGTTCGGCAATTAATTTTTGTAAATCACGCGTCTTAAACTTAATGTGTTGAGGGGGTAGTTGCAAATCAGCAACACCAGTACACATTTTTGACGTAAAAACGGATTTTAAGTGCTCAGCAAATATGTTACCTTTTTCAGTATCGCTTCTTGCCAAACCTCCGGTAGATGTGCGTAGCGGTGGCTTAAGCTCAACGAGTGTTTTAAGTTTTGTAGCAGCGAGCCACAAAGAGTAATTAGATGCTGGTGTGACATCATTACCTTCCAGATAACACGGTGCAACAGTCCAAAAACAAGATTCCAATAGTGAAATATGCCGAACACCTCCAAAGTCCGGATTTACGGTTAAAAACCGGTTTTTTACCTTTGCGCACTTATAAGCCTGTAACTTTGTTGATAATGATCCTATTTTCAATTTCTTACTACATTTGGAAAGAAGAAACTGAGATCTTACGAATGATATATAATACATCTTAAAACTAAACTTGAGAAATTTGGGTATTATTGTCCAGCAAACACAAATTTTGTAGATTATTCAAAAAAATTTCAGTTTTGGTGACGTTTTTATACATTATTTTATTAATAAACTATAATACTATTGAATTTATTCAAAAAGTACCTTTATTTACGATTACAATGCATATTTGGGGTTAAAAATAGATAAGCAATTGACTGAGTTATTTAACTTTTCATGAAAATAAACTTTTAAACATTTTATACAAATTTTATTTTTGGTTATTTAACTCAAGTGTTTGCTTGATCGTTTTTTTTTTAAATCAGCATCATCAGTTTCTCGTTTAAGTGACCAGCAATATTCTGAAATTATTTTTATCCTATTTTTTCCTTCAAAGCGTTTTTCAATAGCCATTTCCTGATGAAAATGTACGCCTTGTTCATCACTGAACTGGCCTAGGTTATCTGGGAAAAAGTCCAAATGCGAATGCAGAAAATGAACTTTTATGGACATGTTGCAGCCCATTTCACCATACGCACTTAAAAACTCATTGACAACTGTGACATAGTCGTCGCTTCTGTGATTTCCAAGGAAATTATCGCATAGCGCAACAAAACTCTTCCATACACGTCTTTCAACGGAACTTAGCTTGTTAATGAAATATGCATCTCATAATTTCTCGAATTTGAGGTCCAATAAAAATACCTAAAAGTTATCAAAACAGATAAAAAAGATGAAAAACGTACTAGTTATGTAAACAAATTAATTAATACCTTCTTTTATTTTGGCTTCATTTAGTTTTGGGAACACCGCTTTGAGATGACCAGCGAGATGGCCATACTTTGCGATCATAACGATTCGGTGCACGACTATCCCATTCACAAAGATAGCACGGATACTTTGTGTAACCACCTTGCATACCAAATAAAATTGTCAAAACCTTTAAGTCAGCGACGACTTTCCATTTATGGGTGGTATAGCTAACAAACATTAGTATATTTTTCATCACTTCGTAAGTTTCTTTTGTATTAGTCGCATATGCAATTGGAACTGAAGGTAATTGATCTTGGTTATGCAATAAAACAGCTTTTAAGCCTAGATATTACATTACAAATCTTAAATTAATAAAAATAAAGTCATACATTTTTATAAGAAAACTTACTTTTACATGAACCATCAATGAAAAGTCGCCATTCATCTGCATTATAATTGCGATTTAATGCCGAAAATAGTTTTGGTACAACAACGCAATACACGAGATCACTGTCATTGGAACTAGTCTTAAAATTTTCTTCAAGTAACCAAGTCCGGTCACTTTTTCTAACAGATGTTATAGCGAAATCTTTTCCACCAAATTCCACTGCTTTAATCGCGACCCGAGGACTTCAGATTGCCGCTTTGGCAAGTGTAAATCGCGAACAAGATCGTCGAAATCAGCTTTTGACAAACAATTCCGCTCCGTTGTTGTAGATCTGGATGGAAGGAACTCTTCTTGTTCAAAATCTTTTTCTGTTACGTCGACAGATTTGCTCGTTGTCGGTAGATCATTACTTACAGGTACCGGTTTTATAACAGTTGCAATATTTGCGTACTTAATGTTTTTACGAGTTTTAAAACCATGACCTAAAACATCGGTTTAACAAAAGTAGCAACCATTTGGTTTATAATATGGCTGATGATGCCAAATCATAGGCGTAGAAAAGGGCAAAACAAACGAAGGTTGAATTTCCTTTTTTTTAATGCATTACAGCAATATTGACCAACAAATTTTGGCTCGTACCAGCGACTAGTATCAAAAGAACGATTAAATACTTTATTGTACACTTCTACCACTCCAATATTGTTTTTAAAATCACGTCGGTGACTGATATCAGTAAATAAGCCACAAATATAGCAAAATTTGTTACGATTTTCACACATTTTTTATTTAATTTTAATTTAAATTGGACACGATTTTTATTAAATTGCAAACGTTTTTTTAAATACACAGATTCAAAGTGAAAAAGAAGACATTAACAAACGTCTTATTAAAAGAAAAAACAATAATTGTTGTTGTGTTTACGCTAACATGAAAAAAACAATATTTTTGAAATACTAAAGCTCTCATTACAAATTTTTTTTGTGCTTAGGATAACATTGATTTGTAACTTAATAGAAGGTGCATAAAAATAACACCAAAAACATTGTGCAGGCATTTTGGTAAAAATTTTGTTTTCATGAAAAGTTAAATAACTCAGTCAATTGCTTATCTATTTTTAACCCCAAATATGCATTGTAATCGTAAATAAACGTTCTGTTTGAATAAATTCATTAGTATTATAGTTTCTTAATAAAATAATGTATAAAAACGTCACCAAAGTTGAAAATTTTTTGAAAAATCTACAAAATTTGTGTTTGCTGGACAATAACGATCTCAGTTTCTTCTTTCCAAATCTTTCAAGAAATTGAAAATCGGATCATTATCAACAAAGTTACAGACTTATAAGTGCGCAAAGGTAAAAAAAAACGGTTTTTTGACCGTAAATCCGGATTTTGGAGGTGTCCGGCATATTTCACTATTGAATTCTTTTTTAACTCGACAAGACCTACAAGAAAAAACATATCACTCCGCAGGTTTTTCTATTTAATTGAATTTTGTACCACTGTGTAATTTTTAAGAGATGCAGTTTTTTCAGATGCAAGCAACTCTTGGAGTCGTTTAGTGCACTCTTTAAATCTGATTTTATTTTGGGGTGATCTGTGCTGTTGCCATTCCCTTCTAGCTCTTCTTTTTTCACGCACGAGACGTTCAATGTCTGTAAAATAAATTTTATTAAACCCAGTCTGCGGATGGAAGGTAGTGGTTGCTCAGCAGCCTGTTTAATATTTTCGTTAAGATTGGCAATGCTAGATTCAATATCATTGGGTATTCTTACCTTAATATTTTCCGTGCAATGACTACTAAGATATTTTTTGAACCCCAGCCAATTAACACGATTGATCATGTTCACATATGGGTCAGGTAAATTACTTCTTAATGGGCTACAAATTGTAATCATTGTCGGAGAGTCATCGGACGAGAGATCAAGAGAAGCTTGAACTTGAATTAAATCCCTAGAGATATTTTTTATGACGCCAAAATCTATAACATCCGGAATTTTTTGTATGCCAGTAGGCCAATAAGTGGGCTCCCCATTCGAAATGACATCCAAGCCCATTTTTGAAATTGTGTTGAACAATGCTCAACCTGTGGGTGTAATAAGACGCGAACCCCAGAACGTATGTTTTTCATTGTAGTCGCCAGCTGCTACAAAACAAGGTGTTGCTGGTTTGCTTGTAGGTGTTGTTCACAAATGTTGTCAAGAATATAGTGCTTGAGTCTTGACTTTTTTAGAATCGCTGATCCACCGCATGCTCTTCCTCTCGGCTCATTTGAATCATATAGGGTGTAGCCATAAATTTTAAAAATGCTTTCCGAAGTCAAATGAGTCTCAGAGACTAGCATTACACCAATATTTTTTTTTTCCGTGAGGAAGTGCTCAAATTCATTTTTATGTTCGCGAATGCCGTTTTGCATTCCAGAAACATATTTTTATAGTGCAGTGTATTCTGCGTTCGCAGCATTGTTTGCATCATGCTAGTCATATATGTTGTAAAATTATTTATAGTTTGCACCAGATTATAAATAGTAGCTTCAAGGCTATTGAAATTAAAGCTTGAATTTGTTTTTGTTGAATTATTTGCTGGTGAAACATTTTGTGTGGAAATAGAACTAGCCTTAGCAGCATCTGCGTACGATACACGGGAAGTAACTGATTGGCACATTTGCGGAGAAGTGGTGGAGGAAGTGTTTGCTGTTTGAACTGGAACTAATTTAGGTTTTTGCACCATAGCCTGCTTGACGAAAGAGTACACAGGACAACCTCTGTAGTTAGCGGTGTGGTTACCTCCACAATTACTGGATGTTTTCTCTGCTTGATCTTTTGGTTTAGTACAACTATCAGTACCGCAGATAACACAAACTGTAGGTAACTTGCAGTAAGTTTTTGTGTGACCATATTCTTGGCAATTATGGTACTGTACGGGACCTGATCGCTTATTTGGCTCTCATCTGTGATTTTTCGATATAAGAGATATTTTTGGTTATAAATTGGATGTGTCTCGTTTTTTTTAACTTTATATCATTCGGCTCCATTTCAACACGAAATAGGGGCTGGGGGATTTTCTCCCTATTGATTATATTAGTAACATTTTTTACCTTTAATCCTTGTATGGTGGGAACATCTTTTACTTCTTCGGGATTAACATAAGAATCAATACCCTACAATACGATTTGCATACCTTTAGCACTCTTAAGCTGGTACGTATAAAAACTTGTTTTATTTTTTTCGAATTCTGTTACTATTTTGCGGAAATCTTTTTCTTCGTATATTTGAATTTTAGTTTCGTCAATGTTACCACGTTTTATTGGAATAACGTGAAATGCGTTCTCACCAATTGCCGAGACTAGTTTTTTAATAAGGGAGTTAGAATTTTTCTCTATCAAATATATTGGTGGTGGTTTGGAGGTTTTTGTCGAAGATACAGCGGATTGGTCATTATTAGCCTGCAATACTGAAAAAAGATTACTACGATTAATTGATACAGCGTCGTTATCCCTGGATATCTTGGGAAGCGATGAGATTTTTGAAGAATTCAGGCTTCGCCCACGCTTTACAACTGTAATATATCTGTCGATTCCGACTTGAACTTTAGATTTTTGACTACTGTTATCTAAAGTGATAACTTGATTAAGTGATGAACACGACCCAGAAGCGAATGATATCGCTGACTTATATGAAGAAGTACCAGGTAACTCAAATGTTAACAAATCACTAGTTGGCATTGGGCAAAGCGAAGTCGAACGCTGACGAAAAATTGGATTTGCCGTTAGAAAAATACTATCACCATTTTTTTTATTTTTATTGTTTTCATTAAGAGCTCCAGAACTCACAGTATTACTATCATCAAATTTTTTTTATTGATTTCATTAAGAGTTTCAGAACTCACAGTAAAATAAGCATTTCTGCAGTTAGAACTCACTTCAAAATTTTTTGTATTTGAGGTAGTCATATAGAGTATGTATTCCTCAAGGGCACTTTATTTGTGTTTTTTTGTTTGCGGTTTTTTTTTTTGTTTTTGTTATTTCTACTATGTAAAATTATTAGCAAAGCAATAAAGCTTATTTATTAAAGTCAGTATGTACCTATTACGAATAATATGTACAACGAGTATTTTTTTGTATAATGTTTTGTTTGTTTAGTAAGTATGTAAGAAAAATTCCGCTAACCGACTATTCATTATGAAGGTATAACTTAAAAAAAGGAAATTTTTGAATCCATTTTGCAGAATTAATCCACATATTGCGTAAACATTTCATACGAATATCTTGTTTACTCAACTCTGGAAAGCAAAATATTTCTCCATTAAGTTGTGTGTAAATTGAAAACTTCAGACTAATTTTCTGAGTTAGAACGTTGTGTGAGTAAATGAGCGATATGTATTACGATACTCAGCAAACAAACATGAAAAAACGGGGTCTAGGTCGTGACTAACGCGTTCGATTTAGGGGAAACATGCATAATTTTGACATTGGCATGTCATTAGAGATCATGTGTTTGTGCGGGAATTTAAATAAATTGAACGTCGTTAAAACTGATGAATCAAACCAGTGCATATTTGAAGTCGTTAAAAAAATTAATATACATATTTTGTAAGTCGGTGATGAACGCGTTCATATTCGCATATAAGAAAAACTTTAAACATGAATTCACTTCATTAATGATTAAGAAAGCTCCAAAATCGTAAGCTCTTTGAAAAACTTCAGTTCTTTTTTGGTGGGTATGTGATAAAATCTTAAAATGTTTTATAACTTCATACTATATTACTTCAATAGATATTCCTCCATTCTAGTTTGATTTGTTTGGTCTTGATAATAACATCTTCAAAATGTAAGTCAACCGATGAGAGTTATACCTTGGTGTTTCACAAACGATATAAGTTCATTATGTGAGACAGAAAATATTTACCAAACCCACATTTAACTATGTTATATGATGTAGTAAATATATCAAACCCAGCCATGTTGTCAAGGCGACCAAATTAAGAGTCTTGACAAGCTTATTTGTAAACTATGACATAAAAAAATCGAAAAAAAAAAACGAAATGTCCGTTCAAGAGAATTTTTTTGTCAAGCGGTTGTCCGAATTCGCTTATATGAGACTCCGTTCAAGGGGAATCGATTGCAATGCTTTTCTTATGGAGCTCTGCCGGGACCTGGCAAAAGTTTCCGTTTAAAGGGTTGTCCTATGCTCCTTGTAAGGAGTCAAAGGAACTTTATATATATATATATATATATATATACATATATATATATATATATATATATATATATATATATATATATATATATATATATATATATATATATATAAAGGGGGTGTCCGCTCATTGGAAGTGTCCATTAAGGGGATTTGTATATCATTAACCTTGCTGAAAAAGAAGGTAGAGTGGAACCAAAGCATTCGCAGGCAGATAAAAGAGATTATTCGGTAGATAAATCGCCTTCCAGCACTAAAGGACTAGAAGAGAAATTGGGACTGAGAATGCGGGTTAGATTTATAACGTGAAAGTGTTCGAAACGTGCTGAAAAATCATGAATATTTCTTAAGAGATGCTAGGAAACAACACTGCTGCCAGCTCGAAACATTGAAAACCGACTGAAATTTGCTATTGAACATATTTCTTTTCGTCTAGAGTACTGGAATGACGTAATTTTTTGTAGTAAAACAAGGCTAATGTTTTAGTGTCACAAAGGACCACAAAAAGTTTGGCGCAAGCCTCTAATGGCACTAGAAAATAAAAATGTGATACCCACAGTAACGTTTTGTAAATTATCTGTTGTGGTATAGGGTTGTATATCATATAACGGAGTTGATGAAATGCGGATTTTAGAAGGTATAATGAATCAAGGAAATTTATCTTGAAGAGCGAATTATCTGCCAATTCTCGAAGATTCGATATATTTTTGACACAGGAAGACCAAGAAAGTTTAAATATAAATTTTATCAAGACAACGCCCCGAAGCACAAATCGTCTCTCTGTAGGCCATGGCCGTTATATAACTATAGAAAAGTTATTAATACTGCAGTACAAAGTCCTTACTTGATACTTATCGAAAATTTGTGGGCTCACCTGAAGAAAAAGCTCTAGGAAAAATAAAGTACAGTTAATACTGGTTATAAAGGAGGAGTGGGCGAAAATACCTGAATAATATAATATACCCAAGCTAATTCAATGGATGTCCAGATGCTTACAAACTGTAATTGATGCTCAAGGAGGCCACACAGAATGTTAGCTGATGAAAAATACATTTTAGGGAAATAAACGCGCTGTTTATTGAATGCTTGAAAATATTTATTTGACAAAACTAAACCTGAACTATTTTGTTTCAGTTTTCGTTGTACCTTCATAGTTAACAGACGACTTGCGGAGTTACAAACAAAAACAAAAAAGAACGGCAAACAACAAATAACAAAAAAAGTGACATTGAGGAAAACTCTATATGGGTACCTCTAATAAAAAAATTGTGAAGTGAGTTCTAACGGCAGAAATGCTTATTTTGCTGTGAATTCTGAAACTCTTAATGAAAACAATAAAAAATGTATTGAAAGTTTTTTTTTCACGGCAAAGCCAACTTTTCGTCAGCCATTAACTTCGCTTTGTCCAATGCCAACTAGTAGTGATTCATTAACATTACAGTTGCCTAGTACTTCTTCATATAAGTCAGTAATATCATCCCATTCAGGCTCGCGTTCCTCACTTCACAAAGTTATCACTGCAGATAACAGCAGCTCAAAACCCAAGGTCCAAGTTGGAATGGGCAGATATATAACTGTGGTAAAGCGTGGACGAAGACCTAATTCTTCTAAAATTTCATCTGCTCCGAAGGATAACAGCACATCCTCAACTAATCGTCAAAACCGATTTAAAATTATGCAAGATGACAACGACAAACCCGATGTATCCTCGAACGAAACATCCAAGCCGCCACCAATATATTTGAGAGAAACAAATTCAAATGCCCTTATTAAGAAATTAATCTCGGTCATTGGTGAGAATAAATTTCACATTGTTCCAATAAAACGTGGTAACATTGATGAAACGAAAATTCAAATTTATGAAGAAAAAGATTTTCGCAAAATGATTACTGAATTTGAAAAAAGTAAAAAAAGCTTCTACACGTATCATCTTAAGAGTGCTAAAGGCCTACAGAACATATTGAAGGGCATAGATTTTTATGTTATTCCCGAGGAAATAAAAGATGCACTCGTCCTCCAGGGATTTAAGGTTAAAAATGTATCTAACATAATAAATAGAAGAGTATGAGAAGATTCCCCAACCTCTATTTCGCGTCGAACTTGAGCCAAACGATACAAAATTTAAAAGCAATGAGACGCACCCAATTTATAGCTTAAAATACCTGTTATACCGAAAAATAACAGTTGAAGAACCACACAAGCGTTCTGGACCCGTACAGTGCCATAATTGTCAAGAATATGGCCACACAAAAGCTTACTGCAATTTACCTTCAGTTTGTGTTATCTGTGGTGAATAGCACGGTACTGCTGGTTGTGCTAAACCTAAAGATCTACTAGAAAAAAATTTAGTAATTATGTAGGTAGTCACACCGCTTACTACAGAGGATGTCCTCTTTATTCTTTCGTTAAACAGACTATGGGGCAAAAACCTAAATTGGCTCCAGCACAAACAGAAAACGCTAATCCGCCACTTTTGCTCAAATGAGCCAACCAGTCACTTTACTTATATCGTATGCCGATGCAGCTAAGATTAGTTCTATTCCCATACAAAATGTTCCAGCTCCAAATAATTCAACGCATGTAAACTTAAGCTTTAACTTTAGTCGCCTTGAAGCTACTATTGACAATTTCGTGACAACTATAAACAATTTTACAACAAATATGACTAGCATGATGCAAGAAATGCTGAGAATGCAGAATACTCTGCTTCAAGCATTAGTTAACAAGCCATGAACACGTTAAAATTATGTTTCTAGAACGCAAACGGCATTCGCCAACATAAAAATGAACTTGAGCACTTCCTTACGGACAAAGTAGCGATATAATGTTGGTTTCTGACACTCGTTTGACTTCGAGAAGCTTTTTCAAAATTAATGGCTACACTATGTATTATACAAAGGACCCTAGAGGGAGAGCATGCGGTGGATCTGCAATTCTAATTAAGTCAAGACTCAAGCATTATATCCTTGACAATACTTGTGAAGAACATCTTCAAGCAACGAATATTTGTGTCGAAAATTTTGTGATATCATCAATTTACTCCCCTTCCAGATTCGCAATTACTGAGGATCAATACGAGGATTTCTACAAATCTCTTGGCCCTTGTTTCGTAACAGTTGGCTGGTTCGCGTCTTATCACTCCCACAGCTGTAGCGTTGTTCAACACAATTTCAAAAATGGGCTTGGATGTCATTTCGAGTGGGGAGCCCACTTATTGGCCTACTGATATACATAAAATTCCGGATGTTATAGATTTTGGCGTCATGAAAAATATTTCTAGGGAATTAATTCATGTTGAAGCTTCCCTAGATCTCTCGTTCGATCACTCTCCCACGATCGTTAAAATCTGTAGCCCACTGAAAATTACTTTACCTCACTCATATATGTGCAGATGATTTGTCGTGTTATTTGGCTGCGATTCAAAAAATATCTTAGTAGTCATTGCACGGAAAATATTGCGCTAAAAACAACCGAAAATATTGAAGTAAACATTGCCAACCTTAACAAAATGATTCCACAGGCTGCTGAACATGCTACTACCTCCAATCCGCAGACAGGGTTTAACGTCTCGTATGTGAAAAACGAGGAGCCAAAAACGAATGGAAACAGCACAGATCACCTCAACATAAATTCAGATTTAAAGAGTGCACTTAACGACTCCAAGAGTTGCTTGCATCTGAAAAAACTGCCTGGGAAACGTCAATAAAGAGCGCAGAACAATACTTTTTTTCCTCAAAAGTTCTTCTTATAAATTGAACCAGTCTGTGAGTTTGTTCAATGGTGCTATGCTGACTTCTAAAACCAAATTGATGGTCTGGTATGCACCCACTACTAATTAGAATTGGGGACAATTTTGTTTTGAGCAGTTTTTCGAAAAGCTTTGACATAGTTGATAGTAGACTTATTGGCCTATATGACTCAGCCTTGGTTAGATCTTTGCCCGGCTTTGGAATCATTTTAACCTTGGCAAGCTTCCAGCTGTGTGGATAATACTCCAGTCGTAAAATGGCATTAAATATGAATAATAGGATTCTCATTGCAATACGAGGCAAGTTCATAAGCATCTGGTTACTAATTCCATCAATACCCGGAGCTTTCTTCGGGTTGAGTTCGGCAATTAATTTTTGTAAATCACGCGTCTTAAACTTTATGTGTTGAGGGGGTAGTGCGACTACATTCGGCAAATCAGCAACACCAGTACATATGTTTGGCGTAAAAACGGATTTTAAGTGCTCAGCAAATAGTTTACCTTTTTCAGTATCGCTTCTTGCCCAACTTCCGGTAGATGTGCGTAGAGGTGGCTTATACTCAATGGGTGTTTTAAGCTTTCTAGCAGCGCGCCACAAAGAGTAATTAGACGCTGGTGTGACATCAAGACCTTCCAGATAATTTTTAAGAGATGCAGTTTTTTCAGACGCAAGCAACTCTTGGAGTCGTTTAGTGCACTCTTTAAATCTGATTTTATTTTGTGGTGATCTGTGCTGTTGCCATTCCCTTCTAGCTCTTCTTTTTTCACGTACGAGACGTTCAATGTCTGTAGAATAAATTTTATTAAACCCAGTCTGCGGATGGGAGGTAGTGGCATGTTCAACAGCTTGTTTAATATTCGCGCTGAGATTGGCAATGTTAGATTCAATATCATCGGATGTTCAGTGATTGAAAATCTGGGAGGGGAGTAAATTGATGATATAACAAAATTTGTACAAAAACTTCCAATGCCAATATTTGTTGCTTGTAGGTGTTCTTCACAAATGTTATCAAGAACATAGTGCTTGAGTCTTGACTTTATTAGAATTGCTGATTCACCGCAAGCCCTTCCTCTTGGGTCCTTTGTATCATATATAGTGTAGCCATAAATTTTAAAAAGACTTCTCGAAGTCAAATGAGTCTCAGATACTAACATTACATCAATATTTTTTTCCGTGAGGAAGTGCTCAAGTTCATTTTTATGTTGGCGAATGCCGTTTGCGTTCCAGAAACATATTGTTAACGTGTTCATGGTTTATTAATTAATGCTTGAAGTAGAGTATTCTGCATTCGCAGCATTTCTTGCATCATGCTAGTCATATTTGTTGTAAAATTGTTTATAGTTTGCACCAGATTTTCAATAGTAGCTTCAAGGCGATTAAAATTAAAGCTTGCGTCAGTATTTTTTGAATTATTTGGCGGGGAAACATTTTGTGTGGGAATTGCATTTGTCTTAGCAGCATCTGCATACGATACACGGGAAGTAACTGGTTGGCTCATTTGCGCAAAAGTGGCAGAGTAAGCGTTTGCTGATTGAGCTGGAGCTAATTTAGGTTTTTGCACCATAGTCTTCTTTACGAAAGAGTACACAGGACAACCTCTGTAGTTAGCGGTGTGATTACCTCCACAATTACTGCATTTTTTATCACTTTGATCTTTTGGCTTATTGCAACTAGCAGTGCCGTGTAATTCGCCGCACACAACACAAACAGAGGGTAAATTGCAGTATGTTTTTGTATGGCCATATTCTTGGCAATTATGGCACTGTACAGGACCTGAACGCTTATGTGGCTCTTCAACTGTGATTTTTCGGTACAAGAGGTATTTCAAATTATAAATTGGATGCGTCTCATTTTTTTTCAATTTTATATCATTAGGCTCAAGTTCAACACGAAATAGGGGTTGGGGAATCTTCTCTCTGTTTATTATATTGGACACATTTTTTACCTTAAACCCCTGGAGGACGAGTGCATCTTTTATTTCTTCGGGAACAACATAAGAATCTATGCCCTTCAATACGATCTGCATGCCTTTAGCGCTCTTAAGCTGGTATGTGTAGAAGCTTGTTTTATTTTTTTCAAATTCAGCAACCATTTTGCGGAAATCTTTTTCGTCATAAATTTGGACTTTAGTTTCATCTATGTTTCCACGTTTTATTGGAACAATGTGAAATTTATTCTCACCAATGACCGAAATTAATTTTTTAATAAGGGCATTTGAATTTTTTTGTCTCAAATAGATTGGTGGCGGCTTGGATATTTTATTCGAGGATACCTCGGGTTTGTCGTTGTCATCTTGCAAAATTTCGAAGCGGTTTTGGCGATTAGTTGAGGCTGCGCTGTTATCCCTAGACATTTTTGGAGCAGATGAAATTTTTGAAGAATTCGGGCTTCGCCCACGCTTTACCACGGTTATATATCTGTCCATTCCGACTTGTACATTGAGTTTCGAGCCGCTGTTATCTGTAGTGATAACTTTGTTAAGTGATGAACACGAGCCTGCAGGGGATGATATTACTGGCTTATATGAAGAAGTTCTAGGCAACTGTAATGTTAATGCATCATTACTATTTGGCATTGGACAAAGCGAAGTTGATCGCTGACGAAAAATTGGCTTTGACGTTAAAAAAAGACTTTCATCAGATTTATTATTTATATTTTTTTCATTAAGAGTTTCAGAACTCACATTAAAATAAGCATTTCCGCCGTTAGAACTCACTTCAATTTTTTTTGTATTTGAGGCACTCATACAAAGAATTCCTCAAGGGATATTTGTTTGTTTTTTTTATGTTTGCGGTCTTTTTTTGTTTTTGTTATTTATGATTGTTTATTTGTTTAGAGGTTCACATATATATAGTATTCCTCAATATCAATTTGTTTAATTTTTTTGTTTGCGGTTTTTTTGTTTTTGTTATTTTTACTATGTAAAAATATCAGCAAAGCATAAAGCTTATTTATTAAAGACAGTATGTACCTATTACGAATAATATGTACTACGAATATTTTTTGTTTGTTTAATTTTTTGTAAGTAAGAAAAATTCCGCTAATCGACTGTTCGCTATGAAGGTACAACGAGAACTGAATAATATAATAATAATATTCATAACTGATTAATATCAATGAATTAACTATTAAACGATTTTGCTTCTTTTGTAATTTTATGTTGGCAACATCATGCTACTCTCGCTCTCATTTTATGTTTATTGATGCATACAACGAAGAATCGATTATCTAGGTAGTCTGTTTGAGTCGAAAAGAAAGTAAATCATTACGCATAATGTTATTAAAAAATAACTTAAAAAGTAGTCGTTTCACTTTTTATTAATAAATAAACCAAAAAAATTTATATGTTACAAAAAATTGTATTTAAACACATTTATATTCGTCTGAGTACAGAGGTAGGCAAATACCCATTTTATAGCGGTCGATTATGCATCACTATTTTGTTTTAATTTTAAAATGTTATTGTACATACATACATACATATGAAGCATCATACAAACATACGTATGCTTGTACTTACATATGCCCTTATGCTTATAATTCTATTTTTCTTTTTGCCAATGAAGGGGATTTCTTTAATTTTCAACGATGTTTATATGTATGTATTTTTCTTTTTGTACAATTATGCTTACATACATACATGTACCAACTTACATAAATTAATACATTTGCCCAAGAACATTATTCAGGAGACATGCACAAGAATAAACAAGAAACATAAAAGTGATAAACCACAGAAAATCTCACATAAGGGATAAAAAAATCAAGAAAATATTTATAATTGTTTATCAAACGCTTAAAGTAGCATAAAGGCTACATTAAAAATCTCTGAGTTATGAAACGTTTATTAAACGTCTAATATGCTATTAATAATTTATGAATACACATTTAGCGATTTTTGACCATTAATGTATTATTGAACTGTTAATAATCATTTATGAATTAGACCGTAAATCTTTTGGAAAGTTACATCCTTGCCCGAAAATTTACAGTTGTGGAAGGACACTTTATGAGTATGCCTGAAACTATCTCATCCGGTATACCACAAGGGAGTAGACTGGGGCCAGTTTTATATTGGATATGTACTTGTGATATGCCTGTGAGCAGTAGTATCCATACTTCCACATTTGCCTACGATACAGCCTGCTTTAGTATGCACGAAAACCCTGATGAGGCATGCCGCAAATTTCAGGAACACATTAGCCAGATGGAACTATGGTTAAACTTATGGAGAATTGAGGTAAATGAACAAAAGTGTGTTCAAGTAACATTTACCTTAAGAAGACATACTTGTCCCCCCATAAGAATCAACAGTCAAGTTTTTCCTCAACATTCGCATGTTAAATACCTTGGTATATATCTTGATCGTCGGCTTAAATGGAAACACCTTATTGACTTAAAGCTAACACAAATGAAACTTAAAATAACTCAGGTACATTGGCTGATTGGCAGAAATTCAACACTCAGCCTAGACTGCAAACTTTTAATATACAAGTTGCTTTTAAAGCCAATATGGTGATACGGAATTCAGCTATGGGACACTGCTTCAGCTTCAAATGTTGAGAAAATCCAACGAAGGCAAAACAAAATTTTACGTTTGATAACATCGGCTCCATGTTTCATCAAAAAGTCAAATATACATCGTGATTTAAATATGCCGCTAGTGACTGAAGAAATTGCAAAATACGCAGGCAAATATCTAACAAAACTCGGGTCACATCCTAATCCGCTTGCTCGTAATATTTTGAACTTTACTGGACAGATCTGCTTAAAAAAGAGAGATACAAGGGCTCTAATATTAAACACTCCAGATGAAGCTGCTTGAAAATACTTTTTTTTTGCCTATCACTACTTATGTATTATTAATAACTATCACTAAGTTATGTCCGATATTGGTCGGGCCTACTAATTATATTTTAGATTTAAGATTTAAATACTTATTGTTAGTTCATATATGAAGATGCAATAAATAAAAAACATGTATTAAAAAAAAATAAATTGTTTTTCCAACAGGCACATGTTATAATCGCAAAATTGCGCGCTCACATATTTTTGATATTTGGTGCTTAGAAAGAGGTGCAAATGCTGAAAAAGCTAGAAAAATGAAGGATATATTAAAAATGAGGGTTACACATTTGAAGAAAGTCAATTAGAAACACGATTTAAGTATAATTGCAAAAAAATTTCAGAATTTTGGAAAAGAAGCGATCGTACTAAAACAAGAGTTCAAAATATATATTCTGATTGGCTTTCCGAAATGGAGCCGATTTCATTAAACTTACAAACATCTGACTTGAATCAATATCGGGGACGTCCTAGATTAAGTTTCGGAGAGTGTTCAAGCAGGACAAAGCGACGACGAATAGCAGAAATTGATGCCTCCGCTGCTGATTATTTGCGATCTAGTACCTTACAAAGGAATCAATCGATTTTGCAAGCAAATGTTAGTGAAGTTATATCGCTTATATCTGAAGCAGGTTTAACAAAACACCAATATTTGATAATAAGAAGCTTTGTAGACAGTAAACTTGAAAATAAATTTTTACCTGGCTACGATAATATTTTGAAAGAAAAAAAGAAAAGTTACCCAGACAAAATAACAATCACCGAATCTCACGCTGAAGTTGAACTTCAAAGTCTATTAGACCATAGCGCTACTCGGATATTAGAACTACAGAGCGATGTTATTAATGAAGTTTTGGATGAGTCCATAAACGGCCTTATATTAATAGGAAAATGGGGGTTTGATGGCAGTTCGGGACACAGCGAGTACAAATAAATTTGAAAATAACAGTTTGGATGATAATAACTTATTTGTAACGTCATATGTTTTCCACTCCAAGTTGTGGATGAGGCTCAAAATACCAAAATAATTTGGAAAAAAAATAAAATAAATAAATTTTCCGAAGTTATTAGAAAGTTACATTACTACACGGAAGTTTGCGGTCGTGGAAGGAGACTTCATGGGTGTGCCCGAATCTATATCATCCGCTGTGCGACAGGGGAGCATACTGGGGCCAGTTTTGTATTTGATTTGCACTTATGATATGCCTTTGAGCAGCAATATTCATACATCTACCTTTGCCGATGATACAGCCTGCCTTAGTACGCACGAAAACCCTCACGAGGCTTCCCGATATCTACAAGAACATATTACGCATCTGGAACAATGGTTAAATATATGTAGAATTAAAGTAAACGAGCAAAAGTGTGTTCAGGTAACATTTATCCTGCAAAGAGATACTACTTCCCCAATTCGAATCAACAATCAAGTTGTTGTTCAACATTCACACGTAAAATATCTTGGTATACACCTTGATCTACGTGTTACATGGAAACCACATTTGACTCAAAGCTAACACAAATGAGACTGAAATTAACTCAGATGCATTGGCTGATTGGTAGAAATTCAACACTCAGTCTAGATTGTTAACCTCTACTGCATTATTCTTAAAAATTATTTCAGGTTTATTAAGCGCTTATTTGACGTATTTCTATGGGAAATTTGTCAAATAAACCTGTAATAAACCTAAATATTTTTTGTGAATTAGACCGTTAATATACAAGTCGATTTTGGAAGCAATATGGTGTTACAGATTTCAACTATCGGGCACTGCTTAAGCTTCCAATATCGAGGGCATCCAACGAAGGTAAAACAAGATTTTAAGACTAATAAAATCGGCTCCATGGTACATCAAAAATTCAAATATACATAGTGATTTAAATGTCCCACTACTGACTGAAGAAATTGCAATATAAGCAGGCAAATACTGAACAAAACTGGAGACCCATCCTAATTCCCTTGCTCGTAATATCTTGAATTTTACTGGACACATCCGATTAAAAAAGAGGCACACAAGGGCTCTAATACGCAACACTCCAGAAGAAGCTGTTTGAAAATACTTTTGTTTTTGCTTATCACGACATGTATTATTAATAACTATCACTAAGTCACTTAGTTTATGTCCGACACTGGTCAGGCCTAATTATTTACATTTAGATTTAAGATTTGAATACTTATTGTTAGTTCATATTTGAAGTTACAATTAATAAATATATATATTAAAAAAAATTTGTTTGTAGATATCATTAGAATTTATTTTTGTTGAAGTGGTATTAATTTTTTTTAATAATATAGTTATAAACAACTTTGAGAAGGTACACATAAAAAAATATCTAAAAATGTTTGCAATTCACTCCAAAACAAGCGTTTTCTTGAAGAGTATTTGATTTTTTATAGCAATGAAAACATTTTTTTGACAAACTGTATATAAAAAATAGTGAGTGATAAAAGTTGTACAAAATAAGCAAGAATAATGTAAAATATTAATATTTGTATACAACCAAGTTAGACGCTACTTTACAGAAATATCGCCATTTCGCTCTGGGTGTTTATTACTATTCATAGGAAATTCCAAGATGTTGAAATGAGTATAAAACTGCATGCAAAAAGAATTCAGTATTATCATCGTTAAAGGTAATTTTAACTTTAGTATGATTAGGAGCCATCAGGTGAAAATGTTTAATTAGGTTTTGCTTACGCAGCTTACAGCAGTTGTAGTTCAGCTTTTCTGCTCTGGATGTCAGATGCTCATTAAGAAAGATTCTTTTTTTGATGTCTATTACAATTGCATCACACAGTTTTAACGATTTAGTTTTAATTTTTCATAATAAGATATCTTTTAATGACAGAATTGAATTTAATTATCATTGAGTTTCCATTATTATTGAAAAAAAAACAAATCTTGATATCATCATCATTTACATTCACATGCAAATATTTAAAAATGGTTAGAGCAAAATTGAGTACATCAGGGCCCTATTCCACAAAACAACTTATCAACTTTTCACTTTGCATTTATCCAATTTTTCGACAATTTGCAGAACTTTTCGTTCCCCAGAACTGTAAAATTTGGGGGGCTTATTATGTAATTCGATTCGAAACGGAAACTGTTCGAATTTGTATGTTATTAACATTACATTCGAACACATTTCCGTTTCGAATCGAATTACATAATAACCCCCTTTTCTACGTACGTTCTCTCTTGCAAAATGCAAAGTTAATTTTGAAAAGTGTAACTTGCAAAGACTTTGCAAGAAATTATGCTTTTTCGTTCCACAATAACTGTAAATTCTATTTTTGCAAAGCAAATTTTGATAAGTTTGTTAAAAATTTGCAAGGTAAACGATCTCTTTGCAAATCAACAAAACAAAATTCATTGATAAATCTTCGATTATTTTCAAACATAATAATCATAACAATACAATCTCACATTGCGTTCGTATGTACATACATAGATATGGAAAAAAAGAAAAACTTATTTGAGCTTTAAATTACATATATTATTATATTATATTTGTATAAAGTTATTTTAAGCGTTATTATATATTCTATTAAAGATAGTATTATAACCAATGTAGAGTAACACATTGAAAACGTTACGTTCCAAATTTGGTTTGGGCTTTTTTAAAATTTCCTCACATGCAGCCTATTTATATAATAATTAGATTCTAATTTATTAACCATCAAATTGAAATGTAAAACTTTAATATGTTCTAACCCCCATTAGAGCTGGGTCCAACTCGTTCGTTCGTTCATTTTTGCCACAAACCTTTGATCAAACTCATGTAATTTAAATGAGTTTGTGGCAAAAATTAACGATTGAACGAATCGGACCCAGCTCTAACCCCCATATTCATAAAATTTAAAATAAATTTGAAATGTATTTTATTTTAAGTTTTTCATACAGAGTTTTCTAAAAATGGATTTCAAATAAATTTTATTTTTCTTGAATATATGTAGATGCATACATTTACAATAATTTTATAAAAAAAATATTTTATTGGTTTGAAAACTAGTAAATAAATTACATATATTTTTAATCACATGAAACTCTGAAATTTTTTTCATTTTTATTTTGCGGATAACTGTAACAAGTTCTATTTAGGAATGCAAAGTGAAAAGTTATAAGACAGAAATGCAAAGATGCTTAAACGTTTTCAGGAACACTTTGCACACTCACTTTGCAGGAGAACGCAAAGACTTTGCAAAGAGCACAATTACTTTACAAAGAGTGCAAGAAATTTACAAAGAGAGCAAAGTCTTTGCAAAAATATGCTTAGTGCAAAGTGAAATTTGAAAAGAATATTGTGGAACAGAAACACTTATCACTTTGCCAAAAAATGCAATTTGATAAGTGCAAAGTGAAAAGTTGATAAGTTTTTTGTGGAATAGGGCCCAGGTTGATATTTAGGTAGCACATTTATAACCAAGTCACAGGGATTTACACGTTTTTGAAGAGCATCATTTAATTCATCATTAATACATACATATGTACCTGCATGCATTTATTAACACAAAGCAACAAACGAAAAAAGATCAGTGTTGGCAATGCATATCAGTGCTGACACAGTGTTGCCATTCCTGCTGCAGGGCTTTATGACCCTTTTATGTTGTTTTCCTCCCCCACTCCCTCTCATATTCCAAACTAATCTAATTCTATAGTACTGACGCCTTTCCGTTGGCTGCTGGTGGACTGATTAGTGATCAAGGTATAGCACTAATTGCTAGGCAGTCATACAACAGTGATTAACATGACTGGAATCAGTATTGCATATTTAACATTCGGTTTAAATTTTTGCGCGTTGCTATGGCAGACAAATTCAAAATTGACTTCTGCAACATACGGGGTCTAAGATCGAAATTGTTTTGTGTATGCACACATTTGTCTCCATCGGGCGGATGTTTTCGCCTTAATTAATAAATTGCAAAGTCCTTGTAATTTTTATGCTCTGTTTTCTGTTCTACTTACGCTCTCTTGTGCAAAGTGCATAGTTAATATTGAAAAGTGTAATTTGCAAGGACTTTGCAAAAAATTCTGATTTTTTTGCACAGTAACTGTAAATTCTATTTTTGCTAAGCAAATATTTGATAAGTGTGTCAAAAATTTGCAAGGTAAACAATCTCTTTGCAAATTAACAATATAAAATTCGTGGATAAATCTTCGATTATTTTCAAACATAATAATCATAACGATTTTACATTGCGTTCGTATGTAATCTCAAAATCGTTGACCTGGTGTCAGGGAATTATGTGTTTTTCGATATAACTGGAATCAAATATTTCAAAGTCTATCTTCCTGTTGCCGCAAAAACAAAAAATTTAACAGTAGTTAACGACCCTTCTAGGTACGCAATTCGCCTTCTTAAAACCATCAACAACACACTAGCGTTTGGAAAATATCGAGCATTTTCACAAAACGCATCCAAACTCCAACAAAGTACAATTTTAGCAAATTTTGAAAAAACAAAAAACCAACTTTATATTAATGTATCTATGAAATTGAAGCAAATTTACATATAAACAACTTTAGTCATTTCGGCATTTCGCCTAAAACTGCAGTTTTTCTAAACAGAATGCTACTGCTATTTACATCAAAATCTTTACCTTAAAATTTCCACTGGATTTACAGAATATAAAAATTTTGCCTCCCATGAGCCTTTGTGTCCCTTTTTTTAAGCGGATATGTCCAGTAAAGTTTAAGATATTACGAGTAAGGGGATTAGGATGTGATTCGAGTTTTGTTAAATATTTCTCTGCGTATTTTGCAATTTTTTCAGTCACTAGTGGCGTATTTAAATTACGATGTATATTTGAATTTTTGATGTACCATGGAGCCGATGTTATCAAACGTAAAATTTTGTTTACCTTCGTTGGATTTTCTCAACATTTGAAGCTGAAGCAGTCCCCCATAGCTGAATTGCATAGCACCATATTGGCTTCAAAGGCGACTTGTTCATACAAGCATACACCTTGTTCGATCAAGGTGTATGCCAAGGTATTTCACTTGAGAATGTTGAGTAATACTTTGACTGTTGATTGGAATAGGGGAACAAGTATCTCTTCTTAGGGTAAAGGTTATATGGACACACTTTTGTTCATTTACTTTAATTCTCCATAAGTTTAACCAACAACAAATATGACTAGTATGATGCAGGAAATGCTTCGAATGCAGAATACACTGCTTCATGCATTAATTAACAAGCCATGAACACGTTAAAAATATGTTTCTGGAACGCAAACGGCATTCGCCAACATAAAAATGAACTTGAGCACTTCCTCACGGAAAAAAATATTGATGTAATGCTAGTCTCTGAGACTCATTTGACTTCAAGAAGCATTTTTAAAATTTATGGCTACACCTTATATGATTCAAAGGACCTGAGAGGAGGAACATGCGGTCGTTCAGCGATTCTAATAAAGTTAAGACTCAAGCACTATATTATCGACAACATTTGTGAACAACACCTACAAGCAACAAATATTTGCATTGAAAGTTTTTGTACAAACATCATGATATCATCAATTTACTCCTCTCCCAGATTTTGAATCACTGAAGATCAATACGAAAATTTCTACAAATCTCTTGGACCTCGTTTTGTAGCAGCTAACGACTACAATGAAAAACATAAGTTCTGGGGTTCGCGTCTTATTACACCCAGAGGTCGAGCATTGTTCAACACAATTTCAAAAATGGGCTTGGATGCCATTTCGAGTGGGGAGCCCACTTATTGGCCTACTGACATACAAAAAATTCCGGATGTTATAGATTTTTGCGTCATAAAAAATATCTCTACGGATTTAATTCAGGTTCAAGCTTCTCTTGATCTCTCGTCCGATAACTCCCCAACGATTAATACAATTTGTAGCCCATTAAGAAGTAACTTATCTGACCCATATGTGAAGATGATCAATCGTGTTAATTGGCTGTCTCAGTAGTCATTGCACGGAAAATTTTACGCTAAGAACACCCAATAATATTGAATCTAGCATTGCCAATCTTAACAAAAATATTAAACAGCCTGCTGAACATGCCACTACCTCCCATCCGCAGACTGGTTTTAATAGTTTTTTCTCTACAGACATTGAACGTCTCGTACGTGAAAAAGAAGAGCTAGAAGGGAATGGCAACAGCACAGATCACCCCTAAATAAAATCAGATTTAAAGAGTGCAATAAACGACTCCAAGAGTTGCGTGTATCTGAAAAAAAATGCATCTCCTAAAAATTATCTGGAAGGTCTTGATGTCACACCAGCATCTAATTACTCCTTGTGGCGCGCTGCTAGAAAGCTTAAAACACCCGTTGAGTTTAAGCCACCTCTGCGCACATCTACAGGAGGTTGGGCAAGAAGCGATACGGAATAATGTCAAATATTTGCTGAGCACTTAAAATCCGTATTTACGCCAAACATATGTACTGGTGTTTCTGATTTGCCGAATGTAGTTGCTCTACCCTATCGGCCCTTGAAGTTTAAAATGCGTGATGTACAAAAAGTAATTGCTGAACTCAAACCAAAGAAAGCTCCGGGTATTGATGGAATTAGTAACCAGATGCTGATGAACTTGCCTCGTATTGCAATGAGAATCCTGTTATTCATTTTTAATGGCATTTTACGTCTGGAGTACTATCCACGCAGCTGGAAGCTTGCCAAGGTTAAAATGATTCCAAAGCCGGGCAAAGATCTAACCAAGGATGAGTCATATAGGCCAATAAGTCTACTACTATCAACAATGTCAAAGCTTTTTGAAAAACTGCTCAAAACAAAATTGTCCCCAATTATAATTAGTAGTGGGTGCATACCAGACCATAAATTTGGTTTTAGAAGTCAGCATAGCACCATTGAACAAACTCATAGATTGGTTCAATTTATAAGAAGAACTTTTGAAGAAAAAAAGTATTGCTCTGCGCTGTTTATTGACATTTCCCAGGCATTTGATAAAGTATGGCATGAAGGCCTAGTTTTAAAATTGAAGACTTAGTTACCAATGAACATTTTAAATCTTTTGGAAAGTTAAATTATTTCCCGTAAGTTCACTGTTGTGGAAGGAGACTTTACGAGTATGCCTGAAACTATCTCATCCGGTGTGCCACAGGGGAGTATACTGGGGCCAGTTTTATATTTGATTTATATTTGTGATATGCCTGTGAGCAGTAGTATCCATACTTCCACATTTGCCGACGATACCGCCTGCCTTAGTATGCACGAAAACCCTGATGAAGCATCCCGCAAAGTCCAGGAATACATTAGCCAGCTGGAGATTTGGTTAAACTTATGGATAATTAAGGTAAATGAACAAAAGTATGTTCATATAAAGTTTACTTTAAAAAAAGCTACTTGTTCCTCCATTCGAATCAACAATCAAAATATTCCTCAACATTCTCAAGTGAAATACCTTGGTATACACCTTGATCGAAGGCTTACGTGGAAACATCATATTGACTCTAAACTAACTCAAATGAAACTTAAATTAACTCAAATATATTGGTTAATTGGCAGAAATTCAACACTCAGCCTACACTGTAAGCTTTTTATATACAAGTCGCTTTTGAAGCCAATATGATGCTACGTAATTCAGTTATGAGGCACTGCTTCAGCTTCAAATGTTGAGAAAGTCCAACGAAGGCAAAACAAAATTTTTTACGCTTGATAACGTAGGCTCCATGGTACATCAAAAATTCAAATATACATCGTGATTTAAATATGATACTAGTGGCTGAAAAAATCGCAAAATACGCAGACAAATATTTAACAAAACTCGAGTCACATCCTAATCCGCTTGCTCGTAATATATTGAACTTTACTGGACACATCAGCTTAAAAAAGAGAGATACAAGGGCTCTAATAAAACTCCAGATGCAGCTGCTTGAAAATATTTTTTTTGTGCTTATCACTACTTATTTAATAACTATCACTTAGTTTATGTCCGACATTGGTTGGGCCTTATAATTATACTTTAGATTAAGATTTGAATACTTATTGTTAGTTCATATTTGAAGATACAATAAATAGAAAACGCCTTCAAAAAAAAAAAGTTTAACCATATTTCCAACTGAGTAATATGTTCCTGGAGATTGCGAGATGCCTCATCATGGTTTTCGTGCACACTCATACAGGCTGTATCATCGGCAATTGTAGAAGTGTGGATGTTATTGCGCACAGGCATATCACAAGTATATATTAAATACAAGACTGGCTCCAGAATACTACCCTGTGGCACACCGGACTATATAGATTCTGGCACACTTGTGAACTCTCCTTCCACAACAGTGAACTTCCTATCAATAATATAACTTTCCAAAAGCTTTTGAATGTTTATTGGCAGATATGTCTTCAATTTTAAAACTAGGCCTCCGTGCTATACTTTATAAAATGCCCGAGAAACATCAATAAAGAGAGCAGAACAATACTATTTTTCTACAAATGCTTTTCTTATAACTTGGACTAATCTATGCGTTTGTTCAATGGTGCTATGTTGACTTCTAAAACCAAATTGATGATCCGGGATGCACCCATTATCAGCTAGAATTTTGGACAATTTAGTCATGAGCAGCTTTTCGAACAGCTTTGAGACTGTTGATAGTAAGCTTATAGGCCCGTATGACTCAGCCTTGGTAAGATCTTTGCCCGGCCTTGGAATCATTTTTATTTTTGCAACTTTCCAGTTATGTGGAAAATACTGCATTCTTAAAATGGCGTTAAAAATAAATTGCAAGATTCTTATTTATTGTAATATGACGCAAGTTCATCAACATCTTGTTACTTATGCAATCAATGCCTGGAGCTTTCTTCGGGTTCAGCAATTATTTTTTGTACATCACGCATTTTAAACCTTAAGGGACGACGGGGTAGAGCAACTACACTCGGTAAGTCGGCAGCAGCCGTACATGAATTGGGAGTGAATACAGATTTTAAATGCTCAGCAAATAAGTTAGCTGTCTCACTATCGCTTCTTGCCCAGCCGCCGGTCGCAGTACGCTGTGGTGATTTAAGATCAACGGGTCTTTTAAGGATTTCTAGTAGCGCGCCATAAAGACTAATTAGATGCGGACATTACATCAAGACCTTCTAAATACTTTTCCAGTAATGCAGTTTTTTCCGACGATAGCAGTTCTTTGATTCGTTTGGTACATTCTTTAAGTCTGATGGCATGTTCAGCAGCCTGTTTAATATTTTCGTTAAGATTTGCAATGTTAAATTCAATATCATCAGACGATCTTAGCTGAATATTTTCTACTAAGATATTTTTTTATTCCTAGCTAGTTGACCCCATTTATCAGTTTCGCATATGAATTAGTTAAATCACTTCTTAGTGGGTTGAAAATTGTAACTATTGTGGGAGAGTGATCGGATGAGAGATCTAGAGAGGCTTCCACTTGAAGTAAGTCCCTATGAATATTTTTCCTGACGCCAAAATCTATAACATCCGGAATTTTTCGTACCTCAGTAGGCCAGTAAGTAGGCTTCCCTCTTAAAGTGACATCTAATCCAATTTTTTAAACTGTATTAAACAAGGCTCGACCTCTAGATGTAACAAGACGCGAGTATGTTTTGCATTGCAGGCACCAGCTGCCACGAAACAGGATCCAAGCAATCTGTAGAACTTCTCATACTGATCTTCGGTAACTGAAAATCTGGGAGTTGAGAAAATTGATGAAATCACAAAATTCGCAAAAAAAAGTCTACCAGAATATTCGTTGCTTTCATATATTGTTCAGTAACGTTGTCAAGGACATAGTGCTTGAGTTTTGACTTAATTAGAATTGCTTTGTATCATATAAAGTGTAACCATTTATTTTAAATAAGCTTCTTAAGGTCAAATGAGTTTCAGAAACCAACATTATATCAATATTTTTTTTTAGCGTATTCATGGTTTTTTACTAATGCTTAAAGCAGTGTATTTCAGCAAAAGTGGCGGAGTTCGCGTTTACTGGTTGAGCTGGAGCTAATTTGGGTTTTTGACCCATAGCCTGTTTAAAGAAAGAATATACAGGGCACCCTCTATAGTTAGTGGTGTGATTACCTCCACAATTATACATTTTTTTCTCTTCTACATTTTTTCTCTTTTGGCTTAGTACAGCCATGCAGTTCACCGCAGATAACACAAACTGTAGGTAACTTGCAGTAAGTTTTTGTGTGGCCATATTCTTGGCAATTATGCCAGTGTACGGGACCTGAACGCTTACGTGGCTCTTCAATTGTGATTTTTCGGTGTAAGAGATACTTCACGCTATAACTTGGATGGGTTTCATTTTTTTTAATTGTATGTCATTTGGCTCCAGTTCAACCCTACATAGGGGTTGGGGGACCTTTTCTCTGTTAATTATGTTGGTAATATTTTTTACCTTAAATACTTGGTCGATAAGTGCACATTTTACTTCTTCGGGTTCAACATATGAATATATGCCCCTTAATAACATCTGCATGCCTTTAGCAGTCTTAAGTTGGTATGTGTAAAAATTTGTTTTATTTTTTTCAAATTCTGTCACAATTTTTCGGAAATCTTTTTCATTATATATTTGGATTTTAGTTTCATCAATACTACTTCGTTTAGTTGGAATTACATGAAAAGTATTTTCCCCAATGGCCACAGTAGTTTTTTTAGAAGCGCGTTAGAATTTTTTTTCTCTCAGATAGACAGGTGGTGGCATAAAGACTTTTGTGATGATGCAGCGGGCTTCTCGTTTTTGTCTTGCAATAATGAAAAACGATTTTGACGATTGGTAGATGATGCGCTGTTATACTTAGATATCTTTGGATCAGATGAAATTTTAAAAGTTTTCGGGCTTCGCCCACTCTTACGATTATATATACCACGGTTATATATATATCTGTCCATTCCGACTTGTACCTTGGACTTTGAGCTACTGTTATCTGTAGTGATAACTTTGTTAAGTGATGAACACGAGCCTGAAGGGGATGATATTACTGACTTATATGAAGAAGTACTAGGCAACTGTAATGTTAATGAATCACTACTATTTGACATTGTACAAAACGAAGTTGATCGCTGACGAAAATTTGCCGTTAAAAAACGACTTTCATCAGATTTATTATTTATATTGTTTTCATTAAGAGTTTCAGAACTCACAGTAAAATAAGCATTTCTGCTGTTAGAACTGACTTCAAAGTTTTTTGTATTTGAGGTACTCATATAGAGTATGTATTCCTCAAGGGCACTTTATTTGTGTTTTTTTGTTTGCGATTTTTAATATACGTATACGTTTGATTTTAATACCCATCAGCATTATCATACAAAATTGTGTTACTTACATGTACGCAAACTACGTTTATATATTTTAAGTGTTTATTTATTTAGGTGAATTTTAAGACTAAAATTTAAAACATATCTTAAATCTAACTTAAGCTAAGCAACGCAAGAATTTTATGCTTACGTTGCTGTCTGGCAAAGTGTGGGAAAGGAAATAAAAAATGTAATCCTAAACTTTAAGGTTTCGCTACACTTTACCAGCACCTATCATTAGTTACACATGTAACTCGCATTATGCTTGTATTGTACTACTTTTCTTGCTCACTCTAGCCTCCGCGAATAATTTTATTTTGTGCCTTCTGAATAATGCAAATCCAAACGCACTCACATACAAACGCACAGTCACACAAACAACTCAAAAAAGTTTTGTTTAACATGGGCCCTATTCCACAAAACAACTTATCAAACTTTCACTTTGCACTTATCAAATTTTTCTACAATTTGCAAAAATTTTCGTTCCTCAAAACTATAAAATTTGATAAGTGATAAGTTGAAATTGATGAGTGTAATTTGAAAACGGCCTTATTCAGAAAAAACAATTTAGGTTTACAAACTGTTTCACAAACAAATTTCCATACAAAATTTGTTGTGTAAACTTTTCGTAAATCAAAATAATTTTTTCTGAATACGGCAGAAGGTCTTTGTAATTTTTGTGTTTTCTTTGCAATTTCTGTCCCACGTACGTTCTCTCTTGCAAAATTAATATTGAAAAAATTATGCTTTTTTGTTCCACAATAACTTCAAATTCTATTTTTGCAAAGCAAATTTTGACAAGTTTGTCAAAAATTTACAAGGTAAACGATCTCTTAACAAATTAACAAAATTAAATATGTGGATAAATCTTCTATAATTTTCAAACATAATAATCATAACAAGTTTACATTGCGTTCGTATGTACACAGGTAAGCAAAAAAGAACAAAATTTGAGTTTTAAATTATATTATTATTATAACGCTTAAAATAATAAATATAATTTAATATTTATTATTTTAAGCGTTCTGATATATTCTATTAAAGATAGCAAAACCAATTTAGAATAGCACTTTGAAAACGTGACGTTCAAAATTGGGATTGGAATTTTTAAAACTTCTTCACAAGCAGCCTATTTATCTATTTTATTAATATTCAAAATGAAATGAAAACTTTAATATGTTCTAACCCATATCCATAAAATTTTAAGTAAGTTTGAAATGTATATTTTAAGTTTTCATACAAAGTTTTCTTAAAATGGATTTCAAATACATTTAATTTTTTATGAATATGGGTGCATATATTTACAATAGTTTTATAAAAACTAATTACTTTATTGTTTTCAAAACTAGTAAATGAAATATTTTTTTTTAATGACATGAAACACTGCATGTTTTTTTTTCATTTTTATTTTGCAGCTAATTTTAACAAGTTTTATTAGGAATGCAAAGTGAAATGTTATAAGACAGAAATGCAAAGATACTTAAACGTTTTCAGGAACACTTTGCACACTCACTTAGCAGGAGAAACCAAAGACTTTATAAAGAGCACAAATACTTTACAAAGAGTGCAAGGAATTTATTAGAAAGAGTGCAAAGTCTTTGCAAAAATACTCTTAGTGCAAAGTGAAATTTGCAAAGAATACTGCCAGCAATGCATATCTGATGCTGAATTTAGCTGTCTCTGGGTTAAAATCAAAATTAGGGCACACTGTTTGCATTTCGGATTTGTTTACAGAAGTCCAAACGCAGAAAGGGATACTACCATTTCTGGCTTCGATGTCCCTTCTGTCTCCATATCGAAGATACTAGAGAGTTGTCCGAGCAGTGAAATCGTTATTGCTGGTGATTTCAATGTTCACAATTCAACTTGGCTTCGCCATTCGAGCCGTATAACTACGGAAGGCCAATATGTTCACAGCGCATACCCCCTTAGTGCAATTTGAATGAACCAACACACATTCCGTATGTTGAAGGGCACCAACAAAATACACACGAATTCTTTCTCACTTCACAATGCACTGTACCGTTTTGGCCTCCTTTTCGTTCTCAGCACTTTATAGCGTTTAATCTGAAGCTACGAAATGACTAAAATATATCTACGAAAAGGCACGTTGGGCTCAGCTCAACGAATTTTTTCGGCATTTTGTTTGGAAGCTATGTTTCCTAGACAATGATGTCAATGCCATGGCCAAAATGGTCGAATGTATAATTTTGATGGGCATTAAAGCTTTCATACCATCAAAACAGATTCCGATTAAGCCGAAAAAGAAACTGGTTTAATCAGACATGCAAAAGTGCAGTCAGATCTAGAGAGGGAGCATTCAGTATTTGGCGAAGTAATCAAAATGCCGTCACTGATTTACTACGTAAAAGGGCGAGATCTTCGTGTGCCAAAGTACTGAGGCGTGAAAAAGGTCTTTACGAGAATCGTCTCTGTGCTAAAGTCCTTGCTGCCCCTCGGGGTAGTAAGAGCTTCTGGTCATTCGTTAAAAGAGTAAAGAATAATGCTAGTTCTTCAATTCCGACTCTTAAAGCATGACCTAATATTCACTGAAAGCTAACATACTAGCTGAAATATTTGCAAGTAATTCCGGAGAATATCCACTACTATGCCTAAGATATTGTTTCGATCTCGGAACTCAACATAAACAAGTCTCCCGGGCCGTATGTCATTCCAGCACTGTACTTGAAGTAGAGCTCCTCGACGCTAGCACGTCCATTAACTAACCTCTTCAGCACGTTGTACCATGTTGGTGAGTTCCCAGTGTGTTGGAAGATTGCTTATGTTACGCCAACCTCTAAAAAGAGGAGAAGCTCCTAACCCTGAAAATTATCGCCCAATCGCAATATGTTCTGCACTTTCCAAACTGATGGAAAGTATGGTGAATTTCCATCTTGTAAACTATCTGGAGTCCGACAGCTTACTCAGCGACCGGCAGTATGGATTTCGTAGCAGAAACCATTTTGGCGATAGTAAGGTGGTGGCTCTAGATATCTCCAAGGCGTTCGATAAAGTGTGGCGTGGTACACTTTTTTCAAAATATATTGCTCTTGGTGTCGGTGATAGCTTCTCTCGGTTCTTATCGAGTTTCCTCAGAGATCACACTTTAAGAGTTGTTTAGGTGGTATTTCTTCATATGAATTCAAATTAAATTCATGGGTACCGCAAAGTTTCGTTCGTTTACCGACTGTATTCCTTATCTTTCTAAATGAGCTTTTATGTAAAACTTTCAACGCTATATATTATTTCGCGAACGACAGCAGCATTTGCCATTCCTTCTCATTCATCAATATACCTAGCCTGCCGCAGGTTGAGGCTATGCGACAAGCAATGAATGAGACTTTAAACTATGATTTAGCAAACATTTTTGAATGGGGTCATACGAACAGGGTCGATTTTAACGTCCGTATGACCCAATGTTGTATGTAATAGACGCATGACAGAAAATGCTGAAGCCTCTGTAACTATGGGAGTATAAATATGGAGGAATCAGAAGCTCTTGATGTTCTTGGTATGAAAACCCAGTGTGATGTTCGATGGGACTGAACACATTTTCAAGTTGCAAAATAAAACTTCAAGTGTTTCGGATTTTTGAAACGGTGCAAGCAATACTTCACCCCATCTGATCTTCTTACTATTTGTACAAAGTATTCAAATCTGAAATCTAAAATATTATTATTGGGCCTGACCAGCCGTCGTTCGTAAGTTATTGTGTTTTATATGGCAAAAACGTTTTTTTTTTTTTGGGAAATCGCAATTTTTTCGAACTCGAACTGCCAACCTCCGGCATGACAGGCTTGCACACTACCCACTCGACCACAGAGGTACTCATATTTCAAAAGTATAAACACCACTTAAGCTTAGATTAATATCTAAGAATAGTTACGGGGCTGGTTCCAGAGTGGCTTGGCGGTACAATTGGATAGAACAACGAACATTATGTTTATACTGTTTGATAAGTCCTGGACCCAACCACATCGAATTGAGCCTTTTACTATAATACTAGACTGAATCCCAATTAAATTGACAAAAGATCACGACTATACATCAACACAATGGTGAATATATAACTATTTACAGGATATGTCCTTTTTTCACCATACACTTCTCCTTTCTCTTGGTAATACTCCCATTTTCTCAAGTCATAGGACGAATACGTTTGGATTAATTGTCACCAAATATTTTGCAGAGTATTAACATTTCAAGCACCTTTGCGTTCGACCCACACATCCACAAGTTGAGCATAAGCCACACATATTTTCCCTTTAATATATTAAAAAAGCTTTGTCAAACTAATAACTAGTATTTAATTTTTAAATTGACAATTTTAAACGAGGAGGGTCCCGTGGAAATCGCAGGTATCGCTCCATAAGTTTAATCGTACAACACACTATAACTAACTACAACTAAATTCAATTAACTGCAACTAACAGCTCTCTTATTACAACTCACGGAATACAACTATCAACTTGGTTTCTTAAAATTAACTATTTATACAAAACTTTATCATAATTTAATATATTTCATCATTAATATTATGCTTAATAAATAGTTAATATTATTATGCTTACTTGGTAACCTATTTCTTTAATATTATTTAGCTTTTGACCTAATTACGAAATATCCGAATTGCAAAAATTTGTCAACGCAATAATTTAGCCAGTAACCAAGTGAATGAACTGGCTGCTGCTGCGTTAACAAATTAGTGCAATGTACGGCTAAGAGGGTTGTTCAATTCTGATTCACAACACTTGCAATAAAGCAGTCCAGGAAGGGAGACAAATTTTCCTGTCGACAGGCACGCGGTATATTGGGTGATTTTAGACCCATGGTTTCTTCGCAAAATTTTCTAAGAACTATATACAAATTTCGTATTTACTATACGAGTTTTAATTTTTATGCTTTCATCCATACAAATCGACGTGAGCTAATGTACATGCATATGTAATAAATTTGGTTTAGAAAACGTTTAACAAATAAATTTCCATACAAAATTTGTTTTGTAAACCGCAATTATTTTTTATGAATAAATGATCAAACAGAATAAGTCTGCAATTCAGGAAAAATCGCTGTCAAATTAACAAAGCCCGTAATATAATGAATGGCAGTTACTTCCAATGCTCTATAATTTTTGTTTTATTTTCTTTTGTGCTTATTTTTCTTCGCAGTCTTGTTAACAAAATGTGAAATTTATTGAAAGTATCACCCCTTTTACACACGAAAAGTTTACTTTGCAAAGTTTTAATTCAGCTGGGAGATAAACTGAAATATAACATATACACGATGTTCACACGCAAAGTTTACTTTGCAAAGTCTTAATTCAGCAGTGTGATAGGCATAGTCAATAATACTTTCTGTTTCGGTCTTTCTGCCAGCTGTATTAAGACTGCAAATTAAACTTTGCGTGTCTAAAAGGGGTTACATTCTTCCCTCTGTCTTTCACCCACCTGAATTAAGACCGCAAAGTAAACTTTCCGTGTCTAAAAGAGGTGTAAGATAGCATTGTAGATATAATAAGTTATTAGTATGTAAGATCATAAGAAAAAGAGCTCTCAAAATAAAACAGATTCTCAGCCCAATCACAAATAATCCCTCGGAATTTATTTTCACGAAAAATAGTTTTCTCGATAAAAAATTCCTCCAATCATGGACGACATGGAAAAGTGCGCGGATAAAAAAAAATAATTTTACATTTAAAAAACAAAATAAAAACAACAGAACAAAGTCTACAAGCAGTTATATTAGGCCCGATTATGGCGATTAAGGTTTACAACACGTGTTCTTATGTTTTTGCATAATTTAAAATATTTCTTAAAAAAATAAAAAGGTGGTAAAGTTCACGACACGCTTGGAAAGAAATTTATACGAAAATATAAAATTAATTAAAAAGCTTATAAATTGAAAAAGAAAAAATTGGATCTCTAAACTTGAATTGATAAAAAGAAAATGAAGGAGATGTGACGAGCATAAACTACATACGCATAATTTTAACTTAAGTATTTTGTAGGGTTTCTAAATTCCCGGACTTTTCCAATTCCCGGGAATTTCGAAAACATATGAATTTAATTTAATGGCCTTAATAAAGAATATAATTTTATGAAAAAAAACATACAACATTTGACATTGAAGAAATTTATTATTTGACATATTGTCATAAGTTTATTTTAAAGTAAATTTATTTGCTGGAGGCTAAACATTGCCTTTGATTTTCAAAAATATTATTATTTGTGAACTCTCAAATAGTTCTTAAAAGTCTTTGCATAACATAAGAGGTTTGTAACTGTTGAAAATATGTGGTAAAAGTCCACTGATGATTTGGCTAAGCCAATGCACCAATGAAATACGAGTATATAGACCACCACAAAATAAATTTCAATTAAAATACAATTAAAAATAAAGTACAAAACAACTTCATTTGTTCATTTCAAGAACAACAATATTTCAAAAACAAAACAAAAACAAATAAATTCATATGCTGTGAGTTATAGCATGGATGGAAATTCCATCTTCGTCTGCCAATCTAGATACTATTTCCCATAAAGAGATTTTAGGTTGAAAAAACTTCGTACAAAATTGTATTTTTAAGTAACAAAACAACGAACAGCAATGTAAAAAAATCAAATTCCAAAAACGTAAATATTAAATTCCCGTTGAAAATTCCCCGGGATTTGTAAAAAAATAATTCCCGGGAATTCTCGCGATTTTTTCCCGCGTTGAAACTCTGGTATTTTGTCAAACGTAGAATTTATTGTAACCACATGTAAATTGTGTTGTAATATTTAAATTTCATAAATTTTCCTATTTCTTTCGTTTGTTTATTTAATATTTTCATGAATTAAAAGCAATGAATATAATTAAAACAATATAAAATATTTACTTATTTAAAAATGCAAGCACTAAACTATTTCATCACCATCATAAAAAAATTTATCGGGTTTTAAATCCATTATTATTTTCTTCTAACATTATTATCTACATTAAGGGATTTTTTAATTGTTTTTTTTTTATAATTTCATCTCTCTGGCACGCATCTTTGTATATTGATTAGTCTCCTGCACAAGATATCTTATAAGAACTTTCAAGACATGAGGGATTTTTCAAATGCTTTACTACAGCGAAATCTTATAAAACAAACGTTAACAACACTGGTTGCAAGAAATTTGTTTTAAGCTATGTACAGACGATTGTCAGATCTTACAATATTGTCAGATCGTGGGGCTATGCATCAAGCACAATGGATGGCGAGAGCTATTTATGCAATTAAAATGTTTTTGTTTCGCGATCAGCTGAAATTAACAAGAAAAGAGAAAAAAGGTTTGAAAGAAGTTCCTCTTTTCATTTCAACAACTTATGTTAAACCATGGATGCAATGCAGCTTAGCCGTAAAAGCTCCATACCAAGACTTGTGTTTTATAAAGGCTATAAAGACCTATGAGTGTGTTAAACACTTAATTGCGGAAGCTGTCTTAAAAAAATTTTGCCAGCATCTTTATTATCTAACTGAAGAAGTTGTCGTTTTATCCCTTTTTGATGATATGGTTGGTACTGAGACAAAAAGAAATATTGTGGCTAGTTTACCAAAAGAAAGCAAGTTTTAAAATGCAAAGCGATATGTTCCATCGATAGAAGAATTAAGCTATGTACAGACGTTTGTCAGATCTTACAATATTGTCAGATCTGGCAATGTGCTGACAATTTACTGGCAATCGAAAATTGCCAGCACAATATTTCTTGTCAGTTCACACGGATGTCAGAAAATCTTACAATTTATTGCTGGACGGTTGTATGACAATAAATTCATCTGACAAAATCGTCAGTAGAAAAATTGTCAGTTCACACGGTTGTCATATGCACAAATTGTTCGATCTGTTGTTATGCGTTCCCAGACTTAAATCATTTGTTGGCCATTGTTAAATATTTATCGTTTGTGTTTGTGTTAAATGTAAAAAGTGAAAGTATAAATTATTATGTACCATAAAGAAGCAATTGCAATGATTTTGTCTGCATATATTTTATTATAAACTTTTTCTTTAAAATCAGGCGTGTGCAGTGTTGTCATAGAAAGAATTATCTTACAATGACGCCATTATCAGATGCATGAACTTCGCACATCTGACAATATTAAAATGTCTGACAAATATCTGGCAATAATTTTACAATGTGTTCACACGATTGTAAGATGTCTGACAATATGTTGTCAGTTGCTAGTCTTGCAATGGACTGACAATGCTTTTTCTGGCAACGTCGTCTGACAAAAATTGCCAGTTCACACGGTTGTAAGAAATTTTTAGCACATTTTACTGGCAATACATAGCTTTAAGCTATGTACAGACGATTGTCAGATCTTACAATATTGTCAGATCTGACAATGTACTGGCAATCGAAAATTGCCAGCACAATATTTCTTGTCAGTTCACACGGTTGTCAGAAAATCTTACAATTTATTGCCAGACGGTTGTATGACAATAAATTCATCTGACAAAATCGTCAGTAGAAAAATTGTCAGTTCACACGGTTGTCATATGCACAAATTGTTAGATCTGTTGTTATGCGTTGCCAGACTTAAACCATTTGTTGGAAATTGTTAAATATTTATCGTTTGTGCTTGTGTTTAATGTAAAAAGTGAAAGTATAAATTATTATGGACCATAAAGAAGCAACTGCAATGATTTTGTCTGCATATATTTTATTATAAATTTTTTATTTAAAATCAAGCGTGTGCAGTGTTGCCCATAGAAAGAATTATCTTACAATGACGCCATTGTCAGATGCATGAACTTCGCACATCTGACAATATTAAAATGTCTGACAAATATCTGGCAATAATTTTACAATGTGTTCACACGATTGTAAGATGTCTGACAATTTGTTGTCAGTTGCTAGTCTTGCAATGGACTGACAATACTTTTTCTAGCAACGGCGTCTGGCAAAAATTGCCAGTTCACACGGTTGTCAGAAATTTTTAGCACATTTTACTGGCAATATTGTAAGATCTGACAACCGTCTGTACATAGCTTTAGTATTGTAGGTATGAGAGTAAAGAAGAAAACACTTCGTGACGGAAGAATTTGTGATACTTGCTTCTTTCTACGCATGAGCTCGTGTACAAACGTCATGCATGTATGTGTGTATGGTCTTTTATTTTTTTGCGCACATGCAAAGGCACGCACATGCATTAACATTAGTTGTATGCGGTTAATCACATAATAGCTTACCATCTACATATTACACACACACACAAACGTATAATATGAAAAATAACAAGCATTCACTAATCAACAGTACTTCTTTTGAGTGTTTGTTACAAACAAGCTGTCTTGGCGTCATCGCTTGTTAATACTGATATACACGTACACCAATACATCCATCGTGCTTCGCTTATAGTACGAAAGCATTTATTATTGGTTTATTATAATACATTTAAAAATCATGACATATTTACATTTAAAGACTGTTTACGCAGGACTCTAATATTGATGTAAACACCTACTACAACTAAAATAAAACTGTGACATACACAAGATCAATCGCAAAAAAGATCAATATTGTGTTGTAGCCGAGGCAACACAACATTTTTGTGTTGTAAACCGTAGTCGTGGCAATTATTATTATAAATGCCATATTCTATAATTTTAAGTCTCTTGTTTAATATTAAAAAATCACTTCATTATATTTCGACATTCTTTAAGGAAAATATATTTGTTTCTTACAATTATTCGAAAAATTAGAAAAAAATATTATTTGATACTTATTAAATTTAGTGGAACTATAGTGAATTTTTAATTTGAAATAATTTCTTAATCAGGAAATAATTATTTCGTGAAGATGCAACACAAAAGAGTAGCTAAATATTAAAAGAAATAAAAATACAATTGTTAATTGTTATTTATATAACAGACCTGGTGCTTAAATATTTAATTAAATACAAAAAATTTAAAAAAACGTAAAAAAACATAGAATGTATAACGGGCTAAAGTTCAGTATTTCTAATCCTTATAGGATGAAATATATTTATGAATGAATGTGAGTTTCTAAAGAAGAGAAGAAAAATTAAACTAGGCTTTATTAGCTGGGGGAAATGCCGATATGTCTATCTAGTGGGGTAGAGATTGTTATTAACATCAACTATTTAACGCAAATTTTTAATGAAATGGAATATGAGAAATGGTTATTTATATTGTGTATAAAATTATTGATTTACTTTAACATTTGTAAGTAGCACTATTTCTTTTCTGTTTTCCGTTTTTCATTTTCTATTCCGGTTAGCACGAAGTCATAACATTCCATCTAAGTATGTTTAACTATTCTTGTTTATCTTTTACGATCATCACATTAAATCAGATCAATAAGTAAAAATAATTAATGTGCTGAAAGTAAAAGATAAAAAAGAATAGTTAAACATTAAAAAGGTTTAGAAATTATGTATTTGGGCATTATTTGTGTTTTTTCGAAGTACAAGAACTATAAAATGCTATTTTATTTAAATATGTATATATATTTTGTTTTAATTGAACATTAACTACATATCGCTCATTTAACTTCAAAGGTGTCACAACTCAAAAAACCAGTTTTGCAGAAAACGCGTTTTAAGTTTTCAATTTGCACACAACTCGATGAAGGCATGAAAAAATATTCGTCTCTCAGGAGGTGATGGTACAATCTGTTTATATGAAATTTTTACACAAGATAAAATACAAAATGCCGCATTGTTCTGAATTATTAACTCAAAAAACTCATTATTTGAGTTATAACATTATTGAAGTAAATGAGCGATATGTAAACTTATTATGCCCTGATTATGGTTTACAATACAAAAATGTTGTGTTGTCTCGCCTACAGCATAACATTATCTTGCGCTTGTCATACAGTTGTATTTTAGTAGCAAAGCTGTGTGCCAAAAAATGAAGTTTAGAAGAAAAATAATTTAAAAATTTCCTGAAATACACATACAATGTACATACATACATATGTTTGTTGTTAGAAGAAAAATATAATAATCATGGATGTTAAGGTCGATAAATTTGTTTATGAAGGTGATGAAATAGTTTATTACCCAGCAAAAAATTACACATTACCATCAGAACTACTTGCCATATAATGACTTACTTTTCTGATTGCCAAATTTCATTACTCGCTTACAAATCTCATTACATAAAATGTAAAAAAATTATGTACAAGTTGCTATATGAAGAGAATGATTTTTTTAGATTAAATAGATTACGTGAACAAGTTTTCAAATAAAAAAGTAAGTACTTCTCAAGAATCGATTATTTTACTCTCACGCCTTGTTAAAATCATTAAGTTGGTAATCCAGTAAGGAACAGGTTCCACCAAAAATGCTTAATTCCAAACTCGATTAACCTTTTTGAAAATTTTTGCTGGGTACTTGCATTTTAGAATAATTAAATATGTTTTATTAGTTTTAATTCATGCAAATATATGAAATAAACAAACAGAAGAAAGAGGAAAATTTAAGAAGTTTATTCTTTTTTGTCAATTCGAGTTTAAAGTTCACATTTTTCATTTTTTCAATTTATAAGATTTTTTATTTAATTCATATTTTTGTATAATATTCCTTCCAAGCGTGTCATCACCTCCATCAGCCTTTCTATCTGCTTTTTATTTTTGTAAGAAATATTTTAAATTGCAGTTATAAACGCTATGTAAAAACATTTACATATATATAGTTAACATTTTTTCTCCAACGACAATAAGACAACAGCTAATGAGCAGTTGTCAGTTTTTCACAGTTCTAACAACACATAAGAACACAACATTAAAACAACAACTGTTGTAAACCGTGATAGGGTCCTTATTATTTAATGTCCCTAAAATGTACATACGTGTTTGAATTGTATTAAATACAGATATAGTAGAACCTTTTATTTTATAATTTCGTGTTCATTAAGTCTTGGTTTAAAAATACATATGTGTTAAATTTTGCTTTGATTATTATCAGTAGTGTAAAAAAATGGAAAAATAAAGGAATATTAACCGACGTTCGAAAATTAGTCATCAAGCTTTCAGACGAAGGAAATTCAATGACAAAAGCCGAACAAATCTTTAATTTTTCTCAATTTACAACCCAAACTGTCATTAAAACTATAAAAGAATCAACGATTGCTGCGATCGGGATGAACAACAATGCTTAATGAAGACTGATGCGCAAAATTGTAAGAGAAATTGTGGAAAATACAAAGAGAAGAAGCACAAAACTGAAAGAGGTCCTGTAAAATAATTATGGAATTCTTGTATGTGAGGTAAGATTAGGTTACCATGGTGCTGGTGAGGAAGGGGGGAATTTAGAGTCCAGCTCACTTGGGTCCAATACAATGATCACTGTGTGTTGAAGAGAAGGTATTGAGAGAGTGTGATAGGGAAGGGATAGTGAAGTATGAAGATGAAGGAAGAGATAGAGGAAAGCTTCATTCTTATACAACTCTGCTTTCTTGCACGCTTTTTTAATAATGCAGTGCCGCAGCGCCTTCTGGTGTCAAATGAGGCGTATTAAATTTTGAAGCTGTGTTTAGTAGCCATTTTATTGGTTATTTTACTTTGCCGATAATTATGTTACACAACGAAGGAGGGCGCTCTTATGTTACATTAGGATTAGCATGTGCTGAAGCCGGTGTTGTTTTAGTGACCCAGTGCCTTATGCCTGCATCACTTGAACTTTTCCCACAACAACTGATACAAAGGACACTAATGCACATCAGAGAAATGCGTAGTGTTGTTATTTTTAATGACTGACGGACACCCGGGCTCGAACCTAGGACCTTCGGTTTTGTATTCAACGTGCTAACTACTTTAGCCAACGTCACCCTCAGGAATTCTTGTAGATGCTAATGCAACTCGCCGCTGCTTAAATAACTTTGAATTATATTCTTTTTTATCCAGAAAAAGACCATACATTAGTCTCATAAAATAAACTAATTGATATACTTATGCTCTGGAGTACAAAGACGTCAATTTTAGTAAATCTAAGTTTTGTGAAAAAAAGTTATTTTTGCGGACGAGCGTAAGTTCACCTCTTTGGAACCGACGGACGAAAAAAACATGGATAAAACGTATGCAGTACTGTCCAACATGGTGGGAATTCCGTAATGGTGTGGGAGTGTATAAGTGCTCATGGGGTTCGAGAATTTATATTTTATATATAATAATAATAATTAAAATTAACTAAAAATTAATAGCCATGGGCCTGTGGCAAAAATTAAATAAAAATATACTTAATAGTAACAAACCAAAAAAGTTTGCCTTAAGTAGAACAAAAAATAAGCAAATTAAGTAACATGTGTATAATTAGTAAAAAGAACAAAACGACAATGGTAAGACTGTTGTAAATATAGTGATGGTAAAATTGAGCTTACAATACAAAAAAGCTTTCAGCAAATTGAAATACGATGAATCAAAACAATTCACATATTCCATTTGCAATAAAATGCTAAGTATATAAAGCAGAAATCTACATCAACTGACACCACACACAGTGGACCAAACACAAAAGAACGCTGATGATGAAGGTTTAGTGGCCTTCGAAAACGGCTGGCTGTTCCGTTCAACTATGTGTTGTTAGTCAGAATATTTAAAACAGACTTTGGTGTTATTTGTTCATTAATAATTATCACATGTAATTTGGCTTAAAAAGCGATACGAACTTTAGCCCGTTCAAATCACAAATATAAAATTTTTTTAAATAATTCAACTGCATTCATAATAGAAGAAAAGGGAAAATACTTGCGCGGAATTTTTGTTTATGATTAGGCTGTTTATCTACGACTGCTTTCTGGGGCTGCTTTTTGTTTCAATTTGTACAGAAAATGTGTTCACAACACGATTCTGTTTGATCATTAAGGCCTTTAATATATAATATTTGTATTACTCGTATATTCATATGTATTTTATACTAAAATGTCCTCATTTAGAAAAAATTATTAGATGCCATGGCAGCATGCGATAAAAATTTAACTCTTAGTGAGCATAAACGTAACCAACATGGACCTATGTTGCAATACGATTTTCATCCAGAGCCACAAGAAGAAGTTCCGGGAATATATAACCTAAAATCATTGAATCACGCATTTTGCAAAGAAAAGCCGTTTTGGTGTAAAGATATTTTAGTGTCTCCCCATAAGACTGTTTGTGTTGAATTGCTTAATGCAAGTCGCACAGAATTTTTTCCAGGTTTTCCTAGTATGAAACATCTAAATTACAAGGCTAGTGCAAATTAATGTTTTCTTCAACACAAATCTCCTTTTGAATAATATGTATTTGCAGTTTGAAATCAAGAATGCCCGTGTCAAGGTTTTTGATTATCCCAGTCGAAATGAAAACATGATTCTTAAGCCAGAAAGTCGAAAAAATATGAATGATGTTGTTGGAGTAGCTGAAAAATATCTTAATCAGTATGTATACATTGGTTGGCCACATTTGGTCAAGGCTAAAGTTGTAGCAGTATCAAATAAAGAGAAATATATAGACGTTGATGGTATAAAAAGTTCAGACCCAAAAATATTTGACCTTCAAGTAAAAAACGCACAAGAACAGTTGAGTATTACTGGCCAAATTATTAAAATATAAAAGTGTTGAATATATACTATTTTCGCTTTTAGCTTAACTACGCGTATGGGCGTCGAGTTTGAGGACTATTGTGTTTTAGTTCATGTACGAACATACATCGGTACTTCGTATACATTTGGCAGCCATGGAAAAGTTTCCATGACAGAAGAGTGGAGTTTATCAACAACTACTTACCCTGCACAGGGTGTAGTATCACATATTGCCGTTCACAACTCCTTGGCTGCTCAGCACAAGAAAATTGAGCAGTTGTTTACTGAAAACAGTAAAATATTCTTTGTTGGAAATCCGTATTATGGCAGTGAAGGTGTAGTTATGAATCCAATGTTGGTATATGAGTGCGGCAGACTTAAAGGCAAGAGGACAATTTTTAAAATATTATTACTATGTTGTAATATAAATATCTATCCCTTCAGTGAATATCACCGTTTTACCCGAGCCGGATTTTACCGAAGCAAAATTGATTCAAAGCGCACTTGAGAACAATTATAACAACGCATTTCAGGCAAGTGCCAAAATTGGCATAAATATTAAGTGCTTGCTTCGCATTACGGGTTCTGTTTTAGTTGTTAAAGGCGCAAGACGTCCTAAATATAGTTTGCCCGAAAATTTGTCCAAGCTTAATATTGGCCTGCAGTTCAAATATATAAAACAACAAGAAGAACTGGCTGGATATGCCCGACGCATTGATAATCAGTGGCTTTTATCATCAAAAGCTATATCCCTCGTGCTATCGTATGCTGAAAGATTTCCTGTTATAATTGAATATTTGAGCAATGCGTCAGATCGTGCAGAATTAATTTTCGAACAGGACCTCTTCCCCTCACAGGTGGGTGAAAAAAAGGTGGAGGAAATAGTGGCTTGGCTCAAAAAGCAGGATCATGTGAAGGCTGAAAGAGTAGCATGTGGATCCAAAACATTAGAAAAAGAATCTGTGCAGAAGGTTTTAGAATCAATTGAACATTTAAAGGTTTGTGCAAATAAATTTTTAGACCTAATGTTAACGTCATTTATTTACGTTTCATAGACTTTGCCAGTCAAGACAGTTAAATTACAAGTTAAGCCCCATCTGTTGCTTAAACCTGACGTAAGTTTGCCTGCTGTATATAAACCCAAAAATCCAGTCAGACTTTTCGATCGTGTTGTCATTGTAAGAACTACATATATGGTAAGTTGTATTTTTTTCAAGAAAATTTTTTAATTAGTTTTTTCTGTTAGTTTAATTGTTTTCTTCGAAATTATTTCTTTCTCTGTTTATAATTCGATTATAATAAAGTTCTTATCGCTCTGTAAGCCAAATTAATTGGTCTATGGTGTGGTGTCAATTGCTGTAAACTTCAGAAAAAAAGCTAAAGCTAAAGCTAAAGCTATTCACACATAAAATGGGACACAAAGAAAATTTTGATGTTGCTATATATTTTATTTAGTATTTTATTTAATGAAAAATAAAATCTAAATTTAACATTTAAGAAAAAAAAAAAAATAAACTTCTGACAATATGTGGAGTAATAAATTTCTTAAATATTAAATTTAGATTTTATTTTTCATTTTGCCTTATAATTACATTTATTGTTATCCAATGGATTTCTAATTGTATAAAGGTGTAGAAAAATAAAATAGATTCAAATCGAATATAAATTATTTGCTGGGTTTTTTTGTATTAGTTTCTAAACCTACTACGCTTATTTTTCTTTTGTGATTTTCAAAAATATTATTATTTGTGAATTCTCAAATAGTTCTTGAAATTCTGTGCATAAGAGGTTTGTGACTATTCAAAATATTTGGTTGAAGTCTACTGATGATTTGTTACAGCAACAATGAAATATATAGACAACGCTGAACCACCAGCAAATAAATTTCAAATTAGTACTTTTTTATTGTTTCTACAAAACGTTCTGAAAAGTGAAACAGTAAACTACGTGCCGTTGTCCGATATTATTATTATTGGTTGTCCGTATCGTGAAATACATTCATGGATACATTTGGAGATTTTGCTTGATGAAATTGTTGTAGTTTGCATTACTTCAAGCCATTTTGAATACGCGCCAACTTCCACTAATACCATGTTCACACGGACATCAATTATCGATGTTCGCTCTCTCATTCACGGTTCGCGGTCGAATCTTGATTGAATAAACATGATTCGCAAACAAATTTTTGAGAGCGAACCACCTTGGTTCATTTTGAACCTTCTGCGAACCACGAAGAAATTGCTATCATCGCTAGTTTTGATAACAAATTATCGCTAATATATCTTAACTAGCTATCAAAACAAAATGAGTGTACACACACACATACACATGAGTAAACAAAAAACAAACAAAAAATGGATGCGTGTATGATTTAAAAAAATGAACACATTTTATTCATTATTTTTTGCTTAATTTGTTTATATACTGTAAAAAAGCAAATAACACAGAAAATAAAACTCCTGCCAACTATTCACATATGTATTTACTTATGTGTGTATGTTAATAAAAACAGTGATGCCAACTTTTGATACTAAAAAAGGGTAAAAAAATTTTGAAAAAAGGGCTAACTTCAAAAAATATACGTTTAGCGCTAAATAAGGTAAAATGTTTTGAATAATCATGAAAGTATTAAAATGTTTCTGTTGTAAATCAAAACATCGAAAACATTTTTGTGCAGTAATTTATTAGAAAATCATGAGATCAATACATACATAGCTTGAGATATTACATTTCAATAAAGTACCTACAAATAGTGTACATATGTACATATATAAGAGAAGTATATATACATACATATGTATGTATCTACGTTTACATAAGTACATGCATATAAAATTGGTCGTTTTAAAATAAAATTTCGATTTCTCGCTCTTCCTAAAACATATATTATCTGTTTTAGGCTGTACTGAATATCTTTCAAAGCACAAAAAATTTGGAAGAAATAAAATTGTTAAAGCAAACTAGCAAAATTAAATGAATAAAAAGTAGATATTATTAGTTTAAGGAAGAAAAAGATCACACAAAGATTGTAACTTATATACATATTGGACAAAAAGTAAAAACAGTTCTGAAAGATAATTTTAAAAAGTGCTTATTTGCGCGTTTTATGAGATCAAACATTTTTTTCGCGTTTTGAGTGACTGAAATCGGGTTAAATCTAGCCCGAAAAGTGCTAATGCCCATATTTTGAGTTGGTAACCAAATTGTAATTACTCTTAAGTTCTAATTACATACGAAATTGCGTTTTTGAGTGCATATTTCAATAATAATTAAACTCCCAACCTTGTGTAATATAATACTACTTAAGTTTTATGAGCGTACCATATGTTTTTATGCGTGTGTGTGTGTTTATTTAAAACACACATTAGGTCTGTTCCAGATGCATAACAAAACAGTCCGAACTTGTACAAAGTTATCCAAAAGCGTTCCAGATAGCAAATTTCGTGCAGTTTTGAGAGCGAATGAGAGAGTAATTTTTTTCATTTCCTGTACAAACTAGTACGAACTTTTTCTTCTGGGCAAGTTCGGACAAGAATTCAATAATCAGCTGTTTTTTGTTTACATATCGAACTGAAAAACTAACCAGAAAGTTTGCAAATATAGAAAAAAAAAGTATTTGCATACAAATTTATTAAAAATCAATATGGAAGGTTTTTTGAACAAAGTTGAAGTTGTGAGTACATTTGTACACATTTCCCTATTAATTTAATAAAAAAATGCTATTTTTAAATAATTTACTTTTTAGAACTCATTTTCATTTGCTTTTTAAAGCTGTTGCCAATGATGCAAAACTTTTGTTTTTATAATGTTATGCGTTTTAAGCGACTAAAATCACTTAAATTAAATTTAATTTAAAAAGTAAGCAGCACTAGTATTTTAAGATGGGCAATTATGGGTTTTTGCGATCCAGCAATTTCGGATAACTTTTGCATATTCAGAGAGTAATTTTCTTTTTACTCTCATTAGTCCGAACTTGTACGAAATCTTGTGGAACACACCTATTAATATCATGCGGTCGTGTTGAAAACATCTTGTGGTCATATTAAAAAGAATTTCGTTCAAATTTCATAAATATATAGGACAATTCATAGTTTCATATCATGTAATAAATAAATAGAAAAATTCATTATGACGTTCTTTTGATTTCATACAATTTATTTTATGCAATTATAATTTTCTACATGTTTTGTTTATGTTTTTTGAAAGTCCTCGTCCATACTTGCAATTTTTGTTGCTGCAATTATTTAAAATTTTGCTTTCAAATTGCATAAGTGTCCATATTATGAAATTCTAATTTTGCAATTATGCATTAAAAAATTCTATTACACCACGAATTTCACTGAAAAATTAACAATTCTATTTACTTTTTCTAGTGTTTTTTGTTTTTCGTACAACTGAAGAAATAAAATTATAAAAAACGTCAAATACAACTAACAACTTGAAATTAACAATTACAAATTTCAAATCAAAAGAGAATTGCAGAGCACATGAAATTGTGTACCCCTCCCCAATCTTCTCAACCCTCTCACCGATAAACTCAAGAATTGCTGCAACAAAAATTGCAAGTCTGGACAGGGGCAAAGCGTTCAATAATATTTGGAAATTTTCTAATGCTGCCGTACTTTCAACGTAATTTAATAAGAATTTTAACTAACTACTGAAATAACTAAATCGTTTCTAAAAACAACTTAATTTTAAGTAAAAATTAGCTAATTATGTACTTAAATATTAAGTTAGAAACTATGGGTAAGTTGGCATCACTGCATCAAAAATATTTGTCAAAACGAACCACGAATGTGTCGTTTGAACGGCATGGTTCGCAATCTTGGTTCAGAGAGCGAACTAGAGTTGTGCTTATCAGCTCTTTTGAGTGACCGCTCTTTTCAGCTCAGCTCACTTTACTGAAGTATTTCATTCAGTTGGCTCAGTAGCTCAGTTCATTTGTAGTGAAACATTTTATCAAGCATAAAGAAAGAGCGAAAACAGAAGCGTAAAAAGTGACCGATTTATGCAGTGAGTGTGTGTGTGTGGTCATACATTACAAAACAAGGCAGATGAAGTATGTATAAAAAATAAATAAAACTAAAATACTTTAATGAGTGGAATTTGTTATGTTATGTTATGTACATATGTATGTACAATCAAAATTAAAATTATTTAAGGTTTCAGATATATTAATATTATCACAATACATATAAAAATTCTTTTTATGTACTTGTGCGACAAAAGAAAATTGCTAAAAAACCACAAGACTTGTATCGAACTCTTTCATTAGGTCAATTAGGGGTGGAAGACTATCGATGGCACTATCGATACTATTGGTAGTTAATTTTTTTTACTATCGATGTTTTCATTCTGCCAACGATTAATATTTGAAAACAATCGATATTTTTTAGAAACTATCGATAGTAAATGATACACCACTAAAACCAAAAAATGTAAATATGTTGCTTTTCTTAAACAAAAATAACTGAATGACGGGAAAATTTCTTCCCCTGATCTCACTTACTTTTCATACAATTATTTTAGTTTTGTTGACAAATATAATTCTATTTTTAGTGTTTTAATGGGAATTGTTACAATTTAAGTTCAAAATTTTTTAAACGCACTAATAATCCCCAATCAATGAATCAAAGTCTCGGTTCACACGTTTCAACTTTTGTTGCTCAACTCGTAATTCAGCTGTAAGAAAAAAAGAGATATTTGTATTTCCGGCTCTGTCAGCTGAATTTCGAGTTGTGCAACAAAAGTTGAAAAGTGTGAACCGGGACAAACAATTCACATATTCCACTTTCCATAAAGTTGCGTATATAAAGCAGAAATCTACATCAACTGACACCACACACAGTGAACACAAAACACAGAAGAAAGCTGATGAGGAGGGTTTAGTGGTTTTCGAAAACGGCTAGCTGTTCCGTTCAATTATGTGTTGTCAGCATATTTACAACTAACTTTGATGTTATCTGTTCATTAATAATTTATCACATGTAATTTGACTTACAAAGCGATACGAACTTTAGCCTATTAAAATATGTATTTTCTATATTGTCTTGTTTTTTTAAATGTATTCTTGTGGCATAATGCATGCATAATACTAAACCATAAATAATTGCTGTCGTATAATAAGCGAAGCCCGATGTATGCATTGGTGTTCGTGTATATGAGTGTTTACAATCAATCTAAAGAAGTACTGCAGTGTTGCCAGAAAATGATGATGAGAGAATGCTAGATCCGTAAAAAAATTCTACTAAAATGTTCTACCGAACAAATGTATAATGCCAGATTTAAATTTAAAATTTTTTATTGAAATAGCTTTGAATTTCATGTTTATACAAACGTATTAGTATTTAAAGGTGTTTTTATAGCACATACATACATATATACGTACATACATATGTATGTGTTTGATATTATCCATACATATGAATATTTATGTATTGTCAAACTGGGACCAAGTGTCTTTATGTCAACACAATTTTAGTAGTTACATTGTCAACAGTTTTTCTTCTATTTATCAGCGTAAAGGAAAGATAGCAAACAGATGTGGTGTATTTCTGGTGAATTTTTCAACATCTTGTCAATATATGTACATCAATTTGTATGTACGTAAAGTATTGAAATGTACCAGTAAAGTCTGGTTGGTATGTCTCCATATTGCTATAAGAACTAATTAGTCAGTACCTGGTCAATTGTTTTAGTGTTATTAGTAGATTTCCAATGACAAGCACATGCTAATTGTCTATAGCACAAAGTATTGTATGGGGAATAATTAGAGAGTAGTACTAGTGACAAAGTCAAAACCGACTCAGTACACTTTCCAGGATATATACACATAATAGACATATGTATGTATATATATCGAGACCTTTTTTCGGTTTAAATGTAAGCAAGGTGTTGTAAAAAATAAACTTTTTAATTAAAATTAAAACTGTGGCGTACCCATAGTTTAGAATTATCAAAACGTCGAAATGCCACAAAAATACTCAAAATGTATGAAAAAAAGGTGGTCGATTTAACATTGAGATGTCCTAGGGTTGGACCACATGGTCCAACTTTGCATTGCATCGGACTAACCCCAAAACTACTCCATATGGAATAGTTATAGACTACTCGTATACAAGTTGTGAGTGCCTAAGAAGAACGATCATATTCGTTTGAACAAGAACACTTATCGTACAGCATTGAATGCTTGTATGAAAACGGCATGATCCATGACTGCATTATGTAATATAACTTCAAGCTAACCTAAATAGAAAAATGAAAATATGGAAAAACAAGGGAAATAAATAGTGATACTCACATATGTATGTATTTACCAAAGGTAAATCAATAATTGTACACAACAATCATTTCTCACATTCCGTTTCATTAGAATTTACGTTAAATAGCTGATGTTAATAACAATCTCTACCCCAGTAGATAGACTAGGGTGCTGATGAAGTGCGTTGCTGCACAGAAAAATATCGGTATTTCCCCCAGCTTAAAAAGTATAATTTAATTTTTCTTCTCTTCTTTAGAAACTCACATTAATTAATAAAAATATTTCATTCAATAAAAAGAATTGAAATTACTGAACTTAAGGCTGACTAAAAATTATTTCTGATTAAAAATTCACTATAGTTCAATTAAAATCTAAAAATGACTCATATAAACTATTTAATTTAAAAAGCAAACACAGTATTCGTACATAGATACTAGGGATGCCAATCGGGATCGATATTTGGAAATCCCGGGATTCGGGATACCGGGATTTTTCGGGATTTTCGAGATTTCGGGATCTGAATATTTTTCGTAAAATAAATTATTTTTTTTAATAAATATTACTTGAATAACAATTTAATGCATTTTAAAAGATTTTATGTTCATAATTTATCATTGCACAATTGTCTTTAAAGTGAAAAATTTTCTAATACGAGTATGAAATAAAAATCAAAAGAATTTTTCTCATCTATTTTTAAGTTGATTAATCACATTTGATGTTAAAGAATTTATAGTGAAAAATAACTAAATATAAAAACTTGTTTTTGTTTTCAATATAAATGTTTTTCTATTATCTAAACCAAAACGAATATGCATATCGGTGGACTTTTAGCACTACTGCTTAAGTTGACTTACGAAAATTTTTCGATTAATTTTCATACAAATAAGTTGCAAAAACAATATTGTTTTGTTAAAAATATATCTACTAACGTTTTTTTAATTGCGATTGATCAACAACAAGTATAACGGTTGTTACATATGTATGTATACCAAGCATTATCTAATTTTTTTTTATCGATTTCGTTACGGCTATGACAACGACAATAATCAAACTCGATTAATTACGTCTAAAGATCACATTTTTATAGGCACATACATTAAAAGTTTGCCCGAGCACTTGAACAGTATTTTTGCTCTACTGAAAAATTTTAAATTCATACATAACGTTTTTTCTACAGTTCCTACAGATACATATCTATGTATTCATACGTTCGCTAAGAGGAGTATGGTTTATTAGTGTCCTGGCCTTCTACTTTGCAACTCGAATACAACTATAATTGAGTCGAATTCATTTAGTCGCTCGTTTTTGAGTAAAACTATTTATCAAATCTATGTAATTTAAATGGGTTTGATCTTAGGTTTGTATCAAAAACGACCTAGACGGTCTAAATAAAAAACAAAATAATTTTGAACTGCAATGTAAAAAACATACATACACACTTGAGCAGTTTTTTAGACAAAATACTCCGCATTATTCTGTAAATATTTCTCGCTTTTACGTCAACCCGACAACAAAAAGTTTTCACTTGCCTTGTATTGTATTCTACTCCAATTGTAAGGAGGTGTCAATAGTACTCAATTGTTACCGACAAGTAGATATTTTTTTTAGCGTTGATGATTCGACATACAGGTAGTTATATACTGCAATTATGAATAAATTTCCGCAAGAAATTTCTCCCTTTTCCAATTAGATTTTTTTTCCTATTATTTGCTACTGTTTGAAATTATTCCCCGGGAAAAATTTCTCGTGGAATTTGAATTATAATTGCCCACATAATATAGAATAAGACGGAATAAATTGGTTAAACTTATGAATTTTTCAAATGTTATTTCTCTTCCGAAGGTAATATGTTTCTTTTGTTTGCAAAGTAATTCTAAAATGTACATATATTGTAGCACCTTTGATGAAAATAACCGTAAGAAAGTAGTTAATTTATTTTGCTCTTGTTGTTAATTTATAAGAAATATGTCACGAATAGTCACTAAATTGTTAAAACTGTACGTATAAAATTGTATGGGATTTTTAAATATTATAAAACATACCTTAAAATCAACGAAAATTCGAATTTATAAAGTTTTTATATAAAAATTGCTAAGAAATCCCGAAAATGAAATCCCGGGATTGAATTTTACAAATCCCGGGATCCGGGACTTGGCAAATCCCGAAAATCCCGGGATTTCCCGTTTGGCATCCCTATTAGATACTTACCCAACAACCATGCATTTCTTTCTCCATTCTGATAGTTTTCTTTTAAGTGGTGTTTTAGGTCGCTTAAATTCCAGATTAGTGAATCATGGCAAAATCCCGGAGAATGACATTGAATATACCTTATTTGAAGCTTGTGGTCACACACCTTTTGTAATTAAATAGTTATCATTGAATTGTTAATTATTGAATTAAACTATTTTTTAAACGAGTAGGAGCTTTCCATACATACCAACATCACGTTTAAGCTATAAAAACCCTTCCTGTTTAGGTATCTAAAGCGTTCATCAACTGATGGTGGTATTATTGCCACATGAGTCCTGTCAAGACAGCCAATCACACCAGGAAATCCTGTTTTAAAGAAACGTTTTTTAATTTCGTATTTTTCCTCTTCATCCATTAAGAATGAAATCCATTGGGGACAAAGTTCAGCATACATTGCAAAGGTTAACATTTATGTCATTACCGGCTCCTTTTTGGTAGCTACCTTCCGCAAGTATTCTCATGGTTGCAGTTAGCCTCGCCAGCTTGGATACAGGAAACTTCTTTTTTGGATTTTTAAGTTTTGGAGAAATTGTTGTCAGGACTAATTTGAATGCCTCTTTGTTAAACCTAAAATAACTAACAAATCTGAAAGAAAGTTAATTTAAATTATCATATGTACATTTGTATGTATACTCACTTCTTGTTAGACAGAGAAAATATATCACATTGTTGTCTTAAATGTTTTTTTAAATCTCTGTCTGAAACGTTTAAATCTTCTTCGTCTTCAGAAGATGAATATTTGATTCATCTTCTGAAAACACTCAAACTAATAAAAAATAATTTATCTTTTATACCGCGTAAATAACTAATTTTGATAAACAGTTCTCATTTTTGACAGTTTTCATAACAGGCTGCTTCAGAAAATATAAAATTAGATAATCTGTTACAATATGACTTTTACAAAAGCAGGCGTACTCGAAAGTTTTTCACGATACCTTTGAATTTTAAATACGCCTACAAATACGACAATAGCCTGAATATGCCTACGCCAACCACGATAAGGGTGAATGTTAAATCGACCACCTTTTTTTCATATATTTGGAGTAGTTTTGTGGTACTCCTATTCCTCTTTGGACTAGTCTTTACATGCATGTATGAACTAGTCGCATTATTTGCAGGGAAATAGCAAAGCAAAAAAGCGTATTTATCAAAGTCAATATGTATTACGAATATTATGTACTACAAATATTTTTTTCTTTGTATAATTTTTTGTTTGTTTAGTATGTTTAAAAAAACTCGGCTAAGACGTCTGTTCACTATGAAGGTTCAACGAGATCTGATCATCGATATTTCGATATATCGATATTTTTGCCTACAAATGTTGGAAAAATATTTTAATTTATCATAGTTTAATGAATGACCAGTGTTGAACACTTCAAGTTCATCGTTGCAAAATACGAGTAATATTCACAGGGCATCCATCCATTAAACAATGATCTAATATTTAAAGAAATTCCGAAAAATTAACTTAAATCTTAATGAACTCCATGAGTGGAGAAAATCCAAGTTGATAATGATATGGAAAAAATTAAATTAATTTATCCACATATTAATTTGTATTATAATATAATTTCTGAAAAACTGCATAATTTCGAATGCACAATTACACTTTAAGAACTTTAATACAAAAGAACTGCATATGTTAAGTAGCTCCTTAAGAATTTTTTAATCTTTACTTTGCAAAATTGCAAAATACGCAGGCAAATATTTAACAAAACTCGAATCACATCCTAATCCGCTTGCTCGTAATATTTTGAACTTTACTGGACACATCCGCCTAAAAAAGAGGGACACACGGGCTCGTATACCTAACACTCCAGATGGGACTGCTTGAAAATACTTTTTCCCCCTTTTTTTATTATCACTACTAATGTATTATTTATAACTATCACTAAGTTTATGTCCGACACTGGTCGGGCCTAATAATTTTTTTTTATAGATTTTAGATTTGAATACTTATTGTTAGTTCATATATGAAGATACAATAAATAAATACATGTTAAAAAAAATCTTTACTTTCTGTTGCTGTTCTGTACTGTGCCGTTCTATTTCTGAATTTTAAAATTTCCTTTTTCTGTAATAAATTACTAGCTGTTTCTAAGCAGAACGGTCACAATCTCCCACTAAAGTGATGAGTTTTGTATCGTTTTATGTTTTTCTGGTAAAAATAAAATTTTTAAATTTTTAAAGCACAATCGCAGTTTATTTCGAAATGTTTTTATTTTTTTTATGCTGTCACTTATAATTACTTAATAGTTTTCTGATTTTCTTAGGTTAAACCGAAATAAAACAGAACGGAAGAGAAAAACTAACGACTTGTATAAGATTTCTATAAACAAAAAAGAGTTAGCTGGTTCGTAAAAGAACAGAAATTAAAAACTAATTCTGGCTTCAGGCTTATAGCCACACAATCCGAATTTAACATTCAGCTTCAAATAAATAAAAGTCACCTAGGTGGGTCACCTTATATGTATATGCGCTTTGGCTGTTATTATGAAATTTATCTTTTTCTTTGCATAATAGCAATGATGCCAATATGGTACAGTAAAAAATGGCTAAAATGTATACAACTCTTAAAAGTTTCCAAACCCGATACTGGTAAATCAGAATCGATGTATCGATATATCGGCTTTTGAAATATCGCCGATAAATATCGATATTTATTTGCTCAAATATCGATTTTTCGATGTGTCGATGTATTTGACCCATCTTTAGTGTATACCAAGGTATTTCACTTGTGCATGTTGAAGAACAATTTGATTGTTGATTTGCAACAATGGACAAGTATCTCTTCGCAGGGTAAATGTTACCTGAACACACTGTTGTTCGTTCCATAAGTTTGACCATAGTTGCAACTGAGTAATATGTTTATGAAGATACCGGGAAGCTTCGTGAGAATTTTCGTGCATACTAAGGCAGGCTGTATCATCGGCAAATGTAGAAGTGTGGCTATTACTGCACACAGGCATATCACAAGTATAAATCAAATACAAAATGAGCCCTAGTATCTGTGGTACACCGGATGATATAGATGCGGGCACACTCATAAAGTTTCCTTTCACAACAGTGAACTTGCGGGCTAGAATATAACTTTCCAAAACCTTTAGAATGTTCATTGGTAGATACGTCTTCTATTTTAAAACTAAACCCTCATGCCACACTTTATCAAATGCCAGAGAAACATCAATAAACAGCGCAGAACAATACTTCTTTTCTTCAAATGTTTTCCTTATAAATTTAACCAATTTATGCGCTTGTTCAATGGTGCTATGCTGACTTCTAAAACCAAATTGGTAGTCCCGTATATACATTATGTGTGTTAGACTTCGGAACAATTTTGTCATGAGCAGCTTTTCGAGTTTTGTCATAGTTGACAGCAAACTTATTGGTCTATGTGACTCAGCTTTAGTAAGATCTTTGCCCGGCTTTTGAATCATTTTGACCTTGGCAAGCTTCCATTGTTGTGGATAATACTCCTGTCGTAATATGACATTAAAAATTAATAACAGGATTCTAATTGCAATACGAGGCAACTTAATCAGCGTATTGATACTAATTTCATCAATACCTGGAGCTTTCTTTGGGTTGAGTTCAGCAATTAGTTTTTGTACATCACGCATCTTAAACCTTAAAGGTTGAGTTGGTAGAGAACCTACATTCGGCAAATCAACAAAACCTTTAAAGGTGTTTGGGGTAAATTCGTACTGTAAATGCTCAGCAAATATGTTTGTTGTTGTGTTAGAGCAATTAGATGCTGGTGTAACATCGTGGCTTTCCAAATAGCTTTGGAGAGTTGCAGTTTTTTCAGATGCTAGCAACTCTTGGAGTCGTTTAGTACAATATTTAAGTCTGATTTTATGTTGAGGTGATCTGTGCTGTTGCAATTCGCTTCTAGCTTTCTTTTTTCACATATGTGAGGTTCAATATCCGTAGAATAAATTCTATTAAAAGTTGTCTGCGAACGGAAGGTAGTGACATGTTCAGCAGCCCTTTTAATAATTTCGTTAAGATTGGCAATGTTATATTCAATATCACCTATTGTTCCCAGTAAAAAATTTCAAAAAAGGTAATCGAGTTTGGAATTAAACATTTTTGGTGGAAGCTGTTCCTTACAGGATTACCAACTTAATGATTTTAACAAGGCGTGAGACTAAAATAACCGATTCTTGAGAAGAAGTTATGTTCTTTATTGTACGAACTAATAATTTTTTTTCGTTGTGGCAAATAGTTATTTTTCGTGATGAAACTACTTTTTTGTCGATTAGATGGAAGATCTTGATTAAGAACTCAGTTTGATTAAATAAGTAATAACTTAAAAAAATATATAAATAAACAAAAAATATAAATAAATTTAAAAACACCATTTTGTAAAATTTTTTTTATAAACTTAATTAAAGTGGGTTATATTTAATTCGTATCCGTCCCTGTATTGGTATTTATAAATACTATATTATTATAAATACTAATTAAAACCGGAATTGAAAAAAATTATTTGGAACTACTCAATTTATACAATAATTTTGCAAAATGTAAGTACTTATTTTTTAGTTTAAAATAAATTAGTAGAAAATTTAAGAAAATATAGAAATTTTTTACTATATTTATGATTTGAACAGGCTAAAGTTCGTATCGCTTTTTAAGCCAAATTACATGTGATAATTATTAATGAACAAATAACTCCAAAGCTAGTTGTAAAAAACATTTTTTGATTTAATTGAACTGTAGTGAATTTTTAATCAGAAATAATTTCTTAATCAGGCTTGAGTTCAGTAATTTCAATTCTTACTGAATGAAATATGTTTATTACTTAATGTGAGTTTCTAAAGAAGAGAAGAAAAATTAAACTAGACTTTATTATATGGGGGAATACCAATATTATTCTATGCAGCCACTCACTTCATCAGCACCCATGACTATCTACTCTGGTAGAGATTGTTACTAACATCTGCTATTTGACGTAAATTTTCAATGAAATGGAATATGAAAAATGATTATTGTGTGTACAATTGTTGATTTACCTTTGGTAAATACATTTGTAAGTATCATTATTAATTTTCGGTTTTTCCATTTTTCATATCCTATTTAGGTTAACACGCAGTTATATCACTCTACCTAAGTATGTTTAACTATTCTTGCTCATCTTTTACGATCATCACATTAATTATTTTTACTTATTCGATGTACCGTCGGTACAAATATATAAGTATTATTGTAGTGGCTATTATGTTCCATGGTTTTTGCTTTCTATAGTTGATTTTACTTTCCGGCATTAGGAACTGTGATTTCCAAGTGAACATATTTTTGTAAGGTGCCCATTGATGATTTAAATCAGACAATTTTAATACAGTTCAATTAAATCTAAAAATCGCCCATTTAAATCATCATGTTCACTTGGCAATCAGAGTTCATAATGCTGGTAAGTAAAATCAACTGTAGAAAGCAAAAACAATGTAACATAATATCCACTAATTTAATACTTATATGTATGTACCGACCGTACATCGAATAAGTAAAAATAATTAATGTGACGATCGTAAAAGATAAGCAAGAATAGTTAAACATACTTAGGTAGATAGACATGGGTGCTGATGAAGTGCGTGGCTGCACAGAAAAATATCGGTATTTCTCCTAGCTAATAAAGTGTAGTTTTATTTGTCTTCTCTTCTTTAGAAACTCACATTAATTAGTAAAAAATATTTCATTCTATAAGAATTGAACTTACTGAACTTAATCCTGATGAAGTAATTATTTCTGATTATATATAATTTATTTAAAATAACTACATATTTTGGCAACATATTCACGTCATCTTTTAAAACCCAAAGAATATGTTCACCTTCTGCTTGCTATTTTTAAAATTTTACGTAATATGATTTACAAGCCAGTACTTGAGTTTAGGAATCAAAGAAGTAAGCCATTATATGCCAAGTAGTTCAGATGGTAATGGCAAAATTTTTGCTGCGTTCTTAACTTAATATTTTTCGTGCAATTACTTCTAAGATATTTTTTTAATCCCAGCCCATTAACATGATTGATCATCTTCAAATAGGAGTGAGATAAATCACTTCTTAGTGGGTTTGTAACGATAGTGGGAGAGTGGTCGATAGTAACGATAGTGGGAGAGTGGTCGATAGTAACGATAGTGGCAGAGTGGTCGAAGGAGAGATCTAGAGAAGCTTCAACGTGAATTAAATCCCTAGAAATATTTTTCATGACGTCAAAATCTATAACATTCCGGAATTTTTGTTTGTCCGATGGCCAGTAAGTGGGCTCCCCTCTCGAAATTACGTCCAAGCCCATTTTTGAAATTGTGTTGAACAACGCTCAAAATATGGGTATAATAAGACGCGAACCCTAGAACATATGTTTTACATTATAGTCGCCAGCTACCACTAAACAAGGCCCAAGTGATTTGTAGAAATCATCGTATTGATCCTCAGTGATTGAAAATCTGGTAGGGTAGTAAATTGATGATATCACGAATTTTGTACAAAAATATTTGACACAAATTTTCTTTGCTTGTAGATGTTCTTCACAAATGTTATAATATATAATTCCATGACAAATAAAAAAGAATATGATTGTTAAATAAATGTACAAATTGAATCTGTTCTTTAGGTTCCTTTAGGTACTAGGGGCACTGTTATTGGGATTTATCCTGTAACTGATCCAAATCCTGTGCGCTTAGAATGTGTCAAAGCAGTGGATCATTTTTATGAAATTCTTTTTGACAAACATATACCTAATGGTAACGATATATACGGCATTGCCAGAGAACGCGTATATAAAGTACCAGAATCTTCAGTACTCCTGATATATACTCAAGGTAAATATTTTGCAAAAAAAAATTTTATGCTCTTTTAATCAACCCAAATAAATAACCCTCAGACAATAATAAAAGTAAAACTCCGTACAACTCAAAAATATTTACTAATATGGAAAGTGATGCAGTCTCAGTAAACTCATGGAGAAGTCAAACGACTGCAGATATATCCAGCAGCAAATCATGTTTACATTTTTTGGGTAAAAATCCCGATGTCAAACAGATACAAGTTGTGCAAAAAGGGGGCGACGACTTTTGGATGCCTGCTGCGGATATAAAACTGAAACATTCAGCTCAAATTATGCAAAATCCTAAGCAGAGCCAAAATGATCAACAAAAAATTACATCATCATCAATAGAACCGCAACAATGCAATGATGGCACACAACTTTTAAAGTCTCTTCTTGGGTTGCCTGTTAATAAAATTGATGCAATACATGGGTCAAAAGTTGCAGTAAAGGCATGTTTTTCATATCATATCCGAATCATTCGATTATCATTTACCAAAATTTTTCTATTGCAGGCACAACTGCCACAGCCACCAATAAGTTGGCGCGCAGATGCTCAAAACACACCCGCCATATCTTTTAATTTTCCTCCCATACCTCTATCATCCACCGCACCATTGCCTCTAATTGGAGGTAATACTTTTCCATTGTTAACAGCACAGCAAGTGGTGCCACAATACCAACAACCACATGTGAGTATAAATTTGCTTTTGAAAATTACATATTTCTATTCAGCGTTTTCTTAGCAAGTGAAATCAAATAACTAAATAGGGATCATATTTTCAGGCTTTACCTCAACAGCAACAAAATTTGTCTCAAGACAAGAAATTCAGTTTAAATAGTTCAAATGAAAAAGGCGTATTTTTACCGCTTCAAGTTTCCCAAAGCAGTTTTTCCAAAATTTCTCCAACACCAACAATGTCATCAAATATCAAAAATGATTCATTACTGCATAAAGACATCATCACTCAAAATGTACGTGTATTAAAATTGAACACTAAAATATTTTAATGTGAAGAATTTCTGTTTGTTGTTGTTTAAGCTCGTCAGAAGATTTTAACCAAAAAATATTTTAAAAACATTAAAAAAACATATAAAAAACATTAAAAAACATATTTACATGTATATATATATATATATATATATATATATATATTATATATATATATATATATATATATAAAAGAGTAACGTTACTGACTGGCTGACTGATGTGTCAACGCACAGCCCAAACGAATATATCTAGAGAGTTAAAACTTGGTGTGTATGTTCTCTTACAATGTTTAGATCCACTAAGAAGGGATTTTTGGAAATTCGAATGCAAAAAGGGCTAAAAAATGGTAAAATCGGTATTTTTATATCTCGGAAGCTACGATAGATAGGCTCCAAATTCTTATAATGCACGAATACTGTTAAAAAAATAAGCTGACACGTGTTTGGTACTTTTTCGATATATATACTTTTAAGTGTTAAAATAGGGGGAAATTTGAATTTTGGTACCTTTTTTTGCACTCGACATATCTTCTGAATTATTGAACGTAGGAGAAATCTTATTAGAGCGTTCTTTTCTTTAAGACATAATCTCGAATGAATTTTGGTACTTTCTAAAAATTTGCACTTATAAGGGGTAAAATCGTACCCGTTTTCGGTACTTATTTTTTAATTATTAGGTACATATCACACACATGTAAAAATAATTTACTATGACTTCCTACCACTCAGTGGAACTTAAAATAGTAAAACGTATGATTTTTCGCAGGGCCCAAAGCGTGCCAAGAGGGTAAAAAGGGGTAAAAATTGGTTAAATCGGTATTTTATATCTTGGAAGCTACGATAGATAGACTACAAATTCTAAAAGTATGCGAATACTGCAAAAAAGCCGACACTTGTTTTGTACTTTTTTAATAAATGGACTTTTATGGGTTACAAGGGGGGGGGGTGAAAACTGATTTTTGGTACCTTTTTTGCACTCGACATATCTTTTAAATACCTGAACGTAGCAAAAAGCTTTTTGACGAATTATTTTTTTCTGAACAAGATCACATATAAGTTTTAGTACTTTCTGAAAATTTGCACTTAAAAGGGGTAAAATCGTACCCGTTTTCGGTACTTGTTTTTGTTAATGATAAGGTACATATAACATACATGTAAAATTCTTTACTATGACTTCCTATTGCTCGTAGAAGCTGAGATAGTAACATTTGTTAATGTCAAAGGGCTTTATATAGTATTTGTCATTAACAACTGTGTTGCGAAAAATTTTCCCCCTTTTTCAAATATATATTATAGCTGAATGTTGCTAGATTCATGATTTCTCTCTTGCACATAATGCCTAAAATAAATTATCAAAGGGGTCAAAATGTCTAATAAGTTGTTTCCGTTGGGGAGTAAGAAATTTTCTTCCTTCTTGTTTGATCAGCCAACTGAAAAGGTAACGAATTGAAGTAATCCAATAAACTTGTTCTACAAACTAATCCCTTTTGGTTTATTTATTCTTTCATCCCTTCTACATTTCCTACTGGGGTTTGTAACATATACATTTCACTAGCGAACAAAATAAAAAGGGCTATTTTTATTTTGTCTGTTCCTTTCTTGGCTCAGGAGTTTAATTTGGTTCCCTATTCCCATCCAGCATTTCATCACTCCGTGTACGAAAATAACATTGGTCCATTCGAGCCGGATCGGAATAAGAAAAACGAATTTAATTCTCTGAGATTTCATTATTGGATTTCATTTGTGACCATACCAGCTGACAAATCTATATACATACATTCCTACCTATACAAAAATACATACATACATCGATTCATCATTAATAAGGTACGTTACGTATTTTGCTTTGATTGTTCTTCAGTTCACTTGAAAGTGCATGTAAAACAACATTCCACGGTTTTCTTTATACATACGTAGGTACATACATATACCTGTTACTAGTTTGTCTACGTAAAAGTTGTTCTAAAATCGAAAAAAAGGAAAATTATTCCAAAGCATAAAATTAAAAAATAAATAAAATTATAGATTTCCAAAAGGAAGACGTGCTAACTTAATAAAAAGAATTTTTAACCGTAATTGATATACAAACATCCATACATATATAAAAAAGAGAGAGACGAATATTATGGAACCGTGTACATATGTACATACATACACACATAATTTTCATCGATCACTACCAGTAAGTTACATACTTATGTATATCATTTCATAACAAACAAAGAATTGTTTTACAAATTACCGGAATACCTCGCATATTAATTTTGTCCAAAATATAGATTTTTTTGGGAGCCCTTTTATGGTTATGAATGAACAAATGTCCGATCTTTTGCTTCGTTCGTCGTTAAATTCTCTTAATTTTATTTTATTAACTCTCCAGGAATAGGTAGTTAATTTAATTCCTTTTGGTGATTTTTTTTTGTTTTTGTTCTCTTCGAGTTTCATTTAATTCTCTTATTCAGCGAATGAAAGTTCAAAACTCGTCGAACATTCGTAAAATTAAATTCATTTGGATCTCTTCATCTGTAATTTTAGTAGAAATTACAGCGTTTATCTCTTAATCAATTAAAATAAAAAAAAGAAGATCCCGCTTTCTTACTTACATACATATGTATATTTACATTATAAAATTATTGGAAAACAACACGTAATTTAGTCTTAAGAAAAAGTGTTACCTCTGAGAATATTTATTTAAAACGATAAGAATTATGACCTCTTTAAAGGTACCCAATATAATAAAAAAAAAAGTTATTTTCAGTCACGAGTGACAAATTGAAGGTAGAACTTAAAATTAAAAGTGTTTATTTCAAGTTTGGACTACACAACCGCAGAACCTTTAAAAATATTGTGCATACTTATTATTTTTACAAGGTCGGCAAGACTTGTTAAAAACCATGCACATATTGGGCGCATTCATAAGACGTAGCAGTTGAGCATAACAGTTGTGAAACTGTTGGCAACTGTTGGCCCCAACAGTTACGTCTTAGAAACGGCTTGATGGATATAATTTAATTGTATATCTTTATTTTGTTACTTCATCGCATTTGTAATATAAAATTTAACAAATACTTGCTCCTTCCACCTAACAAAGCATATAACAGGCATAACTCTATTCGAGCAGCTGTTTAGGCTGAGCACAACACGTTGACTATAGGTAGCGAAAAAATTTTATGATGGAAAATTATTCAACTGTTGAGTGGAGCGGAATTACTCAACTAAGACAAACGCTCAACGGTGTCGCAACAGCTACGTCTTATGAATGCACCCATTGAGTCTTTTCGGTCTCAATATTCTTCAAAATCATAAATGTGTTGAAAATTATAAAAAAAAAAAGAAATACCAGCTAATTAAAAGCTTCATATTGGTAATTCATTCTGCTTTAATTTTAATTAACGTTTTTTTAAGTCTCGTAATATATACAACTACATACATCCTTACTGCTTGCCTTACACATAGTTTATTTCTTCCTAGTAAATGGTAGTCCAATTTTGTAAATTTCATATTTTCACAAAACTTGTTTTTTTTCTGAAGTCGAATAGTATTTTGTCTGGAGTGGAAAATTATCAAGTGTATCTTTCATTGTACATATGTATATGAAGGAATAAACCTAATAGCCTCATTGATTTCCAATCACATCATTATAATTTCCAGTTCAGTGAAGATCAATGAACTTTTAAATATTTTATTCCTATAATCAGCTGATTCATATTCCAGAAAATCTAAAGAATGAAATAATTTATTCAATAAACTAAATGAATGCAATTTGGTTTTGAATTTTATTTGCAATTTCCTCTGCCATTTCATACTGTGAATAGGATTCACTATAAATATAAGTTAGAAGTATTATTTCCATAAAAAAACGGCTTTTTTCTTTAGTTCTACTTTTACAAGTGACTTCTAGCTGAGTTTTATTTTACTTGTGTCTAACTAAAAATGTCTTTCTATCAATTTATTCGCTTGTCTGATGACATTGTAGAGTTCGAGGCAGATCTAAATAATAATATACACCCGCTGAGTTCTTGTGATGCAGTTGATGTTCATCGAGATGAACTAAAATCTGAATGGGTAAGAGTTAAGAAAAGCTACGAAACTTGTTTGTGTGAGATGGAGAAAAAGGCTCATTCAAAGTACAAAGCAACAGACATAGAAACCATCAAAGAAAAATATAAGAGTACATATAAGACATATTGTACGTGTCTAACCAAATTTGCAGAAATATTAGATACACTTAGCAATCCTCTAAGCACTTCGGCTCATTCTGTTCGATCAAACAACACTTCTTCGGAGTCACACAATCTTCATTTACCGCCTATCGAGATAGAAACATTTCATGGCGATTACGCCTCTTGGTCCACATTTCGTGATACTTTTACTGCAGTAGTTTTGAATTCGAAAGCCAGTAATGTTCAAAAATTGTTTTACTTGAAACAAAACACGAAAGACGAAGCTAGGGAAATTGTTCAAAAGAGTCCACTTACCAATCAAGGTTTCGATTTAGCTTAAGAAAAGTTATGTTCACGAGTTCTTATAAATGGTCAGCTGAAAATCCTTTTTAGCCTGCAGGCTATTATATTGGAATCCGGAAAAGCTCTCAAGCAATTACAAAGGCATTTGAACTCCTGCATATCGGTACTAAAACTACACAGCATTGATGTTTCAAGTTGGGATCCAATATTCGTATTTATCTGCACAAACATACTTCCTTACTCTGTGGGAACAGGAGCTTAAAGACAAAACAGCTCTTCCCAAATGGTCAGAACTTGACGATTTTCTCATTAATCGCTACAGAACATTTGAATCGGTTTCCGAAATTCGAAATATAAATAACTTAAAGAAAAGTGACGTGAAATCAAAAAGTCAATCTACTCCAAGTTTCAGTAAGAAGGTTAATAGTTTTCAAGCTAATATCTCTAGTCCACAGGGCCAGCTTTGTCCAAAGGAAAATCATGCTATAAGGAAATGCCCAAAGTTTTTAAAAATGAATTACCAGCAAAGACTGCAAGAAATCAAAAGAGAAGATTTGTGTTTAAACTGTTTTTCAAAGTCCCATGGTGTGAAAAATTGAACTAGTAAACATAGATGTTTTAAATGCCAAAAGAGACACAATACTCTTTTACACAAAGAAATCGAGAGATCAAATAACTCTTCCCAAATTCCCTAAACCCCAGGTCAATGTCCATTTCTCCTTCTACTGCAGGTAATATACAGTCCACTACCAATGATACCACTAATAACGTCCAATCCTGTTTTTCTACTAATTCCAAGGGGGTATTATTAGGAACTGCCTGGGTAAACATTTGTCACTTAGGGATGAATTATCAAACACGCGCCTTGATAGATTCGCTGTCAGAAGGTACCTTCATATCTGAGCGTTTATTCAATATTCTGAACCTTCGTTCTCATCCTACCCAAGCGAAAATTTCAGGACTAAATAATACCGTTTCGGCTACAGTTCAACGCCAATGTAATTTAACATTGGGTTCGCAGTTGAATTGTGACATAAATATTTCTGTGACGGCACTTGTAGTTCCTCAACTTTCTAGCAAATTACCTACGCAGACCTTCTCAGATTCGATATTTTCAAGCCTTCCTAATATTTCACTAGCTGATCCTAAGTTTAATTCTAGTCCAAAGATTGATATATTGATTGGCGATGATATATTCCCATCAATAATTTGTTCTGGTCTCCGACACAATGTTTGTGGATCTTTAATAGCCCAAGAAATCATCTTCGGATGGATTTTGACTGGTCCAGTCAATAGCACTTCCAACTCAGGTACCACTATAGTTTCAAATTTCTGCGAAATTTCCTTAGACAAGGAATATTCTCGCTTCTAGGAGGTGGAGAATCTTCCAAGGAAGAACGTTATGTCTCCATAGCAACAAGCATGTGAAGATTTATAAATTCATACTACAAAAAAAGCCCTGAAGATAGATATATTGTATCGCTTCCCTTCAAGGAATAATTTCCAGATGATTTATGTATTGGTCAATCTAGGTCTAGTGCTATTGCACAGTTTCTCCGAAACGAGGCTAGAATGATTCGAAGTCCTAACCTGAAATCTGATTACGATAAAGTGTTTCGGGAGTACGAAGATCTTGGTCATATGTTTAAAATTTAATCATCTTTTAAGCATTCTGATACTCCAAATACTTATTATTTACCACGCCATGCGGTCATAAAGCCTGATAGTGCTACTACGAAAGCTCGTGTAGTGTTTAACGCTTCAGCTCCATCATCCAATGGGCAAAGTTTGAATTCAGTGCTTCACATAGGCCCAGTGCTTCAAGATGATTTGACTCTACTAATTCTGAAGTGGAGATTTTTTAAATACGTTTGCAATGCCTACATTCAGAAGATGTATAGGCAAATTCTAGTTAATCCAGAGCACACTCCATATCAGAGAATATTGTTCAGAAATAATCCAACTAATTTCATTAGTGAGTATGAGCTTAAACAGTTACTTTCGCTGTTAATTGTGCTCCATATCTTGCTATTCGTACATTACTGCAGTTAGCAGATGACGTTCAATCCGTCTATCCGCTTGCTAGTGAAATTCTCCGAAATTATATGTATGTCGACGATGTTTTGGCTGGGTCGCATACAAAAGAAGACGGCATAAAGGCAAAAAATGAGCTAGTCTTAGCCTTAGAATCCGCCGGGTTTTTGCTGTGAAAGTGGACATCTAATGCCCAAGATATTTTAGATGATATTCCTCCAGAACATCTTCTTCATGAGGAATTTTTGAAATTCGAGGATAGCAGTTCTGCCAAAACCTTAGGAATCCAGTGAAATGCATGTTCTGATTATTTCCTTTTTGCAGCGAATCCATTTTCAGAATACACTGTGTGCACTAAAAGAGAATTTTTATCGCAAATTGCGAAATTGTTCGATCCCGCGGGTTGGTTGGCACCTTGTGTCATACTGGCGAAAATTCTGATGCAAAAAATATGGGTAGACGGTACTGGATGGGACGAAATTCTTAGCCCAGACAAACCATGAATGGAAACAGTTCCAATCTAATTATTCTGAAATCAATACCATTCGTATTCCTCGATGGATTGATTATTGTCCAAAATCGGAAGTCCAATTCAGTGGTTTTGTATGTACGGATTTCAATAAATAATTCTGGTTCTACACATCTTATGGCTTCTAAAACAAAGGAAACTCTCATTTAGATACTGTCCATTCTGAGACTAGAACTTTGTGGGGCGGTTCTGTTAGCAGACATGGTGGACAATTTACTCTCAAAGATCGGTGTGGAAAAGTATTCCCTTTACTGTTGGACAGACTCAACCATAGTCCTATCTTGGTTGGCGAAGCCGGCATGTAGTTGGCTAACCTTTGTAGCAAACCGAGTATCCAAGATAACTCAAGTGGTTGACAGCTCAAAATGGTTTCACATCAATTCTAAAATGAATCCAGCGGACCTAGCCAGCCGAGGACTTTATTCTCAGGACCTACGAGGAAACAATTTGTGGTGGTTTGGGCCCAACTGGCTGGAGAAAGAAAGTTCTTTGTGGCCTAATTTTTGTTTATTTAACATACCGAGTACTGAACTAGAGATAAAACCTATAAAAGTACATTTCACCTTCTTCACTGATTTTGAAGATGTTTTAGAACGGTTCTCCTCATTCCCCAAGGCATTACGTGTTCTGGCATGTCCCAATAAGCACTCAAAAAATTAAAATTCAAGCACTTGAAATTGAACTGGAAACAAAGTTGAATTCAAGCATTTTTTTTCAAGTAATTTTCAAGTTTGATAATATTTTTAAATAAAAAATCAAACAACATACATATATGCTCAAACCTTGTCAAAGACGTAATTTATTTATTATTAAAACTGAAATTGTGGTGAATATATGAAAAACAAATAAATAAAAGTGAATTTGAAAAACAAAGGTGAAGGCGAAGGCAGATGTGCAGAATATAATTATTAGAAAACAAAGGAAATGCATATTGCTTTCCATTTTAAAGCCTTGCTTTTGCAGCTTGAAATACAATTGAATTCAATTGTAATACAAGGTTGAATTACAGTATAATTCAAGGCTTGAATTAAACTGTACTATTTACAACTGAATTGTTCGCATTGAGTTCAAGTTCCCTTTTCAGTGGAGAATGCTATTGAGTGAAAGTGTGAATTAAACATAATTCAACCCTTGACAATTGATTGTGTGGCTTGAATAACAATTGTTTTATACTTGATTTCAAGCAAAATTGCTTATTGGGATGTATATCGTTTTTTCCTTAGAACACATCATCGGTATCGTTCCGATTTCTGTAAAGGTTCCACTGCACTTTCCAGCGCTGAAATAAATATAGTGCGAGATATCCTCATTTCTTTCTGCCAGAAGGTGAGCTATCCAAATGAGTACCAGGCTTTGACAGAAAAGGAACTAATATCTAAGTCCAGCACACTGTTAAATTTAAATCCATTTCTAGATCAAGAAGGAATTATTCGTGCTTGTCGTCGGCTTGAATCTGTACCTGGTTTATCTTACAATGAGAAACACCCAGTGATTATGCCATACAAATCCCTGTATGCAAGGTTATTGACAAAATGTATACATGACATCACTCTTCACGGTCGAAACCAATTAGTTTTACGTATACTTCGCTCACAATATTAGATTCCAAAAGCAAAAATTTAATAAAAACAACAATAAATAAATGCAAAATCTGTGTGATACACAAAAAACGATGTCAGAGCCAAATAATGGCAGCATTACCAACCGAAAGAACAGAAATTACTCGTCCATTTGTCCATACGGGTCTAGATTTTACCGGACCATTAGATATTAAGAGCTATTCTGGCCGAGGCTACCGTACTTCCAAGGGCTATGTGTGTGTATTTGTATGCTTCTCTACAAAAGCAATTCATTTAGAGGCCACGTCGGAATTAACCGCTCAAGCATTTCTGGCAGCTTTTAGTCGCTTTGTGTCGCGAAGAGGATGTCCATTACATTTACATTCTGATAACGGAACCACCTTTGTTGGAGCTTCTAGACTTATAGCAAAGGAGTTCCTTCAAACCTCGCAAGAACGCATTTTGGCCAATTATGCCCAACAGAATATTTCATGGCATTTTATTCCGGCTGGAGCCCCTCATATGGGCGGCTTATGGGAAGCTGCTGTAAAAAGCTTTAAGGCACATTTCGAAAAACTGCTGGATGTTATAAATACACATTTGAGGAACTTTCTACATTGCTTTCCAAAATCGAATCTTGTCTTAATTCCAGGCCAATCTCCCCTATGTCTTCTAATCCATCCGATCTTTGCGCCTTGACTCCAGGACATTTCCTAATTGAAACTCCAATTCTTGCTCCAATTGATCCCCAAGTTAGTGACCTACCCATATATATTGCCAATAGATGGCAGCGCTTAAAATTAATACATCAGAAGTTTTGCTTGCGATGGAATTTTTTTTTAATACATGTATTTATTTGATGTATCTTGAAATATAAACTAACAATAAGTATTCAAATCTTAAATCTAAAATATAATTATTAGGCCCGACCACTGTCGGACATAAACTTAGTGATAGTTATAAAACAACAAAGGTTACCGTTCCTCCAATAACAATTTTAAAGTGTAAAATTGGAGAAATGCATGAAATATGCAAATCTAAAAATATTACTGAGATTATGCGATCAGAAAAATATTAATTGGTCTCAAATTATTTTGTAAAAATAAAAATGATTTTGACACTATATGCAATGCTCTCAATAAAGACTATGAATACTTTACTTATGCCACTAAAAGTGAAAAGCCATATAAGGCTCTTGTTTTCGGTTTAGATAACTATGATCCTGCTATTATTAAAAAGAAACTCATTGAATTGGGCTTAAATTGTTTAGACACTAAACTGGTCATTAAAAAAAGCTCTTACAACTCCGAATATTATATATGTATATGTAGTCTATTTTCAACGAAAATCTATTACAGTCAGAGAATTAAGACAGAACTATTCTGTAATAGACTACGTTAAGGTTAGATGGGAATTCCAGCAATCCAACAGGACTAAAATTACGCAATGTTATAACTACCAAATGTTTGGCCACGGATCAAGTAGATGCAGAGTTAAAACCTCCTGTGCAAACTGTGCAGGTCAACACAAAACTGCAGAATGCAAGGAAAGTACCATAAAATGCGCAAATTGCAATGGAACTCACAAGTCTTTTTCGGACGAGTGCCCCAGCAAAGTAAGTTATCTTCAATTGAGACAACGGTCGCAAACAGCTCCTCAACGCAACGTTAGGAACAATATTTTAAGTCCTAACACATATAATAGCAGTTTTCCAAATACACTTCGTTAAAATATGCCGAGCAATTCTCGAGTTTGGAACACAAATAATATCACCACATACAATAATGAAAATAGCAGTGGCATCTTATTTACAATTCAGGAAATAAAAAACATAACAATGGAACTTATTACCAATCTTAAAACGTGTAGAAGTAAAGCCGACCAATTTGAGGTTATAACCAATCTCGCCTGTAAATTCCTCTCGTATTGGATTATGCCATAAAAATTATCACTTGGAATGCAAGGGGTATTCGCAACAGAAGTCAAGAATTGTTTCAATTCCTAAAAGACCACAACGTCAGCATATGCCTTGTCTCAGAAACATGGCTTAAGTCTAACATCTCTATTAGACATAAAGACTTTTTTATATATAGAAATGACAAGGAAAACTCTAGAGGTGGCGGTGTTGCAATTATTGTGAAAAACAATGTGCCCCATCAACTTCTACCCATCTAATAGAAAATATTGGTATAAAGCTTCTCACTAATAATTATAGTATTAATATTTATTCTTGTTATTTTCCCGGTGGACAAGCTGGACCAGACAATAACAGAAAACGATTGTTTGCGTCTGAATTACATAGATTAAAAAACAATTATAAGTACTTTTCAGGCGGTGATTTAAATAGTAGGCATCAGTCGTGGGGCTGTGTTAGAGCCAACTGCTGGGGAAACATCCTTTACGAGAAATTAGATTCGTATAATATCAATATGATTTACCCCTGTGACAATACTTACATTCCTACAAGTTTAAATAGACAAGGCTCTACGCTAGACCTTTTTCTAACTAATGTTCCTGAAATAGTGACACCAGCGTTTGTTCTAAACGATTTAAGTTCCGATCACTTACCAGTTGAAATAAAATTAATTTCTAATGTAACAAACCTAAATTTTCTTCAATACGACTTCACGAAAACTAACTGGAATAATTACGCCAATTATATAAATAGGAGAATCAATATGCCCGTACTAGAGAATATATCTGCATGCGAACATATTAACGAAATGATTATTCATTTTAAGGACTTAATTAAAGAAGCAATGCAAAGTAATACACCAAGAAAATCTCCTTTTCGCTCTCGAAAAAATTTACCCTACTATCTTAGAGTCATCATTTGTCAACGAAACAGTGTGCGCAGATTGTGGCAACGTTATACAAATATAAGCAATTTTTACCTTATGAAATTCCTTAACCGTAAAATCACTGTTGAATTAAATACAATACGAAATAAGTCCTGGTAAAAACTGCTTTCTTCATTAGACAAAAGTTCGGCACCATTCTGGAAACTATCAAAAAATTTAAAAAAGAAAAAAAACAATATTCCGATTTTAAAACACAACAACTGTCGCTATTCTACCAATTCGGAGAAATGCAATATTTTAGGTCAGACATTTTTCTCAAACCATTCACTTTCAGCAAATCTAGGTGATGCTGAGACTATTTCAATGATAAATTCTTGCATAGATAATTTTAATTTGTTACATCCAATAAGTTCAAACCAAATACAAACTAGCATTTCTGAGATAGCTTCAATTATTAAAAATCTAAAAAAAAGAAAGCTCCAGGAATTAACGATATCAGTAATATGTGTTTAAAAGCACTGCCAAAAAAAGGAATCAAATTTCTTACAATTTTAATTAATGCTTGTCTTAAACCTTGCTACTTTCCAAAAGATTTCAAAATTGCTAAGGTCATTCCAATTAAAAAACCAAACAAAGCTGCCGAAATTCCAAATTCGTACCGCCCGATAAGCCTACTGAGTTCCATTAGCAAACTCTATGAAAAAATTATTAAAAATAGAATGACGCAGTTTATCGAAACAAACAATGTTATTCCACCGCATCAGTTCGGGTTCAGAAGAGAACATAATACAGCACACCCCTTAATAAGAATTAGAAACTTAGTGCAAACAAATTTTAAATCCCATAAGTCTTCGGGTATGGTGCTGCTAGATGTCAAAGCGGCTTTTGATTCGGTATGGCACGAGGGATTAATTTACAAATTGATCCAATTTGACTTTCCAACGAAACTAATTAAAATAATACAATGTTTTTTAAAAGATCGTACTTCCAAAGTACATATAGGATCATATTTTTCTAGAACTTTTGAAATACCAGCAGGTTGTCCATAAGGATCATGTTTATCACCTATTTTGTATAATATATACACCGCAGTTTTTCCCCATTTAGATTACTGTACAATGTCTATTTTTTGTCGATGACACTGCAATTATCTGCTCTGATAACCTTGCTAATGAGGTTGTAAGTAAATTGCAAAGAGCTCTAGGGGAAGTAATTTACTATTTCAACAGATGGAAAATCATGTTAAACTGTACCAAGTCACAGGCAATTTATTTTACTAGGAAGCGTAAAGAATGCTATATCCCTCAAGTTAATATCAACATACAACAGATATCAGTCCAGTGGGAAAAAAGCGTTAAGTACCTTGGTGTAATTCTTGATACTAGGTTGACATTTAAAGATCACATACCTTACATCATAAACAAAATAAATGTTCTAACACGTATCTTGTACCCGTTTATAAATCGTAACTCTAAACTCAATATAGCCAATAAGAAACTTATCTTAAAATCAATTTTCCATGCAATTATGTTTTACGCTGTGCCAGCTTGGGCCAATATCGCTAAATGTCACATTAATAAACTTCAAATTTCTCAAAATAAACTTCTAAAGCTACTGTTCAACCTCCCTTGGTTTTTCTCAACCACACGTCTTCATGCACTAGCAGATATTGAATTAGTGGAATGTAAAATAGATAGACTCTTACAAAATTTTAAACACCGTTGTACTAATTCGGATTTTAATCATATTAATGAGATTGCTTCATACTAATTAGATTAAGGTAGGTTAAGTTTTTAATTAAAAATACAAAAATAAATTCAAATAGGTTTTGTAAATTTTTTCCTCCCCAACCCTATATATAATTACATATATACATACATGTGTTATATATTCTGACTCACAAAAATTTTTATGCTGAAAAAGATATACTCTTAAACTCATCATTTGCAATAATTGTAAATTAAAACAAGTATGTAAATATTATTGATGTAAATAAATTGAATTGAATTGAATAGTGATAGTTATAAATAATACATAAGTAGTGATAATCAAAAAGGAAAAAAAAAGTATTTTCAAGTAGTTCCATCTGGAGTGTTGAGTATAAGAGCCCTTGTGTCCCTCTTTCTTAGGCGGATGTGTCCAGTAAAGTTCAAAATATTACGAGCAAGCGGATTAATATGTCGTACATGTCTGACGCTCACAAAATGTGGTATTTAAAAACCAACGTCATTGGTGAAGCAGCGAACCTTATTAATCATCTTGCGGTTACTGCAGAAAATTATCAGGTGGCGTGACAATTCCTGCAAGATCGCTACAACAACAAAAGGGTAATGGTAGCCACAGCAGTTGAGAGACTACTTGACCAGCCATCTGGGGCATCCACATTAGGTGCTAATAAACGATTGCATGATACAACGAAGGAATGCTTGGCAGCTCTATCCAACATGGGGCTTCAAATATTATCGTGGGATCCACTCCTTATCCACATCCTGGTGAAAAAGTTAGATAAAACAGTGCATGCTCAATATGAGCAATAAATTTCTCACCCAAAGGAACTACAAACAATCAACCAATTTCTGACGTTCCTTGAGAACTATTTTCATTCTCTGGAAGCATTGGGACAGAAGGAAAAACCTTCGTTTTCCACTAGCAAAATATGCGAGCTTACGGCACAGCCTCTACACGATAACCGGTTGTGCATAGTTTGCAAGCGATATTCTCATCCATTATACCGTAGCAAGAAATTCATCGATGTAAGCTCGCCAGACTCAACATGATACAAAAACATAAATTATGCGTCAACTGCTTTAGTAGTACCCACAGTACCAAAAAATGCACCATTTCAGGGCGCTGCCAGAAATGTGGGAAAAAGCACCATACCTTGGTACATCTGGAACCAACCCTACAAAGTAATTTATCATCAAGAAAATTTACTCCTCCTAAAAAAGAAATTGACTCCGACAGAGAAGCAACTATACTTAACAATACCTCCACAACAAACGTGACATCTCTGCTTAGCACACGACAGGAAAAGCTGAAAGCATGACGGTTAGTTTCGTAGACAGAAGACCATATGTCCTACTAGGAACAGCGTTGGTAAAGGTCAAGCAAATGGCTTAGAAACGGAATGTAAGACAATTCTCGATTCGGGCTCACAAGTCAACCTCATTACAGAGAGATTAGTCAAACTCTAGGGCTCCCAGCAAGAACCACCTCAATTTCAATCAATGGAATTGGAAAAAATCGCACCAAGGTTCAACACCGTGTCACCATATCACTTCAATCCAGACTCAACAATTTTTCAACACGTCTTGAGGCATTTGTGTTGCCACAAATCATTTCTCCTCAACCTGCTCAACAGCTTACCATCGATAAGTGGGCGATTCCTAACAATGTAACATTGGCGGACCCAACTTTTAACCGACCAGAAAAAATTGACATTTTGTTAGGAGCAGAATATTGCGATCAACTCCTTGCCATAGGACAAATTAAAATCGGTGATGACCTCCCAATATTACAAAATACCACCTTTGGCTGGATAGTATCGGGAAAGGAATCTGGCGAACAAATCACATCAGCAATATGTGGTACTTTAACCGAAGAGGATAAAATGAATACGGATATTGAACGATTTTGGAAATTTGAGGAAATTGAGAGCACTGAGCACCAATTATCCCCCTATCACTCACAATGTGAGGCACACTTCAATTAACACACTACTCGTAACAAAGAAGGACGGTTTGTAGTACGACTTCCATTCTGCACTGAAACAACTTTAGGCGCCACACATAATACTGCCTTTATTCGTTTCCTCAGGAACGTCGATTATCAAAAGATGCTTCCCTAAAGAATCAATATATGCAATTTATGAAAGATTAGGAAACAATGGGACTATGTCGAAAATCAGCATAGATTCAATTGAAGGGTCTAAATACTTTACTCGTCAGAAAAATCTTTGAATGATATTTTGCACATCAAGCCACCACTACAAAATGAACTGTTTACGGTTCTTCTGCGATTTCGGATTCCACGTTTCGTGTTCACAACAGACATAGAAAAAATGTACCGACAAATATTGGTCCATCCTAAAGACCAAGAGTACCATATAATTCTATGGAGAAGTAATGTTTCTGAACCCATCAGTCACTTCAAGTTGAACACAGTGACATATGGAACCAGACCTGCACCATACTTGGCAATCAAATGTCTAAAGGAAATAAGCCATGATAACAAGATGTAGTTTCCGTTAGCAGCCAATTTCTTGGAAAAGAACTTCTATGTGGATGATGGCTTGAGGGCAGCCGATAGCTTGAACACAGCCCTAGAAACTCAGCGTCAACTACAACACGTCATTTCAAGGTACAGATTTCATTTACGAAAATGGTGCGCGAATCATACCCAATTGCTCCGCAATATCCCTAATGATGATCAAGAAGTTAGACTTGATTTCTCCACAGACGAAACCGACTTTACAAAAACGTTGGGATTAGTATGGCTACCCAAGGATGATCTACTTAAAATTAAAGTCAACATACAACCAATCGAGGCTGTGACAAAAATGACAGTCACCTCAGGTTTAGCCCGCATATTTGACCCACTCGGACTACTGTCTCCAGTAGTCGTCAAAGCAAAAATATTCATCCAGGAATTATGGAATTTGAATCTTTTATGGGATGAGGCGGTGCCTTCAGAATTTGACTCACGCTGGCAGTAGTCGAAGTAATCTCAGTGAACTCAAAACCTTTCAAGCTCATCGACATATATATATATATAAAGGATCGATTCCACGTCATACGCAACTTCATGTTTTTACAGATGCCTCCGAAAAGGCGTATGGTGCCGCAGTATATATCGGAACATTCTTTCCAAATAAAACAGTTATTGTATACTTGCTTTTTGCGAAATCACATATAGCCCCTCTCAAGCAACAAACGCTGTCTAGGCTAGAAGTATGTGCTGCCCAGTTGGGTGCCAACTTGGCTGCAAAAGTTAAAACATGAATACAACGCAAACATTCTACTGGTCCGATTCAAAAATAGTATTAACATGGATAAGTTCACGATCATCTACGTTACATACATTTAGAAAACCGAATAGCTTCAATTCAAGAAAGCTCCACACTTGATCAGTGGCGTCATGTGAGTTCCAAAGACATATAATATATATAATATCTGGAGGATTGGATCCACAGCAGTTGCAGCATACACCCCAATGGATGTAAGGGCCATTCTTTCTTCATGGAGATGAGAAACATTTGCCTCCGTTGTTCTGTCCAAACCCTGACACACTCTTACCTGAACAGAAGAAAAATTCGTATAACATGCTGGTTTCATTACCGACTGAAAATTGTTTGCACACCACAGAAATTCCTTTAAAACCCTTCAACGTATTATAGGATACATCTACAGATTCATAAAAAATGTTAGAACTCCCAAGGCCGACCGACAAACTCAAAGAGCTCTTACACCTTTCGAGCTCCACGATTCACTTCTTGTAATTATTAGAGAAACTCAAAAATTTGTATTCGCAGAAGAGATAAAGAGTTGCAAAAACGCAAAGAACTAAGGGTGCCAAGTCCGATCAAAAGTCTAACACCATTTTTAAATGAAAATTACATTTAAGAGTCGGAGACCGACTAGAAGAATCCACATTGCCATTCGATACAAGGCATTCAATGCTCCTCCCTTATAATGATCTAATCAGCAAACTAATATTTGAGTCAATACACAAAGAAAATAAGCATTGTGGAGCTCAGGCTCTCCTTGCAAATGTCCGACAACGTTTTCTGTACATTAAAGGAAAATACTTAGCACGAGAAACCATCCATAAGTTGCGCCAAATCAAAACCAAAAATTCTTCAGCAGATCATGGGAAATTTGCCTGCAACGAGAATTACACCAGCAAGACCATTTATAAATGCTGGGGTTGACTATTGTGGTTCAATTTGGGATCACTTTAAAACTCGAGGTAAACGACATCAAAAGGCGAACATTGCAGTATTCTATTGCTTCGTCACGAAGGTAGTGCATCTCGAATTAGTTACAAGCCTACCCAGCGGGAACTAGAAGGAGTAGGAATGCCTTCTAGAAGGCCTCTATATGCCTTCTTTTGGATGTAGAAGGCCTGCTCGCTGCATTTCATACTCATGTCTTTTTGCACGCGTTGTCATTGCGGAGCAGTCCTTCTGTTCTTGCTTCCTTCGCCAGAGATTCTGGAAGGCCTTCAAACTAAAAGATTTTGTTTTTGATTTGGTAAAAAAACAAAACAAAACATGTTACTCCTTCTTTTCTCCCTTCTCAAAGAAGCGAGTGTGGAATGTGTATCGTATATTTTATGCGAAAGAGTCCTTTAATAAGGCCTGCACCAAGAAAGTCTTCTGAGTTTTACCGCTGGGTAACAACAGAAGCGTTCCTGGGAGCACTGAAACGATTCACCAGTCGCAAAAGTCACTGCCAACAGCTTTACTGCGACAATGTAACAAACGTTTTCGGAGCACGAATCCAACTAGCGGAAGTAACATCAGCCCTTTTACCCCCACAGCTCAAGAAGCCATTCAACGAGAATGTGCAAACAAAAATATTTCTTTTCATTTTATTCCTCCTCGAGCACCCCATTTTGCGGGATTATGGGAGGCCGCATTTAAGTCAGCCAAAAGGCTATTACTCAAAGAAATGGAAACTGTAGTCATAGAGATAGAGGCAATACTGAATTCCAGACCTATTACAGAATTATTAAATGACCCTAATGATGCAGCTGCCTTGACTCCTGGCCATTTCATGATTGGGGAACTTCTCACGCCACAAGTCGATGCAACTGCTCAGTCGATGTCGCACAGTGTGAGATTTAGTCAATCTAGCATCTCAAAATTAATTTTTATATGAAGTTTTAGAGATATCAACTTGAAATTTGGCACAATCGTTAAGGAGATTATAAGCTTCAATATGGTGAAAGATAACTAGTTCCAACTAGTGTCAAAGGGGACTAGTTCCGAACTATCCTCAAAAACACTAGTTGGGGACAATTTTTTTTACACATTTATATTCAAAATTTCTTCTTTTTTTTCTCTTTTAACTAAAACTTGTCGATATATTGATATAAGTACCCTCATACAACCATTTCTATAAAATGCTTCAAGTTTCGAACTTTAGTTTTCGAATATTCTTTGCAAATGAGAAAAATAAAAAGTTAATGTTGTTTCAATGTTAAATTTATTGATATCTAAAACATAATAAAGAGGAAAAACTAAAAAATTCAACGAAAGTTCTTAAAAGAATGGAAATTCAAATTAAGATATTAATCAAAAACCAAAATAAAGAAATTATATACAAATTATACAAAAGTAAAAAGCGAAAAGCAGAAATAAAAAAAAAATAAATTTATACAAAAATAAAAATTCCAGAGAGCTGCAAGCAAAGTTTTTTATGCTAAATCATCAAATTCATCATTTAGTTGGGTGTCAGACAAACGTGCAATGACCTCAGAAGGTAAAGTAGAACGCTTGGTTTTTGGGGGCAAACGTAAACTTGCAATCAAAGGATCTGACGTGATAAGCAACCTATGCAATAAATCTATGTTGGTGTCAACTCGGGACGTTTTTCTTGTGAACAGTTCGCGATACTGCCTCGACTCTTTATTGCGTGCTTCTTGCGCTTCTTCAGAAAAGTTTCCTATGAGAAGAATGCATGAAGTAATGATAGCTCTTCCATGAAAAAATATTTTGTGGAAAGTTACTTGCATATAGTACCAAGGATATAAACTCAATTAAAGCTCTCTTGTTTCTGACGTAAAATTTTGGAACGCATCTATATTGATAAAATAGCCGCTGTTTATGCAAATAAGTATTACTCGAAACCGCTTGATCAGATCGACATTTATGCCTGTAATATCCGATGTCTTTTCTGCTTCTTTGAAAAATCTTCTGGCCGTATTGCTATCATTTGTGTTTCCTGTTTTCTGTTTCGGCATATCCGTAAGAAGACCCATTTCGTAAACCTGTCTTGTATTTTTTCTTCCTTCTTGCAACGCTCTCCTTATTTTCATCGCCTGATACGTACCATTTTTCTATTTCCAATATGTAAGAAATGTGCAACAAGCACTCCATAAACCTTATGTAGGCATGTAGAGGTGAAAGACCAACAGCAAGCATATTTTCATCGATTTCGCGCTGTGATAAGGCATTCATGTCGTTCATAGTTTTTGGAGTTGAACCACATAAATAGCACGCTTGCGATGACGTGTAATTTGAAAGAGCAGTGCAGACTTTGCCGTCAATCATTTGATATTAACTCTTTGCATTTCCGTTTTTGTGTACTCGAAGCACTTTCAGCAAACTCTTTTTCTCGCCTTCCGCGTTGCGGTATTTGTTTTGAAGTTGATGGTGCGTGATCAAGAGCAAAATCAACAGCAGAAATTTTTGAACTTAGCCAAATAGCATTGTCATGCATAAATCTTGCTTTATCACGGTGAGATTTGCTCCATCGCGATTGAAATTGGAAGCAAAGCTTTTTTATATGATATTTAATTTTGGTATCGTCAACATCTTTTCCAAAAATTGATATAACGTGCTTTTCGACCGCTTCTGTTTTTTCGCTTTTCACCTTGCTCAACCAAATCCAAAATAGCTCCTCTCGCGATATTTCACTCATACTAAAAAAAGGCAAAAAATCGGCAGGATTTTATTTTTGAAATTTGTTTTGGGCACATTAACAAAGATTCTGCTGGCATTCTGATCACGGAACTCCGTGGGACTTGGAAGTTCTAGTCTATCAAAGATTTTAAAGCTTTAAAATTTGTCTTACCTTTTAGCTGGTTATAAAACGATTTTTTCAAAATACTTGAGTGCAAAAATAAATATTGTATAAAGCAAAAATTTTAAGTTTAAGTAATAACCTTCAATACAAAAAATATTTTAGGCAAAAAAAAAACACTCACAACTTCGACCTGATCAAACTTTTGTGATCAATGCAAGCTTGCAAATCAATTTTTGCATGCTATGCAATTGCACGTGTTTGATATCTGTTATCACGCCAATAACATTTTTTTATTCTCTTTTGTGTTTGTTTTCGTAACAATTGGGGTCTCTTCTCACGTTAAAAAAAATATGAGCGAGTTACGAAAACATTTTTTTTGTAATTTCGAGATGCCAGATTGATTAAATCTCACACTGTGTGTCGCCATTACTTGTTAAACGATGGGAATTGGTATCAAAAATAAAACATCATTTCTGGCAACGATAGTCCCACGAGTACCTCACTGAACTCCAGCAGCGTAACAAATGGCAATCAGTCTCAAAATCTGCAAGTGGGTACTGTAGTTTTACATACAAGACAAGACAACACTCCTGTCATGACGTGGCGAATCGGAAAGGTGATCGAAACTTTCCCCGGGCCCGTCGGTATCGTGAGGACGGCAACAGTCAAAACATCTACAGGTATCATTAAACGGGCAATTCACTTACTTGCTCCACTTCCTCTCGACACATCCTACACCACTACTGGCAATGAAAATATACCTGATCCGCTTCTTCAGTGCCAGCAGTGGTTAAGGGTGTGTCCAGAACCCTTAACCACTGCTAGCATTGAAGATGCAAAAAGTACTCCCCTTCCAAGGAAAACTACAAATCTACCGACAAAAATAAAGGAAATAGCTCGGACCTCAAGCGAAACGAACAACGAACTATCACTATTTCTCAATGAAGTACAACTTCTAGCAAGCAGAACTAATACTTTAATGAAATGTTGCAACAGCTCAGATCTCAATCATCAATGTCTCGCACTCGTTACGCATTTTAACAACGTTAGACTTAAAGTGGATACCAGTCTCGAAAGCCTCTTAAGAAGAAAGAAACGAGTCGCAATCGATTTCGTTGGAAATGTAGCAAATTCATTATTTGGAGTTCTGGATTCACAGTATGCGGAAAAAATGACCAACTCCATCAACAGCATAAAGAATAACGAGGATAACTTGGCACACCTTCTGTGGAATCAAACATCATTCCTCGACTCCACTCTTAATATCAGTTGATTATCATCTCAGATAATGTGAAAACGATGTTAAAGGCCATAATGGATCTGCTTACCGATACGTATCATGGTAGAATAAGTCCCTCTCTACTAAAACCGCAAACAATTTTCTTCGGAAGTGGACAATATAAAGGCAAATCTGCCATCGGATTTAATACTGCCGGTCACGGATATCATTCATCTATATGGTTTAGTGACAGCTAGGACAGCCGTTTCAAACCAACACATTATTTGCGTATTGGAAATTCCACTGGCCCATAAAGGAGAATTCAACCTCTTTTATCTTACACCGGTTCCACAATTAGTAAATGACTCGTTGGTTGCGATCATTCCAAAAACCAAAATGATGACTCTCAACGCTTACCGAGACGAATATTTCCCGGTTGATGATATCAAACTCCGTGATTGCCACATCCTTGAACACGATACTTTTTTATGCCCAAATATCCAAGCTACGTATTCCAAAAATTCACCAATGTGTCCTTGTGAGATACATTTATTTAACAACGAGTCAGATCTAAGTTCCAATACCGAGGTACTAGCCAATAGTAATGTGTGGTACCAACTTCATAAGAAGAACCAGTGGCTACTCGCAACTCAGCATCTACTCAAATTAAGTATGGTGTGCAACGAGAGAACAGAGATGCAAGAGAACAGATGTGGAATATACCCACCCCAATCATCAATCATGGCGTGCATAGCTTGACAGTCAGCTATGTAGGATTAGCTCTGATTTTGACATTGCTAACCATCCTGTTAATCAAAATATTATTAAAAAGAAGACTCAATATGCTCCCAATAGCACCACAGCCATCACCGAGATCAAACTGGAACATTTCGTTGGACCCTGGCGCTTAATTTACTTCAGCATAAATTGCCGGAAATTGTTCAGTTAAATTGTCTGTTGATATTAGCGATGCCCCCGGGGCCGCAATATGTTAATTCTTTTGATACTTTTTATTTTGGTATCAAAATAAAAAGAATCTCTAGTCGAATTAAACTTTAAGCAAAATGCTTACGGGTTTTTGTTTATTTTAATTATTTAAATTAAATTTAATTAATTTATTGTATTAATTTTAAGTTATTTTTGAAATGTTGTATAAATACTTTAGTTATTTAATAAAGTTTATGATTGCAACTTAAATCGTCATCTACTTCACTTCTTTGAGTCAATTAGATTATCCTGGTGTACTACCTAAATAACTAATTGATTCCTCCACAACTTGATTATCTTTGTGTATCACTTGGATAAAAAACACCAACATTTTTTAAATGTTGGAGTATTGATTATTAGAGCCCGTGTATCTTTTTTAAGCGGATGTGCCCAGTAAAGTTCAAAATATAACAAGCAAGCGGATTAGGATGTGTCTCGAGTTTGGTTGGATATTTGCCTGCGTATTTTGCAATTTCTTCAGTCACTAGTTTCATATTTAAATCACGATGTATATTTGAATTTTTAATTTGCCATGGAGCCGATGTTATCAAACGTTAAATTTTGTTTTACCTTCGTTGAATTTTCTCAACATTTGAATCTGAAGCATAGCCCCATAGCTGAATTCCGTAGCACCATATTGGCTTCAAAAACGACTTGTATATTAAAAGTTTGAAATCTAGACTGAGGGTTGAATTTCTATCAATCACCCAATGTACCTGAGTTAATTTAAGTTTCATTTGTGATAGCTTAGAATCAATGTGGTATTTCCATGTAAGCCGTCGATCAAGGTGTATACCAAGGTATTTTACGTGCGAATGTTGAGGAACAATTTGATTATTTATTCTAATGGGGGACAGGTATTTTATCGTTTTGTAAATGTTACCTGAATACTTGCTCGTTTACTTTAATTCTCCACAAATTTAACCGTAGTTCCAGTTGCGTAATATGTTCTTGTAGATATCGGAAAGCCTCGTGAGTGTTATCTTGCATACTCAGGCAGGCTTTTTCATCGGCAAACGTAGATGTATGAATATTGCTGCTCAAAGGCATATCACAAATGTAAATCAAATATAAACCGGGCCCCAGTATGCTCCCGTGTCGCACACCGGATGATATAGATTCGGGCACACTCATGAAGTCTTCTTCCACAACCGTAAACTTCCGGGTAGTAATGTAACTTTCTAATAATTAGCTTCAGACAATTTATAGGTAGATATGATTTTAATTTTAAAATAAGGCCTTCATGCCACACTAGCAAATGCCTGCGAAACGTCAATAAACAGAGCAGAACAATACTTCTTTTCTTCAAATGTTTTTCTTACAAATTGAACCAATCTATGCGTTTGTTCAATGGTGCTATGTTGACTTCTGAAACCAAATTGATGGTCTGGGATGCACCCACTACCAATTAGAATAGGGGACAGTTTTGTCATGAGCATTTTTCGACAAGTTTTGACATTGTTGATAGCAGACTTATTTTCCTGTATGACTAAGCCTTGGTAAGATCTTTGCCCGGCTTTGGAATCATTTTGACCTTGGCAAGCTTCCAGCTGTGTGGATAATACTCTAGTCGTAACATGGCATTAAAAATAAAAAACAAGATTCTAATTGCAATAGGAGGCAGCTTTATTAGCATATGGTTACTAATTTCATCAATACCCGGAGCTTTCTTTGGGTTGAGTTCGGCAATTAATTTTTGTAAATCACGCGTCTTAAACTTTATGCGTCGACGGGTTTGTGCAACTACTTATGGCAAATCAACAACACCAGTACATGTGTTAGGGGTAAATAGTGATTTTAAATGCTCAGCAAGTATTTACCTTTTTCTGTATCGCTTGCCCAAACTCAGGTAGATGTGCGCAGAGGTGGTTTAAACTCAACAGGTGTTTAAGCTTTCTAGGAACGCACCACAAAGAGTGATTAGATGCTGGTGTAGCATCAAGACCTTTCAGATAGTTTTTAAGAGATGCAGTTTTTTCAGATGCAAGCAGTCTTTGGAGTTGTTTAGTGCACTTTTTAAATCTGATTTTATGTTGGGGTGATCTGTGCTGTTGCCGTTCCCTTCTAGCTCTTCTTTTTACACTTACGAGACGTTCAATATCCGTAGAATAAAGTCTATCAGACACAGTCTACGGATGGGAGGTAGTGGCATGTTCAGCACCCTGTGTTATATTTTTGATAAGATTGGCAATGTTAGATTCAATATCATCTGGTGTTCTTAGCTGAATATTTTCCTCAAGGGCACTTTGTTTGAGTATTTTTGTTTGCGTTTTTGATTTTGTTTTTTTTTTTTATTTCTGACTATGTAAAAAAAATATGAGCAAAGCAAAAAAAGTTTATTTATCAAAGTTGATATGTAAGTATGTACAACGAATATTATGTACTACGAATATATATTTTTTATAATATTTTTGTTCACTATGAAGGTACAACGAGAACTCATATTAAAAATGAGAAATTATTATATTGTGTATACAATTATTGAGTTACCATTGGTAAATACGTTTGTAAGTATGGCCGAGTATGTTTTGGCATTTCTTGTGTTATAATTTTGTGGTGTCATTTTTAAATATGTGCAACGACGTTCCCATCAAGTTCTTCGATAACACAGAATTTTGTTGTGTCATTGTGACAGGAAATTATCCCACCCTAAATAATGGCAATACGGCAACATTGTCTGCATCAATAAATATTTTTGATATAATGCAATTTAGTTCATTTATTTGAGCAATTGCTTGACTTGGTTTTTCGTACTGTTTGTTAATTTATATTTATACAAATGGATAATCGCAAAATTATTGAATTGGCTGCTAGTGCGTCCGTATATTTAGCATAAGAAAAAAACTAAGACACTCTAAAAAACGGCCAAGGAAATGGTGGAAAAGTCCAGGGTTTAATATGCGTGCCCGCTGTTGCCAGAAAATTTTACAAAAATCTGCAAAAATTGGCTAACAATAAAAACAAACACCTTCGTTTTGCATTGTTTTTCATTTTGTTCTCGAATTGACATAAAATATGCTGATTTTACAAATTGTTTAATAAAAATAAACATTAATAAAAATGTCCCTAATATATGCACAAGTTTTCTACATAAATCTTAAAAAAATAGTAAATACGTACATACATACAAATCTTTGCAAATAAATAAACATACATATGGCACCAGTGATGCCAGAATTCCTTTACCAAAAATGGCTAAATGTAGACAAAAAAAAATTGCTAAAAACTATCTAAAAAATGGCTAAGCACCATCGAATGCAAAAATCACGAACCTTAGCAAAATCAAAAAGGTATTTCATATATTATTTTTTAAAGCAAATCGGGAACTTTTTTACAGTAAATAAAAACAATAGATTTAAGTAATAAATAAAATTATTTTTCTTCCGGTAGTCAAGAAAATGCCCATATAGTGCAAATTATCAGTACGCCTTGTATTCATTTGTAGATTCTGTTATTCAGTCTTGAAATTTTTGGGTTATTAATCCATTAATTGCGAAATTTTTGTTTATACTTTTTATTAATTTTCTATTTTTTAAACTTTAAGTTATTTTTTATTTTCTTATTGTTACCAATTTAGCCAGCGCTTTTAGATGGCTGCAACAAAAATATCAAGTTTTAACCGCGATTTATTGATATTAGTGCGAAACAATAAAATATAAAAATACTCTGTTGTCTCTTTTGGAAGTTAATAAATGTTCCTTTGCTGCGACTTTAAATTTATTATAAGTGCGTTCAAGAACTCAAACATTTATACAAATTTTTACTATTTTTTACTGGCTTGCGTTCGCGTACACAAAAAAATAAATGAGAGGGCGAACTGAGAGCGGAAAATGACACTTAATTTACTGAGCAAATGCAAATTTTTACTGGACAAATTTTTGCCAGTAAAATCCAGTAAAATGAAACCATATGTTTTTAAATATAAACAAACAGAAGCAAAGGGAAACAAAAGTTTTTGGTTTTTGATGAAATTTTAAAAATAACAAAAAACAAATGTATTAAGTTATAAAAATATTACATTTATTTAAGTTTGATGCCAGAAAAATATAAGGGTATGTTTTATGTATTCCACGGGAAATTAAAACTAACCCAAAAAGATCTGGCTCGATTAAGTTAATTATACTAGTTAATAGCATTATTGAAAAATTTTAAGGTGTACTGAAATTTTATATGTCCACTGTATAACTTGTTTTGCTTTAAAAAATGTTTAAAGATAAAACAAATAAACTAATCAAATTCACGTTTGCGATGTAACTTTCTTAAATGATGCATGCAACTGAAAGAAAAAGTTAATTAACAAATGTGCATTCATACATATCAAAAAAATACCTTGAATTTCGTCCGAAGCTGATCAAGGTAAGCAGCTTTATGTTCTCTGCAAACAGGTTTTATGATGTTCCCCTTGCAAAAGAATGTTTGATTTTGCGTTTTATTGTTTATAGTACCGATAGTACCTTTTGAATCATTTCTTTCAAAGCTGTTTTAGCATCTGGTAAAGGTGGGCCAGCCAAAGAAACATTGATTTTTGGAATATTTTCTTGACCAGCTATTATTTCAAGCAACATATTGTTACGTTTAAATTTTATTAAACGTGTGAGTTCTTTTGATTGCTCAAAAATAAAAATAAATAACACACAATTTTTATTTGCTACTGTTTTTCCTTTTATTCTTAACGAAGCAAATTACAACTTGTCTTTACTTAACTACTTCTTATCGTTATTATCCACTTTCAACGAGGTCTTAACTTGACTACTTTCTGATTATCACTGCTCCGTTCTCGCACATGCTGCCACTTTTTATAGTACAGGAACAGGTTCTCGAATGTTCGCCCGATATGTGGCGTAGTTACATGTCTGTACTTAGTAATGGCATCTATGCATGATGCCATCTGAATTGTCATTTACTATTGGTAGCCAGATGTTCAAACGGTCCTCTAGCACAATCGGGAAAATTCATGGTGCTGCTTCTAGGCGTTTGTAGATAATTCGATTGGCCGTTATTTTTAAAGTAACGACTCTTATGTTGGCAATGCGGTGTGCTACTTTTTCTTATCCTCTCACATATAAATAAATATTCTCTCAGCAATGTTACCAAAGACGCAGTGCCTGTCTTTAGTAACAAGACAAATCCAAAATAATTGAATGAAAGTCTATGTAATTTCGAGCATAAACAAATTTTGAAACGGTTTATGAGCAAAAAAAAAAAAAATTCTGGTATAGTTATTTTTACATTTGTGCACAAAAAAGGCAATATGAGAATAAAAAATACCTACATTTTGTTCAAAATAAAATATTTTTCCTATATTCCCTATACTCATATATATATTAGTGGCAAAAATACCTACAGGTAACACTGTTTTGTATTAAAAACAGGTAACACTGTTGTCGCATTCAATGAAAAATAAAATAAAGCGACATAAAAAAATTAAAATATGTGTAAAGAAAATTTAAAAAAAAACTCGTAGAACGGAAAATGTGATTTTTTTTCTTCCCTTTTGCTTTTCTATACCGTTCGCCTACAAACTCCAAAAATCGTGCTTCAAAAAATCATTGAAAAATCAACGTGTGAACTACGTGTATGTTACATATTTCACCCTCACTTTATTCAAGGTATACACTGTACATACTGCCATTTTTTCCAACTGTTGTGACGAAGGTTTTATTTTGCATTTCATGCTTATAATTTCGAGAGAATGTTTCTTAAATAGAAAATCGTGATATAAATATAGAAGGTACTTCCATTCTCTCTTTGTTTTTAAAAATAAGTATTTTTGAAGTTTGTTTTTTGAGAGAAATAAAGAAAAATGTTCCCATATAGTAAAAAGTTTACGTCTTCCCCTAGAAATTATTTACAAAAAGTGTAATTATGTTAACAAAAATTTGGGAAAAAATAAAATTATATGCATAACTACATATCTGTGAAGTTTAAAAAGTGATTATGTAATAACTTATCTCATATTTTTAAGTTTTCTGCTTAATGCAAATCTTTTAACTATATTTTCATCTAAATTTGGCATTGAGAAGCCAAATTGATTGATGATTTGAATTATTTGATAACGATTTTTCCTTAAGTTTAACATATATTTATTGATATTGCGTTCTGATTAATCTACATAATATGTTTCTTGTTGATTGTAACATCCTTTTCTATAAAAAAAATTGGTTTAATATCCGGTCAGATCTTTTGGCAAGTCTATTTCACAGATCTCATATGCTCTTATCCACTGTTGGCGAACACCAGGAAATGAAGGGAATTTAAAAAATAATGCACTCTTATTTCTTTACTTATGCCCTAATTTAGTAAGAAGATTTAGGAGGTTTTTTTTTGTTTGAAAAAAATTTTCTTGTTTTTGAATTCTAGTAGTAGGGAAATGTTCATCCTGCCGCAATTAAAATTGTTAAATTGTTGCTGAAATTGTTAAATTGTGGGCTGAAATTGTTAAATTGTTGCTGAAATTGTTAAATTTGGGTAATTAATTAATTCTTGGAAATTTGTGTTTTTTGTTTACATTAGGAGTTTTTTGTTTACATTAGGAGTTTTTGTTTACATTAAGTGTATGTCTGTCTGTCCGTCTGTCGGCCTGTCTGTCTGTCTGCCTGACCGTGGATGTTTGTGTGTGGAATATTTTGTGTGAATGTATTAAGGCGGTTCATAGTTTGGCGGTTTTTATGTGTGTATATACAGACGAGGAAAATCATGAAAATGATTTTTCCTAATACCAATGGTGAAATAGTGATTATAATTTTTCCTAATGCCTACGGCATGCATGATAATTTTTCCTAATGCCTACGGCAATGCATTATAATTTTTCCTAATGCCGGGCATTACATGAATATTGTTTTTTCAAATGCCGACGGGAAAATGATTTTTCCTAATGACGACGGGAAAACGTGAAAGTTATTTTTTCTAATGCTAATGTAGGTGTTGCTAGACTGTGGGAATTTCAGGCTGACCGTGATTTGAGTGGGTGGCGTTGTTGGCGTAATATGTAACCATAGGAATTTGTGGATGTGTCTGTCTGTCTGTGAGAATTTAGGTAAAGGTTTGATTGGCAGGGGGCCGGGTGTAGTTGTGTGTGTGTGTGTGTAGTTGTGTGTGTGTGTGTGTGTGTGTGTGTGTGTGTGTGTATGTTTGTAGGAATTTCAATATGTGTATTTCTGTAGGAGCTTAAGGCTGATTGTGATTTATGAGGGGTGAGGCGTTCTAGTAATATGCAACCGGGGGAATCTATGTGTTTGTGTGTCTGTAGGAGTTTAAGGCTGACCATGATTTGGGTGGGCAGGGTTGTTGACGTAATATGTATCCATGGGGATTTGTGGATGTGTCTGTCTATAGTAGTTTAAGGCTGATCGTGATTTGAGGTAGGTGAGGATGTTGTTGAGGTAAATTGGTTATGTGTATGTATGTATGTATTTTTGTAAGAATTTAAGATGATTGTGATTTATTAGGGGCGAGGTGTTCTTGTAATATGTAGCCGTGAGAATCTATGTGTACAGACGTCTGTAGAAGTTTAAGAGTATCTGTAATTTCAGGTAGGTGAGAGTGTTGTGTTGTTGAGATTAATCTTATATATTGTATATGTATGTATGTATGATCATGGGATTTTGTGTATGTATATCTGAGGGAGGATTTAAGGGTCGTCATGATTTGCAAAAGGTGGGGTGTTGTTGAAATTTTCTTGGATATTTCTTATATGAATTCTGCTATGTGTGTGTATTTGAGCTGGTATTTATATGTAGGTAGAAATAAATTCTTTTCAATATCGACATTTGGTACTATAAAATACTATCATATATCTGGACTTCCCTAATCCTAGTATGCTTTTATACTTACGATTGCTTTATATTTTCTCATGCTTAAATTTGTCTCGCGTTAAAGTCTGTCTGTGTGAAATTTGTTTATATGACAGATTTTGTTTATTTAACTACATCCGTCTTCTTTGACTGAAAGAGTTTTCTACACACAGAGAAAAACCAACTTGAAATCAGTAAAAACCATGCTGAATTAATAAGAACCATTAACAAAGGTTTAGTCATATTGAAATTTCTTATTTCAATATGGACAAAATATTAATTTACAGTATTTATTTATTAAACTCATTAGTTTGTAGATATCTCAATATACATTTTCTATTATATTAAAAATTATTGAATTAATGTGACGAATTCTTATTTTTAAGCTGCAGATTTTCCCTGAGTGTATGGATTGTTTATATTTGCATTGTGCTTTAACTAAACGACGCTTCATATATTTTCATGATGTAGATCTAATAAATACTTAAGCATTGATAAGAAATTTGATATGTATGTATACATACATATCTACAAATTGATTTTATGTATGTGTGTATGTATGTATGTACATATATATGTACATACAAATAAGTGTTTAACTCAATCTTTGAATACATTTTTTATTTTATTTTTTGTCATGTGATGTCTTTTGTTCTTGAAATTAAAAACATTTTAATTTTTATCTGCGTTTTCTTAAAAGTTTGTGAGGATTTTCTGTTTTAAGTAAAACTGAATTCCTGAAGATATGTACATACTCTATAGTAGTAGTAACTATAATAAAAATATTCCTTATACTTAATTTACATTTTTTTAAAGTTGATGCAACGTTAGTTAGTCAACGTTTGACATTTTTAGGGTATACAATTTTTTCAACTATAGCCTTCTACATTTATTTTGGAGAGCTTGCTTTGCTTTTTAAAAATGTATAATCATTTTTGAATGAAACTGATCCGGCACTCCAGCTTAGGTACTGATAGTTTTTTGTTGTTAGTTAACTTACTTTTTTTTATTTTTTATTGATAAACATTTAAAATCAAAAGGGAGTTTGATATTGTAATTATTATTTTCATAATTGTTGAAAACAATAGCTGTTTTTTGTTTTTGTTTTTTTGCGATGAAATCATTTGAATTACTTTTAAAACCTTACGCGTTTATAAAAATTATGTTATTTTCCATATTACTCAATTTATAAGACATTTAGAATTTGTCCTTTAGTGGTTATATATTCTATTATGTGATCATGAATACGAATGCAGTAAGCTGATGTCTTTGCTTACTCTTTCAAATTAAAATTTTATTCAATTGAATAAAAGGAGCTTTTTTCTCAAACTCTGATGTAGTTAGAAGCGCTGGAGATTCTTTCATATAACAGCTTTCTTGGAATTTTAGATACATATAATATAGAATTGGATAACATTTACTTTTAATTTTTATGTTAAGAAGTACAGATATGAGACTAAATTTAAATGTACTTTTAAATTAGTTAAATCATAACGAACAAACATATTTTACTCTAGGATACAAGATGACTTTGTGTGACGAAATTTCTGTTGCTTTATACTGATAATATGTTTACATTAATAAGGTACATATACATATGTTTGTTTTATGAAGGGTGAGCACCTATGACTTTTATTTGATATCCTATATGATTTTTTTTTTCATTTTATTAAAGTTCAGCGTATTGTGTATATATTTCTGAAATGTTTAGGTGTGCTTTGTGTGTCCATCGGACAGAGTGTACGTATTAGTTGGTCAGTCAGTCTCTATTTTTATTTTTTTTTCTTCTAATGTGCCAATCCTTTTATCAGATTTTACTACTTGAAATAGAGAATTTTTGTCTAATTTTTTGCTAGTATATACATTAGGTATGTAGAAATTAGTTTAGATACAAAGAAATGCATGTTTAATAAACAACTATTGTAGCAAATCGATCTCAAATAACTCAGTTACCTCTACCAGCAATTCACCGTTGGTATTTTCATAAAGTGTTAGAAACAATGAAATATCTATGTTTGGGAGAATTTTTCCCCTCAAGTATTTCTACATGAGGTTTGCTGGTTGACCCTTATCGCATTCATATGTAATGATTATTCACTTAGAAAAGGTCATCATCACAATCAATCATTCCCGTATACAATACATTCATGAGTTGGGTGATCCAGATACAATTGCTGTCTCATCACCTTCTAACAGCTTTATATATTTTGCTAGTATGCATGCCTTAGCATGCTTCTATCGATAGTGACGTAAGAGTCCGAGATGTAGTAGTGTTACAATTAAAAATCTTTACTATTAGAATTTACCAGTTCGCTCTTTTGAATTTTTACAAAGTAGATACATATGTATGTATTTCATTGACCACAAAATCATAAAATTTCTTTACTTACAAAATTGTATGACGTGAGGATTTTGTTTTTAAATTATACATGCTTCGGCATGGTTTCATTTTTTTTTCTATCAATTTATTTAATACTCATACAGATATAGATATGAAGTAAGATCTGTTTACTGTACATTTTAAAATTTATGCATGCTTCAGCATGATTCTAGTTGAAGCGTATATTCATTCACTAAGTTTGTTTGATACTTATTCATAGTAGATTAGTAATGGCGGTCTGAGACATGTTTTGGGAATTCAAAACCGGGAAAAAATAAAATCGATGGCAACCCTGTTACAAATGGGGGGATTTTGGGGATTTTCATGCTGATATATTTTTGTCTACGTGTGTGTGTGTGTGTGTGAGAGTTTGATTCTTTCTGTTTGTATATGTGTATGTACGTGTGAGCGTGCATATGTGTGTGTTTTTGTATTACTTATTCGTTTGCCGGTGTCCAGTACTTTTCTGACAAGAAATTGGTGTCTATGTAGGGATCGCTATTTCATATGTATATTGTGGTCTGCTGCTGTGAGTTGACATTGCTATGCTTATGTAGGTTTATTATACGTATGCATTTATGTTTGTGATCTCTGAGGAAATAATCTAATAGCTGCAGGTAGTGACAACCCTGATAGGTGTTTGGAATGGAGGTGGATAGGGAATATATTTGGAAATGTATATATTTATAATATAATATATAATATAATATTTAATATATGTTGTTGTAGTAATGTATGTGATCGTATCTATTTTGCTTTGAAGAATATCATTGCTTGTGTGAATTACATCTATACTTCTTCATACATATTTACATATGCCTGTATACATACATATATGTTTTCTAGGCTATTGGCGTTCATATTCTTATGGAGATAGAAAATGTCGTGTTGGAATAGGTTTTAATATAAACAAGTGTATTTCAGAATTGAAATGTTTTAAATCCCAGCAGTTTGATAAGCAGAGTTTTGTGAATAGGGGTAATGATATTTTTATTTTAATATATTTTATTTTTGGTGTAACAATTGTAGAAAATAGCTTTTAGAGAAATGCATCAAGAACTTATAGAAGCACCTACTTTCACGTGTCCCGATTTTTCTCGTACCTTTATATTGCAAACTGATGTTAGCGATTTTGTTCTGGGTGTTGCTATGTATATGAATTTCATCATATATCGTAATACCAACAGAGAATTGTGGAAATGTGTATGTGTGTGTGTGTGTGTGTATGAATTTCACCACATGTCGTAATACCATCAGATAAACTAGATTTGATGACTACTACGCGATTCTCACATAAAGTATATAAGTAGAAGAAATAATGTAGATTGTCATCAGTCTGCTCTGATATCTCAACAAGTCACAACCTATTTTCCCATCCAAAATTTCTTAAGTGTTTGAAATCCAAAAACTATAAAAGTGTTAGAACTAATTACTCTTTGTTAAAAAAGATATAAGTGCATAAAAAATAATTAAATAAATTGTTTATAACTGAAATAAATTGTTTATAAATAAAATAATTAAATTAATTAATAAACAAATAAATAATTAAATAATATGAATACTACAAGTTGTACTATCTGCAATAAAGTCTTTATGACTCAAACAAAACTAAACCAGCATATTGAAACGCACTCCTATGCTAGCCAATGGAAGGCTATGCTTGGAACTAGTAAGCTAAATCTTCAAAACAAATATTGTGAGGATTGTGATGAGATGATCCCATCAAATAGTTATATGGCTCATGTCAGAACCACAAAACACAAAAACAGTTGTCAGCAAGAACGGATTGGAGATTTTCTTACTAAGAGAGCAAGCAACTTCAATGAGAGGATCGAGACATACATCCTCCTCAACAAAAATGTGGTTGTTTTGTTTCCGGAGGAGTTTCTGAAATCGGCCAAGAGCTCCATAGTGCAACAATTAAATGAACGTAGTAAGATACATACTACATTCAAATTTAATATGGAGCTCACATGTGATTATATGAAGATGGTGAATGATGAGATGAATGTTTCCCAACTTGTACATATTACGAAAATGATGTTGGTGACTTTGTCTGATGACATAGAGGATATGTACAAGAAACAAGCCGAGGAGCTAAGAACCAAAATGGAAGAATTTCAAGAGAGGGATAGCGGATGGACCTTGATTTCAATAAATTCCCTTGAAGTTAATATAAACAAGGCGTCCATAATAAGAGGTTCGAGCTTTATCCCTCTCCCAAAAAATATTGCAGCAAAACATGCATGCATAAATGTCGAGAACTCTGATGTTTATTGCTTTAAATGGTGTCTCATTGCGGCTTTGGACACAAATAGTACTTTAGATCGAAGACAACGGAAAAACCATAGAAATTACAATATTGCAAACATTTGTGATGAGAATATTAATATATGGGAAATTGTACTAAATTTTAAAGACCTAGAGTTTCCACTCCCATTGAAGCAGATAAAAAAATTTGAAAGTCAAAATTATGTGAGCATCAATGTATTTGGGCACAATGGAACGTCGCTTATAGGACCATACTACATAACAAAAGGAGAAAAACATGTTCATATTAATCTCTTATTGCTCCAGTCTAATGAAAACTTCCACTATGTACTTATCAAGGATATATCAAAGTAAGTTTCACTTGTACATTTATGCAAAATGTGTTTTCATCTCTATTTGAACAGTTACTTCTTATTGTTATATGTATTTATATCGTATTGGTGTTTTCTATATTTTCTTCAGACTCCTTCGTTCCAGCATAACATCACATGATCACAAGATCCTAATATGCAACACCTGCCTATATCATACACATGATGATTATGCGTATAATCATCACAGAAACGTTTGCGACAAAAAAAAATAGTCATCAGAATGCCAGAAGATGGATCTATTATCAAGTTTACGAAGCACTACAAACAGTTAGATGTACCATTTGTAATCTAAGCAGACTTTGAGTCCATTTTAGAAAAAGTCAATAATCCTGTAAGTAAAAGCACTACAAATGTACAGAAACACCATGCGTGTGCATTCGGGTATTTTATTAATTGTAGTTTTAAGAGAGAAAATAATTTATATAGGAATTATTTTGGTGAAGATTCGGCAAATGTATTTATCAAAAAAATAGTTGAAGATTGTACAGATATTTATCTAAATTATTTACTTAAAGTTAAGAAAATGTTCATAACCCCAATAGAAATAGCCCAATATAGTAATGCAAAAAATTGTCATATATGTAAGAAAATATTAAATAACGATAAAGTTAGAGATCATTGTCATCTTACGGGCAATTATCGTGGGGCAGCTCATAGCGAATGTAATTTGAATTATAAAACACCTCAGTTTATACCGGTTATCCTGCATAATCTTTCTGCATATGATATACACCTATTTTTCAAAGAACTTTCTACTATAAAATACTCCACAATAAAAGTGATTCCCCAGAACACAGAGCGTTATATTTCTCTTTCAATTTTCATCAGATTAGATGAAAAATATGGATTCGAAATAAGATTTATAGACTCTTTTAGATTTATGGCTTCGAGCTTAGATACGTTAGCGAAAAATCTTGATAGCAATGATTTCAATACTATTCGATCATGTTTCATTGATGAAGATCATTTCAACCTGATTAGAAGAAAGGGTATATTTCCGTACTCCTACATGGATTCCATGACTAAGTTTAAGGAAACTAAGCTCCCTAGTAGAGACGAGTTCTTCAATATTCTAACGAATGAAGAATGTGATGTAGTCGAGTATGAACATGCTCAAAAAATATGGAGAGAGTTTAACTGTAAAACCCTCCTTGACTACACTGAACTCTACTTAAAGACAGATGTTCTACTTCTAGCCGATGTGTTTGAAAATTTTAGGAAAATTTGTAGAGATATATACGATTTGGACCCCTGCCACTATTATACAGCACCAGGATTATCCTGGGATGCAATGTTGAAAACCACAGAAGTTTCACTGGAACAGTTCACTGATTCCGAAATGTATATGTTTATGCAAAACGGAATTAGAGGTGGACTAGTTCAATGCTCGCAAAGATATTCCAAAGCAAATAACAAATATTTGAAAGATTTTGATGCATCAAAACCATCAGAATTTCTTGTATATTTAGACACTAACAATTTGTATGGTTGGGCGATGTCGGAATATCTTCCTTGCGGTGAATTTGAGTGGGTATGTGATACTGATTTTGATGTTAAAAAAAATTCTGATACTGCAGAGTATGGGTACATTTTGGAAGTAGATATATATTATCCGGATTCAGTGCATGATCTTCATAATGATTTGCCATTTTGTCCCCAAAATAAGACCGTGGGGGATCCAAAATCAAAAAATTAGTTGCAGACTTACACTTAAAAACAAATTACACCATACACTATAGAGTTTTAAAACAAGCCATTTCAAATGGCATCATTTTAAAACAAATCCATAGAATACTCAGATTTAAGCAATCCCCTTGGCTTAAAAAATATATTGACTTAAACACATTTCATAGGACAAATGCTAAAAATAACTTTGAAAAAGATTTCTTCAAACTTTTAAACAATGCTGTTTACGGGAAGACAATGGAAAACATTGAAAAACGTAGGGACATTAGAATTACTTCATCTTGGGAAACAACAAATAGGAATCATTTAGGTCTCAGAGCATTAATTGCGAAACCAAATTTTAAGCAGTGGACAAAATTTTCTGATGATATGTATGCGGTAGAGTTAGAAAAAATGGAACCACTATATGATAAACCCATATATGTTGGTTTCACAGTACTAGAGTTATCCAAGTGGAGAATGTATGACTTCCATTATGGCTTCATGAAGCCTAAATTTGGAGACAACATTTCTCTCAACTATATAGATACTGACTCATTTATTTATTCAATTAAAACTGATGATTTTTACGATGACATCCGTAATGACATTAGTTTGAATTTTGATACGTCAGAATATCCTATAGATAATCAATTTCGTTTGCCGCTACTAAATAAGAAGGTTTTAGGAATGATGAAAGATGAAAACCATGGGGATATAATGACAGAGTTTGTTGGTTTAAGAGCAAAAATGTATTCTCTGTCGACTCTTCGCTCGGAAGCTATTAAAAAATCAAAAGGGGTCAAAAAGTCTGTAATTAAAAAGTTGTCCATTAATGATTACAAAAGTTGCTTATTTGAATCCAAAATTATCTCGGATGAAATGTTTTTGTTTAGATCTAAAACACATCAACTATATACCCAAAAACTACATAAAATAGCACTTAGCTTTTCTGATGATAAAAGAAATATAATGAAAGATAAAATAAAAACGCGCGCTTGGGGACATTACATAGACCGAAATAATGATGTAATGGATGTAGAATAGAATGATTCCTACTAAATTGCATGTAAGATGTCAATGAAAATTTAATTTTGTACTAATTGTATTTATTTATTAATGTATTTCTTTAATTATTTATTAATTTATTTATTATTCACTTATTTGTTTATTAATAAATTTATGTATTTATTATTTATTTGTTTATTAATTTATTAATTAGTTTATTCCTTTATTTCTTTATTAATTTACTTATCTATTAATTTATTTATTGTTTATATATTTGTTTATGAATTTATCTATTAATTTTAGTATTTTATTCACACAAAAGTATGTAAAAATTTAATGCTTTAAAGCTTTTATCTTTTTACCTATACCTAAGTTATCTTTAAATAAAAATTAAATATTAGATTAATGATCTTTTTTCTTTTTACATCTGTATATTTTTATTTATAAATAGAGTTAAATTTGTATTGGTACTAAGATTTTTAAGAAAAAATGATAAATAAAATATTGAAAAAATAATAATATATATAAATGGTTTTTATTTCAACTTAAATTTACTTAATAGAAATTTTAACTACAAATGTCCACATTTTTATATTTTGTTTCTTTATGGGCTTTACTTCGCTAGATCAAAAAATTTTTCTTTTTGCTTATTTACAAATTCTTGTTTTTTCTTTTCATATCACTTAAACATGAACAGTCTTGTTATCTTTGAAAGGTTCTACACAAGAGGAATTGAGTTTCACAATATTATGAAATTCCATTATATTTCATTAGGTATTTTCTTATCGACACCAACTGCTTTAACACCATCTCATTTACGTTTGCTAACAGCAAATAGTACAATAGGTGTCAGCTATTAGATCAGCTTATCAGCTATTAGATCAGCTTATTAGCACCTGGTCTGTTTTTCAGATCAGCTTTTCAGGAGCTGGTCTGGTTTTCAGATCAGCTTTTCAGGACCTGGTCTGGTTATCAGATCAGCTTATCAGGACCTGGTCTGGTTTTCAGATCAGCTTTTCAGGACCTGGTCTGGTTTTCAGATCAGCTTATCAGGACCTGGTCTGGTTTTCAGATCAGCTTTTCAGGACCTGGTCTGGTTTTCCGATCAGCTTTTCAGGACCTGGTCTGGTTTTCAGATCAGCTTATCAGGACCTGGTCTGGTTTTCAGATCAGCTTTTCAGGACCTGGTCTGGTTTTCAGATCAGCTTTTCAGGACCTGGTCTGATTTTCAGGTCAGCTTATTAGGAGCTGGTCTGGTTTTCAGGTCAGATGAAATAACTAAAGTCTATCTTTTATTAGCAGTATTTTTTTTTCTATAACGAAAATCGTTTAATTCAATATATTTGCTTATAATCAAAAATCAATATTTATCCTTCCAACACTCTACAAATTTTTTAAAACTTGTCAAAATTCATATTACTGGCAACATGAGCCTTCTAAACATGCTTCATATTTTTCTCATCTACTTAAACATTATAATTACATTTGCATTGCCTCTTATTAAATGCTTATAGCCATATTCATAAAAATTTTAAACAGCATTTCAAATGTTGTTTGAGCAAAATTCCCTAAAATTGTATTCATAATAGAATATTAGCTTAAAAAACGTTTTTTAACTTGCGTAAATCACCAAATCTTATAAATTAAATGCACCCATATCAAAAATAATTTCGAGTTGACGTCGTTGTAGTTTTGCTTCATGTTTATTTGTATTTTTAACTTTGCCTGTATGTATGTATGTATGTATGCATGTATTAAGAATTATGCTATAAGTTTGGCACAAGTAGAATGAGTCATCATTCTTCTGTCGCCCATACAAAAATATACACGTACATATGTATGTATATTATTCTGCTTTCCACATGCAACATCAGCAAATATCATAATTGAAATGTATTAAGCTTCATTACCAGAAAAAAATAAATGTATAATAACCCATTCTTTTACTTATGAAATTATGTAATTTCCTTAAGTATTCATATTTGTAGTAGTATATAGTTAATTTTAGTATAAATATATGTTTTTAAACGTGATATAGTAGTAGGGAATTGGGCATCTGGCAGACAGAAGTTGAAAATATACAAGTTTAAAGCATGAGAAACCATCAGTCAAGATAGAGACAAATACACCAAATAAACTAACAGAAGGAACAATATTTGATAATACCATCTTATTTAATGATGCTAATACTGGGAATGATGATGACGATGATTTGTACTCACAGACTTCCAATTCCGAAGACTTATCAGTATTGGAAGGAAGAAATGAATTAGATACAAACTAATGGTGATAGTAACCTCAAACTGAATGAAGATAAAATACAAGTTGGTGGTCAAATATGGGCTCTAACACTAGGACTATTTTCTCTAATGTTTGATAAAATACCAAAAAATTATGATAAATTTGAACTCGAAATCTATAAAAAGATTTTAATTACTACTAATGTATACATACAGAATCATCATCGTTCTCCGTCAGAGAACGATGATATCGGTTAATTTTTCTGGAAACTCAAATCGACAAACTAAAGAACAAATTAATAATATAGCTTATGGCATTGATATAATTCAAGAATATATTAAAATGCATATTGATGGACTACAACGTGAAATAAAATTAGAGAAGGAAGAGAGTTATAAAATTGAAAAGCAATTCTAAAAATTAAATAATTAAAAATAAATTGAAGAGTTGTACGATTAAATATATAGATTAGAAAATTAACTACATGTTAGTATAAATAGCTGAAAGTGCAACATGTAGATCACCACACTCTCGAAAAAAAATCTCTAAAACAACTCAATGTCTTTAAAAAGAAATTTAGTAAACGAACTCCATATTAAAACTCGAAAATTGTTTGTGCTTGTAATGATACGAATATATGATCTTTTATGGAGGTGAGTTAAGTGAAATGGAGAACTATTCTACAAAAAATAGAAATTGTTGATTTTTGAAGACTGTAATTGACACATTCTCAAAGTTTATATAGTCGGTACAGCTGAAAATAAAAGCTGCACTCCAAAAACCAATGCAATGGAAAATATTTTTGAAGTGGTACGGGTACCAAAAAAAAAAAACTTACAAACAGATGATTCTAAAGAATTTTTTAATAAATACTTTGGAAAACTCACACATAAATAGAAGATTAAACACTACTTAATATGAAAGCATCAATAGTACAATGATTTAATTGAGCATTAAAAGGAATGATGTGAAAAGAATTAGCTTTAATGGTTCATATAAGTGGATTAGTATATATAAAGATTTACTTAGTGCATAAAATAGAAAAATTTATCTCACCATTAAAATGTTTACGATTAAACATTCAACAAATGAGTAAAAGCTGCTTAATACAGTATAAAGTAATTTAAAGATGTACAAAATATTGAATTTAATAAAAATAAAATTAAGAACGAAAAATCTAGTTTGTGCTGTTTTTTGCAGGATTGATTAGGAATGATGGGTCTTAAGAAAGATAATTAGCTAAATGTAGTGAAATTCTCTAAACTTGATGGTCTGAATGAAATATTGCGAAAACTTCAGTGTTTAAAATGAACTATAGCATAGTGCAATATTCATCAGCACATCATATTATTACTTTTTTATTAAGTTGTATGTACATTTTCCCATCGAAAGCGCTAGCACGCAAAATTTTACAATATGAAAATGGGATTATTATAGAACATCTTCACTCTATTTATTTCTTTAGCTATCAGATCTTTAGAAAATATAGATAAACTACGGAAATTGGACTTTGATATCCCATCTTTATGAATGTACATGTGTATGAATAAGTATCAAACAAACTTAGTGAATGAATATACGCTTCAACTAGAATCATGCTGAAGCATGCATAAATTTTAAAATGTACAGTAAACAGATCTTACTTTATATCTGTATCTGTATGAGTATTAAATAAATTGATAGAAAAAAAATGAAACCATGCCGAAGCATGTATAATTTAAAAACAAAATCCTCACGTCATACAATTTTGTAAGTAAAGAAATTTTATGATTTTGTGGTTAATGAAATACATACATATGTATCTACTTTGTAAAAATTCAAAAGAGCGAACTGGTAAATTCTAATAGTAAAGATTTTTAATTGTAACACTACTACATCTCGGACTCTTACGTCACTATCGATAGAAGCATGCTAAGGAATGCATACTAGCAAAATATATAAAGCTGTTAGAAGGTGATGAGACAGCAATTGTATCTGGATCACCCAACTCATGAATGTATTGTATACGGGAATGATTGATTGTGATGATGACCTTTTCTAAGTGAATAATCATTACATATGAATGCGATAAGGGTCAACCAGCAAACCTCATGTAGAAATACTTGAGGGGAAAAATTCTCCCAAACATAGATATTTCATTGTTTCTAACACTTTATGAAAATACCAACGGTGAATTGCTGGTAGAGGTAACTGAGTTATTTGAGATCGATTTGCTACAATAGTTGTTTATTAAACATGCATTTCTTTGTATCTAAACTAATTTCTACATACCTAATGTATATACTAGCAAAAAATTAGACAAAAATTCTCTATTTCAAGTAGTAAAATCTGATAAAAGGATTGGCACATTAGAAGAAAAAAAAATAAAAATAGAGACTGACTGACCAACTAATACGTACACTCTGTCCGATGGACACACAAAGCACACCTAAACATTTCAGAAATATATACACAATACGCTGAACTTTAATAAAATGAAAAAAAAAATCATATAGGATATCAAATAAAAGTCATAGGTGCTCACCCTTCATAAAACAAACATATGTATATGTACCTTATTAATGTAAACATATTATCAGTATAAAGCAACAGAAATTTCGTCACACAAAGTCATCTTGTATCCTAGAGTAAAATATGTTTGTTCGTTATGATTTAACTAATTTAAAAGTACATTTAAATTTAGTCTCATATCTGTACTTCTTAACATAAAAATTAAAAGTAAATGTTATCCAATTCTATATTATATGTATCTAAAATTCCAAGAAAGCTGTTATATGAAAGAATCTCCAGCGCTTCTAACTACATCAGAGTTTGAGAAAAAAGCTCCTTTTATTCAATTGAATAAAATTTTAATTTGAAAGAGTAAGCAAAGACATCAGCTTACTGCATTCGTATTCATGATCACATAATAGAATATATAACCACTAAAGGACAAATTCTAAATGTCTTATAAATTGAGTAATATGGAAAATAACATAATTTTTATAAACGCGTAAGGTTTTAAAAGTAATTCAAATGATTTCATCGCAAAAAAACAAAAAAAAAAAAACAAAAACAAAAAACAGCTATTGTTTTCAACAATTATGAAAATAATAATTACAATATCAAACTCCCTTTTGATTTTAAATGTTTATCAATAAAAAATAAAAAAAAAGTAAGTTAACTAACAACAAAAAACTATCAGTACCTAAGCTGGAGTGCCGGATCAGTTTCATTCAAAAATGATTATACATTTTTAAAAAGCAAAGCAAGCTCTCCAAAATAAATGTAGAAGGCTATAGTTGAAAAAATTGTATACCCTAAAAATGTCAAACGTTGACTAACTAACGTTGCATCAACTTTAAAAAAAATGTAAATTAAGTATAAGGAATATTTTTATTATAGTTACTATTACTATAGAGTATGTACATATCTTCAGGAATTCAGTTTTACTTAAAACAGAAAATCCTCACAAACTTTTAAGAAAACGCAGATAAAAATTAAAATGTTTTTAATTTCAAGAACAAAAGACATCACATGACAAAAAATAAAATAAAAAATGTATTCAAAGATTGAGTTAAACACTTATTTGTATGTACATATATATGTACATACATACATACACACATACATAAAATCAATTTGTAGATATGTATGTATACATACATATCAAATTTCTTATCAATGCTTAAGTATTTATTAGATCTACATCATGAAAATATATGAAGCGTCGTTTAGTTAAAGCACAATGCAAATATAAACAATCCATACACTCAGGGAAAATCTGCAGCTTAAAAATAAGAATTCGTCACATTAATTCAATAATTTTTAATATAATAGAAAATGTATATTAAGATATCTACAAACTAATGAGTTTAATAAATGAATACTGTAAATTAATATTTTGTCCATATTGAAATAAGAAATTTCAGTATGACTAAACCTTTGTTAATGGTTCTTATTAATTCAGCATGGTTTTTACTGATTTCAAGTTGGTTTTTCTCTGTGTGTAGAAAACTCTTTCAGTCAAAGAAGACGGATGTAGTTAAATAAACAAAATCTGTAATATAAACAAATTTCACACAGACAGACTTTAACGCGAGAAAAATTTAAGCATGAGAAAATATAAAGCAATCGAAAGTATAAAAGCATACTAGGATTAGGGAAGTCCAGATATATGATAGTATTTTATAGTACCAAATGTCGATATTGAAAAGAATTTATTTCTACCTACATATAAATACCAGCTCAAATACACACACATAGCAGAATTCATATAAGAAATATCCAAGAAACTTTCAGCAACACCCCACCTTTTGCAAATCATGACGACCCTTAAATCCTCCCTCAGATATACATACACAAATTCCCATGATCATACATACATACATATACAATATATAAGATTAATCTCAACAACACAACACTCTCACCTACCTGAAATTACAGATACTCTTAAACTTCTACAGACGTCTATACACATAGATTCTCACGGCTACATATTACAAGAACACCTCGCCCCTAATAAATCACAATCATCTTAAATTCTTACAAAAATACATACATACATACACATAACCAATTTACCTCAACAACATCCTCACCTACCTCAAATCATGATCAGCCTTAAACTACTATAGACAAACACATCCACAAATCCCCATGGATACATATTACGTCAACAACCCTGCCCACCCAAATCATGGTCAGCCTTAAACTCCTACAGACACACAAACACACAGATTCCCCCGGTTGCATATTACTAGAACGCCTCACCCCTCATAAATCACAATCAGCCTTAAGCTCCTACAGAAATACACATATTGAAATTCCTACAAACATACACACACACACACACATACACACGCAATCGATCTACCTCAACTACACCCTGCACCTTCCAATCAAACCCTCACCTAAATTCTCACAGACCGACAGACACATCCGCGAATTTCTATGGTTACATATTACGGCAACAACGCCACCCACTCAAATCACGGTCAGCCTTAAATTCCCACAGTCTAGCAACACCTACATTAGAACTAGAAAAAATAACTTTCACGTTTTCCCGTCGTCATTAGGAAAAATTATTTTCCCGTCGGCATTTGAAAAAACAATATTTATGTATTGCCCGGCATTAGGAAAAATTATCATGCATTGCCGTAGGCATTAGGAAAAATTAATAATCACTATTTCACCATTGGTATTAGGAAAAATCATTTTCATGATTTTCCTCGTCTGTATATACACTCATAAAAAACCGCCAAACTATGAACCGCCTTAATACATTCACACAAAATATTCCACACACAAACATCCACTGTCAGGCAGACAGACAGACAGACTACAGACGGACAGACCGACAGACGGGCAGACAGACATACACTTAATGTAAACAAAAACTCCTAATGTAAACAAAAAACATCAAAGCGCCGCCGAAAACACAAATTTCCAAGAATATAGCAATTTTCAAATTTTAATTACCCAAATTTAACAATTTCAGCAACAATTTAACAATTTCAGCCCACAATTTAACAATTTCAGCAACAATTTAACAATTTTAATTGCGGCAGGATGAACATTCCCCTACTACTAATTCTCTAAATTATTTTCTTCAAAAATGGTTGTTGTCTTTCATAATGAAAAACTAAAATATTATTACCATGTTTTTAAAACATAAAAATAAAATTAAAGTATTATACAAAAGTTTGAAAAATATATGAAAAAATATGTGTTGGATATAATGTTTAGAACAAAACCTTAAAGCATAATACACGAACCTTTGTATTTGGGCATTATTGTTTAATTTATACATTCTGTATTTTACAAAAACAAGTTTTAAATAACTTTTGATTAAAATTTTCAAACAAACAGGAAACAGAGGGGGAAACATTAAATTAATACGGTAGCACTTCAAAGTACTTATACTTGTCAGATGGTGAATGTCAAGAAAAAATGAGAGAATGGAAGTACCTTCTATATTTATATCATGTAGAAAATATGAAAATTATTATTACAAAAATTAGTATAAATAGATATTTGTTTAAATATTGTGACTGTTTTGGTTTTTTTAAACATAATTAGTGATGTCAATGTGTGCTTAAAAATCATTACAGTGTGCGGAAAACCTCTCAAATAGCCCCAATAAACCTAATGAATGAAGTACATTAATGATAAAATGTAACCGTTTTAAATAAAAGCAGCTTATTTTGTTCGATGGTAGTAACAAAATATGTAGCACTTTGAGTGATTCTAGGTAAAATTTAAAAATGGTACACATATATAGTGTAATATATTTTTTCAGAAAAGAAATCGCCATAAGTTTGATGCCAAAAAATATAAGGGTATGTTTTAGGTATTCCATGGGGGCCACCCTGAGGTGTACATATGTGGACCTGTCTGTGATGACTGTGCGTAGTAGTAAATTTTCAATAAAATGATAAATCTCTCGGTCAACCTCCAGCTCTCTATGAGGCTGAATGATTGCCGTCGCACAGTGGGGTGAATGGTAGAGAAAGTGGCGATTAATTCATAGAAGTCGTAATTTTAAAGTGTTGTTATTTTTTATTGATGAATATAAATAAATACTCAAAAACCAGCATTTAAAAAAAAATAAAAAAAAAGTTTATGGGCTTTTTAGTTTTTTTTTGAGAAAATTATCTTATTTGACTATTTTTGCTGTAACTTTGGAATGAAAAAAGATAAATTAGTAAATTAAGATAAATTTGTAAATTAAGTCGAGCTCTCATTGTACCTTCGTAGTGAATAGTCGATTAGCGGAATTTTTCTTAAATACTTACTAAACAAACAAAACATTATACAAAAAATATTCGTAGTACATATTATTCGTAATAGCTACATACTGACTTTAATAAATAAGCTTTATTGCTTGGTTAATATTTTTTTACATAGTAGAAATAACAAAAACAAAAAAACCGCAAACAAAAAAAAAAAACAAACGTGTGTTCTAACGGCAGAAATGCTTATTTTACTGTGAGTTCTGAAACTCTTAATGAAATCAATGCAAATAAAAAATCTGATGATAACAGTACTGTGAGCTCTGCAGCTCTTAATGAAAACAATAAAAATAAAAAATCTGGTGATAGTATTTTTCTAACGGCAAATCCAATTTTTCGTCAGCATTCAACTTCGCTTTGCCAAATGCCAACTAGTGATTTGTTAACATTTGAGTTGCCTGGTACTTCTTCATTTAAATCAGCGATATGATTCGCTTCTGGCTCGTGTTCATCACTTAATCAAGTTATCACTCTGGATAACAGTAGTCAAAAATCTAAAGTTCAAGTCGGAATGGACAGATATATTACAGTTGTAAAGCGTGGGCGAAGCCCAAATTCTTCAAAAATCTCATCGCTTCCCAAGATATCCAGGGATAACGACGCTGTATCAGTTAATCGTAGTAATCGTTTTTCAGTATTGCAGGCTAATAATGACCAACCCGCTTTATCATCGACAAAAACCTCCAAACCACCAGCAATATATTTGAGAGAAAAAAATTCTAACTTCCTTATTAAAAAATTAGCCTCGGCAATTGGTGAGGACGCATTTCACGTTATTCCAATAAAACGTGGTAACATTGACGAAACTAAAATTCAAATATACGAAGAAAAAGATTTCCGCAAAATAGTGACAGAATTCGAAAAATATAAAACAAGTTTTTATACGTACCAGCTTAAGAGTGCTAAAGGTATGCAAATCGTTTTGAAGGACATTGATTCTTATGTTAATCCCGAAGAAGTAAAAGATGCACTCATCATACAAGCATTTAAGGTAAAAATGTTGCTAATATATTCAATAGGGAGAAAATCCACCAGCCTCTATTTAATGTTGAACTGGAGCCGAATGATATACAGTTAAAAAAACGCGACACATCCAATTTATAACCTAAAATACGTCTTATATCGAAAAATCACAGTCGAAGAGCCACATAAGCGATCAGGTCCCGTACAGTACCATAATTGCCAAGAATATGGTCACACAAAAACTTATTGCAAATTACCTACATTTTGTGTTATCTGCGGTGAATTTCACGGTACTGCTAGTTGTACTAAACCAAGAGATCAAGCAGAAAAAAAAAGTGCAGTAATTGTGGAGGTAACCACACCGCTAACTACAGAGGTTGTCCTGTGTACTCTTGCGTCAAGCAGGCTATGGGGCAAAAACCTAAATTAGTTCCAGTTCAAACAGCAAACGCTTCCTCCGCTACTTCTGCGCTAACAAATTTACAACAAATATGACTAGCATGAGGCAGGAAATGCTTCGAATGCATTATACACCGCTTCATGTATTAATTAACAAGCCATAAACACGTTAAAAATATGTTTCTGGAACGCAAACGGCATTCGCCAACATAAAAATGAATTTGAGCACTTCCTCACGGAAAAAAATATTGATGTAATGCTAGTCTCTGAAACTCATTTGACTTCGAGAAGCATTTTTAAAATTTATGGCTACACCTTATATGATTCAAACGGCCCGAGAGGAAGAGCATGCGGTGGATCAGCGATTCTAATAACGTCAAGACTCAAGCACTATATTCTTGACAACATTTGTGAACAACACCTACAAGCAACAAGTATTGGGATTGTAAGTTTTTGTACAAATTTCGTGATATCATCAATTTACTCCCCTCCCAGATTTTCAATCAGTAAAGATCAATACGAAAATTTCTATAAATCTCTTGGACCTCGTTTTGTAATAGCTGGCGACTACAATGCAAATCATACGTTCTGGGGTTCGCGTCTTATTACACCCAGAGGTCAAGCATGTTCAACACAATTTCAAAAATGGGCTTGGATGTTATTTCGAGTGCGGAGCCCACTTATTGACCTACTGACATACAAAAATTCCGGATGTTATAGATTTTGTCGTCATAAAAAATATCTATAGGGATTTAATTCAGGTTCAAGCTTCTCTTGATCTCTCGTCCGATCACTCCCCAACGATTATTACAATTTGTAGCCCATTAAGAAGTAACTTACCTGACCCATATGTCAAGAAATATCTCAGTAGTCATTGCACGGAAAATATTACGCTAAGAACACCCAATGATATTGAATCTAGCATTGCCAATCTTAACCCGCCATTGGTGTCCTATTGGTCTGTGAGACCGGGTGTGTTAAAAAATTCGAATAACATTATTCCCTGTTATTATTTTTGGTTGCAACTTCGAGTAGCTGCCTCATTGCACATCCCCTACTACTAGTTAATGACGAAACTGCTTCGTGAGCACACTTTGTGTATTTTTTTTACTAACCCGGTACATGAGACCGTGTGTCACCGTGTATGTGAATAAAATAACCAAGATACATTTTTCATTATTTTTTTAATATTTTTTTTTTATTTATTTTGTAAAAGTTCCTAATGTCGAAAGATTAAAAAGCATTATCTTCCTTTATAAATATGTGATTTTTTTATTTTTTTCTTAATTTTGAAAAATGTATTACTAAAATTGCTGTTGTTTTTAATGCTCTAAAAAAACAATTTTTTTAATGTTAATATTGAAATAAAAGAGCTTAAATTGATTAAACATCTTTGCTTTATTCTCAAAGAGCATAAATTAAAATAAAAAAAAAAACGAAATATTAATAACAAATTTGGAAAAATCTTCAGTTGAAAATAGCGGTGCGTGAGACTGGCGTCACCATTGATCAAAGTCAAATTTGCGTCACCATTGGCGGGTTAACAAAAAATATTAAACAGGCTGCTGAACATACCACTACCTCCCATCCGCAGACTTTTTTTAATAGAATTTATTTTATTATAAGCAGAAAGCTTAAAACACCCGTTGAATTAAGCCACCTCTACGCACATCTACCGAAGGTTAGGCAAGAAGCGATACTGAAAAAGTAACATATTTGCCGAGCACTTAAAATCCGTTTTTAAGCCAAACATATGTACTGGTGTTGCTGTTTTGTCGAGTGTAGTCGCTCCACCCCCTCAACACATTAAGTTTAAGATGCTTGATTTAAAAAAATTAATTGCCGAACTCAACCCGAAGAAAGATCCGGGTATTGATGGAATTAGTAACCAGATGCTGATGAAGTTGCCTCGTATTGCAGTGAGAATCCTGTTATTCATTTTTAATGCCATTTTACGACTGGATTATTATCCACACACCTGGAAGCTTGTTAAGGTTAAAATGATTCCAAAGCCGGGCAAAGATCTAACCAAGGCTGAGTCATAGAGGCCAATAAGTCTACTATCAACAATGTCAAAGCTTTTCGAAAAACTGCTCAAAACAAAATTGTCCCCAATTCTAATTAGTAGTGGGTGCATACCAGACCATCAATTTGGTTTTAGAAGTCAGCATAGCACCATTAAACAAACTCATAGATTGGTTCAATTTATAAGAAGAACTTTTGAAGAAAAAAAGTATTGTTCTGAGCTGTTTATTGGCATTTCCCAGGTGTTTGATAAAGTGTGGCATGAAGGCCTAATTTAAAAATTGAAGACTTACTTTCCAATAAACATTTTAAATCTTTTGGAAAGTTTCATTATTTCCCGTAAGTTCACTGTTGTGGAAGGAGACTTTACGAGCATGCCTGAAACTATCTCATGCGGTGTGCCACAGGGGAGTATACTGGGACCAGTTTTATATTTGATTTATACTTGTGATATGCCTGTGAGCAGAAGTATCCATACTTCCACATTTGCCGACGATACCGCCTGCCTTAGTATGCACGAAAACCCTGATGAGGCATCCCGCAAACTCCAGTAACACATTAGCCAGATGGAGCTATGGTTAAACTTATGGAGAATTAAGGTAAATGAATAAAAGTGTGTTCAAGTAACATTTACGTTACAAAGAGCTACTTTTCCCCCATTCGGATTAACAATCAAGTTGTTCCTCTACATTCACATGTGAAATATCTTGGTATACACCTTGATCGACGACTTACATGGAAACACTACAATGATTCTAAGCTATCACAAATGAAACTTAAATTAACTCAGATACATTGGCTGATTGGTAGAAGTTCAACACTCAGCCTAGACTGCAAACTTTTAATATACAAGACGCTTTTAAAGCCAATATGGTGCTACGGAATTCCGCTATGGAGCACTGCTTCAGCTTCAAATGTTGAGAAAATCCAACGAAGGCAAAACAAAATTTTGTGCTTGATAACGTCGGCTCCATGGTACATCAAAAATTCAAATATACATCGTGATTTAAATATGAAACTAGTGACTGAAGAATTTGCAAAATACGCAGACAAATGCCTAACAAAACTCGAGTCACATCCTAATCCGTTTGCTCGTAATATATTGAACTTTACTGGACACATCCGCTTGAAAAAGAGAGATACAAGGGCTCTAATAAACAACACTCCAGATGCAGCTGCTTAAAAATATTTTTTTACGTGCTTATCACTACTTATATATTATTAATTACTATCACTTAGTTTATGTCTGATATTGATTGGGCCTAATAATTATACTTTAGATTAAGATTTGAATACTTATAGTTAGTTCATATTTGAAGATGCAGTAAATAAAAAAAGTCTTAAAAAAAAGTAAATTAAAAAAATCTTTTTTTGTTTAAATAAAAAAATTAATTTATGATTTGAATAGGCTAAAGTTCGTATCGCTTTTTAAGCGAAAATATAAAATAAATATTTAATATGTATTTTTCACATTGATTTTTAGCAATTCTCTCACAAAAACCTTCATAACTCAAAAATCGCACGAATGCGCAAATAGGTATTGTAGGATTTATTAGCTAAAATCTAATATTTTTTAAGAGCATAACAGTATTTTCCCTGCACTCATCCGCAAGGTTGTTGAAACTCAATGTATATATAAAAAATATCACATTTTTAGAGCAATTTAATTTTTTTTAATATTTCTAAAACATTTATCTAAACAAAAAATAATTTTTAAATGCTCATATACCTGAAGTTGACGGTTCCATTAAAATACTTTTACTTATAGAAGTCTTGTCAAAAACTATAATCACTTGACATATCAAAATTTTCTTTTTTATTCAATGAGCGCAAAAATAACTAAAATTATGGAACTTTGAGGACACACTGCAAATAAAGTAAACTACCACGAACTTTTATTTTTGCAGTTAGTGATGTAGAATTTTATCTACTTTCTTATGGTATCAAATATGTTTATGAAAGTTAAAGTTCATCTCATCTAAAGTTAATCGCACTTTTGAAGGCTTTCAAACCTCAGTGCATCAATATTATTAAAGTTGTCTTCAATGCCCATGAAGGCAACCATGGTATGGTTTTTATGCTCGAGTGACTTCTCTATGTATCCTACTAGCGAATGTAAGGTGGTCTCAACCGATTTACTCTTGGTATATGTGTGTTAAGAGACTGAGAGAAGAGGACTATCTATGATTGTTCTAATATGAACATTCATCACACTCTCAAGGGTTTTTAGAACGAATTAAATTAAATTTATGGGAAGGCATCATATACCAAGACGAATGATTTTACTTTTGTATTAGTATGTGATGCCTTCCCTCCGTTGGATATCACATTACTTTTAGTCCATGCAATTGGAATATATGACAGTAGACCGAAACCCAAGGTGCAAGTTGGGATGGACAAATATATCAAAAATTTCATCGGTTCCCAAGATATCCAGGGATAAAAACGCCGCAACAATTAATCGTACTACATTTTCGATCACAAAAGTTGTTCTTTAAATCTAGTAAAACATGCAAACATAGCAGTTATCTAAAGCGCTCTTAACCCTAGAATATCATACTTATTTTTATATCGCAAACGTCATACTTCGTCGAATGGACTACGACCTATTTCAAGAGCCAATAAAAAACGTCGTGAGCAAAAATAAGTACGAAAATAGATTTATTACTGGTATTTAGATAGTTTTTAATTATCATATATATTCATATATTTTTTTAATTGTTTAACGTAAAATTAACATTTCACATACTTCTTTCGATTGGAATTTTTTCTTAAAACATAGCATTTATAGCATCAATTGTATGAAATATTATACATTTTTTTCCATTAAGTCTTGTAGTTTCTTATAAAAAATTTATTAAACTAAAAAACCAACATAAGTTTCGAATAACTAACATTAGCGGCTAACGCTATACGAAAAACAAAACCAAAACAATCACAAAAAATATGTTTTAAATCGAAAATAAAATCGCGCATTGTCATTTCGACGAAGTATGATAGTACAGGTTTAAAGGATTAACAAAAAATCGCTAGAATTCCCGCTAATAGCTAAATTATAATTGTTCCCGCAAAATGAACATAAAAATCGCTGAAAATAGCTGAATTTGCAACAGTGATAAATATATTCTTAGAACGCATTCCGATATCTTTAAAAACGCAAGAGCAGGGTCGGACAAAGTAGGTGTTTGGCCGTTTCCTCCTTCTACTTAACGATGATTTGTACAGACATCATTATACGCGGAATTTGTCTCCTGGAATATGTATGCCTATGGGGCATGGTCCCGTTAGTATTGTGTCCAAACCTGTCGGGAAATGATGATAGACGTGATTAACCAACAACAACAAAAATTCTACATAATAATACATTTTACTTTTATAATTTTTAATATTTTTTTTGATTTTTTCTTCTACCTTTAGTTAAATAATTTTCCTTTGCATGGCGTGGATGCTACTAACACATATGACGAAATTGAGTTGAAGGTAGGTAGTTCTATTTTATGTCATTCTGCAGGTTTGGGAAGCTGCCAATTACATTATATAATTAATTATAAGTATATTAGTTTTATTGAATATATGTACATAACGACAAACGTTGGTTACAAATTGCTCCTTAGAAGTAACTGTAGGTAATTGTAATTATCATTAATGAAGACGACAATCACTCCTTCGCAAATTTTTTCTCGCACTAACCACAGTGAATGGCTTCATAAATATCTAGAGTTGGAGCAGGTGAATATAAAAAATTATATTTTCGCAATATGCAAAGCCTTATTTCAGTTAGTACTAGAGCCGCTGACGTAAAAAAACATCGATGTTTTTTCTCATTCGTTTCATTATTAATTCACATCGATGTTATTCGATGTATCGATTTAAAAAAACATCGATGTTTACGATTCATCGTATTGGTTAACTGGACCCAGAAAATTTATTAAATAATTAAAAGTCGATTTTAAAATTCCATAAGAATTAAGAAAAGTATGTGTGCAAAGCACGGTATGTTGTAAATTAATTTGAAAGTGTAAGAAGGGTTTTTATTTATTTGTGTCCAAATGGTAGACTTTCAATTTATTTATTCAAAAAAGTTTTGAATTATTTTATTTACCAGAGCTCAACTGGGACCTCATAGGAATGTTGTTTAATAATAATTTCTAAAACTAAATTACATCTGCTTATATACTGACTATGAGAATAATGCTTAACCTATCTTAATATAAGAGGGAAAATGAAAGGTATATGATTACTAGCTAAAATTTTCCTTTTAGTTTCCCACGGTAGACGTGTGGCGTGTGCCCCATAAGAAATTTAGAAAAATCCAAACAGTGCCTACATGTGTTTAACATGTATTTTGTATTGTTTATATTTATATCTATAAACACTTGCTGTTATTAATTCAAGTGCTTTATGCCGCGGCCTTTGGTCAAACTCATGAGTGTCAAATGACCGTTATTTAAAAATATTTTAGTTGCAGTCTGTCAATTCATTTATCTAACACTTCATGCAGCGGTATTTGCCCGAATGCATGAGTGTCAAATGTCCAGTACACAAAAATACTTTCAATGCACTTAGATGTTATGTATGTTGCGGCCAAGTTGACTTTAAATGTGTACTATACAATGTTGGTCGTAGTGATAGTTAAAAAACGCTATGCCTCCACCTTTTATAAGAATGGTCATACAACCTTTGATTTTTATGGACATTCTTTTACAAGCTATATTTTATTTTTAATATGTTTATATCTAGATGTTATTTTAAAGTACTTGTATAATTATAAAAAAAATATTTGTAATGGATAAAAAATATAAGTTATCTGAATATATTAAAAGTAAGGATTTTTTTTAATATTAATAGTGCACTGTGTAGTTTGAACATACATTTGTATTGCTTTTATTTAAGATTATATAACTTAAGTCTATTTTTATGAATTACTTGTGTTTTATTTGTTTGCGTATCAACTAGTTACATTATTTTTTAAATCTATTTTCTTAATTTTGTAAGGTCCTCTATATTGTATTTCTAACTTATGACCTGCTTCATTTTTAAGTAAAACTAGATCTATTTTAAAATTATATTCTATTATTTCCTTATCGTAATTTAATTTTTGTCTAAGTTTATGCTTATTTAGTAATTGTTGTGCTCTCTTATATGCTACTTCTAACCTAAATTTTGTTTCCTTGGGATAGTCATCTTTGTTATATAGTGGTGCTACTTTATCTACATTGAATATTTGAAAACTGTTAGGGAGTTTTTGCAAAGACTAACCCCTAGTTTTTAACTTAAAAATTAAGTACGTAATTAGCTAATTTTTATTTAAAATTAAGTTTGTAACAGGCCGAACAACTATATTTAAAATATATATTTATTTCTTTATTCTATTCTTTTATATAAAAACTACATTCCTTTACATAATTGAATTGTACGCACCACTTTTGTTAGAACACACACTTGCATAGCATGTACACATATATACATACATAGCATGGTTACTGAATTGTTTCTTTGCATAGATTTTCACTCTATTTATGTACATAATATTTATTACTCAAGGTATTCTCATAATCTCAATACACATCTCTTTTAAATTGTTATCATACTACACATGAACACACAAGCCAACGCATTGGTTCTTTCAACAGACTTCTTCTTTATATAAAGGGTGTTTTTTTTAGAGGTATAGAACTTCGAATTGAAATAAAACACAAGAAAATCGTTTTAATGTCCATCAAGTTGGCTTTATTGGAAGGATAATTTTATGCCATTAATGTTTAAATATGATTTCGGGCATGTGGCCGCCGCGGCTGGCTCGAATAAAGCCAATTCTACAGGTCCAATTTTCAACCACTTTTTCGAGCATATGGGGCCGTATGTTGGCAATAACGCCACGAATGTTGGCTTCCAAGTCCCCTAACGTTTCTGGTTTGTTGGCGTAGACGAGCGACTTCACATATCCCCAAAGAAAATAATCCAATGGTGTCAAATCACACGATCTTGGTGGCCAATTGACAGGTCCATTCCGCGAAATTATGCGCTCATCGAATGTTTCCTTCAATAAATCGATTGTGACGTGCGCTGTGTGGCATGTAGCGTCGTCTTGTTAGAACCACAACTCATCCACATTCATGCCATCCAATTCGGGAACAAAATAGTCGGTTAGTCGGCTCCAATTGCTGTGCACGGTGGCGAATCGATTCATTCGGGTCCTCTTCAACACTTTGCTCTACAGCGGCAATTTTTTCTTCGGTGCGCACTGTTCGACGTCTCTGCGGATGCGTATTATCACATAGAGTAAACGTAGTGCGAAAACGATCCATGGTTAACCGAATTAATTGCTCTGATGGACGATTATGTCGACCATAAAATGGACGGAGCTTGCGGTAAACTTCGCAAACTGAACCATTATTTTCGAAATAAATTTGCACGATTTGCAAGCGTTGTTGTTTTGTCAACCTGTTCATGATGAAATGGCAAACCAAACTAAATATTAATCACTTGACAGCTGACAAAATGGTTGCCAGTTAAAAAAGTCATGCCAACTTAAAGTTCTATACCTCAATAAAAAACACCATTTATATACTCTCACTCATAAACCGGCTGCGCACAAGCAGAATAACGGGACACCAAATGAATATACATTTAACATAGTATTTTATAAAGATGTATATGCTCTAGACGACTTTTGCGATTTGACAAAAGTCAAGTAAGGTATTGTAAAAGTAATTTAAATTCATTCGGATAATAAACTTTGAATAATAAACAACAGCGCTCTATTTATTTGGAAAAATAAAATATAATTTAAAATAAAATTGTCAGGACGTAGACAGACCTTCGTGGACTTCTACGAACGGCAGTTAAACTGAGGACGAACACCGGCGAGTTAATTCTGCCCTATCCGAACCAGTTGATGAAAAAATAAAATATTAATAAATAAAATTAATCCCTTAACAAGGCATCCCGCCTTGTTACAAGTTGTAATTAAATACGATTTCATTTTTTCAGTGATTAATTAAAGTTATTTCTTAATTACGTTGAAAGTACGGCAGCACTCAAAAATTTCCAAATATAATGGAAAACTTTCCAACGAACTGCTGTTTAACATAAACAAAAAAGTTAGGTTATCAAAATGCAGAAAATTAAAATTGGATAAAAACACATTTTATGAAACCAAAGGAGCATCAGAATGCATTTTTCTATTTATTTATACCATGATATGAAACTATGAATTGTTTATGTTATGTATTTATGCAAATGAAACGAAATTCGCCCTAATACGACCACGTGATGTTTTGAACCCAACCATATGATGTTCATGTATATGTTTGCAATAAACGCACGCACACACGCATAAAAACATATGGTGCGCTCATAAAACTTGAAAACTTATTAATTACACAAGGTTTGGCATTTAGTTATTATTTAATTATGCACTCAAAAACACAATTTCGTATTTAATTAGAACTTAAAAATAATTACAGTTTGATTATTAAAGGTAGAATTAGTAAAATCGTATCATTCTACTTTACAGCTTGCCGTATCGTTCAACTTTGTGCACAAGTTATAGAAAATGTAACAGTTTGCACAGCACATTTTTTTTGTCTGGCATTATATACGGCGTTTTTGACATTCGCTACAGCAAAATCTGTTTTCTGCAGATTCCTACGTCAGCAGTGCTACCACCACATATTTTATAACTAGTAACATGCATTGTATATCGTACGGGTTTTGTCAGCTGACACGCAACATCACGATACGATTTTACTAATTCTACCTTAAGTCAGGAAATGGGCATAACTCATAAGAACAATAATTATGTATTGTTGAAGGTGTTGTATTAAAACAATAAGTAAAATGATTTAGCCATTCGTCCCAATCATATTTGTCAATGGATATGTAGGAACGTACATATTCATTGAAAGTTCTATGACTTCTTTCTATTGTACCTACTGTCGATGTTAGGTTTTAAATTTTTAGTAGATTACATATGTAGTTCTGTTAAAATAGAATTTTTATATACATAAGTAAGTAAGTATAAAGTTTTCAAATATTGCCTTAGCGATTGTTTTAGCGTTTTTGTCTCTTATTGGTATAGTAACTAAATATTTAGTTAAATCACATGTTATTGTGATTGCGTATTCATTTCCAAATAATGATTTTGGGAATGGTCCTATTGTGTCTACCGCTACCGTATCAAATGGTTTTGTTGGCGTTGGTGTCACAGTCATTGGAATTTTGTTATGTTTTAAAGTTTTAGCAATTTGGCATTTGTAACATGTTTTTACGTATTTAGGTCAGGGACCGTAACTGTTATGACTTTTATCGAAAAAGTCAAGAAAAAAAATTTATTTTTAACTTTTAATTTTTTAAGGCAGAAATAAAAGTTATTTCTTAACTTTTATTTTTTAAGGCAAAAATTAAAAGTTATTTTTGACTTTTATTATTTTACTCAAAAAATAAAAGTAATTTTTTAACTTTTAATATTTTAAGGCAAAAATAAAAGTCTTGAATTAAGTATTGCATAGTAATACGCTAGTTTTATTGCCTCCAATTTATAGGTAATAATAACTGATGTATGTATATTACAGAAGTCTATAAAAATTATTGTTATTATTATTATTGTGATAACGAATGTTTTATCATTTATAGTATTGAAAGCAATAAAACTTGCGTATTACTATGCAATATTTAATTCATGACATTTATTTTTGCCTTAAAATATTAAAAGTTAAAAAATAACTTTTATTTCTTGAGTAAAATAATAAAAGTCAAAAATAACTTTTAATTTTTGCCTTAAAAAATAAAAGTCAGAATTAAAAGTTCTTTTTTGACTTTTATCAAAAAAGGCACAAATTGAAAAGAAATACAAAAATTTGCATGTACATCACCTATGTATCATAATGATAAGAACCAAAATTTTCTAGGATCATTTTTTATGTGTGCTTTTTTGATGTAAATTTTTAAAAATAACAGTTGTTTTCTGTCCCTGTTTTAGATATGTCCTTGGACATATTCAGCCCAATCATAAACAAAAATTCCGCGCGAGTTTTTTCACTTCTCCCTTTTCTCCTATTATGAATGTGTTTTTCCCCTTTTTTGGCAAATGCGGGAATAAAAAAACTCCCGGGGGAAAAAGTAGGTATTATGAACGCAATTGAATTTGCTTTTTTCACTAAAAATCTTTCCCTGGCAAAACAGAAGGGAGTTTACATAAAAACATATTTAATACTCCATTAAAACAAAATGTATATACATAAACTTGTATTTTATAGTTCTTTTATTTGGATTAACACAAATAATGCCCAAATAAATCATTTATAAACTTATTTTTACTTATTTTTTCAAGTTGGTGAATTTTAATAATATTGTTTACTCTCTCATTAAAAAAAAGGGAGAAAGAAAATGTCAACAAACAAGCAAAACAACGAGCTAGTTAAAGACTCTTGTCTTTTGTTAAATAAAAAAATTTATTTTATGGCACTCAACTAGTGCCTTTAAATTTTTTATTATTAATAGACAAGAGTCTTTAACTGGCGATCCTGCCAGGAGGATAATATACTTTTATCCTTCTACGGGCGGACCTATTAATATAAATGAAAAAAACAAAAATTGTAAAAGAAAGAAGTGACTATAAATAAGTGAACTAAAAAGGAATAAATGAGGAAATCTTTAAATAAATTCAACGAACGAAGAAACTTGGACACCACTAACGAAATGGAACAAACTAACATGAACACCATGATCCAACAGATGGCTAACTTACAAATGATGATCCAGAGAATTCAAACAGAAAATGAAACGTTAAGAGCCAGGGTAGATCAAATGCAAGTTCACCCCGCTATGAATCAACAAGTAACGGAACGACTGGAACCAGTCGACATATCCTATACCAACCCTAATGAAATCAACCTAGATGTTTTTAAAGCACTACCTGTATTCGATGGCAACATTTCAAAATACCGCGTATGGAGGGAAGATGTTTCTAGACTAATGGACGGAATTAGTAATCACAGAAACTCTAATAGATATGTAGAGGCCTTATCAATCATAAAAACCAAAATACAAGGTGCAGCAGCCGACGTGTTAACTAACCATAACACGATATTTAACTTCGACGCAATCAGGAATAGGTTAGATTATACCTATGCTGATCAAAGACCACTGTATGTGTTACAGGACGAGATGAAGAGACTCACACAAGGGAAACACAACTTGAGCGAATTCCATGACAATGTAAACAGAGCCCTGACACTAATCACGTCAAAAATATCTATGTCCGGTCACAGCCTAGAAGTAATCAAGGTAATGACTGATGAAGCAACACAAGAGGCGGTGAGAGTGTTTAAAGACGGAATAAATAATTCATATATTCGCTCCACTCTATATGGAAATCCTATAAGGGATCTAGAGCATGCTTTTGCAGTAGCCCGCACCGTTGAGCACGATGACGAACATCGAAAGTTACGACTAAGCTACGCTCAGCCGAATAACCATTAAACCAACAATAAACACTATCATGAGAAACAACATCACCAAAGACGTCCCATGTATCAGCAGAAATACAACGATAACCAACAGTCAGCACAATTACCAAAACCAGAACCCATGGATACATCATCGGGGAATACGGCATTCCGGCAACCAACACAGCACCAAAACAACTACTACAACGGGAATAGGTATTGGAAAAGACCACATAGTGGGCAGTTCACCAATCAACATCAACAACCAAAAAACATGCGGAACAACAACTTAACATCCGAAGAAGACAACTCTAGCACGATTGTAGAAACAGGTAGACAAAATCATTTAACTATTAAGTATTTAAACTAATAAACGGGTTGCCCAGTATAGTAATGAATGATGGGAAAATAAACTATAATGTTTTAGTAGATACAGGTGCAACCCATAATTACGTTAAGAAAAATTTGAAATTCAGTTTGACAAAAAAGGTAAAGCCAATACAAGTAATATCAATGCATGGTAATTCAATGATAAACACAAAGCAAACTATTTGGTTTATGAATAAGGAACTAGATTTCTTTGAAGTAGATAAAATAAACGGATTCGATTTAATCTTGGGATGGAACGGAATGAAAGAATTAAACGCAGTAATAGATTTGAATAAAATGACATTTGAGGCATTGAGGAATCCAGGAAGTAGGGAAGAAAATTATGTAAATCACATTATAGGGATAAATACTTATAAAGCAGAAATCGATAGGTTAATGAAGGACAATAATGGCATAGGACCATTACCCTTCACTACAAGGATTGAAGCTAGCATACGGACAGATACCAAGGATCCTATATGGACCAAACAATATACAAGCAACATAAATGACGTAGAATTTGTAAATAAAGAAATCGATAAATTATTAAAGGACGGAATAATACAAAAAAGTTACAGCCCATACAACTCCCCCATGTTAACGGTACATAAGAAAGGCATGGACGTAAACGGAAAACCTAAGAGACGCATGGTCATAGATTTTAGGAAATTAAACGAACACACAATCACAGACAGATATGTGATACCAGACATAAACATCACACTGCAAAACCTAGGGAAAGCTAAGTTCTTTACTACACTTGATTTAGAATCCGGTTTTCACCAGATTAGAATAAAAGAAAGCGACAGGGAGAAGACAGCCTTTTGTGTAAATGGAGGCAAATATGAGTTTGTTCGAATGCCCTTTGGGTTAAAAAATGCCCCATCTATTTTCCAAAGATGCGTGGATGATATCTTGCGCGACTTCATAGGCAAGTTCGCATATGTTTACATTGACGATATAATCATTTACTCCTCATCTGTTGAAGAGCACATGGAACACATACGAATTATTTTTAATGCATTAAATAAAGCTACTTTAAAAGTATCCAATGAAAAATCTAAATTTTTTATGGAAGAAGTAGAATATCTAGGGCATATTGTTAAGCACAATAGGATTGCAACTGATCCTAACAAAGTAAAAACCATAGAAAATTACCCAATACCAGAAACCCTGAACCTACTATAGGAAATTTGTAAAAAACTACGCAATGATAGCAAAACCCTTGACTCTATACCTTAAAGGAGATAATTCTCATATTGGAAAAAATAAAAGTAAAAACACAAAAATTAGTTTAGACCAAACGGCCATAGAAGCTGTAAATAAATTAAAAAACTGCTTAAAGGAACAAGTAGAATTATACCAACCAAATTATGAGAAAGCTTTGGAACTCACTACGGACGCTTCCAATATAGCCATTGGAGCTGTACTGAGTCAAAACAGGAACCCAATTTATTTCTTATCACGCACACTTAGTGCCACTGAACAGAATTACAGTACGAACGAGAAGGAGTTACTCGCTATTATATGGTCACTACAAAAATTACGAAATTACATATACGGCATAGCCGACTTAACCATATATACTGATCATCAATCGTTGACGTATGCTATATCAGACAAGAATCCGAATCATAAATTAAAGAGATGGAAAAATATTATCGAGGATTACGGAGCAAAAATTATGTATAAACCCGGTGCACAGAATGTCGTAGCCGACGCCTTGTCACGACAAATAATTAACACATCATCTATAGATACTGTACATTCATCCGATAGTTCATTCAACGACATAATGAAAGCAGTGACTCAACCGCTAAATGCCTACGGCACCCAAATAGAATTAGTACCAAACACACAGAAGAACGAGACACGTACATGTATTATGTTTCAAAGTAAAGTACGTCATACTATAAACTTCATCGATGAAAATTATCTGATATCCGAATTAAAGAAATTTTTGCAGCCACAAAAAATCGCAGCAATACATACAACAGCTGAAAATTTATTTAGGTACGGTCAAGTTATAAAGAACACATTTGCAGGCATAAAATTCGTGTACACACCAAAGAAACTTGAAGACGTAACACAACCAGATAAACAACTAGAATTAGTCAAACAAACACACGAACGAGCACATAGGGGATACAAAAACAATATAAAAGAACTACTAGAACAATACTATTGGCCGAACATAAAACAACAATGTAAGGCATACAACAAAAAGTGCACAGCTTGTCTATACGGCAAATATGAACGGAACCCCACGAAAGAACCATTAAAAGAATCAGATATACCAACACAACCAGGGGAGTACATACATTTAGATATTTATTTTAATGAACACAAAATATATTTAGTAGCAGTAGACAAATTTTCAAAATATATAACTATCAGAGAACTAGACTCAAAAACAAATATGGACAAAAGAGTAGAAGAAATTATTATCAACAATTTTCCGAACTGCAAGCGACTCATGACAGACAACGAAAGTTGTTTAAATACAGCTATGATGAAGCAAATGTGTATAAAATATAAAATCAACAAAATACAGACACCAGTATTTAGATCAAAGGCAAACAGTCAAGTAGAACGAACGCACAACTCTATATCTGAGTTAGCAAGAATTTTAAAAATAAAGAACTCTACATCAGCAACCGAAGAATTGTTCACAGCTGTAAAAGAATTAAATAACTCAACTCACACTGTCACAGAAAAAAAACCCAAGGATATACACTTTAACCTAATAACATACAATAAGGAAGACATAGTGAAAAAACTAAAAGACGCATCAGAGAAAACGTTACAACGTCTAAACCAGGGAAGTAGACACATAACATTCAAGCAAGGAGACCAGGTATTGGTGTTAAGAACGAATATCAGAAGTAAAAGCGACAGCCGTTATAAAAAACACATAGTACAGGAAGATCGCGAGGACACGATTTTGACTAAGGAAGGGAAAGTTATTCACAAAGATAACATAAAAAATTACACACTTACAGAAAACGATAATGAATTACCTGAAATTACTAGCCATGGTTATCATAATCGCAATCCAGGCAAAGGGAGATACCAATGTAACAACCATAACTGACAGGAAGTATATTTTGACTAGAAGCGACGACGTATTATTATTCGATGAGTTTTCTCATCTATTTCATATAACAAATTTGACAAAAATCATTGCACCTTATAATCAAATACTGGAAGGGAAATATTCTACAACTACGGAAGAACTTATCTGGATACGAAAGATCAAACTATTAGAAGAACAATTAAGTGAACACGTTATACATAAGAGAGGATTAAATTTTTTGGGATCAGCGTTAAAATTTATCACAGGAGTGCCAGATCATGACGACGTTATACAAATAGAAACAGCAATTAATACCCTTATTGAAAATAATGAAAAACAGAAAATAATCAACTCTAGATTTGATAAAATTTTAGAATCCTTAGGGAAACAACGCATAAAAAATCATATCCTATTGGAACAAATACATGACAAATTGCTGGTACTAGTGCGAACAATAAATGCAGCCAAAAATAATGAATATTTATCAGAGGCTCTGGATTTGGAAGATTTGAAAAAAATAGTAGCACATGAACTAACAAATATTCCAATTGTAAATATAATGGAGTATTCGGATTTATACATTGCCAGAACATCAGACTCATTTATAACCATTTATAAATACCCTATATTGAATAACTATTGCAATCTCTTTAAAATTACGCCTATCAGTTTCAAATACGGACAAATAGTAACAGACAAAGTCATAGCTAGGTGCCATCATGAGTATATACGAGTAAAAAATTGTAAGAACTATTTAGGAAAAAACATTTGTGAACGTAACAATGCCACAAACGACTGTATCATACCATTACTAGAAAACAGGGATTCAAAATGTACAATTATACAAGAATATAACAAACCTTTTCAACAGATAGATGATGGATTCATACTATTAGACGGCATACATACAATAAACAATCAAAATACATCAGGAACCGTTTTAGTAGAATATACAAACGAGGTAAAGATAGACAACATTACATATAGAAATATACACGACCAACTACTGGAAGCAATCCACAATAAACATACAGAAGATTTTGAAAAAAGAAAAAATTATGTATTCAGGAAGTGAATACGCTTTTAACAATTTAGACTCGTTAAAAAAATTTTTTATTCCTGTGGAAAAACACCCAGTAAAATCATTTATTTACTTAACATTAACTATATTAGGAATCATCAGCATTATATCCTTGTCATTAAAGATATTTAAATATTGTATGATTTATAGACAGAATAGAGTTAACGAGAACTTTAGAGTTTTGTATAACAGAGAATTAGAAAAACTTGAAAGAAACAAAATCGGGACGATTTAATTTAGGAAGGGGAGAGTTAAGGAATGCTATCATTAAATAATAAATAAAAAATAGTTAAGTAAATCTTAAGCATGAACTAACCAAAACATGTCTACTAGAGATAAACATATTGTAAGAATAATAAGAAATACATATGAATAAACATATTTTCTCTAAATAGAAAGTAAGAAACAACCTTGTAATAAAAGATAAACATATTTTTCTCTAAATAGAAAGTAAGAAACAACCTTGTAATAAAAGATAAACATATCTTTCGAAATAGAAAATAAGAAAACAAAATTGTAACAAGAGATAAGCTAAAACAAAAACAATTGTAGTAATATTTGTATCAATAACAAAGGATGTGTTCTTTTTGATGAGATAAACACTAATAACCAATTTGTGTACCTAAGATTAAGAATAATTATAAATATGACTGACAAACAATTTTTACAGTCAGTCTAGTATTAACATAGTTTAAGAACAACTCTAGAATTAAGTTCTATTAATAATAATAAATTTAAAGGCACTAGTTGAGTGCCATAAAATAAATTTTTTTATTTAACAAAAGACAAGAGTCTTTAACTAGCTTCGTAATGCGGTGATGCCACATATTACTCTTTTTTGTTCCCTAGGAATTTATGATTGGAGGAATGTTTTCTCGAGAAAATTATTTTCCGTGAGAAATACATTCCGAGGGAATTGGGCTGATTTTTCCAATAGTGATATCTTTTTATTTTTTCTAATGTTCTATATAGTCCACAATGTCCTCCTTCTATGGGATCAATGTGATATTTCAGCAGTATTTCCAGAATTGCCTTAGCATTCTTATTATCAATTTGGGTCACCTCATTGAGTAGCACTACTTTAATTTTATTCAATATTTTATTGCCCATAATTTTAAATTCATTAATAGAGATAAATTCGAAAATTTTCTCAGTAGGTGCCACTTGTAAATTATACATATATATTGTGTTTACCGGGCACTTTTTCGAGCCTAGAGAAAAATTGTCCTAAGTCAAAATTCCCGTTAGTAAATAAATCATTAATATGTTTATATGTTATTATAGATTTTCCATGTTTGATACAACATCTTCCGGGGGAAATCTTAGTTTATAGTATTTTCTGACGTCAGTGTTTGTTAATGGTACATATATACTGGGCTTATCATTATTTTTATTTTCATCAAATTTATGCTGTTTATTTAGTGTATTACTATATTTTTCTTTTTCTGTATTGGTCATCGATCTAGTCGTGACTCTTAATATAGAACAGATTTTATTATTCATGTCTTTTAGGTCATTTATTGGTAATTCGCGATAGAGCGTCGGCAATATGGTTATCTTTTCCCCTAAGATGTTCTACTGTAAAGTCATATTCTTCTAAATCGAGTCTAATTCTTGTTAACTTGGAGCTTGGGTTTTTCATTGAAAATGAATAAGAAAGTGGTCAATGATCAGTACGGACAAGAAAATGTTTTCCATATATATATGGTCTGAAGTGGGTAATTGCCCAATAAATTGCAGTTAATTCTTGCTCAATGGTTGATTTGTTACTTTCTCCCTTTGTGAATGTTTTGGATACATAAGCCATAGGTAAATGTTTATCTACGTATTCTTGTGTTAAAACTGCTCCACATGCATATATGCTTGCATCTGTTGTAATACAAAATTCCTTGCCAAAGTCAGGATACTGTAGTAAGGTTGGACTCATTAATTGTATTTTTCCTGGATAATCTTGTTAAATGTCTGGAGTACTCAGAAAAGTGTTTAATAAATCTTCGATAGTAATTACAAAAAGCTACGAATCTTTTTGCACTCTCTGCGTCTGTTGGTGTTGGATAGTTTTCAATAATGGAAAATTTACTATCGTCTGGTACTATTCCTTTATCTGTACATTTGTGGCCAAGGTATGTTACTTCTCTCATGAAGAATGAAAATTTTTCAGGATGTAATTTAAGATTATTTTTCCGGCATAGATTGAATACGTTTTTTTAAATTCGACAGCATGTGTTTTTCGGAGCATCCCAGTACGATTAAATCATCCATATATAGAAAAGCTTGGTCTGGTTTTAAACCACTAAAAGCAAGTGTCATCATTCGTTGAAAGGAATTGGGTACTATTTTTAAACCATAAGGTAATCTAGTAAATCTGTATGACCCATTGTTGGTTGAAAAAGCTGTTTAATCTCTGGAGTTTTTCTCTAAACTGATTTGGTGAAACCCCGACATTAAGTCTAAACAGGAAAAATATTTTGCTCTACCAAGTTGGTCTAATATATCATCGATTCTTGGTAATAGGAATTTATCTGCAATTAATTTTTTATTTATTTGTCTGTAATCTATGACAAGTCTCCATCTTTTCTGGTCAGAGTTAGGAAGTGATTTCTTTCGTACTAACAAGACTGGACTGTTGTATTCAGAATAGGAAAGTTCAATAATCTTATCGTTTATTAATTTTTTCACTTGTTTGTCAATTTCTTCTTTATGTGTATGTGGTACACGATAATTTTTTATATATGTATACTGATTTTATGTTACTTTGTTTGATTTTAGTAATGGTGTTATTAGTGTTTAGAATACGAATAAATGCTATGTCAGATTTAACCAATGTATTTGGTATAAAAACATCTGGTTCAATTTCTTGATTTGTAATTAATATTTCATTATTTGAATCGGTAAAATTTACTTGACGTATTACTTCACATATTGGAGGTATATTAATTTCATTGCAGTTATTCGTAATCAGTATATCTATTGTATGTGGTATATTAAATGGTCTGAGGATGAGGTAATCATTATCTTGGTTGAAATCCAATATACAATTATAACGTTTCATAAAGTCCATGCCAATGATTCCATCGCATGGTATTGGAAAATTATTATCTACTACTTGGAAGTAATGTGGTATAAATTTTTTTTTAAATTTTAAATCGCAAAATGTATTTCCAATCGATTTGATATTACTGTGTCCTATTCCACTTAAAGTTGCTGTTTTATTAGTGTTAATTTGGTTTAGTTTAAAGAATTTTAATTTTATTAATGAAATGTCTGCGCCAGTGTCTACTAAGAGTGTGAGTGTAGTGTTAGTATTGCCTAATTGAATATGTATAAAGAAGCTCAAGCTTAGATTTAGATGGTAAATTTTTACTGATTTGATCCTGGGGGAAGTTCGGAGTTTTCCGAATTGTTTTCATTTGATTCTGTTGCTCTTACGTAGTTATTGTTCCTACGATTATTATTATTAAATCTTTGTCGGTTTCTGCAATAATTGCTATTATTATTGTTATTATTGTAGTTGTTGTTATTATTTCTACGTGAGTAATTATTTCTTCCACGTGATCGTGTGTTATTACCACGGTAATTGTTTCCAGATTTGTACTTTTGTCCATAGTACAAAATGGTATTTTGTTGACCTGTGGCATCTGTACAACTATTGACAAATTTACTAATAGCATCGTTCATGCTATTGAATTGACCTGCTTCCATGATAAGCTTAACTTTATCTATGGTGCAGTTTTTAGTTAATGCCTTTACGGCAGTTTGTGTGGAATACTTTGTAGCTAGGTCGCATGACAATCCATCTGAAATGTATGCGGTTTCTAATGCTTTGGTTAAATTTTCTATTTCACTGCAATAAGCGTTAGCAGTTTTATTGTTTTGTTTTATATATAAAATTTTTGCCGTTAATACTTCCACAGATTCTCCCTTGACGCTATTTTTCAGTTTGTTGATTATTTCTGATATAGTTGACTCATTGCTAATTAGATTTCTTGCATTTCCCTTTAACTTTGTTCTTATTAGTGATACTGCTACTGCTTCGTGAGTACCTTTTATTGAGTCTACTAGGGACAGGGAGTCAATAAAGGAGCGTAAAGTTTCTGATTTTCCATCAAAGTCTATAATCAGCTTTGAAGCTGTATTCAAAAAGTCTACTACAGTTTGAGTCATTGTGGATTCAGTTATAGACATAGAAATATTAAATGTTACACTTTCGTGTACTGAATTTGGTAGTTCGGTTTGTATCGATTTTTTATCGGCTAGTTTTGAAATTCTGTTTGTTAAGTCAGAGAAAAATTCGTCTGCTGCTCTTTGGTGAGCTACCTTAAGTCTATTGTAATAAACGTTAAATAAAACTCTTATTTCTTCTAATTTTGTGAGAATTTTTTGAAAATGATGACCAATTGTTTCACTTTTAATTGGTCTATCAATATTGATACACTTATATGACCGTTCAAAATCTTCTTTTATAATTCGTGACTTATTGAAAATAGCCTTCCATTCCATTATTAAATAAAAAAAATTACCTAAAACGTTTAATTTGGTTATATTTTGATTTAATCGTTTGCTTTACTGAAATACTTTTTTCTTAGAGCTCTTTTATGTGACAAATATATTTTAAGCAACAAGTTTATTGCTGAAATTATTACTAATATTAGCATAAGTATCCATAATGAATTTATTTCTGACTTATGATCAATGATTTCCAAATTTGTAATCACGTTAGCATTGGGTTTTTCCATTTTTGATTCTGTTTTACCCATATTTACAAATTTATTTTGCTGAATTATTGGTGCTTATTGTTTTCTTTTTCTACGCGTTCTGACCACCTTATTGCACGAACTGTAATTTCTTCTACATGAGTATTGTTTAAAATATCGTCCTCATTTGGGACACCTGGCATTCATATTATTTTCCAAATTTGTGCTAAATTATCTATTTGTTGTTCTAACGAAATTCCTTCTTCTTCAAAAATAACATTCATCTGGTTTTTGTCTTGGTTTCTCCTTATCTTATCCATTATAATAACCTTACAAAATTAATTACAAAAAATATTATCTTATTTAAATTTATTTTCGTTAATATTTAATTATATAATAATATTGAGGAGAAAAAAAAATAATATGTATATATGGTTTGTCAACGGCGGTTAACGCCTACTGACCTAGATGTGCTCAGCAATTAAAGCACTATCTTTATAAATTTTTAGTTGCTTTTTTTATACTTATTTGCTGTTATTGTTCAGTAACATACTCGTATCAATGTTGTTGGGCTGCTGGTATACAACATTAAGACCATGTGTTGCTGCTCCACTTGATATTGTTGCTGATGATAATAAGTCCTTTTTCGATGACAGTAATTATGCCTTTGAATTTATTTCCTCTTTACCAGCCGGACATCTTTTTTTTCAGATCGCAAACTGTAATGTTAATGATGAAAAATTTGGTAAACATGCAATAAGCTATGGGTATTGCTGTAGTAGTTGTTGCTATCTGGTTGCTTTCGCTGGTGCTGATGTTCTAGTAGATTTGTTGTCTGGTTGTTGTTGCTTCGTCTGATTTTTTCAGCCTTTTGGCTAGGCGGACATCTTCCACTGGCAGATCGTTTTTGGCTGGTCTGCCAGGACTCAAAAACATTTCCGGGTGCTAAAAAATAGCATTCTCAGGAATTGGCAGGATCGCCATGTAATGTGTTTTACTTAATTTATAAAGGCTTTTGCATTAATTTATTTTTTGTGTCCATTCAAATGGAAAGGCTAAATTTTATTTCAAAAGGTTTTTATTTTATTTACCAGATCTCAACTAGGAGCTCAAAGGTTTGTTGCTTAATGATTAATTCTAAAACTCAATTACATCTGCTTATGTACTAACTATGAGAAAAATGCTTAACCTATCTTAACATATCATAGCTTACTAGCTAAAATGTTCCTTTTAGTTTCCCACGGTAGACGTGCGGCGTGTGTCCCATAAGAGATTTAGAAAACATATGTTTTGTTTTATTTATATTTATATAAATAAACACATGTGGTTATTAAATATGATTTATTCAAGTGTTTTATTATGCGGCCTTTGACAAGACTTTTGAGTGCCAAATGGCCGTTATACAAAATACATATTTACGTTGCAGTCTGTCAATGCATTTATCTAACACTTCATGCAGCGGTATTTGCCCGAATGCATGAGTGTCAAATGACCAGTGCACAAAAATACTTTCAATGCAATGGGATGTTATGTATGTTGCGGTCGAGTTGACTTTAAATGTTTACTATACAATGTTGGTCGTAGTGATAGTTAGAACACGCTACAAAAGAATCAATGCCCTTCAAAACCATCTGCATACCTTTCGCACTCTTAAGTTGGTACGTATAAAAACTTGTTTTATATTTTTCGAATTCCGTTACTATTTTGCGCAAATCTTTTTCCCCGTATATTTGAATTTTACTATGTCAATGTTACCACGTTTTATTGAAATAACGTCAAATACTTTCTCACCAATTGCCGAGACTAATTTTTTAATGAGGGAGTTAGAGTTTTTCTCTCTCAAATATGTATATTGGTGGTGGTTTGGAGGTTTTTGTCGATGATACAGCGGGTTGGTCATTATTAGCCTGCAATACTGAAAAACGATTACTACGATTAATTGATGCAGGGTCGTTATCCCTGGATATCTTGGGAACCGATGAGAGTTTTGAAGAATTTGAGCTTCGCCCACGCTTTACAACTGTAATATATCTGTCCATTCCGACTTGAACTTTAGACTTTGACTACTGTTATCTAAAGTGATAACTTGATTAAGTGATTAACACGAGCCAGAAGCGGATGATATCGCTGACTTAAATGAAGAAGTACCAGGCAACTCAAATGTTCACAAATCACTAGTTGGCATTGGGCAAAGCGAAGTTGATCGCTGACGAAAAATTGGATTTGCCGTTAGAAAACTGCTATCATCAGATGTTTTATTTTTATTGTTTATATTAAGAGCTCCTGAACTCACAGTAAAATAAGTATTTCTGCCGTTAGAACTCACTTCAAAATTCTTTGTATTTGAAGTACTTATATAGAGTATTCCTCAATATCACTTTCTTTGTGTTTTTTTTGTTTGCGTTTTTTTTGTTTTTGTTATTTTTACTATGTAAAAAAATTAGCAAAGCAAATAAAGCTTATTTACCAAAGTCAGTATGTATTACGAATAATATGTACTACGAATATTTCTTTTTGTATAATTTTTTGTTTGTGTAATAAGTATGTAAGAAAAAACTCTGCTAATCGTCTGTTCACTATGAAGGTACAACGAGTATGAATTTAATGAAAGGAAATGTATAAAAAGTGTGTAGTGTATGATTTACTATTTTAATTGTTGTTAGTTATTTATATACATATATATTACTTTTAAGGAAATATTAATTGGGTGAAAATCCCAAAATCCCGGTAAATCAAATTTCACTTCCCATAGAGTAGCGGATTATTACTTCAATAAAATTATATTGCGAGTCCAAACATTAAAAAAAATTATATATCGAACAGCATGTATTAGCATCCGTTTCCACATATGGTCACAATTCTTTTTTCTATCTTTAAACAGAACTGTGACACCAAAATAAAATTTATTACGGGCGATAATAGAATTTGGAGTTGTAAGACTATAAGGTCGATTTGCGTATTCCCTGGAGACAAAGACTTCCGGTATAACTACGTTGACCATAATTTTTAAATCAAAATGCAGAGCAAGGATATATTTAACAAAAAGCAACTAAAGTTCAAACAACCTTACATACATACAGGGTGGCCCAGATTGACCTAAGGGGTTTAAATTCCTTATAAGTTTTTTATTAAAATGTTTTCCTTTTTTTCTTTTAAGTATTTTGTAAAGAACACTTAGGGAATTTAAATTGGAACAGTACACAATTCAACAACGACCATTGATGGAAACGGCGATACCGTGCTCATTTCCAAAAAAAAATATGGGCCATAATTAGTGTTTTTTATGGGAATTGTTACAATTTAAGTTTAAAATTTTTTAAACGCACTAATAATCCCACATTAATATTTTACTTATTAAGTAAAATATTTTTTTTATTAAAAATACATTGAAATTGATTATTGAGGGGTTTAGCTGGATCCTATGCGCATTTCACTGTTGCTAATGCAGATCATCAGGGAACCTTTACCCAAAGCTTCTTAGAACAACTAGAGTTATTATATTATAAACTTTCATTTAAACAAATGAGAAGATCAATAACAAATAACAAAGTTGAAACAAGAACTCAATAATCAACATGTTTTTTATTTTCTTACTTTACTATTGCTACATTGGCTGACCTTTTTTCAGCTTCAAATTGTAGTCGTAAGAGCTAGAATAGAGTGTTGCCACACAAGTATTTTTTTGACCGGGTGCAGTCAAGTTAATTATTATTTTTTTTATGGGAATTGTTACAATTTAAGTTTAAAATTTTTAAACGCCCTAATAATCCGAAATTAATATTTTACTTATTAAGTAAAATATTTTTTTATTAAAAATACATTGAAATTGATTATTGAGGGGTTTAGCTAGATCCTATGCGCATTTCACAGTTGCTAATGCAGATCATCAGGGAACCTTTACCCAAAGCTTCTTAGAACAACTAGAGTTATTATATTATAAACTTTCATTTAAACAAATGAGAAGATCAATAACAAATAACAAAATAAAAAATATGGGCCAATTATCCTTTTCGACGAAACACCGCATTAAACGGTAGACTTAAGTGGGTGTAATTCTCGCTGTTTAACTATTCTTGGATTTTCCGTAGCCCATATCCTGCAGTTTTGCCTATTAACGAACCTATTTAATTGGAAATGGGCTTCGTCGCTCATTATTAAATTATGAATAAAATCACGATTTTCTTCTTTTTGATGAAAATAAATTGCATAATCAAGTCGTTGCTGGTAATTGTCGGTTTCAATTGTTGGACAAATTCCCCAAGTCTTTACAAAATACTGAAAAGAAAAATAGAAAAAAATTATAAAAAAAAAGTTATAACGAATTCAAACCCCTTCGGAAATTCTGGTCCATACATATTAAAAATATTGAATTTCATGGATTTATTAAATTTTTAATTTTTTTGACAAACTCAACATTAAAGGAAAAAATTAACAAAAAAATTCAAAAAGTAACATAACAGTCGTGAAGCAGCTCTGGGCGAGTCAACATCACGCGTCGTTGGCAATTATCTCTCAAGTGCAACCAGGCCACTGTTGTTTATTGGCCTTCGAGAGTTTTGCGTCTCACACCGCATGTGATTAATGGTTGGCGTCGGTTAGCGGTACCCTTTGCAGTATTCCGTTGGTTTCCATTAACCACATGCAAAAACACAGAATAAAAATTATTAAAAATAAAAATATTGAAAATTAACAATACTATTTGGAGTTTAACCTGGCATTTGTAAATGATATATTCCGCCAACCTTATTTAATTAATCGCATGGGTTTGATAGCTGGCGTCGACTAACTGTACCGCGTTACGGTTGTTGGTTGCTTGCTGCTAACCACATGCAAAGGATTCAACATAACCCTACTTTTGGAATGACTATACATATAATTATTTGGAGTTTAACCTGGCAGTTTGTGAATCTTTGAATTCCGCCAACCATATTTAGAGTTAAAAAAAAGTAACATGACAATGTAATCATGACGCTAGTCTACATATCGTCGCTGTTTTAACTAACCGACCTGACATTTTTTTGGAAAAATGAGATAAGACCTCTACTAGACTTTATAAGTCATAATACACATTGTCTACAATTTTCATAAGCATTACTTTTGTGCCTATATAAGTAAAAAGATTTCTGACGCAGCTATAAGAATAAATGTATACAACAACCCTAAAAGCTGCTCTGCTGTTAAATTTTTAAAATGTTAGTTTGGTCAGTTAGTTAAAACAGCGACGATATGTGCCCTTAATTAGGAAAGTGGTCATATGCATTTTTGGTTAGAAATATTAAATTAATGTATGGATTAGACCACTTTCATAATTAAGGGCACATACATATATATGTATTTATATGTACATATGTATATCAGGCTCTGTAACTCTGCAATTCGAAACGGAAGCAAATGCTTTCGAATTTACACGTTATAAGCATACAAATTCGAAAGTATTTTCTTTCGTTTCGAATTACACAGTAGGACCCCAGTACATAAAATTAATAGCTACATACATAGTTTCTGGAGATTATTACTACATAACTTGTAAAAACTATAAAATTTTAATTTATATTTAACCGTTACATATCAAGAGTATTAAAAAAGCTTTTGCTTAGAATTTTAAAACACAAAACAGCTAATTTTGGTATGTTTCTGTGGAATAAATTTGTTTTACCATGTATTGATATCCTTTTAAATATTGCTTAGAAAGGCTTAGTAATCATGTAAAAATAGTAGCAATTACGCTTTTCGATGAGACTAATGAAGTTAGAAGGCTTAAACGAAATCATATCCTAGATCCCCCTTACATTTAAGTATACAGTATTGATAGACTAACGTTAGTAATGAAATATAAATAGATATACATATATATATAAAATGTTTATAGTCGTATTTCCTAACTTATTGTTTATAATATTAAATATTTAATTTAACTCTATATATGTAAATATTTTTTTTATATATAACAGTTCTCGTTGTACCTTCATACTGAACAGTCGATTAGCGGAATTTTTCTTACATACTTACTAAACAAACAAAAAAATTATACAAAAAAAAATATTCGTAGTACATATTATTCGTAATAGGTACATACTGACTTTAATAAATAATCTTTATTGCTTTGCTAATATTTTTTTACATAGTGGAAATAACAAAAACAAAAAAAACCGCAAACAAAAAAAAACACAAATAAAGAGTGCCCTTGAGGAATACTCTATATTAGTACCTCAAATACAAAAAATTTTGAAGTGAGTTCTAACGGCAGAAATGCTTATTTTACTGTGAGTTCTGAAACTCTTAATGAACACAATATAAACAATAAATCCGATGAACGTCCTTTTATAACGGCAAAGCCAATTCTTCGTCAGCGATCAACTTCGATTTGTCCAATGCCAACTACTGATTCGTTAACAATACAGTCATTTAATTCAGCGGCGTCATCCGCTTCGGGCTCGTGTTCATCACTTAACCAAGTTATCACTATAGATAGCCGTAGTAATGATTCATTGACATTACAGCTGCCTAATACTTCTTCATATAAGTCAGTAATGTCATCCACTTCAGGCTCCTGCTCATCACTTAACAAAGTTATCACTAAAGATAACAGTAGCTCAAAACGCAAGGTAGAAGTCGGCATGGACGGATATATAACAGTGGTAAAGCGTGGGCGAAGCCCGAATTCTTCAAAAATTTCTTCTGCTCCAAAGATGTCTAGGGATAACAGCGCATCATCTACCAATCGTCAAAATCGTTTTGCAATATTGCAAGACACCGACGAAAAGCCCGCTGCATCATCGTAAAAGTCTTTTAAGCCACCACCTATATATTTGAGAGAGACAAAATTCGAACGCACTTATATAAAAAACTACTGTCGGTCATTGGTGATAATACTTTTCATATAATTCCAATTAAACGAGGAAATATTGACGAAACAAAAATACAAATATATGCAGAAAAAGATTTCCGAAAAATTGTGACAGAATTTAAGAAAAATAAACCAAGTTTTTATACATACCAACTTAAGAGTGCTAAATGCCTACAGATAGTATTGAAGGGGATAGATTCATTTGTTGACCCCGAAGAAGTAAAATGTGCACTTATCGAACACGGATTTAAGGTAAAATTTTACTAATATAATCAATAGGGAGAAGATACCCCACCCTCTATTTCGTGTTGAAGTGGAGCCGAATGATATGCAGTTGAAAAAAAACGAGACACATCCAATTTATAGCCCAAAATACCTCTTGTACCGAAAAATCACAGTTGAAGAGTCACATAAGCGTTCAGGTACCGTGCAGTATAATAATGGCCAAGAATATGGCCATACAAAATCTTACTGCAATTTACCTACTGTTTGTGTTGTATGCGGCGAATTACACGGCACTGCTAGTTGCAATAAGCCAAAAAATCAAAGTGATAAAAAATGTAGTAACTGTGGAGGTAATCACACCGCTAACTACAGAGGATGTCCTGTATATTCTTTCGTTAAACAAACTATGGACAAAAACCAAAATCAGCTCCAGCCCAATCAGCAAACGCTTACTCCGCCAATCTTGCTCAAATGAGTCAACCAGTTACCTCACGTGTATTGTATGCCGATGCTGCTAAGGCTAGTTCTATTCCGCCACAAAATGTTTCACCGCAAAATAATTCAACAAATACAAACGGCATTCGCTAACATAAAAATGAACTTGAGCACTTCCTTACGGAAAAAATATTGACGTAATGTTGGTCTCTGAGACTCATTTGACTTCGAGAAGCTATTTCAAAATTAATGGCTACTCTATATATGATACAAAGGACCCTAGATGGAGAGCACGTGGTGGAACTGCAATTCTAATTAAGTCAAAACCCAAGTACTATATGCTTGACAACGTTTAGTGAAGAATATATGCAAGCTACGAATATTTTTGTAGAAAATTTTTGTTCTAATTTTGTGATATCATCAATTTATTCACCTCTCAGATTTTCTTTTACCGAAGATCAGTATGAAAAGTTCTACAAATCGCTTGGATCTTGTTTCGTGGCAGCTGGAGACTACAATGCAAAACATACGTACGCGCCTTGTAACAGCTAGAGGTCGAGTTTTGGTTAATACAATTTCAAAAATGGGATTGGATGTTATTTCGAGTGGGGAGCCCACTTACTAGCCTACTGACGTACGAAAAATTCCAGATGTTATAGATTTTGGCGTCATGAAAAATATTTCTAGGGACTTAATTCATGTTGAAGCTTCTCTAGATCTCTCCTTCGATCACTCTCCGACTATCGTTTCAATCTGTAACCCACTAAGAAGTGACTCACCTCACCCATATATGAAGATAATCAATCGTGTTAATTGGCTGGGATTCAAAAAATATCTTAGTAGTAATTGCACGGAAAATATTACGCTATATTAATGAAAATATTAAACAGGCTGCTGAGCATTCCACTACCTCCCATCAGAGACTGGGTTTAATAATATTTATTCTAGGGATATTGAACGTCTCGTGTATGAAAAAAGAAGAGCTAGAAGGGAATGGCAACAGCATAGATCACCCCAAAATAAAATCAGATTTAAAGAGTGTACTAAAGGATTCCAAGAGTTGCTTGCATCTGAAAAAACTCAATCTCTTAAAAATTATCTGGAAGGTCTTGATGTCACACAAGCATCAAATTAATCTTTGTGGGGCGCTGGTAGAAAGCTTAAAACACTCGTTGAGTTTAAGCCACCTCTGCGCACATCTCCCGGAAGCTGGGCAAGAAGCGATACGGAAAAATGTAAAATATTTGCTGAGCAATTAAAATCCGTATTTACGCCTGTTTATGATTTTAATAATTAATTTACCTTTAATTTTTCTTTATGATATATTAATGTTTATTTAATATATCATCTTAATTCATACATATTATCATGAAATCCGTGTAACAAAATAAAAGCTCTTGTCATAATTTCTGCTGTACAACGCTGTTTATTAAAATTACAAATTGTTCTCTAATTGTTCACAGTCGAAAAAGAAGTGATCGATATTCCAAAATTATTTTAATACAATGTCAAGTGTAACAGTTCATATAATAAAGCAATAACAAAATACATAAGTACATAGATTGCACACGGCACGCACTAAAGTTAATAGTACGCTAAAGAAACGTTAATAATGAGAGCAATACATAAGTACATATGCAGGTTGCACACGGCACGCTCTAAAGCTAGTAGTGTGTTAATGAAACGTTAGTGATGAGAGGAAATTTGAGTTTCTCATTGGAATGATAATATGTATCATTATTAGTGAGCATGTTCAATAAAGTGCAATGATGATAAATAATATGAGTACATACGTGTAATAATGATGATAATTACGTTAATGTTAATAATGAAATTCAAGATCATTACCAATGAAGTAATAAGGCATAATGATAACATTAATAAAGATAAAAATACACTACTGACATTAATATTAAGTACAACAAGTATAATTATTAAATTTTAGTGTATTTGAGTAGGCAAACGGTTGAAGAAATTTATATTTTCTGCAACATGCTCCCCCAAAGAACGACAGTTTTTAGTTGTTAAATGATTGATGGTAAGAAAGGCCTATAGTTGGGAGTGTTTTGGTTTAGTCATAAGAGTGCGCTATGCTCCGACTCACAGCGTGCTGTTCAGGCTCCTTTCTTCCATCATGTTCTGTTGCCGTATCATTTTCCTCTGTAGAATCTGTAGGTAAGAAACATATTTTAGATATTGGTCTTTTTATAATTTTATTCTTTGTAAGTATGGATACTACCCGCACCCGACCATCAAGGCCAGGGTGTATGTGTTGAATACGACCCAGAATCCATTGCCCAGGACCACATCTGTCATCAACCATTAACACAAGATCTCCTATTTTAGCATCAGCCTTTGTTGTAAGCCATTTCGGGCGAGCTTGCAGGCGATTTAAGTATTCCATGTACCATTTCCTCCAAAAATGTTGCTTAAGTTTTTCAATTGATTTCCATCGGTTCAAGTGATTTATGTTAATTTCTAGGAAGTTTTCTCCTTGCAAACAGTTCGTTGGTTCTCCTATTTAAATCTGATGGGTCTGAGGATAATGGGCAAAGCGGTCGAGAATTTAATACACTTTTAATTTGACATAGAAGTGTTGCCAGTTCTTCAAAACTTAGAATTTTTTCGTGCGTTACACATTTTAAATGGTATTTAACGGATTTAACTCCTGCCTCCCAAAGACCTCCGAAATTAGTGAAGCTAGGAGGTTAAAGATTGAACTAAATCCTCAGGAAGTGATTTTCTATTTTTGTTAAGCAGAACCTGAAGTTCCTTTGATGCGCCCACAAAATTTGTTCCACAGTCTGAGTAAATGTCTGTGCATGCACCCCTGCGAGAGATAAAACGCCTGAAAGCGGCTAAAAATGCGTTTGTGGTTAAATCTGATACAACCTCTAAATGTATGGCCTTAGTAACCATACATATAAAAACGCAAATGTATCCTTTTGAAGTATCAGCCGATCTTAATGTGTTATTTTTAATCGATATAGGACCAGCGTAGTCAACACCGCTGTGTTTGAATGGTCTTGTATCATTCAAATGAACAGATGGTAAATTCCCCATTACCTGGGAGGCAGTTTTGGCTGAATAGGTAAAACAACGCATGCAATCATTTACAACTCTCTTAGCTAATTTGTTACCTGAAGTAATCCAATATTTTCTGTTTACATAAGACATGGTCAATGTTATTCCACCATTCAAAGATTTTTCATGCGAATTTTGAATTATAAGCATGGTTAAAGGATTTTTGTTAGACAGGAGAATAGGGTGTTTGCCGTTGAAATGTAAATTTGAATTTTGAAGATGGCCACCGACTCTGATAAGAGCATCATCATCTAAAAAAGGCATAAGCTTTTGAATTGAAGTTTGTTTTGTATCACCGTTACGAATAAGCTCTCTTTTCTGCTGGTAAAAGTCAATTTCTTGAGTCAATTTTATTAAATTTTTAAGGGTTTGATTCATAATTTTTGGCGTTAGTGGACCAATTTGTTTTAAATTACTGATTTTCTTAGCATTGTAAAAAAATCTATAGCAAATTGAAATCGTTCTCAAAAGCGTATTTAATTTAGAAAATTTATGCAAAAAATCTGGATATACATATATTATCCTTTTGCTTTGTTGGACAGTTTTTCTGCCGTATAGCTTCGGATACTGTATTTACAGAAATACTAGTGGCTGCACTATAATTAGAAATAGATTTCTTAGATCTTTCCTCAGAAGTTTCTAGGTTTGTTAATGGTTTGGGCCATAAAGAGTAAGACTTGTACAGAAATTCTGGTCCCTTCCACCATATATTGTGTGTTAACCCTTAAATGCCTGAATTTGAAATACGATTTGAACTGCGGCAATAATTTTTGTTCTAGTATATCTTTCCGCTGAAAATTACGAATTTGATTTCAAATTTGAAAAAAAAAATGCTCCTGTACAGCTCCAGAACTTGAACAAGTATGACCGTCTGTAGACGGTCTTAGGCGTTTAGGGATTTTTTTCGGAAATAAATAAACACGATGGTTGATAAGAAATTTTTAGCTTTATTTACAGCTGTTCGTTTAAAAATAAATAAAATGTTCAAAACAAATGTATTACTGATCTAAATGATATTCCGTGAAACAGTTTTTATTTTTTGAAAAACATAAGTGCACGTTGCACTTAGTGCAAAACGTATGTGTTTCGGATTTTTTGCACAATTTGCAAGATTTTTTGGAACCCCATTGTGGAAAGTGACTTATGTTGTCGAATCTTATACCGGCCACAGGATGAATTGCTTTCTTTCCAACAAGAGAGGTACAAGTTGACTCATTAGCCAATGACGGTCGACCAACTACACGTTTTTTGACGGATGCACAGAGCTCTTTTGCAATACTCGAGCGGAACTCATACATTGTCATGTCTTTTTGCATTTCATCATTATCAGGGTTCTGTTTTTTTCGGCGTTAACTCTTCGATACAATATAAAGGCGTTTCTTATGGTCATGTCAAGCAGATGATAAAATATTCTGGTGGCTATGTCCTGCGTTTTGATCTTCAGTCCATTGCGGCCCATATAGGAGTCCATTAAGTCTACGCCTCCCATGTGGGCATTATACTCATGGATGATCGTTGGGCAATCAATTTCTTCGTAGGTTTTTTGCTTCCGGTTGTAACGTCCAATTTTAGAGGACTGATCAACTAAACTGCTTCTGTTGAAAGGTTTTATACCAACGTAAGTTGAACAAAGCTAAACATTTTTAGTATCTTTCCACAATACTGTTGCAATATCGACACCATAAGCGGAACCAACGAATTCCGTAGAATAACCTCTTGGTGCTCTTGGAGCTCTTGAACTCCGAAGAGTCTTTTATAATATCCGACAAAGCTAAAATATACATATGTAAGTCGTATATATATTTGTTTCACAAATACTTTTTATATACTTACAACGGCCTGTGAACCCGCCTGATGATGGTACTGCTTGCGGTCCTGAAACTTCAAAAACTGGTGACGGTGATCGTGCTCTTTTGTGGGCTTTCAACGAAGTTGTCACCGTTTGTTTCTCAAAGTTTGAAGTAATATCTTCCGACTCAGTGCCGATAGTGTTCAAACTACAATTGCTTGCCTTAATTGCTAAGCTTACTGCATTTGTAAGCAACGAGGAGTCCAATACTTTCAAGCAATCGTCTATCATATCATCATCTTCCGGCATAATTTCATCGCAGTTATAATCAGGATCCTCGACACTATCATCCAAGTCTTCCAAATTATCATCATCTGATATTGAGGCCATAAAATCTTCAATTTCTTTGTCACTCAAGGAAGAAAGTTTAATTTTTCTTCCTGTGCGGGACAACCGATTTTCTATCTTTTCTGCGGACATCTTTTACGTCGAAAATTCTTTGTTTTCTGTTAATTATTTGTTAAAAGACAAGGTGCAATATCGGTTATTTCTTATCGGTTATTTCTTATTTCGGGCGAGAGGAATTCGGTGGCTCTCGTAATAGGAATTCAAGATGAATACGGGGGATCTTGAATATAAGCGATTTTTCAAGATGAATTCGGTGGATCTTGAAAAATAAAGCGGCGAAAGAAACTCAAGATGAATTCGGAGGATCTTGAGTATGAACGAGAAGTTCAAGATGAATGCGGTAGATCTTGAACAAAATATTATTTCAAGATGAATTCGGTAGATCTTGAAATAACAGCAAGGAAATGAAATTCAAGATGAATTCGGAGGATCTTGAATATAAACGGGAAGTTCAAGATGAATGCGGTAGATCTTGAACAAAAAATAATTTCAAGATGAATTCGGTAGATCTTGAAATAAAATAAACTAAAATAAATTCAAGATGAATACGATAGATGTTGAATACTAACTACAATTTATTAGAAAGCTCAAGATGAATGCGGTAGATCTTGCAGCTTTCTGTTCACAAAAAAAATGGGACAAGCCTTTATGTTGATATCCGTTCTTGTTATATACAGGTAGTGCCCCTTCTTACTGTACTGAGACGTCCAGCTCGTCCTGATTGCTTGTGGTTTAAACTTGACATCATATAGTAATTATTATTTTAACAGGCTGAGAATTATTTTCCCCTTTTGTATGGTTTGTTCGTTTTAATTTTGAATCTATAAAAGTGCATGTCTTTATTGTATTTTAGTTCTTTTATACAGAATGCGTGTGCTTACAAATGCCTGTACTGGTTGTTGTTGTTTTACTTTTGTTGGTACGATGTCAACTAGACTGCTTGAGCGTAGTTGTTGTAGTTTGTTTTATTTATTATAGCGTACGTGTGTTTATGTAAGTATGTATGTGTAGTTACTTTGTGTGATCGCAACTTGAGTGCATGTAACGAGGTTGTTGTGTTTGTTGTGTATTTATAAAACAATGTGTGTGGTTGTTGGTATTATTTCTGTTGGTAAGTTTTCAGTAATAAAAAAAGTGTAAAAGCGAATACAGTGTAGGAAAAAAATATAGACGAATTTGTGATGCAACGTTACAGTCCCCTCCTACTTTAATTAATAATTGACAAGGGAGAATACCCCTGGATGCACAATCAGCTGGATTAAGTGCGGAAGGTACATATTTCCATTGAAGTGGATTGCTATACCGCTGTATTTCAGCAACTCTGTTGGTAACGTATACAGTCCATTGAGAAGGTGGCTTGCGTATCTAACTTAGTACAGTAGAACTGTCGCTCCAGAAAAAAGTATTTTCAATATTCAAATCAGTGAATGAATTCTGGACCCTCCTAGCTAATTTCACTAAAAGTGTAGCAGCACAAAGTTCTAATCTAGGAATTGAAACAGATTTCACCGGCGAAATTTTAGACTTCGCTTGTAATAAATTTACAAAAGTATTACTAGAAGTAACAACTCTTATGTAAATTGCTGCAGCATATGCCACCGTTGAGGCATCGCAAAAGCAATAAAGTTCAAGTTTGCAATCGTCAGAGAGATTAATCCATCTTGGGATCTTTAGTTTTGTGAAGTTATATAAAGTCGACCTATATTCTAACCATTTTACTTCAATACTGGAAGGAATGGGATCATCCCATTCAACTCCATTTTCCCACAATTGCTTAAAGAGAGATTTTGTAATAACTGTGCTTGGAGTTAGCCACCCAAAGGGTCATATATACGTGCCGTTTCTGACAAAATATTTCTTTTTGAAACAGGACAAGCCTTATCAATATTTATTTTAAATGAAAATGTATCATCAGTGGTATTCCTCAGGATACCAATTGTTTTGACTACACTATAACCTTCAAAATTTAAAGTCATAGAAGTTTCTGTAAACTCTTCAGGTATTTCGTTGAGTAATTCACGCGAATTAGTTATCCATTTTCGTAATTTACAACCACTCTTTTCTAAAACCGTACATAAATTTTTCTGTAAGCTTATCGCCTTTTCAATAGAATCAGCTCCGGAGATAACGTCGTCGACGTATGAATCTGAAACAAGAATCTGGCATTCGTCGGGAAACTCTTTTTTATAATCTTCTGCTATTTGTTGCAGAACACGTATTGAAAGGTATGGAGCAGATGTTGTACCATATGTTACGGTATTTAACTGGTATATAAAAATTTCGTCCAGAGGACTATATCGCCAAAATATTTGTTGAAACGGGCGATGATTCTGAACTACTTCAATTTGTCTAAACATTTTCTCAATGTCCGCGGTAAAAGCAATCTTATTAACTCTCCATTTTGTAAGAATTTGTGGCAGATCATTCTGCAGTGCAGGGCCAGCACAAAGTTCTTCGTTTACGCTTTTTTGGCCTTCTAATGGCTACTACCATCAAAAACAACCCTTAGTTTGGTTGTGGTACTATACTCTTTGAATACACCATGATGAGGTAAAAATGATAGTTTTTGAACATCTACAGGATAAGTATCAATTCTTGTCATATGTCCTAATTTTTCGTATTCGCGCATGAAAGTTTTGTATAAATAAGCAAGCAATTTACGATTTGCTAGTTGCTTAAAACGTTTTAGCGCTCCAATCATATTATTATGAAGATAAAGTAAAGGCCTGAAGAAGAACGTTTAGTTGTGGCCTTAAAAAAGTTTTCGCAAGCGAGCTCTTCATCAGATAGATCACGTTGTGTAGTGACTTCTTCTTGTTCCCAAAATGAACGCAAGATATTTTCTAAGTTTACATTATGAAAATGAATCGTACTTGTACTCGGTAATACTGAAGAACCAGAAAATACCCATCCAAAAATGGTGTTTTGAAAGAATAAGTTATTGTGCAGAAAAGATTCGGTAGGTATTTTGATTTGTGCACAAATGTCAGAGCCAAGAAGTATATCTATAGGGTCCCTTTTGTAATAAAATGGGTCAGCTAAAGTACCATTTTTTAATTTGGGTAGAGATAGACTCGAAGTACAAAAACTTGGACGGTATGACGAAACGGTAGGAAGTACTAAGGCGGTACAAGTCAGCCTCTTTTGTAAGTTCCGAGACAATAACTCAATATTAAAGGTACTTCTCGACAACAGGTCACTGTTACCTATACCTGTCACTTTAGTATGCGACTTCCGTTTGGGAGTGCATTAAATCTGGACCGCTGATTCTGTTATTAAACTCTCTTGGTCTGCTGGATCTAATAAGGCCCTTAGAGTAAATTGGCCATGATTAGTGTCGACAAAAAGACGAATGGTATAAAGTAACACATTATGACATGAAGAATTAGATGAAGAATTGAGAATAGCGTTAGAGTTTTGAACCGAAACAGAATCTTCAACGTGTAGAACGGTGTGATGAGGCAATTTACAAGTACCACATCTATGTAGAGATTTACAGCTTTCATATTTATGTCCAACAGAAAAACTGTTTCTACAAATTTGTCTGTTATATAAGAAATCTTCCTTAGCCTTTATGGGTAGAGCTAGGAATTTATAGCATTGGGACAGATAGTGGTTTCGTTCACAAAATAAACATGAAATTGTTTTTGGTTTTACCACATTACTATTATGAATGTGTGTTTGTTTTTTATTTTTAAAATTATTTTTTCTGAACTGACTTAGATGTAGAGGGAATATTATCGTTTAATGATTCCAAAGCTCTAAATGTGTTTTCAAGAAAAGAGAACCAATCCGACCTTTTGGGCACATCCTTTGAGGATTTTAATAATTGTTCCCAATCTCTACGAGTCTGCTGGTCAAGTTTTTGACAAAGTATTGGAATAAGTAATGGGTCCCAATCAATAGTTCTAATACCAAGATTTTCAAAAGAGTTTAGACATTCTTGTGTCATGTCTAAGAGAGCTTTTATACTTTCAAAACTTCCATTAGATTTCGGAACATTAAAAAGTTTAATGGCAAGATCATCAACAATCTTTCGTTTATTATGATATCTCGACTCCAACAATTTCCATGCCGAGTCATAATTAGCCTCAGTGATTGAGATGGATTTTATGAGTGATGCTGCTTGCCCTGAATGAGTTCCCTTTAAATAATAGTACTTCTGAATTTTAGATAAAGAGTTATTGGAATGTACTAAAGATATCTAAATATCCAAATATTTAATATATAACAGTAGTCACCGTAGACTAAAAGTCGCAGTTATACTAAAAGAAAGGAATTTTAGACTTTAGTTTAAGAAAAGTATTATTTTTCACGTAAAATCTGATAGCAAATATAGAATGTTATGCACATATGGGTAAGTTTAAATACATAAAGTACAGATATGTATAAGGTTTAAAAGTTTTAATTTTTTTTTATTTGATAATTAAATTTCACCGATACGGAATCGATGTACAGAAGTACGAGAATTTATATGCTGTGTACAGATGTACAGAGATATTCGTGAACGTTATTTAAATTTCAACTAAAGTTAATAAACACGATATATATAGATCGTTGTTATTATTTTCTTAATAACTTTAATGTACAGCCGTACGAGAATTTGAATAAGGTTTTATAGAACCAAAAAACACACTATACCTACATAAATGTACAGGTGTTCTATAAATAATACAATTTTACGATTATTTTGTAAATTTCTGCAAAACTATTAACTGAAATAAACATCGTTAGATTAAACGAATTAAAGTACAGATGTACATAGAATTTTTATTTCAATTAGAATGTTAATATACAGAAGTACAAGAATTTTATGAGTTTTTTTTATAAAAATATGACACGATTTATGTATGAAGATGTATGTATGTAACATCAAAAGGAACCCTTTAAAAGTAGAGTTATAAAACGAATAAAATATTAACCTGTAGATTAAATTTAAACTAGAGGCGTAGAGGGTTTCAAAGAAATTTCAAATTTTAAATATTTAAAATATTAAATAATGAAAATTATTTGAATTGAAATAATTTAATTCGTCAAATTAACACTTGAACTCCGAATTATTTTATTTTTTTTTTCGTATGCAACTACCAAAGGTTCGGCATTTTTACTTTACGATCAGAGTTTTATGTAAAAGGCTATTGAAGTACATATATTAAAAAAAACGTGATTAATAGAACTAATTCCATGCTTTTACTAACTTTCTTTTATATTCAATTTATTTTTCTTCAATATATATACATACTATTAATTATCGTTTTTCTTCAAATGATTTTAAAGAATATTTGAAATGATTAAACAGGACTAATTTTCCTGGGTTTCGGCACCAATGTTTATGATTTTAAGAATTAATTTACTTTTAATTTTTCTTTATGATATATTAATGTTTATTTAATATATCATCTTAATTCATACATATTATCATGAAATCCGTGTAACAAAATAAAAGCCCTTGTCATAATTTCTGCTGTACAACGCTGTTTATTAAAATTACAAATTGTTCTTTAATTGTTCACAGTCGAAAAAGAAGTGATCGATATTCCAAAATTATTTTAATACAATGTCAAGTGTAACAGTTCATATAATAAAGCAATAACAAAATACATAAGTACATAGATTGCACACGGCACGCACTAAAGTTAATAGTACGCTAAAGAAACGTTAATAATGAGAGCAATACATAAGTACATATGCAGGTTGCACACGGCACGCTCTAAAGCTAGTAGTGTGTTAATGAAACGTTAGAGATGAGAGCAAATTTGAGTTTCTCATTGGAATGATAATATGTATCATTATTAGTGAGCATGTTTAATAAAGTGCAATGATGATAAATAATATGAGTACATACGTGTAATAATGATGATAATTACGTTAATGTTAATAATGAAATTCAAGATCATTACCAATGAAGTAATAAGGCATAATGATAACATTAATAAAGATAAAAATACACTACTGACATTAATATTAAGTACAACAAGTATAATTATTAAATTTTGGTGTATTTGAGTAGGCAAACGGTTGAAGAAATTTATATTTTCTGCAACAACGCCAAACACATTTACTGGTGTTTCTGATTTGCCGAGTGTAGTTGCTCTACCCCCTCGACCCTTAAAGTTTAAGATGCGTGATGTATAAAAAGTAATTGCTGAACTCAAACCAAAGAAAGCTCCAGGTATTGATGGAATTAGTAACAAGATGCTGATGAACTTGCCGCATATTGCAATAAGAATCCTGCTGTTTATTTTTAATGCCATATTACGACTGGAGTATTATCCACAACACTCCAAGGTCAAAATGATTCGAAAGCCGGGCAAAGATCTTACCAAAGCTGAGTCATATAGGCCAATAAGTTTGCTGTCTGCTATATCAAAACTCTTCGAAAATCTGCTCATGAGACAATTGTCCCCTTGTCTAACAGGTAATATGTGCATATCGGACCATCAATTTGGTTTTAGAAGTCAGCATAGCACCATTGAGCAAACGCATAGATTGGTTCAATTTATAAGGAAAACATTCGAAGAAAAGAAGTATTGATCTGCCCTGTTTGTTGATGTTTCTCAGGCATTTGATAAAGTTTGGCATGATGGCCTAATTTTAAAATTGAAGACATATCTACCAAATAACATTCTAAAACTTTTGGAATGTTATATTTTAGGCCGGAAGTTCTCTGTTATGGAAGGAAAATTTATGAGTACGCCCGAAACTATCTCATCCGGTGTACCACAAGGGAGTATACTGGGACCAGTTTTGTATTTGATTTATACTTGTGATAAGCCTGTGAGCAGTAATATCCATACTTCTACATTTGCAGATGATACAGCCTGCCTTAGTATGCACGAAAACCCTCATGAGGCATCCCGATATCTTCAGGAACATACAACACAGCTTGAGCTACATATAACCTTTACCCTACGGAAAGATACTTGTCCCCCCATAAGAATCAACAGTCAAATTGTTCCTCAACATTCACATGTGAAATACCTTGGTATACACCTTGATCGTCGGCTTTCATGGAAACACCATATTGACTCAAAGCTAACACAAATGAAGCTTAAAATAACTCAGATACATTGGCTGATTGGTAGAAATTCAACACTCAGTCTTAATTGTAAACTTTTAATATACAAGTCGATTTTAAACTATAGGACACTGCTTCAGCTTCCAATATCGAGAGAATCCAACGAAAGCAAAAAAAAATTTACGGTTTATAACATCGGCTCTATGGTACATAAAAAATTCAAATATACATCGTGATTTAAATATGCCACTAGTGATAGAAGAAATTGCAAAATACGCAGGCAAATATTTAACAAAAATCGAGTCATATCCTATTCCGCTTGCTCGTAATATTTTGAACTTTACTGGACACATCCGCCAAAAAAAGAGAGACACAAGGGCTCTTATTCTCAACACTCCAGATTGGACTGCTTGATAATACATTTATTTTTCCTTTTTTATTATCACTACTTATGTATTATTTATAACTATCACTAAGTTTATGTCCGACACTGGTCGGGCCTAAGAATTATATTTTAGATTTAAGATCTGAATACTTATTGTTAGTTCACGTATGAAGGTACAATAAATAAATACATGTATTAAAAATATATATATATATATATATATATATATATATATATATATATATATATATATATATATATATAACTTAAATTTTTTCAATTGAAAGCAATCAGACATGTCATTTTCTAAACTTAACTAATTTGCTTAATATCGTAAGATAGATTGCAAATAAATATGTAATAATAAAAAAAATATTGCTTAAATTCAGTAAAATTTAAGTCATAGTTTTATTTAGTAATTAAAAACGATTTTATGTAATTGTATAATTATCTTCTTTTCGACCTTATTTGATATTTGTATGGTTTTGTTTAATATTGGAGCTTTCGGTCACTTTTTGAATAATTATTTATTTTTATTTTATTTTTCCAATATTTAAAATAAAAATAAAATATTCCCTGAAGAAGCCTGAAGAAATATTGGAAAAATAAAATAAAAATAAATAATTATTCAAAAAGTGACCTAAAGCTCGAATATTAAACAAAAACATATAAAACTCTTTGATGGTATCCATCTTCATTTAAGTTTTTTCACTAGTCCATATATTATTTAAAATAGAAAATACTATTTCTGTTGGGGGCATTGGAACCAGATAAACATAAACTGAGTTCGACAACTTTCAACCTATTTTGGAAACTTATGTTTCTTTATTGAAAATGTTTAAACATTTTTACCCACCGCTCTAACACAGACATATTCACGCTCTCAAGGAAAAAATTAAGGAAACAAAACTCATGTTGTTTCTGTATTTTTATGGAACTGCGACATTTGCATAGTTGATATATTAAGCCCTTTTTCAATGTTGGTTAAAACAGTTTTGTTGCAGAAACTGCGTTAATTTTTTAAATGCAGTCTGAGTCATGAAAATACAGAACAAATACTGAACAGTAAATAAAATACAGAACATTTCAACGTTATTTCCTTATGAATAATTTATACAGAACAGGACTCTCAAATACAGTACTGTTCTGTATAATACAGAACGGATGGTCACCGTAGGTTTAGCAGAAACAATGTCTAGAACCAACAGAGAAAACAAAATTAGCTATGGAAAGTCTATATGGTACTTATTAACCACGATAAAAAAAATCTTTCCAAGTAATTGCCCATACAAAATGCTAGTCCCAAAAATTAGAATAACCCCAGATCAATTATATTTCTTATTCTTCTGTATCTTTTTAAAACTTGTTCGCACACGCACTAATGCAAACGATTCAATAAAAATGTTCAACTGAATGAATTTTTGTTTTAAAACAAATTCAAAGCAACTTACATGAAAATAAAAATTTTAAGCAAAAGCAATTTCAAAACGTACCAAAGCATTAAAATTCAAAGTGCAAATCAGAATAAATGTTAAAAGTAAAGAAAAGTCCCATATTTATTTGTCGCCATCATAGGCGCGAACCCCAGAATTCTCGTATTTATCCTCAGTGATTGAGAATCTGGGAGGGGAGTAAATTAATGTCATAAAAAAATTTTTACAAAAATTTTCGACACAAATATTAGTTGCTTGTAGGTGTTCTTCACAAATGTTGTCAAGAATATAGTGCTTGAGTTTTGACTTTATTAGAATTGCTGATCCACCGCATGTTCTCCCTCTAGGGTCCTTTGTATCATATATAGTCTAGCCATTAATTTTGAAGAGGCTTTTCGAAGTCAAATGACTCTCAGAGACCAACATTATAAAGGTATTCACGTCAACTCTTGCAACTGTGCAAAAATGCATAATGGCACTTTCTGGCTTTAGCAACCCATTGGGTTCAATTGTCTATAAGGCAACACAATATGTGCATAGATATATTGTACTCGTATGTTTCTTAATTGTTATTGTTCGCTGATTAATTCTGTAATTAATTCACTAATAAAAATATCAGTATTAATAATATTGGTATTATTTAACAAAATTTTAAAAACTAGTTGAGCCATAGGTCTTTTGAAAATAGCAAAATTATGTATTTGTTATCTTAAAATCGAATTTTAAGATTTCTTTATAATTTCCAGCTAAGGATTTTTAAATATATTTTAATTTTATAATTTTTTAATTAATTTATTTGTATCGCAAATATCTTCAACCACTTTTTTTTTCATTTAAAAGAAAAACATTTAGGTATTTCTGCGATTTGATTTGATGTATGACTGATTTTATAAGTACTTTTTATTCATTATTTTTTTTTTTGAATTGGCAATGCCATAAAATGTTGCACAACTTTGCAAAATTTACTCTGATAATCTTGCACTTACTCAGATACTGACAATTTTGCATCATTTGTGGTTGTTGTTATATTTTTTGAAAATTTTGCAATTTTGCTTTTCTGCAACAGTGTAACTTTTGACGTGAATACCTTTAATATTTTTTCCGTAAGGAAGTTCTCAAGTTCATTTTTATATTATCGAATTCCGTTTGCGTTTCAGAAACATATTTACATATTATACATAAAAAGTTCATATCTTGTTAATAAATGCTTGAAGCAATGTATTCTGCATTCGCAGCATTTCTTGCATCATGCTAGACATATTTGTTGTAAAATTCTTTACAGTTTGCACCAGATTCTCAATAGTAGCTTCAAGGCAATTGAAATTAAGGCTTGCGTCAGTATTTGTTGAATTATTTGGCAGTGAAACTCTTTGTGTGGGAATAGAATTTGTCCTAACAGCATCGGCATACCATACAGGTGAAGCAATTGGTTGGCTAGTTTGAGGAAAAGTGGCGGAGTAAGTATTTGCGGATTGAGCTGGAGCTAATTTGGGCTTTTGACCCATAGCCTGTTTAACGAAAGAATATATAGGGCATCCTCTGTAATTAGCGGTGTGATTACCTCCACAATTACTAGATTTTTTTCTGTTTGATTTTTTGGCTTAGTACAGCTAGCAGTACCGTGCAATTCACCGCAGATGACACAAACTGAAGGTAAATTGCAGCAAGTTTTTGTAAGGCCATATTCTTGGCAATTATGGCACTGAATAAGAAATTGACTGAAGAATATTTTGAAAACAAAAATGAGAAAGATGTTCTAAGCTGTATTCGTAAAAAAAACTTAAATTCTTACAGCAGTGAAACAGAATTGGACTTAAAAAATGTACCTGCTTTTGTCAAAAGTTTTAAAAAATGCTACAAGGAAGCTGATTGGAGCAAAAGTAAATTCAATATTTTCTTTTCAAAATGGCTATAAGGTGTAGAGAAGTGTAGCGATAGATCCAAGAGGCGAAAACTGAAATATATAAATGAAGAAATCGGATGTAAAAACATTAAGATACTTTGCTTTACCAACTGCGATCACAAAAACAACTAACGGAAGTGGACATCATTGAAAAAGTTATTCCCGCTAGTCAAATGAGGACAAAACGGACCTTTAAAAGCGTTCCAATACCAAACGAGAAAAAACAGTTCACAAATGTTGAAGCGCTTGCATTACTTCTGGATTTGAAGTTAACAAAACAGCAGTATACTCAGCTCAGATTGCGTGCGATCGAAAAAGGCTCCAGTTTATACCCATCATATAATTGCAGCTAAGAAGAACTGTTGGTCTTCAAATGAATCTATTACAATCACATCAATTTTTGCAGTTGTACAACTGCAAGCTCTACTTGATCATATAGCCGAATGGTTGTTCCAATAATTTAAAGGAAGTGAGTTGAAGAAATATGGAAAGTGCATCTGGACAAAACGATTTTTATGGGAACATATTTCGGGCACAGATCTGTTCATGGTGTCATTGGTACCTTTGCGATTAATTAAGAATTTAGAAGAGTCAAAACTTTCGACCAGTACAATGCAGGCAAAGTATATTTGGAAAAATCAAACACCATCATCTACTAAATACTGCAGACCAATAAAATCTGAATTTTAAAAAGCAAACTCATAATACCATTAAGAATGAAGTAAGTCATATTAGAGCTCCAATTTCAACACTACAGCCATTAGAATTGGAGATAGATGGACAGACTATTGAAATAAAGTACCACTTAGTGCTTTCAATGATAGATGAAAAAATTATCTAGGCTTCATTGACACAAATGCTTCATCCGGCTGTATTATATGCAAAGAAACATCAAGTCAGTTAAACCAAGAACCGACAAAGTCAGTAGATAATACTGATCCACATGAATTTTAATTATAACTGCTACATACAAGATTAAGGTTTATGGAAAACATACTGAAAATAAGCTATGATTTGAATTTCGGATCTAAATATCTATGATATATCCATAGATTAACATTTCTTCAGGTACTAGTATTTAGTTTTGAATTATGGTTAAAGCTTAGTTTACGTATGAAAAAGGTGGAACAAATGCCAGTGCGCAATTTTCTCGAACAATATAAAAAAATATTTTATTTTTCCTTTCATGATCTTCCTCCATCAAAATTTTATTAATGGCCAGTAGAGCTAAAAAACAGAATTTGTATTGTCTCTATAAAAATAATTTCTTATGAAGTTTGATGAAAAATTGCAGCCTATGCAATGAACGATCAACATGTATATGCAACTCAATTGTACGACCAATTGCAACATGAAGGGACTGCATTATGTTAACACAGAAGAATTGAAATATACACTCATCATACAAGGATTTTAGGTAAATTTTGTTTACTAATATTATCAATATGGAGAATATTTCCTGCCTCTATTTCGCGTTGAACTTGAGTCTAGTGATATACAGTTGAAAAGAAACGAGACACATCCAATTTATAGCCTAACATATCTCTTATACCGCAAAATCCCAGTTGAGGAACCACACAAGCGTTCAAGACCCGTACAGTGCCATAATTGTCAAGAATATGGCCTTACAAAAACTTACTGCAATTTACATACTGTTCGTGTTGTGGCACTGCTAGTTGCAATAAGCTAAAAGATCAAAGTGATAAAAAATTCAGTAGTTGGGGAGGTAATCACACCGCTAATTACAGAGGTTGTCCTGTGTACTCTTTCGTCAAACAGATTATGGGGGAAAATCCTAATTAGCTCCAGCTCAATCCGCAAACACTTACTACGCCACTTTTGCGCTAATGAGCCAACCAATAACTTCCCGTGTATCGTATGTTGATGCTGCTAAGACAAATTCTATTCCTACACAAAATGTTTTACCGCCAAATAAATCAACAAACACAAACTCAAGCCTTAAAGCCTGGCCCACGATATCGATAAGAAAGTTTCCTATGGCTATTGAAAACAAAAACAAAATAACAAAATTTGTTTTTGTTTTCAATATAAGTAGGCGATAGAAAATTTCTAGTCGACATCGTGGGTCAGTCCGATAATTTCAATCGCCTTGAAGCTACGAGTACCATTGGTAATCTGAAGCAAGCTATAAATAATTTTACAACAAATATGATTAGCATGATTCAAGAAATGCTATGAGTGCAGCATACACTGCTTCAAGCATTAATTAATAAGCCATAAACACGTTAAAATATGTTTCTGGAACGTAAACGGCATTCGCCAACATAAAAATGAACTTGAGCACTTCCTCACGGAAAAAAATATTGATATAACATTGGTCTCTGAGACTCATTTGACTTCGAGAAGCCTTTTTAAAATTTATGGCTACACCTTATATTATTCATAGGACCTGAGAAGAAGAGCATGCGGTGGATCAGCAATTCTAATAAAGTCAAGACTCAAGCACTAGATTTTTGACAATATTGTTAAGCTGTCTTTACATGGTAATACAATGTATTATGACATGTCAAAATATGATGTAGAACATACAAATCTTATCATGTAAAAGCAAAATGTATCGAGTAGGAGAGAATACGGATAGAAAATTTGACAAGCGGTCGGTAGATGTTTATTTTCTAAACCAGTTTAGAAACTTAAGTATTCTCATCACACCAGAGGTGTATTTCAAAGTAAGCGTTGCTAGCACTGATGGTATTTGTTGAAGCGGTTAGCACTTTTACAAAAACTACCAAAATCAACTGAGGAAATTTTCATGTTGTTTTTGTTATCATAGTACTACTGCAACCATCAGCTACTTAAGCCGTACCACAAAACCAAACAAACAATAGACAAATCTATAAAAATTTTGTAGTAAAATAATAATATGTTTTCTTAAATATTTAGTTATATTTATTAGTATAAATTTTTTCAATTATCCAATTTTTATATTTAGCTTAATATGTTTGCTTGCATTTTCCTTATAGTATCAGTGTAAACATGAAAAATACCTTCAACAGACTCTTGTTCTCTTTTTTTTTTAACACGGAGAGAATTTCATAATATTTTGATTCTACAAAGTCGTAATACTTTGTATTATCATGTAAAGACACCTTTAAGAAATTATACAACCAACAAATATCTGCATTGAAAAATTTTATGCAAATTTTGTGATATCATCAATTTGCTCCCCTCCTAGATTTTCGAATACATTTTTTTATTCTTTGTTCGTTCGAGTATACATTCGAACAAAAGTTCAAAATTCTTCGTCTCTTCGAACAAGAAAAAAATTATGAAATTATATTCGAACAAATACAAAAGACAAATAATTAACAACAATACAATATATAAACGGATCAAAGGTTATATAAATTAAAATTAATGTGTTAATTTACTTTAACACAATCGGATAGAGTTGTGCCGCTCATGAATGAACTAGTTCAATTGAACGATTCACCTCACTGAGCGCTGTGATCCGGTCAATCCACTGAGCGCTTTTAGCTCAGTACTGAGTGGTTTCTTGATTTGTATCGAAATCTTTCAGTAGCTCGTTTTAGACACAAACCTATAATCAAACCCATTTAAATTATATATTGACTTCCATCAAACTCTTTCAGTAGCTCGTTTTAGACACAAACCTACGTATTTTAGGTGTGTTTGATAATAGGTTTGTGTCTAAAACGACCTAATGAAAGAGTTCGATACAAGTCTTGTGGTTTTTAGCAATTTTCTTTTATCGTACAAGTACATAAAAAAAAATTTATATATGTATGTATTGTGATAATATTAAAATATCTGAAACCTTAAATAATTTTAATTTTGATGGTACATACATTTGTACATAACATAAAATAACAAATTCCACTCATTAAACTATGTACTCGTATTTTAGTTTTATTTATTGTTTATACTTCATCTGCCTTGTTTTGTAATGTATGACCACACACACACACACACTCACTGCATAAATCGGTCACTTTTTATGCTTCTGTTTTCGCTCTTTCTTTATGCTTGATAAAATGTTTCACTACAAATGAACTGAGCTACTGAGCCAACTGAATGAAATACTTCAGTAAAGTGAGCTGAGCTGAAAAGAGCGGCCACTCAAAAGAGCTGATAAGCACAACTCTACAATCGAGTACAACAGGAGGACGACATAAGTTTAGAAATGTCTCAAAATATTTTACATAAAAATTATAAAAAAAAAATTATCCGTGGAATTGAACAATTCTACCATTTTTGCACTAAGGTAGCCATAATGCACCAAATCTATGTACATATGTATATAGTGATTATTCAAGCCCTTTTTTGCTTTTGACCTGTATTATTTGTATAATTGTATGAGAAAAATCTGTTGGTAGAAGATCCAGATTTATATTACTGCGTACATCAATACACTGAAAGGAAAATCATTCATTCAGAGAATGAAACGGTTTCATTAAATGTTCTGCATTATATTAATGAAACATTTCATGAATGCAATGAACAATTTCATTGTGTGCATGAAATCTTTCAATCTCTGCTCTTCATGTGTTCTTCATAGTTCATTGTATTAATGAAAATCGTTACAGTGTTTAAACAAATTTTCTTTTTGGTGAATTTGGGCCAAATATAAGTACGTTCCACAAATTTTGTCTTCTTACTGTAACAGTTTCTCAAACATAAGTAAATCAAAAGTTATTTTGTTAAAAAATAATTTCTATTTCTTATTTTTCTAATCTCTTTTAATTTCAAAGCTGTATGGTCGTCATAAATGCAATGAAATAATTTCATTTTTACAATGTAATATTCTTCATTGTATAGCAGATATCTCTCTCTTTCTCTTTTTTTATCCATTCACGTCCCTCACCTCTATACAAACACAAAAAGGTTGTGCCAAACATCTTATGCTTGTTTTGTTAAGATTTTTGTTTAATTATTTTAAACTTATGTTTGTGTATTGTGATTCTCAACAATATATTAAGAGTTTTACTATAAACATGTAAACTTTTCGGCTTACTTAAAACATTATTATTATTACTCTACTGATGAGTTCCTTAAATTTTAACCGTCTTATTCGTAAACGCTTCATAACAGCTTAATAAGCAAAAATCGAAAAAAGACTATTCATAAATGCTTAATAGCCTATTAGACGTTCAATAAACGTTCCATAACTCAGAGATTTTTAATGTAGCCTCCATGCTACTTTAAGCGTTTGATAAGCAATTATAAATAATATTTTCTTGATTTTTTTATCCCTTATGTTAGATTTTCTGTGGTTTCTCACTTTTATGTTTCTTGTTTATTCTTATGCATGTCTCCTGAATAATGTTCTTGGACAAATGTATTAATTTATGTAAGTCGGTACATGTATGTACTTATGTATGTATGCATAATTGTACAAAAAGAAAAATGCATACATATAAACATGGTTGAAAATTAAAGAAATAAAATTCATTGGCAAAAAGAAAAATAGAAAAAAAGGGCATATGTAAGTACAAGCATACGTATGTTTATATGGTACTGCATGCTTACATATGTATGTATGTATGTACAATAACATTTTAAAATTAAAACAAAATAGTGATGCATAATCGACCGCTATAAAATGGGTATTTGCCTACCTCTGTACTCAGACGAATATAAATGTGTTTAAATACAATTTTTTGTAACATATAAATTTTTTTGGTTTATTTATTAATAAAAAGTGAAACGCCTACTTTTTAAGTTATTTTTTAATAACATTATGCGTAATGATTTACTTTCTTTTCGACTCAAGCAGACTACCTAGATAATCGATTCTTCGTTGTATGCATCAATAAACATAAAATGAGAGCGAGAGTAGCATGATGTTGCCAACATAAAATTACAAAAGAAGCAAAATCGTTTAATAGTTAATTCATTGATATTAATCAGTTATGAATATTATTTTATTAGAGCTTAATAAAACAAAATCTGTTTCATAAGTAATGTACAGATTAAAGCTGAAATAAGGAATTTTTATGAATTAGACCGATAGAATATTTACTGGTAAGTATGTCTTCTATTTTATAATCAGGCCTTCAGGCCACAGTTTATCAAATGCCTGAAAAACATCAATAAACAGGACAGAACAATACTTCTTTTCCCCAAATGTTTTTCTTATAAATTGAACCAATCTATGTGTTTGCTCAACGGTGCTATGCTGGCTTCTAAAACCAAATTGATGGTCCGGGATGCACCCATTACCAGTTAAAATTGAAGACAATTTTGTCATGAGTAGATTTTCAAAGAGCTTCGACATTGTTGACAGTAAACTTATTGGACTATATGACTAAGCCTTGGTAAGCTCTTACCTGGCTTTGGAATCATTTTAACCTTGGAAAGCTTCCAGCAGTGTGGATAATACTCCAGGCATTAAAAATGAATAACAGGATTCTAATTACGAGGCAACTTAATCAGCATCTAGTTACTAATTCCATCAATACCGGGAGGTTTTTTCGAGTTGAGTTTGGCAATTAGTTTTTGTACATCACACATCTTAAATTTTGAGGGTCGAGGGGGTAGAGCAACTACACTCGGCAAATCAGCAACACCGGTACATGCGTTTGGTGTAAATACGGATTTTAAATGCTCAGCAAATATTTTACCTTTTTCAGTAAAAACAATTTATAACAAGGATAAAATTAAGAAAATATAAAATTAAAAGCCCGTGGAAAAGAAAAACAATAACAGAGCAAAGCGAACATAAATGAACAAAACACCACACAAAAATTCGAAGTTAGACATAAAAACAACAAGTCCACTTTGGTCTGTGGGAGATTACGCAAAAACGTGCAAAAGTGTGCAGCTGATATTACCAATTTTAGCATCTGGGAATAAAAACTAACAAACTAAAACAAATCCCATTAGACATTTGGCGGGGGGGGGGGGGGGGGGGGGGAACACAACTAAAACTCTAGTTGAAATTTAAATATATGGATGAACGAACACAAACACTGACACTGGACAAATATTAATTTTATAACGAATCCACAACAAGCTAAGCACACTGCAATTATTTTAAAATGTAGCTAATACCTTTTAATTCAATATTCATTTTTATTTATTTCAACATATTTTTTTTTTTTTTTTTTGTTTTAATTAATTCAAAGTTGCACTTAATTTTATACTATTTCACACAGCAAAAACCAAATGTTAACTCGCTTTCTTTTTTGAAGCTGTTCTTAAAGAGTACAGTTGGAATAAAACATAAACAACTATAAACAACTAAACCTTGTTTTTATAAGAAATACTGATGCCACATTTCGTGAAATGTGGCATCACAGTTTTAAGCCAAATCAACGGCAGAAAGCAAAAACAAAGTAACATAAGGCCACTACAATAACACTTACATGTATGTATGTACCGACGGTACATCGAATAAGTAATAATAATTAATGTGATGATCGTAAAAGATAAGCAAGAATAGTTCAACATACTTAGTTAGAGTGATATAACTTCGTGCTAACCAAATAGAAAGTAAAAAAAAAATGGAAAAACAGTAAATAAAGTTAAAGTTTTCTTCTCTTCTTTAGAAACTCACATTAATTAATAAAAATATTTCATTCAATAAAGAATTGAAAGTACTGAACTTGAGCCTGAATAAAAATTATTTCTGATTAAAAATTCACTATAGTTCAATTAAAATCTAGAAATGTCTCATGTAACTTTTTTAATTTTGGCCAATTGGATCGACCACTGTGGGATGGGAGGTAGTGGCATGTTCAGCACCATGTTTTATATTTTTGATAAGATTTTTTTTAATGCATGTATTTATTTATTGTATCTTCATATGTGAACTAACAATAAGTATTCAAATCTTACATCTAAAATATAATTATTAGGCCCGACATGTGTCGAACATAAACTTAGTGATAGTTATAAATAACACTGTGGAACAAAATTTCAACAAAGTCGTGACCTAATGAATTTGACACATGATATTAATGTAGAATTTTTCACCAAATCCGAATCTGAATTCAGAATGGTCAAAAGTAGAACTGATTTCGAGATATTGCAAAATTACAGTTGTTTGGGTTATTTTAATAAAATAATCTTGGAAAGTATTAAATAAATTTTTTATTTATTTTTTCCACTTGAAAGAAAATAAAATTGTTAAAACAACCATGGGTTACATGTAAAAATTGCTCAAGAAATGGTTTAACTACAGTGGAACAAAGTTCGAATTTCACAAAAAATTTTATGATTTTTTGCAATTTTGGTTTTTTCAACTTAGTTTTTTTACACTAAATAACTAATTTTTGCTAAGTTTTGTCACTCATCACGTTAAATTATTTTAATAGAAACATTATGTACTCAATAGAATATAGATCGGTGCAGAAATGATAAAGTTACAGAAGATTAATTGAATTATCCCACTTTTATCAAATAAAAAATAAATAAAAAAAACAAATATATAGAAATATTTATATAGTTAACAATTAAATTAAAAATGGCTTAAAACTGTTGAGTTGCTTTGTCTGTTGTAATTATTTTCTACCTCTTGCACAAGGAACCAACAATAGTCGCCCAACATCGCCTCATCATATTTGTTGGTGAAAACGCTCACCATGCTCGTCGCTTTTATCGCCAAGGTTATTTGGGAAGAAATTTTAATGTGAATGCAGAAGGTGTATTTTTAAAGACATACTAACTCCTTTTTTAAGAAAGACATAAAAATGAATGTTAACATAAATAAAAACAAAATCGTGTTAAAAACTTTACCAATTTTCTCATAATTTTTTGACAAAACAAGTCTTGAATTATATCTTTATAATTTGGGATCCTGAAATTTCCTAGAAAGCCTGATACAACTAAACCAAATGACCTCCATGCTTTTAATTCATCTTCTGACAAAATCGAATTAAATTTGGAATCTTTAAGTAGCTTAGTAAAAAACACCTTCTTTAATTTTGGCATTTGATACGTTGGGAAAATGGTTTTCATGTATTCAAATGATTCACGGTTTCCTCTTTTTAGCAAAACTTTGACGAAATTTTTGATTAAGCCAAGTTTAATATGTAGAGGCGGCAAAATAATGTTTTCCATTTTTACCAGATCTTTGTGTTTGACATTATCTTAGCCAAGCGTAAAATTAATTCTATTCGTCCAATCTTTTCGAACATATTGTTCGTGATGCGCTCGGCTGTCCCATTTGTATAAATAACAGCAATATTTTGTGTAGCCTTGTTGCAAACTAGTCACCATGGCAACAACTTTTAGATAGGCACAGATTTTCCAGTTATGCTGTACAACATTTTAAAATTAAAACAAGATAGTAATCGATCGCAATAAAATGGGTATTTACCTACTTGTGTACTTATCCGAATATAAATGTGTTTAAATACAATTTTTTGTAACATTTAAATTTTTTTGGTTTATTTATTAATAAAAAGTGAAACTCCTACTTTTTAAGTTATTTTTTAATAACATTATGCGTAATGATTTACTTTTTTTCCGACTCAAACAGACTACCTAGATAATCGATCCTTCGTTGTGTGCATCACTAAACATAAAATGAGAGCGAAAGTAGCATGATTTTGCCAACAAAAAATTATAAAAGAAGCAAAATCGTTTAATAGTTAATTCACTGATATTAATCAGCTATGAATACAAATTTTTATTAGAGCTTAATAAAGCAAAATCTGTTTCATAAGTATTGTACAGATTAAAGCTAAAATAAGGAATTTTTATGAATAACACCGTAAATGTTTTACGTTAATAAATACATACATATGTACAGATATTAAATACATATGTATTTCTATATATTAAATAAAATAAAAAAAGTCTATATATCTTTTATTAAGTAGATGGTTTGGAAGGGATATGATTTCATGTTTTTAATAGAAAATTTTCATTATTTACTGCTTATATTTAATTATATTTATGAAATTTTCTTTATATTAATGAATAAACTTCGTTACAGTATGTAAAAACTTCATTGAATCAATGAAACAACTACATTATATTCATGAAAAAGTTTCATTGAACTAATGAAATAGTTTCTATTTATGACATAGCCGCCAAAATTAACTTCATAAATACAATGAATCATTATTCATTGATCCAATGAAGGGCTTCATTAGCTGACTTTTAATGAAACATTTCATTAATACAATGAAGAATTTCATTGTCTGAATGAAAGTTTCCCTTTCGGTGTAGCTTAATTACAATAGCAATTACGACTAACTTAAATTAATTGGCATTCCTGAACTTGCTCGCGTCTCAGAATAATTGGGAGTTTTCATTTCTATTATTGAGATGTTTGTAAAATTATAAAATTTTGGAACTAATCAAAAGTTATTATTTTATTTTAGCCCATCTACGGACGAAAGAAACCACCACGTATCCCTAAAATTGGAGCCAAATTTGATAATGCACAATGAAATATTAATAACTTGAATGCATGTTTGAAGTTATCAACAATATTTGGAACGTTAGCTTTTAAGTTAATTTTAAATTACAATATCGCTCGTTTACTTGGACAAAGTTATTTGTCCAAAATATTTTTTGGAGTTTTTTGAGCTCATACTGCAGAATTAATAAACATATCGTTATCCACATTGATTACAAATTTCATACAAATATCTTATATACTCGAGTCCTAAGAGGAAAATAAAATTGTGTTTATCCATTAACTTGTATGTAAACTTTAATAAACTTTTTTTCTGTAAAACTATGACGCTGTGTAAGTAAATGAGCGATATTTTATAAATTGTCTTGTAACAAATTTCAATTACATTCATAGGTATGTATGTTATATATTCTGTGAATTACTATTTAATAAATGGCAACTTATATACATATGTATTATAAGATAAAAAGAGAACAAACAAGTACATGATGGTTTTCGATTTAAAATCAGATGAGACCACCCACACCAAGAAGGTGTGGGTTATGAAATCTTTTCAGGGGCTTTAGGTCTTCGTGTGGCAAAGCGAATTCCGGATCACTGCAGTTTATTCCAGGCAGAGATCCTTGTTATAAGAGCAGTTGCGGATTGGTTGAAAGTGAATGTCAATTCAACGACTGTGATTAGCATATACACCGATAGTCGGGCAGCTATTACTGCTCTCAAACCCCGCTTCTAAGAACAACAACAGCCCTCGACTGCCTATCATCTCTGAATAAGATGGCAGAGCAGTTTGATATTAGGATTATCTGGATGCCGTGTTATAAAGGCTTTGAGGGGAATTCTAGGGATGATGAGCTTGCTATAATTGGGATTTGGAAACTCAGACTTAGGCGAAGGACAGAGTATGAGACAAATAGAAGGTGGGTCACAAGAAATGATTGCGTGATTACAAGACAGTTATGAATAGGAAGAATAGGAAACAAATTCCGATTCTAGTGTCCATACTAACCGTAGGTAGGCATGAACAAAGGTTGAACATAACGATTTTTGTCGTAGCTGCCAGGATATCGATAAAGAGGATGGTGTAAAACACTTTCTTTGTCACTGTCCTGGACATGCAAGAAAGAGATTGGCCAAAATGTGCGCTCTTGTGTTCAGGGAACTTTCTAACATTAATAGAGTTGAACTGCAACGTATTAATAGCTTTAAATTGCGCTCTAGTTGGTTCGACGGTGGGGATTCCGCATAAGCAGAGTCTCCATTGTATCACAGTGGACCAAAATGGTCTTAGTGAGTCCGGATTTCTGACTGCCACCCCTACTTAACCTAACCCATACCAAAGGCATTTTTAAAATTTTTGTTCCAAATAATTTAATTGTATCTAGAACCGTGTTGGCCAACAAGAGAAATGCATTTGTGTTTGTGTATTCATTTGTATAAGAAGCTGATTGAAGTTCAGCACTCTGGTTCCACTTTGACTAGCCACGATCTAGAATGAAGCAGATTAAACAAAATCTACCGCCAACCTGTATTAAAAGCACATTAGAGGAAACATAATAAAACTCTCGCATTAGAGCTAAAACCAAATGTTACGGGCATTACTTTTTCAGCATCATTTTTTGTAATCTAGATATTTTTTTCACAGATATTTATTTATTGTATCTTCAAAATATAAACTAACAATAAGTGTTCAAATCTTAAATCTAAATATAATTATTAGGACCGACCAGTGTACTATAGGAAATTTTTCAACTTTTTTTTTGGCCGAAATTAATTACAGCCAAACGGGTGGACTGATTTGAACGATTTTTTGGATTTGACTTTTGGTGAACACTTAAGAGAGAGAGCGAGTGACCGAAAAAGTTTTTCATACACTCAGAAAAAAAAGATAAGTAAATTAAACTAAAAAAATTAACAAATAATTAGTTCTAAGAAGGCGTTGCGGGTTATAGGTTCCCGCACCCAAGATTTTTTTACATCTTTGATAGATAATCTGGTTTTCTAAACTGCTTTTTTTCTAAAAATTTTTTCGAGTGTACACTAATCTTTCGAATATAACAGTAGAAATTAATTTTACCAATTTAATGAAATAACAAACAAAGCCAAGTTTAAAAATGATTTTATTCAATAATTTGATTTTCCAAACCGTCAACTAAATGTAATATACATGGGTTCAAAATGACACCACTCTTCATTTCTTCATCTTCACCAACTCGTCATTTTTTCTTTCAGATTTTTGTCAAAAAGGTATTTGCTGTCGTCCAGATTTCGATATAATGGAGGCACACTGCGTTTGACGTTTTCTGATCGAGGTACTGTCTTTAAGCCAAACAGCATAATGTTTTTCAAAAACTTTAAAATTTTTCGTACTTACACCATTTTATATTCATATTTGAACAAAATAATCGTGAATGGTCTTTCAAATACTGTTTAAAGTTTTCGGAACAATCACTCTCAGAAATGTATGACAAGAAATGGGCGTAAATAGCTGCTCTTTTGTCAATTTCGTCGTGTTCTGTAGCCATATATTGATATTCTGAATTTGGCACGCAGTTAAAAAATTTTATTTTTTTTTAAACTCGCAAAAAAATTTCAAGGTTTTCTGATAACTGTTTTAGAAATCATAATCAAAACAATTGTTTAAGTAACAAAAATTAATGTTTTTTGAAAAATTTAAAAAGCTATGTATATTTTGTTATATTAAAGCAAAAAAAAAATTAACTTTGCAAAAATTCAAATTTTTACTTTTGGCCAAAAAAATGGGTGAAATTTCCTATAGTGCAATGTCGGAAATAAACTTGATAGTGATAGTAAATTAATAATACATATCAGTCGTGCTAAGCAAAAAAATAAAAGTATTTTCAAGCAGATACATCTGGAGTGCTGAGTATTAGAGCCGCAGTGTCCCTATTTTTTAAGCGGATGTGTCCAGTAAAATTCAAGATGTTACGAGCAAGGGGATTAGGATGGGACTTTCCTGCATATTTTGCAATTTCTAGTCACTAGTGGCATATTTTTAATGTACCATGGAGCCGATGTTATCAAACGTAACATTTTGTTTTGTCGTCGTTGAATTCTGTCTACATTGGAAGCTAAAGCATTGCCTAATATCTGAATTCCGTAGCACCATATTGGTTTAAAAAGCGACTTGTATATTAATAGTTTGCAGTATATGCTGAGTGTTGAATTTCTATCAACCAATCAATGTGTATGAGTTAACTAGAGTTTCTATATTTGTGATTTGAACGGGCTAAGGTTCGTATTGCTTTTTAAGCCAAATTACATGTGATAATTATTAATGAACAAATAACACCAAAGTCTGTTGTAAATATTCTGACTAACAACACATAGTTGAGAGTTTCATTTGTTTAAGAAAAGAGTGTACTTAGTTATATGAGAAAAACCAATGGAAAGAAGAGAAGAAGTAAATATTTAACATATAAAATAATTACAGTGATGAGCATAAAAATAGTTAACAACCAATTTACTTACATACGTACGTAATTCTAATTCGCTAAAATTTTAAGAAATAGACGCGTATAACAAGCAATTTGTTGAACGGTTCATTTAAGAAAAAATAAATAAAATTAAAACGCTTAAGCTTATAATGGTTTATTGTAAATAGTTTTACGCTAAACAAACATACAAAAATTACCTTTTATAAACATAAATACATACATACACAACACACATAAACTGCTAATAAATATCCATCTACAATATCGCACAACCACGTAAATATAAACTACACACCTTCTTCAGATAATAACCCAGAATATACAGAATTATTAACAATAATTAAAAATTTACTTTGGAAGAGAACATCATTACACAATTTACACTAATATAATTCCTAGTTACATCAATCCAGAATCCAACTTCATCCAGTTCGAAGAGGCCTCATCGATCGTCATGATTAAGTTTGGTGAGTTATTCATTGTGTTAACCTTATTTGTGTTGTTCTTTTCCATTATTGTTGTTTGTTTTTCTTTTGCACGGATAAATGAAGAAGGAGTAAATCGAAATTAAATTTTTTTAATGTGTAAACATCTATACGCTAGGGGGTAAAAATCTTTTTCACAATACACTCACAAACTTTGAGTAAGATTTGCGATGTAATCGTTAACCAAGCATAAAGCATTATCAAATTGGCGTGTTCCATGTATGAGTGTGTTAGTGTAATCATACAGGCAACAAAAAGTACAGAGAAACTTAACAGCTGCATAGAAATGCACTAAACACCATATAGTGTGCAATATTAGCTACTAATTTTCACTAACTTATAACTGTGTTAGCGCTGTATAGTTCGAAAACCATTGCTGTAAAATAACTACATGCATAATATATCAGTAAACAGCTAAATAGCTTGTCGACCCCAACATATACAAAATAATAAAATATTTTACAAAACACCAAAAAAAAAAGTATAACTCAGAACATAAAAAAACACAAAGTGTACCAAAGGTGAATGGAGGTAATGTTAATTCTAATAAAATTTCTATAAGATTCCAATATAAATTAAAACAAATTTTATAGAGCTCAGTAGAAGAAAGAAGAGCCAGAAGAGCTGCAAATCAACGGGCCTATAGAGCGAGGAAGCACATGCGCATAGCTGCGGTGCGTGCACAACAACAACGAAACGAGGAACAACGACAACAGGAGTAACTACCACAACATGAGCAACTACCGCAGCAGGAACAACTGCCACAACAGGAGCCACTACTTCAAATCGACAATCCACAACAAAACGTAAAAGAAAGAAGAGGCAGACTCACTGCATACCAACGGGCCTGGATAGCGAGGAAGCACATGCGCATGGCTACAATGCGTACACAACAACAAGAACAGCAACAACGAAACGAGGAACAACAACAACAACAGGAGCAAGTACCACAACAGGAGAACCTATCACAACAGGAGCAAATACCACACCAGGAACAACTGCCACAATAGGAGCCACTACCTCAAACCGATAATCCACAACAAAGCGAACAACAGGCTCAACTACAACAACAGTTTCCATATGAAAATTTCTCAGACCATTATTTTGCTCATCAAAAATTTTAAATAAATTTTATTGAAAATACTTTAGGATATGCGTGCGCTGTGTGTGACAGATTGTGGTTTAAACATGATATTGTTACGAAAATGGCCGTTTACAAGGTAAATGCAGAGGAAGATCAACCGCAACAGTTTTATACAATCAAGGCAGACACAATAATAAATCTATGCAATCAAGTCCAAACCTTGTATGATGAGTTATGGTAACAGTCCAAAGATCCTTCAACATTAGGATTAAATCAAAATGAATACAATAATTTGGAAGACTTAGTGCAACATACGTTAATACAACTCGCAGTTAATAAAATAAACAAAAGGAGAGCGTAGCATGTTCAACACAAGTACGAGCAGAATTATCATCACACAGTTCACTACCGCTTCCAAAAATTGTTATTCCCCACTTCAATGGAGACCGATTTTATGAACTATTTCAAAAAATGGTGAACATTATATATACTCTTCCAAGCGTATAGAAATTGTGGTACCTCAAAACCAATTTGTCAGGGGAGGCTGGCAAACTCATATGTCACCTAGCTTTATCAGAAGAAAATTGCACCACAGCGTGGTCGCTACTTTATGAATGGTACAACAACAAAAGAGTACTGGTAGCTACAAAAAATTCTGAATCTCCTACATCAATAAAGGCTCTTCATGATAATACAAAGGAATGCTTGTTGGCATTAAACAATTTAAACATCGACACATCATCATGGGGTGCCATACTCATTCATTTATTGCTTAAGAAACTCGAACAAACTATTTACATTCGACTCATGCAATCACTACAAAAACCAAAAAAAGTGCCTACAATTAGTGAATTAATGTCGTTTCTAGAGAGACAATTCGAATCAATGGAATCGATTGGGAACAAAGAAAAATCAACCAATCAGCAAAATAAAAGCAGGGTTATAACTGCTGTAACTTAAACTGTAAGCTGTGCAACAACAGTAACCATCATATTCACCATTGTAAACAATTCATTGCAATGACAGAATATGACCGATTGAAATGGGTACACCAACAGAGATTTTGTGTGAACTGTTTCAAGGCCAATCATTCAGGAAAGGCATGTCCTCATGGTAATTGCAAGAAATGTAATAATAAACACAACACGTTAAGACACTTGCCACCAAAATCAAAGCATAAAGGTACCTCAAATTCACCTCTTCAATTGACTAACCAAAAACAACATGAGAGTGCAAGAAACGCAGTTGCAGTCTCTTCTGCCTTGACTGCATCTTTATCTAGGAACCAGAGCTACGTCATCTTAGCTACTGTAAAAGTCATCATTAAGGCCGCAAATGGCGATTCAAATGAATTTAGAGCCATACTAGACTCAGGATCACAAGTCAACATTGTGAGTGAACGGCTTATCAAAAGAGTATTGCTTTCAACTATAGAAGCCCCATTAGGTACTGATGGAGTTTGAAGAGTCCAGAAAAGAGGACACCAACGCATTAATATGCAAATGTTATCCAGAGATCATAACGTCTCAACAAACTTGGAAGCCTTCGTGTTACCCAGCATCATCCCGGCGCAACCGAGTCAGAGTCTTGTTGCGGGAGAGAAAAATAAACATAATACAACGGAAGACGGCGACGGCGACGGCAATACTTGTCATTGTTTGATAAAATTTTTATCAATTTTTTTGTGCATACATTTTTATAAAAAATTTACTCTTTCTGTTAAATATTTTGTAATGGCAGTAACTAAAAACAAAAAATGATTAAAATTTTACACATTCGCAGATATATTTGATAAACTTTTTGAGCTTTTATATTTTATGACAATAATTTTTGAACTTCAAAATTATGTTTTTTGTTGTGAATACCGCCAATTATTCTAAAACTATGGCAACATCAGAAAGAGAGAGTCAAAAATTGAGAGAATAAGAAAGTCCGCAATGAAAATAAAATAGATTTTAAATTTATGCCGTTCCGCACTGCGGGTTTTTACTTCAAAATCTTATGAAAAAGCGCACCGCAATGAATTCTCGTTACATTGTGTTCAGGCTCTCATGTTATCGATGTTTTAAATTGGAAAATTCCAAAGGCCATTCATCTGGTGGACCCCAAGTTTAAAATTTTTTTCTTCTGATATATTTATTTATTGTATCTTCAAATATGAACTAACAATAAGTATTCAAATCTTAAATCTAAAACATAATTATGACGCCCGACCAGTGTCGGACATAAACTTAGTGGTAGTTATAAATAATACATACGTAGTGATAATAAAAAAAGGAAAAAAAGTATTTTCAAGTAGTCCCATCTAGAGTGTTGAGTATAGGTAGATGTGTCCAGTAAAGTTCAAAATAAGTACAACCAAGCGGATTAGGATGTAATTCGAGTTTAATTAAGTATTTGCCTGCGTATTAGAGTGGTTCGATTTTCGACTTTTTTCGAATTCAATGCTCTACAACACCATAACCTCTGGAGGACATATAATAGAGCCCAAAAAACCATAGAAACAGTAATATTAGCGAAATTTCATTTTTCGCCAGAGCCTCAAAGTTTTTCAAAAATGTCCAAAAATAGGCAAAATTTCGATGATTTCAATGTCACGTTTTCTGAATGGGAAAGCGATATACAATATTAAAACAAGTATAAAACTACATAAAATTCATATTTTAAACAAAATAAATCTTTATTTTAGTCGAAAGCTGCCGACAAGCCATACAAATTCTTTACAAAAATGTGGTAAAAAAGATGATTTTCAATGAAAAATTTAATGATGTTTGTACGAGATTTTAATGCAAATTTTTGCTACAACTGGAACTAAAAATTGACACAGAATTGTATTGCATGCAGCAAAAACATATTTTCAATATATTAGTATCAACTGTAAGTTGTTGATATTATGATTGTACTGGAGACATCTCATCTCTTACATCGGTTGAGCATTGTACATCTCTAATAGATTCTCTATTAAAGAAAGTACCGTTTGTTCTTATAAGAGACCATCTCTCATTATCACGTTGCTGCAGGTTTGTGATTCAGTCGCATTGTTAAGTGATAATACAAACATCGAATTTATTATTGGTCTAATTTCTCAACAATGGCTCGTAAAACACGATCAGCAAATACAGATAACATTTTGGGAATTTGTTCTGAATTAAATTCAAATCAATTGCCTACAAACGCAGATGTTTTGAAGAATTATTTATATTTCCGAAGAGATGATAACAAGTTTCAAAACAATAAAAAGTACATGCAAGACACAGCAGACACAGTTCAAAATATATGGATGAAAAAAAAAATTCCCAATATTGGTCGATATTCAATCATAAGAAAAGTTGAAAAACTTTACAAAAGTTATGTAAAAGTGACCAAAATGCAAAACAAACAGAATTTTTATTCCATGGCAAGTGAATTTCGAAACAAACTATAGTCAGAACTTTTCGATATATCAATTTGCAAATGCAACAGTGATTGTAAATGTTTGTATAAACTGAAGGTACCACTGAAAGAACGCGAATTTTTGTTTGATCAAAGAAATTCTCGGCAAATAATTTTGCTTCCTTCAAACCAATACGAAAATATATCCGTGAGTCAATATTAATCGCAAATTCCATCACCTGTTTTGTCACCAAATCCAAAACGAAAAAAATGAAACAGCATTACGAAAACCGATTAAAAGACTCAAACCATCAACCTTGCAAACTGAATCAATCCTTACAATACATGTGAATCTATCAAACGTAGTTAGAGAAAGACAACGATATAACATCTCTACTCGTGCGGCGGCAACCATTCTTAACGCGTTTGTAAAAGATTTGGATATTCCAAACAAACACAATATTATTGATAGAAACAAAATAATACGTCAAACGTCAAAATATAATACTTTGTGTGAGAAAACCCACATGAACGATATTATTAATTCATTTAATCAAAAACCATATTTTGGGTTATTCTTTGATGGCAAAAAAGACAAGACAAGTGTATTTTTAAGGAACGAAAATACATCACAAAATCATTTACGCTCCAAAATAGAAGAGCATTATTCTTTAGTGCTACAACCGGATAATTTATTTTATGCTCATGTGTCACCAACGGACGGAACAGCAAAGAGCATTGCACAAACAATTCATGAAAAAGTAGAAAGCGATAAGATTAGTTTGAATAAAATGATGTTCATAGGATGTGACGGCACAAACGTTAACGTTGGACATAATAACGGTGCAATATACCAGATCGAACGGAAAATTGGTCACGCAGTTCACTGGTCTGTATGCTTGTTGCATTTTAATGAACTACCGTTAAGAGAGCTGTTTATTCATATCGATGGTGTTACTATTGGACCCAAACAATTTAGCGGCAGCATCGGTAAGTTTCTTGTTAGTTGTGAGGAAAGGCCGGTCAAAACATTTAGAAAGGAGTTTTCGGATTATTTGCCAGTTTGGCCGCAAAATGCAGTGAATGATTTAAGTGTGGATCAACGCTACTTGTATCAGATATGTCATTCAATTCAAACAGGTATCGTCGATTCATCTTTGGCTATGAAGAACCCTGAAACTATGGTTCATTCGAGATTCCTAACTACGGCTAATCGAATTCTTCGATACTATCTATCTGTCAGTATTGCTTCGATGAAGCTCACTACGTTACACAGTGGGGACTTTTGCAAAATAAATGGTAATAAATCTGGAACTTCTAAACTACTGATTGGATTTATATGAAACTTAGAACATTCGTAGAGGAGGACTCAGGCTTTACAACAAATGTCTTGGCAGCCGTCTGGCCTAAGCTGAACAGGAGTTACAGTGGGCCTAAGTTGACAACATGGGACTCAAAAAAAATTCTGAGGCTTGTAACTTTTAGAAAACTTATCCGATTTTTATGAGATAAAGCGTTTTGATCTAAGCTTAACATTTTTAATAAATAATGTCCTTAGATGTGTTTTCGTATCTCTCATAACTTAGAAGATATTTGACTTTTAACAAAAAAAAATTTTTTTTTTGCCTTGACTTTTTTTAGTATTTCACCTACAACTTTTTAGTTAATTGTTGGATTTTAAATTAAAAGACAGCATTAAATTTCTGATCAAATTTTAAATAAAAATAAGTAAAAAACTTATTAATATCTGCAGTCGTAAAAACGGGAAAAGGCAAAAAATTCAAAGTTTTAAAATTTTTCTGGAAAAGGCACGTTTTTTTAAGAAAAAGTATCTTCATTATTTTCAATTTTGTGAAAAACTTTGTTTAACACATACACTTTTAAACCACATAGCGCTAAAAACAATCTATTCAGAATATGCTAAGAGCCAATTATTTTGTATTTTGGGCATGCACCCTACACTCAGCAGTGTCCGAAAATTGCCAATTTCAAAATTTTTTTTTGTGCTTATGCGCTTATAAAAAGTTGTGACGGTATATTTTGAAAGCTTTAGCTATATCATTTAATTACTAGGATAGTTGGCAACATGTTAAACTTAAATTTTTAACAGCCTTTTCATAAATGCGAGGATGCGTGCAAATTTTCTGAAAAAAGTCAAAATTTTGGAAAAATTTTGTTTTGTATCATAAAAAATATATATACAAATAATTTTCTTTTTTTATGTTGGCATTTTTAGGTTTCATGTGAGTCCTTTTACTTTGCCTGAAAAAATTATTCCAATATAATTAACTGATCTCGAGATATTCCGATTGTAGGGTGCAATTCAAAAAATATGTAGAATGCGCTTAACTTTTTTCCCTTTATTCACACATCAGCTGTTTAAAACTTTTATGAATTCTGAAATTCAACCTAAATAGAAAAACAAAAATAAATTTGGAATGTTATCCAATAAGTCTATGTATATTTTTCGCAATAAAAAATATTTATGGTAATTATACCACATGTTTTTCCATGTAAGTGTAGTTAATGTTAATAACAGGTAAGCATTTAACGAATAACAACACACATGTTTAATGGATTAAAAAAAGGTTTTTGCGGATTTTATTACAGCAACATCGGGAGGTGCTACCTGATTGTGCTACTACTACTTAATAACACTTCACAGTACTAGGTAATTAGACAAAATTAGCAAAGGTTCTTATAAATTATGCTGTATTGCATAAAAACGCAGGGTTCTTTTATAAGAACAATCACTCTATATTGAACTGTTATGGAGATTAGTATTAAATATAACACGGTATGTAAACTTCTATGGGAATACGTTCCTGTTAGTTTATTGCGCCAAGAAAAATGTTCTAAAATCATAGATATAATTGACAACTCATTTGGATTAAAACTAAATGAAGATGCTACTAAAAAAATAGAGAACTTTTTGGTAGCGTACGAAAGAAAAATGAAAGAATTAAATTATAACAAAACTAAGTTCCAAAAACAAAATGAACAATGGCTAAAAACCGAGATAGTTACACAGATTGGTATGAAACAATTGGGAAGGCCTAATAAATTATACGAGGAACTTCAACCAAGAAGCCAGAAAAGAAAGCAAGAAGACCTCATTGAAAACCACTCTTTTGGCCTTATAAAGGATGCCTTTAGAAGTGCCTTAACCAAAAACAAACCGAAGGAAGTTGACAAAATTGTAGATGCTCTTCCAAAAGCATCTCCAAAGAGAATACAACGTATGGTGGAAAGCATACCAACGCCTAAATCTAAAACAGATTTTACTAATGAAGATGCATTAGCCCTTATTCTAAACTTGGGTCTAACAAGGAATAAATATGAAATATTAAGAAAAGCTATGACTGAAAAGAAATGGGGAAATTTGCCATCTACAAAGTCATTGAAGGCAACAAAGGATGTAATTTTGCCATCGGTTTCGAACGTTAGTAGCACGGGCGCCACTATTGAGTTATGCAGTCTCCTCGAAAATACTGCTTCTAGGATAATTTCAACCTTTAGCAAAGAAGACATAAGTAAATGCCACAAGTCCGAGCTAGTATTAATTTGTAAAGGGGGTTGTGATGGGACTACTGGATTTTCTGAATATAGACAACAAAGCGAAGATAATATATCTTTTTCATCGATATTTATGTCTACGTTGGTACCTCTTAGAATGCGTTTATATACAAATTCATCATCATCATCCACTGTACCTGCATTTGAAGACGTATGGATAAATAGGACGCCTGCATCAAAGTTATTATGTCGACCAATAAAATTTGAATATATGAAAGAAAATAGAGATGAAACTCAAAATATTGTAGTTACTATATCAGAAGAAATAAGGAACTTACCAAGCATTGCAATAAAAATTTCTGACTGCATTATAAATGTCACATTTGATTTACAATTGACTATGATAGATAGAAAAGTTGCCAATGCCCTAACGGATACCAAGTCATACTGGAAATGCAATATATGTGGGAAAAAAGCTCTGAGTTTGAAGATAAATCTGATGAAACTATAAAAGAGGAAGCCCTTAAATTTGGAATTTCCCCACTTTATGCTCGCATTAGATTTATGGAGTATTGCTTGCATCTATCATATGATATAAAATATAGAAATATCAAAGGTAATGAAACTGTCTCCTCACGAAACAACAAAGACTTAGCAGATACACGAAGAACTGAGAAGAAAAGGATACAAGATGAATTTAGAAAGCATGGGCTTATAATTGATAAGCCAATTAACGGTTATGGTAGCTCGAATAATGGAAATACTGCTAGACGCTTTTTTGAGGATCCTGAGACTACATCCTTGATAACCGGCTTAGATAAAAAACTAATAAGGAACTTCAAAATAATACTGGCAACTATTAACAGTAAAAAGCAAATTAATGCAGAAAAATTTGATGCTTTTGCTAATGAAACAAAAGTATTGATAAAAAATTTATATCCATGGAGATTGATGACGCCAACTGTACATAAGGTATTATCTCATGGAAAAGAAATCATTGAAACTAACATCCTACCTCTGGGAGAACTTACAGAAGAAGCTCAAGAAGCAAGGAACAAAGATGTAAAGCAGTACAGATTATTTAATAGTCGAAAGTGTTCAAAATTAGCAGAAAATTATGATTTAATGCTTCACTTATTGTTATCCTCAGATCCAGTTTTACAAGCAATACGGTTGAAATGGTTACCAAAGATAACTAAAGAAATAGAGAAAGACGACAGTGAAGCAATTCAAATAAAAAACCTCTTAAGCTTCGATATTTCGGATTGTTTTCTTAAAAATAATTGAAATAAATAAATTGTAAAATTATGGTAATTAACATAGCTCAAACATGTAATTTAAAAATAAATAAATTATTTAGTGTTAAATAGTTTTTCTTAGCTATAGCCTAATATTAAATAGATTATCTATTGGTAAATAATAATAAAAAAACAATACACACAAATAAAACTTTTCACATTTTTTATGCAATACAGCATAATTTATAAGAACCTTTGCTAATTTTGTCTAATTACCTAGTACTGTGAAGTGTTATTAAGTAGTAGTAGCACAATCAGGTAGCACCTCCCGATCTTGCTGTAATAAAATCCGCAAAAACCTTTTTTTAATCCATTAAACATGTGTGTTGTTATTCGTTAAATGCTTACCTGTTATTAACATTAACTACACTTACATGGAAAAACATGTGGTATAATTACCATAAATATTTTTTATTGCGAAAAATATACATAGACTTATTGGATAACATTCCAAATTTATTTTTGTTTTTCTATTTAGGTTGAATTTCAGAATTCATAAAAGTTTTAAACAGCTGATGTGTGAATAAAGGGAAAAAAGTTAAGCGCATTCTACATATTTTTTGAATTGCACCCTACAATCGGAATATCTCGAGATCAGTTAATTATATTGGAATAATTTTTTCAGGCAAAGTAAAAGGACTCACATGAAACCTAAAAATGCCAACATAAAAAAAGAAAATTATTTGTATATATATTTTTTATGATACAAAACAAAATTTTTCCAAAATTTTGACTTTTTTCAGAAAATTTGCACGCATCCTCGCATTTATGAAAAGGCTGTTAAAAATTTAAGTTTAACATGTTGCCAACTATCCTAGTAATTAAATGATATAGCTAAAGCTTTCAAAATATACCGTCACAACTTTTTATAAGCGCATAAGCACAAAAAAAAATTTTGAAATTGGCAATTTTCGGACACTGCTGAGTGTAGGGTGCATGCCCAAAATACAAAATAATTGGCTCTTAGCATATTCTGAATAGATTGTTTTTAGCGCTATGTGGTTTAAAAGTGTATGTGTTAAACAAAGTTTTTCACAAAATTGAAAATAATGAAGATACTTTTTCTTAAAAAAACGTGCCTTTTCCAGAAAAATTTTAAAACTTTGAATTTTTTGCCTTCTCCCGTTTTTACGACTGCAGATATTAATAAGTTTTTTACTTATTTTTATTTAAAATTTGATCAGAAATTTAATGCTGTCTTTTAATTTAAAATCCAACAATTAACTAAAAAGTTGTAGGTGAAATACTAAAAAAAGTCAAGGCAAAAAAAAAATTTTTTTTTGTTAAAAGTCAAATATCTTCTAAGTTATGAGAGATACGAAAACACATCTAAGGACATTATTTATTAAAAATGTTAAGCTTAGATCAAAACGCTTTATCTCATAAAAATCGGATAAGTTTTCTAAAAGTTACAAGCCTCAGAATTTTTTTTGAGTCCCATGTTGTCAACTTAGGCCCACTGTAACTCCTGTCCAGCTTAGGCCAGACGGCTGCCAAGACCTTTGTTGTAAAGCCTGAGTCCTCCTCTACGAAGGTTAGAAGTTTCATATAAATCCAATCAGTAGTTTAGAAGTTCCAGATTTATTACCATTTATTTTGCAAAAGTCCCCACTGTGCGTTAGTAAATTTCATAATTAAATTTTATGCGCCACTGTGGTTTACTATCAAAGCAAATGAATCATTCAAAATGGGGCCAAAGCATATTTTTAAATTCATTGAACTAGTTCGTAACAATGTCGAGTCCAAACTGCGTGAGAAAATCTTCAATGTTGTCGCAAGAAATGGATATTTTGCACATGCCGAAAATATTCTCTTGTTGATGTTAACGGATGATGATTTAAATATTCGAAACAATGCTGTTGAATACATTTTACAAGCAAAAGATTCCGCAAAAAATGCACATGAAATTCGTAAATTCACGAAACCAAAAATTGACTTCAAAGCAGCAGCATACTTTGAAATGGTTGATATACGGAATACAGTTCCACCCATCGCACAGTTTTTATCGACGGAACAGCTGAAAAATTGCATCGAGAATATAGATAATTGGCTAAATAATGCAGTAAAAGGCATTCCAAATCACACACAATCCGTCGAGAGATCAATTAAATTAGTCAGCTCAGTATCTTCACAAGTTGTTGGTGAAACTAACGGTAATCAAAAAATCTATTCAACAATAGCATCGAGAGCTCTTTTACCAAAAGCAAACAGCAAAGAAGATTACGATAGATACATGAAAGATTGATTGAAATCGAACAAACATCATTAAATTTTTCAATGAAAATCATCTTTTTTTTACCACTTTTTTGTAAAGAATTTTTATGGCTTGTCGGCAGGTTTCGACTTAAATAAAGATTTATTTTGTTTGCAATACGAATTTTATGTAGTTTTATACTTGTTTTAATATTGTATATCGCTTTCCCATTCAGAAAACGTGACATTAAAATCATTGAAATTTTGCCTATTTTTGGACATTTTTGAAAAACTTTTAGGCTCTGGCGAAAAGTTCGCTAATATTACTGTTTCTACGTGGTTTTTTGGGCTCTATTATATGTCCTCCAGAGGTTATGGTGTGGTAGAGCATTGAATTCGAAAAAAATCGAAAATCGAACCACTCTACTGCCTATCTCGCAATTTCTTCAGGCACTAGTGGCATATTTAAATCACGATGTATATTTGAATTTTTTATGTACCATGGAGCCGATGTTATTAATCTTAAAATTTTGTTTTGCCTTCGTTGGATTCTCTCGACATTGGAAGCTGATGCAGTGCCCCATAACTGAATTCCGTAGCACCATATTGGCTTCAAAAGCGACTTGTATATCAAAAGTTTGCAGTCTAGGCTGAGTGTTGAATTTCTGCCAATTAACCAATATATTTGAGTTAATTTCAGCTTATGAAGGTACCCAGTTCTCGTGGTACCTTCATAGCGAACAGTCGATTAGTGGAATTTTGCTTACATACTTACCAAACAAATAAAAAATTATACAAAAAAAATATTCGTAGTACATATTATTCTTAATAGATATATACTGACTTTAATAAATAAGCTTTATGCTTTGCTAATATTTTTTACCTAGTAGAAATAACAAAAACAAAAAAAAAACCGCAAATAAGAAAACTTTAAAAAAGTGACATTGAGGAATACACTAACGAGTATCTCAAAAACAAACAAACAATCATAAATAACAAAAACCAAAAAAGACCGCAAACAAAAAAAAAATACAAACGAATTACCCTTGAGGAATTCTATGTATGAGTGCCTCAAATACAAAATATTTTGAAGTGAGTTCTAACGGCAGAAATGCTTATTTTACTGTGAGTTCTGAAACTCTTAATGAAAACAATAAAAATAATAAACCTGATGAAAGTCTTTTTTTTAACGTAAGAGCCAATTCTTCGTCAGCGATCAACTTCGCTTTGTCCAATGTCAAATAGTAGTGATTCATTAACATTACAGTTGTCCAGTACTTCATCCTATAAGTCAGTAATATCATCCCCTTCAGACTCGTGTTCATCACTTAACAAAGTTATCACTACAGATAAAGCAGCTCCAAACCCAATGTCGAAATGAACATGAAATGAAATATAGCCGTGTTAAAGCGTGGGCGAAGCCCGAATTCTTCAAAAATTTCATCTGCTCCAAAAATGTCTAGGGATAACAGCGCAGCCTCAACTAATCGCCAAAACCGCTTTAAAATTTTGCAAGATGACAACGACAAACCCGAGGTATCCTCGAATAAAACATCCAAGCCGCCACCAATCTATTTGAGACAAAAAAATTCAAATCCCCTTATTAAAAAATTAATTTCGGCCATTGGTGAGAATAAATTTCACATTGTTCCAATAAAAAGTGGTAACATTGATGAAACGAAAATTAAAATTTAAGAAGAAAATGATTTCCGCAAAATGGTTGCTGAATTTGAAAAAAAATAAAACAAGCTTCTACACATACCAGCTTAAGAGCGCTAAAGGCATGCAGATCGTATTGAAGGGCATAGATTCTTATGTTGTTCCCGAAGAAATAAAAGATGCACTCGTCCTCCATGGGTTTAAGGTAAAAAATGTGTCCAATATAATAAATAGAGAGAAGATTCCCCAACCGCTATTCCGTGTTGAACTTGAGCCTAATGATATAAAATTGAGACGCATCCAATTTATAATTTAAAATACCTCTTGTACCGCAAAATCACAGTTGAAAAGCCACATAAGCGTTCAAGTCCTTTACAGTGCCATAATTGCCAAGAATATGGCCATACAAAAACATACTGCAATTTACCCTCTGTTTGTGATAAAAAATTTAGTAACTGTGGAGGTAATCACACCGCTAACTACAGAGGATGTCCTGTATATTCTTTCGTTAAACAAACTATGGGACAAAAACCAAAATTAGCTCCAATCAGTAAACGCATATTCCGCCAATCTTGCTCAAATGAGCCAACCAGTTACTTCACGTGTATCGTATGCCGATGCTGCTAAGGCTAGTTCTATTCCGACACAAAATGTTTCACTGCAAAATAATTCAACAAATACAAACTCAGACTTTAATTTTAATCGCCTTGAGTCCACTATTGAAAATCTTTTGCAAACTATCAACAACTTTACAACAAATATGACTAGCATGATGCAAGAAATGCTACGAATGCAGAATACACTGCTTCAAGCATTAGTTAACAAACCGTGAAAAGGTTAAAAATATGTTTCTGGAACGCGAACGGCATTCGCCAACATAAAAATGAACTTGAGCACTTCCTTACGGAAAAAATATTGACATAATGTTGGTCTCTGAGACTCATTTGACTTCGAGAAGCTTTTTAAAAATTAATGGCTACACTATATATGACACAAAGGACCCTAGAGGGAGAGCATGTGGTGGATCTGCAATTAAAATTAAGTCAAGACTCAAGCACTATATCCTTGACAACGTTAGTGAAGAATATATGCAAGCTACGAATATTTTTGATGAAAATTTTTGTTCGAATTTCGTGATATCATCAATTTATTCACCTCCCTGATTTTCAGTTACCGAAGACCAGTATGAAAAGTTCTACAAATCGCTTGGATCTTGTTTCGTGGCAGCTGGAGACTACAATGCAAAACATACGTACTGGGGTTCGCGCCTTGTAACACCTAGAGGTCGAGCTTTGTTTAATACAATTTCAAAAATGGGATTGGGTGTTATTTCGAGTGGGGTGCCCACTTACTGGCCTACTGACGTACGAAAATTTCCGGATGTTATAGATTTTGGCGTCATGAAAAATATTTCTAAGGATTTAATTCATGTCGAAGCTTCTCTAGATCTCTCCTCCGATCACTCTCCGACTATCGTTTCAATCTGTAACCCACTAAGAAGTGACTTACCTTAACCATATATGAAGATGATCAATCGTGTTAATTGGCTGGGGTTCAACAAATATCTCAGTAGTCATTGTACGGAAACATAACGCTTAGAAGATCCGATGATATTGAATCTAACATTGCCAATCTCAGCGAGAATATTAAACAGGCTGCTGAACATGCCATTATCTCCCATCCGCAGACTGGGTTTAATAAAATTTATTCTACAGACATTGAACGTCTCGTACGTGAAAAAAGAAGAGCTAGAAGGGAATGGCAACAGCACAGATCACCACAAAATAAAATCAGATTTAAAGAGTGCACTAAACGACTCCAAGAGTTGCTTGCGTCTGAAAAAACTGCATCTCTTAAAAATTATCTGGAAGGTCTTGATGTCACACCAGCGTCTAATTACTCTTTGTGGCGCGCTGCTAGAAAGCTTAAAACACCCATTGAGTATAAGCCACCTCTACGCACATCTACCGGAAGTTGGGCAAGAAGCGATACTGAAAAAGGTAAAATATTTGCTGAGCACTTAAAATCCGTTTTTACGCCAAACATATATACTGGTGTTGCTGATTTGCCGAATGTAGTCGCTCTACCCCCTCAACACATAAAGTTTAAGACGCGTGATTTACAAAAATTAATTGCCGAACTCAACCCGAAGAAAGCTCCGGGTATTGATGGAATTAGTAACCAGATGCTTATGAACTTGCCTCGTATTGCAATGAGAATCCTATTATTCATATTTAATGCCATTTTACGACTGGAGTATTATCCACACAGCTGGAAGCTTGCCAAGGTTAAAATGATTCCAAAGCCGGGCAAAGATCTAACCAAGGCTGAGTCATATAGGCCAATAAGTCTACTATCAACTATGTCAAAGCTTTTCGAGAAACTACTCAAAACAAAATTGTTCCCAATTCTAATTAGTAGTGGGTGCATACCAGACCATCAATTTGGTTTTAGAAGTCAGCATAGCACCATTAAACAAACTCACAGATTGGTTCAATTTATAAGAAGAACTTTTGAAGAAAAAAAGTATTGTTCTGCGCTGTTTATTGACATTTCCCAGGCATTTGATAAAGTGTGGCATGAAGGCCTAATTTTAAAATTGAAGACTTACTTACCAATAAACATTTTAAATCTTTTGGAAAGTTACATTATTTCCCGTAAGTTCACTATTGTAGAAGGAGACTTTACAAGAAGGCCTGAAGCTATTTCATCCGGTGTGCCACAGGGGAGTATACTGGGACCAGTTTTATATTTGATTTATACTTTTGATATGACTGTGAGCAGTAGTATCCATACTTCCTCATTTGCCGACGATACAGCCTGCCTTAGTATGCACCCCGCAAACTCCAGGAACACATTAGCCAGATGGAGCTTTGGTTAAACTTATGGAGAATCAAGGTAAATTAACAAAAGTGTGTTCAAGTAACATTTACCTTACGAAGAGATACATGTTCCCCCATTCGGATTAACAATCAAGTTGTTTCTCAACATTCACATGTGAAATATCTTGGTATACACCTTGATCGACGACTTACATGAAAACACCACATTGATCCTAAGCTATCACAAATGAAACTTAAATTAACTCAGGTACATTGGCTGATTGGTAGAAACTCAACACTTAGCCTAGACTGCAAACTTTTAATATACAAGTCGATTTTGAAACCAATATGGTGCTACGGAATTAAACTATGGGGCACTGCTTCAGCTTCAAATGTAGAGAAAATTCAACGAAGGCAAAATAAAATTTTACGCATGATAACATGGGCTCCATGGTACATCAAAAATTCAAACATACATCGTGATTTGAACATGCCACTAGTGACTGAAGAAATTGCAAAATACGCAGGCAAATATCTAACAAAACTTTTTTTCTTTTTGTTGCTTATCACTACTTATGTATGATTAATAACTATCACTTATGTCTGACATTGGTTGGGTCTAATAATTATAACATATATTTAAGATTTGAATACTTATTGTTAGTTCATATTTGAAGATAGAATAAATAAAATACATGCATTAAAAAAAAATGAGTTAGCTTTGAGTCAATGTGATGTTTCCATGTAAGCCTTCGATCAAGGTGTATGCCAAGGTATTTCACTTGAGAATATTGAGGAATACTTTTATTGTTGATTCGAATGGGTTAACAAGTATCTCTTCTTAGGGTAAATATCATATGGACACACTTTTGTTCATTTACCTTAATTCTCCATAAGTTCAACCATATTTCAAGCTGGGTAATGTGTTCTTGGAGATTATGGGATGCCTCATCAGGGTTTTTGTGCAAACTCATACAGGCTGTATCATCGGCAAATGTAGAAGTGTGGATGTTATTGCTCACAGGCATATCACCAGTATATATTAGATACAAGACTGGCCCCAGAATACTACCCTGTGGCACACCGGAAGAAATAAACTCGGGCACACTGGTGAACTCTCCTTCCACAACAGTGAACTTCCTATCAGTAATATAATTTTCTAAAAGGTTTTGTATGTTTACTGGAATGTATGTCTTCAATTTTAAAACTATGCCTTCGTGCCATATTTTATCAAATGCCTGAGAAATATCAATAAAGAGAGCAGAACAATAATTCTTTTCTTCAAATGTTTTTCTTACAACTTGGACCAACCTATGCGTTTGTTCAGTGGTGCTATTCTGACTTCTAAAACCAAATTGGTGGTCCGGGATGCACCTATTATCAGCTAGAATTTTGGACAATTTTGTCATGAGCAGCTTTTCGAAACGCTTTGAGACTGTTGATAGTAAGCTTATAGGCCTATATGACTCATCCTTGGTAAGATCTTTGTCCGGCTTTGGAATCATTTTTATTTTGGCAAGTTTAATACAATTTGTACAATTTGTACTTCACGCATCTTAAACCTTAAGGGACGAGGGGGTAGAGAAACTACACTCGGTAAATCGGCAGCACCAGTACATGAATTGGGAGTGAATACAGATTTTAAATGCTCAGAAAATAAGTTACCTCTCTCACTATCGCTTCTTGCCCAGCCGCCGGTCACAGACGCAGTGGCGATTTAAGATCAACGGGTCTTTTAAGATTTCTAGTAGCGCGCCATAAAAAGTACTTAGATGCTGACGTGACATCGAGACCTTCTAAATACTTTACCGGTAGTGCAGTTTTTTCCGACGATAGCAGCTCTCTGAGTCGTTTAGTACATTCTTTAAGTCAGATTTTATTTAGGGGTGATCTGTGTTGTTGCCATTCTCTTCTAGCTCTCCTTTTTTCATATACAAAACGTTCAATTTCCCTAGAATAAATTCTGTTAAAGCCGGTATGCGGATAGGAGGTAGTGGCGTGTTCAGCAGCCTGTTTAATATTTTCGTTAAGATTGGCAATGTTAAATTCAATATCATCACGTGATCTAAGCTGAAAGTTTTCTACGCAGTGACTACTAAGATATTTTTTGAATGCCAGCCAGTTGATTCCATTAATCATCTTCACATATGAGTTAGTTAAATCACTCCTTAGTGGGTTGAAAATTGTAACTATTGTTGGAGAGTGATCGGAGGATAGATCTAGATAGGCCTCTACTATTCTATTCTATTCTGCTATTCTTCACTAATGTTGTCAAGGACATAGTGTTTGAGTCTTGACTTAATTAGAATTGCTGATCCAACGCATGCTCTCCCTCTCGGGTCCCTTGTATCATATAAAGTGTAACCATTAATTTTAAATAAGCGTCTTGAGGTCAAATGAATCTCAGAAACCAACATTATATCAATATTTTTTTCCATGAGGAAGTGCTCAAGTTCATTTTATGTTGGCGAATGCGGTTTGCGTTCCAGAAACATATTTTTAACGTGTTCATGATTTGGTAACTAATGCTTGAAGCAGTGTATTCTGTATTCGTAGCATTTCTTGCATCATACTTATCATATTTGTAGTAAAGTTGTTTATAGTTAGCACCAAATTCTCAATATTAGCTTCAAGGCGAATAAAGTTAAAGCTTAAGTTTGAATTCGTTGAATTTTTTGGCGGTGGAACATTTTGTGTGGGAATAGAACAACTCTAGGCAGCATCAGCATACGATGCACGTGAAGTAACTGGTTGGCTGATTTGAGCAAAAGTGTCGGAGTTCGCGTTTACTTGTAGAGCTGGAGTTAACTTGGGTTTTTGACCCATAGCCTGTTTAACGAAAGAAAATACAGGGCACCCTCTATAGTTAGCTGTGTGATTACCTCCACAATTACTACATTTTTTTTCTGCTTGATCTTTTGGCTTAGTGCAGCTAGCAGTACCATGCAATTCACCGCAGATAACACACACTGTAGGTAACTTGCAGTAAGTTTTTGTATGGCCATATTCTTGGCAATTATGGCACTGTACGGGACCTTAACGCTTACGTGGCTCTTTAATTGTGAGTTTTCGGTGTAAGAGATACTTTACGCTATAAATTGGATGGGTTTCATTTTTTTAAATTCTATGTCATTCGGCTCCAGTTCAACCCGAAATAGGGGTTGGGATACCTTTTCTCTGTTAATTATGTTGGTAACATTTTTTACCTTAAATCCTTGGTCGAAAAGTGCACATTTTACTTCTTCGGGTTCAACATATGAATCTATGCGCTTTAATACTATCTGTAGGCCTTTAGCACTCTTAAGTTGGTATGTGTGAAAATTTGTTTTATTTTTTTTGAATTCACTAACAATTTTTCGGAAATCTTTTTCATTACATATTTGGATTTTAGTTTCATCAATATTACCTCGTTTAATTGGAATGATGTGAAAAGTATTTTCACCAATGGTCGACAGTAGTTTTTTTATAAGCGCGTTAGAATTTTTTTCTCTCAGATAAATAGGTGGTGGCTTAAAAGACTTTTGCGATGATGTAGAGGGCTTGTCGTCGGTGTCTTGCAATAATAAAAAGCGATTTTGACGACTGGTAGATGATGCGCTGTTATCCCTAGACATCTTTGGAGCTGATGAAATTTTAGAAGAATTTGGGCTTCGCCCACGCTTTTCCACGGTTATATATCTGTCCATTTCCACTTGCACCTTTGGGTTTGAGCTAGTGTTATCTGTAGTGATAACTTGGTTTAGTGATGAACACGAGCCTGAAGCGGATGATATCGCTGACTTAAAGGAACTAGTACTAGGCAATGTTAATCTTAACGATTCACTAAATGGCATTGGACAAAGCGAAGTTGATCGCTGACAAAAAAGTGGCTTTTCCGTTAGAAAAAGGCTATCATTTTATTTTTTATTCTTATTGTTTTCATTAAGAGTTTCAAAACTCACAGTAAAATAGGCATTTCTGCCGTTAACTCACTTCAAAATTTTTTTTCCTTTGTGCTACTCATACAGAGCATTCCTCAAGGGTACTTTGCTTGTGTTTATGGTTTTTTTGTTGTTTTTGTTATTTCTTGCCAAGATAAAAAATATTAGTAAAGCCAATAAGCTTATTTATCAAGGTGAATATGTATTACGAATATTTTCTGTATGATTTTTGAATTTGTTATTTTTTTATATTTGTTTCGTATGTATGTATGTAAAAAAATCCTCTTTAACGTCTCTTCACTATGAAGGTTCAACAAAAACTGACCCAGGTTTAACATGCCAGAGAAAATTTATATTCTTCTTGGCGCCGAGTTCTACTTCAGCCTGATACCGGCACGATAAAGTTAAGTGACAGTCTTCCAATACTTCAAAATACGTCACTTGGGTGGGTTCTAGGTGGATCAATCAAAGAGCAGACTCCATTTTGCTCATCCTCGCCATTTACGTGCGCAGTATTTGGTAACGAAAAGTCATTAGACTACAATAGATTTATTAGTTTGGAAAATCGACTCCATAAGAACGAAAATATGAGACGTAAGAACATTCATTTTGTGAGAGAATATGAGCAATTAGGCCACATGGAAAAGGTTAATATACACAATATACCTAATCCAAGATATTTTATTCCACATCATTGCGTGCTAAGGCCCGAGAGTACATCAACAAAACTTAGAGTAGTGTTCGACGCTTCCGCTAAAACGTCAACAAGACACTCGTTAAATGACTTAATGTATACTGGCCCCACTGTACAAAGTGATTTATTTTCGATTCTACTTGGATTTCGCATGCCCAAATTCGTATTTACAACTGACATCGAGAAAATGTATCGTCAAATATTAATCAACCCAGCCGACCATCAATATCAGTTGATCATTTGGAGAGAGGACCCTCCATTGTCAATTAATTATTACAGATTCAACACCGTTACCTATGTCACAAGAGCAGCTCCATACTTGGCCACAAAGTGCTTACAACGTATTGCAGAAGAAAATACAGCACGATACCCACTCGGCTCTCAGATTTTAAGAGACAACTTTTATGTGGATGATGGTCTCGGTGGCACAGAAAGTCTAAAGTTGGCGATTGAGACTCAATGGCAACTACGAATGATACTGCAAGAACATGGTTTCATCCTGAAAAAATGGTGCTCAAATAATGAAAGGCTGCTGAAAGATATACCCTGCAGTGACAGAGTAGTTGATTTAGATCTTGATGGCAACAGTAATAAAACAATAAAAACTTTGGGTTTACATTGGGTGCCCCAAGATGATCAGTTTCTCATCAAAGTAAAACTTAATAAGCTCCAAGTAATCTCAAAACGAACAGTTACATCAGAGCTTGCAAAATTATTTGATCCTCTTGGTCTTCTTACTTCTGTTGTTGTCAAGGCAAAAAATTTTATCCAACAATTGTGGCAACATTTGTTAGATTGGGATGACCCATTACCTCACAATCTTCGTAAGACTTGGGAAAGCTTCCGGAATGATTTGAAAACGCTAGATGATTTCAAAATTGCGAGACATATATTTTATCGTGGTATTCCCGTAAAAACGTAGCTTCATATATTCGCAGATGCGTCTGAAAAGGCCTATGGTGCAGTTGTATACATTCGAGCAAAACTTAAAGATGGAACAATAATTGTTCGACTGCTATGTGCAAAATCAGGAGTAGCCTCTGTGAAACAACAAACATTACCAAAGGCTAGAGCTATGTGCTGCGGTCATAGCAGCCCATTTCGCTCATCGATTAAAAACGGATCTTACCCTACAAAATCAATCTATGTTTCTATGGACTGATTCCGAAATTGTTTTATCATGGATTAACTCGCAATCATCTTCTTATAAAACGTTTGTGGCTAATAGAATTTCAACCATTCAGTCATTAACAATAGCAGACTAGTGCCGTCATATAAAATCAAAAGATAATCCTGCTGACATTTTGTCGTGAGGAGTGCAACCAGTCAATCTACCTAACAATGGATTGTGGTTTCAAGGGCCAACGTTCCTTCATAGCAAGGAGGTAATATGACCATAAAAATTCCCACATCCAATACCCAATACAGACGACATCGAAATAAAAAAGACGATTATAGCAGCCACAACAACATCAAAAACTGACTTCATTTATAGAATCAACCATAAAAATTCATTTAAAACCTTGCCAAGAATTCTAGCATATGTCTTCAGATTCATAAAAAACACTAGAATGTCTATTGCAAGTCGACCAACACACTCATCAATTACGCCACAAGAGTTAGACGATTCCCTTCACATAATTGTTAAGGCAATGCAGTCTTCAGAATTCGCAACAGACCTAACACAAATACAAAAGACCGAGATGATTAACAAAAATAGCTCACTTAACAGTTTAACGCCATTTTTAGATAAAGAAGGCATACTTCGAGTAGGAGAGCGGCTAAAGCACTCAAATTTACATCCAGATATGAAACATCCAATAAAACTACCATACAACGATCCCTTGGCAAGACTCTTATTTATTATGATACATGAAGACAATAAGCATTAAGGACCGACGGCAATACTGAATACAATAAGACAAAGATTTTGGCCAATAAAAGGGAAAATAACAGTTCGAGCCGTCATTCAAAAATGTGTAAGATATACTAGAGCACGGCCACTTCCTTATCAAAAAATAATGGGCAATCTACCCCAACCATTCTGGATACACTACAAAGTGAGGGGCAAACGGCCAACGAAAGCTTATAAAGTGGTATTTTGCTGCTTTGCCACAAGGGCAGTTCACTTAGAGCTGGTGTCTGACCTATCAACAAAATCATTCATTGGTGCCCTTATAAGATTTATAGCTCGTCGTGGTCATTGTCGAAACATCTACTGTGACAACGCAACAAATTTTGTAGGAGCAAAGAACACTTTATCGGAAATATCTGAAGCAATACATGCTGATAAGGCACAAGAGGCAATAATATCCGCTTCGAGCTCTAAGGAGATAAACTTCCATTTTATCCCACCAAGAGCTCCCCACTTTGGAGGCTTATGGGAAGCCACCGTGAAATCAGCCAAGCACCTTTTGGTACGCAGTGGGTCAACCGAATCCTTACCCCACGAAGAGTTGGAGACGATAATCATAGAAGTAGAAGCAATACTGAATTCACGTCCGCTAGCACCTCAAATAATCCGGACAATCTCGAAGCATTTTTTGATTGGAGAAGCACTTACCGCTCAAGAAGATAGCAGGTCAGAAAATTTGAAGATTTCAGGCGTGTCTCATTGGAAGTTAGTTTCACAATTAAAACACAAATTTTGGAAAAGGTGGTCTACCGAATATATAAACGAGCTTCAACAACGCTACAAATTGAAAACTAAGGCCAACAATCCCAAACCAGGGGACATGGTCATAATCAAAGAAGAAAATCTACCTACAATTAAATGGCCACTAGGAAGGATTGTCACTGTTCATGCTGGAGATGACGGCGCGGTGAGAGTGGTCGAAGTAAAAACAGCAACAGGAATCTTCAAACGACAAATGTCAAATAACCAGGAAAAATAGAATATTTCACTAAAGAGGTTTAAGCCGACAATAAATTCCGTAGCACTCACTATGCTCATATCCCTTCTTCCCCTTCCTATTGCCCTATGAAACAACTTAGTAGTAAGGCAGTTTCAGGATGATCCACCCAGCAAAAAATTACACATTACCATTATAGCTACTTGCCATATAATGACTTACTTTCCTGATTGCCAAATTTCATTACTCGCTTACAAATCACATTACCTTAAATTTAAATAAATTATGTACAAGTTGCTAAATGAAGAGAATAATTTTTTCAGATGAAATAGATTACTTCAACAAGTTGCCAAATAAAAAAAGTAAGTACTTCTCAAGAATCGATTATTTTAGTCTCACGCCTTGTTAAAATCATTAAGTTGGTAATCCAGTAGGGAAGTACTTCCACCAAAAATGCTAATTCCAAACTCGATTACCTTTTTTGAAATTTTTTGCTGGGCAGGGTTGTATTTTGATGGAATAGCTACAGCAAAACTGAATACACAGCAGAATGGAAATTAATGGTGTACTATGACCTTAATCCGTTTTTAGCTCAACTTAATTCATTGTCAGTGGGCTGGATAACTTTGCAACAACTGTGTCCTGCGATATAGGGATACCCAATGTGTAAGATTTTGTAGAATAACTTAAGGCAAATCAAAAATGAATTGTATGAAGAAGATGATTTAATCGTCCACGGACGTATAAAAAGGTCGCCATTTAATATAGTCGTTAATATAACCCGGTCACTGTTTGGTGTTCTTGATACGGAGTATGCAGAAGAAATGTCAAGGACTATTAACACAGCCAAAACAGAGCAGGACCACATTGTAAAATTGTTAAGAAATCAAACATAAATAATTGATTCAACCATAAATGTTATCAAACGAGATGAAATAAACTCGCAGCAGAAGATTACCTAGCTTCTAAAAATGGTTTATGAAAACAAAAATGAATTGTTTAAGGAAGCTTCTCAAGCCAGTAACTTCCAAATCATTGGACTCCTTTCAACACATTTAACATTAGTAGCAATAAACCTACAAAAAATTGAGACTGAAGTCATAAATGTACTTGCTGACGTTCACACTGGAAAAATTAGTCCTCTTTTGTTATCCCCTCACCAGTTAAAAAAGGAAATGGCTACAATCAAGATTCACCTTCCAGCAACTTACACGCTTCCAATAACAGAAGACAATTTGATGGATCTATATAAACTGATGAATGCTAATGGTGCCGTAACAAGGGAAGAAGTGATTTTTGAAATTAAAATACCTCTAGTCAATCAGCAGATCTTTGAGCTATTTAAAATAGTACCAGTCCTGACAGTCAAAAACAATACTTTAATTGCTATTAAACCAGACATGTCATACTTTGCCATAGATCCACACAGAGATGAATATATTCCATTTACGACAGATGATATATCTAACTGTATTATGACAAAAAACAAAGAATACATTTGCAAAAATAAGCAATCTAAATTCAAAAGGAATTCTGAGGTTGATCCTTGTGGGATCAATATATTCAATAATCGATCGACAGCCGATTGCAACCACAACAAGATTCCAGGACAAGCAGCTTGGATTCAATTAGATCAACTAAACAAGTGGATTTTTGCTACTTCTATGGACATTGAATCATCCATGGTGTGTGGCAGGGAAACTATGCTGTTCATAATTAAAAACACTGGACTAATGGAAGCGGGTCCCGATTGCGTAATCAAAAACAATTTTTTAACAATACAAGGGCATTTCGGAATATTAAATAATGTCCATACATCATATATTAAATTGAACCATATTGACTCAATAAGTAGGCCAGAAGAAATAGGAAAGATATTTAATACTACAAGCCATAATTTCAATACGCAATTATACCAGTTAACAAGCCTTCAAAACCAATTATTTTTTTTTACATATATATATATAATATAATTGTAATAGTATAATTTGGATTGCTGAGTATTAAAGCCCTCTTTTTTAAGCGGATGTGTCCAGTAAAGTTCGAGTGTGACTCGAGTTTTGTTAAATATTTACCTGCGTATTTCTTCAGTCACTAGTATCATATTTAAATCACGATTTATATTAGAATTTTTGATATACCATGGAGCCGATGTTATCAAACGTAAAATTTTGTTTTGCATTCGTTGGATTTTCTTAACATTTGAAGCTGAAGCAGTGTCCCATAACTGAATTCCGTAGCACCATATTAGCTTCAAAAGCGACATGTATACCAAAAATTTACAGTCTAGGCTGAGTGTTGAATTTCTCCCAATTAATTGAGTTATTTTAAGTTTAATTTGAGTTAACTTTGAGTCAATGTGATGTTTCCATGTAAGCCTTCCATCAAGGTGTATGCCAAGGTATTTCACTTGGGAATGTCGAGGAATATTTTGATTCTTAATTCGAATGGAGGAACAAGTAGCTTTTCCCAGGATAAACGTTATATGGACACACTTTTACACTTTTGTTCATTTACTTTAATTCTTCATAGGTTCAACCATGCTTCCAACTGGGTAATATAGTCCTGGAGATTATGGGATGCCTCATCATGGTTTTCGTGAATACTCATACAGGCTGTATCATCGGCAAATTTAGAAATGTGGATATTATTGCTCACAGTCATATCACAAGTATATATTAAATACAAGACTGGCTCCAGAATAATATCCTATGGCACACTTGTGAACTCTCCTTCCACGACAGTGACCTTCCTATCAATGATATAACTTTCTATAAGCTTTTGTATGTTTATTGGCAGATATGTCTATAATTTTACAACTAGGCCTTCGTGCCATACTTTATCAATCGCCTGAGAAACATCAAGAAACAGAGCAGAACAATACTTCTTTTCTTCAAATGTTCTTCTTATAACTTGGACCAATCTATGGGTTTGTTCAATGGTGGTATGTTGACTTCTAAACCCAAATCGATGGTCCGGGATGCACCCATTATCAGCTAAAATTTTGGACAATTTAGTCATGAGCAGCTTCTCGAAAAGCTTTGAGATTGTTGATAGTTAACTTATAGACCTATATGACTCAGCTTTGGTAAGATCTTTGCCCGGCCTTGGAATCCTTTTCATCTTGGCAAGTTTCCAGTTATGTGGAAAATACTGCATTCTTAAAATGGCATTAAAAATAAATAGCACGATTCTTATTGTAATATGTGGCAAATTCATCAGCATCTTGTTACTAATGGTGCTTTCTTCGGGTTGAGTTCAGAAATTATTTTTTGTACTTCACCCATCTTAAACCTTAGGGGTCGAGGGGGTAGAGAAACTACACTCGGTAAATCAACTGCACCCGTACATGAATTGGGACTGAATACAGATTTTAAATGCTCAAAAAATAAGTTACCTTCCTCACTATCGCTTTTTGCCCAACCTTCGGTCGAAGTGCGCAGTGGTGATTTAAGATCAGCAAGTCTTCTAAGATTTCTAGTAGTGTGCCATAAAGAGTAATTAGATGCAGACGTTACATCATATTAGTAACATTTTTGATGTGTAAACATCTATACGCTAGGAGGTAAAAATCTTTTTCACAATACAATCACAAATTTTGAGTAAGATGCACACCGCGTTGTCAAATCGGTGTGAGCTATATATGAGTGTATTAGTGTTTGAAAGAAGCAATACAAAATTATTTAAAATATTGTGAATACATACATTTGCTGGTTTTTGTTTGTTTTATTTAACTTGATATTTGCTTTATTAGGCTTCCGTACACCAAAGGTGAAAATGAACCCTATTGTTTTCGCTACGCTGTCCGTCCGTCTGTCACAGGGTATTTTCTCAAGAACCGTAAGAGCTACGGACCTGAAATTTGGACACAGTGTGTAGACATTTGGCCGCTACAACAACAAATACATGAGAGTTAAAAATTAAAGGGTGTTGCAAAACGAGCAACGAAAAATGTTAAAATCCCATGTAATATACATACAATTGTATGTACATATATACACTATAGGGTTGCATTTGTATACTCGTTTGTATAGCCAAAACAAATATACCATGGTATGTACCATATAATTGTAGTGTGAGCGACAGAACTAGTATAAGAGTTATTGTGTGTGCGTGCTTTTCCAAATTAAAATACAATTAAAACAAATAACAATTGCTTATTGTATTGCTGCTGAGCAACTGTTTGATCTATTTTTGCCCAAAAATACATATTGTAATACAAATATGTGAAAAAACCACTATTGAAACAAATACATGATGTACAGATGAATGTGCGGACGTTCGTTATGTTATTTTGTGGCGCAGCCAAAGTATAGAGAGATAAAGAGACAATTTTACTCTGAGAGTAATTACAAATGCATGTGTTTCATGTACATGTATCATTTGCTTACATGTGTATGTGAAATTTTACTTTCATTCATTCATTCATCAACCATGGATTTTTTTCAACACACCATGTGGTACTTATGTTAAAACCCGTTTTATGTATCTTATTTGTTATAGAAAAACAAATACATAAAAACGTGTTTTTCTCATTTGGTCATTGCACAACCATACAATAACTGCTTTAAAAATCAACATTTACAACTAGTAAAAGAAACGCTAAATAACATATTTTTTCATACAAGAACCAAAAAACACGCAAAACTGGTGCAAACAGATGCATCTGTGCAATGCTATAATATGTATATCAGACGAAAAAGGTATGCTTTACACTGAAAAAATAAATACACCAAGTATTTATTAAAATAATTTTAAGAAATACACACATTTCTTAGAAGCACTACTTAGTGCTTTTTCTTAGTTTGGCACTAATGAGCAAAACTTGGCTTTTTGAGTCTTTAAAAAGGACTAAAAATAGTGCCAAAAGCACAAAGTTGGCATTGCTGGTCGTCACGCATGACGAATTTCGTTCTACGGCAGTGTCCCGCAAAATAAAATATGTTTGTATTGGTGAGAAAAAGTAGTGCAAAATAATCTTGCGCTTGAAGAAAAGTTTTCTAGTTTAAAATACATGATGTGGTTAGTCCCAATTTACACTATGCAAGTCTTATTGCTAAGCTGATTAGTTTGTTTAGCTAGAGAGACGGGGGGAAAAGAAACGTTGTTGTCCCCTTCGTCTCTCTCTCCCTGAAACGAATCAGCTTAGCAATAAGACTTGCGTAGTGTGATTTGGGACTTATTAATTGCTTGAATTTTTTTGTAAATAAGCAATTTAGTCAAAAACTTAACTAAAAACTAATAATCCATTCAACAATGAGTGTATAAATTCCAAATTAAATTTATTCACACCTTTGTCGATACTATTAAAATGTCTTATTTTTAACTGTTTCATAAGTCCCTATTTACACTATGCAAGTCTTATAGCTAAACTGATTAGTTTATTAGGAGAGAGAGACGGGGGGAAAAGAAGTGTTTCTATTCCCCTCGTCTCTCTCTCTCTCCTAATAAACTAATCAGCTTAGCAATAAGACTTGCATAGTGTGATTTGGGACTTACATAAAATGCATTGCATATTGCAAAAAGCATGTTTTATCCAGATCTCGCAAAATATGCTCAACCAAATTTCTCTGTGCTGTCTTCTCACTAAAAAGACCTAAAAAAATGAGACAGAATCACTCAGTGTCTGAACAGCAACCAGTGATGCCAACTTTTTTGGCTCTAATAGCACATCAGAATTTTAAAAAAGCACTAAAAAGCGTAATTTTGAAATATAAAAAGCGTAAAAAGCACTAACGTAAAAAACAAGTGAAGTTTAATAATGTTTTCTAAGCTATTCTCTATTTCGGCAATATTATCAACATTTTTAATGAAATATATCAGACGAAAAAGGTATGCTTTACCCTAAACAAATAAATACACCAAGTTTTTATTAAAGTAATTTTAAGAAATACGCAAATTTCTTAAAAGCACTACTTAGTGCTTTTTCTTAGTTTGGCACTAACACTCAAAATTTGGCGTTTTGAGTTTTCAAAAAGCACTAAAAATAGTGAAAGAAGAAGAAACGCTAAATAGCATATTTTTCATACAAGAACCAAAAAACACGCAAAACTGGTGCAAACAGATGCATCTGTGCAATGCTATAATATACACTTGAAATTTGTAAAGTTAGTGTATTTTTATACAGACTACAACAATTAACACTGAATTTAAAAAATTTAAATTACAGGGTGTTCCATAAGTTAATGCAATTTTGACTTTGTAATTTTGACAACTTGCTGTATCTTGGAAACCGTAAGAGCATAACTCTTGAAATTTTAAAAACGGTAAAACTAAAAAATCAAAAAATTATAAAATCGCCAAATCTAAAAAATCGCCATAAACAAAAAAATCGCCAAAACGAAATAAAGCACCAAATTAAAAAAAATTCTAGGACTAAAATAAATCGCGAATTACCGGAAAAATCACCAAAATAAAAAAAATCCTTAAACAAAAAAATCGAATATGAAAAAATCGCAAAAATGAAAAAATCGCCAAAATAAAAAACCCCAAAAACAGAAAAAAATCGCAAAATTAAAAAAAATTGCGAAAATGAAAAAAAGAGAAAAATAACGTCAAAGCGAGAAAAAAGCTACAAAACTGAAAAAATCGTTTAAACTGAAAAAACTTAAAAAAAACCACATCAAAAAAATGCTTAAAACCGAGTGTACGGAACCCTTCGTGCGCGAGTCAAAGTCTCACTTTACTGAATTTATTTTAATTGCAATGCGTACACAACAACAAGAACAACAAGAATTAAAAATTAAAGAGTAAAAGTAAAGGCATTTACCATAGATGAGCAGTACCACTAAAATTTCAGTAAAAATAATAAAAATTTTCTAACCAGTAAATTTTTACTGATTACTAAAAATTTTTTCTACAATTTTTATAAAGTACCTAAATGATTTAGTATATAATGAGGTGCATTGAATTTTCAGTAATCAGTAATGCCCGTATTGATAATGAAATTCTACCAAGTGGTTAAATGTTTTTCATACAAAAGTTTAAAAATTTTAATGAAAAAAACTTTGCCACTTGCTACAATTTTCTTATGAATACGGCCCTACGACTTTACTCGTAATGCAAATTAAATTTCATTAGCAGTAAAAATTTACTAAAAATTTACTGAATACAGTAAATTTACTGCTTTCTGCAATTTTTAATGCATTACATACATATATACTGCAGTGTGCCCATTTACTAACCAAATAAGTTTAATAAAACAAACAAAAACCAACAAATTCCTATGTATTTACAATATTGAAAGTTTTGATACTTTTAATTAATTAATTTAAAAATATTATACTAAAAACATAAGTACTTCCAACTTAAAAAAAATTTTCAATACTAGATGTTTACACATCTCCTCTGTGATCGGACTCACATTGCTTTCTTTACCTTAAATCCTTGTATGATGAGTGCATCTTTTACTTCTTCAGGATTTACATAAGAATCAATCAGGGACCGAAAATAATTGTTTTTTTTTTATTTGAAATGAAAAGGTTACTGAAAAATGTGTTTTATTTGGTTTGGGTTATTTTTAACCATTATCGTGAGAGATATTTTATTTTAGTTATTGTAACCAATTTAAGTGGTTACGAATAACAATTATAGCAACCAAAAAATTTTTTTGGTTACCAATAACTATTATCTAAAGAATTTAAGTTTTTTGGTCATTGCTGCCTAAAATACGGTATTTTAGATGTAAAAGAAGTATTTGTAAGGGGTTATGAACAGTGCTGCCAGAAAAATTTGCCTTTTGTCAGTAGTAGGGAATTGCCAATCCTGCCCCAATTAAAATTGTTAAATTGTGGCTGAAATTGTTAAATTGTGGGCTGAAATTGTTAAATTGTTGCTGAAATTGTTAAATTTGGGTAATTAATTAATTCTTGGAAATTTGTGTTTTTTGTTTACATTAGGAGTTTTTTGTTTACATTAGGAGTTTTTGTTTACATTAAGTGTATGTCTGTCTGTCCGTCTGTCGGCCTGTCTGTCTGTCTGCCTGACCGTGGATGTTTGTGTGTGGAATATTTTGTGTGAATGTATTAAGGCGGTTCATAGTTTGGCGGTTTTTATGTGTGTATATACAGACGAGGAAAATCATGAAAATGATTTTTCCTAATACCAATGGTGAAATAGTGATTATAATTTTTCCTAATGCCTACGGCATGCATGATAATTTTTCCTAATGCCTACGGCAATGCATTATAATTTTTCCTAATGCCGGGCATTACATGAATATTGTTTTTTCAAATGCCGACGGGAAAATGATTTTTCCTAATGACGACGGGAAAACGTGAAAGTTATTTTTTCTAATGCTAATGTAGGTGTTGCTAGACTGTGGGAATTTCAGGCTGACCGTGATTTGAGTGGGTGGCGTTGTTGGCGTAATATGTAACCATAGGAATTTGTGGATGTGTCTGTCTGTCTGTGAGAATTTAGGTAAAGGTTTGATTGGCAGGGGGCCGGGTGTAGTTGTGTGTGTGTGTGTGTAGTTGTGTGTGTGTGTGTGTGTGTGTGTGTGTGTGTGTGTATGTTTGTAGGAATTTCAATGTGTGTATTTCTGTAGGAGCTTAAGGCTGATTGTGATTTATGAGGGGTGAGGTGTTCTAGTAATATGCAACCGGGGGAATCTGTGTGCTTGTATGTCTGTAGGAGTTTAAGGCTGACCATGATTTGGGTGCGCAGGGTTGTTGACGTAATATGTAGCCATGGGGATTTGTGGATGTGTCTGTCTATAGTAGTTTAAGGCTGATCGTGATTTGAGGTGGGTGAGGATGTTGTTGAGGTAAATTGGTTATGTGTATGTATTTATGTATTTCTGTAAGAATTTAAGATGATTATGATTTATTAGGGGCGAGGTGTTCTTGTAATATGTAGCCGTGAGAATCTATGTGTATAGATGTCTGTAGAAGTTTAAGACTATCTCTAATTTCGGGTAGGTGAGAGTGTTGTGTTGTTGAGATTAATCTTGTATATTGTATATGTACCTATGTATGATCATGAGAATTTGTGTATGTATATCTGGGGAGAATTTAAGACTGCTCATGATTTGTAAAAGGTGGGGTGTTGTTGAAATTTTCTTGGATATTTCTTATATGAATTCTACTACGTGTGTGTATTTGCGCTGGTATTTATATGTAGGTAGAAATAAATTGTTTTCAATATCGACATATGGTACTATAAAATACTATCATATATCTGAACTTCCCTAATCCTAGTATGCTTTTATACTTACGATTGCTTTATATTTTCTCATGCTTAAATTTGTCTCGCATTAAAGTCTGTCTGTGTGAAATTTGTTTATATTACAGATTTTGTTTATTTAACTACATCCGTCTTCTTTGACTGAAAGAGTTTTCTACACACAGAGAAAAACCAACTTAAAATCAGTAAAAACCATTCTGAATTAATAAGAAACATTAACGAAGGTTTAGTCATATTAAAATTTCTTATTTCAATATGGAGAAAATATTAATTTACAGTATTCATTTATTAAACTCATTAGTTTGTAGATATCTCAATATACATTTTCTATTATATTAAAAATTATTGAATTAATGTAACGAATTCTTATTTTTAAGCTGCAGATTTTCCCTGAGTGTATGGATTGTTTATATTTGCATTGTGCTTTAACTAAACGACGCTTCATACATATTCATGATGTAGATCTAATAAATACTTAAGCATTGATAAGAAATTTGATATGTATATACATATCTACAAATTGATTTTATGTATGTATGTATGTACATATATATGTATGTACATATATATGTGTTTAACTCAATCTTTGAATACATTTTTTATTTTATTTTTTGTCATGTGATGTCTGTTGTTGTTGAAATTAAAAACATTTTAATTTTTATCTGCGTTTATTTAAAAGTTTGTGAGGATTTTCTGTTTTAAGTAAAACTGAATTCCTGAAGATATGTATATACATATTCTATAGTAATAGTAACTATAATAGAAATATTTCTTATACTTAATTTACATTTTTTTAAAGTTGATGCAATGTTAGTTAGTCAACGTTTGACATTTTTAGGGTATAAAATTTTTTCTAGCTATAACCTTCTACATTTATTTTATAAAGCTTGCTCTGCTTTTTAAAAATGTATAAACATTTTTAAATGAAACTGATCCCGCACTCCAGCTTAGGTACTAATAGTTTTTTGTTGTTAGTTAACTTACTTTTTTTTATTTTTTATTGATAAACATTTAAAATCAAACGGGAGTTTGATATTGTAATTATTATTTTCGTAATTGTTGAAAACAATCGCTGCTTTTTTTTTGTTTTTTTTGTTTTGTTTTTTGCGATGAAATCATTTGAATTACTTTTGAAACTTTACGCGTTTATAAAAATTATGTTATTTTCTATATTTCTTAATTTATAAGACTTTTAGACTTTGTCCTTTAGGGGTTATATATTCTATTATACGATTATGAATAAGAATGCAGTAAGCTGATGTATTTGCTTACTGCTTCAAATTAAAATTTTATTCAATTGAATAAAAGGAGTTTTTTTTTCTTAAACTCTGATGCAGTTAGAAGCGCTGGAGATTCTTTCATATAACAGCTTTTTTGGAATTTTTGATACATAGTATAATATAGAATTGGATAACATTTATTTTTAATTTTTATGTTAAGAAGTACGGATATGAGACTGAATTTAAATGAACTTTTAAATTAGTTAAATCATAATGAACAAACATATTTTCTTCTTTAATAGCGATCAACAGAAAACGAACTCGTTTTCATATAATTTAGGTATACCCTATCGACGGCTCCTCTAGGATACAAGATGACTTTGTATGACGAAATGTCTGTTGCTTTATACTGATAATATGTTTACATTAATAAGGTACATATACATATGTTTATTTTATGAAGGGTGAGCACCTATGGCTTTTATTTAATGTTCTATATGATTTTTTTTTTTTCATTTTATTAAAGTTCAGCGTATTGTATATATATTTCTGAAATGTTTAAGTGTGTTTTGTGTGCCCATCGGGCAGAGTGTACGTATTAGTTGGTCAGTCACTCTCTATTTTTATTTATTTTTTTTTCTTCTAATGTGCCACTCCTTTTTTCAGATTTTACTACTTGGAATAGAGAATTTTTGTCTAATTTTTTGCTGGGTATATACATTAGGTATGTAGAAATTAGTTTAGATACAAAGAAATGCATGTTTAATAAACAACTATTGTATCAAATCGATCTCAAATAACTCAGTTACCTCTACCAGCAATTCAGCGTTGGTGTTTTCATAAAGTGTTAGAAACAATGAAATATCTATGTTTGGGAGAATTTTTCCCCTCAAGTATTTCTACATGAGGTTTGCTGGTTGACCCTTATCGCATTCATATGTAATGATTATTCACTTAAAAAAGGTCATCATCACCATCAATCATCTCCGTATACAATACATTCATGAGTTGGGTTGATCCAGATACAACTGCTGTCTCATCACCTTCTAACAGCTTTATATATTTTGCTAGTATGCATGCTTAGCATGCTTCTATCGATAGTGACGTAAGAGTCCGAGATGTAGAGTGTTACAATTAAAAATCTTTACTATTAGAATATACCAGTTCGCTCTTTTGAATTTTTACAAAGTAGATATGTACATATGTATGTATTTCATTGACCACAAAATCATAAAATTTCTTTGCTTACAAAATTGTATGACGTGAGGATTTTTTTTTTTTTTTTTTTTTAAATTATACATGCTTCGGCATGCTTTCATTTTTTTTTCTATAAATTTATGTAATACTCATACAGATACAGATATAAAGTAAGATCTGTTTACTGTACATTTTAAAATTTATGCATGCTTCAGCATGATTCTAGTTGAAGCGTATATTCATTCACTAAGTTTGTTTGATACTTATTCATACACATGTACATTCTTAAAGATTGGATATCAAAGTCCAATTTCCGTAGTTTATCTATATTTTCTAAAGATCTGATAGCTAAAGAAATAAATAGAGTGAAGATCTTCTATAATAATCCCATTTTCATATTGTAAAATTTTGCGTGCTAGCGCTTTCGATGGGAAAATATACATACAACTTTATAAAAAGTGATAATATGATGTGCTGCTGAATATTGCACTATGTTATAGTTCATTTTAAACACTGAAGTTGTAGCAATATTTCATTCAGACCAACAAGTTTAGAGAATTCCACTACATTTAGTTAATTATCTTTCTTAAGACACATCATTCCTAATCAATCCTACAAAAAACAACACAAACTAGATTTTTCGTTTTAATTTTATTTTTATTAAATTCAACATTCATTCTTCAAATTACTTTATACTATATTAAGTAGCTTTTCCTCATTTGTGGAATGAGATGAATTTTTCAATTTTATGCACTAAGTAAATCTTTATATATACCAATCCACTTATATGAACCATTAAAGCTAATTCTTTTCACATCATTCCTTTCAATGATCTATTAAATCATTCTAATATTGATGCTTTCATATTATGTAATGTTTAATCTTCTATTTATGTATGAGTTTTCCCAAGTATTAATTAAAAAATTCTTTAGAATCATCTGTTTGTAAGTACCACTTCAAAAATATTTTCCATTCCCTTGGTTTTTAGAGTGCAGCTTTTATTTTCAGCTGTACTAAACTTTGAGAATGTGTCAATTACAGTCTTCAAAAATCAACAATTTCTATTTTCTGTAGAATAGTTCTCCATTTCACCTAACTTAGCTCATAAAACTTCATATATTCCTGTCATTGCATCTCTACAAGCACAAACAATTGTTGAGATTTAATATGAAGTAGGTTTACTAAATTTCTTTTTAAAGACATTGAGTTGTTTCACAGATTTTTTCGAAAGTGTTGTGATCTACATGTTGCACTGTCAGCTATTTATACTAACATGTAGTTAATTTTCTAATCTATATATTTAACCGTAAACTCTTGTTTGTCTAAATCTTGAGTGAAGGTTTCTCAGGCTTTAAACTTGGATATTTTCAACTTCTGTCTTGATTTTACTTTCTTCTTTCATAAGAATTCTTTTAATATTTTTAGAACTATTTTTGAATTCTTCTGTTATAGGTTTAAATGTATCTTTTAGTTGTTCACTTGTATCTATTTCACCAGTTTTTCTACTACGAAGCTTTTTCTTCATCACATTTCTTGTCAACACCAAATGCTTTAAATCTTTCTCATCCATGTTCGCTAATAGCAAATGACAGGTATCAGCTACTAGATCAGCTTATCAGGAGCTGGTCTGGTTTTCAGATCAGCCTATCAGGAGCTGGTCTGGTTTTCAGATCAGCTTATCAGGAGCTGGTCTGGTTTTCAGATCAGCTTATCAGGAGCTGGTCTGGTTATCAGATCAGCTTATCAGGAGCTGGTCTGGTTTTCAGATCAGCTTATCAGGAGCTGATCTGATTTTTAGATCAGCTTATCAGGTAACAGATCAGGCTATCAGGAGCTGTTCAGATTTTCATTTCAAGATATCTGAGTCAGATTTAGTTATCAGTGTACAAGTAGCTAGCCATTTATAACATTTATATACATGAAGTTTAAAGTCAGATGAAATACGAAAAAGTAAAGTTTTATCTAGTAAAATTATTTTCTATAACGATCATCGTTTAATTCACTATCTTTGCTTATAATCAAAAATCCATATTTATCCTTTCAACATGCTTTTTATTTTTCTCACCTTACTTAAACATTAAATATACATTATCATGATCTCGTATTAAATGTTTGGTGATTCTGGTGTAAGTTTTACAGAAGTAGAATGAATAAACATTCTTATCTCTCCCCATACAAAAGTATTCTTCCCATACGCATCATCGTTAAATATCATATTGGAATTACTTTGGACTGAAATAACAGATTCACTATCTGTAAATTTTGTATTATCTTATTGTTTTAATTGATGAAATTAATTTATTCAGGTATTCATATTTGGATGGATAAAAAGATTTTGAGTATAAATAAATGTTCTCAACCTTAAGTCCATTAGGACTTTCTAGCAAGCCAATCATAGCGTTTTTTTCCGCAATTTGACAGGTCAACTATTGTTCCACGAATAGAATTTGACATAAGGGAACTATGATTCATTTTTGAACTATCGTTCGATGATTCATCAATATTTCGTACCAAGGTATTTTATGTTGTTTTGACTAAGGGTATGAGTCAATATTTATAAAATCCATTTCATAAATATCAGCTTATGCTCATAGTCAAAACAAAGTATGCTTTAAGTGCTTAAAACCGGTATTACCATAAAAATGGTGGTTTTAAACACTTAAAATATACTTTGTTTTACTAACCGCATTTTATAACTAAATGCATTTCATAAATATTGACGCATACTCATAATCAAAACAGCATATAAATATCCTTTGTTTTGACTATGAGTATGAGTCATTATCTCTTATTATAGAAAAATAAAATAGTATGATTATATGATATCAGAAATCATGTTTTCTAATATCATATAACCATACTATTTTATTCTTTCTATAATAATAGATAATATTTATGAAATGCATTTAGTTATAAAATGCGATTAGTAAAACAACATAAATCATCATCAATATTTCGTACCAAGGTATTTTTATGTTGTTTTTACCATGAGTATGCGCCAATATTTATGAAATGTATTTCATAAATATTATCTCTTATTATAGAAAAATTAAAAATGTAGCTATACGATATCAGAAAATATTTTCTGAAATCGTATAGCTATATTATTTTATTTGTCCTATAATAAGAGATAATGGCCCCTACTCATAGTCAAAACAAAGAATATTTTAAGAGTTTCAAATCAGTATTATCATACAAAATACTGATTTTAAACTCTTACAGCCTTATTTATAAAACTTATTAAGGCTTTGTAAAGGCTTTTTAAAACAAATTTTTTATAAAAATTTTTTCTTAAAAAGTCTTTATAAAGCCCTAATAAGTGTTATAAATAAGGATGTTAAAATATACTTTGTTTTACTAACCACATTTTTGTAACTAAACGCATTTCATAGATATTGATGCATACTCATAGTCAAAACAAAGGATATTTTTATGCTGTTTTGATTATGAGTGTGGATCATTATCTCTTATTATAGAAAAAATAAACTAATGCAGCTATACGATTTCAGAAAATATTTTCTGATATGGTATAGCTGCATTAGTTTATTTTTTTATAATAAGAGATAATATTTATAAAATGTATTTAGCTACATAAATGCGGTTAGTAAAACAACCTAAAAAACCTTGGTACGAAATTTTGATGATTCATCTAAGGATAGTTCAAAAATGAATCATAGTTCCCTTATGTCAAATTCTATTCGTTGAACAATAGTTGACCTGTCAAATTGCGGAAAAAACGCTATGATAGGCTTGCTAGAAAGTCCTAATGGACTTAAAGTTGAGAACATTTATTTATACTCAAAATCTTTATATCAACCCAAATATAAATACCTGAAGAAATTAATTACATCAATTAAAATAATAATATATTACAAAATTTGCCGATAGTGAATCTGTTATTTCAGGCCAAAATAATTCCAATATGATATATAACGATGATGCGTATGGGAAGAATACTTTTGTATGGGGAGAGATAAGAATGTTTATTCATTCTACTTCTGTAAAACTTACACCAGAATCACCAAACATTTAATACGAGATCATGATAATGTATATTTAATGTTTAAGTAAGGTGAGAAAAATAAAAAGCATGTTGAAAGGATAAATATGGATTTTTGATTATAAGCAAAGATAGTGAATTAAACGATGATCGTTATAGAAAATAATTTTACTACATAAAACTTTACTTTTTCGTATTTCATCTGACTTTAAACTTCATGTAAATAAATTTTATAAATGGCTAGCTACTTGTACACTGATAACTAAATCTGACTCAGATATCTTGAAATGAAAATCTGAACAGCTCCTGATAGCCTGATCTGTTACCTGATAAGCTGATCTGAAAATCAGATCAGGTCCTGATAAGCTGATCTGATAACCAGACCAGCTCCTGATAAGCTGATCTGATAACCAGACCAGCTCCTTATAAGCTGATCTGAAAACCAGATCAGATCCTGATAAGCTGTTTTGATAACCAGACCAGCTCCTGATAAGCTGATCTGATAACCAGACCAGCTCCTGATAAGCTGATCAGAAAACCAGACCAGCTCCTGATAAGCTGATTTGATAACCAGGACAGCTCCTGATAAGCTGATCTGAAAACCAGACCAGCTCCTGATAAGCTGATCTGAAAACCAGACCAGCTCCTGATAAGCTGATCTGAAAACCAGATCAGCTCCTGATAAGCTGATCTAGTAGCTGATACCTGTCATTTGCTATTAGCGAACATGGATGAGAAAGATTTAAAGCATTTGGTGTTGACAAGAAATGTGATGAAGAAAAAGCTTCGTAGTATAAAAACTGGTGAAAGAGATAGAAGTGAACAACTAAAAGATACATTTAAACCTATAACAGAAGAATTCAAAAATAGTTCTAAAAATATTAAAAGAATTCTTATGAAAGAAGAAAGTAAAATCAAGACAGAAGTTGAAAATATACAAGTTTAAAGCCTGAGAAACCTTCACTCAAGATATAAGTAGTAGTAGAATGTATGAGCCCCAGCAATTAAAATTGTCAAATTTGGGTAATTAAAATCGAAATTTTGTAATTTATGGGCTAAAATTTACATATTAAAGTAATTACTGTCAATGGTGTGAAGTGACGAGGGTTATGGACGGTTTGTACGTAGAAAAGGATAGTTTGATGTCGGCCCGTCGATGTGTGTTTGTTTTAATTTTATGGTTTGATATCCGTTCGCCGATGCGCATAGTTAATTATGTAGGCACGTGGGGCTTGTGTGTACGTAGTATGTTTTTTTCGTTTGTTAAGCGGTTGCAGCAGGTTTATGATTTTATATTGTGTGTGCGTGTGTGCATAATTTAGTTTTTTGTAATATTCTTTTGTTTGTACGTAGTATGTTTTTTCGTTTGTTAAGCGGTTGCGGAAGGGTACTTGAGAAAGAAATTGTGTGGGAATCTATGAATGTTTTTTTTTTTTGTTGGTTTTATTTAGTTTGATTTTTATTTATTTTTTTCCTATGTTTAAAGAGTTCGAAGACATGAATAAAATATATGGTTTGTGAGATAAGCATGGTTTGATATCCGTTCGTCGATGTACATAGTTAATAATGTAGGTACGAAGGATTTTATGTAGGTTTTTGTTTTAATTTTAATTTTGAATGGAATTTTTTTGTTTTTTTTTTTGTTTGTTAAGCGGTTGAAGCAGGTTTATGATTTTAGAGTGTAAGTGCGTGTGTGCATAGAGAAAAAATGTTGCTTTTGTCTCTTTGCAATATTCTTTTTTTAGCTGGTGGTCATGGAAGATTATTTTAGAAAGAAATTATGTATGATTGTGGGAAATCTATGAATGTTTTTTGTTGTTGGTTTTATTTAGTTTGATTTTTCAATTTCCTATATTTAAAGAGTTTGAAGAGGTAAACGAAACATGTAATTTATGAACTTATTTGGAGGTTGAAAAAAATTGAAGTGTAAGATATTTATGATTGTCAAAGGGAATTAGAGATGCGTGATCATGGGAGCCAACGTTATGCTCATACGTGTGTATTTGTGTATGTTTTTACAATAACTTGAGCGTTGGCAGATGGGTAAGTAGTCGTATATGTATATGTGCAATGCCGAGTACAAATCTGGCATTTTCTTGTGTTCTAATCATTTTTAACTTGAGCGTTGGCAGATGGGTAAGTAGTCGTATATGTATATGTGCAATGCCGAGTACAAATCTGGCATTTTCTTGTGTTCTAATCATTTTTTAAAATGTGTGCAACGCCTTTCACATTATGTTTTTTTTTATTTTTTTTTTTTTTTTTTTTTTTTTATATGGAATACAAAACGGAAATGATAAACGTTACCACTAGGGCACACTGTTGCGATGTCACAAAATATCATAGTGTGCACTCGGCATTACTTTTTTTTGTTTGTAATATTCGTTTTTTTAGCTGGGGACATGGAAGGGTATTTTAGAAAGTAATTATATATGCTGGTGAGATATTAATGTTTTGTTTTTGTTGTTGTTGTTGTTTGATTATTTTTTTTATGTGTAAAGAGTTTGAAGAAATGAATAAAATATACAATTTATGCGTGTTGTATTTATTCATTCTTTTTACTTCTTTTGTAAAGAAATTGAAGTTTGTGATATTGAGGATTGTCAAAGATTGGTTGTTATTTTCACTGCTTGCTGACATTTCTCTCTGTGTTTTTTGTACATACCATATACATATAAATAAATGATTGAATAAAATATTTTTATAATTTTAATCTACATATTTATTTAAAAAAATATCGTAAATATATGTTGTGACAATGTAAGAATAGAAAAATAAAATATATTTTTTTAGTTATTTTCTTGATAAAGGAAATATGCATTTCTTAAGGCACAAACTCCATAATTGTGATAGCTGCAGTAAAAATATTCCGGATATTTAAGTTGTATTTGCTTAAAGTTGATGCAGCCAATATCCTCGATGTTGAAAACTCTAATTTGAAGTAGTTTTTCAAACCATTTCTTCTTTTCCACACCCTTAACATAGATTGAATAATGTTTTAAACTGGATTTAAAAAATTTTACAACACTCTTAAATGATATTGATCCGTCATTCCAATTCAAATGATGAAAGTTTCTTGTTAGCCAATTCGCATCTCTTTGTTTTGCTATTGATAATCTTTTGAAGTTAAACGGTGGTTTAATAATAAAATTCATGTGCTCCTTATTGTTAAAAACAATTGCTATTTCTTTTGCAATGAAGATGTTTGAATTAGATTTAAATCCTTGCATATCGATGAAAACTTTATCCCCAATCATCTTATTTTATTATTTTTTATTTACATTATCTTACGAACTTGACCTTTTAAGGGTATGTATTCTATTATGCGGTCGTGGATGAGTATGCAAAAAGCTGATGTATCGGTAGGTATATTGGAGTCTGTTTCAATTTCAATTTTTATATCAACAGGACCGTTAGAGAGGGCTTCGTTTTGGTGACTGACATCTACTAACACTATCGGCACACTATTTTTAAATTCTTGAGCAGTTAGAATCGGTTGTGATTCTCTCATGTAGTAGCTTTGTTGAAACCGTAGATACATATCATATAGAATGGCATACCAATCATTTTTAAATTTTATATTTAGATCATCATATGGGTAAGATTCGGAATTTAAATGTACTTTTAAATTGTTTAAATTACAATGAACAAACTTATTTTCTTGTTGAAAAGCGATCAACACAAAACGGGGTCGTTCTCTATTTGCAGCCAATTTAACATTCCATATATAGCTAGTTCCTGTATTTAGTTGAGGCTTAATGTGACAATCCCAACTGCGAAATGCCATTGGTATAGAAGCACCACTGTTAATAATTTTAATCATATTCAATTTGCTCAGATCGGATAATTGTACATGCGGAATTCTCCATGAGATGTTTGAGATACTAATTTTTGGTTTGTCAGTAGCAACAGTTGAGTATACGAGTTTTTCATCGTTCTTACTACGTAAGAGAACCAATTCATGTTTACCGCTGAGTATAATTTTATTATAGTCTTCAGCGAAACCTTCAAATAGTTTCAGTGGTACATAGAAATTAAAGTGTCCATTTGAAATATCCAAATCATCGAGTTTGTTCCATCCTGCATTGTACAAGCCAACACTTTCTGTTGGTTTCGTTGTTGTCTTCGCTAAATGTCTTGTATGATCAATTTCTATGCCATTAAGTTCATATCGAATTTCGTCAAAGAGATGTGCCACAAAGTTATTTTTTAATTTTAGATTAAAAAACGAAGATATTTTGCTGTCATTATCATCTACAATACTTCCCTCAACATGTAGCTTTCGCTGGGTAGCACATATAAGACTTGATTTTGTATTGAAATTCGAATCTCATCGTTATTGTTGAAGGATTGTAGGTATGGTGTATATGTGTGATAGTCCTTTTTAATTATACTTCTCGTTCTAGAACATCTAGTATGTAACTCATTTCTTTGTCAACTTTAAATTGAGAGACTTCAAAAATTTTTTATTTTCTTGCGTCAAATGTTTTTTGTGTAATGATCGCTTTAATTGTGGTTTTGTTTGCAATAGTGTTTTATGAGTGTATCCAATTTTATCCTTAGATTGCTTGACGTTGTATATTATCATTATTTGCTAGATCTCAAATGTATTCGTGTTGTAATTTCCTCTCCTCGGCAATTAATTAAATCACCGTTCTGATCAACTATGCGTAGAGTAAGAGAACTTATCTCTCGGCAGTTAACTGGCAAATAGATAAGATTTCGAGGAATCTCAACAATTTTATAACCTGGGGGGACATTGATCGCAAATTCATATAATGTGTGTGCTTGTGAGTTATTCGTATATGTGTTAACCACTATACTACATTCAACACGCAAGATATTCACGATGAAAATATTGACTGGTAGATCTGAGTAATGGTCTTGGTTAGGAGCTAAAATTTTCTTATTGAATCCAAAACGTTTTCCAATTGTGTTATCTTTGGTAAAGTATATGGGATCCTTAGAGCTATTAACTCTTACTTGCATTGTATTGTTGTTAGCTTCTATATCAATTTTATTTTCCGGACAATACTGCTTATAGTTATGTTTAATATAATCAACTATATCATTCAATTCATAAGATCCTATTGGTATTTTAATTACATGTTCACCAATATGAAATATATTGTTATAATCATCTACATTGGGAATGCTATTATATGAATGAAAATCAGTTAGAGCACATTCATATTCACCATCCAAACGAATAGGAGGAAAGTAATTAGCAGATAACTCAGATGAGTTTGAGCTAAGAGTAAGTGTTATTGACATTATGATTGTCTGATTACAAATAAGTGAAATTAAACACAGCACTTTGTATAAAAAGGAAGTTTATATTTTATTTAAATATATTAGATACAAATATAGACTTATATATACACTTAACTACAATATTTCATTTTTATTGATCCAAGAATTATGTTGATTGGTAAATCCTAACCATTTAACATATGCCTTCTCGCCTTTAGTTTTAAGAACTTTTTCAACTAGATATGTATTTGGATATCTGGTTTTTGAAAGTTCTTTACCATAGAATCCACCTTTAATAGGGTTACCACGATAGTCTTCTAATATGTATGTAGCTGGATGTGTATTTTGAACTCTTTTAATCGTAAAAATTTCTGTGGTCCAATTTGGTGTATATCCTTTTTCAAAAACATGTTTATATTTACTTATGCGCACATGATTTGAATAGTTTTAAGCGGTTATATACCGTGTTTAATAATTTTTTCTCATTTTTATAGTTAACTTGAATCGGTGGCATTTTGATGGTGCGATGAATTTTTTTATTATATGTATTAATCAAGTCTTTGTAAATGTCGAGCCAGTTATAAGACCCATTAAAGCTAAACTCTTTCCACATCATTCCTTTTAATGTTCTGTTAAATCGTTCTACTATTGATGCTTTCATTCTGCTATATGTTGAGTAGTGATTAATGTTGTATTTTTCCAAAGTGTTTATTGAAAAACTCTTTACCATCGTCTGTTTGCAAGTTTTTTGGTATTCGTCCCAGTTGAAAAATATTCTGCATAGCCTGGGTTGTTTCCAATGCAGTCTTTCTTTTCAAGGGTACTGCCCAAGCAAATTTTGAAAATGTATCAATTACAGTCAGCAAAAATCGATAATCTCTATTGTCTGTAGAATAGTTCCCCATTTCAACTAAATCAGCTTGCCAAAGATCATCTATTCCTTTCATAATAACTCTTCGACGTGGAAAATGTTTTCGTGCTTGCTTATGTAGTTCATTTATCAAATTTCTTTTTGAAGTCATTATTTAACGTATTTAGAATTTGATGGGATATGTTGAGTTCAGTGTGAGTTCATTTAAATACTGTCGACCATCATATTTCTTACATACCCATAAATTAACTCATTTATCTTTTTAATTTCTTTTTCAAATAATAATTTCATACTTGAGATTGTTTCCTGAATTTCGTTGAGTTTCTGACTTAAACTTATGTTGATTTCATATTTCTTACATACCCATAAATTAACTCATTTATCTTTTTAATTTCTTTTTCAAAAAATAGTTTCATACTTGAAATTTTTTCCTGAATTTCATTGAGTTGTTGACTTAAGATCATGTTGATTTCATCTCGAACCTCTTGAATTTGACTTTGCAGAAGCAATTTATTAACAACATCGTTTTCCTCCAAAGCTTTTGCCACATTTTTGATTCTTTTGTTTTGAACGTCAATGTTATTAGTTGTATCCACAACGAAGCCCAACAGCTTAGGAACATTTTTCACAAAAACAGTACCACTTGTATCATTAAGATAGTGCCCGAACTTATCGATGGACATGATTTATGCAGATAAATATTATTCTATAATGTTTGCCTCATATAATTCTTCGATAATTGAGACAATTTCGTTATTGTGATTAGTATGACCTGCAGCTTGTGATGCCAGCAATAGCCTAAGGCGATCTACTAACTCATTAGGATCGTCCCAGTATATATAGTTAGGTTTGTATGTGTTTAGTTGCATCAAACCCTCACCCTTGTAAGGACTTTTTATTTTATGTAATGATGATGAAGTTGATGAGTTCTTTTCACTTTCTTTCTTAAACAATTTACTGATAATATGCTTATATTTATATGCTCTCGTTCCTTTGATTTGTGCATCAGGTCTATATTCTCTTTTGTATGCATTTGTGCTTACTAAAATTTTCTTATAGATATCTAATTCATGTTTATCATAATATTTTGGTGTTTTGTGAAACAGTAAAGAAAATAAACCTGGTGTGCAAGCCCATATTTGATTTCCAATCGCTATTTTATCTTCAGTAAGTTTAATACTACTATTGCCAAACTTCCATTCATTATTAAAATCTTTATGTGGGCCGTATAGAGTATCTAATTCGTTTCTGCTTTCCAAGAGTGCTAGGTCAGTATAACTCTTATTATTATCTGAATTGTCTAAAGTTTCCGATTGAGAGTAAAAATCATCGTTGTCATCATCATCGTCATCAGTATCAACATTATCAGCCTTATTTGCGTTTCGATTACTAAGTGAGATATTTTTATTGCATAACGTTTCTTCGACAAGTTTCTTTGGAGTACTTGTCTCTAACTTAACTGATTGTTCGTTGAATGGACATTTTGAATTTTTATAAACTTTCGTTTTAAATTCATCTTTTTCTGCTTTAATACTTCTTTTATTATTTTTAGAATTGTTCACAAATTCTGTTAATGGTTCTATTATTGGTTTAAATGTATCTTTGAATTGCTCATGTGTATCTGCTTCATCAACTTTTATACTACGAAATTTTTTCTTTAAAACATTTCTTGTCTTTATTAGCTCTTTTAAAACTTTTTCATCCATTTTCAACTATTAGGCACCAGATCAGGTATCAGCTATCAGATCAGCTATTACTTAACAGATGACTTATTAGATCAGCTATCAGATCAGGTATCAGGTATCAGATCAGGTATCAGCTATTAGATCAGGTAACAGATCAGCTTTCAGATCAGGTATGGTAAATACTTTAGGAAATAAGTAGATGTACTATGCGCAAGGCCAAATTAAGTACTAATGTTTTACTTTTATGTAGAGTAATTTATATCGTTATAAAATAGTCGAATTGCTTTCTATAGCGACCATTGTTTAAATCATTATCTTTGCTTATCATCAAAAATCCATATTTATCCTTCCAACACTCTCGACAAATTTCATGAAACTTTTCATAACTCATATCGCTGGCAACATGATCACTATAAACGTGCTTCATGTTTGTCTCATCTTGTTTAAACATTATACTCACATTTGCATTGTCTCTTATTAAGTGCTTGGGGATTCTCGTATAAGTTTGGCACAAGTAGAATGAATCAACATCCTTATGTCGTCCCATGCAAAAATATGCTCGTATATTATTTTGCTTCTCGCATGCAACATCATCAAAGATCATAATAGAATTAGTTTTCGCCTCGTCAGGAGGAATAACTTTTTCATTATCTGTAAATGTGTAGTATCCCATCCCTTTAATTGGTGAAATTAATCACTTTAAGTATTCATATTTTGGTTGATAAAGGGATTTTGAGTATAAATAGATGTTTTCAAACTTGAGTCCATTAGGACTTTCTAGCAAGCTAATCATAACATTAGTCTTTCCACAATTTGATGGTCCAACTATTAGAGCACGAATAGAATTTGGTAAGAGAGAGCTATGTTTTATTTTAGATCTGATTTTCGTTGAAGCATCAATATTGCGAATCACAATAATTTTATGTTGTTTTACTAATTGCATTCTTATAACTAATTGCATTTCATAAATGTTACTTTTATTATAGAAGAAAAAATAAAATAAGATGCTTATACATTATAACAAAACGTTTAGTTATAAAAAACCAGCCGTTGGAAAAGGTTTAGTGAATAAAGTAATTAACTCTCTGCCTGTTGAATTACACCTTCGTGGATATCAGTTTTGTGGACCCGGAACAAAATTACAAAAACGTTTAGATCGCGGTGACAACGGAATTAATTTATTAGACGCTGCATGTAAAAATCACGATATTGCTTATTCCAAAACAAATGATTTAAATAGTAGACATCAAGCTGATAAAATTCTTGAAAATAAAGCTTGGGAACGAGTTCTTTCAAAAGATAGCAGTCTTGCAGAAAAATTGTTTGCGTATATGGTTACTAACGCAATGAAAGCCAAAAGAAAACTTGGTATGGGATTGAAGAAGGTTGCAAAAAAAAGTGAACAAAATGGAAAAAAGCTGTTCAGTACATCAATTAAAAATGCAACAAAAGTACTGAAGAAGGAAAAACCTCTAGACATTAACTCTGCCATTAGGATTGCACGTAAGGTTATCAACAAGTCGTTAAGGGGAAAGAAATCGCAAGTTATAATACCTCGCATAATTAATGTTCCAAAGATTGGTGGCTTCTTACCTTTGGTACCTATTCTTACTGCTCTGAGTGCAATAGGTAGTCTTTCTACTGGCGGAGCAGCTATAGCAAAAGCAATAAATGCTGCAAAGAATGCTAAACAACAACTTGATGAAGCAACTAGACATAATAAAACAATGGAAGCAGTAGCAATGGGGAAAGGTTTTTAGCTCAAACCATATAAGAAAGGATATGGATTGGTTTGTCAAGAAAAACAAAAACCAAATTTTTCGTAATGCTACCCAATAAACCCCTATCTGATGTTGATCTGAGAAACTTTTCAACAAACATTCCATACTTTAGAGGAGTTTTCATGTTGGATACACTACCAAAACGATCGAGAAAAAGAGAATGCGGAATCATTAATTTGGATTTATCAAGAGGACCTGGAACCCATTGGGTAGCATATTATAAAAACAATGAACATAAAAAATATTTCGACAGTTTTGGAAATTTGCAACCTCCATTAGAACTAGTTAAATATCTAGGCAAAAATATAAAATATAATTACAATCAATATCAAGATTATAATTCATTTAAATGTGGACATTTATGTCTTCAATTTCTTTACAAAATAAGTTTAAAAAATAAATAAATACAACACACGAACAATTTTTAAAATTTTTTCTGTTTTATTAATAAAAATGTTTAAAAAATAATAGTTTCTACATATTATTCCCACTGTGGGTATTGAGCATTTGTTAAAAAGATATTTATTTCAGCAGCAGTATCCAATTTTAAGCCACTGTCTCCTTGCTTACATATGCAATATATCCCGGATGCCAGTTCTATTATGTCATCATCCGATAGCGTGTTGTACCGATTTGGTAAAAACATTATGTTGTTTTCTAGTTCAATTTGAATTGTGGTGCCGTATTTACTCGTCACACGCTTAGCGTTTTTAACTGCATACTTAGTTGAGTCCTGGAGCTCTTTTATATGTATTAATTTTTTTTTATTCGTGATCAAATCTTGAGGATTCATTATTACAATATTAATTAATTAAATTTAATTTTTATATGTATTTTTTTTCTTCTCTGACAGATAGCTCAATCTGCTTTTTGTAAACTGATGTATTAAATATTTCTACCAATCTTTAAATAGGTAAAAAATAGTTCTTAAAAGAAAGATCAGTATCGTAGTTATCTCTTTTTCTCATATTGTAATTATATTTTACGTAAATTTTTTGTTTTGTCACTGATAGAATTGTAGTGAAAGAGATAGTTACATATTTTGACGTTCTAAGGCGTAACTGAAACAAAAAATTTCAAAACAAAAGATCATATAGACAGTTATATTCATGTGCTAAAGTGTAACTGAAAAAAAAATACAAAAAAATACAAAACAAAAGATTAGAGAGATAGTTATATTAATATGCTAAAGTGTAACTGAAACAAAAAAATTACAAAACAAAAGATTAGAGAGATAGTTATATTAATGTGCTAAAGTGTAACTGAAACAAAAAAATTTCAAAAGAACTCACAATTTTTTGTAAAATTTTAATTTCACAAGAATATTTTACTATAAATAAGAATGTAAACCTTTCAAGAGTACTAATATAAAAATAGCATTCAAGAAAAAAGTATTCTTTAAAAAAAGAAAATTAAAATAAAAATTAAAAAAATGAGTCAAGTACGTGAGCGGTTATTTGAATTCCTCCATTCGTTTGGAGACTTATTGCTCTATGAGCATAAGGAAACAATACATTTTTTATCTCTATGCTGACGGAAAATGAGGACTATGGAATTATAGAGCAGGAGGACTCTGATAGTGGACATTTTGCCAGCTGCCCCTGGTATAGTGAAGGATGTGAGGAAGGGCCGGACACTTGTCGGTGTACAATGTTCCACATAAGAAAAAAAATTATTTTTAAAATTATTGAGACCTATAAAAATTTAAGTCAAAAAATTAATGAATAAATATAAAATATATATGTATGTGTGTGTATGCTTTTGATTTCTTATTTATTTTAATATAAATATGTATATATAGAGATTAATAGAGCGAAAGAACTATTAGTTTAAATATTATTTTCATTGAGGATGGATAAACGTACTTTAAAAAATACATTTCACAACAATCAAGAACGAAAACCTCAAATATATGATTTGGTTTTTGAGTTTGAATACTTGCTCAATTGGAAATTGAAGATTGCATGTGGATTTTCTACAGCTTTTGGTTTTAAGCCAATGATATGGTTGAATTATAAAAATAAGCAATACATTGGACTGGATCGAGAAGAGTGGTTACATCTCATGTGCTATAAGGAGTATATTCATGATATGCTTAATACAAGGAATACACTTAAGGGATGTAAAGATTGAATTAACACGACTTTGGAGATTGGAGAAAAAATGCAACACAAGATTGTAACAGATGTGAAAATTCATAAATTTTATTTAAGGATGGATAATAAATAAAAAAACTGTACACAAAAAATATTTGTTTTTAATGCTTTTTTATTTTCATATTAGTGTGTGTGTTTGTTTAAAAAACTAATCTGCAAATAATATATACAATTTTGGAAATCAAATTATGTAGAGAAACATAACATAGGAAATGTTTTCTTGTTATCTTAATAACTAGACAATATTTCTTAAATAAAAAAAAAATAATTTACAATAGACACAAAGATTTTTACTTAAAACTAAATAATTATAATTAGAGAAATAAATTACAGAAGCTTTAATTTGTATACATATTTTACTCATCTTCTTGAAGTTTTTCTATTTCTAATAATAACATATCAAGTTCATAATCAGGATTTGTTTCATCAATTTCAATATGATGCCATGCATATGTGTTTATGCCATCACTTTTGACTTTTCTCTTGTCATCTTGATAACTTAATATTACTTTATGTATTTGCATAGTATATAATTCATGCAACTTAGACTTAAAAGTTAGCATATTATCATAAACATTTGACCTGTTAAATAAACAATCTCTATACGAACTTAGGCTATACTTATCTAAAACACATTTTTTTACTCCTTTAGATTTTTTAATTTCATTTCCATTTTGTACAGTAAAGGAGTACATTTTAGACCGTAGTCCCACGAATTCTTCCATAATCTTCCCACAATTCTCATCTTTCATCATACCCAGAACTTTTTTGTTTACGAGAGGAATCCCGTAATCATTTGTTTCTGGATAGTCAGAAGTGTCAAATTCATGTTCTATATCATTTTTAATGTCTGCGTAAAAGTCTTCATTTTGTATTGTGTATATGAATGAGTCAGTATCCATGTAATTTAATTTCAATTTTGACTTGAATTTAGGTTGCATGTATCTATAATGAAAATTATACATCTTCCATTTAGAAAGTTCCAGCACACAAAATCCTAAATATATGGGCTTATTATAACATGTCTTCACTCGATTCATTTGAATCGCTACCATATCTTCTGAAAATATTGCTAAGCTATGAAAATTTGATTTAGATATCCAATTTTGAGCACCCAAGCGGTTTCGGTTTAATGTAGTCCAACTGGTAACAATCCTCACATCTTTCCTTTTGTCCACATTCTCCATGGTTTTCCCATATACTGCGTTGTTGAGCAATTTGAAAAATTTTTTTTCAAAGCTATTTCTAGCTTCTGCTCTGTACTTAGTATTAAGATCTATACAATCTTTCAATCATGGAGACTGCTTAAAAGTTAGAACCCTATGTATTTTTTTCAAAATCAAACCGTTTTCTAGACATTGTTTAAGTACTCTGTAATGAATTATATAAGAACGCTTTGGCGAAAAATCAGTTATTAGTTTTTTATATTTTGATGCTCCAATTTCCTTGTTTTCGGCACAAAAAGGAAGATCGTTATGCATGTTATGTAAATAAGAAGGATATTCTAAATCAACCTCATATACATAACCATCATTTGAATTATCATCTATTAACTGCGGATTAATATTTAGTTCTTCGCTTTTTAACCATCTGAATCCTCCATAAGGAAGATGTTCAGACATGGCCCAACCATAAAGATTGTTTGCATCTAAATACATAAGAAATTCGGAAGGTTTATTTTTATCAAAAGTGTCTAAATACTTATTATTTGCCTTGGAGTATCTTTTACAACATTGGACAATTCCACCTCGTATCCCTCTTTTAAAGAAATTGTACATGTCGATATCGGTTATTAGCTCTAATTCAATGTTTGTATGCTTAAGCATAGCATCCCAAGATAGCCCCGGAGCAGTATAGTATTGACAGGGGTCCAAGCTATAAATTTTTTTGCAGACATTTCTAAAATTTTCAAAAATATTCGTTAGGAGAAGTACATCTGTTTTCAAATACAATTCCATATAATCTTTCAAAGTTTTGCAGTTAAAAATTGTCCAGACTTCATTCGCATGCGCATAGTCTTCAATAGAACATTCTTTGTTATTAAGTTTATTAAAGAAATCTTTTCTAGATGGAAGTTGTGTTTCATTAAGTTTTTCAAAAGAATCAAGATAATCATAGGGAAAAACTCCTTTCCTCCTTATGAGATTAAATTCTTGGCTTGTTTGAAATTGTGCTCTAATAGTATGAAAATCGTTGACGGTAAGATTATTTGCCAACGATTCCAAACTATCGGCCATAAAACGCACTGTATCAAGAAACCTAAGTTCAAGATCTGTTTCATCACTCATAGTAATAAATTGAGATAGAGATATATATAACTCTTTATTTAACGGAAGGACTTTTATATTTGTCGCAACCTTACTTAATTCTTTCACAAAAAGATGAGAATCATAGGATGAATAATTATGAAAATAAATGGGAATAAACTTGGGTACTTAATAACTTAGGTTGCATCTGTTATGCGCAGCACCTCGATATTTACCGCTTATATGACAATGATCTCTCACACGATCATTATTTAAGTATTGTCCACATATGTGACAATTTATCGCATTGTAATATGTTACATTTTCTTCATCTGTCAAGTTATCCATTTCAATTGTTTTTGTGAGATAATTGTTATATATATCTTGACAATCTTGATTCAAAAATGTAACAAATTTTTCAGAAGCATCTTTACCCGTATAAATTCTCAGCTTATCTAATTTATTGTCATGATTACACTTAATAAAATAACTGAATGCGCAGGGTACATGTGACTGATTTAATTTAGTTTTACTACTTACATTAAAGTCTATCTGTTACAAAACGCATTCAAAATCGGCGTATACAACAAAAGGGACGTCAATTTTTCTATGGTGGCTTTTGAACCGCAGTATGGAGTCTTCTGCCTTTGGCATTGTGGTAACTATTTTACCACATTCCATTTTATGTTTCTCCATAATATTTTCAAGATGGGTGTATTGCAGACAGCTCTTGCAAAATAAGAGTCGTTCACAATGTGTCGTTGTTTGCCTTTTTAGTAGTCTGTAAGACATCAAACACGCGTATTGTATTATTTAATTTTAAATACTTTCCAATATATTACTTACTTTGAAATATCTTTTATAAAAATATAGTGATGCCCATCCACGTTTTCCAATAGCAATAAGTTAACATGCTTGGTTTTCTCATTTTGGGTTATATAAAATGGTCCAATTAGCTCATCACTCTCGTCGTCATATCCAAATACATTCACACTAACATCATTCCGCCTTTCAAATTCCTTAATATATTTTAGTGACATCGAAAATGTCAAATTTGAAAAATCAATTGTAGTTCCATCTTGAAGCGAAATTATATTAGCACTAATATCTTCAATGTTATATGAAGAGCATCGATTCGGATAATTGATAGCCGAGGTACTCATTGCCGCAATTAAGGCCCACTTAAAACAGTAATTATCACTATTTTCAATGTTAATGCAAGCACCACGACTAGCAAGCTTCTGCGGAGTGCTAATCCAATGAGCTCCTTTTACTAAAGAAGATTTATTAATATTTAGTTCAGCTCGAACTATGCGAACAAGAGTCCATCCGGAATCTATTTCCTGAAACTCAGACATTTTATATTGAATTTCTGTGACCTGCTTACAGAAAAATTCCTTCACGTCATCTGCTCTAGTCAACAAGCTCATTTTTGCTGTGTCTACTATTATAATTATTTCTAATTCTTCGCCCACAATTTTTAGATATTCTGCAACTATGCTAATATTAAATTTCAATATAGTATGTTGCTTCAAATGGTATTCAAGCCTCTCTATAAAAGTCGATTCATTTTCGACAACAAAATCTTCAAAGAGAAGTTGATCCTTTTTATTTTGTATTCCATAAGAAATAATATTGTTTTTAAATGCTTTTCTGATCTCATAATATTTCATACACTCTCCATCAATGTTGATATTATTTGTTGAGCTACTTCCAAAATCCTGTAAACCTTGCTGTTGTTGTTGTTGTTGTTGTTGTTGTTGTTGTTGAGGGTGATGTTGTAGTGTTTGGTGTTGGTCAGTATTTGGATACCAATGTATTGGAGTAGGAAGTTGCTGCAAATTTGGGTACCATTGCATGGGAGTAGCACTTTGCTGCCAATACATTTGTAGTTGTGGTTGTTGTTGTTCTTGATGAGGATATTGCTGATGAGCATATTGCTGATGAGGATATTGCTGATGAGGATATTGCTGATAAGTATATTGTTGATGACGATATTGATGTTGTTGTTGTTGAAGACATTGTAGTTCTTGTTGTTGTTGTTGTTGTTGTTGTTCTTGATAAGGATATTGTTGATAAGGATATTGATGCTGTTGTTGTTGAGGATATTGTAGTTGTTGTTCTTGATGAGGATATTTTTGATAAGGATATTGATATTGTTGACGATAAGTGAATTCTGTGTTATTCAGTGGTAGTGGTCGTTCTTGATTTACGACCACTTGATCCTCTACACCATGATTTTGGATGTGATCCAAAAAGCATTTTTTGTATTTATATACCTTTTTACACACATTGCACTCATAAACTAAAGAATTCATTTTATTTAGTTTATACAATATTTACTATATATTTTTAATATTATTGTTACTTTTAATATTTTTATTCAAAAGTCACTTTGATTATTTACGTATTAAAAGCGAAATTATTGAGGATTTGACACTTGTAGAGACAATGCTTTACTTGCTGCTAGAATAGAAAACTTCTCAATTTATACGAGTTACGATTAAGTCATATGCACAATGTAAAATCAATAGACAGAGACAAATGTCAGCAAGCAGTGAAAATAACAACCAATCTTTGACAATCCTCAATATCACAAACTTCAATTTCTTTACAAAAGAAGTGAAAAGAATGAATAAATACAACACGCATAAATTGTATATTTTATTCATTTCTTCAAACTCTTTACACATTAAAAAAAATCAAACAACAACAACAACAAAAACAAAACATTAATATCTCACCAGCATATATAATTACTTTCTAAAATACCCTTCCATGTCCCCAGCTAAAAAAACGAATATTACAAACAAAAAAAAAGTAATGCCGAGTGCACACTATGATATTTTGTGACATCGCAACAGTGTGCCCTAGTATTAACGTTTATCATTTCCGTTTTGTATTCCATATAAAAAAAAAATAAAAAAATAAAAAAAAACATAATGTGAAAGGCGTTGCACACATTTTAAAAAATGATTAGAACACAAGAAAATGCCAGATTTGTACTCGGCATTGCACATATACATATACGACTACTTACCCATCTGCCAACGCTCAAGTTAAAACTGATTAGAACACAAGAAAATGCCAGATTTGTACTCGGCATTGCACATATACATATACGACTACTTACCCATCTGCCAACGCTCAAGTTATTGTAAAAACATACACAAATAGACACGTATGAGCATAACGTTGGCTCCCATGATCACGCATCTCTAATTCCCTTTGACAATCATAAATATCTTACACTTCAATTTTTCCAACCTTCAAATAAGTTCATAAATTACATATTTCGTTTACCTCTTCAAACTCTTTAAAAAAATCAAACTAAATAAAACCAACAACAAAAAACATCATAGATTTCCCACAAGCATACATAATTTCTTTCTAAAATAATCTTCCATGACCACCAGCTAAAAAAAGAATATTGCAAAGAGACAAAAGCAACATTTTTTCTCTATGCACACACGCACTTACACTCTAAAATCATAAACCTGCTTCAACCGCTTAACAAACAAAAAACAAAAAATTCCATTCAAAATTAAAATTAAAACAAAAACCTACATAAAATCCTTCGTACCTACATAATTAACTATGTACATCGACGAACGGATATCAAACCATGCTTATCTCACAAACCATATATTTTATTCATGTCTTCGAACTCTTTAAACATAGGAAAAAAATAAATAAAAATCAAACTAAATAAAACCAACAACAAAAAACATTCATAGATTCATAGATTCCCACACAATTTCTTTCTCAAGTACCCTTCCGCAACCGCTTAACAAACGAAAAAACATACTACGTACAAACAAAAGAATATTACAAAAAACTAAATTAGGCACACACGCACACACAATATAAAATCATAAACCTGCTGCAACCGCTTAACAAACGAAAAAACATACTACGTACACACAAGCCCCACGTACCTACATAATTAACTATGCGCATCGGGCCGACATCAAACTACCCCTTTCTACGTACAAACCGTCCATAACCCTCGTCACTTCACACCATTGACAGTAATTACCTTAATATGTAAATTTTAGCCCATAAATTACAAAATTTCGATTTTAATTACCCAAATTTGACAATTTTAATTGCTGGGGCTCATACATTCTACTACTACTGATATAGACAAACAAGTACCCCAAAGAAACTAGCAGAAGAAACAATATTTGATAATACCATCTTATTTAATGATGCTAATACTGAAAATGATGATGACGATGATTTTTACTCATAGACTTCCAATTCTGAAGACATTTATACTGACTTATCAGTATTGGAAGGCAGAAATGAATTAGATACAAACTATTGTTGATAGTTACCTCAAACTGAATGAAGATAAAATACAATACAAATTAATAATATAGCTTAAAGCATTAATATTCAAGAATATATTTAAATGCCAATTGAGGAACTACAACGTGAAATAAATTTAGAGAAAGAAGACAGTTATAAAATTCAAAAAGCAATTCTAAAAATTAAATAATTTTTTTTTCTTTTTTTTTTAATGCATGTTTTTTTATTTATTGTATCTTCAAATATGAACTAACAATAAGTATTCAAATCTTAAATCTATAAAAAAATTATTAGGCCCGACCAATGTCGGACATAAGCTTAGTGATAGTTATTAATAATACACAAGTAGTGATAAGCAACAAAAAAAAAAGTGTTTTCAAGCAGCTTCATCATCTAGAGTGTTGAATATTAGAGCCCGTGTATCTCTCTTTTTTAATCGGATGTGCCCAGTAAAGTTCAAAATATTACGAGCAAGCGGATTAGGATGTGACTCGAGTTTTGTTAGATATTTGCCTGCGTATTTTACAATTTCTTCAGTCACTAGTGGCATATTCAAATCGCGATGTATATTTGAATTTTTGATGTACCATGGAGCCGATGTTATCATGCGTAAAATTTTATTTATTTTAAATAATTAAAAACAAATTGAAGAGTTTACGGTTAAATATATAGATTAGAAAATTAACTACATGTTAGTATAAATAGCTGAAAGTGCAACATGTAGATCACAACACTTTCGAAAAAATCTGTGAAACAACTCAATGTCTTTAAAAAGAAATTTAGTAAACGAACTTCATATTAAATCTCAACAATTGTTTGTGCTTGTAGAGATGCAATGACAGGAATATATGAAGTTTTATGGAGCTAAGTTAGGTGAAATGGAGAACTATTCTACAGAAAATAGAAATTGTTGATTTTTGAAGACTGTAATTGACACATTCTCAAAGTTTAGTACAGCTGAAAATAAAAGCTGCACTCTAAAAACCAAGGGAATGGAAAATATTTTTGAAGTGGTACGGGTACCAAAAAAAAAACTTACAAACAGATGATTCTAAAGAATTTTTTAATAAATACTTGGGAAAACTCATACATAAATAGAAGATTAAACATTACATAATATGAAAGCATCAATATTAGAATGATTTAATAGATCATTGAAAGGAATGATGTGAAAAGAATTAGCTTTAATGGTTCATATAAGTGGATTGGTATATATAAAGATTTACTTAGTGCATAAAATTGAAAAATTCATCTCATTCCACAAATGAGGAAAAGCTACTTAATATAGTATAAAGTAATTTGAAGAATGAATGTTGAATTTAATAAAAATAAAATTAAAACGAAAAATCTAGTTTGTGTTGTTTTTTGTAGGATTGATTAGGAATGATGTGTCTTAAGAAAGATAATTAACTAAATGTAGTGGAATTCTCTAAACTTGTTGGTCTGAATGAAATATTGCTACAACTTCAGTGTTTAAAATGAACTATAACATAGTGCAATATTCAGCAGCACATCATATTATCACTTTTTATAAAGTTGTATGTATATTTTCCCATCGAAAGCGCTAGCACGCAAAATTTTACAATATGAAAATGGGATTATTATAGAAGATATTCACTCTATTTATTTCTTTAGCTATCAGATCTTTAGAAAATATAGATAAACTACGGGAATTGGACTTTGATATCCAATCTTTAAGAATGTACATGTGTATGAATAAGTATCAAACAAACTTAGTGAATGAATATACGCTTCAACTAGAATCATGCTGAAGCATGCATAAATTTTAAAATATACAGTAAACAGATCTTACTTTATATCTGTATCTGTATGAGTATTACATAAATTTATAGAAAAAAAAATAAAAGTATGCCGAAGCATGTATAATTTCAAAAAAAAAAAAAAAAAAAAAAAAATCCTCAAGTCATACAATTTTGTAAGCAAAGAAATTTTATGATTTTGTGGTCAATAAAATACATACATATGTATCTACTTTGTAAAAATTCAAAAGAACGAACTGGTAAATTCTAATAGTAAAGATTTTGAATTGTAACACTCTACATCTCGGACTCTTACGTCACTATCGATAGAAGCATGCTAAGCATGCATACTAGCAAAATATATTAAGCTGTTAGAAGGTGATGAGACAGCAGTTGTATCTGGATCAACCCAACTCATGAATGTATTGTATACGGAGATGATTGATGGTGATGATGACCTTTTTTAAGTGGATAATCATTACATATGAATGCGATAGGAGTCAACCAGCAAACCTCATGTAGAAATACCTACTTGAGGCAAAAAAATTCTCCCAAACATAGATATTTCATTGTTTCTAACACTTTATGAAAACACCGACGGTGAATTGCTGGTGGAGGTAACTGAGTTATTTGAGATCGATTTGCTACAATAGTTGTTTATTAAACATACATTTCTTTGTAAGTAAACTAATTTCTACATACCTAATGTATATACCCAGCAAAAAATTAGACAAAAATTCTCTATTCCAAGTAGTAAAATCTGAAAAAAGGAGTGGCACATTAGAAGAAAAAAAAATAAATAAAAATAGAGAGTGACTGACCAACTAATACGTACACTCTGCCCGATGGGTACACAAAACACACTTAAACATTTCAGAAATATATATACAATACGCTGAACTTTAATAAAATGAAAAAAAAAATCATATAGAACATTAAATAAAAGTCATAGGTGCTCACCCTTCATAAAATAAACATATGTATATGTACCTTATTAATGTAAACATATTATCAGTATAAAGCAACAGAAATTTCGTCATACAAAGTCATCTTGTATCCTACAGGAGCCGTCGATAGGGTATACCTAAATTATATGAAAACGAGTTCGTTTTCTGTTGATCGCTATTAAAGAAGAAAATATGTTTGTTCATTATGATTTAACTAATTTAAAAGTACATTTAAATTCAGTCTCATATCCGTACTTCTTAACATAAAAATTAAAAATAAATGTTATCCAATTCTATATTATACTATGTATCAAAAATTCCAAAAAAGCTGTTATATGAAAGAATCTCCAGCGCTTCTAACTGCATCAGAGTTTAAGAAAAAAAAAACTCCTTTTATTCAATTGAATAAAATTTTAATTTGAAGCAGTAAGCAAATACATCAGCTTACTGCATTCTTATTCATAATCGTATAATAGAATATATAACCCCTAAAGGACAAAGTCTAAAAGTCTTATAAATTAAGAAATATAGAAAATAACATAATTTTTATAAACGCGTAAAGTTTCAAAAGTAATTCAAATGATTTCATCGCAAAAAACAAAACAAAAAAAACAAAAAAAAGCAGCGATTGTTTTCAACAATTACGAAAATAATAATTACAATATCAAACTCCCGTTTGATTTTAAATGTTTATCAATAAAAAATAAAAAAAAGTAAGTTAACTAACAACAAAAAACTATTAGTACCTAAGCTGGAGTGCGGGATCAGTTTCATTTAAAAATGTTTATACATTTTTAAAAAGCAGAGCAAGCTTTATAAAATAAATGTAGAAGGTTATAGCTAGAAAAAATTTTATACCCTAAAAATGTCAAACGTTGACTAACTAACATTGCATCAACTTTAAAAAAATGTAAATTAAGTATAAGAAATATTTCTATTATAGTTACTATTACTATAGAATATGTATATACATATCTTCAGGAATTCAGTTTTACTTAAAACAGAAAATCCTCACAAACTTTTAAATAAACGCAGATAAAAATTAAAATGTTTTTAATTTCAACAACAACAGACATCACATGACAAAAAATAAAATAAAAAATGTATTCAAAGATTGAGTTAAACACATATATATGTACATACATATATATGTACATACATACATACATAAAATCAATTTGTAGATATGTATATACATATCAAATTTCTTATCAATGCTTAAGTATTTATTAGATCTACATCATGAATATGTATGAAGCGTCGTTTAGTTAAAGCACAATGCAAATATAAACAATCCATACACTCAGGGAAAATCTGCAGCTTAAAAATAAGAATTCGTTACATTAATTCAATAATTTTTAATATAATAGAAAATGTATATTGAGATATCTACAAACTAATGAGTTTAATAAATGAATACTGTAAATTAATATTTTCTCCATATTGAAATAAGAAATTTTAATATGACTAAACCTTCGTTAATGTTTCTTATTAATTCAGAATGGTTTTTACTGATTTTAAGTTGGTTTTTCTCTGTGTGTAGAAAACTCTTTCAGTCAAAGAAGACGGATGTAGTTAAATAAACAAAATCTGTAATATAAACAAATTTCACACAGACAGACTTTAATGCGAGACAAATTTAAGCATGAGAAAATATAAAGCAATCGTAAGTATAAAAGCATACTAGGATTAGGGAAGTTCAGATATATGATAGTATTTTATAGTACCATATGTCGATATTGAAAACAATTTATTTCTACCTACATATAAATACCAGCGCAAATACACACACGTAGTAGAATTCATATAAGAAATATCCAAGAAAATTTCAACAACACCCCACCTTTTACAAATCATGAGCAGTCTTAAATTCTCCCCAGATATACATACACAAATTCTCATGATCATACATAGGTACATATACAATATACAAGATTAATCTCAACAACACAACACTCTCACCTACCCGAAATTAGAGATAGTCTTAAACTTCTACAGACATCTATACACATAGATTCTCACGGCTACATATTACAAGAACACCTCGCCCCTAATAAATCATAATCATCTTAAATTCTTACAGAAATACATAAATACATACACATAACCAATTTACCTCAACAACATCCTCACCCACCTCAAATCACGATCAGCCTTAAACTACTATAGACAGACACATCCACAAATCCCCATGGCTACATATTACGTCAACAACCCTGCGCACCCAAATCATGCTCAGCCTTAAACTCCTACAGACATACAAACACACAGATTCCCCCGGTTGCATATTACTAGAACACCTCACCCCTCATAAACCACAATCAGCCTTAGGCTCCTACAGAAATACACACATTGAAATTCCTACAAACATACACACACACAACTACACACACTCACACACAACTACACACACACACACAACTACACACGCAATCGATCTACATCAACTACACCCGGCCCCCTGCCAATCAAACCTTTACCTAAATTCTCACAGACAGACAGACACATCCACAAATTCTTATGGTTACATATTACGCCAACAACGCCACCCACTCAAATCACGGTCAGCCTAAAATTCCCACAGTCTAGCAACACCTACATTAGCATTAGAAAAAATAACTTTCACGTTTTCCCGTCGTCATTAGGAAAAATCATTTTCCCGTCGGCATTTGAAAAAACAATATTCATGTATTGCCCGGCATTAGGAAAAATTATAATGCATTGCCGTAGGCATTAGGAAAAATTATCATGCATGCCGTAGGCATTAGGAAAAATTATCATGCATGCCGTAGGCATTAGGAAAAGTTATAATCACTATTTCACCATTGGTATTAGGAAAATCATTTTCATGATTTTCCTCGTCTGTATAAGTTAGTTTAATTTAAACTACAGTTTGTTTCGAGTGCTTGACTACGACTAAAAAATTCGTAGTTGATAATTTTATTTATCATAATATTCAATTACAATTTGTTATAATAATTTTAGCTTATTGGGCATTTTCCCATAAATACAATTATTGCGAAAGAATACAATGAAAAAGACAATTTAAATTAATTTTGAATTTTAACAATATTTTGTTTATTGGGCATTTTCCCATGAATAAAAAGAATTGCGAAATAAATGAAATTTGAGTTTTACTTCTTTAAAGTTCAGTGAACGAAAAATATGCAAAGGTAAGAAAGAAAATAAATTTGTTGTTAACTCTTCCGCCCTTAAGTTGATTGTCCACAATCAAAAGTAGGGTATCTGAGTAATGTTTGCTATTGGTGGTCCCTTTGAGTCATTGGCACTCAAGGTAATATTTTGTAAGGGTAATGCGGAATTGACATTGAAATTTTCAGAGTGATGCTCCTTTCCGTGTTTAGTCTTTTTCTTTAAAAAGATTAATAGCATTATCATTACTGCGAAAATAACCAACACATAACTTATTGCATCACCGAATTTACTTTCTCTTGTTAGGAGTTCAATAGCTGCTGTATTCATTTCTTTGATTAGTTCTAGTGTTAGCAACTCTTCCACGTGCGGCTTACCCATTATTGGCTGTACCACCGGTGGTAATGCTTTAGAAGTAGAAATCTCTGAGAAGGAAAATGTTTTATTGTTTACTGACAACGTTTCGTTTTGGAATTTTATGAGGTAAGTACCACTTAGATCATAGTGCTCTTGACCTACGAAAATTGTAGCATTGAACTGATTTAGTAAAATTGTACCAGGGAGTATTTCCTGTATAGTTGGCATGTGAAGGTTATTAACCATGGCACATGTTGAGGGTTTTCCTCGAATCAAGTTAGGAAGACATTCGGAATCTGTAATGTCTTTAACATTACTATCCTTGCATATTGTTAGCTCACTGAAGGTTTTACATTTATTTTTGATACCAAATATTTTTTTGTTACAGACTAAGATATCATCGAATTCGATTTTAGTATCTATCTTATTTATTTTTACAGGTTTAATGGTAATCTTGTTACATGATTCATTAAAGGTAGTTGGAATGTTAACAATATAAATTATAGAATCGATGCTGGAAGCTATTCTTACATCAGCAAAATTAAGAGATTCCTCAATACTTAAAAAATTTATGTTTTCTTTATTGGCTAGAGTTTTGATCACTTCTATTTCATAATTAGATAGTATGAATGAATTAATGACCCCTACCTTTGCCCAATCTATTGCATACTTAAGATTCAAAATTTCTCTATTCCAAATCTCTAGTCTGTATTTCAATTCACTTATTAAATAATTTACTGTTTCTTCATTTATTACAGATTTTAAAATTTTATTTGTTTTTAAAGTTAACTCATTTAGTTTTTCTAGAGACATTCTGTTAATTATAACTTGTCTATTATTGCTTTCTAATACATTATTTATTTTTTGTTCTATAATTTCAAAGTCGGCATGATCTGGGTTACCGGCAACCCATTTCCATGCAGATCCGATGAAATCTAAAGATCTCTTATTTCTTGGTTTAAGGTTGCTAATATGAGTTTTAAGCTGTGTTATTTCATAGGAAAGGAAGGGATATAGAGGATGGGAAACGCTCACGTTAGCCCTGATGATTGATTGTATGTCATCTATTACCGTCTCGTAATTCTTAATTTGCACCACATGGACTAATTTCACTGTACCCGATTGTATTCTAGCAACCCCAGTATCGATAGCGACTATCCGCGAATTGGTGTAATCTAATATCTTTACTTCGCACACTATGGCGGTTATCACCATCCTAAAAAGGAAGAAAGGGAAAAAAAGGAACTTTTAGCTTCTGATATTATTCTTGTGGACCACTCTTCCACTTGTAGTCAGTACAGTTGTATGCCTATTTTCCTTAACTATTTCTGGTTTATACCTTTTTGACAATTTGGTACCCAATCTTCTATTTTCCTTTACAAAAATCTGTTCACCCACCTTGTAATCCATTGGCTCATTCTTGTTTCTATTATGATATTTTAGGACTGACAGCTGTCTATCTTTGAAATCTTTTATCATTTTAGTTTTTTCCTTTTCCCACTCTTCCGTATCACTAAATGATTTCTTACCAAAAAAGGCTTCAAAGGGTTTCCTACCTAAGGTTGAATGGATAGTATTATTATATTCGTAAACTGCTTTGTCTAAGAGTTCACACATATTACTTTGAGTTCCTTCTGATTTGATACACCTCATAATTTCTGAAAGGGTCGAATGAAACCTTTCAATCTGTCCATTAACTGTGCTAGCATATGGTGGAATTTTAAACACTTTGACATTAAATTGATTTTCCAACATGAATATTATCGCTTTGGAGTTAAATGATTTCTCATTTATTATTATATGTTTTAATGTTGTAATTTCTCTGTATTTTTTGTTTTTGTAATACAGATGGTTGCAGAGGTCTTTTTCCCATGAATCTGTCGTCGGGCCTGGGTCGGTTTATATAATTAACATTTCTAGTTTGGATGGACTGATCAATTTCCATAGGAATGGGTTTTGGTAATGGCTTTGGTGCATTTGGTCTTGGTGGGGGTATTTGGAAAGTATTGTGGTTTTGTCTTTGGGAATTTTGGAACTGGGTTATATTTTGGAAATATCTATTATCAGGGTAATTGTGCTGGGAATAATAAGGGTTAGGATAATGGGCTGGATAATGGTTTGGATGTTGCATTGTGTGTTGACTATTTTTTTGGATCATGGATGTTGGCTGAGGGGAAAATGTAGGCATTGTTTGAGGTCTATAATTCTGATTCTTAGTGTTTATTTTAGGATTTTTGTTTAAGGCGTGATCTGTTCTGAAATTTTGATTCTGAAGTTTAAGGCAAAGGTGTAATGCCTGAGGTAAGCTGTTTGGTTCCCGTATACATAGAAGTTTAGAAAGATCGCCTCTTAGTCCCCTTATAAAAGTATCCAATGCTTTGTCCCGATATGTTTGGATCAAAACATCCATAGCTTCCCTACCTATAGTCATACAGCTGATGTTGTTAATTATTAATGATAAATGCGAGTAGACTTCCTGATAAAAATCGTGCACAGATAAATTACCTTGTACGAGTGTTGTGAGTTGATACTCCAAGGTAGTTATGTCTCGTTTATCTGCATAGTGAATTGTTAGGCAACGCAGAATTGCCTCCCAACACAAAGGAGTGTTATAGGACTCAAGTGCTGAGTCGGCGGCTCCAGTGATCTTATTTCTGACCACATTCAAAATAGCGAAATACCTTGGTGTACCTTTTTGTCCCTCATAAATTTTCAGAACCCGTTCGACGCTCTTTTTCCAAGAGCTGAATTCAGAAGGGATACCAGAAAATTCTCGCAGGCTACGCACAATATCAGGCACTTTGTCCATATCACCGAGATTTTCCCTATATTGTTCCTCTATGATTTGATCTCCTACTACAATGTCGGCATTGGGGTGCAATATATTTTCCACCATAACTCTACACTGTTCCCAACATATTTGAGTAACTAGATTTGCTATTGCTGCTTCCATTTGGGGATTGTTTAATGGATTTTGAGGATTGGAAGGGTTACTGGGACCAGGAGATGGGGAATTATCTAAAATCGATGGTCTTATTAAATTATTAGGATTAGCCATAACTAATTTGGTATATTTCTCTTATTTCAAATTCTGATTTTATTATTTAATTTTATTTGTTATTGAAACTGGAGGGTCCCGTAGGAATCGCAGTTTTTGCTTAAACTTAATTGCTAGGTTGACAGTTAGATAAATTGTTATGTTTGCTTAAAATTATTATTATTTATTTTATTGAAATTTAATATAGTTGTTCAAAAGGTATAGCTGCAAAAGGTTGTGGTTGTTGCTTATTGGATGTAGTTTCGAACCCTTTCTTCTGTTAGTATAGCTGAAGGCTCCAGATGTGGGATCCTATTTCGGCTGTCACAGATTTCGGATTTTAATTTCTAGTTCTTTGTTTTTTTTTCTTTTATTGTTAAGTATTTAAATATATTTAAGGTAATTTCAGTTTTAAAATTTAAAATTTTGGCTGTCACAGATTTCGGATTTTAATTTCTAGTTTTTTGTTTTTTTCTTTTATTGTTAAGTATTTAAATATATTTAAGGTAATTTCAGTTTTAAAATCACTTCCAGTTAATTAAAAAATTTTTATTTAACGTTATTGTACTTTAGGTTTTTAATTTTGTCCACTTTAGGGGTTTTTATTCACTTCATCTTATTTAGGATTTTTATTTTAAGTTTTTGTCCTATTTTAGGATTTTTTATTTTTACTTTTTTCCTACTTTAGGATTTTATTTATTTTTTTATCCTATTTTTAGGATTTTTATTTTAATATTATATTTTTCCTACTTTAGGATTTTTAAACAATTTTTATCCTATTTTAGGATTTTTTATTTTCGTTGGGCGCCAGTTAGTTTAATTTAAACTACAGTTTGTTTCGAGTGCTTGACTACGACTAAAAAATTCGTAGTTGATAATTTTATTTATCATAATATTCAATTACAATTTGTTATAATAATTTTAGCTTATTGGGCATTTTCCCATAAATACAATTATTGCGAAAGAATACAATGAAAAAGACAATTTAAATTAATTTTGAATTTTAACAATATTTTGTTTATTGGGCATTTTCCCATGAATAAAAAGAATTGCGAAATAAATGAAATTTGAGTTTTACTTATTTAAAGTTCAGTGAACGAAAAATATGCAAAGGTAAGAAAGAAAATAAATTTGTTGTTAACTTATATACACACATAAAAACCGCCAAACTATGAACCGCCTTAATACATTCACACAAAATATTCCACACACAAACATCCACGGTCAGGCAGACAGACAGACAGGCCGACAGACGGACAGACAGACATACACTTAATGTAAACAAAAACTCCTAATGTAAACAAAAAAACTCCTAATGTAAACAAAAAACACAAATTTCCAAGAATTTAACAATTTTCAAATTTTAATTACCCAAATTTAACAATTTCAGCAACAATTTAACAATTTCAGCCCACAATTTAACAATTTCAGCCACAATTTAACAATTTTAATTGGGGCAGGATTGGCAATTCCCTACTACTTTTGTCCCCAATTTAAATCGTCATGTCTCCAAAAAACCCCCATTTCAAAAGAAAAATCCTAGGGAATCGAACAAATTTAACCAATTTAATGGAACTATTTTAATTTTTTAACAGAGTATAAGAGATTTTTTTGAACCGAACATATTGCTTGCACCATCTGTTTCAATGGCAGTTAATTAAACATATGCATTGAACACATAGACCATAGCAGGCTACATAGCTACACGGCTACAAGTGTCGCTGGCAACAAACTTTGCTTAGTATCCAGCTACTTAATTATTTTAAAAACGGCAGCAGCACCATAAAAACCTGATATTGAAATATAAATATGTATATTTTTCAGTGGTGTCACTTTCAAATATTTCACATTTCTAAAAATAAAATAGTTTATCCAAATATGTAAAAACGAATAAATTTTTTACTATTTACAGGTTTAGTAATTTCTTTAATACATTTTTAACAATTTTTCGCACACTTTTTTGTCGTTTTTAGCAAACTTTTATTTTTAACGGCTTTTAGCGATTTCTAATCGATTTTAGGATGTGCTTCCCATTTTGCAACTTCTCGCAATTTTCGCAAACTCTTTTCCCGTTTTTTTTTAACAAGAATTTGTTTTCATCTTGCTTTTAGTAAGTTTTTGCAAATTTTCGCAATTAATGTAAAATTTTTTGCATTCCTAGGGTCTTATTGATTTTAAATCAATATTATGGCTTGTTTAAAATTTTGCAAATTGTCGCGGTTTTTTGCAAAGTTCGCAATAAAAGCGGCTTTTTGCATGTTTTTTTAACTTCCTAACAGGTTTGCCGATTTTTAAGCAATATTGGACTTAATTATCATCCCGCTGATAGTAACTTTTTGCAAATATTCATAATTTTCGCAAATTTTTGGCATTCCTTAACTTTTAGCGATTCTTAATCAATATGATGGCTTTTTTACAATTTTGCAACTTATCGATAATCATAATTTTTTCGCTTTATAAAAGCAACAACCTGTAGCCTATTGCCTTCAAAATAATCATTCTCATTAAAACATGTGTATTTTATCCGTGATATTTTGTAGCCGGTAGCGTGCTGTAGTGAAGGTGTTTAATGCTTTAAATTTAAAATTCGCTAGAGCTGCAAAGGCGGAACATATTTATTATACCCTTCACCAAAAATGGTAAAGGGTATATATAGGCTTGTCCAGATTTTTGTAATTTCCTCAATAATCATTTGCCGCCATATAAAGTTAGTTATTCTGGATCCCTATGAACAGGAGATAAAAAAGACATGTCCGTCTGTCTGTTCAGATTTTCTATGGGTTGCTCGAAATGCGATTTTTGAAGCTCCCAAACAAGTTAGAGAGCTCGGAGTTGGACTGAAACGATCGCAATTGTCTTAGCACAATTGGTTATGAAAATCAGCAAAAATAATTAATCGGTTATCCGGAAGTTCTATATATGTAGTTTTATCATACATTTTTAAAAATGTATGAAAAAATTACAGTACGTAGAACCAAGACTATACACGCAGTGTGTATATTTACACGAAGCCATTCGAGCTGTTTTTACCCCCTCATAACTTTGTACCCCGCAATCGTAAAATTATGATATTTAAACCATAATTAGAATAAATTCATATAACCTCATATGCGAAGTTTAAGAGTTACAATGAAAGCTTCCGGATATATAGAGGTGCAAAAAGTGCATATTTTAAGACATACTCACTGACCACTGGCCACTGACACACTCATCAGAGCTAAAATTTGGTACACGAGAAGATCTAGTTGAGCAATAAACCAGAAAAATCTAAAAAGCCGAAAATTTTAACCAGGAGGGCGGGGCTACGTCCATTAAGATTAAAATTTGTGGTATTGAGCTGAAATTCGATACAGAGCTAGGTCTCGGTGAGAAATAAAATTAAAAAAATCTGAAAACCCGGAAATTATAGCCAGAAGGGTGGGCTACGCCCATAAAAGTCAGAATTAAAAAAAAGCTAATATAAGATGCATAGTGGAAGCTTTTTTTATTGAAATTTGGCATATATACTGCGATAATGCAAGGCTATAAATTTTTTATTAAAAAAGTGGGCGTTGACGCGCGCATACAATTTAAATCTCATTTTAATGCCCTGCGGCTCAGCATATTGAGATATATTATTTATCGTTCTATTATTATCCGTTTGTAACGAAACTAGACACGAATAATAAGCACTGGCCCAAAAAAATTTGACATTGGAAAAGTGACATTAAAAGTTGCGCTAAGGAGCTGAAATTTGATATACAAGTAGGTCTAGGTTAGAAAACAACTAGAAAAATCTGAAAACCTGTAAATTTTAGTTAGAGGGGCCTGGTTGCGCCCATAAAAATTAAAAATTTAAAGTTGCGCTTATGAGCTGAAATTTAATACACAAGTAGGTCTAGGTGAGAAACCAACTAGAAAAATGTTTTTCTGTATTAGGTATTGTGGCAAACAAGAACTTGGTCAAAATTTATATCTTACTACTTTTAATGGCTGAAATTTTGGATAGGAACTTGGCCTTTTTTCATATTTATGTATGTTTTTGTGAGGATTAACTTCACTAGCTACTCAGCTACTGAGGCTTGCTTGCTTTTGGTATTAAAATATTTTCTTTATAAACATTGTTTCCTATAAAAACCCCTTTTTGTCACCACTACATAGGCATTATCTTGTGCTTTGCGTGGAACATTCTTATTCGTATAGGAATGTGTGTGCACAGAATGTGTAGTGTTATGAAAAAACTATAGGTATATACATTCGTACATACATACTTACATGTGTATAAATATACGCTTCCATAAGATTGTGTGTATGCTGCGTTGGAACAACTACAACAACAACAATATGCTACCAACTCAAGTCCCGTCTCTGTTATATATTTGACGTGTTTTTATTGTCGGTTGAACTAAAATAATATTTTTATAAAAATTGACTCTGTTTTTTTGTGAATAGTGAAATGCCTTGCTAATTGAACTTTGTGCTTTTAATTAAATTGACTGTTCTTCCTGTATTTTAATTTCGGAGTGTTATTTGGTTAAGCAAATTAAAAGTTTTGGAACAACAACTATAATAATCACATTTGTGATAAGTACATTTTATACATTGTTTTTATTCCTTTGCTGATCATTTTGTGTTTGCCTATTTTGAACAACAACTACAACACCCACATACGTGATATGTACATTTTATAAATTATTTTTCTTTCGCTGATCACTTTGTTTTTGCTTATTATCATCTGTTTGACAATCATCTGTTTCTGCCTTGTTAGTGCTGGCAATACTATAAATATAGGATCGTGTCTGTGATAAGAAATCATTGAAAAGTGCTACCATCTCAACTTAAAAACTTTTATTTTCCGCAATGTCTAACCTTTATTCTATGGGTTGCTCTAATTCTACCTGTTCTGTTTCTGTTAATGACCGTATGTTTCATGTTGGTTATGTGTTAAACATTATCATTTAAAGTGTAGCGGTCTTAAAGCTCGTGATGCGGATGCATTAGCTGATCCTCAAAAATTCCTGCAATGGACTTGTCCAAGCTGTAGAAGCATACGTGTTGAATTTTATAAGGCCTTCAAAAATTCCAAAGATGAATTCGATACAATTAAGAAAGAATTTATAGTGCTACAAAATAAACTAGTCAAATTTGGTGATCTATTTCACAACTATTTAAATCTTGATAAATTCGTTAATTTACAGCAAAATCCCTCCCCCAAAAATTTAAAATGGAATTTAAGATCTGCTTCGTTATCCCATAATTCTTCTGATACGATTTCTGCTTCTACCACTTCAACCTCAGCTGATATCAATCTTCAAGATACTTGCCCACCATCACCAACTAATTCGGGTGTGTCACCGATCGTAAATAATTCACAAAACTTTCCTGTAAACGGGAATAGCTCTGATTCTGCTGCAGTCATATTTAACAATGATCAAATCATTCCTAGTACTGAACCCATTCCTAGTTCAGGCTTAGCATCGAATGTTACTCCTGGTGCAACCGTTCAAAAAAACTCTTGTTTGAATTTCCCAATTAGCCATGTTGACCGTAATAGTCCCTCTACTCAGAGTGAGCTTCGTGTAATATCTCGCTTTGCACTTGATACGACTGCTGAGGAAATTTATAATTTCATTCGTTCTAAAATTAATGCTGATATGGATATCTACGTAAAAAAGTTATCTTATTCACAAAGGAGAAGTATTGTGTCATTTAAAATAACACTTCCATTCGAAATTTTCAATCAAGTCGTTGATCGATCATTTCGGCCTCATCACGCGTTCGTTCGTATAGAAACAAATGGAGTTCGAATAATAATTAAAATTAACTAAAATTAATAGCCATGGGCCTGTGGCAAAAATTAAATAAAAAATATGCTTAATAGTAACAAACCAAAAAAGTTTGTCTTAAATATAACAAAAATAAGTAAATTAATAAACATATGTATAATTAATAAGGAACAAACTACAATGGTAAGACTGTTGTAAATTTAGAGATGGTAAGGTGAGCTTTCATTACAAAACATCTTTCAGGAAATTGAAAAACGATGAATCAAAACAATTCACATATTCCATTTGCAATCTACATCAACTGACACCGCACACAGTTGACCAAACACAGAAGAACGCTGATGATGAAGGTTTAGTGGACTTCGAAGACGGCTAGCTGTTCCGTTCAACTATGTGTTGTCAGAATATTTACAACTAACTTTGGTGTTATTTGTTCATTAATAATTATCACATATAATTTGGCCTGAAAAGCGATACGATCTTTAGCCTGTTAAAATCATAAATACAGAAAATAAATTATGTTAATATATATATACATATAACTTGCTCATATATTCAAGCAACATACTGAAGCGATTAATACTGTAATCTTAAATTCAAACTCGTCGAATTTTGTGTTCGTTTTTGGTGACTTCAATTTGCTTCAAATTGCATGGAATTTTTCACCTGAATATAGCTGTTACTTACCATCATCATCTGGTAGTTATGGCGATGTCTTTTACAACGATATATCTTAATTCTATCTAAATCAAATCAACGGTATTCAGAACACAATAGGCAAACAACTTGATTTAATATTTGTTAACGACCCCAAAGAGTGTACAGTTAATCGCATTGATCCAGTTACTTTACCTGAGGACAGATATCATCCTACAATAGAAATAATCTGTAACATGCCAAGTGCTTGGCGCAACAACAGTTCGGCCAGAGGAATTGAACAATTCTGTTTCAAGCGAGCTGATTATACGGAATTGAATAATTTCTTAGTTAATACTAATTGGCTTCAATTACTAGCTACACTCATCAATAATACGTGCAGAATTGATGAAATCATAAACCGTTTTTATAAAATTATGTTTGAATATATGAATGAATGCATCCGGAAGTTTGTTTGTCGTACTAAAACTGGACCGCCTTGGAACTCTAAACAACTTTGCTCAATAAAAAATTAAAAAAAATAAATACTTCAAAAAGTACAAACTATCTGGCTCATCCTTTCATTACAGAAAATATTCTGTCCTTCGTGCTCAAGACAACCAGCTAAACATGCCGGTTTTCAACAATTATATACGAAACCTAAAATCAAATTTTTTACATAATCCCAAATCATTTTATACATTTGGTAATTCTAAAAGAAAATCATCTGGGGCCTAATTCCCGCATTCGATTGCGAGCGAGTTATTACTCGAATGTATGAGTTTTTTAACTTTTGGAATTTTCGCATTCGGTTTCGAGTAACACATATTGAAATTTCTAATGACAGCATTCGATAACGTGCATACATTCGAATGCAACCGTTCGTGTTTCTACTCGCAAGCAAGAAGGCATTCGAAATCATTTTTAACATAGAAAAAACGAAGAAATAGAAAATGTATGTTCAATATTTTACCTATTTATTTAAAAATGAATGAATGCACAAATGTACGTATAAATAACAAAAATTAAAAATTTTAAAAACCCCCGATTTTTTTCAGAAAAGATGTTATATCTTCTAAACGGTTGGACCAATTTTTTTTCAAACATAGCTAAGAACCCTCTCGATCAAGTCATCTTTCAAACAGAAAAAACTAAATGAGAATCGGTCCAGCCGCTTGGCCTGTACGTGGACACAGACAGACACACAGATACACAGACACACACTACAAACTTATAACACCCCTTTTTTTAGTCGGGGGTTAAAAAATACAAATTAAAAAGTTTTTAGTAGACTTTAAATATAACAAAACAGACTGGCTTTGCAAACACATAATGTTTTACCCAAGAGTTGCCTCGGGGAAAATAAAAAAAAAAAATAAACCAACTCTGGGAGCACCTAAATAACAAATTAAATGCTTCTGGTCAAGCAATAAAAGAATCGAACATGTGGCTAGTGCTCTATTCTCTAACTTTGCACTAATTTATTATTACTAAGTTATTAATTAAATTAAAATGAAAATAACATTTATGTATTCGTTTCTTTTTTCTGCATATAAGTGTGTATGTACGTACATACATATGTTTTTGCATACATACATATGTATATACAAACATATGCTTTTGCTTACAATTTATTCAGTGTTGTGAAATGAATTTATATATAAATATATTTGCCTTTTTCCAACACTAAAACCAAAACTCGATTCGATTGGTAGCGAGTGACATCATCAGAAAATTTCTTGCCATCGGAATTAATTTCTATTCGATGCCCCTGGCATACCAAACAGAATGAAATATTTATTATCTGAATCAAATGATGAAATGGTAATAAGCAACATGTTCGCGGACTTCTTTGTCTGTACTTATTCTAATGCTCATTATGATTACTCCATTGAATATTCTTACAATATTTACTCCAATCAGACAATAACTACATCTTCAATCAGCACTACTCATATAGTAAATTGTATAAAAACTTTGAAATCCTCAATATATGTATAGTGGACCGGATGGTGTGCCAAGTTACATTTTAATTAACTGCTCATCTGCTTTAGCGGTACCATTATCGATTATTTTTAATATTTCGTTAAAGCAAGGATATTTTCCTCAAAAATGGAAAAATCATACATTGTTCCTTTATTCAAATCTGGTAACAAGTCAAATGTAATAAATTACAGGGGTATTGTCAAATTAAGTGACATACCTAAACTTTTCGAAAAAGGTACCATCGACTTTCTTACATATCAAGCTTCGTCGTTACTTACACCCCTCCAGCACGGATTTCGTAAAGGTTTATCACCTATGACCAACATACTTCATTTTACAAAATTAGTTAATAGAGGGTTTACTAATGGTCAATATACCGATGTCATTTATACCGATTTCAGCAAAGCGTTCGATAAAGTGAACCACAAAGTTTTTGTTAGTAAAACTTGATGAAATGGGCTTTGATGGTATTTATTTGAACTGGATAAAATCGTATCTCAAACCATCAAATTTAAATCTGCAGTTTCAAAGGAAACTTTTGTTACCTCTGGAGTACCACAAGGCAGTCACCTTGGCCCAATGTTGTTTTTACTATTTATAAATGACATAACTGAATCAATTAAATACTGTAACATCTTATTGTATGCTGATGATGTTAAATTATTTTTGAGTTTAAAAAATGAGTTGAATTATATTCAACTTCAAAATGACTTGGATAATTTCTATGAACGGTGTACTCACAATTTAATGGAACTAAACCTAGCAAAATGCAAATATATGCGCTTCTCCAGAGTAAGACATAATCTTCATTTTTATTTTCTCAATAGCTGTAAATTAGAACTGGGCCCTATTCCACAAAAAACTCATCAACTTTTCACTTTGCAATTATCAAATTACATTTTTTGGCAAAGTGATAAGTGTTTCTGTTCCACAATATTCTTTGCAAATTTCACTTTGCACTAAGCATATTTTTGCAAAGACTTTGCTCTCTTTGTAAATTTCTTGCACTCTTTGTAAAGTAATTGTGCTCTTTGCAAAGTCTTTGCGTTCTCCTGCAAAGTGAGTGTGCAACGTGTTCCTGAAAACGTTTAAGCATCTTTGCATTTCTGTCTTATAACTTTTCACTTTGCATTCCTAAATAGAACTTGTTACAGTTATCCGCAAAATAAAAATTAAAAAAATTTCAGAGTTTCATGTGATTAAAAATATATGTAATTTATTTGCTAGTTTTCAAACCAATAAAATATTTTTTTTTTATAAAATTATTGTAAATGTAAAAAAATAAAATTTATTTGAAATCCATTTTTAGAAAACTTTGTATGAAAAACTTAAAATAAAATACATTTCAAATTTATTTTAAATTTTATGAATATGGGGGTTTGAGCTGGGTCCAACTCGTTCAATCGTTAATTTTTGCCACAAACTCATTTAAATTACATGAGTTTGATCAAAGGTTTGTGGCAAAAATGAACGAATGAACGAGTTGGACCCAGCTCTAATGGGGGTTAGAACATATTAAAGTTTTACATTTCAATTTGAAGGTTAATAAATTAGAATCTAATTATTAGATAAATAGGCTGCTTGAGAGGAAATTTTAAAAAAGTCCAAACCAAATTTTGAACGTAACGTTTTCAATGTGTTATTCTCCATTGGTTGTACTATCTTTAATAGTATATATAATAACACTTAAAACAAGTTTATACAAATATAATATAATAATACATATATGTAATTTAAAGCTCAAATATTTTTTTCTTTTTTCCATATCTATGTACATACGAACGCAATGTGAGATTATATTGTTATGATTATTATGTTTGAAAATAATCGAAGATTTATCAACGAATTTTATTTTGTTAATTTGCAAAGAAATCGTTTACCTTGCAAATTTTTAACAAACTTATCAAAATTTGCTTTGCAAATATAGAATTTACAGTTATTGTGGAACGAAAAAGCATAATTTCTTGGAAAGTCTTTGCAAATTACACTTTTCAATATTAACTTTGCACTTTGCAAGAGAGAACGTACGTGGAATAGGAAACGCAAAGAAAGCATAAAAATTGCAAAAACTTTGCAAATTACACTTATCAATTTCAACTTTTCACTCATCAAATTTTACAGTTATGAGGAACGAAAAGTTCTGCAAATTGTCGAAAAATTTGATAAGTGCAAAGTGAAAAGTTTATAAGTTGTTTTGTGGAATAGGGCACATTTTCAGACTTGGGAATTTTGCTTGATTCAAAGCTAAGTTTTGTCCAGCACATTTCAGTGAGTGTAAATAAAGCCCGTGGAGTTTTAGCTTTTATTAAACGATGGGCAAAAGAATTCAAAGACCCGCTCATTACTAATACCTTGTACATATCGCTGGTAAGAATGATTTTGGAATATGGATCAATTATATGTGATCCGTTCTACAATGTTCACATTCATCGCATCGAATCCGTACAAAAGCAGTTCCTTATATATTGTTTAAAAGATATCTATCGAGGCTTTTTAACCCTTCCCTCTTATTCGTCAAGGTTAGCTGAAATAAATTTGCCAACATTAAAAAGCCGAAGAACCATGCTCAATGTATCATTTCTCATGAATCTTATCAATGGCAGTATACCATCGGAGTTTATATTGAATGATTTGTACTTCCATATTCCTCAACGATCATAACGATCTTGTAGCTTGCTTCATGTCACCACTTACCAAACTAACTTTGCAATGAATGATCCTTGGAGAAGATTATGCTGCTGTTTCAATGAAATGTCCCGTTTTATTGATTTTTCATCGAATTTCAATGCTATAAAACTTAATATTATTGTTCACTTAAATAGCTAATTTATTGAAATTTATGTTTTAATTGTATGTCCTACATCAGTCTAAAAGGAATTTTTCTATAGACTTGTAATAATAATAATAAATAGTAACTGTATTGAAAGAAGAATATTCAGTTGTTTGTTGTTGTTTTTGTCCACTAAGACAGCAACAATGTGTCAACAAATGTATTGAAGGAAGAATATTATGTTGGTTGTTCTAAGAACTCAGAATTATTTTGTATACCTACATACATACTCGTACACATGTATTTACAAATAAAATATTTTATATATGAACGCACGAATTTAATAATTATTTTATTATTTTTCCAAAAAAAAATATTTATTATTTCTTTTTAGTTAGTTTTTATTTATTTTTTATTTATTGAAGAGTAATTAGACTCAATCTTAGGAGTAGCGAATTAAGACTGATTTTACAATGTCTCTTAATCTAAAATCATAACTTTAATTTCATTTATTTTGCATGTTTTCATCATTCTTTTACCATTTCAAATTAATATTAAAATGATTTTTACTATTTCGAAATAGTAAATGTTGCAATTAAAATAATTCTTGCAAGAAGTGCAATTAATTTAAAAATGCATTATAAAAATTATTAATTTGGTTATTTCGAAATACTGTGACCTAATTACAGTTTTAAATGTAAATGAACTTATAGTTTGAAATGCAAATGAACTTAAAGTTCATTTACCTATTTCTTTTAAACATTTATCAATATTATCATTGTAGGACTTATATGTAACTACTCCCTCCTTTAGAGTAGAATTCTTCCGAATTCTATTGTTTAATTTTATTTTGATATGATTATGTTTTTTTAATACACCGAAAATTACACAAACAATTACAATTATAATTATGATATTACAACCGTATGTTACTTTACTATGGTATTTTAATTCTTTAATATTTCTGATATTATTTTGATAATCTTTTTCAATCTGTTTAAAAGACAGTTTATGAGTAAAATTTTGTGTTGGTTTTGAATTTTGATTTATATGTGTTTCTTTTACAATTTCTATAATGTTTGAAAAATAATAGTCTTTAATTGTGATTGAACAGTTATTAAAATTGATTAAATAATTTCTATTTAAAACTATTTTATCCGTATTACAAGTTTGCTTAATACTAACATTTACCGAGTTTTTTATAACAATTGCATCAATATCTAGTTGTAATATTTCTAAGTCAATGTTATTTATCATTTGACACATATTATTAATTATACAATGCTTGCTTAATTTTAAATCGTTTAACTGTTTGTTTTCTTGGAATGTATAAGTTTTATTTTCAAGATCAAAAATGCCTTCCATTTTATAGTCAATTTCATCCTTTAAGTTATTTTGTATTGGTACTATAGTTCTTTGTTTTACGGTTACAAATTTCTTAGATATTTTCACTCCAAAAATTAGGTATGAATTATTAAGATATGCTGTTCCAAATTGAATATATTTTAACTTATTGTAATCTATTTCGTATTTTTTAATTTTATTGCTAGTCAGAATACTTGGGTGTACAATACCATACTTTGCAGATACCACATTATCTTGCAAATGTTCTATCCTATTTTTTATTAATTGAATATTAGTAAGCTGTTCTAAATATGTGTGTTTTTGATTCTCTATTTCTAAAAATTTACTAATAGAATTTAATTCATTTTCTATTTTGATTCTATCATTTTCTATAACTTTTTTTAAGTGTTTTAAAGTAGAATTAAAGTAGTCATTGATTAAAATTTGTTGGTTATTATTGTCTTTGATTTCATCAATGTTAGAAAGATGATTTTGTATATTCTGTCTGTCCTCGTCGTCCATAGTTCCAAACCACCATTTTGATATGCTACCTATTCCGTTTACTAGTCCTCTTCTTTGCCTATATTGTCTCGGTAATAGCGTCATTAGTTTATTCCTAGCATCGTTAATTTCTAAATTAAGTACTTCCTTGTTATTTATTTTCATTAATTTAATATTATCAGTTATGTTATCTAAAATTGCTTCAACTTCATTCAAATTAATTATATGTAAGACTATATCTGTTTCTTTAACAATTTCTTGATCCCGTATGTGAATGTCTATGTATCCTCGTTGTTCTGTCAACAGTTTAATGGTCATTAGTCCCGTGATCTGTGGAATCGATATGATTATCATTAGTATCGTCAGGATCTGAACATTTTAATGGTCTTTTTATATTGCATGGATGTATATTTATAAGTTTTAATTTTCTATATCTTGGTTGTTCGTTGTGTCAAACAGCCATATAATTTTTTATAAAGCCTTTCGATCTATTTACCGTATAATTTTCCCTACGTTCATTTAATTTATTAATTTTTTTAATTTTATTGTCTTCTAAATTTTTCTTAACTTCATTTTCTGCAACTTTCCCTTGTTGGATATCATTGGGTGTATATTTAGTACTTACATGGTAACGGTCGTTATAATTTCTGATTGTCCGTTGTATTAATTGTTTTATTGAAAATTCTTTATTCATTTTATATATAATTCTGAATTTTTCTGCTATACTATTGTGAAACCTCTCAATGTCGGCGTTGCCCTTATGACTATTAGGTTTAGTCAAATGCAGCTCAATGTTTTCATTATTTTAAAATTCTTTAATACGTATAGCCTTAAATTCGTTATCTGCTACTATCTTTTGTGGTTTTCCGACTTTAGCAAAATGGTCTTCTAACTGCTCTATTATTGTTATATAATTCCTGTCATTTAGAGGATAGGCTGCTCCGAATTTGGAGAATTTGTCTAGTACTGTTAAAAAATGGAATCCTTTAACTACATAAGTGTCTATATGGATTATTTGGTTTTTTTGCAGATGGTGTTTCTGTAATTAAGAGTTTAGGTTTTATTGGTTGCCTGTCGTATTTCGCCTCTTTGCATACTTCGCACTGATTAATTACAATTTGGATTATCTCCATTAGCTTTGGGTAGTAAATTTTGTTTTTGATTTGATTATAAGTTTCCATAATTCCAGAGTGCATACTCTCCCTAACATGGTACAAAGATATTTGTTTCACTGCCTGTACTTCGTCTTCTAAATCATGTGCCCTTATAGTGCATTTGGTAAAATTTATTTGTTTGTCATTAGAATGCATTTCAATTAATTTTTCTTGAACAATGTTATAGCTCCTTTCTGATACCTCAGAAAATATTCCTACTTTACCTTTAGTGAATACTTTCTGAATATCTCTCTCATTCTTTCAAAATCATTTTCCGAAATAAATATTATTCTTTTTCCATGTAGCATTTTTAATTCTCGAATTTTGTTATTCGTTATTATAATTTGTGTCTTGTATTTGTTCACTATTTCCTCCTTAATAAAAAAATGTTCTTGTAAATTCTCTTCTGCTGAGTGCACAGTTGCCATGGATATATTATCTTCTTCTATGTTAGTTATTACATATTTATCCTTTTCATTATCTTCCAAATTTTTATTGTCATTGTTATTTGTTTCTATTCTACTTAAGAAGTCTGCTACCCGATTTTCTTTTCCTTTTATTGTTTTAAATTCAATTGGTTCTTTTAATGGGGTTTTTTCTAAAGTAATTTACGTTCTTGTCTACTACACTAATACTTGCTCCTGTGTCTATTAGAGCATTAAATTCTCTTTTATTTATAGTAATTGTTATGATGGGTAAGTAATCGGATGTTGTTTCCGAAAAAAAAAAATGTTTTCGTAATCTTGAATTTGGCCAGATCTATTATCTTCATTATTCCCATTATTTATTTCTTCATTATATTTCATTGATTCCTTTCGGTCTTGCCCAGGTTGAGTCAAGCTATTTTGGCTGAAATTTGGCCTGGGGTGTCCTACCTGTGGGATTCCTTGAAACTTGTTTATTTTTATATTATCTGTATCCATTGGCTCGGTTCGGTCTTGCATAGGTTGATTCTAGCGATATTGTCCGGAATTTGGCCTAGGGTTTCCTAGGAAAATTCCTGACATATTATTATTATGTTGGACCTTATAACGTCCTGAATTATGATTATTATAATTATTGTATTTATTGTAATAATTATGGTTATTATTGTTATAGTTAGCTTGTACTTTATTCTCATAATTTCGATTATAATTATAGTAATTTTTATTCTGCTGTTATCTTATTTTTTTATTATTATTTTTTATAAAAGAATTAACAAATTTTATTTATGTATATTCCAATATTTCGTTGCCACAATGGGTAACTGTTTCAATGTATTCATGAAAGTTCCCTTGAATTTCATAAATTCTTGCCTAATACAACTATCTTCATACCTTCTTTTCATCATTATGTCTATTATATTTCCTATATCTCTTTCTTCATATATTTTGTCTAACAATATTCCCTGTGTCATTTCTTTTGCTATATTAGCTAGTAAGTTATTCACATTAGATAAATCTATATATGGATCGTCGCTATAGTAAATACTTAGCTCATCACTCTTATACTTAATGTTTTGTAATTCTATTGCCAAATCACTTACATTATTTACTCGTATCTCGTTGATCTTTCTGTAGATTTGGTGGGGTTCAACGTCTGGTCTATACCTTAATCTTAGCGTCTTCTTTATTGTTGCCCAGTTGTCCGGTTGTTGTACATTTATTACCACGTTATTGTTGTTGCTGCTGTTGTTCTTGCAGGTGCTATTGCTACTGATGTTGTTGTTGCTGTTGTTGTTGCATTTGTCCTTGTAATTCCAGATAGGCTACACGCAACCGCACCAACTGTTGGTCCTTACGGGCTAACTCCTCTGTTAAGTCTATTGGTTGATTTTCTTCTTCCATCATTCTTGTTCTATCAAAAGCTTTCTGTCTTCTTAAGAACAGTTTTACTGTTTGATTATTCACAAAAATTTTGTTATTGTTTTAAAAATTGTTTTGTTTGTTTTTATTTTCTGGTCCTGTTCACCTTTTGTTTGGTGCAGAATACTCAGAATTTATTTTACCACTTTTCACAATTTTTACACCTTGGTAGGAAGTCGCAAGGTTTTTAATTATTTATGAAAGGGTCTGTTATTATTCACACATACGTTCGAATACTGGATCCATTGGATTTTTAAAGGATCCTACCGACTGCGCCAATTTAATAATTATTTTATTATTTTTCCAAAAAAAATATTTTTTATTTCTTTTTAGTTAGTTTTTATTTATTTTTTTATTTATTGAAGAGTAATTAGACTTAATCTTAGGAGTAGCGAATTAAGACTGATTTTACAATGTCTCTTAATCTAAAATCATAACTTTAATTTCATTTATTTTTCATGTTTTCATCATTCTTTTACCATTTCAAATTAATATTAAAATGATTTTTACTATTTCGAAATAGTAAATGTTGCAATTAAAATAATTCTTGCAAGAAGTGCAATTAATTTAAAAATGCATTATAAAAATTATTAATTTGGTTATTTCGAAATACTGACACCTAATTACAGTTTTAAATGTAAATGAACTTAAAGTTTGAATTGCAAATGAACTTAAAGTTCATTTACCTATTTCTTTTAAAAATTCATCAATATTATCATTGTAGGACTTATATGTAACTCAGGTGTTCATGAAATATAAAAATGTAATAGTGTACATACATACATATGTATGCATATAGATCAGCTACGTCCAAACACACATAGCTCTTAATTTGTTTTTGTTTCTTTACATATTGTAAATCTTTAGATATTGAAAATATATATGTGTGTAAGTAAATAAGCGCTTGTTAAAGAGCATTGGTATAAATATGTATTTATAGTGGAATGGATTGTTTAATTTGATTTCATATTATTGTTTTTTCAGTACATTTATTAAAAATTGTAAAAATGCAAGGAAGTAAGCATGGCTCGTTGGTAAGCACTCGGCATGTTAAGGTTCTCTGGCTGAGTACGAACGGTGTCAACTTAATTTTTTTTCAATATATGTATATATATATTAGAGATGTGCAAATGTCGTGATTTTATCGTGTCACGCGTGATTCACGTGATTCGTGATTAAATATAACTAATCACGCGTGAGTGCGTGACTTAAACAAATTTACTCGTGCGGGATCGTGTGTGAGTTTTTTGTAATAATCACGCACGAATTCTCACGCTCTCACGAGATAACATTCCTGCATAGGTGCATATGTAACTGTATTCAATCATTTGAAATAAATTATTTTATAATAATAAATGCATATATGTATGTATAGTAATATGTATGGTAGTATGAGCTTACAAACATAATGAATACCCCCAAACAAAATGTTTCGAGTTTTTCTGAAGTCAGAGTTGTACCGAATTCGTTAAGATCACAGGTTAGGCAGATTGGACATGGGAAAACACTGCCACGTAATTTTTCCGAAAAATTGACGAATGTCATCCCAAATGGTAATATCGTTTAACCCCTTTTTCATTCAAGGACAGAATGATATTGTTTTGAATATACCTGTCTTTGTCATTTTCATGGGTTAAACGTCAAAAATAATTTATTATATTTTCAATAAATTTTCCTACAAAAATGATAAAAAGGCGCAAATTTATGGAAAAATTCATAAATTGGCGCCTTTTCATGAATGCAATCCTGCATTCCAACATAAATTTCATGACAGCAGAAATTGTGTGGCAGACTAACAAAGTGGTAAGTACTTGTGTGTGTTATTTCTTTATTATTTGATAATGTTAAAATTTGTTCTCAGATAACGTTCAAAGACGCAGAAGAACCATAAAGGAAATTTGTAAGTATTTATTGTTGAAATAAAAATACATTAAATGAAATAACAAGGCAAAATATTTATTTATTTATTTATTTAGTACATATTATACAAAGTAAATTTGTATAATATGGTGTTGCACAAGTATGGGCGGAGCAACTAGACCATATGCCCAAGATGGTATTAACAGTATTTTAAAAGTTTTTGTGACTGACTGTACACGACCTATGCCTTCACATAGGAAGTAGCAACGTGGTTGTTAAAGAAATTCCACAAAAAACCGCAAGGTTATACGGTTATCCGTGGCAGATCAGTCAACCAGTGCGAGCGAGACGAAAAACTCTCGAAGGCCAAACAACACGCACAAGCCTGACCGCACTTAAGAAATAATTACGATGACGCGAGAGATGTTCCTCAACCCAGAGCTGCTTAACGACTGTTGACAAGGCAAAATATATATTTTAGGATAAGCGAGTTTTTAAAGGGTTGACCAGATGAGGAGCAGCTATGTACATCGGTTCCCAAAGAATCCAAAAAGGTAAGTGATTGTGAAATATTTGTGTGCCGGAGTGTTTTCTATTGTGTGGCAGATACTGTTTGGAAGTGAATTAATATAAACTGTATTTGCACTAGCTCAATATTTGACCGGCAGATCCATAAATATGTATGTATGTACGTATGGACATAATAAATGTGTTTTTGTTAATACGGTGTAGGTTTTTTCTGATTTCATCCAAATGAAAGTTGTTTTTTATGGAAAACCCACCCTCAAACAGTGTTTCCAAAAACAGATCAACATAATTGTCTACCGGCAGTCATATACATACATACGCACTGGTACGTACATATATGCATGAGTAGAATGTGTCTTATGTGAATACTGCGAGTTGGTTTTTCTTAATCCCGACAAAATTTTAGTTTTTTGTTTGTTTGGAAGATAGGCACACCAACCCTTAAACAGTGTTTGCAAATACACTTCAACATAAATTGTTTTGCCTGTAGGCACAGAAGTGTACAAAAAAATGGAATAAGAATGTATTTTAAAATTAGAAACAGCTTTATTACATATGTATAACTTAAATTACAACCAAGATAGATTAATTTTCCATATTTATTCGCCACTCAGCAAAAATTAAATATAAAAAATTTTGTATATAATTATGTTTATATTAAATATTTAAACATGTATCTTTCCAGATAATGTATGATACTTGCAGATGATTCTCCGAATGAAGAGGACTAAAAATTCGTTTTCCTCGTCTCAGCCTCAAAACCACCAACAAAACGCTGGAAATGGATCACTTTTGTGTGCCTCTTTTGGCTCGTATGGTATGTAAAAACATGTTTTTAATCAAATAGATATGTATAATTAAAATCTTTTATTTATATTTTTCCAGACCTTTCACATCCATGAAGAGTTCCAGCCTTGCTTGCTACGTTTGTGATGTTTCATGGCATGAATACTAAATGTACACAGTGAAAACATATTAGTTATTAAATTTCTTGTTTTTATTATATTCAGGAGCTCTTACCTTCATAAAATTGGTGTCCGGAAGAATTGCCAGAAACAAATTTGAGTGCATTCATCAGTTTGAGCCTGTAAGTTGAAAAACCTTTTATTTACAATAGACACTTATTTAAACCATTGTTTTTTGTTTTTCAGCTTTTACTTACCATTTCTATGCTCCGGAAACAATTTTTATCTTTGAAAACTGTATTTTAAACACAAATTTAATGTATTTATAATTTTTATTTAATAAAAACAAAATATTTTCTTATGCCAAATTTTTTTGTTTACATATTTTTTAAAATGCTTGGTAACACTGTTGCCAGAATTGACAATTTCTCTGCATTTCGACGATTTTCACCTCTCAAAATACACTAGTGACGATTTTAGGTCCAGAAATTACGATTTTTCTAAATTGAACATATATGGCAACTTTTTTTAGTATTGCATTTTTAGAGTGGGTTTTTTGTTATGGTATGATTTTTTGTGTTCAAAAATGTTAAATTCTGATATTTATACATAAAATGTTTCTATAACAAAAATGCTAATTTTTTTTATAAATTATCTGTTTTAAAAATAAATATATGTGTACGTATGTGAATTCTGATTTCATTTTAAATTTTTTTAACTTTTATTTTCAATTTTAATGGTTTTCATATTTAGGCTATATAGATATATTAAATGTATATGTGTATATTTGTTAAAAGCATAGTTAATAAGTTTGAACCATTGTAATAGTTTCTGTAATAAAACAATTAAGATACAAAAAAAAAAAATTTAATATTTTTGATTTGACGTTTTTTTTTGGCGATTTTCTAAAATGACGACGATTTTTTGCACAGAAATCTGTAGTTTTTGACGATTTCACTCCTAGAAATTCTGACAACAGTGTTTGGTAATGAATAGTTTTTTTCTTTTTTCGCATTGTTTAGGGGTATGGGCCTATGACATACGTCAGTGCTGCCATATCTTGTGGTTAATACCATGATATAAATATATAAGGTACTTCCATTCTCTCTTTGTTTTTAAAAATAAGTATTTTTGAAGTTTGTTTTTTGAGAGAAATAAAGAAAAATGTTCCCATATAGTAAAAAGTTTACGTCTTCCCCTAAAAATTTTTGTAAAAAAATGTGTAATTATCTTAACAAAAATTTGGGAATAAATAAAGTTATATACATAACTACATATCTGTGAAGTTTAAAAACTGATTATGTAATAACTTATCTCATATTTTTTAGTTTTCTGCTTAATACAAATCTTTTAACTATATTTTTATCTAAATTTGGCATTGAGAAGCCAAATTGATTGATGATTTGGATTATTTGACAACGCATTTTCATGAAGTTTAACAAATATTAATTAATAGTGCATTCTGTTTAATCTACATAATATGTTTCTTGTTGATTGTAAAATCCTTTTCTAAAGAATTGGTTTAATAACCGGTCAGATCTTTTGGCAAGTCTATTTCACAGATCTTATAGGCTCTTAGCCTATAAGAACACCAGGAAATGAAGGGTATTTAAAAAATGCTATACTCTTATTTCTTTACTTATGCCCTAATTTAGTAAGAAGATTTAGGACGTTTTTGTGTTTGAAAATAATTTTCTTGTTTTTGAATTCTCTAAATTATTTTCTTCAAAAATGGTTGTTGTCTTTCATAACGAAAAATGAAAATATTATTGCCATGTTTTTAAAACATAAAAATAATATTAAATTATTATACAAAAGTTTGAAAAATAAATGAAAAAATATGTGTTGGATATAATGTTTAGACCAAAATCATAAAGCAGATACACGAACCTTCTAGCATAGACAATAAATAATATTTTAAAAATCATAACTGCGGCTTTTTTCGTCCATAGAGAAGACGATACAATCGCCGAACAGAATTTGGACATTATTGTTTAATTTATACATTCTGTATTTTATAAAAACAATTTTTAAATAACTTTTGAATAAAGTTTTCAAACAAACAGGAAACAGAGGGGGAAATATTAATCGGTAGCACGATTTTACCGGAAACTTCAAAATACTTATACTTGTCAGATGGTGAATTTCAAGAAAAAATGAGAGAATGGAAGTACCTTCTATATTTATATCATGGTTAAGACATTTCTCTGAACAATTTTTTTGAACATTAAAACTTTGATTTTTGAGTACATAAGTAAAAGTTTGTGAAAAATTTTTATAAATAAATATGAATATGTTGATAAAAAAAAAGGATTGTAACAAATATTAAAAAACGTGAGTATGTGCAAATTATTTTTACAATAGCAGCAACATTACGGTGAAGCGGTACTCTGCTATAAAAGCAAAAAGAAATCGTACCTAAATGTCGTTACGAATTCGTACAGACTTATCGTAACGAATTCGTACCGACATATCGTTACGAAGTCGTGTCAACCATTTCATACAAAAATTGTTACGATTTCGGTGCCGAAATCGGAAGATTTTGTCCACCAATCGTTACGAATTCTTTACAAATTCGGAGCATTTTGTTTGATGGGTACATACACCTTTGTAAGTATATATTAGAGACCTGCGTAAACAGTCTTTAAATGTAAATACGTCATGATTTTTAAATGTATTCACGTCGCATGTATTATACTAAACCAATAATAAATGCTGTCGTACTATAAGCGAAGCACGATGGATGTATTGGTGTACGTGTATATCAGTGTTAACAAGCGATGTTGCCAAGACAGCTTGTTTGTAGCAAACACTCAAAAGAAGTACTGTTGATTAGTGTATGCTTGTTATTTTTCATATTGTACGTTTGAGTGTGTGTTTAACATGTAGATGGTAAGCTATTATGCGATTAACTGCATACAACTAATGTTAATGCATGTGTGTGCCTTTGCATGTGCGCAGAAAAATAAAAAATCATACACACATACATGCATGACGTTTGCACACGCAAGTATCAAAAATTCTTCCGTCACGAAGTGTTTTCTTCTTTACTCTTATACCTACAATACTCAAACAAATTTCTTGCAAACAGTGTTGTTAACGTTTGTTTTATAAGACATCGCTGCAGTAAAGCATTTGAAAAATCCCTCGTCTTGAAAGTTCTTATAAGATGTCTTTCGCAGGACACTAGTATGTATATATGTTTCTTAGATACCCTAAAGGAAGTATCAATTGAGAAACACTACTGATTCAACAGTGCCTTTGTCAACAATACTACTGACGAATTGTACCGCAGAAAATGTTTTTTGCTTTAGGGGCCGTCCATATATTACGTTACGATGTAGTGGGATGGGTGGGGTTCGAGTTTTGTTATGATTTGTTATGATGGGGTGGGGGGAGTCTTTGAAAATGCTACTTAACAGAAAAAATTTTAGTAATTTGTATGTTTTCTCATTTAATATGCTTTTCTCATTTATTTAGTTGATCATACGTCTTAACTTCACATTTATATTATGTATGTATACATACATACATACATGTGCGGAATGTCAATTTTTGATATACGAGAATTCGAACTCGAATATTGAAAAAGATATCCGCGAATACGAATATTTAAAACGATATTAAATTAAGTTAATTTTATTATTATTTTTCGAACTTCATTTGTTTCTATATTTATGATTTGACCAGGCTAAAGTTCGTATCGCTTTTTAAGCCAAATTAAATGTGATAATTATTAATGAAAAAATAACACCAAAGTTAGTTGTAAATATTCTGACAACACATAGTTGAACGGAACAGCTAGCCGTTTTCGAAGGGCACTAAAACTTCATCATCAGCGTTCTTCTGTGTGTGGTTCACTGTGTGTGGTCCACTGTGTGTGGTGTCAGTTGATGTAGATTTCTGCTTTATATACGAAAGATTTCTGCTTTGTGGACCAAACACAGAAGAACGCTGATGATGAAGGTTTAGTGGCCTTCGAAAACGGCTAGCTGTTCCGTTCCGCTTAGATATTAAATTAACTTTGCTTTATTTTAATTTACATTGTAAATTTTACAAAAACACGAGCATACATATATACATAGATATGTATATATTAGTGATGTAACGAATGTCAATTTTTGATATTCGCGAATACGAATACAAATATTAGAAACGATATTCGCGAATACGAATACGAATATTAATGCAATATGAAATATTAAAAAATTGTTATGAAAAAGGACTTCACACTCTTGTTGCCGTACTTCAAAGTTAATAAAAAGTACCCAAAATTTTAATGATCGTCATTAAATAATTTTTGAAAATGATACAAAGCACAAATTTCTATAAAAAATTAATGTATTTGTACCAACTAAAATTTTTAGTCATTTATTTAAATTTCGTTTAGGATTTATGATTTATTTATTTAATTTCTTTGAAAAAATATTCGTATTCGCATGAAAATGGCCGAATATTCGACAATTCGAATACGAATACGAATATTCGTGCATCACTAGTATATATGTATGTATATGTAAGAACCTATTTTTCAACCCAAAAAACATGAAAATTATATTATACATATACTTTTTCGTGAGCGTGCGTGATCGTGATAAGTTGTAAACCACTCGTGCGTGATTAAAAATATTTTATTCGTGAGAGTGCGTGATCGTGAAAATTTTCAAAATCATTAGTGCGTGAAAGTGCGTGAGTAAAATATTTTTCTGCGTGAGCGTGCGTGTCGTGAGTCTGAAAACACTCACGTGCACATCTCTAGTATATATTCATGTTTTGAAAAAAAAATTAATCAGGACACAAAAATTATTTTTGAGTTTTTAAATAAAAATGGCAACTATGTACATACAAGGAAACACCGCACAACGTACATACATAGCTAATCATCAATCAAATAGTACTATTTTAATTGTTATGAACTAAATTTTGAAATTTCAATTTTTATTTTTAAGCAACTGTAAATAATAATTTACAATTAACTTTGGTGGTATTGTTTCTTAAATATTATCACATGTAATTTGGTTTTCAGAACGATACGAACTTTAGCCTAATAAAATAATCAATATAGAAATAACACGGTGTGACAAAAATGAATAAAATCGAAATACCTGGGACGTGTTACTGTTTTTCTGGTAGGTATTGTCGAAATTTTACAAACACACCCCACAATCTTAAGTTACTGGTAAAAAATGCGATTTTTCGTACCCGTATGTAAGTTAAGATAGACAGTAGGAAATTTCCATAAAATAGACGATAAGAAATTTCCATAGAAAGTAATTATTAGTTTAAGATAAAAAAGGTCGACTCAAATGTTGTAAAAGGTCGACTCAAATATTGTAAACAAGGTTATTAGTTTACGATAAGAAAGGTCGACCAATTGTAGGTAATTAGTTTCAGATAAAAACATGTTTACAAGTTTAAGAAAAACCCAAATGTGTTTAAGATTAAGAAAATTCTAGTATTTAAGAAAAAGAAATTAAAATTGTAAGACAGTCGTAATTAGACAGTTCGAACAGAACACATAGAATTAAGTATTTTAATGTTAAGATAATATTAAATAAAGAATACTTCAAGGTACGGCTAGTATCTTGAATATATAATATTTTTAGAAAACCAAATAAGTGTTTTCATAACTGGCGATACTGCCATTATATTATCCTGGATCCTGGATATTATATTTATATCCTTCGAAGAGCAGACCACTGGAATACTTGTCGCAGCAAGGAACCAGAACAACTTCTTTATAAAAAGAAGACATAAAAAAAAATTTCTTCATAGGAAGAAATTAAACAACAAATCCTAGATAAAATAGGATATTTAACAAATTAAAAACTAAATCCTGCATAGAACAGGATACAAAAACTCAAAAAATAAAGTGCAGTAATTAAGCCTTGATGAGAAAAGCCGCAAGAATAAAAATCTTCGAAAAAAACAGAAACATGGAGCAAGAAACTTTAAACCAGATGATGCAACAAATAGCAAACCTACAAGTAGCTTTGCAAGACGTGCAGCAGGAAAATGTTTCACTACGCAGCAGACTAGAACAGATCCCAATGGTCGTAGGGCAGGCATATGCCGAAGCTCTAGAACCCAAGGTAGCTACATATAACAGCCCGAATGAGATCAACCTTGAGATATTCAAGTCATTATCCACGTTTGATGGAACAAAGAGCAACTATAGATTATGGAGAGAGGATGCTACACGCTTAATGAATAGCATTAACCGTCATGCGAATTCCAATAAATATGTCGAAGCACTGACCATTGTGAAATCCAAAATAATCGGGCCAGCAGCTAATATCCTTTTGAATCACAACACTATTTTAAATTTCGAGGCAATTCTGAACAGATTAGACTACACTTATTGTGATCAGCGACCACTCTATGTCCTTTAAGACGAATTAATAAGATTAACCCAAGGCAAATTAACTCTGTCAGAATTCCACGATAAAGTTAGTAAAGCACTGACAGTAGTTACTTCAAAAATTGCAATGTCCGGAGATCCCCCAGAGTCGATTAAGTGTATGACGGCACGAATTTTCGCAACTTTTTGTAAGTGATATTGTTTTTGATTTTTAAAATCTACTGAGTATTTTCGTTCACAATTTTTAGGTTTTGGATATTTTTTTAAATAATTTTCGCATTTTTGCAAGTTTTCGGGATTAATATGCGAAACAAATTTTCGACTTATTGCTTTTTTGAGGTTTATATAATCAGCTTTATGGGATTTTTTTTTGTTTTAATCTTTGCGAGTTTGCATAATTTTTGCAATATATAACGTTTTTAATAGAAATTTGCTAAAGAAACCCGCCTCCTCGTATTTAAGTATTTTTTCATAAAATTGTTTGTATGAAAATTTTTCATTTGTAAACAGGCTCCTTGAGAACCAAATTAGATCAAAAAAGTTGTCAAAAATGCTTCAGGAATTCATGTTAGGTGTCTTCTCTATTTGCAAAAAGAAAAGGTTTCGTGAAATAGATTTCATTTTTTTTTTTAATGCATGTTTTTTTATTTATTGTATCTTCAAATATGAACTAACAATAAGTATTCAAATCTTAAATCTATAAAAAAATTATTGGGCCCGACCAATGTCGGACATAAGCTTAGTGATAGTTATTAATAATACATAAGTAGTGATAAGCAACAAAAAGAAAAAAGTGTTTTCAAGCAGCTTCATCATCTAGTGTTGAATATTAGAGCCCGTGTATCTCTCTTTTTTAAGCGGATGTGCCCAGTAAAGTTCAAAATATTACGAGCAAGCGGATTAGGATGTGACTCGAGTTTAGTTAGATATTTGCCTGCGTATTTTACAATTTCTTCAGTCACTAGTGGCATATTCAAATCGCGATGTATATTTGAATTTTTGATGTACCATGGAGCCGATGTTATCATGCGTAAAATTTTATTTTGCCTTCGTTGAATTTTCTCTACATTTGAAGCTGAAGCAGTGCCCCATAGTTGAATTCCGTAACACCATATTGGCTTTAAAGGCGACTTGTATATTAAAAGTTTGCAGTCTAGACTAAGTGTTGAATTTCTACCAATCAGCCAATGTACCTGAGTTAATTTAAGTTTCATTTGAGTTAACTTAGAGTCAATGTGATGTTTCCATGTAAGTCGTCGATCAAGGTGTATACCAAGATATTTCACATGTGAATGTTGACGAACAACTTGATTGTTAATCCGAATGGGGGAGCAAGTATCTCTTCTTAGGGTGAACGTTATATGGACACACTTTTGTTCATTGACTTTAATTCTGCATAAGTTTAACCAAAGCTCCATCTGGCTAATGTAATCCTGGAGTTTGCGGGATGCCTCATCAGGGTTTTCGTGCATACTAAGGCAGGCCTTATCGTCAGCAAATGTGGAAGTATGGATACTACTGCTCACAGGCATATCACAAGTATAAATCAAATATAAAACTGGTCCCAGTATGCTCCCCTGTGGCACACCGGATAAAATAGTTTCAGGCCTACTCGTAAAGTCTCCTTCCACAACAGTGAACTTACGGGAAATAATGTAACTTTCCAAAATATTTAAAATGTTTATTGGTAAGTAAGTCTTCAATTTTAAAATTAGGCCTTCATGCCACACTTTATCAAATACCTGGGAAACGTCAATAAAGAGCGAAGAACAATACTTTTTTTCCTCAAAAGTTCTTCTTATAAATTGAACCAGTCTGTGAGTTTGTTCAATGGTGCTATGCTGACTTCTAAAACCAAATTGATGGTCTGGTATGCACCCACTACTAATTAGAATTGGGAACAATTTTGTTTTGAGCAGTTTTTCGAAAAGCTTTGACATAGTTGATAGTAGACTTATTGGCCTATATGACTCAGCCTTGGTTAGATCTTTGCCCGGCTTTGGAATCATTTTAACCTTGGCAACCTTCCAGCTGTGTGGATAATACTCCAGTCGTAAAATGGCATTAAATATGAATAATAGGATTCTCATTGCAATACGAGGCAAGTTCATAAGCATCTGGTTACTAATTCCATCAATACCCGGAGCTTTCTTCGGGTTGAGTTCGGCAATTAATTTTTGTAAATCACGCGTCTTAAACTTTATGTGTTGAGGGGGTAGAGCGACTACATTCGGCAAATCAGCAACACCAGTACATATGTTTGGCGTAAAAACGGATTTTAAGTGCTCAGCAAATATTTTACCTTTTTCAGTATCGCTTCTTGCCCAACTTCCGGTAGATGTGCGTAGAGGTGGCTTATACTCAATGGGTGTTTTAAGCTTTCTAGCAGCGCGCCACAAAGAGTAATTAGACGCTGGTGTGACATCAAGACCTTCCAGATAATTTTTAAGAGATGCAGTTTTTTCAGACGCAAGCAACTCTTGGAGTCGTTTAGTGCACTCTTTAAATCTGATTTTATTTTGTGGTGATCTGTGCTGTTGCCATTCCCTTCTATCTCTTCTTTTTTCACGTACGAGACGTTCAATGTCTGTAGAATAAATTTTATTAAACCCAGTCTGCGGATGGGAGATAATGGCATGTTCAGCAGCCTGTTTAATATTCTCGCTGAGATTGGCAATGTTAGATTCAATATCATCCGATGTTCTAAACGTAATGTTTTCCGTACAATGACTACTGAGATATTTTTTGAACCCCAGCCAATTAACACGATTGATCATCTTCACATATGGGTCAGGTAAGTTACTTCTTAAGGGACTACAAATTGTAATGATCTTCGGAGAGTGATCGGACGAAAGATCAAGAGAAGCTTGAACTTGAATTAAATCCCTAGAGATATTTTTTATGACGCCAAAATCTATAACATCCGGAATTTTTTGTATGTCAGTAGGCCAATAAGTGGGCTCCCCACTCGAAATGACATCCAAGCCCATTTTTGAAATAGTGTTGAACAATGCTCGACCTCTGGGGGTAATAAGACGCGAACCCCAGAACGTATGCTTAGCATTGTAGTCGCCAGCTGCTACAAAACAAGGTCCAAGAGATTTGTAGAAATCCTCATATTGATTCTCAGTGATTGAAAATCTGGGAGGGGAGTAAATTGATAATATAACAAAATTTGTACAAAAACTTTCAATGCCAATATTTGTTGCTTGTAGGTGTTCTTCACAAATGTTATCAAGAACATAGTGCTTGAGTCTTGACTTTATTAGAATTGCTGATCCACCGCAAGCCCTTCCTCTAGGGTCCTTTGTATCATATATAGTGTAGCCATAAATTTTAAAAAGACTTCTGGAAGTCAAATGAGTCTCAGATACTAACATTACATCAATATTTTTTCCGTGAGGAAGTGCTCAAGTTCATTTTTATGTTGGCGAATGCCGTTTGCGTTCCAGAAACATTTTGTTAACGTGTTCATGGCTCATTAATTAATGCTTGAAGCATTATTAAGAAGTATTCTGCATTCGCAGCATTTCTTGCATCATGCTAGTCATATTTGTTGTAAAATTGTTTATAGTTTGCACCAGATTTTCAATAGTAGCTTCAAGGCGATTAAAATTAAAGCTTGCGTCAGCATTTTTTAAATTATTTGGCGGGGAAACATTTTGTGTGAGAATTGAATTTGTCTTAGCAGCATCTGCATACGATACACGGGAAGTAACTGGTTGGCTCATTTGCGCAAAAGTGGCAGAGTAAGCGTTTGCTGATTGAGCTGGAGCTAATTTAGGTTTTTGCACCATAGTCTTCTTTACGAAAGAGTACACAGGATCACCTCCACAATTACTGCATTTTTTATCACTTTGATCTTTTGGCTTATTGCAACTAGCAGTGCCGTGTAATTTGCCGCACACAACACAAACAGAGGGTAAATTGCAGTATGTTTTTGTATGGCCATATTCTTGGCAATTATGGCACTGTACAGGACCTGAACGCTTATGTGGCTCTTCAAGTGTGATTTTTCGGTACAAGAGGTATTTCAAATTATAAATTGGATGCGTCTCATTTTTTTTTCAATTTTATATCATTAGGCTCAAGTTCAACACGAAATAGGGGTTGGGGAATCTTCTCTCTGTTTATTATATTGGACACATTTTTTACCTTAAACCCCTGGAGGACGAGTGCATCTTTTATTTCTTCGGGAACAACATAAGAATCTATGCCCTTCAATACGATCTGCATGCCTTTAGCGCTCTTAAGCTGGTATGTGTAGAAGCTTGTTTTATTTTTTTCAAATTCAGCAACCATTTTGCGGAAATCTTTTTCGTCATAAATTTGGGCTTTAGTTTCATCTATGTTTCCACGTTTTATTGGAACAATGTGAAATTTATTCTCACCAATGACCGAAATTAATTTTTTAATAAGGGCATTTGAATTTTTTTGTCTCAAATAGATTGGTGGCGGCTTGGATATTTTATTCGAGGATACCTCGGGTTTGTCGTTGTCATCTTGCAAAATTTCGAAGCGGTTTTGGCGATTAGTTGAGGCTGCGCTGTTATCCCTAGACATTTTTGGAGCAGATGAAATTTTTGAAGAATTCGGGCTTCGCCCACGCTTTACCACGGTTATATATCTGTCCATTCCGACTTGTACCTTGAGTTTCGAGCCGCTGTTATCTGCAGTGATATCTTTGTTAAGTGATGAAAACGAGCCTGAAGGGGTTGATATTACTGAGTTATATGAAGAAGTACTAGGCAACTGTAATGTTAATGAATCATTACTATTTGACATTGGACAAAGCGAAGTTGATCGCTGACGAAAAATTGGCTTTGACGTTAAAAAAAGACATTCATCAGATTTATTATTTATATTTTTTTCATTAAGAGTTTCAGAACTCACAGTAAAATAAGCATTTCTGCCGTTAGAACTCACTTCAATTTTTTTTGTATTTGAGGCACTCATACAAAGAATTCCTCAAGGGATATTCGTTTGTGTTTTTTTTATGTTTGCGGTCTTTTTTTTGTTTTTGTTATTTATGATTGTTTATTTGTTTAGAGGTACACATATATATAGTATTCCTCAATATCAATTTGTTTAATTTTTTTTTGTTTGCGGTTTTTTTTGGTTTTGTTATTTTTACTATGTAAAAATATCAGCAAAGCATAAAGCTTATTTATTAAAGACAGTATGTACCTATTACGAATAATATGTACTACGAATATTTTTTGTTTGTTTAATTTTTTGTAAGTAAGAAAAATTCCGCTAATCGACTGTTCGCTATGAAGGTACCACGAGAACTGAAATAGATTTCATGAAAAAAAAATGCATTACATAAACTAGGCATTTGTTAAATTCATACACAACGATTTTTTTTATTTACTTACATATTTGGTAACTTTGTTCATATAGTCATACTCGTCATTACATGCTTGTGCGCACATCTATTGATACGAATATCTATAGCACATTTGTTTGATCGAACCCGCACCTATCGATATGCGCACTTATTTGTGTTGATAGCTATAAATATGTATGCCTGTAAGTAAGCATGCTTGTTGATGCGAATGTGCTATCATACTCATTGTCGTTGGAGTATCGATATGTATTGAGCATTCAAAAAGTAACTTTTTGGCTTTCCCTGATTTGTAATACTTAAAGATCTAATTTAAAAAAAAATTTGCTAACATCAAATAGATATGTAGATGGATTAAAAATCGGTAAAATGGTAAAAAAAAGGCAAGATTTGGCTAAAAAGTCAGTTTCATCGCGAAAACTGGCGACACACAAGCTCTAAAATTGCTTAAATTGTAAAGAATGGCATGGTTAAGCCTTTCTTCCACTAATTCGGCTCTTAGCTCAGATCTAAAATGGAGCGTGTTTCTATACCCGCGGTCAAATTACTCCCGTAAATATTTAATAGGGCTTTTATATCTAAGGACTGCGAAGAGTGTGTGTGTGGGTAAAACATTTTTAATGAATTTTATGTTAAAATAGTTTGAAAAAAATGTTATTACCTCGACAACTAAAAACTAGTATTTGTGGCAACACTTATCAAAAACTATTTAAAAAACCGAATGTGTTGCAAGTCATGGGTATGTCGATAGATGTGCGTGAATATGCGGGATGTAACGAAGAATGCGCATCGATACATACAAATATGAAATAAAGTGCGCAGGGGTATACGCAAGTATGAGAATGAATAGATATCAACACGCACTAGCATAAAAAATGTTCGATATGTGCGGGAGTATCCCAAATTTTTTGTATCGAGTGGCTTTCCGTGGTATCGATATGTATTGAGCATTCAAAAAGCAAGCTTTCCCTGATACCTACATACATATCTATTTGCAATTGTACAACAATAAAACATGTATTCGTCTCCTACAATTAAAAAATCGGCAACATTTGGTTTTACGTAGATTATTTCCGCTCTCGCTTCTTTTGTCAGCAATTCTAAAAGTCTTCACATTAATAGATTTTACTTTTAGTTTGGTTAAAAAAAACGCACAAAAAATTTTACTCCTTCTCTTCCCCTTCTCAGAAAAGGGAATGTGGAATATAAGGCATTCTTTAGCAGTTAGATAAAAATAGGTATTGAATAAAAAAAAAAATCCTAAACATGCCTTTAATAAGGCGTGAAGTAAGAAGGTCTTCAGAGATTTCCCGATGGGTAGTAACGTGCTCGCTTTGTATCAAAGTAGTAGTTGGCGTTACAGATGGGCGTGTGTCGAATTTTTCCAACACGACACGACAAGAATACGAATACCAAGACGCTCAACACGCACGCGAAAAATGTTGTCACCACGATACTGCACAACACGAACGAAATATTATTGGTATGGAGTTGAAGATTATAAAATTTAACTGATTTTTTTCAAGATGATACTATCGGTTTACGTACATAATTTTAAGCTTCAGAGGCCCATTTAATATCAATAATAAATATGCTGATGTGGTGTGTTTGTCGATACAAAATATTAAATTTGTTCCCTACTGGAAATTCATTCATACATATTTTATATCTAAAATAAATTCGAGTATTTCGTGTCAATTTTTCTCAACACGAAACGAACCGAACTCGCACGAAATCAGATTTTTTGTCACGAATACTTTGTGTTGAAAAAAACACGAAACATGCACATCTCTAATTGGCGTACAAATTGTACATGCTTGTTGTTGTTGTGTTTAGAAATTATAGATTTTTTAAAGACATGTTGATACATACATACATACATATACATATGTATATTTTAAGGTGGACAGACAAGATTGTTTGTTTGAGGGTGTTTGATTGAGTGTTGATGTTGCTACGAGTATTTTCTTTCATTCATGTGGGTTTTGTTTTTTTCCAATAACTAAGAAAAAGTACTCTTGCTTAATTAAGCTGGTGTGGATTGTAGATAGGCAATCGGCAGGGATTGATCCCCTGGCTGAACGTACATACATACATATGTTCAATGCTGCCCACAGAGAGAAAACCGAGAGAAATGTTTAGAGGTTTAGACACGGTCAAAATGCTTACTGAGATTGGTTATAGTATGAGTGAAAATTTGTTAGTATGTGTGACACCAACGATGCTTGATGGAAAATCAAAAAATTTTGATATTCGGCATGCTTGCTGTCACTTGTTAATGCGTGTATATTGTTACCCCATCAAGCGCGTACAAATTTTCATTATAAATATATTTCCATTATGAACGGTTGCCCAAAATATCGGAGTTAAAAAACATAACTTTGACTGGTGAAGAAAAAAGAAGTGTTAGAACTTTCTTATTTTGCTTTGTTCTTTTTTTTTGTAAGCAGTGCTGACATTATTATTATTGAATTTCTTTGTTTAGACATTTTTATACATTTTTTTTCAACCAAACGAACAGCACAAAATCAAAATAAAAATGAATGCTTGGTGGGGCATCAAGCATGGTAACATCAAGCCGACAAGCACACGAACTTGACAGCGAGCATTTTGATCGTGTCCAAAGCCCTTATAAGCGTATGTGCATTCATTTGTACAAAAAGCCGATTGATGTTCGGCACTCTGGCCAGTAGTGATGTAGGAAATGGGTAATGTATTGACATAAATATCCACCGAAAACGGCATGCAAAAACGGAATTAAATCATTACAGCATTATTTTTTCATAAAATCAGTTATATCTCCACAGAATATTAGCAATGCAATAGCTCAGTGGTAGGTTTTTTTTCATTTACGTGAAAAACGTCATCGAATCAGCGAACTTGCATGGGCTCTAAGCACTCATTTCAATAATGAGCAGTTTTGTTAAATTTGAACCCATGCTCATCAATGACACGCCTGTGTTAAAATCTTACGTTCTGCACCTAAATTGAACCAATTCATTTTCAGCAGAACCCATGCACTAACAATTTCTTTTGCATGTCTTTTTTGCTGGGTCCGAAAATAACTCAAGTATTCGATTGCTAAATAAACTTATCTAAGGAGAAGTGTTGGTTTAAAAAAAATTGGTAACTTTTATATCTAAAGCCATTTTTTGTACCTGCATTTTAATGGTGCTAGTGCCAACTCATTGGTAGATCTGCAACCGCAATGTTTTTCTGAAATCGTATCAGGTATTATAAGAACTTTGAACGGTACATAGTAGGCTAGTAGATTATTTGCAACTTGACAAGCTACATAAGTACATATCTAAAAAAAATACAATTTACAAAAATTACAAAATACAAAAATATGCAAAAAAAACTTTAAAAATAAACCTTTTTTACACACGGTCCAGCTTACGAGCGGGCATCACTAGACCCCTCTGATATTTTTTCTAGAGATGTGCACGTGAGTGTTTTCTGACTCACGACACGCACGCTCACGCGGAAAAATATTTTAATCACGCACTTTCACGCACGAATGATTTTGAACATTTTCATGATCACGCACGCTCACGAATAAAATATTTTTAATCACGCACGAGTGGTTTACAACTTATCACGATCACGCACGCTCACGAAAAAGTATATGTATAATATAATTTTCATGTTTTTTGGGTTATAAAATAGGTTCTTATATATACATATATACATGTATGCTCTTGTTTTTGTAAAATTTACAATGTAAATTAAAATAAAGCAAAGTTAATTTAATATCGTTTTAAATATTCGTATTCGCGGATATCATTTTAAATATTCGAATTCGAATTCTTTTATATCAAAAATTGACATTCCGCATATGTATGTATGCATACATACATAATATAAATGTGAAGGTAAGACGTATGATCAATTAAATAAATGATAATCAAATAAATGAGAAAGCATATTAAATGAGAAAACATACAAATTACTAAAATTTTTCTGTTCGTCAGTAGTATTGTTGACAAAGGCACTGTTGAATCAGTAGTGTTTCTTAATTTATACTTCCTACAGGGTATCTTAGAAACATACATGCATACTTGGAAAGGTGTGTGTACCCATCAAACAAAATGCTCCGAATTCGTAAAGAATTCGTAACGATTGGTCGACAAAATCTTCCGATTTCGGCACCGAAATATTACCGAAATCGTAACAATTTTTGTATTTAATAATAATTAATATTTGTTACAATCCTTTTTTTTATCAACATATACATATTTATTTAATAAAAAAAATCAGACTTTTACTTATGTACTCAAAAATCAAAGTTTTAATGTTTAAAAAGAATTGTTCAGAGAAACTACCGAAATGTCTTAACGAATTCGGTACGACAAGTCTGACTTCAGAAAAAGTCGAAACATTTTGTTTGGGGGTATTCATTATGTTTGTAAGCTCATACTACCATACATATTACTATACATATATGCATTTATTATTATAAAATAATTTATTTAAAATGATTGAATACAGTTACAAATGTACCTATGCAGGAATGTTATGTCGTGAGAGCGTGAGAATTCTTGCGTGATTATTAAAAAAGCTCACGCACGATCATGCACGAGTAAATTTTTTTCTGTCACGCTCACGCACTCACGCGTGATTAGTTATAATATTTCATCACGAATCACGTGAATCACGCGTGACACGATAAAATCACGACACTTGCACATCTCTACTTTATACCCATGCATATTGCTGCTAATTGCCTATATTCCAGTTTCACTTGATTTAATTCATACGGGCAACTGTTCACGGTGATTTCACAATATTAATTAATGGAAGCTAAATCATTGCTTTTGTAAATTGCACGATTTATAGCGTTGGAAGTTGGAAGAAAATACGTATTCTATTATACATAACAGAAACTTAAAATACAATAAAACCCCGCTATCAAATCAGCTATTAGTAGTTTACTTGTGAAATCACGTGATTTGATATCACCATGATTTTCAAAACAGGCCCGATAAATTTGAAAGTATACACATATTTATACAAGATCGCTGCTGAGCACACACAGTCATGTTAACAAGGCAAGCATGAGTTAACCTTTATGTCAACAGCAGACCTGGGTATGTACATACGTTTTGTATGGGGAATGGTACGTCGTTAGCATAAAAATGCTAATTACGTATCTACCTGGTTTGTTGGAATTTCCGAATTATTTTTTTAGTTTGTTAGAAATGGACAAAAGGCTAAAAAATTTTATGATAACCAATTTCATCCTCACAGTCATTGTTTGTTGAAAAAAGTGGTTGTATAGGTAGACGACATACGTATATAATAAATATGTAATATAGGCAGGTAGAAACATTTATTGTTGTGGAAATTTCATTCTTTGTAGTATCGTCAGAAAATTTTGTTTACATTTGTGATTCGAAGTGAAAAGACGTTTCTGTTTATTTTGTGGAAATAAAAAAATATTAAAAGTGAAATGGCTGATGGTGAATGGCTTACTCCGCGTCAACTAAGCGCACTTTCGTACGAAGAACAACAAGCATATATTCGGCAAGCGCTTGAAGAGAGCCAAGAAGAAACAAGTGACCACGATTCAATAGTTGGTGACGAGGCTTTAGGTGATATTGGTGGAGATGACTCAGACGTTGAAGAACCCATGTTACCAGAATATGACCCAGAGGGCGACAGTGATTCTGATGAAGATCTTGAAGATGCACCAATTGAAACTGGCGAAGTTTTTACTGCCAGAGATGGTAATGTTTGGTCCTCGATACAACCACAACCTGTAAGATTCCGTACGCACAACATTCTAAGAAGTGCAGAATCTGGACCAGTACGGGCAACGCAGGGTTTGACCATTGCAGAAAAGTTCCAATTGATAATGTCAAACGAAATATGCGACATAATTATTCGTGAATCAAATCGAAAGGCAAGGCAATTTTATGATATTGACAACGCAAAACATCCAACAAGAGAACCGAGATCATGGATTCCCATAACAAAAAGTGAATTTGATGCATATTTGGGCCTACTTTTGCTAAGTGGCCTTACACATTCTGGTTACGTGCATACGAAAGATTTGTGGAAAACTACTTCACATCCACTATATCGTGCCGCAATGAGTGTACGACGATTTTGGGAAATAAGCCGCTTCATACGTTTTGATAATGGAAACACACGCCAGCAACGAAAACAAACTGACAAAGCAGCAGCAATATCGGACGTTTTTTGATGCTTAACAGCTGTCTTCGTAGATATTACGTGGCTGGAGCCAACGTCACCGTAGATGAACAATTGTATGCTTATCGTGGTGGAACTGGCTTCACGCAATACATACCATCAAAACCTGCCAAATATGGAATAAAAGTGTGGTGGGTGTGCGACTCCATTTCTTCCTATCCATTGCAGGTACAATGAATATTGTTGAAAATTGTTGAAAATCTAAATAACTAAATTGAATTTAATTTTTCAATGCAGGGACAAATCTATACAGGAATGGCACCGTCTGGTGAACGTGAAAGAAACGTTGGCGAAAGAGTAGTAAAGCATTTATGTGTCAACCTTTTTGCTGAAAGTGGAAGAAATATTGTATGTGACAACTTTTTCACTAGCTACAACTTGGCAAAAACTTTGATGTTAGACAACAATTTATCTATATTGGGTACTTGCAACAAAAGGCGTACATTCGTGCCAGCAGCATTTGCCAACCCGAAACGACGTGAGGCTGAATCATCAATGTTTGGGTTCTGTAATCACGTTACGATGTGCTCGTACGTTCCCAACAAAAACAATGCAGTTGTAATGTTGTCCACTACTCATTATACAACAGAAACGACCGGTACTAAGAAGAAGCCATTGCTTATATTGGACTACAACAAAACCAAAGGTGGCGTTGATAACATGGACAAGTGCTTGTCCGAATTTAGTACGAAGCGGCACACAAATAGATGGCCTCTGGCTTTCTTTTATAATATTGTGGACGTTGCTGCGTTTGCTGCATACGCAATATACATTGACAACAACACTCACCTGAAGACATCTACAAGCCGCCGTAGGATGTTTCTCCATCAGCTTAGCAAGCAATTGTGCAAGCCAGAAATGGAAAGAAGGGCGAATAACAGCAGAATATCCAGAGATTTTTCAACGCGCAACGCCATTGAAGCCATGAAAGGTGGGCCCATCGGAGTTGTGGATGCTGAGGAACATGCATCGGAGGAACGTGATAGTACGGGCCGGCTAAAAGTACATCTGCTCGAAACGACGCCCTACTCGTAAAGCATGCACATTATGCAACAAACCAGTGTGCGCAGAGCATTCCAAAGACTTACCTCAATGCGATAGATGTATTTGAATTTCAATAATTTTAAGCAAAAATAATTAAAACTGACATTATATAATAATAATAAAAAAATAATTACAAAACTTAGCTCAAAATAAACTATACTTTTATATTATAAATATTATCATATTTGCATGCGTTTTACTATACATACCCAGGTATGTATTCTGTTGACTTAAGGGTGCAACTTTGTAAATGGGCTTTATCTTCCGAACGGATGATCTAATCCTAACCAAACTTGGAACTATTGCGTAAAACAGTTTTGACTAGGATATCAAGAAATTTCAAGTCGATCCGGTTATCCAGTTTAGAGCTACAGCGTTTTCAAAACTAAAAACATACCCAGGTATGTTGCCGTTGACATAAAGGTTAAGTAAACTGATCTAATTAAAACTGATACCCCAAGAATGAGTTATCAGCTAATACAGTAGCGTCAATTTTAAAATTGTGGTGCAAATTTTTAGCTTAAAATTATGAAAAGATATTGAAAAAATTAGTTTAGTGTAAGTATATACATATGCTTAAAGAACCAAAGAATGTATAAGTATCGCACAGTACTTCTACTTAAATGAGTTTAAATTAAGAAAATAACCCTCTTCTCAAACGCCTGGTTCAAAGAATATTTTATTAAATTTAGACAAAATGTTAATGTTATTTAATTTAGACAAAATGTTAAGAGGAAAGTGGTAAATTATTCTTCGTTGAAGTAAGTATTTACGAATTAATGAATTTTCTTTATATTTTAAATTTTAGGTTTTTTATATATTAAAAAATTAGCTCGTATTAAATTTCAATGTACTAAAAACACTAATAAGAAAATAAAAATTTTTTCTTAGATTTTTTTTGCACTATTTCATTCGGTTTTGCATTATTTTAGACTTGCGGCTTAGTAATTTCTTTTTTCAGTAGTGGCAACGCTGGTCAAAAACTAAGAAAAAACGACATACGTATATACATAGTACATATACATATGTACCTTTTAAAAAATCTTCATCTTATTCTTGCAAATCTTTTATAATTTTCATGTACTGCACTTTAGTTGGGTTTGTTCTTGCAAATCAACAACTACTCCAATTATTAATTTTGCATCAAAATCTATTTTTTATAATTTCCTTAACAAAACCTATGCAGAACGTGTTGTCTTTTTGACAAGTGAGATGATGGTAGATGTTAGATGTTGTCAATGTAAACGCATGTTTCACATTTTTTACATCTTCCATGCCTTTCACTGAAATGTGTGTCAATGTAAAAAGCCTATAAAGTCGTCGTTATTGTGCTTCACACGACGAATTCACGCAACGAATTCTTATCTACGAATTCGTCGACGTGGACGAAATTCGTCGTTCGCAAGGAACACAATTGGGACGAACGACGAATTTTTCGGTGCGAACTTTCGTCATAAAAAATAAAACACATTTGTTCATATGAAAATGAACACAACTCCGCCGTAGAACGAAATTCGTCGTGCGTGACGAATGCAAGGAACACAATTGGGTCGAACGACGAATTTTTCGGTTCGAACTTTCGTCATAAAAAATAAAACACATTCGTTCATATGAAAATGAACACAACACCGCCGTAGAACGAAATTCGTCGTGCGTGACGAACTCTGAGATAGATTTATTTCTATTTTGTACGCCGACGAACGACGAAAAAACCAATTTTCTCACTCTCTTTACATACACAATAAACAGTGTGACCAGATTTTAAGATAAAATTAAGTTAATCACGTATGTCTTTAATATATTGTTAGAGAATACGCAATTTGGATTAAAAAAGTCTAAAAAATCTAAATAAGTTTTAAAAAAGCTAAAAAATAATAAAAAAGGTATGCTTTACACTAAACAACTAAATACAATACTAAATACATGACCAGGGTTGCATTTGTATACTTGTTTGTATAGCCAAAACAAATATACCATGGTATGAACCATATAATTGTAGTGTGAGCGACAGAACTAGTGTAAGAGTTATTGTGTGTGCGTGCTTTTCCAAATTAAAATACAATTAAAACAAATAACAATTGCTTATTGTATTGCTGCTGAGCAACTGTTTGATCTGTTTTTGCCCAAAAATACATATTGTAATACAAACATATTTTTTTTTTTGTAATGCATGTATTTATTTATTATATCTTCATATATGAACTAACAATAAGTATTCAAATCTAAAATTATTAGGCCCGACCAGTGTCGGACATAAACTTAGTGGTAGTTATAAATAATACATTAGTAGTGATAATCAAAAAAAAGAGGGGAGGGAAAGTATTTTCAAGTAGTCCCATCTGGAGTGTTAGGTATAAGAGCCTGTGTGTCCCTCTTTTAAGCGGATGTGTCCAGTAAAGTTCAAAATATTACGAGCAAGCGGATTAGGATGTGATTCGAGTTTTGTTAAATATTTGCCTGCGTATTTTGCAATTTCTTCAATCACTAGTGGCATATTTAAATCACGATGTATAATATAATTTTGGATGTACCAGGGAGCCGATGTTATTAACCGTAAAATTTTGTTTTGCCTTCGTTGGATTCTCTCGACATTGGAAGCTGAAGCAGTGCCCCATAACTGAATTCCGTAGCACCATATTGGCTTCAAAAGCGACTTGTACAGTAAAAGTTTGTAGTCTAAGCTGAGTGTTGAGTTTCTGCCAATCAACCAATATATTTGAGTTAACTTAAGTTTCATCTGAGTTAACTTAGAGTCAATATGATGTTTCCATGTAAGTCTTCGATCAAGGTGTATACCAAGGTATTTCACTTGGGAATGTTGAGGAATATTTTGATTGTTGATTCGAATGGGGGAGCAAGTATCTCTTCTTAGGGTGAACGTTATATGGACACACTTTTGTTCATTGACTTTAATTCTCCATAAGTTCAACCATATTTCCAGCTGAGTGATATGTTCCTGGAGATTGCGGGATGCCTCATAAGGGTTTTCGTGCACACTCATACAGGCTGTATCATCGGCAAAAGTAGAAATATGGATATTATTGCTCACAGGCATATCACAAGTATATATTAAATACAAGACAGGACCCAGGATACTACCCTGGGGCACACCAGAAGATATAGATTCGGGCACACTCGTGAACTCCCCTTCCATAACAGTGAACTTCCTATCAATAATATAACTTTCCAAAAGCTTTTGAATGTTTATTGGCAGATATGTCTTCAATTTTAAAACTAGGCCTTCGTGCCATACTTTATCAAACGCCTGAGAAACATCAATAAAGAGAGCGGAACAATACTTCTTTTCTTCAAATGTTGTTCTTACAACTTGGACCAGTCTATGCGTTTGTTCAATCGTGCTGTGCTGACTTCTAAAGCCAAATTGATGGTCCGGGATGCACCCATTATCAGTTAAAATTTTGGACAATTTAGTCATGAGCAGCTTTTCGAAAAGCTTTGAGATTGTAGATAGTAAGCTTATAGGCCTATATGACTCAGTCTTGGTAAGATCTTTGCCCGTCTTTGGAATCATTTTGATCTTGGCCAGTTTCCAATTATGTGGAAAATACTGCATTCTTAAAATAGCATTAAAAGTAAATAGCAGGATTCTTATTGCAATATGAGGCAAGTTCATGAGCATTTTGTTACTAATGCCATCAATACCTGGAGCTTTCTTCGGGTTGAGTTCAGCAATTACTTTTTGTACTTCACGCATCTTAAACCTTAAGGGACGAGGGGGTAGAGAAACTACACTGGGTAAATCAGCAGCACCCGTACATGAATTGGGAGTGAATACAGATTTTAAATGCTCAGAAAATAAGTTACCTTTCTCACTATCACTTCTTGCCCAGCCTCCGGTCGCAGTACGCAATGGTGATTTAAGATCAACGGGTCGTTTAAGATTTCTAGTAGCGCGCCATAAAGAGTAATTAGATGCGGACGTTACATCAAGACCTTCTAAATACTTTTCGAGTAGTGCAGTTTTTTCCGACGATAGCAGCTCTTTGAGTCGTTTAGTACATTCTTTAAGTCTGATTTTATTTAGGGGTGATCTGTGTTGTTGCCATTCTCTTCTAGCTCTCCTTTTTTCACATACAAGACGTTCAATTTCCGTAGAATAAATTCTGTTAAGGCCGGTCTGCGGATAGGAGGTAGTGGCGTGTTCAGCAGCCTGTTTAATATTTTCGTTAAGATTGGCAATGTTAAATTCAATATCATCGCATGATCTAAGCTGAATGTTTTCTACGCAGTGACTACTAAGATATTTTTTGAATACCAGCCAGTTGATTCCATTAATCATCTTCACATATGAGTTAGTTAAATCACTCCTTAGTGGGTTGAAAATTGTAACTATTGTTGGAGAGTGATCGGAGGACAGATCTAGAGAGGCCTCTACATGAATTAAGTCCCTATGAATATTTTTCGTGACGGCAAAATCTATAACATCTGGAATTTTTCTTACGTCAGAAGGCCAGTAAGTAGGCTCCCCACTCGAAATGACATCTAAGCCCATTTTTGAAATTGTATTGAACAAGGCTCGACCTCTAGGTGTAACAAGACGCGATCCCCAGTACGTATGTTTTGCATTGTAGTCACCAGCTGCCACGAAACAAGATCCAAGCGATTTGTAGAACTTCTCATACTGATCTTCGGTAACTGAAAATCTGGGAGGTGAGTAAATTGATGATATCACGAAATTCGCACAAAAATTTTCTACGAAAATATTCGTTGCTTGCAAATATTCTTCACTAACGTTGTCAAGGACATAGTGCTTGAGTCTTGACTTAATCAGAATTGCTGATCCACCACATGCTCTCTCTCTCGGGTCCTTTGTATCATATAAAGTGTAACCATTTATTTTAAATAAGCTTCTTGAGGTCAAATGAGTCTCAGAAACCAACATTATATCAATATTTTTTTCCATGAGGAAGTGCTCAAGTTCATTTTTATGTTGGCGAATGCCGTTTGCGTTCCAGAAACATATTTTTAACATGTTCATGGTCTATTAACTAATGCTTGAAGCAGTGTATTCTGCATTCGCAGCATTTCTTGCATCATACTTGTCATATTTGTAGTAAAGTTGTTTATAGTTAGCACCAGATTCTCAATAGTAGCTTCAAGGCGACTAAAGTTAAAGCTTGAGTTTGAATTCGTTGAATTATTTGGCGGTGGAACATTTTGCGTGGGAATTGAACTAGTCTTAGCAGCATCAGCATACGATACACGTGAAGTAACTGGTTGGCTGATTTGAGCAAAAGTGTCGGAGTTCGCGTTTACTTGTAGAGCTGGAGTTAGCTTGGGTTTTTGACCCATAGCCTGTTTAACGAAAGAAAATACAGGGCACCCTCTATAGTTAGCTGTGTGATTACCTCCACAATTACTACATTTTTTTCTGCTTGATCTTTTGGCTTAGTGCAGCTAGCAGTACCATGCAATTCACCGCAGATAACACACACTGTAGGTAACTTGCAGTAAGTTTTCGTATGGCCATATTCTTGGCAATTATGGCACTGTACGGGACCTGAACGCTTACGTGGCTCTTCAACTGTGATTTTTCGATGTAAGAGATACTTTACGTTATAAACTGGATGGGCTTCATTTTTTTTCAATTGTATGTCATTCGGCTCCAGTTCAACCCGAAATAGGGGTTGGGGGACCTTTTCTCTATTAAATATGTTGGTAACATTTTTTACCTTTAATCCTTGGTCGACAAGTGCACATTTAACTTCTTCGGGTTCAACACATGAACCTATGCCCTTTAATACTATCTGTAGGCCTTTAGCACTCTTAAGTTGGTATGTGTAAAAATTTATTTTATTTTTTTCGAATTCACTAACAATTTTTCGGAAATCTTTTTCATTATATATTTGGATTTTAGTTTCATCAATATTACCTCTTTTAATTTGAATGATGTGAAAAGTATTTTCACCAATGGTCGACAGTAGTTTTTTTATAAGCGCGTTAGAATTTTTTTCTCTCAGATAAATAGGTGGTGGCTTAAAAGACTTTTGCGATGATGTAGAGGGCTTGTCGTCGGTGTCTTGCAGTAATGAAAAACGATTTTGACGATTGGTAGATGATATATATATATTATATTTCATATTTTTTCAGCCTTTTAGTAGCTTTAAGTTTCACTCAATAAAGAAAATATTTCACATTACAATAAAATATTTTACCAGAAATGCAATTTAAAATATGTCTGTCCAATGAAGTGGTTCCATTTATGATCCTAGTGTGCATGTTTCTGTCAGGTAGAGAAAAGTGTTAAATACCAGCATAAACGAGGATTCCAAAAAAAAAGATAAACAAGCTAAACAACATGTGTTTTTATCTATTTTTTTTAATAATGTGCATAGGAACATTCATACATACAAACTAGCATACCTACATGTGTACACATTTATGTAAATACACATATTTTTCATGTAGAAATTGGCATATTGTTCTTCAAAATTCCTGATAGTGCTTCACAAATAGAAATTGTTTTTAAAGACTTTGGAATTGTTGCATTGATTTCTCTTTTCAGTACTAGAAAGCTACATATATTCTTTTGCAAATGGATTTTGAAACTTTCTTCAAGAAAACATATTAATTTTAGTGTGGTATGGCATTTTCATATATTAATTACTAAAAAATTTTATAATAAAAACTATTATAAATAACATAACAAGTTAACTTCCACTCGACGTCAAATTATTTTTTGCCACCGATAATAACTTAACTTATGCCTCCCTCGGCTTCTGATCAATTGCCAAATTATGCAAATATGAACATGAATAAAAATAGAAAATGTCTGGATAAAATGTTTTAATGGACCTATCAGACGAAATTAGGGATGAGGATAAGTGAATTAAATATTTTAAAAGTGTTATAGTAGTATTAGTATGGGTTTGAATGGGTCTCCGTGTTTTTTCACTTATGAATTGTGTGTGTAAAAAAACTTTTTATATGAAAAGGTTTTGACATTTGTTTACACTATTTCATAAAACGAAAATCAGTAATGATGTGTAACTGTGAAAACGTTTTGTTTCATTCCAATTATTTTTTTCATACGAAATCATTTCAATTTTGTTTTAATTTTTTTCACTGAATTAGAATCAGAAACACAATGAAAAGATGAAAAAAGTTTTCATTTCACATTATCACAGAACCAGAATCGACCACCAGATTTTAAAATAAAATTAAGCTAAATCACGTATGACTTTAATATATTTTTAGAGAATACGCAATTGGGATAAAAAAGGCTAAAAAAGCTAAATTCGTTTTTAAAAAAGCTAATAAAAATGTTTAAGCTAAATTTAGTCCAAAATTGGCTAATATTGTCACACTGACAATAACCAACTTAATCAATTGTAAGAGCTGAATTTGCTGAGTAAATTCGTCGTTATTGTGCCTCACACGACGAATTTACGCAGCGAATTCTTATCGACGAATTCGTCGACGTGGACGAAATTCGTCGTTCGTCCCAATTGTGTTCCTAGCATTAGTTTGATTGAATAGCATTAATTTATGAGTTATGAGAAGAAACAAAATTATGCATTAAAAACATTCACCACAGCAAGCTACCGACTACCAAATGTCAAGGATAGAATATACATGTTTATATGAGAATAATTCTTTTGAAGACAGCAAAGCAACAGGGCGACAGGTTGTTGTCTATGCTGATTTTGTCGTTGTAGTCCAATTAAACTAATTTCTATTTCTTTGGCTACAGTGAGAAAATTCAGTATTGCCAGTATAATAGAAAATGTTGAATGAATGATTTTGTACAATTATTTCATATATTTAACAGAAATAATATCCAAAAACTGATGTTACGAATAAATTGATTCATTTTTGTACTTTTACGTGAAATAAGTACATTTTGAAATAGTAATTAATTTTTATAAATGCAAAACATATGAAAGTGGCAATACTGAACTATGTATTTGTACTTGAATATCAACTGCAGATGGTGCTGCTGCCGTCTCCAAAATAATTAAGTAGCCGGCTACGAGGCGACAAATACTGCTAGTGGCATTTGAAGTCGTGTGTTCGTGGAGCCTGCTGTGGTGAATGTGTTTAATGCTTTAATACAAAATTATTGACAATACCTAGATGTGCAGCTGTGGCTAAAGAATACTTAAGTGCATGTAAGTACATTGTGGCCACCCAAAAGTCACATCTGAATTGTTTAAGCATTTGACAGACTTATCGTTCAATTCTGACATTAGCTTAAGCCAGCTTATTCATATTATAGTTGGGCCTTTAGTCCTATGCTTAATAACATTACTAATTCTGCTAATATGGAAAATACACAACAAACAAAGCCAAACCTACCAAAATGCACCGCGGTACGCATTTGAAGAATCTATGGTTATACTTCAAGAGTTTGAACATGTCCCATCAACCAATAACAGTGCCCAGAACTTATTTGAACCGTGTTCAACGCGGCGGAGAATGTTAAAGAACAAACATACATACATTTACTTTCATAAATAAAATAAATAAAAAAGACAACATAGCTTACAATCATACATTAATACACAACGATATTTTGCTGTTGTTTAAAACATACACAATTATTAGTTTTATAAAATAATTGAAATTTATTTGCTGGTAGTTTAGAATGTCTATATACGTATTTCATTGGCGCTTGAACCAAATCATCAGTAGACTTTAACCAAAAATTTTAAACAGTCACAAACCTCTTATTTTATGCATAGACTTTCAAAAACTATATGAGAATTTATAAAATAATAATACATATAGTTTTTGAAAGTCTATCCATAAAATAAGAGGTTTGTGACTGTTTAAAATTTGTGGTTAAAGTCTACTGATGATTTGGTTCAAGCGCCAATGAAATACGTATATAGACATGCTAAACTACCAGCAAATAAATGTCAATTATTTTATGTACACTTCTGACAATATGTCAAATAATAAATTTTCTTTAAAGTTCAATTAATGTTTTATTTTTCATTTAGCCTTGTAAATACTTTTATTATTATCCAATGGATTTCTAATTGTATAAGGATGTAGAAAAATAAAATGAGTTCACCTGGATATAAATTATTTGCTGGGTTTTGTATCAGTTTCAAAGCCTACTAAGCTTATTTTTTCTTTTATGATTTTCAAAAGTATTATTATTTTATGACTTCTCATATAGTTTTTGAAAGTCTATGCATAAAGTAAGAGGTTTGTGACTGTTTAAAATTTGTGGTTAAAGTCTACTGATGATTTGGTTCAAGCGCCAATGAAATACGTATATAGACATGCTAAACTATCAGCAAATAAATTTCAATTATTTTATGTACACTTCTGACAATATGTCAAACAATAAATTTTCTTTTAATATTAAATATGTTATTATTAGGGAAAGGATTTTCATGTAAATATATGTTTTCTGTCGTTGGTCGTAGATCAACGTAAACAAAATATCTTTGCGAATCAACAAATTTCCGACAAAATGCCATCGATTTGTTAGTGTATATTTTTGCATATTTTATAATAATTACATATTTTTGCATATTTCATTATAAATATATATTTTTAAAACTTATTTTACTTTTTTCATGCTATAAATCAAGTTTTGGTTTTTTGATAAGTTGCAAAGTATGTAAAAGCTGCAGTTTTTATTCCTGTGGAAAATTGGGAAAATGAGAAAAATTTAAGATCGCATTTTTTGTGATATTCGATATTCGAAAACACCGTAAGACTCCTTCAACTCTTTTGAAAAATACGACACCTTGGCGCAAGTCAAGAATACCAATATCACTGTAAAAAACAAGAGCATGGGATAATAGCCCAGCGCTCTCTACTGGTTCCGCATTAATTTTATGTATATATAAAGTGCTTTTGAAAGCTCCTTTGCGTGTTGCAGCCTTTAATAAAAAAATATCCAGTGATACGATAAGGATACATCCTATAGTAAAGAGATGGGAACGTTGTTGAAGCCTGTTGCATATTATATTTGTATTAATAAAGTTGAAGAAATTTTAAAGTCAACTTTCTTGTTGACACTATTATGCTTTTAAAGGCAGAATAAGCGAAGAGATTAAAAAACTTTGGACTTAAAAATTTCATGAATAGCTTATAGTTCTAACAACGAAACTTTAAAAACTGAATATTGCACAAATGAATTAGCAGTATTTAAATGTGCACCAATAACTTGTGCTGACGGAAATTTCAATTTTATTTCATAAAAGCTTTTTCAGAAAAAATCGCCAAAGACTTACCTTTGACAATTTACAAAAATACTTATTAATTTACGTACATAATTAAAGTTCTGCTTAACTTTGTTTTGTGTTCAGTATGATTTGACAAAATGTTTATTAAGAAAGCATTTTGGTTGAGCTTTTGATGTTTTTTAAGTTTTAATGACAAAATGTTTGTTAAGAAAGCAATGAAGATGATTTTTTAGGCTTTAAATGTTGAAAAAATTGATAAATGCATATTTTATTAGTTTTAAATACATATTTTTATATGCATATTTTATGTACAGAAAACTTAATTTTAAATGCATGAAAATCCTTTCCCTAGTTATTATCTATAAGCTAAGCACTTTTATTAATTCTTTATTTTATATAAAAGAAGGTAAAGCTAGACATATTTTAAGTCGTTTTCAAGAAGCATAACAAGAGTGTTTATTACTGAAAGGCTTCCTTCAAGTTACAAGTGCTTGTAAGAAAAAACTATTTGGGAAATTAGTGCTAGTTAAAATTTATGTGTTTGAACTAGTCAACACTAGCCCATTCACAAACAGTAACTTTGAAATTCAAAATAACGGCCAATCGAATTATCTACAAACATTTAGAAAAGTGACATCAACTTTCCAGATAATGTTAGAAGACTGTTTGATCACCTGGCTACCAATAATAAACAACAACACAGATGGTAATTTGCGCCTAAAAGCAACATCGTCATGTGGTAATACAGTTTCTGCCAGTGGCTTTACTAAGTACATAAATACATGTTATTACGCCATCTATCAGGCGAATATTCTAGAACCGATTACTGTAGTATAAAAAGAGGTGCCCTGTGTGAGAGTCAGTGAGTGCTAATCAAAAAGTAGTCGAGTTTACATCGTTGAAAGCAGTGTTCGAAAATAAACATTATTTAATGTCCAGCAAGAACACTCCCAGTCAAATGACCGGTCATTTGACTGGGAGTCGTGATGGCTTTATCTATCTAAGTTTCTATCAGTTTGTTAAGGCCAATGTGGAAAAAGTGATGTAAACTTTTGTGTACGTGTGATTTTGCATCTTTGTCTAATTAAAAATGTCTACTATGGAACATATATATCTGACCTGCTTACCCTGCCGTATTTTTACTTGTAATTGATGATGCATGTGGTAGTCACGTCTGACTGATCACACTTGATGTATAAAACGGTCATAGCAAAGTAGCCAAACCTACATAATTACATTAATAAACGTGATTTTCATATTGTTTTATTTGTTTTTCATTATAGAAAAATAGAGATATGTATAATTAAAATATTTAAAAACAAATAAAGGCACAAAATAATGTAGGTGGTCTATCCTCTTCACGCTTCCTTCCACCTGCAACGCACTTTGATTTTTATAAATACGTATCTAAAATTTGAAAAGGAAATACATGTGTACATATATATATATATATATATATATATATATATATATATATATATATATATATATATATATATATATATATATATATATATATATATTTAATTAAACCTTTGAAATTTCTTTTATACACTGTTGATTTTTACTTAACTTTTTTAATTCTTATATTAATTTTAGTTTCACAGACCGAACGAATTGTATATTTTACAATAAAATGCGATTTTTTTAAACTTTTGGCATACGTACATTAGATGTTCCACTCTTACATACATGTTAGAGTAGAGCAACTAGAGCAATTGACTGTCACTGTTGATTTCAATATAAAATTGTTGTAATTGTGTTAGTGAAAAAATTACTATTGTGTTAGTTTCGGTCATTCATTTCTTGCAGGGTGTACTCTAATGTTCTGTAAGGTACAACCTTACACACACAGGTGCTAATAATGTAGGCATACCGATTACATTAAAATTATAAGTACTTATAATTTTAGTTAACTTTTGGACAACGATAATAATTATGTTAACCTATTCAAAATGATGATGATCAACACTTCGTTTTGTAAGGCTAAAGACATTATTATTAAAATATATTTAATGCATATAGGTACACTCAAAAAACTTTTACAATAACTGAACATATGTACATTAAGTTTCTGTTAACCAAAATTAAAGTAAATTTTACAGGTAGGTATATTTTTACTAAGGTGTTTGTATGTGAAGCCTTTGTGTTTATTGTTTAATAAACAAACCACAATATATTAATGATTTTATGAGCACTCAATATAATAAATTATTTAGAATGTGTGTTTAGTAAAACAATTTCATCAGAAAATTTTGTTCGTACAATTTTTACTTAAGCGTTTAGTAAATGCCACATACTAATGTGGCCATGCCATCACAAGAATTTAAAGCATGTTGGTTGAATTGTTTTTAATTAGTAATAGTGGCTAAGTTACGTTAAATTTTTATAGCATTTTTGTTCCAATTTCTAAATGTGAAACATTTAGCCGAGTCGGGCACATTTCCAGAAGCAGCACGTGTGTAAAGATGTAAATTTCTACATTAAAATGTGCTACTAGTAGACGTCATGTAGCCAATGTATCTTCATGGTGTCGTCAAAATTACATCAGAACCACGTGTGCATGTGAAATTCTCATGCCGTAAGTAGAGGAGTAATGGGGACGGACGACATGTTTTGGGAATTAAAAACCGGGAAAAAACAAAAAAGGTTGGCAACCCTCTTACAAATGGGGGGGGGGGGGATTTTTGTAATTTTCATGCTGAGAGTTTCTTGGCTATGTGTGTGTGTGTGTGAGTTTGATTCTTTGTTTATGTGTATGTATACTTGTGTGCACAGCTTTTGTTGTTATTGTAGAGAAACGTTGTGCTTACAGTGCATGGATGTATGTACGTGTGGGATGCGTGTGTGTGTGTGTGTGTGTGTGTGTGTGTGTGAGTCTGATTCTTTGGTTATGTGTATGCATGTATATGTGGGTATTTGTATGTGTGTATGGGAGTGTGTGTATGTATGAGTGTGTGTTTTTGTATTTAATTGTATGTTTGGCAGACAATCTTATACCCAGTAGGAAATGTCGATGGTTAAAATGTCCTGAGTCGCTTTTGACTTGTCGCTTTTGACGTGTCGCTTGTGCGATGTACATACAAATGTATGTATATTGACAACTTATTGACAATTCCACCATAAATATACCATATCTGTTTTCTTTCCTTCTTTTATTATGACGGATAGAAGAAAACTTATTATACCAAAATTGTCACTACAATTTTAGTGTTGACACAAAGACACTTGCTCCCAGTCTGACTGCAGGGTAGTTACAAGGGATCTATGTATTTGTGTGCATATAGTGATTGCTATTTGCTAGACTTTGGGTTGCTGTTTTGAGTTATCGTTGGTATGCTTATGTATGGTTATTGTGTATATATGCATTTATGTTTGCGATCTGTGGGGAAATAATCTAATAGCTGCAGAGAGTGGCAACCCTATTGTGAATGGAAGTGAATGCGGAATGTATTTGGTAATGTAGGTATATGTTGTTGTATTAATGTATGTAATCGTATCTATTTTTGCTTTGAAGAATATCATTGCTTATATGAATTCACTTTTTCATACATATTTACAAATGAATTTATATATGTTTTCTAGGCTATTGACGTTACTATTCTTACTTTAATGTAACAATTATAAGAAATAGCTTTTGGAGAAGTACAGCAAAAACTTATAGAATCACCTACTTTCACGTGTCCCAATTTTTCTCGTACCTTTGTATTACAAACTGATGCTAGCGATTTTGTTCTGGGTATTGCTGTGTATATGAATTTCATCATATATCGTAATACAAACAGAGAATTGTGGAAATGTGTTTGTGTGTGTGAGTATGTATATATATATATATATATATATATATATATATATATATATATATATATATATACACATATAAAAATATGTATTTATGTATGTATAAATATATAGGTACAAATATAATAATTGGATATTGTTGCAAATTATTTGGGCATTATTACAAATTAATTGGAAAGCAGATTCATAATTTCGTTTCTTTTAATTCGTCCCAACTGGGTTAGCAACATGTCCCTGGCATCAATCTCTAAAGGCACGTCATTACCAGAGTTTGTCTCGGTAATGAAAACGTCATCTGGAAGACTTTCATTCCTATCTATGCATATATTATGCAGAACACAACATGCAACCACAAACTCTGCGCTATGGAAGTCTAAACGCATTAACTGCCGAAAACGATTTTTTAGCAGACAATGTGTTTTCAATTTTCACTCTAGCTCGAGAGAAATGGACATTGAAATTCCTTTCGGAATCATTTAAATTTCCATAATCTCTATATGGAGTCAATAAATATGCTGCATCACCCAATATATAGTATTTAGAGCAGCATAAACTTTGTAGCTCATTGCCAATAAATGAGAGTTTTAGCACACGCGAATCATGTATTTTTCTGGGGATTCCAGTAAATACGTCTAAGAATCTAAGTTTCGAATCACAAATTTCTTGCAGAGTTATCGACACCCCATCATGTCTGTTGGCGTATGTAGAGCGTATTTGGTGTTTTGGTGTCCAAATATATTTGGAATTCCAGAAATCTACAAAAATTCATTTTTTTTGTAGAAGTAAAAATTTAAAATTACAACCAACCTTTTCAAATTCGTTTTCCAAATTTTGTTTCTCTTCATCTGAGCTCGGAAACTTAATTACCTCCGGCGCTACTTCACTCACAAGAAAATTCAAAACATTATTGAAACAGACATGTCAAAAATATTTGCCACCTCCCTGATTGTTGTTTTGTTGCCACTAAACCTGCAAATATAATTATTAGATCCTTCACGCGCTGTCTTTTTTATTAAAATTTTACCATAGAAATGAAAGAATTTGGTCCTCAACCCTTGTCTGTAACCTTCCTCCCTGATAGCTTCTTTTTTTTAAAGACCTCCGAATACTTTTCGATAAGGTGGATAGCACTGTCCCGGCTAATACGTAAGTTCCTTTTAAACTTTAAAAAATAAATGTTTAACAATCAAATACATATATATATATATATATATATATATGCATATACATTTTCAATTTTATTCAGCTTTTAAATGTACTTACATCAACATCGGAATATGTATGAACTACATTTTCAACAAAGCCTTTAACACGCGGCAAATATTTTCTGTTGACGGAGTTTAAAATAAACTCTTCATCTTCATCAGATGACGAAGATGTTTCCAATAATTCTTGAATTACAATATTTTTAAAATCCATAATATGTATTTTTAAGGCACTTTTCACAAAAAAAAAAAAATTTAACATAAAAAGGCTTGCTTGTATAATAAAAGTAGTTAACACAGCTGTAAAAAATGGAACTGTATCACCCTGAACCAAAGTTGAGTGTAAAACATGTTACATATATGCCGGTTTTTTGTGCAACATATTTTTAAACGAACAAGCTGTTTTTTGTAAGTGTTGCTTAATTTTTTAGAAACGAACATAAAAACGTTCGGAGGGGAGAATATGTGTAACATTTTTGTCAGAAAAGAAAACGCCAATAAATTTGGATTTTAGTTTCATCGATGTTGCCACGTTTTATTGGAACAACGTGAAATTTATTCTCACCAATGACCGAAATTACTTTTTTAATAAGGGCATTTGAATTTTTTTTCTCTCAAAGAGATTGGTGGCGGCTTTGATGTTTTATTCGAGGATACCTCGGGTTTGTCGTTGTCATCTTGCAAAATTTTAAAGCGGTTTTGGCGATTAGTTGAGGCTGCGCTGTTATCCCTAGACATTTTTGGAGCAGATGAAATTTTTGAAGAATTCGGGCTTCGCCCACGCCTTACTACGGTTATATATCTGTCCATTCCGACTTGTACCTTGAGTTTCGAGCCGCTATTATCTGTAGTGATAACTTTGTTAAGTGATGAACACGAGCCTGAGGGGGATGATATTACTGGCTTATATGAAGTGGTACTAGGCAACTATAATGTTAATGAAGCACTACTATTTGACATTGGACAGAGCGAAATTGATCGCTGATGAAAAATTGCCTCTTCCACTAAAAAAAGACTTTCATCAGGTTTATTATTCTTATTGTTTTCATTAAGAGTTTCAGAACTCACAGTAAAATAAGCATTTCTGCCGTTAGAACTCACTTCAAATTTTTTTGTATTTGAGGCACTCATACATAGAATTCCTCAAGGGTACTTCGTTTGTGTTTTTTTTTTTTGTTTGAGGTCTTTTTTTGTTTTTGTTATTTATGATTGTTTGTTTGTTTTTGAGGTATTCGTTAGAGTATTCCTCAATGTCACTTTGTTTAAGTTTTTTTTATTTGCGGTTTTTTTTGTTTTTGTTATTTCTACTATGTAAAAATATTAGCAAAGCATAAATCTTATTTATTAAAATCAGTATGTACCTATTACGAATAATATGTACTACGAATATTTTTTTGTATAATTTTTTGTTTGTTTGGTAAGTATGTAAGCAAAATTCCGCTAATCGACTGTTCGCTATGAAGGTACCACGAGAATTGATGTAATATTTGTAGTTAATTTCTTTTTTATTTCCTTGTTTTCTTGTTGGTTAAATTAATAAAAATTACATTACTATTTGTTAATGTTACTCCTTACCTTAAAAGCAAGTGCAATACCAAGTTTTTTTAACATCTATATATATTTATTGTATCTTCATCTATAAGTATTCAAATCTTAAATCTATAAAAAAATTATTAGGCCCGACCAGTGTCGGACATAAAGTTAGTGATAGTTATAAATAATACATTAGTAGTGATAATCAAAAAAGGAGGAAAAAAGTATTTTCAAGTAGTCCCATCTAAAGTGTAGAGTATAAGAGTCCCTGTGTCCCTCGTTTTTAGGGGGATGTGTCCAGTAAAGTTCAAAATATTACGAGCAAGCGGATAAGGATGTGATTCTAGTTTTGTTAAATATTTGCCTGCGTATTTTGCAGTTTCTTCAGGCAATACCAAGTAACCAGATAGTTTACAGTTTAACAAATCTGTGTAATTCAAATAATTTGCAAAACAAAAGGATTAATAAAATAAATTACAAAATATGTATATTAACTGCTATTATTATTATGCTTTATAAATTAATTATTTTTTAATAACTTTCACAATTTTTGTTTAACTTTCCACAAAGGGAAAGATGAGACTTTTTGGAGATATATCAGGTTTAGTAATATACATAGATGATTTCTTTATACATGCACCAAGAGTGGAGAAGCATAACGAGATTTTAAATCAAATCTTAGAAAGAGCAAGAAAAGTGGGTCTAGAATTTAATAAGGCAAAGTCAAAAATTCTCAGAACTGAAATAAAGTTCATTGGTCATATTTTTTGTGAAGAAGGTGTAAGATCGATCGATTTTGGCAATGCCTGTATCGAAGGAAAAACAGGAATTACAACGATTTTTATGAATGATTACCTATTTAGGACCTTTTATTGACAATTTGTCACATAAAAACAAGCATTTGAGAGATCTTTTGAAAAATAATTCAATCTTGAAGGATTGAATTTGATAATTTAAAGAAGAAGATTACAAGAGCGCCGGTTTTGGCGTACTATGATACGAAAGAACCTGTCACGCTATCGGTAGATGCTTCCAAGTTTGCAGTAGGAGCTGTTATAATGCATGGTGGGAATCCTATAGCGTATGCATCTGCATCCCTGACTGAAAGTCAGACAAATTACGCACAGATTGAAAAGGAATTATTTGCGATATTGTTTGGGTGCACACGTTTCCATCAATATATATATATGGTAGGAACGTGATTGTTGAAACAGATCACAAACCTCTTGAACCTTTATTTAATAAACCTTTATATAATATTCCAACTCGTCTTCAAAGATTCATGTTAAGATTGTTGTCGTGTGATTTCACTGTAGTGTATAAACCAGGCAAGGATCTGTTTATTGGCGATACCTTGTCTAGGGCACCACTTAAGGAAAAAATTCTGTCTGATTTGGACAAAGACATTGATTTACAATGCAACTCGTTAATATGCAAATTGGCGCTACAAGGAAATCAAATTGAGAGGATTAAACAGGAAGCTGGGAATGATCAAGTGTATAGGAAAATTATGGACTATGTTAGAGAGGGTTGGCCGGTTAATAAGAAGGTAGATGTAGATGTACAACAATTTTATTCCATTAAGGATCAAATAAGTGTGGTAAAGGGCATTGTATTCAAAAATAAACGCATTTTAGTTCCGAAAAGTTTAAGATCGGAAATGTTAAAGTTTGTGCATGAACGTCATATGGGAATTCGGGGTTGCCAGACCTTAGCAAAGGGTTCAATTTATTGGCACAGTATAATGACATTTACAACATGGTATCCAATTGTGGAATTTGCTTAAATTACAGGAAAGTTACGCTATTTTTAACATACCTTTCTACAAATTTGGGTGCGATTTATTTGAGTTTGATAAGAGAATGTACTTAATAGTTGTGGACTATTACTCAAAGTTTTTTGAAGTCGAACTTTTGGGTTCTGGCTATTCTTCCATAGATGTGATAACGAAACTGAAATCCGTCTTTGCCAGACATGGTATTCCTACTATTCTAATTTCTGATAACGGGCCGCCTTTCAACTCAAAGGATTTTGTAAAAGTTTGTAGCGACTGGGGTATTGACAGTGTTGTCTCGTTCTAATGGTCTTGTAGAAAGATCAACTCAGACCATCAAGAATATTTTATATAAACGCACGGATTCTGGTACAGATCCATATATAGCATTTTTACAGCATCGGACAACAGCAAAGGATAGTATGCCAAGTCCTTCTGAATTGCTAATGAGCAGAAAGTTACGTACAAAATTGCCTTCATTGTCGATTGACTTAAAACCAAAATTAGTAAATTCGAAAAAAGTAAACGAACAATTTAAACAAAAACAGCTAAAGGCCTCTCAGAATTACAACAAGAATTCCGTTGATCTAAAACCTGTTGAAGTAGATGAACAAATTTACTTTAAGAAAAGCCCAACGTCAGTATGGTTCAGAGGCAAAATCATTAAAAAATGTAAGGAGCCTAGATCATTTTTGGCGAGGGATGAAAATGGTGTGGTTTATCGAAGGAAAAGGCAGCACATAATGAAAATAGCTAGGAAATTGGATAATTTGTCAAAGGGAAATATTAGAGGACAGAATTCAAATAATGATGAAAATGTTTATTATGATTTTGATGTAAGGGATGAAAACGTTACCAATGACTTAGTGATGAATAATGAAAATGTAATTACTGATCATAACGATGAGAATCTTAGTGCAACTGGTGGTAGTGGAAATAATAATAGTAACTATGAAAATGTAGACCATGAAATTAATACTAATAGAAACAATAACAATATGTATACATCCAAATATGGAAGAAAAATAATGCCACCTAATAGGTTAAATTTGTGAAATATTATTACGTATTTTAAATTAAGTTATTTTTATATGTTTGTTAAAAAAGGGGGATGTTATGGTACACTCCTACTATAAATGAACCCTTAATAGTATTTATTGATTCCTATATGGCAACCCTAGTAACCTTAGTACTATTATATACATTACTAGTGGTAGTGGAAATAATAATAGTAACTATGAAAATGAAGACCATGAAATTAATACTAATAGAAACAATAACAATATGTATACATCCAAATATGGAAGAAAAATAATACCACCTAATAGGTTAAATTTGTGAAATATTATTACGTATTTTAAATTAAGTTATTTTTATATGTTTGTTAAAAAAAGGGGGATGTTATGGTACACTCCTATTATAAATGAACCCTTAATAGTATTTATTGAGTCCTATATGGCAACCCTAGTAACCTTAGTACTATTATCTATGTAATTAATAGGCGAACATGTTTTTTGTAATCCCTTTTACGCCGGTACCACTGCACCGATTTTAAAAAGATTTATATGGTTTTAAAGGATTTTTTGTACAGATGTGCAGAATCTATATTATATTGAAATTGGTTTAGTATTTTGGGAGCTATAAGCGTTTAAAGTTGCTACTACTACATGCACACATATTATACATGCATTTATTAGCTTACAAGTAAAAAAGAAACAAAACATGAGTGTGTGTATGTGTGTGAGTATGTAGTATTTCTCTTGATCTAACAATTTTTCTCTCTCTTATTTGTTGTTGTATGAAAGCCATAATACTTAAAGGAAGAGATTTGAATAAATTGAATTAGCTTGGTTGAAGGGATTTTGTTTACGTTTTTTTAATTTCATGTATTATTTAATTATGCTTGCATATGTATGTAAGTTTGTGAGTGGCTGTGTTTTAATGAATATTTTATGACGTTTAAATACATTTTCTTTGAATCTTAAACTATTTACATTTTGATTCTAGAATACGGACGAGTGTGTCGTCCGTTTGGTATATCTAGTATGCATTATTGTACAAACATCAGAACAATAAACGTGAACAATTAACATAATACTATGAAAACTCCAAACGTTTAATTTCTCAATATTGGTCGTCAGTTCTCGTTGTACCTTCATAGCGAACAGTCGATTAGCGGAATTATTTTTTTACATACTTACGAATCAAAAAAAAAAAAATATACAAAAAAATATTCGTAGTACATATTATTCGTAATAGGTACATACTGACTTTAATAAATAAGCTTTATTGCTTTGCTACATTTTTTACATAGTAGAAATAACAAAAACAAAAAAAAACCACAAACAAAAAAAAAACACAAATAAAGTGCCTTTGAGGAATACTCTAATGAGTACCTCAAATACAAAAAATTTTGGGGTGAGTTCTAATGGCAGAAATACTTATTTTACTGTGAGTTCTGAAACTCTTAATGAAAACAATATTAATAATAAATCTGATGAAAGTCTTTTTTTAAAGGCAAAGCCAATTTTTCGCCAGCGATCAACTTCGCTTTGTCCAATGTCAAATAGTAATGACTCATTAACATTACAGTTGCCTAGTACTTCTTCATATAACTCAGTAATATCAACCCCTTCAGGCTCGTTTTCATCACTTAACAAAGTTATCACTACAGATAACAGCAGCTTAAAATCCAAGGTACAAATCGAAATGGACAGATATATAACCGTGGTAAAGCTGGGCGAAGCCCGAATTCTTCAAAAATTTTATCTGCTCCAAAGATGTCTAGGGCTAACAGCGTAGCCTCAACTAATCGCCAAAACAGCTTTAAAATTTTGCAAGATGACGACGACAAGCCCGAGGTATCCTCGAATAAAACATCCAAGCCGCCACCAATCTATTTGAGAGAAAAAAATTCAAATATTAAAAAATTAATTTCGGTCATTGGTGAGAATAAATTTCACATTGTTTCACATAAAACGTGGTAAAATCGATGAAACGAAAATTCAAATTTATGACGAAAAAGATTTCCGCAAAATGGTTTCTGAATTTGAAAAAAACAAAACAAGCTTCTACACATACCAGCTAAAAGTGCTAAAGGCCTGCAGATCATATTGAAGAGCATAGATTCTTACGTTGTTCCCGAAGAAATAAAAGATGCACTCGTCCTCCAGGGATTTAAGGTAAAAAATGTATCTAACATAATAAATAGGGAGAAGATCCCCCAACCTCTATTTCGAGTTGAACTTGAGCCAAATGATATAAAATTAAGGAAAAATGAGACGCATCCAATTTATAATTTAAAATACCTCTTGTGCCGAAAAATCACAGTTCAAGAGCCACATAAGCGTTCAGGTCCTGTACAGTGCCATAATTGCCAAGAATTTGGCCATACAAAAACATACTGAAATTTACCCTCTGTTTGTGTTGTGTGTGGCGAATTACACGGCACTGCTAGTTGCAATAAGCCAAAAGTTCAAAGTGATAAAAATGCAGTAATTGTGGAGGTAATCACACCGCAAACTACAGAGGATGTCTAGTGTACTCTTTCGTCAAACAGAGTATGGTGCAAAAACCTAAATTAGCTCTATCTTAATCAGCAAATGCTTACTCTGCCATTTTTGTGCAAATGAGCCAACCAGTCACTTCCCGTGTTTCGTATGCCGATGCTGCTAAGACAAACTCTATTCCATTACAAAATGTTTCACCAAAAAATAACTCAACAAATGCAAACTCAACCTTTAATTTCAGTCGCCTTGAAACCACTATTGATAATCTGGTGCACACTATAAACAACTTTACAACAAATATGACTAGCATGATGCAGGAAATGCTTCGAAGGCAGAATACACTGCTTCAAGCATTAGTTAACAAACCATGAACATGTTTAAAATATGTTTCTGGAAGGCAAACGGCATTCGCCAACATAAAAATGAACTTGAGCACTTCCTCATGGAAAAAAAAGATTGATATAATGTTGGTCTCTGAGACTCATTTGACTTCAAGAATCCTTTTTAAAATTTATGGCTTCACTATATATGATACAAAGGACCCTAGAGGAAGAGCTTTCGGTGGATCAGCTATTCTAATAAAGTCAAGACTCAAGCACTATATTCTTGACAACATTTGTGAAGAACATCTACAAGCAACAAATATTGGCATTAAACATTTTGCTACAAATTTCGTGATATCATCAATTTACTCCCCTCCCGGATTTTCAATCACTGAGGATCAATACGAAAATGTCTACATATCCTTTGGACCTTGTTTTGTAGCAGCTGGCGACTTCAATGTAAAACATACGTTCTGGAGTTCCCGTCTTATTACACCCAGAGGTCGAGCGTTGTTCAACACAATTGCAAAAATGGACTTGGACTTAATTCCATTGGCGTCATGAAAAATATCTCTAGGGCTTTAGATAAAGTTGAAGCTTCTCTAGATCTCTCCTCCGATCACTCTCCCACTATTGTGACAATCTGTAATCTACTAAGAAGTGACTTACCTCATCCATATATGAAGATGATCAATCGTGTTAATTGGCTGGAATTCAAAAAATATCTTAGTAGAACACCAGATGATATTGAATGTAACATTGCCAATCTTAACGAATATATTAAACAGGCTGCTGAACATGCCACTACATCCCATCCGCAGACTGGGTTTAAAAGAATTTATTCTACAGGCATTGAACGTCTCGTACGCGAAAAAAGAAGAGCTAGAAGGGAATGGCAACAGCACAAATCACCCCAAAATAAAATTAGATTTAAAGAGTGCACGAAACGACTCCAAGAGTTGCTTTCATCTGAGAAAACTGCATCTGTTAGAAATTATCTTGAAAGTCTCGATATCACACCAGCATCTAATTACTCCTTGCGTCACGCTACTAAAAAGCTTAACAGACCCGTTGAGTTTAAACCACCTCTACGCACATCTACCGGAAGTTGGGCAAAAAGCGATACTGAAAAAGGTAAAATATTTGCTGAGCATTTAAAATCTTTATTTACCCCAAATACATATATTGGTGTTGCTGATTCGCCGAGTGTAGTTGCTCTACCCCCTCGAGCCATAAATTTTAAGATGCGTGATGCACATAAACTAATTGCTGAGCTCAACCCGAAGAAAGCTCAAGGTATTGATGGAATTAGTAACAAGATGCTGATGAATCTGCCTCGCACTGCAACTGAAATCTTACTATTTTTTTTAATGCCATATTACGACTAGAGTATTATCCACACAGCCGGAAGCTTGCCAAAGTCAAAATGATTCCAAAGTCGGGTAAGGATCTTACTAAAGCTGAGTCATATAGGCCAATAAGTTTACTATCAACAATATCAAAGCTTTTCGAAAAGATGCTCATCACAAAATTGTCCCCAATTCTAACTGATAGTGGGTGCATACCGGACCATCAATTTGGTTTTAGAAGTCAGCATAGCACCATTGAACAAACGCATAGATTAATTCAAGTTATAAGAAGAACATTTGAAGAAAAGAAGTATTGTTCTGCCCTATTTATTGATGTTTCTCAGGCATTTGATAAAGTATGGCATGAAGGCCTAATTTTAAAATTGAAGACATATCTACCAATAAATTTTCTAAAGCTATTGGAAAGTTATATTCTATCCCGGAAATTCATTGTTGTGGAAGGAGACCTTATGAGTGTTCCCGAATCTATCTCTGCCGGTGTGCCACAAGGGAGTATACTGGGACCAGTTTTCTATTTGATTTATACTTGTGATATGCCTGTTAGCACTAAAATCCATACATCTACTTTTGCCGATGATACAGCCTTCTTTAGCATGCACGAAAACCCTCACGAGGCATCCCGATATCTTCAAGAACATATTACCCAGCTGGAACTATGGTTAAAATTATGGAGAATTAAAGTAAATGAACAGAAGTGTTCGGCAGGTAACATTTACTCTACGAAAAGATACTTGTTCCCCCATTCAAATCAATAACCAAAGTGTTCCTCAACATTCACATGTAAAATACCTTGACATACACCTTGATCGACGGATTACATGGAAACAACACATTCATTCTAAGCTAACACAAATGAAACTAAAATTAGCTCAGCTACATCGGCTGATTGGTAGAAATTCAACTCTCAGTCTAGATTGCAAACTTTTGATATACAAGTCACTTTTGAAACCTATATGGTGCTACGGAATTCAACTATGGGACACTGCTTTAGCTTCTAATGTCGAGAGAATTCAAGAAGGCAAAACAAAATTTTACGTATGATAACTTCGGCTCCATGGTACATCAAAAATTCAAATATACATCGTGATTTAAATATGCCACTAGTGACTGAAGAAATTGCAAAATACGCAGGCAAATATTTAACAAAACTCGAATCACATCCTTATCCGCCTGCTCGTAATATTTTGAACTTTACTGGACACATCCGCCTAAAAACGAGGGACACAAGGACTCTTATACTGTACACTCCAGATGGGACTACTTGAAAATACTTTTTTTTCCTTTTTGATTATCACTACTTATATATTATTTATAACTATCACTAAGCTTATGTCCGACACTGGTCGGGCCTAATAATTATATTTTAGATTTAAGATTTGAATACTTATTGTTAGTTCATATTTGAAGATACAATAAATAAATACATGTATTAAAAAAAATTGGGCGCCATTTAATGTTACATGCGTTTGGCTCAGTGAAGTGCCAACCAGCTCATTCTCCGGTTAAACATTCCCAGGAGGTTCCAACCCTGCTCACTGGGGACGTTGCACAATAAAGTTTGAGATATCTTCAACAAAAAAAAAACTGACGTACTAAACTCAAACACGTATTACACAAATGACACTGCAAAGTTTAATGGCGGGGGTTTGCAGTTGTACCCCTTATTTAGCCCTCCCAACCATGTCCAAACATATATTAGTAGTAGTGGAATGTATGAGCCTGAACAATTAAAATTGTCAAATTTAAGTAATTAAAATCGAAATTTTGTAATTTATGGGTTAAAATTTACATATTAAGGTCATTACTGTCAATGGTGTGAAGTGAGGAGGATTATGGACGGTTTGTACATAGAAAAGGGTAGTTTGATGTCGGCCCGTCGATGTGTTTTTATTTTAATTTTATGGTTTGATATCCGTTCGTCGATGTGCATAGTTAATTATGTAGGCACGCGGGGCTTGTTTGTACGTAGTATGTTTTTTCGTTTGTTAAGCGGTTACGGAAGGGTACTTGAGAAAGAAATTGTGTGGGAATCTATGAATCTATGAATGTTTTTTGTTGTTGGTTTTATTTAGTTTGATTTTTATTTATTTTTTTCCTATGTTTAAAGAGTTCGAAGACATGAATAAAATATATGGTTTGTGAGATAAGCATGGTTTGATATCCGTTCGTCGATGTACATAGTTAATTATGTAGGTAAGAAGGATTTTATGTAGGTTTTTGTTTTAATTTTAATTTTGAATTGAATTGAATGTTTTTTTTTTTTTTTTGGTTTGTTAAGCGGTTGCAGCAGGTTTATGATTTTAGAGTGTAAGTGCGTGTGTGCATAGAGAAAAATGTTGCTTTGGTCTTTTTGCAATATTCTTTCTTAGCTGGTGGTCATGCAAGATTATTTTAGAAAGAAATTATGTATGCTTGTGGGAAATCTATGAATGTTTTTGTTGGTGGTTTTATTTGGTTTGATTTTCCTATTTCCTATATTTAAAGAGTTTGAAGAGGTAAACGAAATATGTAATTTATGAGCAATGAACTTATTTGAAGGTTAGAAAAATTCAAGTGTAGGATATTTAGGATTGTCAAAGGGAATTAGAGATGCGTGATCATGGGAGCTAACTTTATGCTCATACGTGTGTATTTGTGTATGTTTTTACAATAACTTGATCGTTGGCAGATGGGTAAGTAGTCGTATATGTATATATGCAATGCCGAATACAAATCTGGCATTTTCTTGTGTTCTAATCATTTTTTAAAATGTGTGCAACGCCTTTCACATTATGTTTTTTTTATATGGAATGCAAATCGGAAATGATAAACGTTACCACTAGGGCACACTGTTGCGATGTCACAAAATATCATAGTGTGCACTCGGCATTACTTTTTTTGTTTGTAATATTCCTTTTTTTTTGCTGGGGACATGGAAGGGTATTTTAGAAAGTAATTATGTATGCTGGTGAGATATCAATGTTTTGTTTTTGATTTTTGATTTTAATTTTTTTATGTGTAAAGAGTTTGAAGAAATGAATAAAATATACAATTTATGCGTGTTGTATTTATTCATTGTTTTCACTTATTTTGTAAAGAAATTGAAGTTTGTGATATTGAGGATTGTCAAAGATTAGTTGTTATTTTCACTGCTTGCTGACATTTGTTTCTGTCTATTGACTTTTACATTTTACATATGACTTAATCGTAATTGGTATAAATTGAGAAGTTTTCTATTCTAGCAGCAAGTACAGCATTGTATCTACAAGTGTCAAATCCTCAATAATTTCGCTTTTAATACGTAAATAATCAAAGTGACTTTTGAATAAAAAATATTAAATAGAATAATATTAAATATATATATATATATATAAATATATATATATATATATATATATATATATATATATATATATATATAATAATATTGTATAAACTAAATAAAATGAATTCTTTAGTTTATGAGTGCAATGTGTGTAAAAAGGTATATAAATATAAAAAATGCTTTTTGGATCACATCCAAAATCATGGCGTAGCGAACCAAGTGGTCATAAGTCGAGATTCAAATCAAGAACGACCACTACCACGGAATAATACAGGCTTCACTTATGCTCAACAACTGCAATATGCTCAACAATATCAATATCCTTATCAACAATATCCTCATCAAGAACAACAACTACAATATCCTCAACAACAACAATATCAATATCCTTATCAACAATATCCTCATCAAGAACAACAACAACAACAAGAACTACAATGTCTTCAACAACAACATCAATATCGTCATCAACAATATACTTATCAGCAATATCCTCATTAGCAATATCCTCATCAGCAATATGCTCATCAGCAATATCCTCATCAAGAACAACAACAACCACAACTATAAATGTATTGGCAGCAAAGTGCTACTAACCTGCAATGGTACCCAAATTTGCAGCAACCTCTTACTCCAATACATTGGTATCCAAATACTGACCAACACCAAACACTACAACATCACCCTCAACAACAACAACATCAACTACAACAACAACATCAACAATAATAACAACAACAACAGCAGCAAGGTTCACATGATTTTGGAAGTAGCTCACCAAATAATATCAACATTGATGGCGAGTGTACGAAATATTATGAAATCAGAAAAGCATTTAAAAACAACATTATTTCTTATGGAATACAAAGTAAAAAGGATCAACTTCTCTTTGAAGATTTTGTTGGTGAAAATGAATCGACTTTTATAGAGAGGCTTGAATGCTATTTAAGGCAACATACTATATTGAAATTTAATATAAGTATAGTTGAAGAATATCTAAAAATTGTTGGTGAAGAATTAGAAATAATTATAATATTACACACAGCAAAAATGAGCTTGTTGACTAGAGCAGATGACGTGAACGAATTTTTCTGCAAGCAGGTCACAGAAATTCAAAATAAAATGTCTGAGTTCCAGGAAAGAGATTCCGGATGGACTCTTGTTCGCATAGTTCGAGCTGAACTAAATATTAATAAATCTTCTTTAGTAAAAGGAGCTCATTGGATTAGCACCCCGCAGAAGCTTCCTAGTCGTGGTGCTTGCATTAACATTGAAAACAGTGATAATTACTGTTTTAAGTGGGCCTTAATTGCGGCAATGAGTACCTCGTCTATCAATGTTCCGACTCGATGCTCTTCATATAACATTGAAGATATTAGTGCTGATATAATTTCGCTACAAAATGGAACTATAATTGATTTTTCAAATTTGACATTTCCGATGTCACTAAAATATATTAAGGAATTTGAGAGGCGGAATGATGTTAATGTGAATGTGTTTGGATATGACGACGACAGTGATGAACTAATTTGACCATTTTATATAACCCAAAATGAGAAGACCAAGCATGTTAACTTATTGCTATTGGAAAACATGGATGGGCATCACTATATTTTTATAAAAGATATTTCAAAGTAAGTAATATATTGGAAAGTATTTAAAATTAAATAATACAATACGGGTGTTTGATGTCTTACAGACTACTAAAAAGGCAAACAACGACACATTGTGAACGACTCTTATTTTGCAACAGCTGTCTGCAATACACCCATCTTGAAAATATTATGGAGAAACATAAAATGGAATGTGGTAAAATAGTTAGCACAATGCCAAAGGCAGAAGAATCCATACTGCGGTTCAAGAGCCACCATGGAAAAATTGACGTCCCTTTTGTTGTATACGCCGATTTTGAATGCGTTTTGCAACAGATAGACCTTAATGTAAGTAGTAAAACTAAATTAAATCAAATACATGTACCCTGCGCATTCAGGTATTTCATTGAGTGTAAGCATGACAATAAATTGGATAAGCTGAGAATTTATACGGATAAAGATGCTTCTGAAAAATTTGTTACATTTTTGAATCAAGATTGTCAAGATATATATATATATATATATATATATATATATATATTTTTTTATATAAAGAGAAGTAACACTCAGGCAACTAATGCCTCCTACTATTACTAGGTGTTACCTTCTTTAGGAAAGGGATAGTGATAGAAGACAGGTGGTGAAGGAAGAGATAGAAGAAAGCTTCATTCTTTTACAACTCTGCTTTTGCACGCTTTTTTTAATAATGCATTGTTGCAGCGCCTTCTGGTGTTAAATGAGGCATATTAAATTTTGAGCTGTGTTTAGTAGCCATTTTATTTTATTGGTTATTTTACTTCGCCGATGATTTTTGCTACACAATACTGACGAAGGAGGGCGCTCTGATGTTACATTAGGATTAGCATCTGTTGAAGTCGGTATAGTTCAGTGACCAGTGACTATGCCTTCATCACTTGAACTTTCCTACAACAACTGATACAAAGGGACTCTAATGCACATCAGAAAAATGCATGGTGTTGTTATTTTAATGATTGTCGGATACAGGGATTGAACCCAGGATTTTCAGTTTTGTAGTCAATGTGCTAACTACTTCAGCCAACGCCACCCTCAACATATATACATATAACAATTATCTCACAAAAACAATTGAAATGGAGAACTTGACACATGAAGAAAATGTAACATTTTACAATGCGATAACTTGTCACATATGTGGACAATGCTTAAATAATGATCGTGTGAGAGATCATTGTCATATAAGCGGTAAATATCGAGGTGCTGCGCATAACAGATGCAACCTAAGTTATTAAGTACCCAAGTTTATTCCAATTTATTTTCATAACTATTTATCCTATGATTCTCATCTTTTTGTGAAAGAATTAAGTAAGGTTGCGACAAATATAAAAGTCCTTCCGTTAAATAAATAGTTATATATATCTATATCTCAATTTATTAATATGAGTGATGGTACAGATCTTGAACTTAGGTTTCTTGATACAATGCGTTTTATGGCCGATAGTTTGGAATCGTTGGCAAATAATCTTACCGTGAACGATTTTCATACTATTAGAGCACAATTTCAAACAAGCCAAGAATTTAATCTCATAAGGAGAAAAGGATTATCTTGATTCATTTGAAAAACTTAATGAAACACAACTTCCACCTAGAAAAGATTTCTTTAATAAACTTAATAACAAAGAATGTTCTATTGAAGACTATGCGCATGCGAATGAAGTCTGGACAATTTTTAACTGCAAAACTTTGAAAGATTATATGGAATTGTATCTGAAAACAGATGTGCTTCTCCTAAGGGATATATTTGAAAATTTTAGAAATGTCTGTAAAAAAATTAAACCTTAGATCCCTGTCAATACTATATGCCCCGGGGCTATCTTGGGATGCTATGCTTAAGCATACAAACATTGAATTAGAGCTAATAACCGATATCGACATGTACAATTTCTTTAAAAGAGGGATACGAGGTGGAATTGTCCAATGTTGTAAAAGATACTCCAAGGCAAATAATAAGTATTTAGACACTTTTGATAAAAATAAACCTTCCAAATTTCTTATGTATTTAGATGCAAACAATCTTTACGGTTGGGCCTTGTCTGAACATCTTCCTTATGGAGGATTCAGGAGCGAAGAACTAAATATTAATCCGCAGTTAATAGATGATAATTCAAATGATGGTTATGTATATGAGGTTAATTTAGAATATCCTTCTTGTTTACATAATATGCATAACAATCTTCCTTTCTGCGCCGAAAGCAAGGATGAAATTAAAAAATCTAAAGGAGTAAAAAAATGTGTTTTAGATAAATATAGCCTAAGTTCGTATAGAGATTGTTTATTTAACAGATCAAATGTTTATGATAATATGCTAACTTTTAAGTTTAAGTTGCATGAATTACATAATATGCAAATACATAAAGTAATATTAAGTTATCAAGATGACAAGAGAAAAGTAAAAAGTGATGGTATAAACACATATGCATGGCATCATATTGAAATTGATGAAACAAATCCTGATTATGAACTTGATATGTTATTATTAGAAATAGAAAAACTTCAAGAAGATAAGGAAAATATGTATACAAATTAAATCTTCTGTAATTTATTTCTCCAATTATAAGTATTTAGTTTAATTTAAAATTCTTTGTGTCTATTGTAAATTATTTTTTATTTAAGAAATATTGTCTAGTTATTAAGATACCAAAAAGAAAAAAAATATAACATTTCCTATGTTATGTTTCTCTACATAATTTGATTTCCAAAATTGTATATATTATTTGCAAGACTAGTTTTAAAATAAAATACACTAATATGAAAATAAAAAAGGATTTCAAAAAAACAAATATTTTTGTGTACAGTTTTTTTTATTTATTATCCATCCTCAAATAAAATTTATGAATTTTCACATCTGTTACAATCTTGTGTTGCATTTTTTCTCCAATCTCATAACAAAGTCATGTTAATTCAATCTTTACATCCCTTTCGTGTATTCCTTGTATTTCATTGATTTGAAGTTTTGTTTTGTTTAAAGAGGAGCAGGTTGGTATATAATATTCATGATAGAAATGAAGGATTTGTTTTCTTAGAATGTTGTTCCAACACAAAATTGATGTAAAAAATACTCGAATTTGAGTTAGTGATCTCCAAGTGTCAGAATCGATTTTTATTTTAAAGTTTCCTTGTATGATAACTAAACAACAAACACCTCTTTTATATTGAAACTTATATTCAACATCTCTCTCACTTTCATTATCAATTATATTTATAGAATTTAAAAAATCCCGACGATTAAGCATATCATGAATATACTCCTTATAGCACATGAGATGTAACCACTCTTCTCGATCCAGTCCAATGTATTGTTTATTTTTATAATTCAACCATATCATTGGCTTCAAACCAAAAGCTGCAGAAAATCTACATGCAATCTTCAATTTCTAATTGAGCAAGTATTCAAACTCAAAAACCAAATCATATATTTGAGGTTTTCGTTCTTGATTGTTGTGAAATATATTCTTTAAAGTACGTTTATCCATCCTCAATGAAAATAATATTTAAACTAATAGCTATTTCGGTCTATTAATCTGTATATACACATAAATATGTACATTGAAGTAAATAATAAATCATACACATACAAATACATTTTATATTTATTCATATTTTTTTTTTGAGATACATTTTTGTAAGTCTCAATAATTTTAAAAATAATTTCTTTTCTTATGTGGAACATTGTACACCGACAAGTGTCCGGCCCTTCCTCGCATCCTTCGCTATACCAGGGGCAGCTGGCGAAATGCCCACTATCTTCGGAGTCCTCCTGCGCTACAACTCCATACTCTTCATTTTCAGTTAGCATAGAGATAAAAAAATTTATTGTTTCCTTATGCTCATAGAGCAATAAGTCTCCAAAGGAATGAAGGAATTCAAACAACGTCTCACGTATTTGGCTAATTTTTAACTTAATTTTATTTCTTTAAAGAATTTTGTTTAATGCTATTTTTACACTAATATTCTTGAAAGGTTTACGTACCTATTTATAGTAAAATATTCTTGTAAAATCAAAATTTTACAAACAATTTTGAGTTCTTTTGAAATTTTTTGTTTCACTTACACTTTAGAACATTAATATAACTATCTCTCTGATCTTTGTTTTGAAATTTTATGTTTCAGTTACGTTTTAGAACGTCAATATAACTATATCTTTAACTACAATCCTATCAGTGACAAAACAAAACAAACATTTACATAAAAAATAATTACAATATGAGAAAAAGAGATAGCTAGGTTACTGATCTTTGTTTTTTAGATTTTCTTTTTTTTGTTTTTGCTAATTTAAAGATTGGTAGAAATTTTTAATACATCAGTTTACAAAAGCAGATTGAGCAATCTGTCAAAAAGAGAAGAAGAAGAAAACATATAAAAAATACATATAAAAAAATTAAATTTAATTAATTAATATTCTGATAATGAATCCACCAAATTTGATAACAAAGTTCAACAATTTAAATAAAAAAAATATTAATCCATATGAAAGAGCTCCAGGACTCAACTAAATATACAGTTAAAAATGCTAAACGGGTGACAAGTAAATACCGCACCACAATTCAAATTGAACTGGAAAATAACATAATGTTTATACCAAATCGGTACAACACGCTATCGGATGATGATATAATAGAACTAGGATCCGGGATATATTGCATATGTAAGCAAGGAGAAAATTCCCTAAAATTGGATACTGCTGCTGAAATAAGTATATTTCTAACAAATGCTCAATACCCACAGTGGGAATAATATGTAGAAACTATATTTTATAAACTTTTTTATTAATAAAACAGTAAAATTTAAAAAAATGTCCGTGTGTTGTATTTATTTATTCTTTTCAATTATTTTCTAAAGAAATTGAAGACATAAATGTCCACATTTAAATGAATTATAATATTGATATTGATTGTAATTATATTTTATATTATTGCCTAGATATTTAACTAATTCTAATGGAGGTTCTAAATTTCCAAAACCGTCGAAATATTCTTTATGTTCATTGTTTTTATAATATGCTACCCAATGGGTTCCAGGTCCTCTTGATAAATCCAAATTAATGATTCCGCATTCTCTTTTTCTCGATCGTTTTGGTAGTGTATCCAACATGAAAACTCCTCTAAAGTATGGAATGTTTGTTGAAAAGTTTCTCAGATCAACATCAGATAGGGCTTTATTGGGTAGCATTACGAAAAATTTGGTTTTTGTTTTTCTTGACAAACCAATCCATATCCTTTCTTATATGGTTTGAGCTAAAAACCTTTCCCCATTGCCACTGCTTCCATTGTTTTATTATGTCTAGTTGCTTCATCAAGTTGTTGTTTGGCATTCTTTGCAGCATTTATTGCTTTTGCTATAGCTGCTCCGCCAGTAGAAAGACTACCAATTGCAATCAGAGCAGAAAGAATAGGTACTAAAGGTAAGAAGCCACCAATCTTTGGAACATTAATTATGCGTAGTATTATAACTTGCGATTTCTTTCCCCTTAACGACTTGCTGATAACCTTACGTGCAATCCTAATGGCAGAGTTAATGTCTTGAGGTTTTTCCTTCTTCAGTACTTTTGTTGCATTTTTAATTGATGTACTGAACAGCTCCTTTCCATTTTGTTCACTCTTTTTTGCAACCTTCTTCAATCGCATACCAAGTTTTCTTTTGGCTTTCATTGCGTTAGTAACCATATACGCAAACAATTTCTCTGCAAGACTGCTATCTTTTGCAAGAACTCGTTCCCAAGCTTTATTTTCAAGAATTTTATCGGCTTGATGTCTACTGTTTAAATCATTTGTTTTGTAATAAGCAATGTCGTAATTTTTACATGCAGCGTCTAATAAATTTATTCCTTTGTCACCGCGATCTAAACGTTTTTGTAATTTTGTTCCGGGTCCACAAAACCTGTTGAACTGATGTAGTTCAACAGGTAGAGAGTTTATTACTCTATTCACTAAACCTTTTCCAACGGCTGATTTTTTATAACTAAACGTTTTGTTATAATGTATAAGCATCTTATTTTTTTTTCTTCTATAATAAAAGTAACATTTATGAAATGCAATTAGTTATAAGAATGCAATTACTAAAACAACATAAAAATATTGTGATTCGCAATATTGATGCTTCAACAAACATCAGATCTAAAATAAAACATAGCTCTCTCTTACCAAATTCTATTCGTGCTCTAATAGTTGGACCATCAAATTGTGGAAAGACTAATTTTATGATAAGCTTGCTAGAAAGCCCTAATGGACTTAAGTTTGAAAACATCTATTTATACTCAAAATCCCTTTATCAACCAAAATATGAATACTTAAAGCGATTAATTTACAGATAATGGAAAAGTTATTCCTCCTAACGAAGCGAAAACTAATTCAATTATGATCTTTGATGATGTTGCATGCGAGAAGCAAAATAATATACGAGCATATTTTTGCATGGGACGTCATAAGGATGTTGATTCATTTTATTTATGTCAAACTTATACCATAATTCCCAAGCACTTAATAAGAGACAATGCAAATGTGATTATAATGTTTAAACAAGCACGTTTATAGCGATCATGTTGCCAGCGACATGAGTTATGAAAAGTTTCATGAAATTTGTCAAGTGTTGGAAGGATAAATATGGATTTTTGATGATAAGCAAAGATAATGACTTGAAAAATTGTCGCTATAGAAAGCAATTCGACTATTTTATAACAATATAAATTACTCTACATAAAAGTAAAATATTAGTACTTAATTTGGCCTTGGACATAGTACATCTACTTATTTCCTAAAAATATTTTATGCCGGATCTGATAGCTGGTCTGTTACCTGATCTGATAGCTGATACGTGATTTGATACCCCTCATACCTGATCTGAAAGCTTCTCAAATATCTGATCTAATTATATAACTGGTAAGTTCCTCGATACAATTAGCTCCTAATGGAATCCTCGTTGAGGGATATTCATAGATGGGCAACAAGGGTAGGTTTGAACTTAAACCCAGGAAAAACTGACCTTGTGGTTTTTACTAATAGGAAAGTAAAGGAATGGAGAACACCAAAATGAGACGGTATATCGCTCTCGCCCAAAACACATACAAAGTACCTGGGGGTTATTTTGGATAGTAAGCTGACGTGGAGGTACAATATAGAAGATAGAGTTAAAAAGGCCACCATTGCTCTATATGCATGTAAAAAAATGCTGGGCAAGACATGGGGCCTTTCACCTACTCTTACGTATTGGACATACACAGCGGTGGCTAGACCAATTTTACTCTACGGAATACTTGTATGGTGGAGGGCGACTGAGACAAAATCATACCTGAAAAAGCTGGAAAGTATCCAGAGGCTAGCAGAGCTCTGCATCACTGGAGCTTTAAAGAGTACACCTACTGCAGCCTTAGACGTTATATTGGACCTTAAACCAATAAAGCTAATTGCAGTGAATGTGGCATGCAAATCAGCTATCCGACTAAGGACAACAGGTCAGATGTCGTACAGATCATTTGGTCACAGCAAATTACTAGAAAACATGGAGTGTAGCTCGGACTACATCATTCCAGTGACGAACTTTTGTACCAAACCACAGATCACTATAAGTGAAGAAGGCTATTTGGAAAGTCTTAATCATAGTGGTTCTGGTTTTAACTTTTTCACTGATGGTTCAAAGATTGATAGAGGGGTAGGAGCTGCGGTTTACTGTCAGGAGCTCGGTATAGAGGAATCTTATAAACTTCCTGATCATTGTAGCATCTTCCAGGCGGAAATCTATGCTGTCAAAATGGCAGCAGAGTTAGCCTTCACCTCTCTAACTATGGACGCGCGTGTAAATCTGTATATAGACAGTCAAGCAGCTATTAAAGCAATTTCAGCTGACTGCAATTACTCCTCGGTTGTGCTCCTGTGTAGAAAGGCCCTGGATATGTTATGTACTGGTAGACAAGTACATATATTCTGGATCCGGGGACACATGGGGATAGAGGGAAATGAAATGGCCGATACACTGGCCAAAAGGGGAATTCTATTACCGGCTGAGGTAACGGTAAATATCCGAAAACCAATTCAATACCTTAAAGAGATCATACATTTTAATATGAGGGAAGAAGCGGAGAAAAGTTGGCGCGCGACGAAAACTTGCAAAACTTCTAAAATCATGTGGAGCTCCTATGATCCCAAATTGACTAAGTTCCTTTTATCATTAACTAGAAGCAACTGTAAGCTTCTAGTGGGAGTATTAACTGGGCACTGCTGGACGGCTTCGTACGCTGTCAAAATAGGACGAATAGCCGACGGTACCTGCAGGAAATGTAAGGAACCCGGAGAAATGGAAACAATGGAACATCTACTGTGTCACTGCTCGGCTTTAAGCCGTACTAGATAAAACTATCTTGGTGCTTACACTTTTCGTAGTCTTGAGATTGTATCGAGAGTAGAAATGTGTAGGTTGCTAAAAATTGTTAAATCTGTGTGGGAGTCATTCGATACAGGCACCACAAACTAGGCTGCCATACTAACAGGTTCTCATTTCATTTGCTGGTATCGCTAAGGATCAATGCCGGTCTATGCGAGGTCTTGGACCAACCAGATAAACCTAACCTAACCTAACCTATCTGATCTAATACCTGATCTGTTAGCTGATCTAATATCTGATACCTGATCTGTTGCCTAATAGTTGACAATGGATGAAAAAATTTTAAAAGAGCTAATAAAGACAAGAAATGTTTTAAAGAAAAAATTTCGTAGTATAAAAGTTGATGAAGCAGATACACATGAGCAATTCAAAGATACATTTAAACCCATAATAGATCCTTTAATAGAATTTGTGAATAGTTCTAAACATAATAAAAGAAGTATTAAAGCAGAAAAAGATGAATTTAAAACGAAAGTTTATAAAAGGGCATCGTTTCAAAAATGAACGCATTTTAGTTCCGAAAAGTTTAAGATCGGAAATGTTAAAGTTTGTGCATGAACGTCATATGGGAATTCGGGGTTGCCAGACCTTAGCAAAGGGTTCGATTTATTGGCCCAGTATAAATAATGACATTTACAACATGGTATCCAATTGTGGAATTTGCTTAAATTACAGGAAAGTCACCCTATTTTTAACATACCTTTCTACAAAGTTGGGTGCGATTTATTTGAGTTTGATAAGAGAATATACTTAATAGTTGTGGACTATTACTTAAAGTTTTTTGAAGTCGAACTTTGGGTTCTGGCTATTCTTCCATAGATGTGATAACGAAACTGAAATCCGTCTTTGCCAGACATGGTATTCCTACTATTCTAATTTCTGATAACGGGCCGCCTTTCAACTCAAAGGATTTTGTAAAAGTTTGTAGCGACTGGGGTATTGACAGTGTTGTCTCTTTCTAATGGTCTTGTAGAAAGATCCATTCAGACCATCAAGAATATTTTATATAAATGCAGGAATTCTGGTACAGATCCATATATAGCACTTTTACAGCATCGGACAACAGCACAGGATAGTATGCCAAGTCCTTCTGAATTGGTAATGAGCAGAAAGTTACGTACAAAATTGCCTTCATTGTCGATTGACTTAAAACCAAAATTAGTAAATTCGAAAAAAGTAAACGAACAATTTAAACAAAAACAGCTAAAGGCCTCTCAGAATTACAACAAGAATTCTATTGATCTAAAACCTGTCGAAGTAGATGAACAAATTTACTTTAAGAAAAGCCCAACGTCAGTATGGTTCTGAGGCAAAATCATTTAAAAATGTAAGGAGCCCAGATCATTTTTGGTGAGGGCTGAAAATGGTGTGGTTTATCGAAGGAAAAGGCAGCACATAATGAAAATAGCTAGGAAATTGGATAATTTGTCAAAGGGAAATATTAGAGGACAGAATTCAAATAATGATGAAAATGTTTATTATGATTTTGATGTAAGGGATGAAAACGTTACCAATGACTTAGTGATGAATAATGAAAATGTAATTACTGATCATAACGATGAGAATCTTAGTGCAACTAGTGGTAGTGGAAGTAATAATAGTAACTATGAAAATGTAGACCATGAAATTAATACTAATAGAAACAATAACAATATGTGTACATCCAAATATGGAAGAAAAATAATACCACCTAATAGGTTCAGTTCTCGTTGAACCTTCATAGTGAAGAGACATTAAAGCGGATTTTTTTTTACATACATACAAACGAAACAAATATAAAAAACAACAAAATCAAAAATCATACAAAAAATATTCGTAATACATATTCACCTTGATAAATAAGCTTATTGGCTTTACTAACATTTTTTACATAGCAAGAAATAGCAAAAACAAAAAAAAACCGTAAACATAAACAAAGTTCCCTTGAGGAATAATACTCTGTATGAGTACCTCAAAGGAAAAAAATTTTGAAGTGAGTTCTAACGGCAGAAATGCTTATTTTACTGTGAGTTCTGAAACTCTTAATGAAAAAAATATAAATAATAAATCTGATGAAAATCTTTTTTTAACGGCAAAGCCAATTTTTCGTCAGCGATCAACTTCGCTTTGTCCAATGCCAACTAGTGAATCGTTAACATTACCATTGCCTAGTACTTCTTCATTTAAGTCTGCGATATCATCCGCATCGGGCTCGCCCTCATCACTAAACCAAGTTATCACTACAGATAACAGTAGCTCAAAACCCAAGGTACAAGTGGGAATGGACAGATATATAACAGTGGTAAAGCGTGGGCGAAGCCCAAATTCTTCAAAAATTTCATCTGCTCCAAAGATGTCTAGGGATAACAGCGCATCATCTACCAATCGTCAAAATCGTTTTTCATTATTGCAAGACACCGACGACAAGCCCTCTACATCATCGCAAAAGTCTTTTAAGCCACCACCTATTTATCTGAGAGAAAAAAATTCTAACGCGCTTATAAAAAAACTACTGTCGACCATTGGTGAAAATACTTTTCACATCATTCCAATTAAACGAGGTAATATTGATGAAACTAAAATCCAAATATATAATGAAAAAGATTTCCGAAAAATTGTTAGTGAATTCGAAAAAAATAAAACAAATTTTTACACATACCAACTTAAGAGTGCTAAAGGCCTACAGATAGTATTAAAGGGCATAGATTCATATGTTGAACCCGAAGAAGTAAAATGTGCACTTGTCGACCAAGGATTCAAGGTAAAAAATGTTACCAACATATTTAATAGAGAAAAGGTCCCCCAACCCCTATTTCGGGTTGAACTGGAGCCGAACGACATACAATTGAAAAAAAAATGAAGCCCATCCAGTTTATAACGTAAAGTATCTCTTACATCGAAAAATCACAGTTGAAGAGCCACGTAAGCGTTCAGGTCCCGTACAGTGCCATAATTGCCAAGAATATGGCCATACGAAAACTTACTGCAAGTTACCTACAGTGTGTGTTATCTGCGGTGAATTGCATGGTACTGCTAGCTGCACTAAGCCAAAAGATCAAGCAGAAAAAAAATGTAGTAATTGTGGAGGTAATCACACAGCTAACTATAGAGGGTGCCCTGTATTTTCTTTCGTTAAACAGGCTATGGGTCAAAAACCCAAGCTAACTCCAGCTCTACAAGTAAACGCGAACTCCGACACTTTTGCTCAAATCAGCCAACCAGTTACTTCACGTGTATCGTATGCTGATGCTGCTAAGACTAGTTCAATTCCCACGCAAAATGTTCCACCGCCAAATAATTCAACGAATTCAAACTCAAGCTTTAACTTTAGTCGCCTTGAAGCTACTATTGAGAATCTGGTGCTAACTATAAACAACTTTACTACAAATATGACAAGTATGATGCAAGAAATGCTGCGAATGCAGAATACACTGCTTCAAGCATTAGTTAATAAACCATGAACATGTTAAAAATATGTTTCTGGAACGCAAACGGCATTCGCCAACATAAAAATGAACTTGAGCACTTCCTCATGGAAAAAAATATTGATATAATGTTGGTTTCTGAGACTCATTTGACCTCAAGAAGCTTATTTAAAATAAATGGTTACACTTTATATGATACAAAGGACCCGAGAGAGAGAGCATGTGGTGGATCAGCAATTCTGATTAAGTCAAGACTCAAGCACTATGTCCTTGACAACGTTAGTGAAGAATATTTGCAAGCAACGAATATTTTCGTAGAAAATTTTTGTGCGAATTTCGTGATATCATCAATTTACTCACCTCCCAGATTTTCAGTTACCGAAGATCAGTATGAGAAGTTCTACAAATCGCTTGGATCTTGTTTCGTGGCAGCTGGTGACTACAATGCAAAACATACGTACTGGGGATCGCGTCTTGTTACACCTAGAGGTCGAGCCTTGTTCAATACAATTTCAAAAATGGGCTTAGATGTCATTTCGAGTGGGGAGCCTACTTACTGGCCTTCTGACGTAAGAAAAATTCCAGATGTTATAGATTTTGCCGTCACGAAAAATATTCATAGGGACTTAATTCATGTAGAGGCCTCTCTAGATCTGTCCTCCGATCACTCTCCAACAATAGTTACAATTTTCAACCCACTAAGGAGTGATTTAACTAACTGATATGTGAAGATGATTAATGGAATCAACTGGCTGGTATTCAAAAAATATCTTAGTAGTCACTGCGTAGAAAACATTCAGCTTAGATCATGCGATGATATTGAATTTAACATTGCCAATCTTAACGAAAATATTAAACAGGCTGCTGAACACGCCACTACCTCCTATCCGCAGACCGGCTTTAACAGAATTTATTCTACGGAAATTGAACGTCTTGTATGTGAAAAAAGGAGAGCTAGAAGAGAATGGCAACAACACAGATCACCCCTAAATAAAATCAGACTTAAAGAATGTACTAAACGACTCAAAGAGCTGCTATCGTCGGAAAAAACTGCACTACTCGAAAAGTATTTAGAAGGTCTTGATGTAACGTCCGCATCTAATTACTCTTTATGGCGCGCTACTAGAAATCTTAAACGACCCGTTGATCTTAAATCACCATTGCGTACTGCGACCGGAGGCTGGGCAAGAAGTGATAGTGAGAAAGGTAACTTATTTTCTGAGCATTTAAAATCTGTATTCACTCCCAATTCATGTACGGGTGCTGCTGATTTACCGAGTGTAGTTTCTCTACCCCCTCGTCCCTTAAGGTTTAAGATGCGTGAAGTACAAAAAGTAATTGCTGAACTCAACCCGAAGAAAGCTCCAGGTATTGATGGCATTAGTAACAAAATGCTCATGAACTTGCCTCATATTGCAATAAGAATCCTGCTATTTACTTTTAATGCTATTTTAAGAATGCAGTATTTTCCACATAATTGGAAACTGGCCAAGATCAAAATGATTCCAAAGACGGGCAAAGATCTTACCAAGACTGAGTCATATAGGCCTATAAGCTTACTATCTACAATCTCAAAGCTTTTCGAAAAGCTGCTCATGACTAAATTGTCCAAAATTTTAACTGATAATGGGTGCATCCCGGACCATCAATTTGGCTTTAGAAGTCAGCACAGCACGATTGAACAAACGCATAGACTGGTCCAAGTTGTAAGAAGAACATTTGAAGAAAAGAAGTATATCTTTATTGATGTTTCTCAGGCGTTTGATAAAGTATGGCACGAAGGCCTAGTTTTAAAATTGAAGACATATCTGCCAATAAACATTCAAAAGCTTTTGGAAAGTTATATTATTGATAGGAAGTTCACTGTTATGGAAGGAGAGTTCACGAGTGTGCCCGAATCTATATCTTCTGGTGTGCCCCAGGGTAGTATCCTGGGTCCTGTCTTGTATTTAATATATACTTGTGATATGCCTGTGAGCAATAATATCCATATTTTTACTTTTGCAGATGATACAGCCTGTATGAGTGTGCACGAAAACCCTTATGAGGCATCCCGCAATCTCCAGGAACATATCACTCAGCTGGAAATATGGTTGAACTTATGGAGAATTAAAGTCAATGAACAAAAGTGTGTCCATATAACGTTCACCCTAAGAAGAGATACTTGCTCCCCCATTCGAATCAACAATCAAAATATTCCTCAACATTCCCAAGTGAAATACCTTGGTATACACCTTGATCGAAGACTTACATGGAAACATCATATTGACTCTAAGTTAACTCAGATAAAACTTAAGTTAACTCAAATATATTGGTTGATTGGCAGAAACTCAACACTCAGCTTAGACTGCAAACTTTTACTATACAAGTCGCTTTTGAAGCCAATATGGTGCTACGGAATTCAGTTATGGGGCACTGCTTCAGCTTCCAATGTCGAGAGAATCCAACGAAGGCAAAACAAAATTTTACGGTTAATAACATCGGCTCCATGGTATATCCAAAATTCTATTATACATCGTGATTTAAATATGCCACTAGTGACTGAAGAAATTGCAAAATACGCAGGCAAATATTTAACAAAACTCGAATCACATCCTAATCCGCTTGCTCGTAATATTTTGAACTTTACTGGACACATCCGCTTAAAAAAGAGGGACACACAGGCTCTTATACCTAACACTCCAGATGGGACTACTTGAAAATACTTTCCCCCCCCCCCTTTTTTTATTATTACTACTAATGTATTATTTATAACTACCACTAAGTTTATGTCCGACACTGGTCGGGCCTAATAATTTTTTTTTATAGATTTAAGATTTGAATACTTATTGTTAGTTCATATATGAAGATCCAATAAATAAATACATGCATTACAAAAAAAAAAAAAAACCTAATAGGTTAAATTTGTGAAATATTATTACGTATTTTAAATTAAGTTATTTTTATATGTTTGTTAAAAAAAGGGAATGTTATGGTAAACTCCTATTATACATGAACCCTTAATAGTATTTATTAAGTCCTATATGGCAACCCTAGTAACCTTAGTACTATTATATACAATTATGTGAATATCATCGTCATGAGCCATTATTGTACAAACATCAGAACAATAAACGTGAACAATTAACATAATACTATGAAAACTCCAAACGTTTATTTTTTCAATATTGGGCGTCAGTTCTCGTTGTACCTTCATAGCGAACAGTCGATTAGCGGAATTATTTTTTTAGATACTTACTAAACAAACAAAAATTATACCAAAAATATTCGTAGTACATATTATTCGTAATAGGTACATACTGACTTTAATAAATAAGCTTTATTGCTTTGCTATATTTTTTACATAGTAGAAATAACAACAAAAAAACCCAAACACAAAAAAACCCAAATAAAGTGCATTTGAGGAATACTCTAATGAGTACCTCAAATACAAAAAGTTTTGGAGTGAGTTCTAATGGCAGAAATACTTATTTTACTGTGAGTTCTGAAACTCTTAATGAAAACAATATAAATAATAAATCTGATGAAAGTCTTTTTTTAAAGGCAAAGCCAATTTTTCGCCAGCGATCAACTTCGCTTTGTCCAATGTCAAATAGTATTGATTCATTAACATTACAGTTGCCTAGTACTTCTTCATATAACTCAGTAATATCAACCCCTTCAGGCTCGTGTTCATCACTTAACAAAGTTATCACTACAGATAACAGCAACTCAAAACCCAAGGTACAAGTCGGAATGGACAGATATATAACCGTGGTAAAGCGTGGGCGAAGCCCGAATTCTTCAAAAATTTCATCTGCTCCAAAAATGTCTAGGGATAACAACTAATCGCCAAAACCGCTTCGAAATTTTATAAGATAACAACGACAAACCCGAGGTATCCTCGAATAAAATATCCAAGCCGCCACCAATCTATTTGAGACAAAAAAATTCAAATGCCCTTATTAAAAAATTAATTTCGGTCATTGGTGAGAATAAATTTCACATTGTTCCAATAAAACGTGAAAACATCGGTGAAATTAAAGTCCGAATTTATGACGAAAAAGATTTCCGCAAAATGGTTGCTGAATTTGAAAAAAATAAAACATGCTTCTACACATACCAGCTTAAGAGCGCTAAAGGCATGCAGATCGTATTGAAGGGCATAGATTCTTATGTTGTTCCCGAAGAAATAAAAGATGCACTCGTCCTCCAGGGGTTTAAGGTAAAAAATGTGTCCAATATAATAAACAGAGAGAAGATTCCCCAACCCCTATTTCGTGTTGAACTTGAGCCTACTGATATAAAATTGAAAAAAAAATGAGACGCATCCAATTTATAATTTGAAATACCTCTTGTACCGAAAAATCACAGTTGAAGAGCCACATAAGCGTTCAGGTCCTCTACAGTGCCATAATTGCCATGAATATGGCCATACAAAAACATACTGCAATTTACCCTCTGTTTGTGTTGTGTGCGGCGAATTACACGGCACTGCTAGTTGCAATAAGCCAAAAGATCAAAGTGATAAAAAATGCAGTAATTGTGGAGGTAATCACACCGCTAACTACAGAGGTTGTCCTGTGTACTCTTTCGTAAAGAAGACTATGGTGCAAAAACCTAAATTAGCTCCAGCTCAATCAGCAAACGCTTACTCTGCTACTTTTGCGCAAATGAGCCAACCATGGTGTTACGGAATTCAACTATGGGGCACTGCTTCAGCTTCAAATGTAGAGAAAATTCAACGAAGGCAAAATAAAATTTTACGCATGATAACATCGGCTCCATGGTACACCAAAAATTCAAATATACATCGCGATTTTAATATGCCACTAGTCACTGAAGAAATTGTAAAATACGCAGGCAAATATCTAACAAAACTCGAGTCACATCCTAATCCGCTTGCTCGTAATATTTTGAACTTTACTGGACACATCCGCTTAAAAAAGAGAGATACACGGGCTCTAATATTCAACACTCTAGATGATGAAGCTGCTTGAAAACACTTTTTTCCTTTTGTTGCTTATCACTACTTATGTATTATTAATAACTATCACTAAGCTTATGTCCGACATTGGTCGGGCCTAATAATTTTTTTATAGATTTAAGATTTGAATACTTATTGTTAGTTCATATTTGAAGATACAATAAATAAAAAAAACATGCATTAAAAAAAATTGTCCCCAATTTTAACTGATAGTGGGTGCATACCGGACCATCAATTTGGTTTTAGAAGTCAGCATAGCACGCATAGATTAGTTCAAGTTATAAGAAGAACATTTGAAAAAAAGAAGTATTGTTCTGCCCTGTTTATTGATGTTTCTCAGGCATTTGATAAAGTATGGCATGAAGGCCTAATTTTAAAATTGAAGACATATCTACCAATAAATTTTCTAAAGCTATTGGAAAGTTATATTCTATCCCGGAAATTCATTGTTCTGGAAGGAGACTTTATGAGTGTTCCCGAATCTATCTCTGCCGGTGTGCCACAAGGGAGTATACTGGGACCAGTTTTCTATTTGATTTATACTTGTGATATGCCTGTTAGCACTAAAATTCATACATCTACTTTTGCCGATGATACAGCCTTCTTTAGCATGCACGAAAACCCTCACGAGGCATCCCGATATCTTCAGTAACATATTACTCAGCTGGAACTATGGTTAAAATTATGGAGAATTAAAGTAAATGAACAGAAGTTTGCGCAGGTAACATTTACTCTACGAAAAGATACTTGTTCCCCCATTCAAATCAATAAAATGTTCCTCAACATTCACATGTAAAATACCTTGACATACACCTTGATCGACGGATTACATGGAAACAACACATTCATTCTAAGCTAACACAAATGAAACTAAAATTAGCTCAGCTACATCGGCTGATTGGTAGAAATTCAACTCTCAGTCTAGATTGCAAACTTTTGATATACAAGTCACTTTTGAAACCTATATGGTGCTACGGAATTCAACTATGGGACACTGCTTTAGCTTCTAATGTCGAGAGAATTCAAGAAGGCAAAACAAAATTTTACGTATGATAACTTCGGCTCCATGGTACATCAAAAATTCAAATATACATCGTGATTTAAATATGCCACTAGTGACTGAAGAAATTGCAAAATACGCAGGCAAATATTTAACAAAACTCGAATCACATCCTTATCCGCCTGCTCGTAATATTTTAAACTTTACTGGACACATCCGCCTAAAAACGAGGGACACAAGGACTCTTATACTCTACACTTCAGATGGGACTACTTGAAAATACTTTTTTTTCCTTTTTGATTATCACTACTTATATATTATTTATAAATATCACTAAGCTTATGTCCGACACTGGTCGGGCCTAATAATTATATTTTAGATTTAAGATTTGTATACTTATTGTTAGTTCATATTTGAAGATACAATAAATAAATACATGTATTAAAAAAAATTGGGCGCCATTTAATGTTACATGCGTTTGGCTCAGTGAAGTGCCAACCAGCTCATTCTCCGGTTAAACATTCCCAGGAGGTTCCAACCCTGCTCACTGGGGACGTTGCACAATAAAGTTTGAGATATCTTCAACAAAAAAAACTGACGTACTAAACTCAAACACGTATTACACAAATGACACTGCAAAGTTTAATGGCGGGGGTTTGCAGTTGTACCCCTTATTTAGCCCTCCCAAACATGTCCAAACATATATTAGTAGTAGTGGAATGTATGAGCCTGAACAATTAAAATTGTCAAATTTAAGTAATTAAAATCGAAATTTTGTAATTTATGGGTTAAAATTTACATATTAAGGTCATTACTGTCAATGGTGTGAAGTGAGGAGGATTATGGACGGTTTGTACATAGAAAAGGGTAGTTTGATGTCGGCCCGTCGATGTGTTTTTGTTTTAATTTTATGGTTTGATATCCGTTCGTCGATGTGCATAGTTAATTATGTAGGCACGCGGGGCTTGTTTGTACGTAGTATGTTTTTTCGTTTGTTAAGCGGTTACGGAAGGGTACTTGAGAAAGAAATTGTGTGGGAATCTATGAATCTATGAATGTTTTTTGTTGTTGGTTTTATTTAGTTTGATTTTTATTTATTTTTTTCCTATGTTTAAAGAGTTCGAAGACATGAATAAAATATATGGTTTGTGAGATAAGCATGGTTTGATATCCGTTCGTCGATGTACATAGTTAATTATGTAGGTAAGAAGGATTTTATGTAGGTTTTTGTTTTAATTTTAATTTTGAATTGAATTGAATGTTTTTTTTTTTTGGTTTGTTAAGCGGTTGCAGCAGGTTTATGATTTTAGAGTGTAAGTGCGTGTGTGCATAGAGAAAAATGTTGCTTTGGTCTTTTTGCAATATTCTTTTTTAGCTGGTGGTCATGCAAGATTATTTTAGAAAGAAATTATGTATGCTTGTGGGAAATCTATGAATGTTTTTGTTGGTGGTTTTATTTGGTTTGATTTTCCTATTTCCTATATTTAAAGAGTTTGAAGAGGTAAACGAAATATGTAATTTATGAGCAATGAACTTATTTGAAGGTTAGAAAAATTCAAGTGTAGGATATTTAGGATTGTCAAAGGGAATTAGAGATGCGTGATCATGGGAGCTAACTTTATGCTCATACGTGTGTATTTGTGTATGTTTTTACAATAACTTGATCGTTGGCAGATGGGTAAGTAGTCGTATATGTATATATGCAATGCCGAATACAAATCTGGCATTTTCTTGTGTTCTAATCATTTTTTAAAATGTGTGCAACGCCTTTCACATTATGTTTTTTTTATATGGAATGCAAATCGGAAATGATAAACGTTACCACTAGGGCACACTGTTGCGATGTGACAAAATATCATAGTGTGCACTCGGCATTACTTTTTTTGTTTGTAATATTCCTTTTTTTTTGCTGGGGACATGGAAGGGTATTTTAGAAAGTAATTATGTATGCTGGTGAGATATCAATGTTTTGTTTTGGATTTTTTATTTTAATTTTTTTATGTGTAAAGAGTTTGAAGAAATGAATAAAATATACAATTTATGCGTGTTGTATTTATTCATTGTTTTCACTTATTTTGTAAAGAAATTGAAGTTTGTGATATTGAGGATTGTCAAAGATTGGTTGTTATTTTCACAGCTTGCTGACATTTGTCTCTGTCTATTGACTTTTACATTTTGCATATGACTTAATCGTAATTGGTATAAATTGAGAAGTTTTCTATTCTAGCAGCAAGTACAGCATTGTATCTACAAGTGTCAAATCCTCAATAATTTCGCTTTTAATACGTAAATAATCAAAGTGACTTTTGAATAAAAAATATTAAATAGAATAATATTAAATATATATATATATATATATATATATATATATATATATATATATATATATATATTTATATATAATATTGTATAAACTAAATAAAATGAATTCTTTAGTTTATGTATGCTGCAATGTGTAAAAAGGTATATAAATATAAAAAATGCTTTTTGGATCACATCCGAAATCATGGCGTAGCGAACCAAGTGGTCACAAGTCGATATTCAAATCAAGAACGACCACTACCACGGAATAATACAGACTTCACTTATCCTCAACAACTGCAATATGCTCAACAATATCAATATCCTTAACAACAATATCCTCATCAAGAACAACAACTACAATATCCTCAACAACAACAATATCAATATCCTTATCAACAATATCCTCATCAAGAACAACAACAACAACAACAACAACAACAAGAACTACAATGTCTTCAACAACAACATCAATATCGTCATCAACAATATACTTATCAGCAATATCCTCATTAGCAATATCCTCATCAAGAACAACAACAACCACAACTACAAATGTATTGGCAGCAAAGTGCTACTCCCATGCAATGGTACCCAAATTTGCAGCAACCTCTTACTCCAATACATTGGTATCCAAATACTGACCAACACCAAACACTACAACATCACCGTCAACAACAACAACATCAACTACAACAACAACATCAACAATAATAACAACAACAACAGCAGCAAGGTTCACATGATTTTGGAAGTAGCTCACCAAATAATATCAACATTGATGGCGAGTGTACGAAATATTATGAAATCAGAAAAGCATTTAAAAACAACATTATTTCTTATGGAATACAAAGTAAAAAGGATCAACTTCTCTTTGAAGATTTTGTTGGTGAAAATGAATCGACTTTTATAGAGAGGCTTGAATGCCATTTAAGGCAACATACTATATTGAAATTTAATATAAGTATAGTTGAAGAATATCTAAAAATTGTTGGTGAAGAATTAGAAATAATTATAATATTACACACAGCAAAAATGAGCTTGTTGACTAGAGCAGATGACGTGAAGGAATTTTTCTGTAAGCAGGTCACAGAAATTCAAAATAAAATGTCTGAGTTCCAGGAAAGAGATTCCGGATGGACTCTTGTTCGCATAGTTCGAGCTGAACTAAATATTAATAAATCTTCTTTAGTAAAAGGAGCTCATTGGATTAGCACCCCGCAGAAGCTTCCTAGTCGTGGTGCTTGCATAAACATTGAAAACAGTTCCGACTCGATGCTCTTCATATAACATTGAAGATATTAGTGCTGATATAATTTCGCTACAAAATGGAACTATAATTGATTTTTCAAATTTGACATTTCCGATGTCACTAAAATATATTAAGGAATTTGAGAGGCGGAATGATGTTAGTGTGAATGTGTTTGGATATGACGACGACAGTGATGAACTAATTTGACCATTTTATATAACCCAAAATGAGAAGACCAAGCATGTTAACTTATTGCTATTGGAAAACATGGATGGGCATCACTATATTTTTATAAAAGATATTTCAAAGTAAGTAATATACTGGAAAGTATTTAAAATTAAATAATACAATACGGGTGTTTGATGTCTTACAGGCTACTAAAAAGGCAAACAACGACACATTGTGAACGACTCTTATTTTGCAACAGCTGTCTGCAATACACCAATCTTGAAAATATTATGGAGAAACATAAAATGGAATGTGGTAAAATAGTTAGCACAATGCCAAAGGCAGAAGACTCCATATTGCGGTTCAAGAGCCACCATAGAAAAATTGACGTCCCTTTTGTTGTATACGCCGATTTTGAATGCGGTTTGCAACAGATAGACTTTAATGTAAGTAGTAAAACTAAATTAAATCAAATACATGTACCCTGCGCATTCAGCTATTTCATTAAGTGTAACCATGACAATAAATTGGATAAGCTGAGAATTTATACGGATAAAGATGCTTCTGAAAAATTTGTTACATTTTTGAATCAAGATTGTCAAGATATATATATATATATATATATATATATATATATATATATATATTTTTTTTATATAAAGAGAAGTAACACTCAGGCAACTAATGCCTCCTACTATTACTAGGTGTTACCTTCTTTAGGAAAGGGATAGTGATAGAAGACAGGTGGTGAAGGAAGAGATAGAAGAAAGCTTCATTCTTTTACAACTCTGCTTTTGCACGCTTTTTTTAATAATGCAGTATTGCAGCGCCTTCTGGTGTTAAATGAGGCATATTAAATTTTGAGCTGTGTTTAGTAGCCATTTTATTTTATTGGTTATTTTACTTCGCCGATGATTTTTGCTACACAATACCGATGAAGGAGGGCGCTCTGATGTTACATTAGGATTAGCATCTGTTGAAGTCGGTATAGTTCAGTGACCAGTGACTATGCCTTCATCACTTGAACTTTCCTACAACAACTGATGCAAAGGGACTCTAATGCACATCAGAAAAATGCGTGGTGCTGTTATTTTAATGATTGTCGGATACAGGGATTGAACCCAGGATCTTCAGTTTTGTAGTCAATGTGCTAACTACTTCAGCCAACGCCACCCTCAACATATATACATATAACAATTATCTCACAAAAACAATTGAAATGGAGAACTTGACAGATGAAGAAAATGTAACATTTTACAATGCGATAACTTGTCACATATGTGGACAATGCTTAAATAATGATCGTGTGATAGATCATTGTCATATAAGCGGTAAATATCGAGGTGCTGCGCATAACAGATGCAACCTAAGTTATTAAGTACCCAAGTTTATTCCAATTTATTTTCATAACTATTCATCCTATGATTCTCATCTTTTTGTGAAAGAATTAAGTAAGGTTGCGACAAATATAAAAGTCCTTCCGTTAAATAAATAGTTATATATATCTATATCTCAATTTATTAATATGAGTGATGGTACAGATCTTGAACTTAGGTTTCTTGATACAATGCGTTTTATGGCCGATAGTTTGGAATCGTTGGCAAATAATCTTACCGTGAACGATTTTCATACTATTAGAGCACAATTTCAAACAAGCCAAGAATTTAATCTCATAAGGAGAAAAGGATTATCTTGATTCATTTGAAAAACTTAATGAAACACAACTTCCACCTAGAAAAGATTTCTTTAATAAACTTAATAACAAAGAATGTTCTATTGAAGACTATGCGCATGCGAATGAAGTCTGGACAATTTTTAACTGCAAAACTTTGAAAGATTATATGGAATTGTATCTGAAAACAGATGTGCTTCTCCTAAGGGATATATTTGAAAATTTTAGAAATGTCTGTAAAAAAATTAAACCTTAGATCCCTGTCAATACTATATGCCCCGGGGCTATCTTGGGATGCTATGCTTAAGCATACAAACATTGAATTAGAGCTAATAACCGATATCGACATGTACAATTTCTTTAAAAGAGGGATACGAGGTGGAATTGTCCAATGTTGTAAAAGATACTCCAAGGCAAATAATAAGTATTTAGACACTTTTGATAAAAATAAACCTTCCAAATTTCTTATGTATTTAGATGCAAACAATCTTTACGGTTGGGCCTTGTCTGAACATCTTCCTTATGGAGGATTCAGGAGCGAAGAACTAAATATTAATCCGCAGTTAATAGATGATAATTCAAATGATGGTTATGTATATGAGGTTAATTTAGAATATCCTTCTTGTTTACATAATATGCATAACAATCTTCCTTTCTGCGCCGAAAGCAAGGATGAAATTAAAAAATCTAAAGGAGTAAAAAAATGTGTTTTAGATAAATATAGCCTAAGTTCGTATAGAGATTGTTTATTTAACAGATCAAATGTTTATGATAATATGCTAACTTTTAAGTTTAAGTTGCATGAATTACATAATATGCAAATACATAAAGTAATATTAAGTTATCAAGATGACAAGAGAAAAGTAAAAAGTGATGGTATAAACACATATGCATGGCATCATATTGAAATTGATGAAACAAATCCTGATTATGAACTTGATATGTTATTATTAGAAATAGAAAAACTTCAAGAAGATAAGGAAAATATGTATACAAATTAAATCTTCTGTAATTTATTTCTCCAATTATAAGTATTTAGTTTAATTTAAAATTCTTTGTGTCTATTGTAAATTATTTTTTATTTAAGAAATATTGTCTAGTTATTAAGATACCAAAAAGAAAAAAAATATAACATTTCCTATGTTATGTTTCTCTACATAATTTGATTTCCAAAATTGTATATATTATTTGCAAGACTAGTTTTAAAATAAAATACACTAATATGAAAATAAAAAAGGATTTCAAAAAAACAAATATTTTTGTGTACAGTTTTTTTTATTTATTATCCATCCTCAAATAAAATTTATGAATTTTCACATCTGTTACAATCTTGTGTTGCATTTTTTCTCCAATCTCATAACAAAGTCATGTTAATTCAATCTTTACATCCCTTTCGTGTATTCCTTGTATTTCATTGATTTGAAGTTTTGTTTTGTTTAAAGAGGAGCAGGTTGGTATATAATATTCATGATAGAAATGAAGGATTTGTTTTCTTAGAATGTTGTTCCAACACAAAATTGATGTAAAAAATACTCGAATTTGAGTTAGTGATCTCCAAGTGTCAGAATCGATTTTTATTTTAAAGTTTCCTTGTATGATAACTAAACAACAAACACCTCTTTTATATTGAAACTTATATTCAACATCTCTCTCACTTTCATTATCAATTATATTTATAGAATTTAAAAAATCCCGACGATTAAGCATATCATGAATATACTCCTTATAGCACATGAGATGTAACCACTCTTCTCGATCCAGTCCAATGTATTGTTTATTTTTATAATTCAACCATATCATTGGCTTCAAACCAAAAGCTGCAGAAAATCTACATGCAATCTTCAATTTCTAATTGAGCAAGTATTCAAACTCAAAAACCAAATCATATATTTGAGGTTTTCGTTCTTGATTGTTGTGAAATATATTCTTTAAAGTACGTTTATCCATCCTCAATGAAAATAATATTTAAACTAATAGCTATTTCGGTCTATTAATCTGTATATACACATAAATATGTACATTGAAGTAAGTAATAAATCATACACATACAAATACATTTTATATTTATTCATATTTTTTTTTTGAGATACATTTTTGTAAGTCTCAATAATTTTAAAAATAATTTCTTTTCTTATGTGGAACATTGTACACCGACAAGTGTCCGGCCCTTCCTCGCATCCTTCGCTATACCAGGGGCAGCTGGCGAAATGCCCACTATCTTCGGAGTCCTCCTGCGCTACAACTCCATACTCTTCATTTTCAGTTAGCATAGAGATAAAAAAATTTATTGTTTCCTTATGCTCATAGAGCAATAAGTCTCCAAAGGAATGAAGGAATTCAAACAACGTCTCACGTATTTGGCTAATTTTTAACTTAATTTTATTTCTTTAAAGAATTTTGTTTAATGCTATTTTTACACTAATATTCTTGAAAGGTTTACGTACCTATTTATAGTAAAATATTCTTGTAAAATCAAAATTTTACAAACAATTTTGAGTTCTTTTGAAATTTTTTGTTTCACTTACACTTTAGAACATTAATATAACTATCTCTCTGATCTTTGTTTTGAAATTTTATGTTTCAGTTACGTTTTAGAACGTCAATATAACTATATCTTTAACTACAATCCTATCAGTGACAAAACAAAACAAACATTTACATAAAAAATAATTACAATATGAGAAAAAGAGATAGCTAGGTTACTGATCTTTGTTTTTTAGATTTTCTTTTTTTTGTTTTTGCTAATTTAAAGATTGGTAGAAATTTTTAATACATCAGTTTACAAAAGCAGATTGAGCAATCTGTCAAAAAGAGAAGAAGAAGAAAACATATAAAAAATACATATAAAAAAATTAAATTTAATTAATTAATATTCTGATAATGAATCCACCAAATTTGATAACAAAGTTCAACAATTTAAATAAAAAAAATATTAATCCATATGAAAGAGCTCCAGGACTCAACTAAATATACAGTTAAAAATGCTAAACGGGTGACAAGTAAATACCGCACCACAATTCAAATTGAACTGGAAAATAACATAATGTTTATACCAAATCGGTACAACACGCTATCGGATGATGATATAATAGAACTAGGATCCGGGATATATTGCATATGTAAGCAAGGAGAAAATTCCCTAAAATTGGATACTGCTGCTGAAATAAGTATATTTCTAACAAATGCTCAATACCCACAGTGGGAATAATATGTAGAAACTATATTTTATAAACTTTTTTATTAATAAAACAGTAAAATTTAAAAAAATGTCCGTGTGTTGTATTTATTTATTCTTTTCAATTATTTTCTAAAGAAATTGAAGACATAAATGTCCACATTTAAATGAATTATAATATTGATATTGATTGTAATTATATTTTATATTATTGCCTAGATATTTAACTAATTCTAATGGAGGTTCTAAATTTCCAAAACCGTCGAAATATTCTTTATGTTCATTGTTTTTATAATATGCTACCCAATGGGTTCCAGGTCCTCTTGATAAATCCAAATTAATGATTCCGCATTCTCTTTTTCTCGATCGTTTTGGTAGTGTATCCAACATGAAAACTCCTCTAAAGTATGGAATGTTTGTTGAAAAGTTTCTCAGATCAACATCAGATAGGGCTTTATTGGGTAGCATTACGAAAAATTTGGTTTTTGTTTTTCTTGACAAACCAATCCATATCCTTTCTTATATGGTTTGAGCTAAAAACCTTTCCCCATTGCCACTGCTTCCATTGTTTTATTATGTCTAGTTGCTTCATCAAGTTGTTGTTTGGCATTCTTTGCAGCATTTATTGCTTTTGCTATAGCTGCTCCGCCAGTAGAAAGACTACCAATTGCAATCAGAGCAGAAAGAATAGGTACTAAAGGTAAGAAGCCACCAATCTTTGGAACATTAATTATGCGTAGTATTATAACTTGCGATTTCTTTCCCCTTAACGACTTGCTGATAACCTTACGTGCAATCCTAATGGCAGAGTTAATGTCTTGAGGTTTTTCCTTCTTCAGTACTTTTGTTGCATTTTTAATTGATGTACTGAACAGCTCCTTTCCATTTTGTTCACTCTTTTTTGCAACCTTCTTCAATCGCATACCAAGTTTTCTTTTGGCTTTCATTGCGTTAGTAACCATATACGCAAACAATTTCTCTGCAAGACTGCTATCTTTTGCAAGAACTCGTTCCCAAGCTTTATTTTCAAGAATTTTATCGGCTTGATGTCTACTGTTTAAATCATTTGTTTTGTAATAAGCAATGTCGTAATTTTTACATGCAGCGTCTAATAAATTTATTCCTTTGTCACCGCGATCTAAACGTTTTTGTAATTTTGTTCCGGGTCCACAAAACCTGTTGAACTGATGTAGTTCAACAGGTAGAGAGTTTATTACTCTATTCACTAAACCTTTTCCAACGGCTGATTTTTTATAACTAAACGTTTTGTTATAATGTATAAGCATCTTATTTTTTTTTCTTCTATAATAAAAGTAACATTTATGAAATGCAATTAGTTATAAGAATGCAATTACTAAAACAACATAAAAATATTGTGATTCGCAATATTGATGCTTCAACAAACATCAGATCTAAAATAAAACATAGCTCTCTCTTACCAAATTCTATTCGTGCTCTAATAGTTGGACCATCAAATTGTGGAAAGACTAATTTTATGATAAGCTTGCTAGAAAGCCCTAATGGACTTAAGTTTGAAAACATCTATTTATACTCAAAATCCCTTTATCAACCAAAATATGAATACTTAAAGCGATTAATTTACAGATAATGGAAAAGTTATTCCTCCTAACGAAGCGAAAACTAATTCAATTATGATCTTTGATGATGTTGCATGCGAGAAGCAAAATAATATACGAGCATATTTTTGCATGGGACGTCATAAGGATGTTGATTCATTTTATTTATGTCAAACTTATACCATAATTCCCAAGCACTTAATAAGAGACAATGCAAATGTGATTATAATGTTTAAACAAGCACGTTTATAGCGATCATGTTGCCAGCGACATGAGTTATGAAAAGTTTCATGAAATTTGTCAAGTGTTGGAAGGATAAATATGGATTTTTGATGATAAGCAAAGATAATGACTTGAAAAATTGTCGCTATAGAAAGCAATTCGACTATTTTATAACAATATAAATTACTCTACATAAAAGTAAAATATTAGTACTTAATTTGGCCTTGGACATAGTACATCTACTTATTTCCTAAAAATATTTTATGCCGGATCTGATAGCTGGTCTGTTACCTGATCTGATAGCTGATACGTGATTTGATACCCCTCATACCTGATCTGAAAGCTTCTCAAATATCTGATCTAATTATATAACTGGTAAGTTCCTCGATACAATTAGCTCCTAATGGAATCCTCGTTGAGGGATATTCATAGATGGGCAACAAGGGTAGGTTTGAACTTAAACCCAGGAAAAACTGACCTTGTGGTTTTTACTAATAGGAAAGTAAAGGAATGGAGAACACCAAAATGAGACGGTATATCGCTCTCGCCCAAAACACATACAAAGTACCTGGGGGTTATTTTGGATAGTAAGCTGACGTGGAGGTACAATATAGAAGATAGAGTTAAAAAGGCCACCATTGCTCTATATGCATGTAAAAAAATGCTGGGCAAGACATGGGGCCTTTCACCTACTCTTACGTATTGGACATACACAGCGGTGGCTAGACCAATTTTACTCTACGGAATACTTGTATGGTGGAGGGCGACTGAGACAAAATCATACCTGAAAAAGCTGGAAAGTATCCAGAGGCTAGCAGAGCTCTGCATCACTGGAGCTTTAAAGAGTACACCTACTGCAGCCTTAGACGTTATATTGGACCTTAAACCAATAAAGCTAATTGCAGTGAATGTGGCATGCAAATCAGCTATCCGACTAAGGACAACAGGTCAGATGTCGTACAGATCATTTGGTCACAGCAAATTACTAGAAAACATGGAGTGTAGCTCGGAATACATCATTCCAGTGACGAACTTTTGTACCAAACCACAGATCACTATAAGTGAAGAAGGCTATTTGGAAAGTCTTAATCATAGTGGTTCTGGTTTTAACTTTTTCACTGATGGTTCAAAGATTGATAGAGGGGTAGGAGCTGCGGTTTACTGTCAGGAGCTCGGTATAGAGGAATCTTATAAACTTCCTGATCATTGTAGCATCTTCCAGGCGGAAATCTATGCTGTCAAAATGGCAGCAGAGTTAGCCTTCACCTCTCTAACTATGGACGCGCGTGTAAATCTGTATATAGACAGTCAAGCAGCTATTAAAGCAATTTCAGCTGACTGCAATTACTCCTCGGTTGTGCTCCTGTGTAGAAAGGCCCTGGATATGTTATGTACTGGTAGACAAGTACATATATTCTGGATCCGGGGACACATGGGGATAGAGGGAAATGAAATGGCCGATACACTGGCCAAAAGGGGAATTCTATTACCGGCTGAGGTAACGGTAAATATCCGAAAACCAATTCAATACCTTAAAGAGATCATACATTTTAATATGAGGGAAGAAGCGGAGAAAAGTTGGCGCGCGACGAAAACTTGCAAAACTTCTAAAATCATGTGGAGCTCCTATGATCCCAAATTGACTAAGTTCCTTTTATCATTAACTAGAAGCAACTGTAAGCTTCTAGTGGGAGTATTAACTGGGCACTGCTGGACGGCTTCGTACGCTGTCAAAATAGGACGAATAGCCGACGGTACCTGCAGGAAATGTAAGGAACCCGGAGAAATGGAAACAATGGAACATCTACTGTGTCACTGCTCGGCTTTAAGCCGTACTAGATAAAACTATCTTGGTGCTTACACTTTTCGTAGTCTTGAGATTGTATCGAGAGTAGAAATGTGTAGGTTGCTAAAAATTGTTAAATCTGTGTGGGAGTCATTCGATACAGGCACCACAAACTAGGCTGCCATACTAACAGGTTCTCATTTCATTTGCTGGTATCGCTAAGGATCAATGCCGGTCTATGCGAGGTCTTGGACCAACCAGATAAACCTAACCTAACCTAACCTATCTGATCTAATACCTGATCTGTTAGCTGATCTAATATCTGATACCTGATCTGTTGCCTAATAGTTGACAATGGATGAAAAAATTTTAAAAGAGCTAATAAAGACAAGAAATGTTTTAAAGAAAAAATTTCGTAGTATAAAAGTTGATGAAGCAGATACACATGAGCAATTCAAAGATACATTTAAACCCATAATAGATCCTTTAATAGAATTTGTGAATAGTTCTAAACATAATAAAAGAAGTATTAAAGCAGAAAAAGATGAATTTAAAACGAAAGTTTATAAAAGGGCATCGTTTCAAAAATGAACGCATTTTAGTTCCGAAAAGTTTAAGATCGGAAATGTTAAAGTTTGTGCATGAACGTCATATGGGAATTCGGGGTTGCCAGACCTTAGCAAAGGGTTCGATTTATTGGCCCAGTATAAATAATGACATTTACAACATGGTATCCAATTGTGGAATTTGCTTAAATTACAGGAAAGTCACCCTATTTTTAACATACCTTTCTACAAAGTTGGGTGCGATTTATTTGAGTTTGATAAGAGAATATACTTAATAGTTGTGGACTATTACTTAAAGTTTTTTGAAGTCGAACTTTGGGTTCTGGCTATTCTTCCATAGATGTGATAACGAAACTGAAATCCGTCTTTGCCAGACATGGTATTCCTACTATTCTAATTTCTGATAACGGGCCGCCTTTCAACTCAAAGGATTTTGTAAAAGTTTGTAGCGACTGGGGTATTGACAGTGTTGTCTCTTTCTAATGGTCTTGTAGAAAGATCCATTCAGACCATCAAGAATATTTTATATAAATGCAGGAATTCTGGTACAGATCCATATATAGCACTTTTACAGCATCGGACAACAGCACAGGATAGTATGCCAAGTCCTTCTGAATTGGTAATGAGCAGAAAGTTACGTACAAAATTGCCTTCATTGTCGATTGACTTAAAACCAAAATTAGTAAATTCGAAAAAAGTAAACGAACAATTTAAACAAAAACAGCTAAAGGCCTCTCAGAATTACAACAAGAATTCTATTGATCTAAAACCTGTCGAAGTAGATGAACAAATTTACTTTAAGAAAAGCCCAACGTCAGTATGGTTCTGAGGCAAAATCATTTAAAAATGTAAGGAGCCCAGATCATTTTTGGTGAGGGCTGAAAATGGTGTGGTTTATCGAAGGAAAAGGCAGCACATAATGAAAATAGCTAGGAAATTGGATAATTTGTCAAAGGGAAATATTAGAGGACAGAATTCAAATAATGATGAAAATGTTTATTATGATTTTGATGTAAGGGATGAAAACGTTACCAATGACTTAGTGATGAATAATGAAAATGTAATTACTGATCATAACGATGAGAATCTTAGTGCAACTAGTGGTAGTGGAAGTAATAATAGTAACTATGAAAATGTAGACCATGAAATTAATACTAATAGAAACAATAACAATATGTGTACATCCAAATATGGAAGAAAAATAATACCACCTAATAGGTTCAGTTCTCGTTGAACCTTCATAGTGAAGAGACATTAAAGCGGATTTTTTTTTACATACATACAAACGAAACAAATATAAAAAACAACAAAATCAAAAATCATACAAAAAATATTCGTAATACATATTCACCTTGATAAATAAGCTTATTGGCTTTACTAACATTTTTTACATAGCAAGAAATAGCAAAAACAAAAAAAAACCGTAAACATAAACAAAGTTCCCTTGAGGAATAATACTCTGTATGAGTACCTCAAAGGAAAAAAATTTTGAAGTGAGTTCTAACGGCAGAAATGCTTATTTTACTGTGAGTTCTGAAACTCTTAATGAAAAAAATATAAATAATAAATCTGATGAAAATCTTTTTTTAACGGCAAAGCCAATTTTTCGTCAGCGATCAACTTCGCTTTGTCCAATGCCAACTAGTGAATCGTTAACATTACCATTGCCTAGTACTTCTTCATTTAAGTCTGCGATATCATCCGCATCGGGCTCGCCCTCATCACTAAACCAAGTTATCACTACAGATAACAGTAGCTCAAAACCCAAGGTACAAGTGGGAATGGACAGATATATAACAGTGGTAAAGCGTGGGCGAAGCCCAAATTCTTCAAAAATTTCATCTGCTCCAAAGATGTCTAGGGATAACAGCGCATCATCTACCAATCGTCAAAATCGTTTTTCATTATTGCAAGACACCGACGACAAGCCCTCTACATCATCGCAAAAGTCTTTTAAGCCACCACCTATTTATCTGAGAGAAAAAAATTCTAACGCGCTTATAAAAAAACTACTGTCGACCATTGGTGAAAATACTTTTCACATCATTCCAATTAAACGAGGTAATATTGATGAAACTAAAATCCAAATATATAATGAAAAAGATTTCCGAAAAATTGTTAGTGAATTCGAAAAAAATAAAACAAATTTTTACACATACCAACTTAAGAGTGCTAAAGGCCTACAGATAGTATTAAAGGGCATAGATTCATATGTTGAACCCGAAGAAGTAAAATGTGCACTTGTCGACCAAGGATTCAAGGTAAAAAATGTTACCAACATATTTAATAGAGAAAAGGTCCCCCAACCCCTATTTCGGGTTGAACTGGAGCCGAACGACATACAATTGAAAAAAAAATGAAGCCCATCCAGTTTATAACGTAAAGTATCTCTTACATCGAAAAATCACAGTTGAAGAGCCACGTAAGCGTTCAGGTCCCGTACAGTGCCATAATTGCCAAGAATATGGCCATACGAAAACTTACTGCAAGTTACCTACAGTGTGTGTTATCTGCGGTGAATTGCATGGTACTGCTAGCTGCACTAAGCCAAAAGATCAAGCAGAAAAAAAATGTAGTAATTGTGGAGGTAATCACACAGCTAACTATAGAGGGTGCCCTGTATTTTCTTTCGTTAAACAGGCTATGGGTCAAAAACCCAAGCTAACTCCAGCTCTACAAGTAAACGCGAACTCCGACACTTTTGCTCAAATCAGCCAACCAGTTACTTCACGTGTATCGTATGCTGATGCTGCTAAGACTAGTTCAATTCCCACGCAAAATGTTCCACCGCCAAATAATTCAACGAATTCAAACTCAAGCTTTAACTTTAGTCGCCTTGAAGCTACTATTGAGAATCTGGTGCTAACTATAAACAACTTTACTACAAATATGACAAGTATGATGCAAGAAATGCTGCGAATGCAGAATACACTGCTTCAAGCATTAGTTAATAAACCATGAACATGTTAAAAATATGTTTCTGGAACGCAAACGGCATTCGCCAACATAAAAATGAACTTGAGCACTTCCTCATGGAAAAAAATATTGATATAATGTTGGTTTCTGAGACTCATTTGACCTCAAGAAGCTTATTTAAAATAAATGGTTACACTTTATATGATACAAAGGACCCGAGAGAGAGAGCATGTGGTGGATCAGCAATTCTGATTAAGTCAAGACTCAAGCACTATGTCCTTGACAACGTTAGTGAAGAATATTTGCAAGCAACGAATATTTTCGTAGAAAATTTTTGTGCGAATTTCGTGATATCATCAATTTACTCACCTCCCAGATTTTCAGTTACCGAAGATCAGTATGAGAAGTTCTACAAATCGCTTGGATCTTGTTTCGTGGCAGCTGGTGACTACAATGCAAAACATACGTACTGGGGATCGCGTCTTGTTACACCTAGAGGTCGAGCCTTGTTCAATACAATTTCAAAAATGGGCTTAGATGTCATTTCGAGTGGGGAGCCTACTTACTGGCCTTCTGACGTAAGAAAAATTCCAGATGTTATAGATTTTGCCGTCACGAAAAATATTCATAGGGACTTAATTCATGTAGAGGCCTCTCTAGATCTGTCCTCCGATCACTCTCCAACAATAGTTACAATTTTCAACCCACTAAGGAGTGATTTAACTAACTGATATGTGAAGATGATTAATGGAATCAACTGGCTGGTATTCAAAAAATATCTTAGTAGTCACTGCGTAGAAAACATTCAGCTTAGATCATGCGATGATATTGAATTTAACATTGCCAATCTTAACGAAAATATTAAACAGGCTGCTGAACACGCCACTACCTCCTATCCGCAGACCGGCTTTAACAGAATTTATTCTACGGAAATTGAACGTCTTGTATGTGAAAAAAGGAGAGCTAGAAGAGAATGGCAACAACACAGATCACCCCTAAATAAAATCAGACTTAAAGAATGTACTAAACGACTCAAAGAGCTGCTATCGTCGGAAAAAACTGCACTACTCGAAAAGTATTTAGAAGGTCTTGATGTAACGTCCGCATCTAATTACTCTTTATGGCGCGCTACTAGAAATCTTAAACGACCCGTTGATCTTAAATCACCATTGCGTACTGCGACCGGAGGCTGGGCAAGAAGTGATAGTGAGAAAGGTAACTTATTTTCTGAGCATTTAAAATCTGTATTCACTCCCAATTCATGTACGGGTGCTGCTGATTTACCGAGTGTAGTTTCTCTACCCCCTCGTCCCTTAAGGTTTAAGATGCGTGAAGTACAAAAAGTAATTGCTGAACTCAACCCGAAGAAAGCTCCAGGTATTGATGGCATTAGTAACAAAATGCTCATGAACTTGCCTCATATTGCAATAAGAATCCTGCTATTTACTTTTAATGCTATTTTAAGAATGCAGTATTTTCCACATAATTGGAAACTGGCCAAGATCAAAATGATTCCAAAGACGGGCAAAGATCTTACCAAGACTGAGTCATATAGGCCTATAAGCTTACTATCTACAATCTCAAAGCTTTTCGAAAAGCTGCTCATGACTAAATTGTCCAAAATTTTAACTGATAATGGGTGCATCCCGGACCATCAATTTGGCTTTAGAAGTCAGCACAGCACGATTGAACAAACGCATAGACTGGTCCAAGTTGTAAGAAGAACATTTGAAGAAAAGAAGTATTGTTCCGCTCTCTTTATTGATGTTTCTCAGGCGTTTGATAAAGTATGGCACGAAGGCCTAGTTTTAAAATTGAAGACATATCTGCCAATAAACATTCAAAAGCTTTTGGAAAGTTATATTATTGATAGGAAGTTCACTGTTATGGAAGGAGAGTTCACGAGTGTGCCCGAATCTATATCTTCTGGTGTGCCCCAGGGTAGTATCCTGGGTCCTGTCTTGTATTTAATATATACTTGTGATATGCCTGTGAGCAATAATATCCATATTTTTACTTTTGCAGATGATACAGCCTGTATGAGTGTGCACGAAAACCCTTATGAGGCATCCCGCAATCTCCAGGAACATATCACTCAGCTGGAAATATGGTTGAACTTATGGAGAATTAAAGTCAATGAACAAAAGTGTGTCCATATAACGTTCACCCTAAGAAGAGATACTTGCTCCCCCATTCGAATCAACAATCAAAATATTCCTCAACATTCCCAAGTGAAATACCTTGGTATACACCTTGATCGAAGACTTACATGGAAACATCATATTGACTCTAAGTTAACTCAGATAAAACTTAAGTTAACTCAAATATATTGGTTGATTGGCAGAAACTCAACACTCAGCTTAGACTGCAAACTTTTACTATACAAGTCGCTTTTGAAGCCAATATGGTGCTACGGAATTCAGTTATGGGGCACTGCTTCAGCTTCCAATGTCGAGAGAATCCAACGAAGGCAAAACAAAATTTTACGGTTAATAACATCGGCTCCATGGTATATCCAAAATTCTATTATACATCGTGATTTAAATATGCCACTAGTGACTGAAGAAATTGCAAAATACGCAGGCAAATATTTAACAAAACTCGAATCACATCCTAATCCGCTTGCTCGTAATATTTTGAACTTTACTGGACACATCCGCTTAAAAAAGAGGGACACACAGGCTCTTATACCTAACACTCCAGATGGGACTACTTGAAAATACTTTCCCCCCCCCCCCCTTTTTTTATTATTACTACTAATGTATTATTTATAACTACCACTAAGTTTATGTCCGACACTGGTCGGGCCTAATAATTTTTTTTTATAGATTTAAGATTTGAATACTTATTGTTAGTTCATATATGAAGATCCAATAAATAAATACATGCATTACAAAAAAAAAAAAAAACCTAATAGGTTAAATTTGTGAAATATTATTACGTATTTTAAATTAAGTTATTTTTATATGTTTGTTAAAAAAAGGGAATGTTATGGTAAACTCCTATTATACATGAACCCTTAATAGTATTTATTAAGTCCTATATGGCAACCCTAGTAACCTTAGTACTATTATATACAATTATGTGAATATCATCGTCATGAGCCATTATTGTACAAACATCAGAACAATAAACGTGAACAATTAACATAATACTATGAAAACTCCAAACGTTTATTTTTTCAATATTGGGCGTCAGTTCTCGTTGTACCTTCATAGCGAACAGTCGATTAGCGGAATTATTTTTTTAGATACTTACTAAACAAACAAAAATTATACCAAAAATATTCGTAGTACATATTATTCGTAATAGGTACATACTGACTTTAATAAATAAGCTTTATTGCTTTGCTATATTTTTTACATAGTAGAAATAACAACAAAAAAACCCAAACACAAAAAAACCCAAATAAAGTGCATTTGAGGAATACTCTAATGAGTACCTCAAATACAAAAAGTTTTGGAGTGAGTTCTAATGGCAGAAATACTTATTTTACTGTGAGTTCTGAAACTCTTAATGAAAACAATATAAATAATAAATCTGATGAAAGTCTTTTTTTAAAGGCAAAGCCAATTTTTCGCCAGCGATCAACTTCGCTTTGTCCAATGTCAAATAGTATTGATTCATTAACATTACAGTTGCCTAGTACTTCTTCATATAACTCAGTAATATCAACCCCTTCAGGCTCGTGTTCATCACTTAACAAAGTTATCACTACAGATAACAGCAACTCAAAACCCAAGGTACAAGTCGGAATGGACAGATATATAACCGTGGTAAAGCGTGGGCGAAGCCCGAATTCTTCAAAAATTTCATCTGCTCCAAAAATGTCTAGGGATAACAACTAATCGCCAAAACCGCTTCGAAATTTTATAAGATAACAACGACAAACCCGAGGTATCCTCGAATAAAATATCCAAGCCGCCACCAATCTATTTGAGACAAAAAAATTCAAATGCCCTTATTAAAAAATTAATTTCGGTCATTGGTGAGAATAAATTTCACATTGTTCCAATAAAACGTGAAAACATCGGTGAAATTAAAGTCCGAATTTATGACGAAAAAGATTTCCGCAAAATGGTTGCTGAATTTGAAAAAAATAAAACATGCTTCTACACATACCAGCTTAAGAGCGCTAAAGGCATGCAGATCGTATTGAAGGGCATAGATTCTTATGTTGTTCCCGAAGAAATAAAAGATGCACTCGTCCTCCAGGGGTTTAAGGTAAAAAATGTGTCCAATATAATAAACAGAGAGAAGATTCCCCAACCCCTATTTCGTGTTGAACTTGAGCCTACTGATATAAAATTGAAAAAAAAATGAGACGCATCCAATTTATAATTTGAAATACCTCTTGTACCGAAAAATCACAGTTGAAGAGCCACATAAGCGTTCAGGTCCTCTACAGTGCCATAATTGCCATGAATATGGCCATACAAAAACATACTGCAATTTACCTTCTGTTTGTGTTGTGTGCGGCGAATTACACGGCACTGCTAGTTGCAATAAGCCAAAAGATCAAAGTGATAAAAAATGCAGTAATTGTGGAGGTAATCACACCGCTAACTACAGAGGTTGTCCTGTGTACTCTTTCGTAAAGAAGACTATGGTGCAAAAACCTAAATTAGCTCCAGCTCAATCAGCAAACGCTTACTCTGCTACTTTTGCGCAAATGAGCCAACCATGGTGTTACGGAATTCAACTATGGGGCACTGCTTCAGCTTCAAATGTAGAGAAAATTCAACGAAGGCAAAATAAAATTTTACGCATGATAACATCGGCTCCATGGTACACCAAAAATTCAAATATACATCGCGATTTTAATATGCCACTAGTCACTGAAGAAATTGTAAAATACGCAGGCAAATATCTAACAAAACTCGAGTCACATCCTAATCCGCTTGCTCGTAATATTTTGAACTTTACTGGACACATCCGCTTAAAAAAGAGAGATACACGGGCTCTAATATTCAACACTCTAGATGATGAAGCTGCTTGAAAACACTTTTTTCCTTTTGTTGCTTATCACTACTTATGTATTATTAATAACTATCACTAAGCTTATGTCCGACATTGGTCGGGCCTAATAATTTTTTTATAGATTTAAGATTTGAATACTTATTGTTAGTTCATATTTGAAGATACAATAAATAAAAAAAACATGCATTAAAAAAAATTGTCCCCAATTTTAACTGATAGTGGGTGCATACCGGACCATCAATTTGGTTTTAGAAGTCAGCATAGCACGCATAGATTAGTTCAAGTTATAAGAAGAACATTTGAAAAAAAGAAGTATTGTTCTGCCCTGTTTATTGATGTTTCTCAGGCATTTGATAAAGTATGGCATGAAGGCCTAATTTTAAAATTGAAGACATATCTACCAATAAATTTTCTAAAGCTATTGGAAAGTTATATTCTATCCCGGAAATTCATTGTTCTGGAAGGAGACTTTATGAGTGTTCCCGAATCTATCTCTGCCGGTGTGCCACAAGGGAGTATACTGGGACCAGTTTTCTATTTGATTTATACTTGTGATATGCCTGTTAGCACTAAAATTCATACATCTACTTTTGCCGATGATACAGCCTTCTTTAGCATGCACGAAAACCCTCACGAGGCATCCCGATATCTTCAGTAACATATTACTCAGCTGGAACTATGGTTAAAATTATGGAGAATTAAAGTAAATGAACAGAAGTTTGCGCAGGTAACATTTACTCTACGAAAAGATACTTGTTCCCCCATTCAAATCAATAAAATGTTCCTCAACATTCACATGTAAAATACCTTGACATACACCTTGATCGACGGATTACATGGAAACAACACATTCATTCTAAGCTAACACAAATGAAACTAAAATTAGCTCAGCTACATCGGCTGATTGGTAGAAATTCAACTCTCAGTCTAGATTGCAAACTTTTGATATACAAGTCACTTTTGAAACCTATATGGTGCTACGGAATTCAACTATGGGACACTGCTTTAGCTTCTAATGTCGAGAGAATTCAAGAAGGCAAAACAAAATTTTACGTATGATAACTTCGGCTCCATGGTACATCAAAAATTCAAATATACATCGTGATTTAAATATGCCACTAGTGACTGAAGAAATTGCAAAATACGCAGGCAAATATTTAACAAAACTCGAATCACATCCTTATCCGCCTGCTCGTAATATTTTAAACTTTACTGGACACATCCGCCTAAAAACGAGGGACACAAGGACTCTTATACTCTACACTTCAGATGGGACTACTTGAAAATACTTTTTTTTCCTTTTTGATTATCACTACTTATATATTATTTATAAATATCACTAAGCTTATGTCCGACACTGGTCGGGCCTAATAATTATATTTTAGATTTAAGATTTGTATACTTATTGTTAGTTCATATTTGAAGATACAATAAATAAATACATGTATTAAAAAAAATTGGGCGCCATTTAATGTTACATGCGTTTGGCTCAGTGAAGTGCCAACCAGCTCATTCTCCGGTTAAACATTCCCAGGAGGTTCCAACCCTGCTCACTGGGGACGTTGCACAATAAAGTTTGAGATATCTTCAACAAAAAAAACTGACGTACTAAACTCAAACACGTATTACACAAATGACACTGCAAAGTTTAATGGCGGGGGTTTGCAGTTGTACCCCTTATTTAGCCCTCCCAAACATGTCCAAACATATATTAGTAGTAGTGGAATGTATGAGCCTGAACAATTAAAATTGTCAAATTTAAGTAATTAAAATCGAAATTTTGTAATTTATGGGTTAAAATTTACATATTAAGGTCATTACTGTCAATGGTGTGAAGTGAGGAGGATTATGGACGGTTTGTACATAGAAAAGGGTAGTTTGATGTCGGCCCGTCGATGTGTTTTTGTTTTAATTTTATGGTTTGATATCCGTTCGTCGATGTGCATAGTTAATTATGTAGGCACGCGGGGCTTGTTTGTACGTAGTATGTTTTTTCGTTTGTTAAGCGGTTACGGAAGGGTACTTGAGAAAGAAATTGTGTGGGAATCTATGAATCTATGAATGTTTTTTGTTGTTGGTTTTATTTAGTTTGATTTTTATTTATTTTTTTCCTATGTTTAAAGAGTTCGAAGACATGAATAAAATATATGGTTTGTGAGATAAGCATGGTTTGATATCCGTTCGTCGATGTACATAGTTAATTATGTAGGTAAGAAGGATTTTATGTAGGTTTTTGTTTTAATTTTAATTTTGAATTGAATTGAATGTTTTTTTTTTTTGGTTTGTTAAGCGGTTGCAGCAGGTTTATGATTTTAGAGTGTAAGTGCGTGTGTGCATAGAGAAAAATGTTGCTTTGGTCTTTTTGCAATATTCTTTTTTAGCTGGTGGTCATGCAAGATTATTTTAGAAAGAAATTATGTATGCTTGTGGGAAATCTATGAATGTTTTTGTTGGTGGTTTTATTTGGTTTGATTTTCCTATTTCCTATATTTAAAGAGTTTGAAGAGGTAAACGAAATATGTAATTTATGAGCAATGAACTTATTTGAAGGTTAGAAAAATTCAAGTGTAGGATATTTAGGATTGTCAAAGGGAATTAGAGATGCGTGATCATGGGAGCTAACTTTATGCTCATACGTGTGTATTTGTGTATGTTTTTACAATAACTTGATCGTTGGCAGATGGGTAAGTAGTCGTATATGTATATATGCAATGCCGAATACAAATCTGGCATTTTCTTGTGTTCTAATCATTTTTTAAAATGTGTGCAACGCCTTTCACATTATGTTTTTTTTATATGGAATGCAAATCGGAAATGATAAACGTTACCACTAGGGCACACTGTTGCGATGTGACAAAATATCATAGTGTGCACTCGGCATTACTTTTTTTGTTTGTAATATTCCTTTTTTTTTGCTGGGGACATGGAAGGGTATTTTAGAAAGTAATTATGTATGCTGGTGAGATATCAATGTTTTGTTTTGGATTTTTTATTTTAATTTTTTTATGTGTAAAGAGTTTGAAGAAATGAATAAAATATACAATTTATGCGTGTTGTATTTATTCATTGTTTTCACTTATTTTGTAAAGAAATTGAAGTTTGTGATATTGAGGATTGTCAAAGATTGGTTGTTATTTTCACAGCTTGCTGACATTTGTCTCTGTCTATTGACTTTTACATTTTGCATATGACTTAATCGTAATTGGTATAAATTGAGAAGTTTTCTATTCTAGCAGCAAGTACAGCATTGTATCTACAAGTGTCAAATCCTCAATAATTTCGCTTTTAATACGTAAATAATCAAAGTGACTTTTGAATAAAAAATATTAAATAGAATAATATTAAATATATATATATATATATATATATATATATATATATATATATATATATATATATATTTATATATAATATTGTATAAACTAAATAAAATGAATTCTTTAGTTTATGTATGCTGCAATGTGTAAAAAGGTATATAAATATAAAAAATGCTTTTTGGATCACATCCGAAATCATGGCGTAGCGAACCAAGTGGTCACAAGTCGATATTCAAATCAAGAACGACCACTACCACGGAATAATACAGACTTCACTTATCCTCAACAACTGCAATATGCTCAACAATATCAATATCCTTAACAACAATATCCTCATCAAGAACAACAACTACAATATCCTCAACAACAACAATATCAATATCCTTATCAACAATATCCTCATCAAGATCAACAACAACAACAACAACAACAACAAGAACTACAATGTCTTCAACAACAACATCAATATCGTCATCAACAATATACTTATCAGCAATATCCTCATTAGCAATATCCTCATCAAGAACAACAACAACCACAACTACAAATGTATTGGCAGCAAAGTGCTACTCCCATGCAATGGTACCCAAATTTGCAGCAACCTCTTACTCCAATACATTGGTATCCAAATACTGACCAACACCAAACACTACAACATCACCGTCAACAACAACAACATCAACTACAACAACAACATCAACAATAATAACAACAACAACAGCAGCAAGGTTCACATGATTTTGGAAGTAGCTCACCAAATAATATCAACATTGATGGCGAGTGTACGAAATATTATGAAATCAGAAAAGCATTTAAAAACAACATTATTTCTTATGGAATACAAAGTAAAAAGGATCAACTTCTCTTTGAAGATTTTGTTGGTGAAAATGAATCGACTTTTATAGAGAGGCTTGAATGCCATTTAAGGCAACATACTATATTGAAATTTAATATAAGTATAGTTGAAGAATATCTAAAAATTGTTGGTGAAGAATTAGAAATAATTATAATATTACACACAGCAAAAATGAGCTTGTTGACTAGAGCAGATGACGTGAAGGAATTTTTCTGTAAGCAGGTCACAGAAATTCAAAATAAAATGTCTGAGTTCCAGGAAAGAGATTCCGGATGGACTCTTGTTCGCATAGTTCGAGCTGAACTAAATATTAATAAATCTTCTTTAGTAAAAGGAGCTCATTGGATTAGCACCCCGCAGAAGCTTCCTAGTCGTGGTGCTTGCATAAACATTGAAAACAGTTCCGACTCGATGCTCTTCATATAACATTGAAGATATTAGTGCTGATATAATTTCGCTACAAAATGGAACTATAATTGATTTTTCAAATTTGACATTTCCGATGTCACTAAAATATATTAAGGAATTTGAGAGGCGGAATGATGTTAGTGTGAATGTGTTTGGATATGACGACGACAGTGATGAACTAATTTGACCATTTTATATAACCCAAAATGAGAAGACCAAGCATGTTAACTTATTGCTATTGGAAAACATGGATGGGCATCACTATATTTTTATAAAAGATATTTCAAAGTAAGTAATATACTGGAAAGTATTTAAAATTAAATAATACAATACGGGTGTTTGATGTCTTACAGGCTACTAAAAAGGCAAACAACGACACATTGTGAACGACTCTTATTTTGCAACAGCTGTCTGCAATACACCAATCTTGAAAATATTATGGAGAAACATAAAATGGAATGTGGTAAAATAGTTAGCACAATGCCAAAGGCAGAAGACTCCATATTGCGGTTCAAGAGCCACCATAGAAAAATTGACGTCCCTTTTGTTGTATACGCCGATTTTGAATGCGGTTTGCAACAGATAGACTTTAATGTAAGTAGTAAAACTAAATTAAATCAAATACATGTACCCTGCGCATTCAGCTATTTCATTAAGTGTAACCATGACAATAAATTGGATAAGCTGAGAATTTATACGGATAAAGATGCTTCTGAAAAATTTGTTACATTTTTGAATCAAGATTGTCAAGATATATATATATATATATATATATATATATATATATATATATTTTTTTTATATAAAGAGAAGTAACACTCAGGCAACTAATGCCTCCTACTATTACTAGGTGTTACCTTCTTTAGGAAAGGGATAGTGATAGAAGACAGGTGGTGAAGGAAGAGATAGAAGAAAGCTTCATTCTTTTACAACTCTGCTTTTGCACGCTTTTTTTAATAATGCAGTATTGCAGCGCCTTCTGGTGTTAAATGAGGCATATTAAATTTTGAGCTGTGTTTAGTAGCCATTTTATTTTATTGGTTATTTTACTTCGCCGATGATTTTTGCTACACAATACCGATGAAGGAGGGCGCTCTGATGTTACATTAGGATTAGCATCTGTTGAAGTCGGTATAGTTCAGTGACCAGTGACTATGCCTTCATCACTTGAACTTTCCTACAACAACTGATGCAAAGGGACTCTAATGCACATCAGAAAAATGCGTGGTGCTGTTATTTTAATGATTGTCGGATACAGGGATTGAACCCAGGATCTTCAGTTTTGTAGTCAATGTGCTAACTACTTCAGCCAACGCCACCCTCAACATATATACATATAACAATTATCTCACAAAAACAATTGAAATGGAGAACTTGACAGATGAAGAAAATGTAACATTTTACAATGCGATAACTTGTCACATATGTGGACAATGCTTAAATAATGATCGTGTGATAGATCATTGTCATATAAGCGGTAAATATCGAGGTGCTGCGCATAACAGATGCAACCTAAGTTATTAAGTACCCAAGTTTATTCCAATTTATTTTCATAACTATTCATCCTATGATTCTCATCTTTTTGTGAAAGAATTAAGTAAGGTTGCGACAAATATAAAAGTCCTTCCGTTAAATAAATAGTTATATATATCTATATCTCAATTTATTAATATGAGTGATGGTACAGATCTTGAACTTAGGTTTCTTGATACAATGCGTTTTATGGCCGATAGTTTGGAATCGTTGGCAAATAATCTTACCGTGAACGATTTTCATACTATTAGAGCACAATTTCAAACAAGCCAAGAATTTAATCTCATAAGGAGAAAAGGATTATCTTGATTCATTTGAAAAACTTAATGAAACACAACTTCCACCTAGAAAAGATTTCTTTAATAAACTTAATAACAAAGAATGTTCTATTGAAGACTATGCGCATGCGAATGAAGTCTGGACAATTTTTAACTGCAAAACTTTGAAAGATTATATGGAATTGTATCTGAAAACAGATGTGCTTCTCCTAAGGGATATATTTGAAAATTTTAGAAATGTCTGTAAAAAAAATTAAACCTTAGATCCCTGTCAATACTATACTGCCCCGGGGCTATCTTGGGATGCTATGCTTAAGCATACAAACATTGAATTAGAGCTAATAACCGATATCGACATGTACAATTTCTTTAAAAGAGGGATACGAGGTGGAATTGTCCAATGTTGTAAAAGATACTCCAAGGCAAATAATAAGTATTTAGACACTTTTGATAAAAATAAACCTTCCAAATTTCTTATGTATTTAGATGCAAACAATCTTTACGGTTGGGCCATGTCTGAATATCTTCCTTATGGAGGATTCAGATGGTTAAAAAGCGAAGAACTAAATATTAATCCGCAGTTAATAGATGATAATTCAAATGATGGTTATGTATATGAGGTTAATTTAGAATATCCTTCTTGTTTACATAATATGCATAACAATCTTCCTTTCTGCGCCGAAAGCAAGAATGAAATTAAAAAATCTAAAGGAGTAAAAAAATGTGTTTTAGATAAATATAGCCTAAGTTCGTATAGAGATTGTTTATTTAACAGATCAAATGTTTATGATAATATGCTAACTTTTAAGTTTAAGTTGCATGAATTATATAATATGCAAATACATAAAGTAATATTAAGTTATCAAGATGACAAGAGAAAAGTAAAAAGTGATGGTGTAAACACATATGCATGGCATCATATTGAAATTGATGAAACAAATCCTGATTATGAACTTGATATGTTATTATTAGAAATAGAAAAACTTCAAGAAGATAAGGAAAATATGTATACAAATTAAATCTTCTGTAATTTATTTCTCCAATTATAATTATTTAGTATCGCTTTTTAAGCCAAATTACATGTGATAATTATTAATGAACAAATAACACCAAAGTCTGTTGTAAATATTCTGACTAACAACACATAGTTGAACGTTCAACTATGTGTTGTTAGTCAGAATATTTACAAATGCTCAATACACACAGTGGGAATAATATGTAGAAACTATATTTTATAAACTTTTTTATTAATAAGATAGTAAAATTTAAAAAAATGTTCGTGTGTTGTATTTATTTATTCTTTTCACTTATTTTGTAAAGAAATTGAAGACACAAATGTCCACATTTAAATGAATTATAATATTGATATTGATTGTAATTATATTTTATATTATTGCCTAGATATTTAACTAATTCTAATGGAGGTTGTAAATTTCCAAAACCGTCGAAATATTCTTTATGTTCATTGTTTTTATAATATGCTACCCAATGGGTTCCAGGTCCTCTTGATAAATCCAAATTAATGATTCCGCATTCTCTTTTTCTCGATCGTTTTGGTAGTGTATCCAACATGAAAACTCCTCTAAAGTATGGAATGTTTGTTGAAAAGTTTCTCAGATCAACATCAGATAGGGGTTTATTGGGTAGCATTACGAAAAATTTGGTTTTTGTTTTTCTTGACAAACCAATCCATATCCTTTCTTATATGGTTTGAGGTAAAAACCTTTCCCCATTGCTACTGCTTCCATTGTTTTATTATGTCTAGTTGCTTCATCAAGTTGTTGTTTGGCATTCTTTGCAGCATTTATTGCTTTCGCTATAGCTGCTCCGCCAGTAGAAAGACTACCAATTGCAACCAGAGCAGTAAGAATAGGTACCAAAGGTAAGAAGCCACCAATCTTTAAAACATTAATTATGCGTGGTATTATAACTTGCGATTTCTTTCTCCTTAACGACTTGTTGATAACCTTACGTGCAATCCTAATGGCAGAGTTAATGTCTAGAGGTTTTTCCTTCTTCAGTACTTTTGTTGCATTTTTAATTGATGTACTGAACAGCTCCTTTCCATTTTGTTCACTCTTTTTTGCAACCTTCTTCAATCGCATACCAAGTTTTCTTTTGGCTTTCATTGCGTTAGTAACCATATACGCAAACAATTTCTCTGCAAGACTGCTATCTTTTGCAAGAACTCGTTCCCAAGCTTTATTTTCAAGAATTTTATCAGCTTGATGTCTACTGTTTAAATCATTTGTTTTGTAATAAGCAATGTCGTAATTTTTACATGCAGCGTCTAATAAATTTATTCCTTTGTCACCGCGATCTAAATGTTTTTGTAATTTTGTTCCGGGTCCACAAAACTGATATCCAGGAAGATGTAGTTCAACAGGTAGAGAGTTTATTACTCTATTCACTAAACCTTTTCCAACGGCTGATTTTTTATAACTAAACGTTTTGTTATAATGTATAAGCATCTTATTTTATTTTTTTTCTTCTATAATAAAAGTAACATTTATGAAATGCAATTAGTTATAAGAATGCAATTACTAAAACAACATAAAAATATTGTGATTCGAAATATTGATGCTTCAACAAACATCAGATCTAAAATAAAATATAGCTCTCTCTTACCAAATTCTATTCGTGCTCTAATAGTTGGACCATCAAAGACTAATGTTATGATAAGCTTGCTAGAAAGCCCTAATGGACTCAAGCTTGAAAACATCTATGTATACTCAAAATCCCTTTATCAACCAAAATATGAATACTTAAAGCGATTAATTTACAGATAATGAAAAAGTTATTCCTCCTGACGAAGCGAAAACTAATTCAATTATGATCTTTGATGATGTTGCATGCGAGAAGCAAAATAATATACGAGCATATTTTTGCATGGGACGTCATAAGGATGTTGATTCATTTTATTTATGTCAAACTTATACCATAATTCCCAAGCACTTAATAAGAGACAATGCAAATGTGATTATAATGTTTAAACAAGCACGTTTATAGCGATCATGTTGCCAGCGACATGAGTTATGAAAAGTTTCATGAAATTTGTCAAGTGTTGGAAGGATAAATATGGATTTTTGATGATAAGCAAAGATAATGACTTAAAAAATTGTCGCTATAGAAAGCAATTCGACTATTTTATAACAATATAAATTACTCTACATAAAAGTAAAACATTAGTACTTAATTTGGCCTTGGACATAGTACATCTACTTATTTCCTAAAAATATTTTATGCCGGATCTGATAGCTGGTCTGTTACCTGATCTGAAAGCTGATACGTGATTTGATACCCCTCATACCTGATCTGAAAGCTTCTCAAATATCTGATCTAATACCTGATCTGTTAGCTGATCTAATATCTGATACCTGATCTGTTGCCTAAGAGTTGACAATGGATGAAAAAATTTTAAAAGAGCTAATAAAGACAAGAAATGTTTTAAAGAAAAAATTTCGTAGTATAAAAGTTGATGAAGCAGATACACATGAGCAATTCAAAGATACATTTAAACCCATAATAGATCCTTTAACAGAATTTGTGAACAGTTCTAAACATAATAAAAGAAGTATTAAAGCAGAAAAAGATGAATTTAAAACGAAAGTTTATAAAAGGGCATCGTTTCAAAAATGAACGCATTTTAGTTCCGAAAAGTTTAAGATCGGAAATGTTAAAGTTTATGCATGAACGTCATATGGGAATTCGGGGTTGCCAGACCTTAGCAAAGCGTTCGATTTATTGGCCCAGTATAAATAATGACATTTACAACATGGTATCCAATTGTGGAATTTGCTTAAATTACAGGAAAGTCACCCTATTTTTAACATACCTTTCTACAAAGTTGGGTGCGATTTATTTGAGTTTGATAAGAGAATATACTTAATAGTTGTGGACTATTACTTAAAGTTTTTTGAAGTTCTGAAGAAGGGTTCTGGCTATTCTTCCATAGATGTGATAACGAAACTGAAATCCGTCTTTGCCAGACATGGTATTCCTACTATTCTAATTCCTGATAACAGGCCGCCTTTCAACTCAAAGGATTTTGTAAAAGTTTGTAGCGACTGGGGTATTGACAGTGTTGTCTCGTTCTAATGGTCTTGTAGAAAGATCCATTCAGACCATCAAGAATATTTTATATAAATGCAGGAATTCTGGTACAGATCCATATAAAGCACTTTTACAGCATCGGACAACAGCACAGGATAGTATGCCAAGTCCTTCTGAATTGCTAATGAGCAGAAAGTTACGTACAAAATTGCCTTCATTGTCGATTGACTTAAAACAAAAATTAGTAAATTCGAAAAAAGTAAACGAACAATTTAAACAAAAACAGCTAAAGGCCTCTCAGAATTACAACAAGAATTCCATTGATCTAAAACCTGTCGAAGTAGATGAACAAATTTACTTTAAGAAAAGCCCAACGTCAGTATGGTTCAGAGGCAAAATCATTTAAAAATGTAAGGAGCCCAGATCATTTTTGGTGAGGGCTGAAAATGGTGTGGTTTATCGAAGGAAAAGGCAGCACATAATGAAAATAGCTAGGAAATTGGATAATTTGTCAAAGGGAAATATTAGAGGACAGAATTCAAATAATGATGAAAATGTTTATTATGATTTTGATGTAAGGGATGAAAACGTTACCAATGACTTAGTGATGAATAATGAAAATGTAATTACTGATCATAACGATGAGAATCTTAGTGCAACTAGTGGTAGTGGAAGTAATAATAGTAACTATGAAAATGTAGACCATGAAATTAATACTAATAGAAACAATAACAATATGTGTACATCCAAATATGGAAGAAAAATAATACCACCTAATAGGTTAAATTTGTGAAATATTATTACGTATTTTAAATTAAGTTATTTTTATATGTTTGTTAAAAAAAAGGGGGATGTTATGGTACACTCCTACTATAAATGAACCGTTAATAGTATTTATTGATTCCTATATGGCGACCCTAGTAACCTTAGTACTATTATATACATTACTAGTGGTAGTGGAAATAATAATAGTAACTATGAAAATGTAGACCATGAAATTAATACTAATAGAAACAATAACAATATGTATACATCCAAATATGGAAGAAAAATAATACCACCTAATAGGTTAAATTTGTGAAATATTATTACGTATTTTAAATTAAGTTATTTTTATATGTTTGTTAAAAAAAAGGGAATGTTATGGTAAACTCCTATTATACATGAACCCTTAATAGTATTTATTAAGTCCTATATGGCAACCCTAGTAACCTTAGTACTATTATATACAATTATGTGAATATCATCGTCATGAGCCATTATTGTACAAACATCAGAACAATAAACGTGAACAATTAACATAATACTATGAAAACTCCAAACGTTTAATTTCTCAATATTGGGCGTCAGTTCTCGTTGTACCTTCATAGCGAACAGTCGATTAGCGGAATTATTTTTTTAGATACTTACTAAACAAACAAAAATTATACAAAAAATATTCGTAGTACATATTATTCGTAATAGGTACATACTGACTTTAATAAATAAGCTTTATTGCTTTGCTATATTTTTAACATAGTAGAAATAACAAAAAAAAACGCAGACACAAAAAAAAACCCAAATAAAGTGCATTTGAGGAATACTCTAATGAGTACCTCAAATACAAAAAGTTTTGGAGTGAGTTCTAATGGCAGAAATACTTATTTTACTGTGAGTTCTGAAACTCTTAATGAAAACAATATAAATAATAAATCTGATGAAAGTCTTTTTTTAAAGGCAAAGCCAATTTTTCGCCAGCGATCAACTTCGCTTTGTCCAATGTCAAATAGTAATGATTCATTAACATTACAGTTGCCTAGTACTTCTTCATATAAGTCAGTAATATCAACCCCTTCAGGCTCGTGTTCATCACTTAACAAAGTTATCACTACAGATAACAGCAACTCAAAACCCAAGGTACAAGTCGGAATGGACAGATATATAACCGTGGTAAAGCGTGGGCGAAGCCCGAATTCTTCAAAAATTTCATCTGCTCCAAAAATGTCTAGGGATAACAACTAATCGCCAAAACCGCTTCGAAATTTTATAAGATAACAACGACAAACCCGAGGTATCCTCGAATAAAATATCCAAGCCGCCACCAATCTATTTGAGACAAAAAAATTCAAATGCCCTTATTAAAAAATTAATTTCGGTCATTGGTGAGAATAAATTTCACATTGTTCCAATAAAACGTGAAAACATCGGTGAAATTAAAGTCCGAATTTATGACGAAAAAGATTTCCGCAAAATGGTTGCTGAATTTGAAAAAAATAAAACATGCTTCTACACATACCAGCTTAAGAGCGCTAAAGGCATGCAGATCGTATTGAAGGGCATAGATTCTTATGTTGTTCCCGAAGAAATAAAAGATGCACTCGTCCTCCAGGGGTTTAAGTTAAAAAATGTGTCCAATATAATAAACAGAGAGAAGATTCCCCAACCCCTATTTCGTGTTGAACTTGAGCCTACTGATATAAAATTTAAAAAAAATGAGACGCATCCAATTTATAATTTGAAATACCTCTTGTACCGAAAAATCACAGTTGAAGAGCCACATAAGCGTTCAGGTCCTCTACAGTGCCATAATTGCCATGAATATGGCCATACAAAAACATACTGCAATTTACCCTCTGTTTGTGTTGTGTGCGGCGAATTACACGGCACTGCTAGTTGCAATAAGCCAAAAGATCAAAGTGATAAAAAATGCAGTAATTGTGGAGGTAATCACACCGCTAACTACAGAGGTTGTCCTGTGTCCTCTTTCGTAAAGAAGACTATGGTGCAAAAACCTAAATTAGCTCCAGCTCAATCAGCAAACGCTTACTCTGCCACTTTTGCGGAAATGAGCCAACCAGTTACTTCCCGTGTATCGTATGCAGATGCTGCTAAGACAAATTCAATTCCACACAAAATGTTTCCCCGCGAAATAATTCAAAAAATACTGACGCAAGCTTTAATTTTAATCGCCTTGAAGCTACTATTGAAAATCTGGTGCAAACTATAAACAATTTTACAACAAATATGACTAGCATGATGCAAAAAATGCTGCGAATGCAGAATACTCTGCTTCAAGCATTAATTAATAAGCCATGAACACGTTAACAATATGTTTCTGGAACGCAAACGGCATTCGCCAACATAAAAATGAACTTGAGCACTTCCTCATGGAAAAAAATATTGATGTAATGTTAGTATCTGAGACTCATTTGACTTCCAGAAGTCTTTTTAAAATTTATGGCTACACTATATATGATACAAAGGACCCTAGAGGAATGGCTTGCGGTGGATCAGCAATTCTAATAAAGTCAAGACTCAAGCATTATGTTCTTGATAACATTTGTGAAGAACACCTACAAGCAACAAATATTGGCATTGAAAGTTTTTGTACAAATTTTGTTATATCATCAATTTACTCCCCTCCCAGATTTTCAATCACTGAGAATCAATATGAGGATTTCTACAAATCTCTTGGACCTTGTTTTGTAGCAGCTGGCGACTACAATGCTAAGCATACGTTCTGGGGTTCGCGTCTTATTACCCCCAGAGGTCGAGCATTGTTCAACACTATTTCAAAAATGGGCTTGGATGTCATTTCGAGTGGGGAGCCCACTTATTGGCCTACTGACATACAAAAAATTCCGGATGTTATAGATTTTGGCGTCATAAAAAATATCTCTGGGGATTTAGTTCAAGTTCAAACTTCTCTTGATCTTTCGTTCGATCACTCTCAGACGATCATTACAATTTGTAGTCCATTAAGAAGTAACTTACCTGACCCATATGTGAAGATGATCAATCGTGTTAATTGGCTGGGGTTCAAAAAATATCTCAGTAGAAATTGTACGGAAAACATTACGCTTAGAACATCCGATGATATTGAATCTAACATTGCCAATCTCAGCGAGAATATTAAACAGGCTGCTGAACATGCCATTATCTCCCATCCGCAGACTGGGTTTAATAAAATTTATTATACAGACATTGAACGTCTCGTACGTGAAAAAAGAAGAGATAGAAGGGAATGGCAACAGCACAGATCACCACAAAATAAAATCAGATTTAAAGAGTGCACTAAACGACTCCAAGAGTTGCTTGCGTCTGAAAAAACTGCATCTCTTAAAAATTATCTGGAAGGTCTTTATGTCACACCAGCGTCTAATTACTCTTTGTGGTGCGCTGCTAGAAAGCTTAAAACACCCATTGAGTATAAGCCACCTCTACGCATATCTACCGGAGGTTGGGCAAGAAGCGATACTGAAAAAGGTAAAATTTTTGCTGAGCACTTAAAATCCGTTTTTACGCCAAACATATGTACTGGTGTTGCTGATTTGCCGAATGTAGTCGCTCTACCCCCTCAACACATAAAGTTTAAGACGCGTGATTTACAAAAATTAATTGCCGAACTCAACCCGAAGAAAGCTCCGCGTATTGATGGAATTAGTAACCAGATGCTTATAAACTTGCCTCGTATTCATATTTAATGCCATTTTACGACTGGAGTATTATCCACACAGCTGGAAGCTTGCCAAGGTTAAAATGATTCCAAAGCCGGACAAAGATCTAACCAAGGCTGAGTCATATAGGCCAATAAGTCTACTATCAACAATGTCAAAGCTTTTCGAAAAACTGCTCAAAACAAAATTGTCCCCAATTCTAATTAGTAGTGGGTGCATACCAGACCATCAATTTGGTTTTAGAAGTCTACATAGCACCATTGAACAATCTCACAGACTGGTTCAATTTATAAGAAGAACTTTTGAGGAAAAAAAGTATTGTTCTGCGCTCTTTATTGACGTTTCCCAGGCATTTGATAAAGTGTGGCATGAAGGCCTAATTTTAAAATTGAAGACTTACTTACCAATAAACATTTTAAATCTTTTGGAAAGTTACATTATTTCCCGTAAGTTCACTGTTGTGGAAGGAGACTTTACGAGTAGGCCTGAAACTATTTCATCCGGTGTGCCACAGGGGAGCATACTGGGACCAGTTTTATATTTGATTTATACTTGTGATATGCCTGTGAGCAGTAGTATCCATACTTCCACATTTGCCGACGATAAGGCCTGCCTTAGTATGCACGAAAACCCTGATGAGGCATCCCGCAAACTCCAGGAACACATTAGCCAGATGGAGCTTTGGTTAAACTTATGGAGAATTAAAGTCAATGAACAAAAGTGTGTCCATATAACGTTCACCCTAAGAAGAGATACTTGCTACCCCATTCGGATTAACAATCAAGTTGTTCCTCAACATTCACATGTGAAATATCTTGGTATACACCTTGATCGACAACTTACATGGAAACATCACATTGACTCTAAGTTAACTCAAATGAAACTTAAATTAACTCAGGTACATTGGCTGATTGGTAGAAATTCAACACTTAGCCTAGACTGCAAACTTTTAATATACAAGTCGCTTTTAAAGCCAATATGGTGTTACGGAATTCAACTATGGGGCACTGCTTCAGCTTCAAATGTAGAGAAAATTCAACGAAGGCAAAATAAAATTTTACGCATGATAACATCGGCTCCATGGTACACCAAAAATTCAAATATACATCGCGATTTTAATATGCCACTAGTCACTGAAGAAATTGTAAAATACGCAGGCAAATATCTAACAAAACTCGAGTCACATCCTAATCCGCTTGCTCGTAATATTTTGAACTTTACTGGACACATCCGCTTAAAAAAGAGAGATACACGGGCTCTAATATTCAACACTCTAGATGATGAAGCTGCTTGAAAACACTTTTTTCCTTTTGTTGCTTATCACTACTTATGTATTATTAATAACTATCACTAAGCTTATGTCCGACATTGGTCGGGCCTAATAATTTTTTTATAGATTTAAGATTTGAATACTTATTGTTAGTTCATATTTGAAGATACAATAAATAAAAAAACATGCATTAAAAAAATTGTCCCCAATTCTAACTGATAGTGGGTGCATACCGGACCATCAATTTGGTTTTAGAAGTCAGCATAGCACGCATAGATTAGTTCAAGTTATAAGAAGAACATTTGAAAAAAAGAAGTATTGTTCTGCCCTGTTTATTGATGTTTCTCAGGCATTTGATAAAGTATGGCATGAAGGCCTAATTTTAAAATTGAAGACATATCTAGCAATAAATTTTCTAAAGCTATTGGAAAGTTATATTCTATCCCGGAAATTCATTGTTCTGGAAGGAGACTTTATGAGTGTTCCCGAATCTATCTCTGCCGGTGTGCCACAAGGGAGTATACTGGGACCAGTTTTCTATTTGATTTATACTTGTGATATGCCTGTTAGCACTAAAATTCATACATCTACTTTTGCCGATGATACAGCCTTCTTTAGCATGCACGAAAACCCTCACGAGGCATCCCGATATCTTCAGTAACATATTACTCAGCTGGAACTATGGTTAAAATTATGGAGAATTAAAGTAAATGAACAGAAGTTTGCGCAGGTAACATTTACTCTACGAAAAGATACTTGTTCCCCCATTCAAATCAATAAAATGTTCCTCAACATTCACATGTAAAATACCTTGACATACACCTTGATCGACGGATTACATGGAAACAACACATTCATTCTAAGCTAACACAAATGAAACTAAAATTAGCTCAGCTACATCGGCTGATTGGTAGAAATTCAACTCTCAGTCTAGATTGCAAACTTTTGATATACAAGTCACTTTTGAAACCTATATGGTGCTACGGAATTCAACTATGGGACACTGCTTTAGCTTCTAATGTCGAGAGAATTCAAGAAGGCAAAACAAAATTTTACGTATGATAACTTCGGCTCCATGGTACATCAAAAATTCAAATATACATCGTGATTTAAATATGCCACTAGTGACTGAAGAAATTGCAAAATACGCAGGCAAATATTTAACAAAACTCGAATCACATCCTTATCCGCCTGCTCGTAATATTTTAAACTTTACTGGACACATCCGCCTAAAAACGAGGGACACAAGGACTCTTATACTCTACACTTCAGATGGGACTACTTGAAAATACTTTTTTTTCCTTTTTGATTATCACTACTTATATATTATTTATAACTATCACTAAGCTTATGTCCGACACTGGTCGGGCCTAATAATTATATTTTAGATTTAAGATTTGTATACTTATTGTTAGTTCATATTTGAAGATACAATAAATAAATACATGTATTAAAAAAAATTGGGCGCCATTTAATGTTACATGCGTTTGGCTCAGTGAAGTGCCAACCAGCTCATTCTCCGGTTAAACATTCCCAGGAGGTTCCAACCCTGCTCACTGGGGACGTTGCACAATAAAGTTTGAGATATCTTCAACAAAAAAAAAAACTGACGTACTAAACTCAAACACGTATTACACAAATGACACTGCAAAGTTTAATGGCGGGGGTTTGCAGTTGTACCCCTTATTTAGCCCTCCCAACCATGTCCAAACATATATTAGTAGTAGTGGAATGTATGAGCCTGAACAATTAAAATTGTCAAATTTAAGTAATTAAAATCGAAATTTTGTAATTTATGGGTTAAAATTTACATATTAAGGTCATTACTATCAATGGTGTGAAGTGAGGAGGATTATGGACGGTTTGTACATAGAAAAGGGTAGTTTGATGTCGGCCCGTCGATGTGTTTTTATTTTAATTTTATGGTTTGATATCCGTTCGTCGATGTGCATAGTTAATTATGTAGGCACGCGGGGCTTGTTTGTACGTAGTATGTTTTTTCGTTTGTTAAGCGGTTACGGAAGGGTACTTGAGAAAGAAATTGTGTGGGAATCTATGAATCTATGAATGTTTTTTGTTGTTGGTTTTATTTAGTTTGATTTTTATTTATTTTTTTCCTATGTTTAAAGAGTTCGAAGACATGAATAAAATATATGGTTTGTGAGATAAGCATGGTTTGATATCCGTTCGTCGATGTACATAGTTAATTATGTAGGTAAGAAGGATTTTATGTAGGTTTTTGTTTTAATTTTAATTTTGAATTGAATTGAATGTTTTTTTTTTTTTTTGGTTTGTTAAGCGGTTGCAGCAGGTTTATGATTTTAGAGTGTAAGTGCGTGTGTGCATAGAGAAAAATGTTGCTTTGGTCTTTTTGCAATATTCTTTCTTAGCTGGTGGTCATGCAAGATTATTTTAGAAAGAAATTATGTATGCTTGTGGGAAATCTATGAATGTTTTTGTTGGTGGTTTTATTTGGTTTGATTTTCCTATTTCCTATATTTAAAGAGTTTGAAGAGGTAAACGAAATATGTAATTTATGAGCAATGAACTTATTTGAAGGTTAGAAAAATTCAAGTGTAGGATATTTAGGATTGTCAAAGGGAATTAGAGATGCGTGATCATGGGAGCTAACTTTATGCTCATACGTGTGTATTTGTGTATGTTTTTACAATAACTTGATCGTTGGCAGATGGGTAAGTAGTCGTATATGTATATATGCAATGCCGAATACAAATCTGGCATTTTCTTGTGTTCTAATCATTTTTTAAAATGTGTGCAACGCCTTTCACATTATGTTTTTTTTATATGGAATGCAAATCGGAAATGATAAACGTTACCACTAGGGCACACTGTTGCGATGTCACAAAATATCATAGTGTGCACTCGGCATTACTTTTTTTGTTTGTAATATTCCTTTTTTTTTGCTGGGGACATGGAAGGGTATTTTAGAAAGTAATTATGTATGGTGGTGAGATATCAATGTTTTGTTTTTGATTTTTGATTTTAATTTTTTTATGTGTAAAGAGTTTGAAGAAATGAATAAAATATACAATTTATGCGTGTTGTATTTATTCATTGTTTTCACTTATTTTGTAAAGAAATTGAAGTTTGTGATATTGAGGATTGTCAAAGATTAGTTGTTATTTTCACAGCTTGCTGACATTTGTCTCTGTCTATTGACTTTTACATTTTGCATATGACTTAATCGTAATTGGTATAAATTGAGAAGTTTTCTATTCTAGCAGCAAGTACAGCATTGTATCTACAAGTGTCAAATCCTCAATAATTTCGCTTTTAATACGTAAATAATCAAAGTGACTTTTGAATAAAAAATATTAAATAGAATAATATTAAATATATATATATATATATATATATATATATATATATATATATATATATATATATATATATATATATATATATATTTATATATAATATTGTATAAACTAAATAAAATGAATTCTTTAGTTTATGTATGCTGCAATGTGTAAAAAGGTATATAAATATAAAAAATGCTTTTTGGATCACATCCAAAATCATGGCGTAGCGAACCAAGTGGTCATAAGTCGATATTCAAATCAAGAACGACCACTACCACGGAATAATACAGGCTTCACTTATCCTCAACAACTGCAATATGCTCAACAATATCAATATCCTTAACAACAATATCCTCATCAAGAACAACAACTACGATATCCTCAACAACAACAATATCAATATCCTTATCAACAATATCCTCATCAAGAACAACAACAACAACAACAACAAGAACTACAATGTCTTCAACAACAACATCAATATCGTCATCAACAATATACTTATCAGCAATATCCTCATTAGCAATATCCTCATCAAGAACAACAACAACCACAACTATAAATGTATTGGCAGCAAAGTGCTACTCCCATGCAATGGTACCCAAATTTGCAGCAACCTCTTACTCCAATACATTGGTATCCAAATACTGACCAACACCAAACACTACAACATCACCGTCAACAACAACAACATCAACTACAACAACAACATCAACAATAATAACAACAACAACAGCAGCAAGGTTCACATGATTTTGGAAGTAGCTCACCAAATAATATCAACATTGATGGCGAGTGTACGAAATATTATGAAATCAGAAAAGCATTTAAAAACAACATTATTTCTTATGGAATACAAAGTAAAAAGGATCAACTTCTCTTTGAAGATTTTGTTGGTGAAAATGAATCGACTTTTATAGAGAGGCTTGAATGCCATTTAAGGCAACATACTATATTGAAATTTAATATAAGTATAGTTGAATAATATCTAAAAATTGTTGGTGAAGAATTAGAAATAATTATAATATTACACACAGCAAAAATGAGCTTGTTGACTAGAGCAGATGACGTGAAGGAATTTTTCTGTAAGCAGGTCACAGAAATTCAAAATAAAATGTCTGAGTTCCAGGAAAGAGATTCCGGATGGACTCTTGTTCGCATAGTTCGAGCTGAACTAAATATTAATAAATCTTCTTTAGTAAAAGGAGCTCATTGGATTAGCACCCCGCAGAAGCTTCCTAGTCGTGGTGCTTGCATAAACATTGAAAACAGTTCCGACTCGATGCTCTTCATATAACATTGAAGGTATTAGTGCTGATATAATTTCGCTACAAAATGGAACTATAATTGATTTTTCAAATTTGACATTTCCGATGTCACTAAAATATATTAAGGAATTTGAGAGGCGGAATGATGTTAGTGTGAATGTGTTTGGATATGACGACGACAGTGATGAACTAATTTGACCATTTTATATAACCCAAAATGAGAAGACCAACCATGTTAACTTATTGCTATTGGAAAACATGGATGGGCATCACTATATTTTTATAAAATATATTTCAAAGTAAGTAATATATTGGAAAGTATTTAAAATTAAATAATACAATACGGGTGTTTGATGTCTTACAGGCTACTAAAAAGGCAAACAACGACACATTGTGAACGACTCTTATTTTGCAACAGCTGTCTGCAATACACCAATCTTGAAAATATTATGGAGAAACATAAAATGGAATGTGGTAAAATAGTTAGCACAATGCCAAAGGCAGAAGACTCCATATTGCGGTTCAAGAGCCACCATAGAAAAATTGACGTCCCTTTTGTTGTATACGCCGATTTTGAATGCGGTTTGCAACAGATAGACTTTAATGTAAGTAGTAAAACTAAATTAAATCAAATACATGTACCCTGCGCATTCAGCTATTTCATTAAGTGTAACCATGACAATAAATTGGATAAGCTGAGAATTTATACGGATAAAGATGCTTCTGAAAAATTTGTTACATTTTTGAATCAAGATTGTCAATATATATATATATATATATATATATGTATATATATTTTATATAAAGAGAAGTAACACTCAGGCAACTAATGCCTCCTACTATTACTAGGTGTTACCTTCTTTAGGAAAGGGATAGTGATAGAAGACAGGTGGTGAAGGAAGAGATAGAAGAAAGCTTCATTCTTTTACAACTCTGCTTTTGCACGCTTTTTTTAATAATGCAGTATTGCAGCGCCTTCTGGTGTTAAATGAGGCATATTAAATTTTGAGCTGTGTTTAGTAGCCATTTTATTTTATTGGTTATTTTACTTCGCCGATGATTTTTGCTACACAATACCGATGAAGGAGGGCGCTCTGATGTTACATTAGGATTAGCATCTGTTGAAGTCGGTATAGTTCAGTGACCAGTGACTATGCCTTCATCACTTGAACTTTCCTACAACAACTGATGCAAAGGGACTCTAATGCACATCAGAAAAATGCGTGGTGCTGTTATTTTAATGATTGTCGGATACAGGGATTGAACCCAGGATCTTCAGTTTTGTAGTCAATGTGCTAACTACTTCAGCCAACGCCACCCTCAACATATATACATATAACAATTATCTCACAAAAACAATTGAAATGGAGAACTTGACAGATGAAGAAAATGTAACATTTTACAATGCGATAACTTGTCACATATGTGGACAATGCTTAAATAATGATCGTGTGATAGATCATTGTCATATAAGCGGTAAATATCGAGGTGCTGCGCATAACAGATGCAACCTAAGTTATTAAGTACCCAAGTTTATTCCAATTTATTTTCATAACTATTCATCCTATGATTCTCATCTTTTTGTGAAAGAATTAAGTAAGGTTGCGACAAATATAAAAGTCCTTCCGTTAAATAAATAGTTATATATATCTATATCTCAATTTATTAATATGAGTGATGGTACAGATCTTGAACTTAGGTTTCTTGATACAATGCGTTTTATGGCCGATAGTTTGGAATCGTTGGCAAATAATCTTACCGTGAACGATTTTCATACTATTAGAGCACAATTTCAAACAAGCCAAGAATTTAATCTCATAAGGAGAAAAGGATTATCTTGATTCATTTGAAAAACTTAATGAAACACAACTTCCACCTAGAAAAGATTTCTTTAATAAACTTAATAACAAAGAATGTTCTATTGAAGACTATGCGCATGCGAATGAAGTCTGGACAATTTTTAACTGCAAAACTTTGAAAGATTATATGGAATTGTATCTGAAAACAGATGTGCTTCTCCTAAGGGATATATTTGAAAATTTTAGAAATGTCTGTAAAAAAAATTAAACCTTAGATCCCTGTCAATACTATATGCCCCGGGGCTATCTTGGGATGCTATGCTTAAGCATACAAACATTGAATTAGAGCTAATAACCGATATCGACATGTACAATTTCTTTAAAAGAGGGATACGAGGTGGAATTGTCCAATGTTGTAAAAGATACTCCAAGGCAAATAATAAGTATTTAGACACTTTTGATAAAAATAAACCTTCCAAATTTCTTATGTATTTAGATGCAAACAATCTTTACGGTTGGGCCATGTCTGAATATCTTCCTTATGGAGGATTCAGATGGTTAAAAAGCGAAGAACTAAATATTAATCCGCAGTTAATAGATGATAATTCAAATGATGGTTATGTATATGAGGTTAATTTAGAATATCCTTCTTGTTTACATAATATGCATAACAATCTTCCTTTCTGCGCCGAAAGCAAGGATGAAATTAAAAAATCTAAAGGAGTAAAAAAATGTGTTTTAGATAAATATAGCCTAAGTTCGTATAGAGATTGTTTATTTAACAGATCAAATGTTTATGATAATATGCTAACTTTTAAGTTTAAGTTGCATGAATTATATAATATGCAAATACATAAAGTAATATTAAGTTATCAAGATGACAAGAGAAAAGTAAAAAGTGATGGTATAAACACATATGCATGGCATCATATTGAAATTGATGAAACAAATCCTGATTATGAACTTGATATGTTATTATTAGAAATAGAAAAACTTCAAGAAGATAAGGAAAATATGTATACAAATTAAATCTTCTGTAATTTATTTCTCCAATTATAATTATTTAGTATCGCTTTTTAAGCCAAATTACATGTGATAATTATTAATGAACAAATAACACCAAAGTCTGTTGTAAATATTCTGACTAACAACACATAGTTGAACGTTCAACTATGTGTTGTTAGTCAGAATATTTACAAATGCTCAATACACACAGTGGGAATAATATGTAGAAACTATATTTTATAAACTTTTTTATTAATAAGATAGTAAAATTTAAAAAAATGTTCGTGTGTTGTATTTATTTATTCTTTTCACTTATTTTGTAAAGAAATTGAAGACACAAATGTCCACATTTAAATGAATTATAATATTGATATTGATTGTAATTATATTTTATATTATTGCCTAGATATTTAACTAATTCTAATGGAGATTGTAAATTTCCAAAACCGTCGAAATATTCTTTATGTTCATTGTTTTTATAATATGCTACCCAATGGGTTCCAGGTCCTCTTGATAAATCCAAATTAATGATTCCGCATTCTCTTTTTCTCGATCGTTTTGGTAGTGTATCCAACATGAAAACTCCTCTAAAGTATGGAATGTTTGTTGAAAAGTTTCTCAGATCAACATCAGATAGGGGTTTATTGGGTAGCATTACGAAAAATTTGGTTTTTGTTTTTCTTGACAAACCAATCCATATCCTTTCTTATATGGTTTGAGGTAAAAACCTTTCCCCATTGCTACTGCTTCCATTGTTTTATTATGTCTAGTTGCTTCATCAAGTTGTTGTTTGGCATTCTTTGCAGCATTTATTGCTTTCGCTATAGCTGCTCCGCCAGTAGAAAGACTACCAATTGCAACCAGAGCAGTAAGAATAGGTACCAAAGGTAAGAAGCCACCAATCTTTAAAACATTAATTATGCGTGGTATTATAACTTGCGATTTCTTTCTCCTTAACGACTTGTTGATAACCTTACGTGCAATCCTAATGGCAGAGTTAATGTCTTGAGGTTTTTCCTTCTTCAGTACTTTTGTTGCATTTTTAATTGATGTACTGAACAGCTCCTTTCCATTTTGTTCACTCTTTTTTGCAACCTTCTTCAATCGCATACCAAGTTTTCTTTTGGCTTTCATTGCGTTAGTAACCATATACGCAAACAATTTCTCTGCAAGACTGCTATCTTTTGCAAGAACTCGTTCCCAAGCTTTATTTTCAAGAATTTTATCAGCTTGATGTCTACTGTTTAAATCATTTGTTTTGTAATAAGCAATGTCGTAATTTTTACATGCAGCGTCTAATAAGTTTATTCCTTTGTCACCGCGATCTAAATGTTTTTGTAATTTTGTTCCGGGTCCACAAAACTGATATCCAGGAAGATGTAGTTCAACAGGTAGAGAGTTTATTACTCTATTCACTAAACCTTTTCCAACGGCTGATTTTTTATAACTAAACGTTTTGTTATAATGTATAAGCATCTTATTTTATTTTTTTTCTTCTATAATAAAAGTAACATTTATGAAATGCAATTAGTTATAAGAATGCAATTACTAAAACAACATAAAAATATTGTGATTCGAAATATTGATGCTTCAACAAACATCAGATCTAAAATAAAATATAGCTCTCTCTTACCAAATTCTATTCGTGCTCTAATAGTTGGACCATCAAAGACTAATGTTATGATAAGCTTGCTAGAAAGCCCTAATGGACTCAAGCTTGAAAACATCTATGTATACTCAAAATCCCTTTATCAACCAAAATATGAATACTTAAAGCGATTAATTTACAGATAATGAAAAAGTTATTCCTCCTGACGAAGCGAAAACTAATTCAATTATGATCTTTGATGATGTTGCATGCGAGAAGCAAAATAATATACGAGCATATTTTTGCATGGGACGTCATAAGGATGTTGATTCATTTTATTTATGTCAAACTTATACCATAATTCCCAAGCACTTAATAAGAGACAATGCAAATGTGATTATAATGTTTAAACAAGCACGTTTATAGCGATTATGTTGCCAGCGACATGAGTTATGAAAAGTTTCATGAAATTTGTCAAGTGTTGGAAGGATAAATATGGATTTTTGATGATAAGCAAAGATAATGACTTAAAAAATTGTCGCTATAGAAAGCAATTCGACTATTTTATAACAATATAAATTACTCTACATAAAAGTAAAACATTAGTACTTAATTTGGCCTTGGACATAGTACATCTACTTATTTCCTAAAAATATTTTATGCCGGATCTGATAGCTGGTCTGTTACCTGATCTGAAAGCTGATACGTGATTTGATACCCCTCATACCTGATCTGAAAGCTTCTCAAATATCTGATCTAATACCTGATCTGTTAGCTGATCTAATATCTGATACCTGATCTGTTGCCTAAGAGTTGACAATGGATGAAAGAATTTTAAAAGAGCTAATAAAGACAAGAAATGTTTTAAAGAAAAAATTTCGTAGTATAAAAGTTGATGAAGCAGATACACATGAGCAATTCAAAGATACATTTAAACCCATAATAGATCCTTTAACAGAATTTGTGAACAGTTCTAAACATAATAAAAGAAGTATTAAAGCAGAAAAAGATGAATTTAAAACGAAAGTTTATAAAAGGGATGCCCTTTCAAAAATGAACGCATTTTAGTTCCGAAAAGTTTAAGATCGGAAATGTTAAAGTTTATGCATGAACGTCATATGGGAATTCGGGGTTGCCAGACCTTAGCAAAGCGTTCGATTTATTGGCCCAGTATAAATAATGACATTTACAACATGGTATCCAATTGTGGAATTTGCTTAAATTACAGGAAAGTCACCCTATTTTTAACATACCTTTCTACAAAGTTGGGTGCGATTTATTTGAGTTTGATAAGAGAATATACTTAATAGTTGTGGACTATTACTTAAAGTTTTTTGAAGTCGAACTTTTGGGTTCTGGCTATTCTTCCATAGATGTGATAACGAAACTGAAAAGGCAGCACATAATGAAAATAGCTAGGAAATTGGATAATTTGTCAAAGGGAAATATTAGAGGACAGAATTCAAATAATGATGAAAATGTTTATTATGATTTTGATGTAAGGGATGAAAACGTTACCAATGACTTAGTGATGAATAATGAAAATGTAATTACTGATCATAACGATGAGAATCTTAGTGCAACTAGTGGTAGTGGAAGTAATAATAGTAACTATGAAAATGTAGACCATGAAATTAATACTAATAGAAACAATAACAATATGTGTACATCCAAATATGGAAGAAAAATAATACCACCTAATAGGTTAAATTTGTGAAATATTATTACGTATTTTAAATTAAGTTATTTTTATATGTTTGTTAAAAAAAAGGGGGATGTTATGGTACACTCCTACTATAAATGAACCGTTAATAGTATTTATTGATTCCTATATGGCGACCCTAGTAACCTTAGTACTATTATATACATTACTAGTGGTAGTGGAAATAATAATAGTAACTATGAAAATGTAGACCATGAAATTAATACTAATAGAAACAATAACAATATGTATACATCCAAATATGGAAGAAAAATAATACCACCTAATAGGTTAAATTTGTGAAATATTATTACGTATTTTAAATTAAGTTATTTTTATATGTTTCTGAAAAAAAAGGGAATGTTATGGTATACTCCTATTATACATGAACCCTTAATAGTATTTATTAAGTCCTATATGGCAACCCTAGTAACCTTAGTACTATTATATACAATTATGTGAATATCATCGTCATGAGCCATTATTGTACAAACATCAGAACAATAAACGTGAACAATTAACATAATACTATGAAAACTCCAAACGTTTAATTTCTCAATATTGGGCGTCAGTTCTCGTTGTAGCGAACAGTCGATTAGCGGAATTATTTTTTTAGATACTTACTAAACAAACAAAAATTATACAAAAAATATTCGTAGTACATATTATTCGTAATAGGTACATACTGACTTTAATAAATAAGCTTTATTGCTTTGCTATATTTTTAACATAGTAGAAATAACAAAAAAAAACGCAGACACAAAAAAAACCCAAATAAAGTGCCTTTGAGGAATACTCTAATGAGTACCTCAAATACAAAAAGTTTTGGAGTGAGTTCTAATGGCAGAAATACTTATTTTACTGTGAGTTCTGAAACTCTTAATGAAAACAATATAAATAATAAATCTGATGAAAGTCTTTTTTTAAAGGCAAAGCCAATTTTTCGCCAGCGATCAACTTCGCTTTGTCCAATGTCAAATAGTAATGATTCATTAACATTACAGTTGCCTAGTACTTCTTCATATAAGTCAGTAATATCAACCCCTTCAGGCTCGTGTTCATCACTTAACAAAGTTATCACTACAGATAACAGCAACTCAAAACCCAAGGTACAAGTCGGAATGGACAGATATATAACCGTGGTAAAGCGTGGGCGAAGCCCGAATTCTTCAAAAATTTCATCTGCTCCAAAAATGTCTAGGGATAACAACTAATCGCCAAAACCGCTTCAAAATTTTATAAGATAACAACGACAAACCCGAGGTATCCTCGAATAAAATATCCAAGCCGCCACCAATCTATTTGAGACAAAAAATTCAAATGCCCTTATTAAAAAATTAATTTCGGTCATTGGTGAGAATAAATTTCACATTGTTCCAATAAAACGTGAAAACATCGGTGAAATTAAAGTCCGAATTTATGACGAAAAAGATTTCCGCAAAATGGTTGCTGAATTTGAAAAAAATAAAACATGCTTCTACACATACCAGCTTAAGAGCGCTAAAGGCATGCAGATCGTATTGAAGGGCATAGATTCTTATGTTGTTCCCGAAGAAATAAAAGATGCACTCGTCCTCCAGGGGTTTAAGTTAAAAAATGTGTCCAATATAATAAACAGAGAGAAGATTCCCCAACCCCTATTTCGTGTTGAACTTGAGCCTACTGATATAAAATTGAAAAAAAATGAGACGCATCCAATTTATAATTTGAAATACCTCTTGTACCGAAAAATCACAGTTGAAGAGCCACATAAGCGTTCAGGTCCTCTACAGTGCCATAATTGCCATGAATATGGCCATACAAAAACATACTGCAATTTACCCTCTGTTTGTGTTGTGTGCGGCGAATTACACGGCACTGCTAGTTGCAATAAGCCAAAAGATCAAAGTGATAAAAAATGCAGTAATTGTGGAGGTAATCACACCGCTAACTACAGAGGTTGTCCTGTGTCCTCTTTCGTAAAGAAGACTATGGTGCAAAAACCTAAATTAGCTCCAGCTCAATCAGCAAACGCTTACTCTGCCACTTTTGCGGAAATGAGCCAACCAGTTACTTCCCGTGTATCGTATGCAGATGCTGCTAAGACAAATTCAATTCCACACAAAATGTTTCCCCGCGAAATAATTCAAAAAATACTGACGCAAGCTTTAATTTTAATCGCCTTGAAGCTACTATTGAAAATCTGGTGCAAACTATAAACAATTTTACAACAAATATGACTAGCATGATGCAAAAAATGCTGCAAATGCAGAATACTCTGCTTCAAGCATTAATTAATAAGCCATGAACACGTTAACAATATGTTTCTGGAACGCAAACGGCATTCGCCAACATAAAAATGAACTTGAGCACTTCCTCACGGAAAAAAATATTGATGTAATGTTAGTATCTGAGACTCATTTGACTTCCAGAAGTCTTTTTAAAATTTATGGCTACACTATATATGATACAAAGGACCCTAGAGGAATGGCTTGCGGTGGATCAGCAATTCTAATAAAGTCAAGACTCAAGCATTATGTTCTTGATAACATTTGTGAAGAACACCTACAAGCAACAAATATTGGCATTGAAAGTTTTTGTACAAATTTTGTTATATCATCAATTTACTCCCCTCCCAGATTTTCAATCACTGAGAATCAATATGAGGATTTCTACAAATCTCTTGGACCTTGTTTTGTAGCAGCTGGCGACTACAATGCTAAGCATACGTTCTGGGGTTCGCGTCTTATTACCCCCAGAGGTCGAGCATTGTTCAACACTATTTCAAAAATGGGCTTGGATGTCATTTCGAGTGGGGAGCCCACTTATTGGCCTACTGACATACAAAAAATTCCGGATGTTATAGATTTTGGCGTCATAAAAAATATCTCTAGGGATTTAGTTCAAGTTCAAACTTCTCTTGATCTTTCGTTCGATCACTCTCAGACGATCATTACAATTTGTAGTCCATTAAGAAGTAACTTACCTGACCCATATGTGAAGATGATCAATCGTGTTAATTGGCTGGGGTTCAAAAAATATCTCAGTAGAAATTGTACGGAAAACATTACGCTTAGAACATCCGATGATATTGAATCTAACATTGCCAATCTCAGCGAGAATATTAAACAGGCTGCTGAACATGCCATTATCTCCCATCCGCAGACTGGGTTTAATAAAATTTATTATACAGACATTGAACGTCTCGTACGTGAAAAAAGAAGAGATAGAAGGGAATGGCAACAGCACAGATCACCACAAAATAAAATCAGATTTAAAGAGTGCACTAAACGACTCCAAGAGTTGCTTGCGTCTGAAAAAACTGCATCTCTTAAAAATTATCTGGAAGGTCTTTATGTCACACCAGCGTCTAATTACTCTTTGTGGTGCGCTGCTAGAAAGCTTAAAACACCCATTGAGTATAAGCCACCTCTACGCATATCTACCGGAGGTTGGGCAAGAAGCGATACTGAAAAAGGTAAAATTTTTGCTGAGCACTTAAAATCCGTTTTTACGCCAAACATATGTACTGGTGTTGCTGATTTGCCGAATGTAGTCGCTCTACCCCCTCAACACATAAAGTTTAAGACGCGTGATTTACAAAAATTAATTGCCGAACTCAACCCGAAGAAAGCTCCGCGTATTGATGGAATTAGTAACCAGATGCTTATAAACTTGCCTCGTATTGCAATGAGAATCCTATTATTCATATTTAATGCCATTTTACGACTGGAGTATTATCCACACAGCTGGAAGCTTGCCAAGGTTAAAATGATTCCAAAGCCGGACAAAGATCTAACCAAGGCTGAGTCATATAGGCCAATAAGTCTACTATCAACAATGTCAAAGCTTTTCGAAAAACTGCTCAAAACAAAATTGTCCCCAATTCTAATTAGTAGTGGGTGCATACCAGACCATCAATTTGGTTTTAGAAGTCTACATAGCACCATTGAACAATCTCACAGACTGGTTCAATTTATAAGAAGAACTTTTGAGGAAAAAAAGTATTGTTCTGCGCTCTTTATTGACGTTTCCCAGGCATTTGATAAAGTGTGGCATGAAGGCCTAATTTTAAAATTGAAGACTTACTTACCAATAAACATTTTAAATCTTTTGGAAAGTTACATTATTTCCCGTAAGTTCACTATTGTGGAAGGAGACTTTACGAGTGGGCCTGAAACTATTTCATCCGGTGTGCCACAGGGGAACATACTGGGACCAGTTTTATATTTGATTTATACTTGTGATATGCCTGTGAGCAGAAGTATCCATACTTCCACATTTGCCGACGATAAGGCCTGCCTTAGTATGCACGAAAACCCTGATGAGGCATCCCGCAAACTCCAGGAACACATTAGCCAGATGGAGCTTTGGTTAAACTTATGGAGAATTAAAGTCAATGAACAAAAGTGTGTCCATATAACGTTCACCCTAAGAAGAGATACTTGCTACCCCATTCGGATTAACAATCAAGTTGTTCCTCAACATTCACATGTGAAATATCTTGGTATACACCTTGATCGACGACTTACATGGAAACACCACATTGACTCTAAGTTAACTCAAATGAAACTTAAATTAACTCAGGTACCTTGGCTGATTGGTAGAAATTCAACACTTAGCCTAGACTGCAAACTTTTAATATACAAGTCGCTTTTAAAGCCAATATGGTGTTACGGAATTCAGCTATGGGGCACTGCTTCAGCTTCAAATGTAGAGAAAATTCAACGAAGGCAAAATAAAACTTTACGCATGATAACATCGGCTCCATGGTACACCAAAAATTCAAATATACATCGCGATTTAAATATGCCACTAGTCACTGAAGAAATTGTAAAATACGCAGGCAAATATCTAACAAAACTCGAGTCACATCCTAATCCGCTTGCTCGTAATATTTTGAACTTTACTGGACACATCCGCTTAAAAAAGAGAGATACACGGGCTCTAATATTCAACACTCTAGATGATGAAGCTGCTTGAAAACACTTTTTTCTTTTTGTTGCTTATCACTACTTATGTATTATTAATAACTATCACTAAGCTTATGTCCGACATTGGTCGGGCCTAATAATTTTTTTATAGATTTAAGATTTGAATACTTATTGTTAGTTCATATTTGAAGATACAATAAATAAAAAAAACATGCATTAAAAAAAATTGTCCCCAATTCTAACTGATAGAGGGTGCATACCGGACCATCAATTTGGTTTTAGAAGTCAGCATAGCACGCATAGATTAGTTCAAGTTATAAGAAGAACATTTGAAAAAAAAGAAGTATTGTTCTGCCCTGTTTATTGATGTTTCTCAGGCATTTGATAAAGTATGGCATGAAGGCCTAATTTTAAAATTGAAGACATATCTACCAATAAATTTTCTAAAGCTATTGGAAAGTTATATTCTATCCCGGAAATTCATTGTTCTGGAAGGAGACTATGAGTGTTCCCGAATCTATCTCTGCCGGTGTGCCACAAGGGAGTATACTGGGACCAGTTTTCTATTTGATTTATACTTGTGATATGCCTGTTAGCACTAAAATTCATACATCTACTTTTGCCGATGATACAGCCTTCTTTAGCATGCACGAAAACCCTCACGAGGCATCCCGATATCTTCAGTAACATATTACCCAGCTGGAACTATGGTTAAAATTATGGAGAATTAAAGTAAATGAACAGAAGTGTGCGCAGGTAACATTTACTCTACGAAAAGATACTTGTTCCCCCATTCAAATCAATAAAATGTTCCTCAACATTCACATGTAAAATACCTTGACATACACCTTGATCGACGGATTACATGGAAACAACACATTCATTCTAAGCTAACACAAATGAAACTAAAATTAGCTCAGCTACATCGGCTGATTGGTAGAAATTCAACTCTCAGTCTAGATTGCAAACTTTTGATATACAAGTCACTTTTGAAACCTATATGGTGCTACGGAATTCAACTATGGGACACTGCTTTAGCTTCTAATGTCGAGAGAATTCAAGAAGGCAAAACAAAATTTTACGTATGATAACTTCGGCGCCATGGTACATCAAAATATCAAATATACATCGTGATTTAAATATGCCACTAGTGACTGAAGAAATTGCAAAATACGCAGGCAAATATTTAACAAAACTCGAATCACATCCTTATCCGCCTGCTCGTAATATTTTAAACTTTACTGGACACATCCGCCTAAAAACGAGGGACACAAGGACTCTTATACTCTACACTTCAGATGGGACTACTTGAAAATACTTTTTTTTCCTTTTTGATTATCACTACTTATATATTATTTATAACTATCACTAAGCTTATGTCCGACACTGGTCGGGCCTAATAATTATATTTTAGATTTAAGATTTGTATACTTATTGTTAGTTCATATTTGAAGATACAATAAATAAATACATGTATTAAAAAAAAATTGGGCGCCATTTAATGTTACATGCGTTTGGCTCAGTGAAGTGCCAACCAGCTCATTCTCCGGTTAAACATTCCCAGGAGGTTCCAACCCTGCTCACTGGGGACGTTGCACAATAAAGTTTGAGATATCTTCAACAAAAAAAAAACTGACGTACTAAACTCAAACACGTATTACACAAATGACACTGCAAAGTTTAATGGCGGGGGTTTGCAGTTGTACCCCTTATTTACCCCTCCCAACCATGTCACAAGTAAGTCCAAACATATATTAGTAGTAGTGGAATGTATGAGCCTGAACAATTAAAATTGTCAAATTTAAGTAATTAAAATCGAAATTTTGTAATTTATGGGTTAAAATTTACATATTAAGGTCATTACTATCAATGGTGTGAAGTGAGGAGGATTATGGACGGTTTGTACATAGAAAAGGGTAGTTTGATGTCGGCCCGTCGATGTGTTTTTATTTTAATTTTATGGTTTGATATCCGTTCGTCGATGTGCATAGTTAATTATGTAGGCACGCGGGGCTTGTTTGTACGTAGTATGTTTTTTCGTTTGTTAAGCGGTTACGGAAGGGTACTTGAGAAAGAAATTGTGTGGGAATCTATGAATCTATGAATGTTTTTTGTTGTTGGTTTTATTTAGTTTGATTTTTATTTATTTTTTTCCTATGTTTAAAGAGTTCGAAGACATGAATAAAATATATGGTTTGTGAGATAAGCATGGTTTGATATCCGTTCGTCGATGTACATAGTTAATTATGTAGGTAAGAAGGATTTTATGTAGGTTTTTGTTTTAATTTTAATTTTGAATTGAATTGAATGTTTTTTTTTTTGGTTTGTTAAGCGGTTGCAGCTGGTTTATGATTTTAGAGTGTAAGTGCGTGTGTGCATAGAGAAAAATGTTGCTTTGGTCTTTTTGCAATATTTTTTTTTAGCTGGTGGTCATGCAAGATTATTTTAGAAAGAAATTATGTATGCTTGTGGGAAATCTATGAATGTTTTTGTTGGTGGTTTTATTTGGTTTGATTTTCCTATTTCCTATATTTAAAGAGTTTGAAGAGGTAAACGAAATATGTAATTTATGAGCAATGAACTTATTTGAAGGTTAGAAAAATTCAAGTGTAGGATATTTAGGATTGTCAAAGGGAATTAGAGATGCGTGATCATGGGAGCTAACTTTATGCTCATACGTGTGTATTTGTGTATGTTTTTACAATAACTTGATCGTTGGCAGATGGGTAAGTAGTCGTATATGTATATATGCAATGCCGAATACAAATCTGGCATTTTCTTGTGTTCTAATCATTTTTTAAAATGTGTGCAACGCCTTTCACATTATGTTTTTTTTATATGGAATGCAAATCGGAAATGATAAACGTTACCACTAGGGCACACTGTTGCGATGTCACAAAATATCATAGTGTGCACTCGGCATTACTTTTTTTGTTTGTAATATTCCTTTTTTTTTGCTGGGGACATGGAAGGGTATTTTAGAAAGTAATTATGTATGCTGGTGAGATATCAATGTTTTGTTTTTGATTTTTGATTTTAATTTTTTTATGTGTAAAGAGTTTGAAGAAATGAATAAAATATGCAATTTATGCGTGTTGTATTTATTCATTGTTTTCACTTATTTTGTAAAGAAATTGAAGTTTGTGATATTGAGGATTGTCAAAGATTGGTTGTTATTTTCACAGCTTGCTGACATTTGTCTCTGTCTATTGACTTTTACATTTTGCATATGACTTAATCGTTATTGGTATAAATTGAGAAGTTTTCTATTCTAGCAGCAAGTACAGCATTGTATCTACAAGTGTCAAATCCTTAATAATTTCGCTTTTAATACGTAAATAATCAAAGTGACTTTTGAATAAAAAATATTAAATAGAATAATATTAAATATATATATATATATATATATATATATATATATATATATATATATATATATATATATATATATATATATTTATATATAATATTGTATAAACTAAATAAAATGAATTCTTTAGTTTATGTATGCTGCAATGTGTAAAAAGGTATATAAATATAAAAAATGCTTTTTGGATCACATCCAAAATCATGGCGTAGCGAACCAAGTGGTCATAAGTCGATATTCAAATCAAGAACGACCACTACCACGGAATAATACAGGCTTCACTTATCCTCAACAACTGCAATATGCTCAACAATATCAATATCCTTAACAACAATATCCTCATCAAGAACAACAACTACAATATCCTCAACAACAACAATATCAATATCCTTATCAACAATATCCTCATCAAGAACAACAACAACAACAACAACAAGAACTACAATGTCTTCAACAACAACATCAATATCGTCATCAACAATATACTTATCAGCAATATCCTCATTAGCAATATCCTCATCAAGAACAACAACAACCACAACTACAAATGTATTGGCAGCAAAGTGCTACTCCCATGCAATGGTACCCAAATTTGCAGCAACCTCTTACTCCAATACATTGGTATCCAAATACTGACCAACACCAAACACTACAACATCACCCTCAACAACAACAACATCAACTACAACAACAACATCAACAATAATAACAACAACAACAGCAGCAAGGTTCACATGATTTTGGAAGTAGCTCACCAAATAATATCAACATTGATGGCGAGTGTACGAAATATTATGAAATCAGAAAAGCATTTAAAAACAACATTATTTCTTATGGAATACAAAGTAAAAAGGATCAACTTCTCTTTGAAGATTTTGTTGGTGAAAATGAATCGACTTTTATAGAGAGGCTTGAATGCCATTTAAGGCAACATACTATATTGAAATTTAATATAAGTATAGTTGAAGAATATCTAAAAATTGTTGGTGAAGAATTAGAAATAATTATAATATTACACACAGCAAAAATGAGCTTGTTGACTAGAGCAGATGACGTGAAGGAATTTTTCTGTAAGCAGGTCACAGAAATTCAAAATAAAATGTCTGAGTTCCAGGAAAGAGATTCCGGATGGACTCTTGTTCGCATAGTTCGAGCTGAACTAAATATTAATAAATCTTCTTTAGTAAAAGGAGCTCATTGGATTAGCACCCCGCAGAAGCTTCCTAGTCGTGGTGCTTGCATAAACATTGAAAACAGTTCCGACTCGATGCTCTTCATATAACATTGAAGGTATTAGTGCTGATATAATTTCGCTACAAAATGGAACTATAATTGATTTTTCAAATTTGACATTTCCGATGTCACTAAAATATATTAAGGAATTTGAGAGGCGGAATGATGTTAGTGTGAATGTGTTTGGATATGACGACGACAGTGATGAACTAATTTGACCATTTTATATAACCCAAAATGAGAAGACCAAGCATGTTAACTTATTGCTATTGGAAAACATGGATGGGCATCACTATATTTTTATAAAAGATATTTCAAAGTAAGTAATATATTGGAAAGTATTTAAAATTAAATAATACAATACGGGTGTTTGATGTCTTACAGGCTACTAAAAAGGCAAACAACGACACATTGTGAACTACTCTTATTTTGCAACAGCTGTCTGCAATACACCAATCTTGAAAATATTATGGAGAAACATAAAATGGAATGTGGTAAAATAGTTAGCACAATGCCAAAGGCAGAAGACTCCATATTGCGGTTCAAGAGCCACCATAGAAAAATTGACGTCCCTTTTGTTGTATACGCCGATTTTGAATGCGGTTTGCAACAGATAGACTTTAATGTAAGTAGTAAAACTAAATTAAATCAAATACATGTACCCTGCGCATTCAGCTATTTCATTAAGTGTAACCATGACAATAAATTGGATAAGCTGAGAATTTATACGGATAAAGATGCTTCTGAAAAATTTGTTACATTTTTGAATCAAGATTGTCAAGATATATATATATATATATATATATATATATATATATATATATATATATATATATTTTATATAAAGAGAAGTAACACTCAGGCAACTAATGCCTCCTACTATTACTAGGTGTTACCTTCTTTAGGAAAGGGATAGTGATAGAAGACAGGTGGTGAAGGAAGAGATAGAAGAAAGCTTCATTCTTTTACAACTCTGCTTTTGCACGCTTTTTTTAATAATGCAGTATTGCAGCGCCTTCTGGTGTTAAATGAGGCATATTAAATTTTGAGCTGTGTTTAGTAGCCATTTTATTTTATTGGTTATTTTACTTCGCCGATGATTTTTGCTACACAATACCGATGAAGGAGGGCGCTCTGATGTTACATTAGGATTAGCATCTGTTGAAGTCGGTATAGTTCAGTGACCAGTGACTATGCCTTCATCACTTGAACTTTCCTACAACAACTGATGCAAAGGGACTCTAATGCACATCAGAAAAATGCGTGGTGCTGTTATTTTAATGATTGTCGGATACAGGGATTGAACCCAGGATCTTCAGTTTTGTAGTCAATGTGCTAACTACTTCAGCCAACGCCACCCTCAACATATATACATATAACAATTATCTCACAAAAACAATTGAAATGGAGAACTTGACAGATGAAGAAAATGTAACATTTTACAATGCGATAACTTGTCACATATGTGGACAATGCTTAAATAATGATCGTGTGATAGATCATTGTCATATAAGCGGTAAATATCGAGGTGCTGCGCATAACAGATGCAACCTAAGTTATTAAGTACCCAAGTTTATTCCAATTTATTTTCATAACTATTCATCCTATGATTCTCATCTTTTTGTGAAAGAATTAAGTAAGGTTGCGACAAATATAAAAGTCCTTCCGTTAAATAAATAGTTATATATATCTATATCTCAATTTATTAATATGAGTGATGGTACAGATCTTGAACTTAGGTTTCTTGATACAATGCGTTTTATGGCCGATAGTTTGGAATCGTTGGCAAATAATCTTACCGTGAACGATTTTCATACTATTAGAGCACAATTTCAAACAAGCCAAGAATTTAATCTCATAAGGAGAAAAGGATTATCTTGATTCATTTGAAAAACTTAATGAAACACAACTTCCACCTAGAAAAGATTTCTTTAATAAACGTAATAACAAAGAATGTTCTATTGAAGACTATGCGCATGCGAATGAAGTCTGGACAATTTTTAACTGCAAAACTTTGAAAGATTATATGGAATTGTATTTGAAAACAGATGTGCTTCTCCTAAGGGATATATTTGAAAATTTTAGAAATGTCTGTAAAAAAAAATTAAACCTTAGATCCCTGTCAATACTATACTGCCCCGGGGCTATCTTGGGATGCTATGCTTAAGCATACAAACATTGAATTAGAGCTAATAACCGATATCGACATGTACAATTTCTTTAAAAGAGGGATACGAGGTGGAATTGTCCAATGTTGTAAAAGATACTCCAAGGCAAATAATAAGTATTTAGACACTTTTGATAAAAATAAACCTTCCAAATTTCTTATGTATTTAGATGCAAACAATCTTTACGGTTGGGCCATGTCTGAATATCTTCCTTATGGAGGATTCAGATGGTTAAAAAGCGAAGAACTAAATATTAATCTGCAGTTAATAGATGATAATTCAAATGATGGTTATGTATATGAGGTTAATTTAGAATATCCTTCTTGTTTACATAATATGCATAAAAATCTTCCTTTCTGCGCCGAAAGCAAGGATGAAATTAAAAAATCTAAAGGAGTAAAAAATGTGTTTTAGATAAATATAGCCTAAGTTCGTATAGAGATTGTTTATTTAACAGATCAAATGTTTATGATAATATGCTAACTTTTAAGTTTAAGTTGCATGAATTATATAATATGCAAATACATAAAGTAATATTAAGTTATCAAGATGACAAGAGAAAAGTAAAAAGTGATGGTATAAACACATATGCATGGCATCATATTGAAATTGATGAAACAAATCCTGATTATGAACTTGATATGTTATTATTAGAAATAGAAAAACTTCAAGAAGATAAGGAAAATATGTATACAAATTAAATCTTCTGTAATTTATTTCTCCAATTATAATTATTTAGTATCGCTTTTTAAGCCAAATTACATGTGATAATTATTAATGAACAAATAACACCAAAGTCTGTTGTAAATATTCTGACTAACAACACATAGTTGAACGTTCAACTATGTGTTGTTAGTCAGAATATTTACAAATGCTCAATACCCACAGTGGGAATAATATGTAGAAACTATATTTTATAAACTTTTTTATTAATAAAATAGTAAAATTTAAAAAAATGTTCGTGTGTTGTATTTATTTATTCTTTTCACTTATTTTGTAAAGAAATTGAAGACATAAATGTCCACATTTAAATGAATTATAATATTGATATTGATTGTAATTATATTTTATATTATTGCCTAGATATATAACTAATTCTAATGGAGGTTGTAAATTTCCAAAACCGTCGAAATATTCTTTATGTTCATTGTTTTTATAATATGCTACCCAATGGGTTCCAGGTCCTCTTGATAAATCCAAATTAATGATTCCGCATTCTCTTTTTCTCGATCGTTTTGGTAGTGTATCCAACATGAAAACTCCTCTAAAGTATGGAATGTTTGTTGAAAAGTTTCTCAGATCAACATCAGATAGGGGTTTATTGGGTAGCATTACGAAAAATTTGGTTTTTGTTTTTCTTGACAAACCAATCCATATCCTTTCTTATATGGTTTGAGCTAAAAACCTTTCCCCATTGCTACTGCTTCCATTGTTTTATTATGTCTAGTTGCTTCATCAAGTTGTTGTTTGGCATTCTTTGCAGCATTTATTGCTTTCGCTATAGCTGCTCCGCCAGTAGAAAGACTACCAATTGCAACCAGAGCAGTAAGAATAGGTACCAAAGGTAAGAAGCCACCAATCTTTGGAACATTAATTATGCGTGGTATTATAACTTGCGATTTCTTTCTCCTTAACGACTTGTTGATAACCTTACGTGCAATCCTAATGGCAGAGTTAATGTCTTGAGGTTTTTCCTTCTTCAGTACTTTTGTTGCATTTTTAATTGATGTACTGAACAGCTCCTTTCCATTTTGTTCACTCTTTTTTGCAACCTTCTTCAATCGCATACCAAGTTTTCTTTTGGCTTTCATTGCGTTAGTAACCATATACGCAAACAATTTCTCTGCAAGACTGCTATCTTTTGCAAGAACTCGTTCCCAAGCTTTATTTTCAAGAATTTTATCAGCTTGATGTCTACTGTTTAAATCATTTGTTTTGTAATAAGCAATGTCGTAATTTTTACATGCAGCGTCTAATAAATTTATTCCTTTGTCACCGCGATCTAAACGTTTTTGTAATTTTGTTCCGGGTCCACAAAACTGATATCCAGGAAGATGTAGTTCAACAGGTAGAGAGTTTATTACTCTATTCACTAAACCTTTTCCAACGGCTGATTTTTTATAACTAAACGTTTTGTTATAATGTATAAGCATCTTATTTTATTTTTTTTTCTTCTATAATAAAAGTAACATTTATGAAATGCAATTAGTTATAAGAATGCAATTACTAAAACAACATAAAAATATTGTGATTCGAAATATTGATGCTTCAACAAACATCAGATCTAAAATAAAATATAGCTCTCTCTTACCAAATTCTATTCGTGCTCTAATAGTTGGACTATCAAATTGTGGAAAGACTAATGTTATGATAAGCTTGCTAGAAAGCCCTAATGGACTCAAGTTTGAAAACATCTATTTATACTCAAAATCCCTTTATCAACCAAAATATTTAATTACAGATAATGAAAAAGTTATTCCTCCTAACGAAGCGAAAACTAATTCAATTATTATCTTTGATGATGTTGCATGCGAGAAGCAAAATAATATGTGAGCATATTTTTGCATGGGACGTCATAAGGATGTTGATTCATTTTATTTATGTCAAACTTATACCATAATTCCCAAGCACTTAATAAGAGACAATGCAAATGTGATTATAATGTTTAAACAAGCACGTTTATAGCGAAAAGTTTCATGAAATTTGTCGAGAGTGTTGGAAGGATAAATATGGATTTTTGATGATAAGCAAAGATAATGACTTGAAAAATGGTCGCTATAGAAAGCAATTCGACTAGTTTATAACAATATAAATTACTCTACATAGAAGTAAAACATTAGTACTTAATTTGGCCTTGGACATAGTACATCTACTTATTTCCTAAAAATATTTTATGCCGGATCTGATAGCTGATCTGTTACCTGATCTGATAGCTGATACGTGATCTGATACCCCTCATACCTGATCTGAAAGCTGCTCAAATATCTGATCTAATGCCTGATCTGTTAGCTGATCTAATATCTGATACTTGATTTGTTGCCTAATAGTTGAAAATGGATGAAAAAATTTTAAAAGAGCTAATAAAGACAAGAAATGTTTTAAAGAAAAAATTTCGTAGTATAAAAGTTGATGAAGCAGATACACATGAGCAATTCAAAGATACATTTAAACCCATAATAAATCCTGTAACAGAATTTGTGAACAGTTCTTAACATAATAAAAGAAGTATTAAAGCAGAAAAAGATGAATTTAAAACGAAAGTTTATAAAAAATCTAATTTTCCATTCAACGAACAATCAGTTAAGTTAGAGACAAGTATTCCAAAGAAGCTTGCTGAAGAAACATTATGCAATAAAAATATCTCACTTAGTGATCGAAACGCATATAAGATTGATAAGTTTGATACTGATGATGATGACGATGATGGCAACGATGATTTTTACTCTCAATCGGAAACTTTAGACAATTCAGATAATAATAATAAGAATTATACTGAACTAGCACTCTTGGAAAGCAGAAACGAATTAGATACTCTCTACGGTCCAAATAAAGATTTAAATAATGAATGGAAGTTTGGCAATAGTAGTATTAAACTTACTGAAGATGAAATAGTGATTGGAAATCAAATATGGGCTTTTACACCAGGTTTATTTTCTTTACTGTTACACAAAATACCAAAACATTACGATAAACATGAATTAGATATATATAAAAAAAATTTAGTAAGCACAAATGCATATAAAAGAGCATATAGACCTGATGCACAAATCAAAGGAACGAGAGCATATAAATATAAGAATATTATCAGTAAATTGTTTAAGAAAGAAAGTGAAAAGAACTAATCAACTGCATCATCACTACATAAAATAATAAGTCCTTACAAGGGCGAGGGTTTGATGCAACAAAACATATACAAACCTAACTATATATACTGGGACGATCCTAATGAGTTAGTAGATTGCCCTAGGCTATTGCTGGCATCACAAGCTGCAGGTCATACTAATCACAATAACGAAATTGTCTCAATTATCGAAGAATTATATGAGGCAAACATTATAGAATAATGTTTATCTGCATAAATCATGTCCATCGATAAGTTCGGGCACTATCTTAATGATACAAGTGGTACTGTTTTTGTGAAAAATGTTCCTAAGCTGTTGGGCTTCGTTGTGGATACAACTAATAACATTGACGTTCAAAACAAAAGAATCAAAAATGTGGCAAAAGCTTTGGAGGAAAACGATGTTGTTAATAAATTGCTTCTGCAAAGTCAAATTCAAGAGGTTCTAGATGAAATCAACATGAGCTTAAGTCAAAAACTCATTGAAATTCAAGAAAAAATTTTAAGTATGAAACTATTTTTTGAAACAGAAATTAAAAAGATAAATAAGTTAATTTATGGGTATGTACGAAATATGATGGTCGACAGTACTTAAATGAACTCACTCTGAACTCAACGTATCCCTTAAAATTCAAAATACGTTAAATAATGACTTCAAAAAAAAAAATAGTAAATGAACTGCATAAGCAAGCACGAAAAAATTTTCCACGTCGAAGAGTTGTTATGAAAGGAATAGATGATCTTTGGCAAGCTGATTTAGTTGAAATGGCGAACTATTCTACAGACAATAGAGATTATCGATTTTTGCTGACCGTAATTGATACATTTTCAAAATTTGCTTGGGCAGTACTCTTGAAAAGAAAGACTGCATTGGAAACAAGCCAGGCTATGCAGAATATTTTTCAACTAGGACGAATGCCAAAAAACTTGCAAACAGACGACTGTAAAGAGTTTTTTAATAAACACTTTGGAAAATTTATGAATAAATACAACATTAATCACTACTCAACATATAGCAGAATGAAAGCATCAATAGTAGAACGATTTAATAGAACATTAAAAGGAATGATGTGGAAAGAGTTTAGCTTTAATGGGTCTTATAACTGGATCGACATTTACAAAGACTTGATTAATACATATAATAGAAAAATTCATCGTACCATCAAAATTCCACCGATTCAAGTTAACTCTACAAACGAGAAAAAAATATTAAATACGGTATATAACTGTTTAAAACTTTTTAAATTTTCACGAGTTCAAAATACATATCCAGCCACATACATATTAGAAGACTATCGTGGTAATCCTATTAAAGGTAGATTCTATAATGAAGAACTTTCAAAAACTAGATATCCAAATACATATATAGTTGAAAAAGTTCTTAAAACTAAAGGAGAGAAGGCATATGTTAAATGGTTAGGATTTACAAATCAACATAATTCTTGGATCAATAAAAATGAAATATTGTAGTTAAGTTTATATATATATATAGATATGTATATATTTGTATCTAATATATTAAATAAAATATAATTATATATATAAATCCTTTTCTTATACAACGTGTTGTGTTTAATTTCACTTATTTGTAATCAGGCAAGCATAATGTCAATAACACTTACTCTTAGCTCAAACTCATCTGAGTTATCTGCTAATTACTTTCCTCCTATTCGTTTGCATGGTGAATATGAATGTGCTCTAACTGATTTTCATTCATATAATAGCATTCCTAATGTAGATGATTATAAGAATATATTTCATATTGGTGAATACGTAATTAAAATACCAATAGGATCTCATGAATTGAATGATATAGTTGATTATATTAAACACCACTATAAGCAGTATTGTCCGGAAAATAAAATTGATATAGAAGCTAATAACAATACATTGCAAGTTAGAGTTAATAGCTCAAAGGATCCGATATACTTTAACAAGGATAACACAATTGGAAAACTTTTTGGATTCAATAAGAAAATTCTAGCTCCTAACCAAGACCATTACTCAGACCTACCGGTCAATATTTTCATCGTGAATATCTTGCGTGTTGAATGTAGTATAGTCGTTAACACATATACGAATAACTCACAAGCACACACATTACATGAATTTGCGATCAATGTCCCCCAGGGTATAAAATTGTGGAGATTCCTCGAAATCCTATGTATTTGCCAGTTAACTGCCGAGAGATAAGTTCTCTAACTCTACGCGTAGTTGATCAGAACGGTCATTTAATTAATTTCCGAGGAGAGGAAATTACAATACGAATACATTTGAGATCTAGCAAATAATGATAATATATAACGTCAAGCAATCTAAGAATAAAATTGGATACGCTTATAAAACACTCTTGCAAACCAAACCAAGATTAAAGAGATCATTACACAAAAAACATTTTACACAAGGAAATAAAAAGTTTTTGAAGTCTCTTAATTTAAAATTGACAAAGAAATGAGTTACATACTAGATGTTCTAGAAAAACCTCAATCAGACGAGAGTATAATTAAAAAAGACTACCACACATATACACCGTACCTACAATCCTTCAACAATAATGATGAAATTCGAATTTCAATACAAAATCAAGACTTATATGTGCTACCAAGCGAAAGCTACATATATGTCGAGGGAAGTGTTGTAGATGATGATAACAGCAAAATATCTTCTTTTTTAAATCTGAAATTAAAAAATAACTTTGTCGCACATCTCTTTGACGAAATTCGATATGAACTTAATGGCATAGAAATTGATCATACAAGACATTTAGCGATTACAAGCAGCCTAAAAAATTTTGTTTCCTTATCACCAACAGAAAGTGTTGGCTTGTACAATGCTGGATGGAACAAACTCGATGATTTGGATATTTCAAATGGACACTTTAATTTCTATGTACCACTGAAACAATTTTTAGGCTTTGCTGAAGACTATAATAAAATTATACTCAGCGGTAAACATGAATTGGTTCTCTTACGTAGTAAGAACGATGAAAAGCTCGTATACTTAACTGTTGCTACTGACAAACCAAAAATTAGTATCTCAAACATCTCATGGAGAATTCCGCATTTACAATTATCTGATCTGAGCAAATTGAATATAATTAAAATTATTAACAGTGGTGCTTCTATACCGATGGCATTTCGCAGTTGGGATTGCCACATTAATCCTCAACTAAATACAGGAACTAGCTATATATGGAATGTTAAATTGGCTGCAAATAGAGAACGACCCCGTTTTGTGTTGATTGCTTTTCAACAAGAAAATAAGTTTGTTCACTGTAATCTAAACAATTTAAAAGTGCATTTAAATTCCGAATCGTACCCATATGATGATTTAAATATAAAATTTAAAAATTATCGGTATGCCATCCTATATGATATGTATCTACGGTTTCAACAAAGCTACTACATGAGGGAATCACAACCACTTCTAACTGCTCAAGAATTTAAAAATAGTGTGCCGATAGTTGTAGTAGATGTCAGTTATCAAAACGAAGCTCTCTCTAATGGTCCTGTTGATATAAAAATTGAAATTGAAACGGACTCCAACATTCCTACCGATACATCAGCCTTTTGCATTCTCATCCACGATCGCATAATACCCTTAAAAGGTCAAGTTCGTAAAATAATGTAAATAAAATATAAGATGATTGGGGGTAAAGTTTTCATCGATATGCAAGGATTTAAATCCAATTCAAACATCTTTATTGCAAAAGAAATATCAATTGTTTTTAACAGTAAGGAGCACATAAATTTTATTATTAAACCGCCGCTTAACTTCAAAAGATTATCAGTAGCAAAACAAAGAGAAGCAAATTGGCTAACAAGAAACTTTCATCATCTGAATTGGAATGACGGATCAATATCATTTAAGAATGTTGTAAAATTTTTAAAATCCAATTTAAAACATTCTTCAATCTATGTTAAGGGTATGGAAAAGAAGAAATGGTTTGAGAAACTACTTCAACTTAGAGTTTTCAACATCGAGGATATGGGGTGCATCAACTTTAAGCAAATACAACTTAAATATCCGGAATATTTTTACTGCAGCTATCACAATTATGGAGTTTGTGCCTTAAGAAATTCATATTTACTTTATCAGGAAAATAACTAAAAAATTTATTTTAATTTTCTATTCTTACATTGCTACAACATATATTTACGATATTTTTTTAAATAAATATGTAGATTAAAAATATACAAAATTTTGTTCATTCATTTATTTATATGTATATGGTATGTACAAGAGACAGAGACAAATGTCAGCAAGCAGTGAAAATAACAACCAATCTTTGACAATCCTCAATATCACAAACTTCAATTTCTTTACAAAATAAGTGAAAAGAATGAATAAATACACCAAGCATAAATTGTATAATTTATTCATTTCTTCAAACTCTTTACACATAAAAAAATTAAAATCAAACAACAAAAACAAAACATTGATATCTCACCAGCATACATAATTACTTTCTAAAGTACCCTTCCATGTCCCCAGCTAAAAAACGAATATTACAAACAAAAAAAGTAATGCCGAGTGCACACTATGATATTTTGTGACATCGCAACAGTGTGCCCTAGTGGTAACGTTTATCATTTCCGATTTGCATTCCATATAAAAAAACATAATGTGAAAGGCGTTGCACACATTTTAAAAAATGATTAGAACACAAGAAAATGCCAGATTTGTACTCGGCATTGCATATGTTCATATGCGAATACTTACCCATCTGCCAACGCATAAGTTATTGTAAAAACATACACAAATAAACACGTATGAGCATAACGTTGGCTCCCATGATCACGCATCTCTAATTCCCTTTGACAATCCTAAATATCTTACACTTCAATTTTTCCAACCTTTAAATAAGTTCATTGCTCATAAATTACATATTTCGTTTACCTCTTCAAACTCTTTAAATATAGTAAATAGGAAAATCAAACTAAATAAAACCAACAACAAAAACATTCATAGATTTCCCACAAGCATACATAATTTCTTTCTAAAATAATCTTGCATGACCATTAGCTAAAAAAGAATATTGCAAAAAGACCAAAGCAACATTTTTCTCTATGCACACACGCACTTACACTCTAAAATCATAAACCTGCTGCAACCGCTTAACAAACCAAAAAAAAACAACATTTAATTCAATTCAAAATTAAAATTAAAACAAAAACCTACATAAAATCCTTCTTACCTACATAATTAACTGTGTACATCGACGAACGGATATCAAACCATGCTTATCTCACAAATCATATATTTTATTCATGTCTTCGAACTCTTTAAACATAGGGAAAAAATAAATAAAAATCAAACTAAATAAAACCTACAACAAAAAACATTCATAGATTCATAGATTCCCACACAATTTCTTTCTCAAGTACCCTTCCGCAACCGCTTAACAAACAAAAAACCATACTACATACAAACAAAAGAATATTACAAAAAAACTAAACTATGCACACACGCACACGTAATGTGAAATCATAAACGTGCTGCAACCGCTTAACAAACGAAAAAACATACTACGTACAAACAAGCCCCGCGTGCCTACATAATTAACTATGCACATCGACGAACGGATATCAAACCATAAAATTAAAACAAAAACACATCGACGGGCCGACATCAAACTACCCTTTTCTATTGTACATAAATAAATAAAACATTTAATACAATTTTTACAAAAACAAAAACACCTGGAGAAAAATTGCAACAAAACAACGTTTTATATGAAATTCCTTGTAATGGTAATGATAACGTCAGCTGTGATCTTGTGTATATAGGAACTACAAAGAGGAGCTTAGAAACAAGAGTGAACGAACATAAAGCAGACATCAGTAAAAACAAAGAGAGTACTGCATTGTCACAACATATAACAAATACTAAACACAAACCAGATTTTGACGGTATAAAAATACTAGACAAAGTAAACAACGACAGAAGAGATACATAATAGAAAGTCTAAGAATTCAACAGAAAATAAACAAAACGATGAATATCAAAGAAGACACGGACAATTTGAGCGCAAACTACAAATCAGCTATTGTCAAAAACCTTTGTAACACCAAAAGGGGAAAAACATTTTATAATTTTTATTTTTCACAATACACGTGTTTCAACAAATTTTAATTGCTATATTATTCATGTATTTTAAAAAAATACAGTAACTTTTACATTGTTTTATGTAAAAAATATTTTTATATATGTAAATGTCCACAATATTTTTGCTGTTTTCTTATTTTTTATTAAATAGACGACATCCCTTGAAAAAGTGAACAAAAAATTCACGAAACGTCGGGACAACATGTAATAAATTGCATTTTTATTGACATTAAATACGGTAGGCCTGATAGCCTTAAGGAAAACTATAACTAACAAAAGATTTTAATGGCCCAAATATATCAACAAAAACATAAAATTTTTTTTTTGTTTTATTTAAATATTCTTAATTCTATATAATATCCTTTACTAGTAATTTTAACTTCTCTAAGACAATATATGCACATAAATGGTAATAATTTAGACAAAAAAATTTAAATATATAGCTTGTTTAATATATTTTTTTTCTTTTTTCTGCGCAAAGCCAAAATATTCACTTACTAATACGCCAATAATCTTTAAATTTTTTCCCATATATTTTAATCTGGCCAAAACTCCTTTTTTTCGTCGAAAAATTTTTAAATCCTGGTCACTCTAATCTTTCAAATTCACTTACGACCTACTTCATAAAAAATAGTTTAGGTTTATTACAGGTTTATTTGACAAATTTTCCATAGAAATATGTCAAATAAGCGCTTTATTAAACCTGAAATATATGTTATGAATAAGACAGTTAATATATTGCCTATCCTGAGGGAGCTCTCTTAGGTTAGTACTTATTTTTTTAGCACATTCAAGGCTAATTATTACAAAAAAAAAGTATCTACTACAAAAATGGCCTGCTCCTTAACACACTTTTCCCGGTAAAGGTTTGAATCTTGAGAACGGGATTTTTTTATGTTTGCTTTACTATAAAAAAAACTTAGGGCTAATAAATCAGTTCAAGTTAATCTCTTTTTTTTTGTTTAAACTGTGTTTAAACCAGCAAACATATATATAAATCAATGCAGTATTTAAACCATCTGTAAACGCATAAAATTGGGCATTTAAACTACCATATGTTTTTATTACTTACAGGCCATATGTTTTGCATTTAAAAAGCATTCAACTTTTTCCAAGCTTCTACTTTTTCTTCAGATTCGATTCGATTTCTTTCTCAGTAAAATTTGGGTACTTTTAATTAAATGTTATTAAATTTTTGTCTTTTTGATTGTACAAAGAACTGATAGCCTGCTGCAAAACAGCTGTTTTTTAACATATATTCTAGTGCTGCCAAGGTATTAATTTTTAAACTACACATGAGGCATGGTTCACTGATTTACTCCTGTTGAGTTTAAACCACATATGAATTAAAGTTTAGTTCAATTAAACCACCGTTTAAACTTTAACAGCCAAACCCACGATATCGAACGTTGTCGTTCGCAATCATTTTTAACGACAAACAGCTGATTTGGGACCCACTAAACTTGTTCAGCACGGCAAGTCGATCGACATTGCATGCGAACGATGACGTAACCATTTTCATACAAATTTTGTACCCACTATGAAAATACAAACGACAACAAATGTCAAAATCAGTCACTTGGTTTGTGCTTGTCGACAAAACAAAAAAGTAAATTTTTAAACAAATTTACATTTATGAAAATCAAAAATAAAAATGTTAACTTTTTTGCGTTTATTTTATTTAACTCACTAACATGCATTTTTCTCAAATAATTCTTTTTGAATTACATACATACATATATATGTACATATGTATGAATGAATGTGTATACTTGCAATTTATCTAACCAATTCTTCTAAAACACTCTCTTAGGCAGATTACTCTTTCCACTTACATAGATTGCTTGTCCCATTGGTGCTACTCCCGTCCATTCTTCATTCCAATCCGCTTGAATCATTTTAGGAGTATCTACACATTTCAACTGATTTATTTATTTATATTTCACACACAAAATTTTGAAAATAACTTTTAAATTTTTTTGTATTGTCATATATTTATTATTTTGCTATTTTTATTATCATTTGTAGAAACTTTAAGTAGCATAGAGTTGCATTTTTATGGAATACTTTTCACATTTCAGCACATTTTATTTGTAAAGTAGCGTTTTATTTGTGAAATTTTTGATGTGGCAATATGCTAATTTGACAATGAGTAAATGCATTACGTCAACAACGTAAAGCCCGACGACCGACAAGTCGATAGTTAGTGGGTCGCTCAAACGAACTATAATGAGTGACTTGTCGTCAGTCGATCGAGTTGTCGATCGACATCGTGGGTTAGGCTGTAACTGATTTATTAGCCCTTAGTTTTCTTTTACTAGACTCTATTTTACGATACACATATAACATTTATGACACTAATGAAAATGTATGTTTTAATAAATCTACATATAATATATATATTAATGAAATTTTTATTTTATTTTTCCTGGATTCGTCTGTGTATGCTGTATACATAAACCTTTTTTTTATGACTTTAACTGGTCTCGATTTTTTTGCTTTCTTGTTTTAAATTTTTTTTATGCTATGTACCGACCTTTAACCTGGCTATTCCCATATTTATTTGTTTGTATTCCCCTTGCCTTATTTCTTCGGTAGCACAATCTATCCAATCTTTAACCTTTCTTTGGCTCCTTGTCTATTCCTGTGTTGGGTTTTGATGCATATAGCCAGCTACATCATAAAAAAAAAGATTTCTTTGTATCTTTCTCAGAATTAACTATAATTAATAATTTTGTACTTACGTTTTCTTTCTCTTTTTTTCACTGTGGTACTTTTATTTCTTGTTAGCTTTAACAATATTGTTTTTTTATGGGATTCAACTAGGGATGTCAAAAGAGACTATGTTTTTTAAAACCTGGGATTCGGGATTTTAAATTTAAAAAAACGGGATCCCAGGACGGATCGGGATTTTTCGGGATTTTTCGGGATTTTATAATCTAAAAATATTAAATAATCTCATTTAGTAGCTTTTAGAATTATAATTTATTATTGATGTAAGTATAAGTATTAAAAAATAATTCTTAATTCATGAAGAAAGTTAAATTCATTACAGAACCAAATAAAACATTTTTAATGTATTAATGGTAGGAATAATTTAAAGTAATATGGAAGTAATATTTGTATATTAAGTCGTATCTCTTAAGAAACTTCTCATAAAAGTTAATGCATCTAGGGTGGCAGCCGACAATCGAGATCTTATTTTATTGCAAATATAAGCTGCTGACAAAAACAACGTTCGTTTGGTGCTCTTGTTGTGATTTTGTCTATATGTTTTTTCATGTAACTTCACTTACATATTGTAAACCCTAACACACGGTACGTGCAAATAAAACCCCCATTTATTTAAAATTGAAAAATTATTAAAACCCTTTTTTTTAAATAAATATTTTCGAGAAATATTTCGAGGAAACATTTTGGTCCTTCGAGCCGGATTAGACCCCATGAGTCCTTGAAATATTTTCAAGAAAATATATTTAATTTCAGGATCATCGTTGCATCTCCCGGAACACAGAAAAGTGGGTATCAACCCCTTATTTAAACCCCATACCAAGTCAAATTAATAAGAAAAGGTTAGTTGTGTGCATTTATTTTACTTTTTTGTGCAATTAAGAAATAAAGTGTGTGACATATAAAAGAAGTGACAATTTCTAGATATTCAATTTGCCGTCGGTAAAACATAGTTTGAAAAGTAAAAGTGCATAAATTTTTTACCCATTTTCTCATCACAATTTCAATTTGTGTGTGCGTATGTATGTATGTGCAAAAAAATATTTTACTTTAGCTTTAAAGTTCATAGTAGTTGATAAGCACTTTAAAGACAACTTTAAATATTTTGTGATTTAATAATAAATACTGGTAACACTACCGTGTTCAACAACCACTTCACAGCTTATGATGTACAAAATTGAATACAACTTCATTCGGGTATTCAAATAATTTTTTATTTTATTAAATAAATTTTTATTATCTTGAAGTAAAGCAACCTAATTTAAAAAATATGAGCTTCTGACATAGTAGGAAAACAGATAAATACAACCATGAAGTAAAAGTAAAAAAAATGTGAAAAATTATCACAATTGGTTTTATTCGAATGAAACGAGTATTTGAATATCCAGCTTTTTTCGATTTGTTTTGATTGCATGTACATCACTAAAACATTTTTGTATAATTGTATTTATTCTAATATTTTTATGGATTTTGCTATGTATTTCGAATCAGTTGGATAATTTGGTGATATATTTGAGGTACAAAATACACATTTTGGAACTATCAACTTAAAGTAGTCTTAACAAACGTGGGTGCCTACTTTAGAATTTTTATACAATAATTTTTTTCAGTTCTCGTTGAACCTTCATAGTGAAGAGACATTAAAGCAGATTTTTTTTACATACATACATACGAAACAAATATAAAAAACAACAAAATCAAAAATTATACAAAAAATATTCGTAATACATATTCACCTTGATAAATAAGCTTATTGGCTTTACTAATATTTTTTACATAGCAAGAAATAGCAAAAACAAAAAAAAACCGTAAACACAAAGTTCCCTTGAGGAATAATACTCTGTATGAGTACCTCAAAGGAAAAAAATTTTGAAGTGAGTTCTAACGGCAGAAATGCTTATTTTACTGTGAGTTCTGAAACTCTTAATGCAAAAAATATAAATAATAAATCTGATGAAAATCTTTTTTTAACGGCAAAGCCAATTTTTCGTCAGCGATCAACTTCGCTTTGTCCAATGCCAACTAGTGAATCGTTAACATTACCATTGCCTAGTACTTCTTCATTTAAGTCTGCGATATCATCCGCATCGGGCTCGCCTTCATCACTAAACCAAGTTATCACTACAGATAACAGTAGCTCAAAACCCAAGGTACAAGTGGGAATGGACAGATATATAACAGTGGTAAAGCGTGGGCGAAGCCCAAATTCTTCAAAAATTTCATCTGCCCCAAAGATGTCTAGGGATAATAGCGCATCATCTACCAATCGTCAAAATCGTTTTTCATTATTGCAAGACACCGACGACAAGCCCTCTACATCATCGCAAAAGTCTTTTAAGCCACCACCTATTTATCTGAGAGAAAAAAATTCTAACGCGCTTATAAAAAAACTACTGTCGACCATTGGTGAAAATACTTTTCACATCATTCCAATTAAACGAGGTAATATTGATGAAACTAAAATCCAAATATATAATGAAAAAGATTTCCGAAAAATTGTTAGTGAATTCGAAAAAAATAAAACAAATTTTTACACATACCAACTTAAGAGTGCTAAAGGCCTACAGATAGTATTAAAGGGCATAGATTCATATGTTGAACCCGAAGAAGTAAAATGTGCACTTGTCGACCAAGGATTCAAGCTAAAAAATGTTACCAACATATTTAATAGAGAAAAGGTCCCCCAACCCCTATTTCGGGTTGAACTGGAGCCGAATGACATACAATTGAAAAAAAATTAAGCCCATCCAGTTTATAACGTAAAGTATCTCTTACATTGAAGAGCCACGTAAGCGTTCAGGTCCCGTACAGTGCCATAATTGCCAAGAATATGGCCATACGAAAACTTACTGCAAGTTACCTACAGTGTGTGTTATCTGCGGTGAATTGCATGGTACTGCTAGCTGCACTAAGCCAAAAGATCAAGCAGAAAAAAAATGTAGTAATTGTGGAGGTAATCACACAGCTAACTATAGAGGGTGCCCTGTATTTTCTTTCGTTAAACAGGCTATGGGTCAAAAACCCAAGTTAACTCCAGCTCTACAAGTAAACGCGAACTCCGACACTTTTGCTCAAATCAGCCAACCAGTTACTTCACGTGTATCGTATGCTGATGCTGCTAAGACTAGTTCAATTCCCACGCAAAATGTTCCACTGCCAAATAATTCAACGAATTCAAACTCAAGCTTTAACTTTAGTCGCCTTGAAGCTACTATTGAGAATCTGGTGCTAACTATAAACAACTTTACTATAAATATGACAAGTATGATGCAAGAAATGCTGCGAATGCAGAATACACTGCTTCAAGCATTAGTTAATAAACCATGAACACGTTAAAAATATGTTTCTGGAACGCAAACGGCATTCGCCAACATAAAAATGAACTTGAGCACTTCCTCATGGAAAAAAATATTGATATAATGTTGGTTTCTGAGACTCATTTGACCTCAAGAAGCTTATTTAAAATAAATGGTTATACTTTATATGATAAAAAGGACCCGAGAGAGAGAGAGTATGTGGTGGATCAGCAATTCTGATTAAGTCAAGACTCAAGCACTATGTCCTTGACAACGTTAGTGAAGAATATTTGCAAGCAACGAATATTTTCGTAGAAAATTTTTGTGCGAATTTCGTGATATCATCAATTTACCCACCTCCCAGATTTTCAGTTACCGAAGATCAGTATGAGAAGTTCTACAAATCGCTTGGATCTTGTTTCGTGGCAGCTGGTGACTACAATGCAAAACATACGTACTGGGGATTGCGTCTTGTTACACCTAGAGGTCGAGCCTTGTTCAATACAATTTCAAAAATGGGCTTAGATGTCATTTCGAGTGGGGAGCCTACTTACTGGCCTTCTGACGTAAGAAAAATTCCAGATGTTATAGATTTTGCCGTCACTAAAAATATTCATAGGGACTTAATTCATATAGAGGCCTCTCTAGATATGTCCTCCGATCACTCTCCAACAATAGTTACAATTTTCAACCCACTAAGGAGTGATTTAACTAACTCATATGTGAAGATGATTAATGGAATCAACTGGCTGGCATTCAAAAAATATCTTAGTAGTCACTGCGTAGAAAACATTCAGCTTAGATCATGCGATGATATTGAATTTAACATTGCCAATCTTAACGAAAATATTAAACAGGCTGCTGAACACGCCACTACCTCCTATCCGCAGATGTATGTGAAAAAAGGAGAGCTAGAAGAGAATGGCAACAACACAGATCACCCCTAAATAAAATCAGACTTAAAGAATGTACTAAACGACTCAAAGAGCTGCTATCGTCGGAAAAAACTGCACTACTGGAAAAGTATTTAGAAGGTCTTGATGTAACGTCCGCATCTAATTACTCTTTATGGCGCGCTACTAGAAATCTTAAACGACCCGTTGATCTTAAATCACCATTGCGTACTGCGACCGGAGGCTGGGCAAGAAGTGATAGTGAGAAAGGTAACTTATTTTCTGAGCATTTAAAATCTGTATTCACTCCCAATTCATGTACGGGTGCTGCTGATTTACCGAGTGTAGTTTCTCTACCCCCTCGTCCCTTAAGGTTTAAGATGCGTGAAGTACAAAAAGTAATTGCTGAACTCAACCCGAAGAAAGCTCCAGGTATTGATGGCATTAGTAACAAAATGCTCATGAACTTGCCTCATATTGCAATAAGAATCCTGCTATTTACTTTTAATGCTATTTTAAGAATGCAGTATTTTCCACATAATTGGAAACTGGCCAAGATCAAAATGATTCCAAAGACGGGCAAAGATCTTACCAAGACTGAGTCATATAGGCCTATAAGCTTACTATCTACAATCTCAAAGCTTTTCGAAAAGCTGCTCATGACTAAATTGTCCAAAATTTTAACTGATAATGGGTGCATCCCGGACCATCAATTTGGCTTTAGAAGTCAGCACAGCACGATTGAACAAACGCATAGACTGGTCCAAGTTGTATGTTGTTGATAAAGTATGGCACGAAGGCCTAGTTTTAAAATTGAAGACATATCTGCCAATAAACATTCAAAAGCTTTTGGAAAGTTATATTATTGATAGGAAGTTCACTGTTATGGAAGGGGAGTTCACGAGTGTGCCCGAATCTATATCTTCTGGTGTGCCCCAGGGTAGTATCCTGGGTCCTGTCTTGTATTTAATATATACTTGTGATATGCCTGTGAGCAATAATATCCATATTTCTACTTTTGCCGATGATACAGCCTGTATGAGTGTGCACGAAAACCCTTATGAGGCATCCCGCAATCTCCAGGAACATATCACTCAGCTGGAAATATGGTTGAACTTATGGAGAATTAAAGTCAATGAACAAAAGTGTGTCCATATAACGTTCACCCTAAGAAGAGATACTTGCTCCCCCATTCGAATCAACAATCATAATATTCCTCAACATTCCCAAGTGAAATACCTTGGTATACACCTTGATCGAAGACTTACATGGAAACATCATATTGACTCTAAGTTAACTCAGATGAAACTTAAGTTAACTCAAATCTATTGGTTGATTTGCAGAAACTCAACACTCAGCCTAGACTGCAAACTGTACAATTCGCTTTTGAAGTCAATATGGTGCTACGGAATTCAGTTATGGGGCACTGCTTCAGCTTCGAGAGAATCCAACGAAGGCAAAACAAAATTTTACGGTTAATAACATCGGCTCCATGGTACATCCAAAATTCTACTATACATCGTGATTTAAATATGCCACTAGTGACTGAAGAAATTGAAAAATACGCAGGCAAATATTTAACAAAACTCGAATCACATCCTAATCCGCTTGCTCGTAATATTTTGAACTTTACTGGACACGTCCGCTTAAAAAAGAGGGACACACGGGCTCTTATACCTAACAATCCAGATGGGACTACTTGAAAATACTTTCCCCCCCCCCTTTTTTTTTGATTATCACTACTAATGTATTATTTATAACTACCACTAAGTTTATGTCCGACACTGGTCGGGCCTAATAATTTTTTTTTATAGATTTAAGATTTGAATACTTATTGTTAGTTCACATATGAAGATACAATAAATAAATACATGCAAAAAAAAAATAATTTTTTAAGAATACAACTTTACTTAACATTGCTTGGCAAAGCTTTATTAAGTTTTTTGCATAAGACCCTACATTTTTAAAGAAGATAAAGAAATCGAAAAGCATAAACATACATATGTACATATATGTATTATATATAAATGTATATAATTGTTAATGCAGTTTGTTACATTTCTTTACATCTATACACATCTACATAATTACATATGTATGTACATGCCTACCTATATATTATATACATATGTACGCGCCTAATTTGTGCATTATTCTTTTTTATAAATTGTTTCGCTCAAAAGAGAACAACAAAAGTTTTACTCATTACTTTTAATAATTACAAGTACATTATTAAAAACAAAAACAACAAAAGTCAACGAACGCGAGAAAGAAATTATTTAATTTGGTGTTTTTAATTTTTATTTTCTGGATGCAGTGGCATAATTAAAAAATGATAATAATACATAATTATAAAATTTAGTGTTATTATTTCATAAAAGTGAACCCAGTGATTAATCATTAGTTTGGATTGTTTGTATATACATATGTACGTATATACTCTTTTACAAGAGAAACAACCACTAAATTACTTTGTGTTTGTTGGTTTTGGTTTGTTTTGTTTTTTTTTTACTTTATATTGTCACACAACCTACACTAGTGCTGCAACTTTTTTTTTAATCGAATAAAAAAATGATTGCTAACTAATTTATTTTATTAAAGTGAAATTTTACTCGCGTTTTAATTACACTCTATTTAATAAATAATTAGTAAATACAATTTTATTAATAAATTTCCCCCTAGTAAAAAATTTTAACCGAATATAATGTATTCGATTAACCCGTTGTGGATACCCGTGCCTAATTCAGTGCAGTACTAGGGTTTAAAACATTTTTTATACTTTTTTATTAAGCAGAGCGTTTTCACACTTTAGAATAATCCTTATTTCATTTATTTTAATCCAACATTTTACCGATTTCTCAAATTTTAACCCGAGTTTTCTTTGATATTTTCCCCAAATTATTGAAAGAGGAATCTAAGTGTGAAACTAACTTTGTTTTTATATTACTTTTACCCTATACCAATATATTTATTTTGAATTCAAATTCATATAAATTTATTTCAAAATTTTTTTAACCCATTACCCCCTCCCAAGAATTTTTTTTTCGTTTTAAAAATTTTATTTATACAATTTTCGCAAATTTCCTCGCGATAATTAATTTAACAAAAAAAATCTTTATCGTTCTGTTATTCGGAAACGGAAATTTATCGGTTTGATTCATCTCAAATAATTTTTACGTGTACGTTTTTTAAATAAACTCTTAAAATTTCCCAATACAATTTGAGATCAAAAATGGACATGACTACGTTGATCCGCAATGCCGATCGTTTGGCAGAATTTTAAGCATATATTGCTTCTATACCACTAGCGGGTTCTGTAAATTGTCATGAAAAAGAGCTCAATCAGTTATGGGAACCTGTTCGGTCAACATACGACTCTTTATTGATTGAAGTCGCCAAGGTTAAAGATCCTCAGGTTACAGAATTGAAAGCTAAGTATCTTAATTCTTATGGTACTTACACTCGGGGGATGTCTATTATAACTGGTCTCCTAGAACAACTTAAAGTGGCGGTGCAGGTCGAGAGGTCGATAGCGCAATCCGCGCCTATAATTAATTTACCCACTTGCGACACCCCAATATTTTATGGAGATTATAAGAGCTGGCCCTCATTTCGGGATATATTTTCCGCTTTGTATGGTAATAACCCCCGGTTGACCCCAGTACAGAAATTGTACTATCTATTGCAAAAAACTACTAAAGATGCGCATGATACCATACACACTGTGTCACTGACCAACGATGGCTATGAAGTCGCATGGAAAAAGTTGGTTGACACATATGAAAATAAAGATGCCCTCATAAACGAACAGCTTCGAGCTCTATTAAATATTTAACCGATTTCGCAAGAATCTAGCGCGAATATTGAAAACTTACAACAAACGATAAATGATTGCATTGCGAATCTTTCTCTCCTTGTGGTAACCCCTGAAATATTCTACCACGTAATGCTGGTATATATTTGTGCAACAAAGTTACCCGAAAACACTCTGAGTCTTTGTAAACAATCTAAAAAACTTAAAACATCCCCTAAATGGACTGATATGGATGCTTTTTTAACAGCGCATTTCAAAATCCTCGAATCGATTTCTGACATACGGCAGTCCCATTCCCCACTACTGCCAACGTACGAAATAACCCCATTTTTAACGCTGCTAAAAAATCGTCTAATGATAATAGAAAAATTCAAAGTTTTGCGACAAAAAACAATTCTACTCCAACAGTTTGTCGATCTTTTCTTTGTCAAGGGTCTCACCCCATTAGACTTTGTCCCAAATTTTTGAGTCAGAGTGTTAATGAACGTATGTCAACAGTGAAGCGTCTAAAGTGTTGCTGAAATTGTTTGACAACATCACATGAGTTCAAAAATTGTAAAAGTGTTCATGTCTGCTCACTTTGTAAGCAAAATCACTCTTTACTTCATAGAGACGGAAGATCACATATATCTGTCAGTAATTCACCCCAGCTTCCTATAGCTTCTAGTACGACTGCAGTGTCATCGCAACCCACAATTAACCCAATTGTAAATCCAGGTAGCAGTCATTCTCAACCCCCACTGGATTTCAACCCCCCAACTTCTGCCGCGGCCCGTAATTTACATACTTATACTGCACATCTAAATTCTAATCTAAATCAAACAGTGATTTTAGGCTCAACAGTTTACATAGTGCATATAAATGACATTAGATGTACAGCCCGAGCCCTAGTTGACCCTGATTCACAAGGCACTTTTATTTCAAGAAGATTACAAAGAAAGCTCGCTCTTCCCACGTTTTCTGTACCATTGACAAGTGTTACAGGAATGATGGACTGTTTAGCTGGTAAATCCTCTACCATGTGTAATCTAACAGTCAGTTCTCCGATTGACCCCAGCTTCAAATTGAAAGTGTCTGCGTATGTCGTAGAAAAAATCACCGGTCAGTTATCTTCATATAATATCTCTGATATTATAACTTCATCCTTCCCCGATATTACATTGACCGACGTCATGTGTACCCGTATGGATGTACTTTTTGGAGGAAATGTGTATCCTAAAATTTTAACTACGGATGTTAAAATACATCCAAATGGTAACTTGATCGCCCAGAGAACCGTGTTCGGGTGGATCATCACAGGTGAAGTTTCTCAGCCTCAACCCTCACACTCCGTAGCATAGTTTTGCACCCATCTCGAGTTAAATACTCAACTCGCTCGTTTTTGGGAAGTTGAAGAAGTTCCACAAGCGACCCACTTACCGGAGGATGATAAATATTGTGAGAAACTTTACCAGGCTACGACTTATAAAAATCCCGATGGCCGGTATGTAGTCTCTCTCCCATTTCGTCGGTAATTCTCAAATGAATTGACATTAGGTGATTATCGGAAAAGCGCCTTTTCCCAGTTTGTGCGCAATGAGGCACGTTTATTGAAAAACCCCGAATTAAAGTCACAATATGACAATGTAGTTCGCGAGTATTCCACAATGGGACACATTAAAGCCGTCAAGCACCCTGATTCCACTGTAGATAAGTATTATTTACCTCATCATGCAGTGTTTAAACCCGATAGTGTAACCACGAAACTCCGAGTAGTATTCAATGCTTCAAACCCCTCCTCCAATGGCGTGAGCCTAAATAGTGTATTGTACCCAGGCCCTGTCTTACAGACAGACCTTACCGTTTTGCTGCTGCGGTGGCGTTTCTTCCGGTATGTTTTTAATGCGGATATTGAGAAAATGTATCGGCAGATACTAGTTCATCCCAATCAAACCCAATATCAGCGGATTCTGTTTCGTGATAGTCCTGAAGCTGAAGTTAAGGATTATGAGCTTAGCACGGTCACGTTCGGAGTGACCTGCGCGCCGTACTTAGCGATTCGTACTCTTTTGCACTTGGCTGACGATTGTAAACCCATAAGTCCTGCGGCGTCCGAGATTTTGAGAACTCAAATGTATGTTGATGATGTTCTTGCTGGATCACATGAACAGAAGACGCTTTTAAGAGACGTAATGAACTAACCCATGTTCTTGGTTCGGCTGGTTTTGTTTTATGAAAGTGGACAGCCAATCATTTACGACTCTTAGAAGACTTACCCCGGGAGAATCTGCTTGATGCAGACTTCTTAAAATTTTCGGATGCCAGCACTACAAAAACCCTAGGATTGCGATGGGATTCTAATAAAGATAGCTTTTATTTCAAACTCACATCGCAGCCATGCCAGGACATTGTCACGGAACGGTCTGTCTTGTCTGAAATAGCGAAATTGTTTGACCCTGCAGGATGGTTCTCACCAAAAATTGTTGTAGCCAAAATCATAATGCAACAAATTTGGAAGAACAAGACAGACTGAGATGAAAGTTTGCACCCCCTAACCCTATCTCAATGGCGTGCATTTTTAAACGACTACATAATGTCGAGAATATTAATATTCCCAGATGGGTTAATTTTCTTCCAAAAAATTTATTTGAACTTCATGCGTTTTGCGACGCCTCTGAAAAGGCATACGGCGCTGGTCTTTATATTCGAAATATCTCACCCCATTCAATTACGACGCATTTACTCGCGTCAACAACGAAGGTAGCTCCCGTACAAGCTGAAACACTACCCCGTTTAGAGCTATGCGGAGCGGCTTTGATGGCAAAAATGGTAGAATCATTATGTACCCAATTAAATATAGACAGGAGTAAGGTTTATCTATGGACTGATTCTACTATTGTTTTATTCTGGCTCAAAAAGCCCCTGTGCCATTGGCCCACCTTTGTTAGAAATAGAGTAGCGTTAATCTCTAATAAAGTTGGTAATGAGAATTGGTCACATGTAGATTCCAAGGGCAATCCCGCCGATTTGGCAAGTTCTTGAGCTCTTGCACGAGATTTAATTGATAAATCTTTTTTGGTGGCATGGTTTTGCATGGTTAACCGCAAGATTGCTGGACACAATATACCCCTATTGAACACCAACACCTTGAAGTTCAGTCGTTTTCCGTTCAGCTCGAAGCCCCGTGCGACATACAGGAAAGTTTTTCAGATTTACCCCGCGCAATGCGAATTATTTCGTATATGTTCAGGTGCTTAAAGTATTTGAAGACTCGAAATTGCTCATATGACACTTTAGACTTAACCCAGTCTGAAGTAAAATTCACTCGAAATCGCTTGAATTTAATGTGTTAGCGGAATTTTATACCAGAATATACTTCACTTTCAAATAATATAACATTGTCTACAAAGAACAATTTACTAACGTTAAACCCATTTATCGATTCAAATGGCTTTGTTAGAATTAATGGTCGATTGTCTAGATCACATGGCATAACATATGATGAGCGATATCCAAAAATTTTACCATATTCTGCCCGCTTTACTCGCTTATTTGTTGAACATGTCTACAAGTGCTCTGCTCATAGCGGCCACTCATTAATGCTCCGTTTAATTAGAAGTGAATTCTGGGTCCCTAAGCTAAAAAATCTGATCCGTACAGTAATTCATAATTGTAAGAAATGCACTATTTACAGAAAGAATTCCGGTCAGCAAATTATGGCTGCATTACCCCCTGAACGATGCTCTATATCGAGACCGTTCACCCATACCGGCTTAGATTTCGCAGGCCCGTTCGACATAAAATCCTACATTGGTAGGGGTTGCAGAATTACAAAAGGCTGTGTTTTAGTTTTTATCTGTTTTGCCACAAAGGCTATTCATTTGGAGGCAACTGGTGATATGTCGACGGGAATATTCCTTGCAGCCTTTGCTCGTTTTTTCTCACGTCGTGGGTGCCCTTCTCATTTATATTCTGACAATGGGACTGCATTTGTCGGTACTGCTAATTTACTCGAGGTTGACAAAAACAGTTTTTATCTGAAATTAAGCGGAAGGTACTTGTACGGAACAGTTTTCAGCCTGTTGAATGGCATTTCATTCGCCCCGGTGCTCCTCATATGGGCGGCTTATGGGAAGCCGGCGTAAAGAGTGTCAAAACTCATTTAAATAAAATTTCTGGGGTTCAGAAGTTTACCTTTGAGGAATTTACAACTATGTTGACCCGTATAAAACCTTGCCTGAATTCAAGACCGTTAACTGCCATGACCGATAATCCCTCTGACTTAGTTCCCCTAACGCCAGGTCACTTCCTAATCGGTGCGCCTATTCTGTCACCCCCTGAACCCGATCATGCTAATCTCTTCCTTGAGTGTTGCCAATAGGTGGCAAAAGCTTAAAATTCTGCACCACCATTTTGCCCAGCGGTGGAAAGAAGAATACCTCAAAGAACTTCATCGTCGAGTGAAATGGAAAGATTTTGAAGTAGGCGACTTGGTAGTTGTCCATCAGGATAACTTACACCCTAATGAATGGCGACTCGGACGAATAGAAAAGAATTAGGTGAGACATGATTCTAAGGTCCGCACAGCGGACGTGAGAACAGCTTCAGGCGTTTTCACCGGCTTATTGTGAAGCTTGTTCTCTTACCCAAATCAGAAACTTACTAATTCTTTTTTCGTTTTTTCCTTTTTTTCTATTTCACCCCTTTTAAGTACAATGTCCAGTGCATCCCGTCGCCTTGAGGTACATCGTAAACCCGTCGAAGGTCCATCGACTTCTGCTGCGGACGCCAAAAACACTCGTGCTGAATAGTTACGAGACTGTCGGTTGTGCAAAAGCGAACACGCATTGCGAAAATGTTACCGGTTTAGGAAGATGACGGTGAAGGAACGGTGGGAAACAGTGAAAAAATTTAAATATTGTTTCATATGAAAGACAGGTGCACGAGCCGGGAACGGTGCCTTGAGTGCAAGGCCGAACACCACACCTTACTCCATCGCTATAAGGCAAAAACCTCCGACCCACAACCAACGCAAAAACCCTCAATAAAGAATAAAAGGAGGACTAAAAAACGCAGTAAGGCCAAGACTGCCAAGCCATGCCATCAACTAGTACAACCTCAACCCCCTTCAACCCAACGACAACAGCACCAATTCACTGGAGCGAATCAACCGGCGACTATTGTCATCAACGTGATGTCCGGGCAAATTGTTTAAATTTTTTATGTATTTTGCATTATTTTTTTATTATTTATTATTATATTTTATATTTTTTTATCATTTTTCCCTGAACTCATATAAATAAATGTAAATATCTATGATGAATTATTTTTTGAAAAATATTTTATTTGTATTATACCACTTCCTATCATAGGCCCGCGTTATCCTTAGCCCTCTTTGTCGCACTATAGCAAGGGGGCGGGATGTTTACGCGCATAGTGTAAAGGTCCCTTATGGTTCACTAGTGTAAAGGTTCCTTACTGTTCATTGGACCTTTCTATGTTTTGTTTTCTCTTTCGTTAAGTTGTTGTGATTTTGTCTATATGTTTTTTCATGTAACTTCACTTACATATTGTAAACCCTAAGACACGGTACGTGCAAATAAAGCCCCCATTTATTTAAAATTTAAAAATTATTAAAACCCTTTTTTTAAATAAACATTTTCGAGAAATATTTCGAGGAAACAAACGGCATGGTTCGTAATCAAGTAGACTTGGGTCGAACTCGTTCACTAGTTAATTTTTGCCACAAGCTAATGGTCAAACCCATTTAAATTATGAATTATTGTATGAATGAATAATATACAATTTGGTCGCGGATAGCTGCGGATGACCAAAATATATTCTTTTTTTATGGATGACGTCGCAATAAAAAAATCAACTTTTGTTTAAAATGTAATGAAGTGTAACTTTCTTTGTTTAAGGTGCACCTGGTACCTCGGGTACAAAAATAGTGACCCATAAATATCTTTACAATCAAATACAACAGGAAGATTTACCTAGTTTGGATGAAAAAATTAAATGTCTGGAGAATCACTTTGTGTCCTGTTATGGTGACAGACCAGATAATCTAAGCAGTTTAAAACAAAGATTTGCATACTTTAAAATATCAATGAAAGAAAAATGGTCTAAAGCCCATAGAAAAAGAAGCAGTATTTCTTAAAACCAATGAAGCTTGGTTAGAACGAACATTTGTACTTTCAGCAAATAAAATTTGAAGATTCTAGTGAGAGAACTAAAAGAAAAAAGACAGAACACATGCGTTCTTCGCTTAGTGAGAAAGTTATCGCTCATGCAGCGCAAACAACATTACAGGCTAGAGGAAAAATTGATGCTTCACAGATACTAAGAGATATCACAAACTCTCCAACTCGTGCAGGGAAATACAGAAAAGCGTACAGAAAATCAAATACAGAAGAAATTACTTTTCTTACACCGTTGCAACCCTAGCAATGTTTGTTGAAGCTGATTTGACCAAGAGACAATATGAAATCATCAGGAACACAAATAAAACGTTTTATCCGTGCTATGACCTATTATTAAAAGAAAAAAAAAGAATGTTACCCGCCCGAAGATTGTATAAGGGTCACAAGTACTTTCGCAGAAAGCAATTTACAAAGCTTAATTGATAATACAGTTACGCGCTTATCAATGGCGCTAGAACGAATCCTTTGTTCTCTAAAAGATAATGAAAGGAATTCTTTGAAAATTATATGTAAATGGGGTTGTGACGGATCCCAACAAGCCAAATATAAACAACAATTCGGCGATGACGCTGCCTCAGACGCAAATGTATTCCTGAGCTTTTTTGTACCACTTCGAATAATTTGTGGCAAAGTAATGTTTGAACATGTCTTTAAGATGACGATGATCGATGGCAAAGTATGTAACGCTGCAACCGATATAAAATCAACAAGTCGGTGTTATATCTATATGCGGAAAAACATCTAAAGACTTTAACAATCTGACCCAAAAATTTTAATACAAGTTCTACGGCTATTGAATTTGGACTATCTGTACTACATGCCAGATTTCGATTGTTCGAAAGAGTTTTACATCTGGCGTATAAATTACCGGTAAGAAAATATAGAGAGAAGAGAACTAATGAAGAAATTGAGTTAGAAGAGCGTCAAAGAAAACATATTCAGAAAAGATTTCGAAAGGAAGCTGGATTGTTAGTCGACATGCCAAAAGCTGATTTCGGGAATACCAATGATGGTAACACTAGCCGAAGATTCTTTGAAACCCCTCAATTATCTGCCGACATAACAAAAGTTGATTTTGAATTAATATATAGAGTCAAGGTTATACTGGAAACTATCTCAAGTGGTCACAAAATAGACGTTCAAAAATTTGATGAATATGCAATGTCAACTGCGAAATTGTATGTCGACCTATATGAATGGCACCCAATGACTCCGACCATGCATAAAATATTAATTCATGGTGCACCTGCAATTGAAAATGCCTTATTACCCATAGAACATTTGTCGGAAGAGACGGCAGAATCCAGAAATAAGCACTTTCGGTTATATCGCGAAAACTACGCAAGAAAGGTCTCGAGAGAGGAATGCAACCGTGATGTATACTGTAGTGACGTATTTTAGCTAAACACTTATTTTATTAAATATAAAAAATACAAAAAAATATAAATAAGTAAACATATAATTTTAATCATTTTTTCCGTATTATTAAAAACTTATTATTATATAAAATTTGTTATAAAATAAACATCATTGATTTTTGTGTTTTTAAATAAAATAAAAAATATAGAAGCTACATTGGCGATTCTGCTGATTATAACTGATTAAATTGATCAAATTTAAATCAATTTTCAAATTTGCTGCATTTTTCAAAAAAGAAACAATAAAAAAATGAAAAACTGCATCCTCAATAATATTTTAATAAAATTTTGCAACATTTGAACCTATTAAATATATAACATAGCAAAAATTAATTGTTGTTACGGATAATTTTTACATCAATATTGAATTACTTTTCACGGACGAGATTTAAAGCACTAATTGAAATCAACTTTACAAGTAGTAGTGAAATGGCGGTTCGGGGGCAATTAAAATTGTTAAATTGTGGGTGAAATTGTTAAATTTGGGTAATTAAAATTTGAAAATTGTTAAATTCTTGGAAATTTGTGAAATTTGATACCTACGAGGGTGGTTCGATAAGTCCTTTAAATATTTTTCGAGGGTGGTTCAATAAGTCTGTCTTTTTCCTAATGCCTATGGCAATGCATGACATTTTTTTCAAATGCCGACGGCAAAACATGATTATTATTTTTTTCAAATGCCGACGGCAAAAGATGATTATTATTTTTTTCAAATGCCGACGGCAATGTATGATTATTATTATTTTTTCCTAATGCCTACGGCAATGCATGATATTTTTTTCAAATGCCGACGGCAAAACATAATTATTTTTTTCAAATGCCGACGGCAAAAGATGATTATTATTTTTTTCAAATGTCGACGGAAAAACATGATTATTATTTTTCCTAATGCCTACGGCATTACATAATAATTATTATTATTTTTTTTTTCAAATGCCGACGGTAAAACATGATTGTTATTTTTTTTTAATGCTCCCAGTGTTGCCAGACTGTAAAATTTTTTTATCATAATACCATATCAGTAATATCAGAGAAAATAGATTTGATGACTACTAGGTCATATGGTCTCATATGAATCATGGGAATGTGCTTGTGTGATTTCCTCACGCTAATAAATTGTTTATAAATAAAAAATAAATAAATTGTTATAAAATAAAATAATTAAATAAATTATTTTATTTATTTATAAAACGTTCTCATGTATGTGAACACCCCTAATGCTTGTGTGTGGGGGGTCCAGCTTGTTTGTCGCTGGTAAGCTTATATTCTGTTTATTTGTTTAAGAAATATATTTGTATGTATGATGTATGTATGTATGTGTATGTATGTGCGATCGAAAGAACTTGTGCGTGGAATATTTTGTGGCTGTGTAGAATACATTTATATTTTGCAACATAATCATTTTCTTTGTCTACGATTATTTTAAAGCAGCAAAGTTTCAACTAACTACAGTCATAAGCAGAGAAACAAAAAGTAAAAATTTGCAAGTTAGCAAAAATGCTAACTTCTCCTCCTCCTTCCCACTTCCTTCTCTTTCCTTTATGTAGTTTGTATTTGAAATAAGAAAACACTTGTAGATTTTTTATTTTTCTATACATTTATTGCTTAAAATTTTTTAAAATTTTATAAATATACATACATTAATATTTTAAAGAGTGAAAAAATTCATTTAAAGCAAGATATTTCTTTTGTTAGTAAAATAGCATTTTTTAATGCGCAAACACCAAGTTTATGATAATTACAATAAAAATATTCTGGATACTTAATCTCCATTTGTTTAAAGTTGATACAGCCTATATCCTCAACGTTAAAAATTTTTCGGCATAAGATTTTTTCCAACCATCGTCTTTTCTCTTCACCTTTTACATAAATTTTAGAACATCTTGCGTTGGCTTTTAAAAAATTGCAAACGCTTTCAAAAGAAACTGATCCAGCAGTCCAGCTGAGGTGATGACAGTTTTTCGTTAGCCACTTTGCTTCTCTTTGCTTTTTTATTGATAAGCATTTAAAATCAAAAGGTGGTTTTATAATGAAATTGTTATATTCATAATTGTTGAAAACAATCGCTACTTCTTTTGCGATGAAATCATTTGAATTACTTTTGAAACCTTGTACGTCTATAAAAATTGTGTTATTTTCCATATTACTCAATTTATAAGACTTTTCGAACTTGTCCTTTGATGGGTATATATTCTATTATGCGATCATGAATAAGAATGCAGTAAGCTGATGTCTTTGCTGCAATATTAGTTGCTGTTTCAAATGCTATTTTTTATCAATCGGTCCATTATTGAGTGATTCATTCTGATGACTGACATCTGCTACAATAATAGGAGCTTTTGTCTTAAACTCTGATGCAGATAGAAGCGGTTGAGATTCCCTTATATAGTAACTTTGTTGGAATCTTAGATACATATCATATAGAATTGCATATCGTTCATTTTTGAACTTTATGTTAAGATCATCATATGGATATGAGACTGAATTTAAATGTACTTTTAAATTAGTCAAATCACAATGAACAAACTTATTTTCTTGTTGAAAAGCAATCAATACAAAACGGGGGCGTTCTCTATTTCCAGCCAGTTTAACATTCCAAATATAGCTAGTACCTGTGTTTAATTGTGGATTAACATGACAATCCCAACTGCGAAATGCCATAGGTATAGAAGCACCATTGTTAATAATTTTTATCATATTCAATTTGCTAAAGTCGGATAATTGTACATGTGGGATTCTCCATGAGATGAGTGAAATTGTAAGTTTAGCTTTTTCAGTAGAAACACTCGAGCGTACAAGATCTTCATCATTCTTATTGCGCAAGAGTATCAATTCATGTTTTCCATTTAGTATAACTTTGTTGTAGTCTTCGGCGAATCCTAGAAGCATTTTTAGAGGTACATAAAAATTGAAAAATCCATTTTCAAGAGTGACATCGTCAATTTTGTTCCATCCAGCATTTTGCATCACATTGCTTTCTGTTGGTGACAGAGAAACCAAATTTTTTATAGTGCTTGTGGCTCCTAAATATCTTGTATGGTCAATTTCAATTCCATTGAGCTTATAGCGAATTTCATCAAATAGATATGCCACAAAGTTGTTTTTTAATAAAAAGTTCTCCGAAGAAGAAGAAGAAGATTTGGCCTTATTATCATCGACAACAAACCCCTCTACATAAATGTAGTTCTCACTGGGTAGCACATACAAATCTTGATTTTGTATTGAAATTCTATCTTCATCATTATTGTTGTAAGATTGTAAGTATGGTACATATGTATGATAGTCCTTTTTGATTATATTCTCATCAGACAAGGGTTTATCTAAGACATCTATTGTTGAACTCATTTTGTCTTCAATTTAAAATTCAAGGACTTTAGAAAATTTTTATTTGATGTTGTTAGAGCTTTTTGTTGAGCTGGTCGCTTTAATGTTGTTGTTGTTGTTCTTGCTGCTATATTTTTCAATGTATTTGTGTTGTATATTAGCATTATTTAGTTGGCCTTAAATGTATTTGTATTGTAATTTCCTCTCCTCGGAAATTAATTAAATCACCGTGTTGATCCAGTACGCGCAGCGCTAGTGAACTTATCTCTCTGGTGTTTACAGGTAAATAGATAAGATTTCTTGGAACCTCATCTATTTTATAGCCTGGAGGCACATTAATCGGAAATTCATGAAGTGTATGCGATTTCGAGTTATTCATATATGTGTTAATAGCGATACTACTTTCAATTCGCAAGAGATTCACTTTAAAAATATTAACTGGAAGATCTGAATAATAATATTTGTTTGGTGTTAGGATTTTGCTATTGAATCCTAAAAGTTTTCCAATTGTATTGTCTTTATTAAAATATACAAGATCCTTGGAACTATTAACTTTAACTTGCATTGTATTGTTATTGGCTTCAATAAAAATCTTATTTGCTGGGCAGAGTCGTTTGTATTCCTCTTCTGTAAAATCAACTATATTATTTAATTCGTAAGATCCCATTGGTATTTCAATTATATGTTCCCCTATATGAAACATATTGTTGTAGGTGTCTACATTTGGAATACTGTTGTATGAATGAAAATCAGTTAGAGCACACTCATATGCACCATGCAATTCAATAGGAGGAAAGTAACTAGCAGATAGTTCTGATGAGTTAGAGCTCAGAGTAAGTGTTATTGACATTATAACAGTCTGATTACAATTAAATAATGTTTAGTACACAGTATGGTTTATAAGTATGATTTACATATTTTATTTAAAACTTTTTCTCATTTTAAAATTAACATTAGTTTCTTAATATTAATGCTATTGTTGTTGCTATTGATGTTGTTGTTGTTTCTAATTTAGTTTTTCTTCCAACTATAATATTTCATCTTTACTTATCCAAGAATTGTGTTGATTAGAAAATCCCAGCCATTTAACATATACCTCCTTCCCTTTAATTTTAAGAACCTTTTCAACTAGATATGTATTTGGAAATCTAGTTTTTGAAAGTTCCTCAGTAGCCACCTTTAATAGGATTGCCAAGATAGTCTTCTAATATGTATGTTGCAGGATTTGTATTTTGAACTCTTGTAATTGTGAAAATTTCTGTAGTCCAATTTGGAGTATAACCTTTTTCAAATGTGTGCTTATATTTGCTTATGCGAACATGATCTCCCACATTAAATTTCGACATTTTATACATTTTCAAATGACTGTATACTGTATTTAGCAGCTTTTCCTCACTTGTTGAGTTGACTTTAATAGGAGACATTTTAATGGTACGATGAACTTTTCTATTGTATGCATTGTGTAAATCTTTGTATATATCAATCCACTTATATGAACCATTATAACTAAACTCTTTCCACATCATTTCTTTCAATGTTCTATTAAATCGTTCTACTATTGATGCTTTCATAATGCTACATTTTGAGTAGTGATTAATGTTATATTTATGCATTAATTTTCCAAAGTGTTTGTTGAAAAATTCTTTGCCATCATCTGTTTGTAAGTTTTTTGGTACTCGTCCCAATTCAAAAATATCTTCCATTGCCTTGGTTGTTTCGAGTGCTGTTTTTGTTTTTAGCGGTACTGCCCATGCAAATTTTGAGAATGTGTCAATTACAGTCAACAAAAATCAATAATTTCTATTTTCTTTAGAATAGTTCCCCATTTCAACTAAATCAGCTTGCCAAAGATCATCTATTCCTTTCATTACAACTCTGCGACGCACAAATTGTTTTCGAGCTTGCTTATGGAGTTCATTTACTAAATTTCTTTTTGAAGACATTAAGTTGTTTTTAAAGATTTTTTGCAGAGTATTGTGATCTGCTTGACGCACTTTCAGCTATTGATACAAACATATAATTTTCTAATCTATAAATTTTTTCATTAAGCTGTTCAATTTGTTCTTCAAAGGATGTTTTAATTTGTAGAATATCTTTTTCAATTTTATAATTTTCTTCTATATCTAATTTTATTTCGCGTTGTAGTTCCTCAATTTGCATTTGAATATCTTCTCGTATTATAGTATTATCCCCCTTAAAGTATGTTAATAATTTCTCTTCTAATTTTTCGATTTGAGTTTGCAAAAACAATTTATTGATAACATCGTTTTCCTCCAGAGCTTTTGCAACATTTTTGATCCTTTTGTTTTGGACATCAATGTTGTTGTTCGTATCCACAAAGAACCCCAGCAGTTTAGGTGCATTTTTCAAAGAAATTGTGCTTCTAGTATCGTTTAAATAGTGTCCAAATTTATCAACAGACATACTCTATTTAGTTTATTAAAGTTATTGTATTATATTCGCTTCACGTAGTTCTTCAATAATTGATACAATTTCGTTATTGTGATTAGTATGACCTGCACCTTGTGATGCGAGCAGTAGTCGAAGTCTATCTACTAACTCATTTGGATCGTCCCAGTATATATAGTTGGGATTATTGATGTTAACTTGCATCATTCCCTCACCTAAATACATACCTTTGGGCTTAGACCCTGTTGATTCAGGTAAATTCTTCTGGTTTTTCTCATCAATAAATTTCTTAATAATATATTTATATTTATATCCTCTAGTACCCTTAATTTGACCATCAGGTTAAAAGTCTCTTCTATATGCATTAGTAGTAATTAAAATCTTTTTATAGATTTCAAGTTCAAATTTATCGTAATTTTTTGGTATTTTATGAAACATTAGAGAAAATAGTCCTGGTGTTAGAGCCCATATTTGACCACCAACTTGTATTTTATCTTCATTCAGTTTTAGGCTACTATCACCAAATTTCCATTCATTATTGTAATCTTTATGTGTGCCATAGTTTGTATCTACTCATTTCTTCCTTCCAAAACTGATAAATCAGTATAAGTATATTCTGTATTGGAAGTCTGTGAGTAAAAATCATCTTCATCATCATCATCATCATTTTCAGTATTAACATCATTAAATAAGATGGTATTATCAAAAATTGTCCCTTCTACTAGTTTTTTTGGTGTACTTGTCTCTATCTTGACTGATGGGTTTTCAGGCTTTAAACTTGTATTATTTTCAACTTCTGTCTTGATGTTACTTTCTTCTTTCATACGAATTCTTTTAAAATTTTTAGAACTATTTATGAATTCTTTAAGAGGTTCTGTTATAGGTTTGAATGTATCTCTTAATTGTTCACGTGTATCTATTTCACCAGTTTTTATACTACGAAGCTTTTTCTTCAACACATTTCTTGTCAACACCAACTGTCTTAAAATTTTCTCATCCATGTTTGCTAAGGGCAAGTAACAGGTATCAGCAATCAGATCAGCTTATTAGAAGCTGGTCTGGTTTTCAGATCAGCTTTTCAGGACCTGGTCTGGTTTTCAGATCAGCTTTTCAGGACCTGGTCTGGTTTTCAGATCAGCTTTTCAGGACCTGGTCTGGTTTTCAGATCAGCTTTTCAGGACCTGGTCTGGTTTTCAGATCAGCTTTTCAGGACCTGGTCTGGTTTTCAGATCAGCTTTTCAGGACCTGGTCTGGTTTTCATATCAGCTTTTCAGGACCTGGTCTGGTTTTCAGATCAGCTTTTCAGGACCTGGTCTGGTTTTCAGATCAGCTTTTCAGGACCTGGTCTGGTTTTCAGATCAGCTTATCAGGACCTGGTCTGGTTTTCAGATCAGCTTTTTAGGACCTGGTCTGGTTTTCAGATCAGCTTATCAGGACCTGGTCTGGTTTTTAGATCAGCTTATCAGGAGCTGGTCTGGTTTTCAGGTAGCTGGTATAGTTTGGAGATCAGCTTATCAGGTATCGGATGAGGTTATAGCAAATAGATGTATCAAGTTTAAAGTTAGATTAATAACTAAAGTCAATCTTTTATGAGAAGTAGTTTATATAGTTATGAAAAAGTCAAATTGCTTTCTGTAGCGACCATCATTTAATTCATTATCTTTGCTTATCACTAAAAAGCCAATGGTCCCACTATTAGAGCACGAATAGAATTTGGTAAGAGGGGGCTATGCTTTATTTTTGAAGTGATGTTCGATGATTCATCAATATTACGAACTAAAATATTTTTATGTTGTTTCACTAACTGCATTTTTGTAACTAAATACATTTCATAAATGTTACCTCTTATTATAGAAAAAATCAGATAATATGGTTATACGATATCAGAAAACGTTTAGTCATAAAAACACCTTCGTTGGAGGAGGTATAGTAGATAAAATAATAAACTCTCTACCTGTTGAACTTCATCTTCCTGGATATCAGTACTGTGGACCTGGAACAAAACTACAAAAACGTTTAAATCGAGGTGATAAAGGAATTAATTTATTGGACTCTGCTTGTAAAGATCACGATATAGCTTATTCGAAAAATAAGGATTTAAGCACTAGACACAAGGCTGATAAAATACTTGAAAATTCAGCTTGGGATCGAGTTTTATCAAAAGATAGTAGTATTGCTGAAAAATCATTTGCCTATATGGTTACTAACGCAATGAAAGCCAAAACAAAATTTGGTATGGGTGTGGAGAAAAAGAAAAATGTTAAAAAGAACAAGATAAATGATAAAGAACCGCTTAGAACATCAATTACAGCTGCAACAAAAATACTAAAGAAGGAAAAACCATTAGATATTAACTCAGCAATTAAAATTGCCCGAAAAACTATCAACAAATCATTAAAAGGAAGAAAATCTCAAATTATAGTACCACGTGTAATATGTGTCCCAAAAATTGGTGGGTATTTGCCTCTAATACCGATTTTAACTGCTCTGGGTGCAATTGGTAGTCTAACAACTGGAGGTGCTGCTATAGCTAAAGCTGTAAATGCAACAAAGAATGCAAAAAATCAACTTGATGAAGCAACTAGACATAATAAAGCGATGGAATCTATTGCAGTTGGAAAGGGACTTTACTTAAAACCATATAAAAAGGGTTATGGTTTAGTTTTCAAAGAGGAATCAAAAAACTATTAGAGATGCTACCCAACAGACCACTATCTGATGAGGACCTAAACCGTTTCTCTATAAATATTCCATATTTTAGAGGAGTTTTCATGTTGAATACTCTACCAAAACGAACAAAGAAAATAGAATGTGGAATAATCAATTTAGACGTATCAACAGGACCTGGTACACATTGGGTAGCATATTATAAAAACAACAATGAAAAAGAATATTTCGACAGCTTTGGAAACTTACAACCTCCTTCGGAAGTAGTCAAATATCTTGGTACAAATATAAAATACAACTATGATCAACATCAGAATTTCAATACATTTACCTGTGGTCATTTATGTCTTAAATTTCTTTATGAAATAACTGAAAATATTAATTAAAAAAGCACAAACATTTATATTTTACAAAACTGTTTCATGTATTTTTATTTATAATTTAAAATACAAAATTATTATATATTATTGCCAAATTGGAAATTGGGAATTTTGAATTAGAAATTCACTCAGCTCGCTTTCAACAATTAAGCTTTGTTCACCTTCTCTCCTTAAGCAATATGATCCGCTCGAGAGTTCTTTAATTTCGTCATCGGTTAAAGTACTATATCGCTTTGGCAGGAACATTATGTGGTTTTCCATTTCAACTTTTAGTGTTGGCCCATATTTTGTTGTTACTCTTGTCACTCTTCGAATTGTGTATTTAATTGATGTCTCAAGCTCCTTTATGTGGATTAAGGTTTTATTTTTTAGTGAATTAAATTTTGATGTTAGATTTGTTGTAGACTCCATTTTTTATTTACTTCTGCTCACTTTAAATGTTTAACTGAAAATGATCTTAAAAGTAGCGATGATGACTTCTAGAAGGCTAATCGAAAATATTTATGGTGAAATAGTGAATAAGTGGGGGATAGTGATAGACAGAAAGAGATGGTTATAGAGAGAAAAGGGATAGAGAGAGATAGAGTGCTAAAAAAGAAGTATGGAATATAGATGATGGTATAGATATTTTATATATCAAAAGATAGTACTTTAAAAATTTAAAGAGCAAATTAGTTTTAAAGAAACCTTCAAACAATCATCATTCATTAATTTATCGGCAAATATAATGAGCCAAATTAGACGTACTCTAAACCAATTTTTAAGAGATTTCGAAAGCTTCAGGCTTTTTGATCATTGGGAGATGATCAAATTTTTCGAAAATATGCTAGATGAGAACGAAGAATATGGTATCATGGAAGATGAAGACAATACAGAAGGACACTTCAAAAGCTGTCCTTGGTATGATCCTGAGTGTGAGGAAGGACCTGATACTTGCAGATGTACAATATATTTTTTGCGCAAAAGTATATTAGAAAATTTAATAAATAATTAGATACTATGAAATGTTTCCATCATTATAATAAAAATAAATAAAATTAAATTAAATTATTCCTTGTTTTGTATTATTTTTTTAAGGATATTTAGGAATCATTTATTCGAATAGAAAATTACAGAAACTTGTATGTAGTGAAAAATATAAGGACTTATCCGATTATCTAAATTGTTTCTCTTTATGAAAATATGAAATTTAATGGAATTTCATAATATTGTGAAATTCAATTTGTTTTGTGCAGAACCTCTCAGGGAAAACAAGACTGTGCATGTTTAAGCGATATGAAAATAAGTGCAAATAAGCAAAAACGAAAGTTTTTTTGATTCAACGGAGTATAGCCAATAAAGAAATAAACACCATTCACATATTTCATTCTCTTTTCAATATTTTATTTTATTTTTTTTCTTAAAAATTTATTTACATATGTATGTACAATAGTTTTTCTTAAAAATTCATATACATTTGTACAATAGTTTTTCTTAATAAATAGGATTTTATTTACAACCATTTTTCTTAATAAATAGGATTTTATGTACAATAATTTTTCTAAATAAAAAGGATTTTATTTAAAATCATTTTAACAACAATAAATAGGATTTTATTTACAATAATGTTTTTTAATAACTAAGATTTTATATACAATTTAAAAATTAACTACTTAACTAAAAATTAACTAATTTTAGCTATTTTCTTGCATTCTAGCAATTTCATCTAGCAACATATCAAGTTCGTGTTCAGGGTTAGTTTCCTTAATACGAAAATGATACCATGCATATGTGTTAATATTAGTTGACCTAATTTTTCTCTTATCGTCACCATAACTTAAGACTACCTTATTTAATTTACTAGTATATATATGGTGAAGCTTAGATTTAAATGTTAACATATTATCGTATACATTAGTCTTATTGAATAAACAGTTTCTATAAGTAGCTAAACTATATTTATCTAATATGGATCTTTTTACCCCCTAGGTCCGATGTATCAAAATAATCTTCTATGTCATTTTTTATGTCAGTGTAAAAGTCATCCGTCTTTATTGAATATATAAAGGAGTCCGTATCCATATAGTTCAATGAGAGTTTTGTCTTAAACTTAGGTTGCATGTACCCGTAATGAAAATTATACATTTTCCATTTGGACAATTCAAGTACACAAAATCCTAAGTAAATTGGTTTATTGTAGCAGGTTTTGACTCTAGTCATTTCGATTGCTACCAGATCTTCAGAAAATATAGATAAACTATGAAAATTTGGTTTTGATATCCAATCTTGAGCCCCCAAATGGTTCCGATTCGTTCTCTCCCAATTATTGACAATTTTAACATCTCTCCTCTTATCCACATTTTCCATGGTTTTACCATAGACTGCATTATTAAGTAGCTTGAAAAAGTTTTTTTCAAAAGCATTTTTAGCAGTGGCTCTATGTCTGGTATTTAGGTCAATATAGCCTTTTAACCATGGAGATTGTTTAAATGCTAGAATACGATGTGTTTTCTTTAAAACTAAGCCATTTTCTAAGCATTGTTTAAGAACTCTAAAGTGTATCACGTATGATTGCTTTGTAGAGAAATCGGTTATCAACTTGCTATATTTCGCTTGCAGTGGTTTTTTATTTTCAGCGCAAAAAGGTAGGTCATTATGCAAGTCATGTAAGTGAGAAGGATAATCTAAAGTGACCTCATAAACATAACCGTCTGTTCCATTGTCAGATATGCTGTTTGGATCCAGATTCAGCTCGTCTTGCGATAACCATCTGAACCCCCCATGAGGAAGATATTCCGACATTGCCCAACCGTAAAGGTTATTTGCGTCTAAATAGACAAGAAACTCCGAGGGCTTTTCTTTATCGAAATCTTCCAAATATTTGTTATTCGCTTTCGAATATCTTTGGCTACACTGTACGATTCCCCCACGTATACCTTTTTTCATAAAATTGTACATGTCTATGTCCGTAAATAATTCTAGTTCAATTTTTGTGTATTTTAACATTGCATCCCAGGAAAGTCCAGGTGCGGTATAGTATTGACATGGATCCAGCTCATAAATATCTTTACAAACTTTTCTAAAGTACTCAAAAATATCTGTCAGTAAGAGGACATCTGTTTTTAAGTAAAGTTCCATGTAATCTTTCATTGTTTTGCAACCAAAAGTATTCCATACCTCTACAGCATGTGAGTATTCCTCTAAAGAACACTCTTTATTGTTCAACTTATTAAAGAAATCACTGCGTGAAGGCAGCTGGCACTCGTCTAATTTTTGAAATGAATTTAGGTACTCATAGGGGAAAATACCTTTCTTCTTAATAAGCTGAAATTCTTGTTCTGATTGAAATAAGGACCTTATAGTGTTAAAATCATTATCCGACAAATTGCAGGCTAATGATTCCAAACTCTCAGCCATAAAGCGTAATATATCAAGAAATCTTATTTCAAGATTATGACCATCGCTCATTTCTGTAACTTGCGAGAGTGATATATAAAGCTCCTTATTGAGAGGGAGTACTTTCAGTTGCATAGAAATTTCACCTAGTTCTTTAATAAAAAGATGTGAGTCATAATTTGAGTATTTGTGAAAGTAAACTGGTATAAACTTGGGAATTTGGTAACTCAAATTACAGTTATTGTGGGCTGCACCTCTATATTTACCGCTAATGTGACAATGATCTCTAACGCGATCTTTACCTAGAAATTTTTCACAAGTATGACAATTCAACGCACTATAAAAATTATAAATATCAGAAGGGGATAAAGTATCCATTTGCCTATTATTTACTAAATGATTATTATAAATATCCTCACAATCTTTAATTAAAAATGAAACAAATTTTTGTGAAGCATCTTTCCCTGTATAAACCCTTAATTTATCTAACTTATTGCTATGGAGACACTTAATGTAATAACTAAAAGCACAAGGAGTGTGCTTTTTGACAAGACTGGTTTTACTACTCACATTATCACTAATGTCTTCAAGGATGCATTCGAAGTCTGCGTACACCACAAAGGGGATATCCATTTTCCTCTGATGCCCCTTAAAGCTTAGAATTGCATCTGGACCTGATGGCATAGTTGTCACGATTTTGCCGCATTCCGCCTTATGGCTACTCAAACCATTTTCGTTATGAGTGTATTAGAGATAGGTGTTGCAGAAATTTAGCTTATTATGGTGGTGAGTTATCTGACTTCGTAAAAGTCCGTGACTGACAAAAAATATATAAAAGTTTATTAGTAAAATGTAAATAGTATAAAATAAAAAAACATATATATGTATTATTAAATTAAAATGTTGTATAATTTTCTAACTTACCTTGATATGTCCTTTATCAATATGTAGTGATGAACTTCACCATTCTCCAAAAGCAACAAGTTGACATGCTTTACTTTCTCATCATTTGTCACATAATAGGGACCAATTATTTGATCTGCTCCCTCATCATACCCAAACACATTAACACTTATTGCTGGATTATTTACCTCGAACTCCTTAATTTTGTTTAAATTTTTGAAATTTAGTGTTACACCATTTCGCGTAACAATCGTCTCTGCAGAAATGTCCTGAATATTATAAGAACTGCAACGTTTTGGCTGATTTTGATTGATATTTTGTACATAGTATACAGGCAGCGATTAGACACCACTTGAAGCAGTATTCATCACTATTTTCAATATTGATGTAAGCTTTTTTTCTTAATAGTTTTTCCGGAGTGGATATCCAACTTAATCCTTTGACTAGCGAAGATTTGTTGATGTTGATTTCTGCTCGAACTATGCGTGACAAAGTCCAACCAGAATCTCGCTCTTCAAATTCGGACATTTTGGTTGAAATCTCCTCAATGCGTTTACGGAATAAGTCTTCAATGTTATCTGCCTTCGTCAGCAAACTCATTTTGGCTACATGTGTTGTAACACACAATTTCAATTCTTCTTCTACAATTTTGATGTACTCGCCCACAATACTCACATGAAATTTAATTATTGTATGCTTAGACAAAGACATTTGAAGTCTCTCAATAAAAATATTCATGTTTTCTTTAATAAATTCTTCCAAGAGAAGTTGGTCCTTTTATTTAGTATTACATATGTGGCGATATGGTTTTTGAAGGCTTTCGATATTTTGTAATATCTCACATTATCTTCGACTTCTTCTTCTCTCCTAGCATGCGAAGTACTTATTGGAGTTGGCAGAGTTTCTTCTCTTATGGCCATAGCATCGTTGTATAAAGTCCCTCCAAGGATATCCACAACTTGTTGATGAGCTTTTTGTTGTAGCTGCTGCTCTTGTTGATGATAATTAAGAGGTTGCCATTGCATCAAATTGGAATACTGCTCCATTTGATTAACTGGTGTGACGGGATTATAATTGTAACTTGGACACTCATATTGCATTGGTACTCCTGATGCCGAAAACTGATTACTCCATGACATTGGTAAAGGGTAACAGTTAGGCATACCGTATTGTTGATATTGGGGATACTGTAGAGAAGGGTGCTGCTGGTGATGAAATGAATTTATGTGCTGTTGACGATTTTGAACAAATGTCTGCGGTTGCTCTTGATTTGTACCCCGACTTACGACCATTTGATCCTGCACGCTATGACTTTTCACATGATCCAAAAAGGACTTTTGGTATTTGTATACCTTATGGCATCTATTACACTGATAACCTGTATAACTTATTTTTAATTATTTTATTATTATAAAACTTTAACACAATTGCTGATGATACTACTTGTAAATACAATAAAGTACTGATGTGTTGGTTAGAAAAGTTGGCGTATTTATACGAAAATTAGTAGCAGTATCCTTGCAGCATTCACAGTTTTAACTTTTTGTTTCTCTGCTGATGACTGTACTTAGTTGAAACTTTGCTGCTTTAAAATAATCGCAGACAAAGAAAATGATTACGTTGCAAAATATAAATGTATTCTACACAGCCACAAAATATTCCACGCACAAGTTCTTTCGATCGCACATACATACACATACATACATACATCATACATACAAATATATTTCTTAAATAAATAAACAGAATATAAGCTTACCAGCGACAAACAAGCTGGACCCCCACACACAAGCATTAGGGGTGTTCACATACATGAGAACGTTTTATAAATAAATAAAATAATTTATTTAATTATTTTATTTTATAACAATTTATTTATTTATTGTTTATTTATAAACAATTTATTAGCGTGAGGAAATCACACAAGCACATTCCTATGATTCATATGAGACCATATGACCTAGTAGTCATCAAATCTATTTTCTCTGATATTACTGATATAGTATTATGATAACAAATTTTTACAGTCTGGCAACACTGGGAGCATTAGAAAAAAATAACAATCATGTTTTACCGTCGGCATTTGAAAAAAAAAAAATAATAATAATAATTATGTAATGCCGTAGGCATTAGGAAAAATAATAATCATGTTTTTCCGTCGACATTTGAAAAAAATAATAATCATCTTTTGCCGTCGGCATTTGAAAAAAATAATTATGTTTTGCCGTCGGCATTTGAAAAAAATATCATGCATTGCCGTAGGCATTAGGAAAAAATAATAATAATCATACATTGCCGTCGGCATTTGAAAAAAATAATAATCATCTTTTGCCGTCGGCATTTGAAAAAAATAATAATCATGTTTTGCCGTCGGCATTTGAAAAAAATGTCATGCATTGCCGTAGGCATTAGGAAAAAGACAGACTTATTGAACCACCCTCGAAAAATATTTAAAGGACTTATCGAACCACCCTCGTAGGTATCAAATTTCACAAATTTCCAAGAATTTAACAATTTTCAAATTTTAATTACCCAAATTTAACAATTTCACCCACAATTTAACAATTTTAATTGCCCCCGAACCGCCATTTCACTACTACTTTTACATTATCCAAATAAAGGCATCAAGCGAAGAAATTCAAATAAAATTTAGGATCGTTACATCGAATTATCTGGAAACGTTGTCAATTCAAGGACTTTGTTATTGGAGAATTAGTTTACATTCAGATAAGTTTAGTTTATTTATTATTATTTTTTTTTATTGGTCATATTATTTACATATACATATATTGCTTCATAAGTACGTTTTTTTTCAATTCAAATTTTCAATTGTATCATTAATTTATTAAATTATTGTAAACGTCACTACAAAAACTAAACATGTTAAGATCACCCACGCATACGCAGAATAACTCTAACAATGTTAGTGATATTATTAGTGCAGATAACGCTGCCGGAATAGAAAATTTAGAAGCAGAAATTTGCACTACTTCAGTTAAATTACCATCCTTCTGGAATGAATATCCAGAAGCATGGTTTATTCATGTAGAAACGATGTTTAAAAGTAAACGTATTCACAACAATAACACAATGTATGAACATGTAATTATATCACTTCCGCAAGAAGTTATAATGTCAGTTATTGATGTTGTACAGAATCCACCAACAGAAAATCGCTATACGTTCCTAAAAAATAAACTTCTAGAGCGTCACTCTCTTAGTGAACACAGAAAACTAAATAACATAACTATTCCTGATAGGTATCCTTTACCACACATTCAGGACATACATATAGATTTAAGTGATAAACATATCTTTTCCAAACTAGATTTAGTCCGAGCGTATCATCAGATTCCAGTTGCAAAATCTGATATACCAAAGACTGCTATAACAACACCGTTTGGACTATTTGAATTTGTAAGAATGCCATTTGGTCTTCGAAATGCAGCACAAACATTTCAACGGTTTATAAATGAAGTTTTGTCCGGTCTAGACTTCGTTTTCGCGTATTTAGATGACGTGCTTATAGCGAGCAGGGTTGATGATCAACACTGCGAACATTTAAATTTAGTTTTTGAGAGGTTATCTAAATATGGTTTAAATATAAAGATTTCCAAATGCGTATTTGGGACAACAGACATAGATTTTTTGGGATACAATATCTCTGTTGATGGAATTAAACCATCCAGTATAAAGATCAAGGCAATTCAGGAATACGATAAACCAAAAACTGTAAAACAGTTACAGAAATTTGTAGGAATGATTAACTTTTACCACAGGTACATACCTAAAGTTGCCGAAATGTTAAGTCCAATTCACAAAATGCTGAATGAGGCTACAAGAAATAAAATTAAAACGCTGAGTTGGTTTGAAGAGGCAGAAGTATCTTTTCAGAATATTAAAAAAAGTTTTTCAAGGAAAGTATTGCTCAATCATTTTAATAAAAATGCAAGCCTATCATTGGTAGTGGATGCTTCAAATACGGCAATAGGAGGAGTTTTACAACAAGAAATCGGTAATATAGTAGAACCACTAGCATTCTACTCAAAAAAACTTTCAGCACCTGAAATAAAATACAGTTCGTTTGATAGAGAGTTATTAGCAATTTATTTAAATATAAAACACTTTAAGTACATATTGGAGGGAAGATCTTTTTCTATATACACGGATCATAAACCATTAACACAAATTATCAATTCACAGGTTGAACGTAGCCCACGACAAACACGTCATTTAGAATACATTGCTCAATTTACAAGTGATATACGTTACATAAAAGGAGGTGACAATATAGTAGCGGACGCTCTTTCCAGAATTCCTGAAATAGATTCAATTGAAAACGACCAATTTAACATTGTTCAGTTATCAAAAGAACAGGAACAAGATTTGGTTTTGCGAAAACTGACTAGTAGTGAGGATAACATATATAAATTTAAGAGAGTATATATGCCAACACAAAATGTTTTTATTTGGTGCGAACACTCTAGAGATAAAATGAGACCATATATTCCAGAGAGTTTAAGGAAGACTGTGTTTAATAAGTTGCATAACATTTCACATCCTGGTTCAAGAGCTTCTAGAAAACTTATAACATCACGTTATTTTTGGCCGTCAATGAACACGAACATAAATCAATTGGTTTCCAATTGCTTACAGTGTCAGAAAGCTAAGGTTCATAGACATATTAAGACAAAAACTGAATTGATCAATATACCTGAAGGAAGATTTACTCACATTCATATTGATATTGTTGGACCACTTCCATTATCGAATGGTTTTCGATATATATTAACTATAATTGATAGAACTACTCGGTGGCCAGAAGCATATCCCTTGAGAAATATTACAGCTAAAAATGTAGCGCATAAGTTTTTAAAAGAATACGTATCAAGGTTTGGAGTTCCTAAGCGAATTACAACTGATCAAGGTACACAATTTACCTCTTTTATATTTAATGAGGTTACGAAAGCTTTGGGTATTCAGAAAATTGTTACTACAGCTTATCATCCTCAGTCAAATGGTATGGTGGAACGTTTCCATCGACAACTGAAAGCATCAATTTTAGCTCGAGGAAACCCAGTTAATTGGTCAGAAGAGCTACCTTTGATTTTGTTAGGCTTACGGTCAGTAATTAAAGAAGATATTGAAGCATCTGCAGCCGAGATGGTATACGGGCAGTGCTTGCGATTGCCTGGCGAATTAGTGGTGGATTCTGGACAAGAATTTAATAATTCTGATTTTCTAAACAAAATTAGAAAATATTTTTCTAATGTTCGTTGTGCTATATCTCATCACGGGAACACAATGAAAACATATGTTCCTAAAGTTCTTGAAAGTTGTAAATACGTTTTTGTTAGGAATGATTCTGACAAGTTCGGTTTTACTTATCCATACGAGGGACCCTTTCAAGTATTAAAAAAAAAGTTCAAAATTTTTTAAGCTTAGAATGAATTCTCTGGTTAAGAATGTTACAATAGACAGGCTCAAACCAGCATTTATTGAAGAAAAATCGTTAACTACAGAAAAGAAAAAGAAGTCTGTATCTTTCATTTTGGATGAAATTCTTTTAAAAGAGGGGGTAATGTAGTGACGTATTTTAGCTAAACACTTATTTTATTAAATATAAAAAATACAAAAAATATAAATAAGTAAACATATAATTTTAATCATTTTTTCCGTATTATTAAAAACTTATTATTATATAAAATTTGTTATAAAACAAACATCATTGGTTTTTGTGTTTTTAAATAAATAAAAAATATAGAAGCTACAATACAATAGACTATTACTGAGTTCAGACCCACTATAAGTAGCATGAAACAAAAACAGGATCAAACCAAGATCATTTTGCCCTGAAACAATCAATATGTTACTGCCGGCTGACACGAATGCCGAATCCGATATTTCAGACACGGATGAAGATTTATCCATTAATGAATAATCAAATCGTGTAAAATATGTATTTACTCTAAAATTATTAATCTTTACCTTGATTCTTTTTTTGTAAAATTTGTCATTGAAAATAATTTTTTTTTTTAATTTTATCTTTTATTTCTTATTTCTTTCACTATTTGGCGGAGAAAACATGCTAATTGATAATATGTATTTTTTTTCAATTATTTAACCATTATTTTAAGTCCATTTTTATAAGAAAATTAATTTTGTCCACCTAAAAGGGCAAAATCCACCTCTGTGCAGCGTGACAATATTAGCTTATTTTGAGCAAAATTTAGCTTATATTTTGGGATTTAGGTGCAAAATTTCCATTTAGCTCTTAGCTTATTTTTTAGCTTTTTTTTAAAACTCATTTAGCTTTTTTAGCCGTTTTTTAATCTAAATTGCATGTTCTCAAAAAATGTGTTAAAAATACAAAAGTTATAATGACAAAAATTAAAAATTTTAAGCGTACTGATTAAATAGCTGAACCGATATTCTTCAATTATAGGCGAGATCAAGTCACTTTTCAAACGACAAAAACAAAATTAAAATCAGTCTAGCCGCTTGGGAGATACGACGTCAAAGACACACAGATTCAACTAAATATATCTAGAAAAGATGTGAAATCTTCTGAACATCTGGACAGATTTTCTTCAAACAAAGCTAAGAAGAATCTCGGTCAAGTCACCTTGCGAACAAAAAATAAACTAATTCAAAATCGATGCAGCACTTTGGTCTGTACGTGGACTCGTACAGATGCACAAATGTAAAGACACACACTACAAACTTATAACACCCATTTTTGGACGACGGAAGGATAAAAATTATAATTTGTTAACATTCAAAAATATAAAATTTTTTCATTGCAAAATAATTTAAATATACAAAATGTAAATTGCGCATTTATAAGAGAAATGACAAATTTAAAAATTAGGTGACATTGATTGCAATTTTGGAATTACAGTGGGAATAGTTAAATTAATATTGCCTATAAAACTTTTAAAGATTTTCTTTGAGTTGAGTTGAACTTGTATTCAGCTGTATGAATTTACTTAAAACAAAAATTAGAAAATAGGTTTTCTGTTAATAAGACTAATTAATTTAAAAAGGTTTCGTATTTTAGTATAAATGTTTTTAAATTTTTGGAAAGTTTTTGAGTTATTTTTCTTTAAAACTCAAATGTAATAATAAATAAATAATAATTAAAAATTATTCAATATTTTTATTTCAAATAATAGAAAAATATGTTTTTGTATGTATATATTTAACGTTATTTTAGCAATAAGAAACTATTGCAACGTAGAAGAAGCCGAAAAAAGTTTAGCCTAATTTTATGGCTTAAAATTTAAATTTTTAGCTTATTTTACCATGCGTTTACACATGCAAGTACCTTGCATGCAAGCTCTGTGGACTTAATATCAACGAAAATTTCATACAAATGCCCGACTGACTTGCAACCGGCATGCTTGCCTTTTATTGCAGAGTTGTCATTAACATAAAAAAGTTTAATTTTGAGGGAACCAGATAGTATTGAACTTAATTCGTGTTATTTCAATGTTATTTATGTCTTAAAAATTCATTAACAGCTTGATTTATCAATATTTAAGAAAATAAATATTAAATTAGCTTTTAAGGGCGACTTTTTGGGATCGAGATTAAGATTAGTTTATTTCTATAATTAGCTAATCCGAAAATTAACTTAATCTCAAATTAATTAGTTTGATATTTTTGAGTGGTAGTTTAAACTTCTTATTATTTGTAGTATTGCCATACTGAGGAACGAAATAGTGGCAACATTTTCTGTGTAAAAGTCATACATGTTATCAACACACTTTGATTTTTTGCCGGAAGAAGAAGAAACTGCCATGTTTTATTATTTACAAGTAAAATATTGCGCGTGTTAAAGGAAATAGATAAATAATATAAAATATATATATTTATTTATGTGTTTTTAAATTATTTTATAACATATTTTTTACAAAAAGTTATAAGTTTCACAAGTGTATGTTGTCAATGTTAATGTATGATTAAACCACCACGATTGTCCGCTTAAACTAGCAAGTAGACCATATAATCGACTACCCAAAAATCACAAATGAAGATTAAGGTATTTAATTTAAATTTTAATGTATTTAAAATTAATAAAAACTCATATAACATTACACTGGGGCCTAATTCTTGCATTCGATTGTGAGCGAGTTATTACTCGAATGTTCGAGTTTTTTAACTTTTGGGATTTTCGCATACGGTTTCGAATAACACATATCGAAATTTCTAATGACAGCATTCGATGACGTGCATACATTCGAATGCAACCGTTCGTGTTTTTACTCGTAAGCAAAAACGCATTCGAAATCATGTTTAACATAGAAAAAGCGAAGAAAAGGAAAATGCATGTTCAATATTTGACTTACGTATTTATAAATGAATGAATGCACAAATATACGTATAAAAATACAAATTAAAAAATATCTTGTTGACTTCAAATATAACAAAACACACTGACGTGGCAAATAATAAAATAAAATATAAAAAAATCAACCAACTCTGGGAGCATCTAAATAACAAATTAACTGCTTCTGGTCAACCAATAAAAGAATCGAAAATGTAGCTAGTGCTCTATTCTCTAACTTTACACTAATTTATTATTAAAATTATTAAAATGAAAATAACATTTATGTATCTTCGTTTCTTTTTTCTGCATATACTTGTGTATGTACGTACATACATATGTTTTTGCACACGTACATATTATAGCATTGCACAGATGCATCTGTTTGCACCAGTTTTGCGTGTTTTTTGGTTCTTGTATGAAAAAATATGTTATTTAGCGTTTCTTTTACTAGTTGTAAATGTTGATTTTTAAAGCAGTTATTGTATGGTTGTGCAATGACCAAATGAGAAAAACACGTTTGTATGTATTTGTTTTTCTATAACAAATAAGATACATAAAACTGGTTTTAACATAAGTACCACATGGTGTGTTGAAAAAAAATCCATGGTTGATGAATGAATAAATGAAAGTAAAATTTCACATACACATGTAAGTAAATGATGCGTGGACATGAAACACATGCATTTGTAATTACTCTCAGAGCAAAATTGTCTCTTTCTCTCTCTATACTTTGGCTGCGCCACAAAATACCATAACGAACGTCCGCACATACATCTCCACATCAGGTATTTGTTTCAATAGTGGTTTTTTCATATATTTGTATTACAATATCTATTTTTGGGCAAAAACAGATCAAACAGTTGCTCAGCAGCAACACAATAAGCAATTGTTATTTGTTTTAATTGTATTTTAATTTGGAAAAGCACGCACACACAATAACTCTTATACTAGTTCTGTCGCTCACACTACAATTATATGGTACATACCATGGTATATTTGTTTTGGCTATACAAACGAGTATACAAATGCAACCCTATAGTACATATATACAAACATATGCTTTTGCTTACAATTTATTCAGTGTTTTGAAATGAATTTATATATAAATAAATTTGCCTTTTTCCAACACTGAAACAAAAACTGTGACATCATCGGAAAATTTCTAGCCATCGAAATTAATTTCTATTCGAATGCAATTCCGATTATGAGTGCAGGAATTAGGCCCCTGAAATCCAGTTAATTTCTACTAAAATATTAATGGGCAACACTGTTAGCTAACTTTCCATTTAAGTTCTAAACACTTAGGGCGACTTTTTGGGTACGAGATTAAGATTAGTTTATTTCTATAATTAGCTAATCCGAAAATTAACTTAATCTTAAATTAATTAGTTTGATATTTTTGAGTGGTAGTTTAAACTTCTTATTATTTGTAGTATTACCATACTGAGGAACAAAATAGTGGCAACATTTTCTGTGTAAAAGTCATACATGTTATCAACACACTTTGATTTTTTGTGGAAAGAAGAAGAAACTGCCATGTTTTATTATTTACAAGTAAAATATTGCGCGTGTTAAAGGAAATAGATAAATAATATAAAATATATATATTTATTTATGTGTTTTTAAATTATTTTATAATATAATTTTTACAAAAAGTTATAAGTTTCACAGGTGTATGTTGTCAATGTTAATGTATGATTAAACCAGCACGATTGCCCGCTTAAGCTAGAAAGTAAACCATAAACCGACTACCCAAAAATCACAAATGAAGATTAAGGTTTATTTAATCTATAACCTTGAACTCAAAAAGTCGCCCCTATAGTACGTTTCCATTATGAGCAAATCAAGTTGATTTGAGAAAATCATGTCGAAGTGTTTCCATTATGTGTTGTAAGTGTTTCCATGTTCGAATTTTCGAAATCAATTTGACGTTTGAATGTTTCATTTATTTTTATAACCTAAAAGAAGCACAAAAATTTGTTTAATAATAATTTGGAACAGCAAAATAAATAAAACATACACATAAGAATGGAAAACAACATTGATAATAACTTTCTTTTTTTAAATTACTTTTTCCTTTTTATAAGCAAGTAGAATCTGCCATTTTAATTCGTACTTAAATTTCACTTTTTCGGATTTGTAAGTCACCAATAATGGATGACCCAGACTTGCATTTGTAATAATAGCAGCAGCGCAGTGTTGCATTGACAAATTCGACTTAATTTGTAGCAAATTAAGTCATTTGAGATAATTTGCTCATATGAAAAATGTATGGCAAATCACTTCGCAAATTACTTAATTAGGGCAAATCAAATGTTTTGACCTAAATCACGTATATAGTACTTGGCAGCAGACTTCACAACTTCATGGCTTCAAATGCTGCCAACTTCAAATGTTGCTCTGAAGTCAGCTTCATAATTATTTTGAAGACAGCAACAACATAATAAGCAGCTGATGTGTAAATCAATTTTAAGTTTTTATAAATATTAAAAATTAAAAATAAAGTTTAAAAATATAAAAAATGAGTGAAGAAAATTTAGTGAATTTTATCACAACAATTGTTAAAATAGCTCAGACTACAGCTGAAGTGTATAAAGCCCATAAGTCGAACAGTACAAGAAACCGAAGATGGTGGGTTCGCCCAGTAAATATAACCCGTGATGAAGAGGGCTTTTACAAAACATGTGTACAACAGCTTAAGGAAAAAGATGAAGAACACTTTTTTAAAGCAACCAGGATGAACGTAGGTAGTTTCAATTTACTATTGGAACTAGTAAAGGAAAATCTGAAGCGATTTTCAAACAGAAAAGCTGTTGATATCGAGACACGTTTGGCTGTAACAATTATGTAAATAGAATTATTTTCTTTCTTTTTGATATTATACTCAAAACAGTTCTAGGTACTTGGCGCAGGGATGTAACATCCAAATTCTTGCCTGGGCTTATAAAATGGGGATTTCATCTGTTCGGAAAGTTGTTTATGAAACCTGTGACGCAATTTGGGATGACCTGCATACTGTGTACTTGTCACCTCCAACGGTTCATGAGTTTGAAACAATTTCGGACAAGTTTTATGTAAAAACTGGTATGCCAAATTGCTTAGGAGCTACTGATGGAAAACATGTGCGCATAGTTTGTCCAAACAAAAGCGGCTCATTTTATTATAATTACAAGAAAACTTTTAGCATAGTGTTAATGGCAGCTTGTGATGCAAATTACGTTTTCACATACGTAGATGTGGGTGCTCTAGGTAGCCAGAGTGATGGTGGCGTATTTGCTCGAAGTGTCTTTGGAAAAAAATTATTGAATAACAATTTAGAAATTCCTCAAAGTTCAAATTTACCAGGATCTTCAATAAATTTCCCTTATTATTTTGTTGGCGATAATGCATTTCCATTGAAAAACAATTTAATGCGTCCATTTCCTGGAAATCACTTGCCTCAAGATAAATATAAGTTCAACACAATATTATCTGAAGCTCGAGTTCATATTGAAAATGCTTTTGGCATATTAGCCAACAGGTGGAGAGTGCTACACACAACAATACATATGAGCCCAAAAAATGCAGATAAAATTGTGCTGGCCACCATAGTGCTTCATAACTTTTTAATGTTGCAAAACGACAGAAATTATTTCACTGTTGAGCTTGCTGACCACTCGATTGATGACAGAGAAATCCAGGGTCAGTGGAGGGATGAACAATATTCTTTGCCATCATACCAACCTACATCATCGAACCGCTCATCCACTACAGCATTTGAACTCCGAAATACGTTAAAAGATTTTTTGCAAAATAATCACCCTTATTCTATTTGGCGTCGGCAACATAACACGACGTCGTTTTTAATGTTTTTTATCAAATCGGTATTCCTGTCAGCATATGTTTGGTATTCTGAAAGAAACATTGATGTTGATGTTGCCGTTCATTTTGTCGTCAGTGTTTTTGATGTCGTGTTCTGTTGTGTGCATGCCTCAACGAATTTGAAAAATAATTTAAATGGTAAAAAAGTGAAATATAAGTAGATGTAAAAATGTACATATTTATTTGAAAAAAGTTCTTAAAAAAAGTGAAAAATATAATATGGACAAAATTAAAATTACCAACCCCAACCAATTTGAAAAGCTTGTGGAAGAGCTGGAAAAGTCCTTCTTTTGCTAGAGGATTCCTCAGGGGTAGTTTCCTAATAATTTCAAGGTGCAGTGAGAAAGTGAGACTGCACTAAATTCCCTCGGTCCACCAATTAGAACTAGTGGTGGATGACAAAATGTAACTGTATATTCTTTCGTTAAACAGGCTATGGGTCAAAAACCCAAATTAACTCCAGTTCAACCAGTAAACACGAACTCCGCCACTTTTGCTCAAATGAGCCAACCAGTTACTTCACGTGTATCGTATGCTGATGCTGCTAAGACTAATTCAATTCCCACGCAAAATGTTCCACCGCCAAATAATTCAACGAATTCAAACTCAAGCTTTAACTTTAGTCGCCTTGAAGCTACTATTGAGAATCTGGTGCTAACTATAAACAACTTTACTACAAATATGACAAGTATGATGCAAGAAATGCTGCGAATGCAGAATACACTGCTTCAAGCTTTAGTTAATAAACCATGAACACGTTAAAAATATGTTTCTGGAACGCAAACGGCATTCGCCAACATAAAAATGAACTTGAGCACGTCCTCATGGAAAAAAAATATTGATATAATGTTGGTTTCTGAGACTCATTTGACCTCAAGAAGCTTATTTAAAATAAATGGTTACACTTTATATGATACAAAGGACCCGAGAGAGAGAGTATGTGGTGGATCAGCAATTCTGATTAAGTCAAGACTCAAGCACTATGTCCTTGACAACGTTAGTGAAGAATATTTGCAAGCAACGAATATTTTCGTAGAAAATTTTTGTGCGAATTTCGTGATATCATCAATTTACCCACCTCCCAGATTTTCAGTTACCGAAGATCAGTAAGAGAAGTTCTACAAATCGCTTGGATCTTGTTTCGTGGCAGCTGGTGACTACAATGCGAAACATACGTACTGGGGATCGCGTCTTGTTACACCTAGAGGTCGAGCTTACTTACTGGCCTACTGACGTAAGAAAAATTCCAGATGCTATAGATTTTGCCGTCACGAAAAATATTCATAGGGACTTAATTCATGTAGAGGCCTCTCTAGATCTGTCCTCCGATTACTCTCCAACAATAGTTACAATTTTCAACCCACTAAGGAGTGATTTAACTAACTCATATGTGAAGATGATTAATGGAATCAACTGGCTGGCATTCAAAAAATATCTTAGTAGTCACTGCGTAGAAAACATTCAGCTAAGATCATGCGATTATATTGAATTTAACATTGCCAATCTTAACGAAAATATTAAACAGGCTGCTGAACACGCCACTACCTCCTATCCGCAGACCGGCTTTAACAGAATTTATTCTACGGAAATTGAACGTCTTGTATGTGAAAAAAGGAGAGCTAGAAGAGAATGGCAACAACACAGATCACCCCTAAATAAAATCAGACTTAAAGAATGTACTAAACGACTCAAAGAGCTGCTATCGTTGGAAAAACTGCACTACTGGAAAAGTATTTAGAAGCAGGGTTTGAATTTGCTTAGCTATTTTCAAGCAATTAGTTTTTGCTGAACTAAAACTAACGCAAATGAGTCAGCAGCAGCAATCAGCATCAGCACTCAATGTAAAAAAAACTATTTGCTAAATGCTGTGCTGTGAAATGTTTGAAGCACAAGCAGTCAGCAAAATGAAATTACTGCAAGAAATTGCTGATGCTTACAGAAGCAATAGTATTTTTTTTGAAAAAGTGCTGATGCTGACCATCAGCAAATTTGTTTTTTCGTTTTTTTGCTGATGCTTCGGTGCTTTGCTGTGAAGGTTTGTCAGCATCAGTAACAGCAAATTTTAAAAACTACTGTTTTTGCTGACTTCAGCATTGCTTCAAGATGCTTAAGCATTACTAAAAAATTTATATTGTGTACAATATTCAAAAGGAGAGGAAGTGAATATGTATGGGTGGGAATATACACATACTACTTACATACATACATGTATGTATGCATACTTATATTTTTGTTGTTTGTTTGAAAATTAATTTTTTATGAAATGAGTTAATAGCCGTACAAATCAAATCGTTTTTTATGAGGTGATGTGTACCTGTGTATATGTACATAGATGTATATGTATGCGCTAAACATAAATATGTATGTACATATGTAGAAATGAATGCATTGCATAGTAGAAATGAATGTATTTTGGTTGAAAAGTAATATGTTTTTGTTTTGTATTTTGTTATTGTAGAAATAGATATCAAAGTAAATACGCATATATACATACATAAATACATATGTATGTAGGGACGCATGATGACTTTATTAATGACTTAGACCACTTGCATAATTAAAGTTATACTGCCTTATTCATAAAAAATATTTCAGGTTTATTAAGCGCTTATTTGACATATCTCTATAGAAAATTTGTCAAATAAACCTGTAGACCGATAAAGATTAACTGTTGGAAAGTTCATTGTGAGCGAAAATGTCATATTAATTCTGTTTTCCTTACACAAGTGTGCATTTTTTACATAATTTTGCTTTATGGAATGTAATTATAACAATTTTTTTACCAAAGCATTTCATTGCAGGTATATATGCATGTATGTATGTATGTATGTACATAATATGTATGTATTTAAGAGGTGGTTTTATTACACACAATGTGTGCATATTTTACAACAACGAACAAACTCCGCTGAAAAGGATAATTTGAATTCTATGAAATCGTTAAATTTTTTCTTTGATTTTTGGTTTTACCTGCTTTTATTGAAATCAAGTCATTTGAAAGTTTTCCTGAATCACAAATAAATAACACAAGAATGAAGTATGTTAATTGTTGATTTCATATTTAGCAATATATGCATATCATTTTTTTTTTTTTTGGTTTTTGGTTTTAAGTCTTCTTTGAATCAAATCCTTTGGAATTTTTGTTGATTAATTAAAAATATTTGAAAGGCTAAATTTCATTCTTGCATCCATTTTAGAAGAAGAAAAAGTTCAAAACATACATAACTAGTTCTTTGTATTTATGTATGTACATGCATATGTATGATTTTAATATTATTGTTCTTAGCAATTCGTCGTTTTCCCAAGATTTTCATTTGTTGGGAAGTTTTTTTAAAAACGAAATTTTGTTTTTATAATTTTAAATTGTGAAATACCTAAATAACAAAAAAATTTAGCGTTCGCTAGATGAAAAACAGCTAAATGTTAAACTTAAAAAATTTATATGTAATAATTATACAAAATAAATATACATATATGTATACACAGGTACACATCGCCTCATAAAAAACGATATGATTTGTACCGCTATTAAATCTTTGTTTCATAAAAAGAAATTTTCAACCAAACAACAAAAATATAAGTATAAAAACATACATGTAGTATGCGTATATTCCCACCCATACATATTCAATTTCTTTCCTTTTTAATATTGTACACAATATAAATTTTTTAGTAATGCCTAAGCATCTTGAAGCAATGCTGAAGTCAGCAAAAACAGTAGTTTTTAAAATTTGCTATTACTGATGCTGACAAGCCTTCACAGCAAAGCACCGAAGCATCAGCAAAAAAACGAAAAAACAAAATTGCTGATGGTCAGCATCAGCACTTTTTCAAAAAAAAAAATACTATTGCTTCTGTAAGCATAAGCAATTTCTTTCAGTAATTTCATTTTGCTGATTGCTTGTGCTTCAAACATTTCACAGCACAGCATTTAGCAAATAGATTTTTTTTACATTGAGTGCTGATGCTGATTGCTGCTGCTTATACAATGTGATTAGCAGAAGCCGAAGCATAGCAAAATTTGTGTGCTGATGCTATTTTGAAGTCAGCAATTCAAACCCTGTTTAGAAGGTCTTGATGTAACGTCCGCATCTAATTACTCTTTATGGCGCGCTACTAGAAATCTTAAACGACCCGTTGATCTTAAATCACCATTGCGTACTGCGACCGGAGGCTAGACAAGAAGTGATAGTGAGAAAGGTAACTTATTTTCTGAGCATTTAAAATCTGTATTCACTCCCAATTCATGTACGGGTGCTGCTGATTTACCGAGTGTAGTTTCTCTACCCCATCGTCCCTTAAGGTTTAAGATGCGTGAAGTACAAAAAGTAATTGCTGAACTCAACCCGAAGAAAGCTCCAGGTATTGATGGCATTAGTAACAAAATGCTCATGAACTTGCCTCATATTGCAATAAGAATCCTGCTATTTACTTTTAATGCTATTTTAAGAATGCAGTATTTTCCACATAATTGGAAACTGGCCAAGATCAAAATGATTCCAAAGACGGGCAAAGATCTTACCAAGACTGAGTCATATAGGCCTATAAGCTTACTATCTACAATCTCAAAGCTTTTCGAAAAGCTGCTCATGACTAAATTGTCCAAAATTTTAACTGATAATGGGTGCATCCCGGACCATCAATTTGGCTTTAGAAGTCAGCACAGCACGATTGAACAAACGCATAGACTGGTCCAAGTTGTATGTTGTTGATAAAGTATGGCACGAAGGCCTAGTTTTAAAATTGAAGACATATCTGCCAATAAACATTCAAAAGCTTTTGGAAAGTTATATTATTGATAGGAAGTTCACTGTTGTAGAAGGAGAGTTCACGAGTGTGCCCGAATCTATATCTTCTGGTGTGCCCCAGGGTAGTATTCTGGGTCCTGTCTTGTATTTAATATATACTTGTGATATGCCTGTGAGCAATAATATCCATATTTCTACTTTTGCCGATGATACAGCCTGTATAAGTGTGCACGAAAACCCTTATGAGGCATCCCGCAATCTCCAGGAACATATCACTCAGCTGGAAATATGGTTGAACTTATGGAGAATTAAAGTCAATGAACAAAAGTGTGTCCATATAACGTTTACCCTAAGAAGAGATACTTGCTTCCTCATTCAAATCAACAATCAAAATATTCCTCAACATTCCCAAGTGAAATACCTTGGTATACACCTTAATCGAAGACTTACATGGAAACATTATATTGACTCTAAGTTAACTCAGATGAAACTTAAGTTAACTCAAATATATTGGTTGATTGGCAGAAACTCAACACTCAGCCTAGACTGCAAACTTTTATTATACAAGTCGCTTTTTAAGCCAATATGGCGCTACGGAATTCAGTTATGGGGCACTGCTTCAGCTTCCAATGTCGAGAGAATCCAACGAAGGCAAAACAAAATTTTACGGTTAATAACATCGGCTCCATGGTACATCCAAAATTCTATTTTACATCGTGGTTTAAATATGCCACTAGTGACTGAAGAAATTGCAAAATACGCAGGCAAATATTTAACAAAACTCGAATCACATCCTAATCCGCTTGCTCGTAATATTTTGAACTTTACTGGACACATCCGCTTAAAAAAGAGGGACACACAGGCTCTTATACCTAACACTCCAGATGGGACTACTTGAAAATACTTTCCCCCCCCCCGCCCTTTTTTTTTGATTATCACTACTAATGTATTATTTATAACTACCACTAAGTTTATGTCCGACACTGGTCGGGCCTAATAATTTTTTTTTATAGATTTAAGATTTGAATACTTATTGTTAGTTCATATATGAAGATACAATAAATAAATACATGCATTACAAAAAAAAAAAAAAAAAAAAAAAAAAAAAAAAAGAAGTTATACTACATCAAACTTACAACTTTGTAAATATTTTCCAATTTTCAGACTTTATATAAGTTTTCGAGAATAGTGTGCAACTACCGATTACACAGGTATAAAATGTAGATAATAATGTGCTTCTATTGATATCACAGTTTTATGTGGCAGCACAAATAAGGACTACCACCACGAATTGAAACTAATAATAAATTTTATTATTAATAATGTGCATTACTAGCTTATTTTTGCAATTATTAATAAATATATAACAATTTAAACAATAAAATTATCCTTTTAATTTGAAGTCGATAACAGTGGTGTATTTCAAGACCAGGGATGGCTATAGACGATAATGTTAAGCGGTTGGTAGCACTACGTAATTAATAAAAATATTTCATTCAATAAAAGAATTGAAATCACTGAACTTAAGCCTGACTAAACATTATTTCTGATTAAAAATTCACTATAGTTCAATAAAATCTAAAAATGACTCATTTAATTTACAAATTTCAAGTTTCAATATACATATGTACATACAATTGTATGTATATTAGGCCTAATACTCTGTTCGAAGTTGAAAAACTTTCAGCAACATTGATTATTTCGCGGGAAAAATTTTACACGTAGCAAGTGATGCCCATTATACTTTTTCGAAACAAATTTTCGTATTTATTGGTTTGAAGTAGGAAACACTGATGACTTTTGTAAGCAAAAACATCAGCTGTCAATATTGCGCACAAAATAAATGCCAGTCTCATTATTTCACTGATAGCAAGAAAATGTTGCCAGATACATTTCATAAATTTTTCACGAGTTGAATAGAGTACAACTTTTGCAACATTATTTCATGTTAATTTCACGTAAACCTTTTTTGTATGGATTATGTCAACATTTCGCGTGAAATTTTGAACAGAGTACCAGGCTTTACATGGGATTTTAATATTTTTCGTTGCTCGTTTTGGAACACCCTTTAATTTTTAATTCTCATGTATTTGTTGTTGTAGCGGCCAAATGTCTACACACTCTGTCCAAATTTCAGGTCCATAGCTCTTACGGTTCCTGAGAAAATACCGTGTGACGGACAGCGTAGAGAAAACAATAGGGTTCCTTTTCACCTTTGGTGTACGGAACTCTAAAAATTATGTATAATGAAAAAGATGACGTGGACATTTTGCCAAAATATGTAGTTGTTTTAGATAAATTATATATTTCTAAATAAATTATAGTATATATTTCGGAATTGTCTACTTATTTATTTTAAACTAAAAAATAAGTACTTACATTTTGGAAAATTATTATTTAAGTATAAGTAGCTCCAAATAATTTCTTTCAATTTCGGTTTTAATAAATGTTCAACAATCAAAACAATTGAAATTTTTCTAAATAAAGTATTTATAAATAACAATACGGACACGGATACGAATAAAATATAACCAAATTCAATTGAGTTTATAAAACAAATTTTACAAAATGGTGTATTTTGTAGTAAAACAATAGTTTTTTTTTAAATTTCTTTATATGTTTCTTAAAAAGTTTTTTTTTATTTAATCAATCGTACCTTCATAGTGAATAGTCGATTAGCGGAATTTTTCTTAAATACTAAACAAAAAAAAAACATTATAACAAACAAGTGAGAGTGCCGAATCTTATATAGCCTTTACCAAAGTGCGTTTATGTAGTATAGAGATACATACATAAGCACATACATAAAGTAATTTGACCTAGTTACTTTTATGTACAAAAAAAAAATAATTTTCAAACCCTAGAATCATCAAATTAGAATTTTCTCATTCCTCTTATCAATATAGTAGTTCTAAAAAAAATATAGAAAGTGTGTTAAGTGATAAAAGAAAAAAGGGAATTCCAAAAAAATGTTTTATTTAGTTACTTTAATATCTAGAAAAAAAGTTCAAAATTTCCAGCTGTGGAGATGTGATTTTTATTTTTATAATTTTTCAAACCAAACTTTTCATTCCAAAACGTAAAATATGTATAATTTATAAAGGAAAAGATAAAATTAATTAGACTTTGTTACAAAAAGTGTAAGTTTCCCAACCCTGAAATCATCCTTTTTGATTTTTCTGATTTCTTACACCAATCACTTTCTTTTAAGAACATAAGATATGTTTAATTTGTAAATAAAAAGAAAAATTTTTTCTAGTAAGTTACTTTTGTATAAAAAAAAAAGTTAAGGCTTTCCGACCCTGGAAACTTCTTTTTAATTATTTTAAACTTTAGTTTTATTTGAAATATTAATTTTATTCGTACTCAAGCATAAAATAAGTTTATTTAATAAAAATAAACAAAAATTAATTTTCAGTAGTTAATTTTTTATATCACAAAGAGTGTAGTTTTCCCAACCCTGGAATTCTCCTTTTTGATTTCTAATACCAATCTTTTTTTTAAGAATATAAGATATGTTAATTTATAGTAAAAAAGGAAAAATTTGTTTAAGTATGTTACTTTTGTATAAAAAATAAGGTTTTCCAACCCTGGAAACGTCGTTTTTATTTTTTCAACTTTTTTTATTTTGAAATACCAAATTCATTCGTACTGAAGTATAAAATAAATTTATTTTATAAAATAATAAAAATTAGTTTTCGGTAGCTAATTTTTTATATCACTAAAAGTGTGGGTTTACCAACCCTGAAATCATGGTTTTTGATTTTTCTGATTTCTTATACCAATCTCTTTCTTTTAAGAATATAAGATATCTTTAATTTATAGAGAAAACGAAAAATTTGCTTTAGTAACTTACTTTTGTATAAAAAAGGTAAAGTTTTCCAACCCTGGAAACGTGTTATAAACTTTTTTAAATTGAAATACCAATTTTTTTCCTACTATAGTATAAAATAAGTTTATTTATTTAAAAAAAAAATAAAATTAGTTTTCGGTAGTTAATTTTTTATATCACAAAAAGAGTAAGTTTCCCAACCCTGCAATTATCCTTTTTAATTTTTCTGATTTCTTCCACCAATCTCTTTATTTTAAGTATATAAGATATCTTTAATTTATAGAGAAAAAGGAAAAATTTGCTTTATTAAGTTACTTTTGTATAAAAAAAGTTAAAGTTTTCAACCCTGGAAACATCTTTTTAATTTTTTGAAGATTAATTTTTAGTTTGAAATACCAATTTTATTCGTACTGAAGTATAAAATAATCTTATTTAATAAAAAAATAAAAAAAAAAATTCGGTTGTTAATTTTTTATATCAAAAAAAGTTCCAGTTTCCCAACCCTGGAATCATCATTTTTGATTTTTCTGATTTCTTATACCAATTTTTTTCTTTTAAGAATGTAAGATATGTTTAATTTATAAAGAAAAGGAAAAATTTGTTTTAATAAGTTACTTTTGTATAAGAAAAAAAAATAAAGTTTTCCAACCCTGGATACATCTTTTTAAATTTTTAAATTTTTTTTTTATTTGAACTACCAATTTTATTCGTGGTGACGTATAAAATAAGTTTATTTAATAAAAATAAATAAAAAATTAGTTTACGGTAGTTAATTTTATATATCACAAAAATTGTAGGTTTTCTAACCCTGCAATCATCCTTTTTGTTTTTCTGATTTCTTACATCAATCTCTGTACTTTAAGAACATAATATATGTATAATTTGTAGAAAAAAGGAAAAATTTGTTTTAGTAAGTTACTTTTGTATAAAAAAAATTAAAGTTTTCCAACCCTGGAAGCGTCTTTTTAATTTTTTTGATTTTTTTTTTAATTTTTTTTAAGTGAAATACCAATTTTATTCATTTTGAAGTGTAAAATAAGTTTATTTATTAAAAAATAATAAAAACTACTTTTCAGTAGTTATTTTGTATGGCAAAATGAAGTTTAAGCTTCCCAGCTTTGAAACCGTGCGCTCGATTTTGCTGATTTTCAGTACCAATCTTATTTCGACTATTTCTGACCCACCAGTCCAAGAACGAAGTCTCTAGCTTTTCTGGGAGCTTCGGAAAACCGATTTCACGTACAGACAGACGGACAGACGGACACCTATATATACCCTTTTACCATTTTTTGGTAAAGGGTATAAAAAAAATTCGTAGTACATATTATTCGTAATAGGTACATACTGACTGTAATAAATAAGCTTTATTTCTTTGCTAATATTTTTACATAATATGTAGAAATAACAAAAACAAAAAAAAAACCGCAAACAAAAAAAAAACACAAACCAAGTACCCTTGAGGAATAATACTCTGTATGAGTACCTCAAAGGAAAAAAATTTTGAAGTGAGTTCTAACGGCAGAAATGCTTATTTTACTGTGAGTTCTGAAAATCTTAATGAAATCAATGAAAATAAAAAATCTGATGATAGTAGTACTTCTGGAGCTCTTAATAAAAACAATAAAAATAAAAAATCTGGTGATAGTATTTTTCTAACGGCAAATCCAATTTTTCGTCAGCGTTCAACTTCGCTTTGCCCAATGCCAACTAGTGATTTGTTAACATTTGAGTTGCCTGGTACTTCTTCAATTAAGTCAGTGATATCATCCACTTCTGGCTCGTGTTCATCACTTAATCAAGTTATCACTTTAGATAACAATAGTCAAAAATCTAAAGCTCAAGTCGGAATGGACAGATATATTACAGTTGTAAAGCGTGGGCGAAGCCCAAATTCTTCAAACATCTCATCGCTTCCCAAGATATCCAAGGATAACGACGCTGCATCAATTAATCGTAGTAATCGTTTTTCAGTATTGCAGGCTAATAATGACCAACCCGCTGTATCTTCGACAAAAACCTCCAAACCACCACCAATATATTTGAGAAAAAAAAATTCTAACTCCCTTATTAAAAAATTAGTCTCGGCAATTTGTGAGAACGCATTTCACGTTATTCCAATAAAACATGGTAACATTGACGAAATTAAAATTCAAATATACTAAGAAATAGATTTCCGCAAAATAGTAACAGAATTCGAAAAAAATAAAACAAGTTTGTATACGTACCAGCTTAATAGTGCTAAAGGTATGCAAATCGTGTTGAAGGGCATTGATTCTTATGTTAATCCCGAAGAAGTAAAAGATGCACTCATTATACAAGGATTTAAGGTAAAAAATGTTACTAATATATTCAATAGGGAGAAAATACCCCAGCCTCCATTTCGTGTTGAACTGGAGCCGAATGATATAAACTTAAAAAAAACGAGACACATCCAATTTATAACCTAAAATACCTCTTATATCGAAAACTCACAGTTGAAGAGCCACATAAGCGATCAGGTCCCGTACAGTGCCATAATTGCCAAGAATATGGTCACACAAAAACTTACTGCAAATTACCTGCAGTTTGTGTTATCTGCAGTGAATTGCATGGTACTGCTAGCTGTACTCAGCTAAAAGATCAAGCAGAAAAAAATGCAGTAATTGTGGAGGTAACCACACCGCTAACTATAGAGGTTGTCCTGTGTACTCTTTCATCAAGCAGGCTATGCTGCAAAAATCTAAATTAGTTCCAGTTCAAACAGCAAACGCTTCCTCCGCCACTTCTGCGCAAATGACCCAACCAGTTACTTCGCGTGTATCGTATGCAGATGCTGCTAGGGCTAGTTCTATTCCCACACAAAATGCTTCACCGGCAAATAATTCAAAAATACTGACGCAAGCTTTAATTTCAATCGCCTTGAACCTACTATTGATAATTTGGTACAAACTATAAACAATTTTACAACAAATATGACTAGCATGATGCAGGAAATGCTTCGAATGCAGAATACACTGCTTCAAGCATTAATTAACAAGCCATTAATACGTTAAAAATATGTTTCTGGAACGCAAACGGCATTCGCCAACATAAAAATGAACTTAGGGCACTTCCTCATGGAAAAAAATATTGATATAATGCTAGTCTCTGAGACTCATTTGACTTCGAGAAGCATTTTTAAAATTTATGGCTACACCTTATATGATTCAAAGGACCCTAGAGGAAGAACATGCGGTGGATCAGCGATTCTTATAAAGTCAAGACTTAAGCACTATATTCTTGGAAACATTTGTGAACAACACCTACAAGCAACAAATATTGGCATTGAAAGTTTTGGTACAAACTTCGTGATATCATCAATTTACTCCCCTCCCAGATTTTCAATCACTGAAGATCAATACGAAAATTTCTACAAATCACTTGGACCTCGTTTTATAGCAGCTGGGGACTACAATTCAAAACATACGTTTTGGGGTTCGCGCCTTATTACACCCAGAGGTCGAGCATTGTCCAACACAATTTCAAAAATGGGCTTGGATGTCATTTCTTGTGGGGAGCCCACTTATTGGCCTACTGACATACAAAACATTATAATTACTCTTTGTGGCGCGCTGCTAGAAAGCTTAAAAAACCCGTTGAGTGTAAGCCACTTCTACGCACATCTAGCGGAGGTTGGGCAAGAAGCGATACTGAAAAAGGTAACATATTCGCTGAGCACTTAAAATCCGTTTTTACGCCAAACATATGTACTGGTGAAGCTGATTTGCCGAGTGTAGTCGCTCTACCCCCTCAACACATTAAGTTTAAGACGCGTAATTTACAAAAATTAATTGCCGACCTCAACCCGAAGAAAGCTCCGGGTATTGATGGAATTAGTAACCAGATGCTGATGAAGTTGCGTGTTGCAGTGAGAATCCTGTTATTCATTTTTAATGCCATTTTACGACTGGAGTATTATCCACACAGCTGGAAGCTTGCCAAGTTTAAAATGATTCCGAAGCCGGGCAAAGATCTAACCAAGGCTGAGTCATATAGGCCAATAAGTCTACTATCAACTATGTCAAAGCTTTTCGAAAAACTGCTCAAAACAAAATTGTCCCCAATTCTAATTAGTAGTGGGTGCATACTAGACCATCAATTTGGTTTTAGAAGTCAGCATAGCACCATTGAACAAACTCACAGATTAATTCAATTTACAAAAAGAACTTTTGAAGAAAAAAAGTATTGTTCTGCGCTGTTTATTGACATTTCCCAGGTATTTGATAAAGTGTGGCATGAAGGCCTAATTTTAAAATTGAAGACTTACTTACCAATAAACATTTTAAATCTTTTGGAAAGTTACATTATTTCCCGTAAGTTCACTATTGTGGAAGGAGACTTTACGAGTAGGTTTGGAACTATCTCATCCGGTGTGCCACAGGGGAGTATACTGGGGCCAGTTTTATATTCGATTTATACATGTGATATGCCTGTGAGCAGTAGTATCCATACTTCCACATTTGCCGATGATACAGCCTGCCTTAGTATGCACGAAAACCCTGATGAGGCATCCCGCAAACTCCAGGAACACATTAGCCAGATGGAGCTATGGTTAAACTTATGGAGAATTAAGGCAAATGAACAAAAGTGTGTTACCTTACGAAGAGCTACTTGTTCCCTCATTCGGATTAAAAATAAAGTTGTTCCTCAACATTCACATGTGAAACATCTTGGTCTACACCTTGACATGGAAACTCCACATTGATTCTAAGCTATCACAAATGAAACTTAAATTAACTCAGGTACATTGGCTGATTGATAGGAATTCAACACTCAGCCTGGACTGCAAACTTTTAATATACAAGTCGCTTTTAAAGCCAATATGGTGCTACAGAATTCAGCTATGGGGCACTGCTTCAGCTTCAAATGTTGAGAAAATCCAACGAAGGCAAAACAAAATTTTACGCTTGATAACGTCGGCTCCATGGTACATCAAAAATTCAAATATACATCGTGATTTAAATATGACACTAGTCACTGAAGAAATTGCAAAATACGCAGGCAAATACCTAACAAAACTCGAGTCACATCCTAATCCGCTTGCTTATTATATATGGAACTTTACTGGACACATCCGCTTAAAAAAGAGAGATACAAGGGCTCTAATAAACAAAACTCCAGATGCAGCTGCTTAAAAATATTTTTTTTGTGCTTATCACTACTTATGATTATTAATAACTATCACTTAGTTTATGTCCGACACTGGTTGGGCCTAATAATTATACTTTAGATTAAGATTTGAATACTTATTGTTAGTTCATAATTGAAGATACAATAAATAAAAAAAAGTCTTAATAAAAAAAATCAAACTGAGTTTTTCAAGATCTACCATTTACTCAAACAACAGCATATTTGAAGAAAGTAATTTTTTTCGACTAAAAAAATACATCCATCAAGAAAAAAATAACTATTTCACACGACGAAAAAAATAATTAGTTCCTATAATAAACAACATAACTTCTTCTCAAGAATCGATTATTTTAGTCTCACGCCTTGTTAAACTCATTAAGTTGGTAATCCGGTAAGGAACATCTTCCACTAAAAATGCTTAATTCTTAAATCGATTACCTTTTTGAAATTATTTGCTGGGTACTTACATATATTTTTAATATAAGAAAACTACTATGTTTAATTTTACCGAGTTTATTGCCAATTGTTTAATGTATTTTTGCAGCGATCGTATCGCTATCGAGAAAAAACTACCGATAGTATAATGGAAATAAAACTATCGATAATATCTATAGTACTATTGAAAGTTTACCAGCTCTACTCGATCTAGCTAAAGGCTTTTACGAGATCCTCATTAAAGAGAAGACAGAAAGAAACGGCACTTTATACTCCACTAGGACCTATGAATTGTTTCGTATGCCTTTTAAACTAAAACATAGTTCTGCTACTTTTCAAAGATTAATAAATTCGGTACTAAGAAAATATATCAAAAAATGTATGTGGTATTCTTAATGGTATTTTGATTTTTAGTAGTGCAGTGCCAGAACATAACGATAGTATACGAAAAATGTTCAATGGTCTTAGAAAACAAAATGTTATGATTATAGTTGACAAGTGAAAATGTTTAGCGAAATGTACCGAATACCTTGGAAAACTTTTTACTACTGATGGAACCAAGCCCAACCCAAATAAAATCAAAGTTATTCAGAACCTGAAACTTCCCGTAACTCAGAAGCAAACAAAATCATTTTTAGCGTAACCGAATGTTTTAGGAAATTTATGAAAGATTATGCTAAAATTTTACATGGTTTAACAAAAAAACGACACTAAAATCCGAAATATACTGATGCATTTTTCAAACTCAAGATATTACTAATGGACACGTCCATTATTAGATACCCAGATCAGTGCTGCCACAACCAAAAAAATTTTGCAACCAAAATTCGCTTTAAAAGTTACCAACTGAGAAAAAAATAACCATATTTCAATATGTAGTATTTTTTATTAAATAACATTTAAAATGCATACATATTTATAATGCAACGCATGTGATTTGAATACAGTTAATAATAATAACAATAACAAAACAAATAGAATTCTTTTACCTACATATGTATGTATCTCAGTGTTACCATATGTGAAGATTTATCTTATTTTTGAAGTTTTTAGACATGTTAAAACGACAAAAAAGATTTTTTATCTTAAAATAAGATTTTTTTAAATTTTACTTTTGGTACTTTTAATATATTATAGACGGATTTTTTAACCAAACTACTACAGACTTTAACCACAAATTTTAAACAGTAACAAACCTCTTACTTTAGGCATAGACTTTCAAAAACTATATGAGAATTCATATTCATTCATGCTAAACTACCAGCAAATAAATTTCAATTATTTTATGTACACTTCTGACAATATGTCAAATAATAAATTTTCTTTAAAGTTCAATTATGTTTTATTTTTCATTTAGCCTTGTAAATACTTTTATTGTTATCCAATCGATTTCTAATTTAATAAATATATTAAATATATTATATATAAATAATTTGTGGCAGTACGTAAAGACACTCCAATTTACAACTAACATGCGAGTATTTTTGCAACAAGATGAAACTGGAAATGTGTTTGCGAAGCAGTTGTTAGACATTGGAAATAACAAAGTTGCAGTGGTCACCTCGACCGGATTCATCCCATTCAGTGATGGTATTTTGGTGCGTTTCGGGTATTTTTTGGTGCTTTTTGCCCCTTCATAAACGGGAAATTTTGGCCAATACCCTTTTTAAAAAAACGGGTATTTACAGTGCTTTTAACAAATTCTTAGTGCTTTTGGTGCTTTTTTGTTAAATAAAAATATTTTTAGTTAATTTAATTATTATTTTTCGAACTTCATTTGTACTATATTTATGATTTGAACAAACAAAAAATAAGCAAATTAACTAATATGTGTATAATTAATAAAGAACAAACGACAATGGTGTAAGACTGTTGTAAATTTAGAGATGGTAAGGTGAGCTTTCATTGCAAAACATCTTTCAGCAAATTGAAATACGATGAATTAAAACAATTCACATATTCCATTTGCAAAAAAGTTTCGTATATAAAGCAGTAATCTACATCAACTGACACCACACACAGTGGACCAAACACAGAAGAACGCTGATGATGAAAGTTTAGTGGTCTTCGAAAGCGGCTAGCTGTTCCGTTCAACTATGTGTTGTCAGAATATTTACAACTAACTTTGGTGTTATTTGTTCATTAATAATTATCACACGTAATTTGGCTTAAAAAGCGATACGAACTTTAGCCTATTCTAATCATAAATATAAAATAATATTTTTAATTTACAAAACTAATTTACTTTTAAGCGCTAATATCAGCATCTTTTAACTGAGGCTTCTTAAATTGTTTTTAATGACAATAACGGAAACTATGCTAAAAACAATGTAGAAAACTTTTCATAATTGGGATTAAAAAATAATTTTTTTTTGCAAAATAAAAAATGGAAGTAACTGGAAGATACCACATAATTCTCTGCATAATAATTGATTGAAAGTATTATGCAATAAGCATTTGTTAAAGCTTACACAAATATTTAATCATACTATAGGGTGGTTAAATTTTATAGGCTGATTTCGATTGAAAGCATGAGGTTATCAATAGCAGTCAGTTGTTTTAGACAACGGTTACCCAACCCCCTTTTTTTCATATTGTATTGACGTGCTGTCAATGTTGACAACTGGAATAAGGGTGAATATCGCAAAAACAAAAACTTTTAAGTTAAGAGCACCTAAGAAAAGAGTGACGCTTTTAATGCATTCTTTATGTGTAAATGATTTTTCACTAACATACATATCTTAATCTAAGCCTAAGCTTCAAGAATCGATTATTTTAGTCTCACGCCTTGTTAAACTCATTAAGTTGGTAATCCGGTAAGGAACATCTTCCACCAAAAATGCTTAATTCTTAAATCGATTACCTTTTTGAAATTATTTGCTGGGTACTTACATATATTTTTAATATAAGAAAACTACTATGTTTAATTTTACCGAGTTTATTGCCAATTGTTTAATGTATTTTTGCAGCGATCGTATCGCTATCGAGAAAAAACTACCAATAGTATAATGGAAATAAAACTATCGATAATATCTATAGTACTATTGAAAGTTTGCCAGCTCTACTCGATCTAGCTAAAGGCTTTTACGAGATCCTCATTAAAGAGAAGACAGAAAGAAACGGCACTTTATACTCCACTAGGACCTATGAATTGTTTCGTATGCCTTTTAAACTAAAACATAGTTCTGCTACTTTTCAAAGATTAATAAATTCGGTACTAAGAAAATATATCAAAAAATGTATGTGGTATTCTTAATGGTATTTTGATTTTTAGTAGTGCAGTGCCAGAACATAACGATAGTATACGAAAAATGTTCAATGGTCTTAGAAAACAAAATGTTATGATTATAGTTGACAAGTGAAAATGTTTAGCGAAATGTACCGAATACCTTGGAAAACTTTTTACTACTGATGGAACCAATCCCAACCCAAATAAAATCAAAGTTATTCAGAACCTGAATCTTCCCGTAACTCAGAAGCAAACAAAATCATTTTTAGCGTAACCGAATGTTTTAGGAAATTTATGAAAGATTATGCTAAAATTTTACATGGTTTAACAAAAAAACGACACTAAAATCCGCAATATACTGATGCATTTTTCAAACTCAAGATATTACTAATGGACACGTCCATTATTAGATACCCAGATCAGTGCTGCCACAACCAAAAAAATTTTACAACCAAAATTCGCTTTAAAAGTTACCAACTGAGAAAAAAATAACCATATTTCAATATGTAGTATTTTTTATTAAATAACATTTAAAATGCATACATATTTATAATGTAACGCATGTGATTTGAATACAGTTAATAATAATAACAATAACAAAACAAATAGAATTCTTTTACCTACATATGTATGTATGTCAGTGTTACCATATGTGAAGATTTATCTTATTTTTGAAGTTTTTAGACATGTTAAAACGACAAAAAAGATTTTTTATCTTAAAATAAGATTTTTTTAAATTTTACTTTTGGTACTTTTAATATATTATAGACGGATTTTTTAACCAAACTACTTACAAATTTTCTGATTTGCTTCATAATGATCTTACACATATTCTATACATTAAATATTTTGTGTTATTTGGCTTTATTTTTAATATTTCACAAGAAAAAAACAAATTTTAACTCATTTTCATGCAATAAAATAACAAAAAAAGATTTTTGCTCACAAAAAAAAATTTTTTTGATAGACTTAAAGATTTTTGAACAAATAAATATGGCAACACTGATGTATGTAATAAGTTAAAGCTTGTACATGTATGTATATGGCTGCGTACAAAAACATGTTTTCTCAAATAACTCACGTACATACAATACAGTACCCGCATCCATCTCTGTTTTGTAGCCGAGGAAATTCTTCTAACCAGGCAGCCCGAAACTTTCTTCTAGGGCTGTTTATAGTGTCACTATGTATGTTGAAATTATAATTTCTTAGTGTAAGTTCCAGAAATATTAAATGTGTTTAGTTTTTACCTAATTTCATCATCACTTTCTGAAAGCATATTTTCAATTTATTGTGACCGACCGCAGATTTTTTCAACAAGTATCTAGATTTAAAAATATGCACACGTAAGTTAATAAATAATTTGTTTTTAAAAGTCAATCCTACATAAAAAAATTTTTACCTATCCATTTTCCATTTAATTTCACCACATTGTGCTGCACTACAACAAGAAATCAAGGTACATGAAGCTGACTGGCAAGCAATAGTTCAATGCTCATTTGTAAGGTATGTACATATATGCCAGTCGGTAGCTAATTAATTTTTTCTCGTTTAGTTTTCCGTTTTATTGTTGAATTTTGTTTTTCTTCACAAGTTTAGTTTTTGTATTAGACAGCCGAACAGTATTTTTACACAAACAACAACTTACGTGCATATTCTTTATTTAAATTTACTTTGTAAAATCTTTTAATTGAATGTTGCCGCAATTACAAAAGACATGTAATTTCTGTCGTAAAGAGTTGCGATCATTTAGTAAAATTAAAAGCTGTTGACAGTGTTGTAAAAGAAAAATATTGTAAACTAGTGAGTAGCAATCAGGGGGCAAATTACGGCACTCGTTATCGAACGAAATTACGAAATATTTCAATATAGTTTATATGGAAATATTTCGTAATTTCGTTCGATAACGAGTGCCGTAATTTGCCCCCAGGGCGAATTCATAATAGGTGGCTGCACTAGCGATTTTAGTCACACCTGTTTTCAGTTGCCTTGGTAGCAATACTAAAAATTGAACAAACAAAAAAGCTTAAAAAGTACAACATAAAAAATATGTACATGTGTATCATTATTTTGGCAAAAAAATAACCAAAATGAGAAAAATATTCACATCTCCACATTAAAGAAAAAAATAAAAATTTTTGGTTAGAAATAACCAAAAATGGCAGCCCTGACCCAGATTTTAAAAGAAATACTTTACAATAAAAATGAAGCTGCTGGGCATCGTGTGGAGCATGAATTACTTTAGGCCATATTTATATGCAAGGAACCTTGGCATTATGGCAGATCGCCAGCTATTGATTTGGTTACAAACGATACATAAGGGAAAATATACATATAAGCCCAAGACTTCAACTTTGGTTACTTAAACTTGACGAATACGATATCAACATCGGGTATATCAAAGGCAAAGAAAATACTCTGGCTGATTTCCTTAGTACACAGAAGAAATTATTCCCAAAAAAATATCAAACAAACGTGTGTTTTGAAATAAAATTTAGTTTCGGTAAATATTTTTACCGTTTCAGTAAATTATTTGTTTCAATTTTGTTTTATGTAAAAGAACTGTATCATTTAATTTCATTTATTTGTGTTGGTGTTTTCCTTGCTTGTTGATTGACTCAACGTGGTCATGTGCTGATGTTGTTGTTTTCTTTGAATGCTCGTGTTGTATACGTGTGCATTCGGACAAGAAGCCGAAAAACGTCGTGGCTTGTTTTTTTTTACTCAACAAAGTTATTTTTAGATTAGAAGAAACAAAAGAAATCATGTTTTGCGTCTATTCATTATTTGCATATCCAAAAACGATTTGCTCTTTAGCTGAGTGGTAAGTACGTTAGTTTAATATATAGAGTTGCATGAACAATTCCATGCATGAAACTACTGAAATGTTTGTTTACTAAAGCCCAACTTCGAATAAATATTTTAATACTCAACAAACTGTTGTTTTTATCATACTATGAGGGAAAACGTTTTATTTGATACTGTTAACACAAAGAGATTGTTCATTGAAACGACTTTTGTTCATGCTGCTTTCTCTCATCTCATCTTTTGTTGTTAATTCGCAATAGCAATGTTGCCAATATAGTGAAATCATAGAATCTTTTGAATGGGTCGCACATGTGTAATAGGTTCCACTTTTAAATTAAAGTTTTAACTTTTACACATACATACATAACTAAGTACATATGTATATACCATACATATTAGTAATACATATTTTAATTTGTCATTTACATTTTTTAATAATATAAATCTTTAAACTATTTTAATATATTATATGTATATTCTTGTAATGAACTGGATTTATCTTATCTTGGTCTTGAAATGTTTGTGAAGGTCCAGGAAAGGTTTGAAAGGTGAGAAAAATTCAAATAATTGCCGGAAAACCCATAAAAACATTCCTTTTCTTTTTCCCATATATACGTTTTCTAAATAAAATGTAGAGTCAATTTGAACTTTATTGCTATTCAAACTTCATTTTAACTAACTTCAGTTGTTAGTCTAACAAATTATTTTGTTTTATATATATTGATAAATAATTGAAATTTATTTGCTGGTAGTTTAGCATGTCTATATACGTATTTCATTGGCGCTTGAACCAAATCATCAGTAGACCTTAACCACAAATTTTAAACAGTAACAAACCTCTTACTTTAGGCATAGACTTTCAAAAACTATATGAGAATTCATATTCATTCATGCTAAACTACCAGCAAATAAATTTCAATTATTTTATGTACACTTCTGACAATATGTCAAATAATAAATTTTCTTTAAAGTTCAATTATGTTTTATTTTTCATTTAGCCTTGTAAATACTTTTATTGTTATCCAATCGATTTCTAATTTAATAAATATATTAAATATATTATATATAAATAATTTGTGGCAGTACGTAAAGACACTCCAATTTACAACTAACATGCGAGTATTTTTGCAACAAGATGAAACTGGAAATGTGTTTGCGAAGCAGTTGTTAGACATTGGAAATAACAAAGTTGCAGTGGTCACCTCGACCGGATTCATCCCATTCAGTGATGGTATTTTGGTGCGTTTCGGGTATTTTTTGGTGCTTTTTGCCCCTTCATAAACGGGAAATTTTGGCCAATACCCTTTTTAAAAAAACGGGTATTTACAGTGCTTTTAACAAATTCTTAGTGCTTTTGGTGCTTTTTTGTTAAATAAAAATATTTGTAGTTAATTTAATTATTATTTTTCGAACTTCATTTGTACTATATTTATGATTTGAACAAACAAAAAATAAGCAAATTAACTAATATGTGTATAATTAATAAAGAACAAACGACAATGGTGTAAGACTGTTGTAAATTTAGATATGGTAAGGTGAGCTTTCATTGCAAAACATCTTTCAGCAAATTGAAATACGATGAATTAAAACAATTCACATATTCCATTTGCAAAAAAGTTTCGTATATAAAGCAGAAATCTACATCAACTGACACCTCACACAGTGGACCAAACACAGAAGAACGCTGATGATGAAGGTTTAGTGGTCTTCGAAAGCGGCTAGCTGTTCCGTTCAACTATGTGTTGTCAGAATATTTACAACTAACTTTGGTGTTATTTGTTCATTAATAATTATCACACGTAATTTGGCTTAAAAAGCGATACGAACTTTAGCCTATTCTAATCATAAATATAAAATAATATTTTTAATTTACAAAACTAATTTACTTTTAAGCGCTAATATCAGCATCTTTTAACTGAGGCTTCTTAAATTGTTTTTAATGACAATAACGGAAACTATGCTAAAAACAATGTAGAAAACTTTTCATAATTGGGATTAAAAAATAATTTTTTTTTGCAAAATAAAAAATGGAAGTAACTGGAAGATACCACATAATTCTCTGCATAATAATTGATTGAAAGTATTATGCAATAAGCATTTGTTAAAGCTTACACAAATATTTAATCATACTATAGGGTGGTTAAATTTTATAGGCTGATTTCGATTGAAAGCATGAGGTTATCAATACCAGTCAGTTGTTTTAGACAACGGTTACCCAACCCCCTTTTTTTCATATTGTATTGACGTGCTGTCAATGTTGACAACTGGAATAAGGGTGAATATCGCAAAAACAAAAACTTTTAAGTTAAGAGCACCTAAGAAAAGAGTGACGCTTTTAATGCATTATTTATGTGTAAATGATTTTTCACTAACATACATATCTTAATCTAAGCCTAAGCTTCAACTACTATTGTATGTATGTATGTGTGTATATGCTACTATTTTATTTGACTCCAGGTTTTTTTATTATTTCTTTTCACATACTTATTTTTATTAAATTAATCAAGATTTGGTTTTAATTAATATGTTAGTAAATTCTGTTATTACATCTCAAACACTTTGTTTATTTTGAAGCAAAAATTTTAAATTATATTTTGAGCTTTTACACTCTAAAGGTAGAATTAGTAAAATCGTATCATTCTACTTTACAGCTTGCCGTATCGTTCAACTTTGTGCACAAGTTATAGAAAATGTAACAGTTTGCATAGCACATTTTTTTTGTCTGGCATTAAATACGGCGTTTTTGACATTCGCTACAGAAAAATCTGTTTTCTGCAGATTCCTACGTCAGCAGTGCTACCACCACATATTTTATAACTAGTAACATGCATTGTATATCGTACGGTTTTTGTCAGCTTACACGCAACATCGCGATACGATTTTACTAATTCTACCTTAAACTCTCCTTTTTAAATGGCTGTTGGCAGTTGAGTTGAAAGTAGACTGCAATTCAGAGCCCTGCGCCGATCGGTTGAGAGCCGGTTTAGCCGAGCCGCCGAATGCTTTTGACCAGCCGCCGCCGCCGATTTTTTTTCGGCTAATTAGCGGCTGGAAACTAGCCGCCGATTGACATTATTTTTTATTATTATTATTATTATTCTTTATTAAATTTATAATAAATTACAAATCTAATATGAAATTCAATGAGCACTAGCTGCTAAGACTATCGGCTCTTATTATTTTTTAATATATATTTATTTATTTATATATTTTCGGCTGAAAAACTGTTTTCTGTTTATCTTGGATATAATTATATATTTGAATTTATTGAATTTGTAAATTTTTCACTAAGTACATATCGTTGACTTAATATAGAAAAACCCTAGCTCATATTATTGAATGAAATTGAAAGAAAATTTTTAAAACATAAGGTCTGTTCATTTAGTTTCCCAGCAGAAACTAGCAACGAGAGAGTAAGGCAGAAGCTTACAATATTACTCTCCCAAATATGAAAAAGTAAATGAAATTTTCGTTGTAGCAATTCTTGAGTTTATAAGTGAGATAGGTGAGAAGATTGAGGAGGGGTACACAATTTAATGTGGTCGGCAATTCTCTTTTGTTTTGAAATTCGCACTTTTTATTTAAAATGTATTTGAAGTTTTATTTTATTTTCTTTCTTCATTTGTATGAAAAATACAAAATATAACAGATAGTAAACAGAATTGTTAATTTTTTAGGAAAGTTTGTGGTGTAATAGCATTTTTTAATACTAACTTGCAAAACTAGAATTTACTAATGTAGACACTTATGCGATTTCAAAGCAGATTTGTAAAAAATTTTAAGTCTGGAAGAGGACTTACTTGTAAAAACTTGCGACAAAATGTTCTTCATATCAGAACCATGGATGGAAATCATGATACAATTGTACTTTTTCTGATGTATTTTGTTTGATAATATTTTAAATTGCAAATTTTTTTTAGAAATTGACATTTTATATGAAAATCTTTACACTGTTTCTTGTATTCTTACTGTTTTTGCGCATTTTTCATAATTTTTTAATTTTATTTACAAATACAAAAATGCCACATTCAATCTCTGATCATGTATTAGAAACAAACAAAATTATTTACATTAATATTAAATTAATAAAAGAAAAAGAATAAATTAAGCAAACTTGCATTCTTTTTACATACGCATACATGTTTTTTAACAAAGAAATGCACATTTTTCAGTTTTCCTTTTTCAATTATAATGATTAATTTGACAACAAAACACACAACAGGGGGTTATTATGTACTTCGATTTGAAACGGAAACTGTTCGAATTTGTATGTTATTAACATTACAATTCGAACACATTTTCGTTCGATTCGGATTACATAATAACCCACCAGGTGGTTGGATAAATATTTTACTAGTAGAAATTTGTATTTGGAATTTTTTGTATCTCCATGTAAACTTTTGGAGTTAATGAACACTTTCCAGTAACAATTGTTACAAATTCGTAAAAAATTTTAGTAAATTGCCAATCCTATATTTAGTTCACTCATTTTAGTATTTTAAGCTATGAAATTTTCACTTCTTTCCTATTTATTATCTTATTCCAATTATATTGTTTCCTATTATATTTGATTTTCTCTACCTTCATATAATTGTATCATGGTTATACCCAGGGCTGCCAGAAGATTTTGATGAAAAATCTGCACTTTTTCGAAAAATTATCGGCATTTTCGGCACATTATTTTCGGAAATCGGCAAGAAAATCGGAATAAATAAAACTGAAGATCTTTAAGTTTTTCATTAATTTTTATTAATGAGAAAAAGAGCAATCATCTGTAATTTCATGTATTTGATAACCTAATAATACATAGGCGGTATTCTGTGTTTGATGCAAATTGTCTTTCGTCATAGTAAATGCAAAATATCGTAGTTTTTCTTTAAAATCCAACAACAAAATACACACACAATCCAAAGAAATGCTTCGATACTCTGCATTTGCACTTGCGCAACAACTTTTTGCATCAAACATCGAATAACGCCATAACTATTAGAAGCGTAAACTATATATTCTTATAAATATAAACATAAAACGTTTGTATATGTAGATTTTAATATCATTTAACCGGATTTTACAAGCTAAAGTACATATTTCAAATACAGGTATGAATACATTTCAGAATTTAAATTTCTTTCTAAACCATATTTAAAATGAGTGCCGAAACAATCGGATTTATTAAGTGTCAAATAATTTTTAGAATACAGAATTCCTTCTAAGGTTTCATTTTCTAAGAAACATAGAAATTTAGTTTTATTTAAATTGGTGGCACTGAAAATGCGTTCGACATTTGCGGACGAATGTGCCGTTAAAACTGAAAAAAGTTTTGTTGAATCTAATCTCGTCGCTTTAATTCAGAAATTTTTTATCAAAGATTATATACAATAGTTTATGTTAGTTTCAAAATTTAACCATTTCCGTATTTGGGTGAGTATTTCTACATAAGAACTTACACAATTATTAGTTATATTGTTAATTTCAGATTTGCTTAGCTTAGATTTTAATCTTAAATCTGTGACATAAAACGCCAAATATATTTTTATCAAATTCCAAAAAATTAATTTTGTCTATGAAATCTATCAAACTAATTTCACTATTTTTTATAATATCTTTTTTTTATAAAGTTATAGAATATTGTTTTAAACACTCTTTCCATCTATTCATATAAATCATGTATTTTATGTGTTTGAACACGGAGTTATCGTGTTTTCAGTTGTATTGAGTTAAATCGGCATTTTTTGACCTAAAATCGGCAAATCGGCATTTGTTGGTTTTTTAATGGAAAAATCGGCACTTTTGGCAGCCCTGGTTATACCTGAAGTTGTTTCAGCCGGCTGACAGCCGATTTTCAGCCGCCGCCGATGATTTTTTATGAGCCAGCCGCTGCCGACAAAATCGCTCGGCACATGTCTCTGCTGCAATTGCCGAAAGTGTAGTTGTGTTAGTCAAAGAGTTTGAATGTATTGAGTTTCTCGAAATTTTACTTGCACGTGAAGTCCTAGGTTAGCTCCGTGTGAAACGTGATTTAGCATAACTTTGTTTTAAAATCTGGTCACACTGGATACTGTATGGCAAGCCGCTTAAGGCCTACTTTTAGCAGCCGCCGTTTCATTTTGTGCTCAGAAACCGTCGCCGGCTTTCCGTTGGCTGCGTTCTCTATCGCAGGGCTGCCAGAAGCTTTGCACAGAAAATCATGATTTGCCGGAAATAAAATCATATTTTAAAGAATAAAATCATTACAAGCTTAATTTTTTTAAATCAACAATAATTTACATATATATATAAAAATCAAATTTCTTATTGTATATGCTAAAAATAATGATGCATTTTTGTGTAATAGTATGTTTCCAGCGGTTTAAGTAGGTTTAAGTAAATCACTTAAAAGAGTTTCCACCGGGCTTGTGAGTGATTTGTTGTTCGAATTTCGTTTTCAATTTATACACGTGCCTTATAAGGTGGGCGCAGCAGCTGTATTTTGAATTTTATTCACATTTAAAATTGATTATATATTCCTTAATGTCATTTTTTTCGAGAATGTCAATCACTATTGATGGATGACCCAGGGATGGAGTTTGTAATTTTAAAAGCAACGCAGGGTTGCATATATAAATTGAGTTCGAAAAATAGTATTTTCGACATTATATATAATAAATCAACCACCTTGAGGTGATTTATCCATATGCAAAATATATGGTAAATCATGTATAAATTAACATGATTTGCATAAATCATCATTATTTGCACAAATCATCATGATTTGTCTAAATCACGCCGGTGGAAACATACTATCAGACACAGGGGGCACAAGTGAAGTGAATCAAAGCAATATATCGTTGGCTTAGTAGGCAAATATGCTAAGTCCTTTTTTAATATTTCAGGGGACAAAAATCTGCCTAAATTTATTGAAACTAAATCAGTGTGAAGACAACAAAACTGTTTATTTTGTTATATAAAATTAACACAAAAGTTATTTGTTAAATAAATGTTAGTTCACTAGGTGCATATTGTTTTCCGCTGGACTTAAGAGGTGTTTTTTTCTGGACCTAGCACATTTGCTTACCACTGCATAAAGGCAAGAAAAAACTGACTGACAGTTGGATTACTTTCCAATGGAAACAAATAACTATTTTAACACTGTGATGTCCTAGGCGGTAGTCAATTGTCTCAATCCGCATTACTTTTCAACTAACTTAAAGTTTATATTATTTAAGTCACCTGGTAGTCAGTAACTTAACCAATAAAAAAATGTTGCTGAAGTTCGTTGCATATGATGTCAAATATTTATTTTAGTAAGGACCTATATCATTTTTTTTCTAACACAACAATACAACTTCAACGTTTTTCAAATAAGTTTCAAAACTAACGTAGGATGTGGACAAACATTGACTTGCAAAATAATTGTTTTCTTACAAAAACCATAGCGCCACTAGCCTTGTTTAACTCAACAAGTTTGAAAATTATCTTTGATATTTCTTTGGTTAATAAGAAATCGTAATCACTTGTTTGTTTGTTTTTTTCCACTGTGCTTTGTACAGTGATTATCGTTATTTTAAGTCTTATGTCATTTATATTATTATATTTATATTATTTATATTATATATAGGTACATACACAAATTATTAATTTTACAATTTTTTCCTGACAAAAACAACATAAAATCTTGAAGACCACTGCCATTAATGAAAACCACAGATGCATATGTACATACATATATATTGAAAATAAAAATCAGAATTTGCAAAATTAACATTCATCATTCCAGAAAAAAATTATGAAATCATATTTTGGTCCAAAAATCATCAAGTATATGAAAAAAATCATCATTCTGGCAGCACACGGTGAGAGCCTATTGTCAGCGTTGTTAACTTTGAAAATTCAAATCGCACCAAAATGGAGAAAAAAACGCGCCATTTACAAAAAAACGCACAAAAAACGCATTATTTTTAAGCTCTAATTATATACGAAACTGTGTTTTTGAGTGCATTATTAAATAGTAATTAAATGCCCAACCTTGTGTAATTAAGAAGTATTTAAGTTTTATGACCGCACCATATGTCTTTATGCGTGCGTATTTATTGAAAACATACACATGAACATCATGTGGTTGGGTTGAAAACATCATGTGGTCGTATTAGGACGAATTTCGTTTAATTTGCATAAATACATAACATAAACAATTCATAGTTTAATATCATGGTATAAATAAATAGAAAAATGCATTCTGATGCTCCTTTGGTTTCATAAAATGTGTTTTTATGCAATTTTAATTTTCTGCATTTTGATAACCTAACTTTTTTGTTTATGTTAAACAGCTGTTCTTTGGAAAGCTTTCCATAATATTTGGAAATTTTTGAGTGCTGCCGTACTTTCAACATAATTTAATAATAACTTTTATTAACCACTGAAAAAATTAAATCGTATTTAATTACAACTTAATTTTAAATAAAATTTAGCTAATTACGTACTTAATTTTTAAGTTAAAAACTAGGGGTAACACACACACAGCTGTGTATAAGAATACATTTTGTGTCAGATGAATCAGTCTCGTGTAATTTGGAAAAGAACAATAATTTTGCGGCTTAAAAATTGTTCTCGTCTAAACTACCTCATTTGAAAATTTAAAAAAAACACATCGTAATAAAGATCTCTTCGAATAAAAATACTTTGAAATAACAAAATTGTTGATTTTATTCTTGATTTATTCTTGCATATTTGTGCATATTTCTGGCGCATATTTTGAATTTTTTTTTTGCATATTTTAATTAGCCCTAGTCTTTACATAAGTATGTTCATTTGTACAAGATGGATACATTTGTGTACATTAATTTTATAAATTCTGTTTAAAACTTTTTAAGAAGAGATCAAAAATCAATTATTCCAAATTGATAAATCTAATATTTTCATCATTATTGTTATCGGTAATTAACACTATCAGGAAGTTGGTAAGTTTCACAGCAAGAATTTTCCCGTTTTAGCCCATTGTTGTGTTGAATTTGCATTGGTGCCACCAAAAATTGAAAAACGCACCGAAATTTTAAAAAAAGCGCACCACGCACCAACTAAGGATTTTTTCGCACATAAAATTTCAAAAAGCACCCAAAATGGTGCGAAACACACCAAGTTGACAACGCTGGCTATTGTCACAAAATACCACACAAGGCAAAGTCATGACAGGTAAAGTTAATATTACAACAAAATACAAACAGTAAAAACAATATGGTACTTTTTTGTTGCTTTGGAGGCTCGTATGTCAAAAGCAGCTGTTTGAAGTTACTCGAGCAGAGATATAGGCCATGATGGCTCACAACCGGCTGAGCCAAGCTGTCGATAATTTTAGTCAGCTACTCCGCCGCTGGAAAAAGTTTGTGGTTTATGTTGTCTGAAAAACATCAGCCGATTCTTCATGTACTATTAATAATTATTTTATTTTAATTTGTATGTATTTGTAAGTGGCTAAGCATTATCTATATATTTCATTGGTGCTTTGCCAAATCATCAGTAGACTTTAACCATATATTTTGAACAGTTACAAATCTCTTATCTTATGGACAGACTTTCAAAAGCTATTTGATAATTCACAAATATTAATATATTTGAAAATCGCAAAAGAAAAATTAGCGTAGAAGGCTTAGAAACTTTAACAAAATATATGGTTGAAGTCTACTAATGATTTGGAAAAGCACCTCCCAAATATAAAGACAATGCTAAGCCACCAGAAAATAAATTTCAAAGAAAATAAACTTATAACAATATGTCAAATAATAAATTTCCTAAATGTTAAATTTATACTATATTTTTCAATTTGCCTTATAAATACTTTTATTGCTATCCAATGGATTTTTAATTGTATAAAGGTGTAGAAAAATAAAATATATTCATATCGAATATAAATTATTTGCTGGGTTTTGTTAAAGTTCTAGGCCTACTAAGCTTGTTTTTCTTTTGTAATTTTCAAAAAGATTATTTTTGAATTCTCAAATAGTTTTTGACACAGGTATTTTTGAAAGTCTGTGTATAAGATAAGAGGTTTGTAACTGTTCAAAATATGTGGTTGAAGTATACTAATGATTTGGCAAAGCACCAATGAAAATTATGCTTAACCACCAGCACGTAAGTATCCACTTTATTTATGTTTTAATTCTTTTTTATCTTAAATTTTGCATTTCATGCTATTTGATTATCAGCTTCCGCCAACAATTTTTGCAAACGCTGGCGCCGCCGAAAAAATTGTCCGTCGCTGGTTTGTATATATAAACAACTTTTGACATACGAGCTGACAGTTATATGAATTCGCCTTGAATTAGGTAAAAAAATAGATCAGCTGTGTTTTAAACTTTACCTGGTATTAAATTGCCTTGGCAGGGAATTTATGTCAGTTGGCGAATTAAGATCACCTTGTCTGAATTCGCCTTGATACATTGTGTGCTATTGTTCTGTGGATTTGTGATATTAAAGTTGAAAATAAAACTGATAAAGAAGTTTGAACTTTATCACATAATAAGTAACTAAAGGGAGCGGGCAATAACACCGTTTAAAATTTTTAAAATGGATCACTGGAACTTGCATGCACCTATCAATGTCAGCAAGGTAAACGATTTTATCTAAATTTGTTGATTTAAAATTAAGCATTAATTTTCTCTATCGTATGTTAAACAAAAGTCGCTGGAGAAAATGACATCTCAAGAAAAAATGAGGTATGTTACGATAATTTAAGGCTGTAGAAAGAGAGAATACATATTTACATACGTGGCTGTATATACAGTTTGTCAAAAAAAAACCATGTTACCTACAATGCTGTAAAAAATCAAATACTCATCATTGTTTTGAAGTTTGAACAACTACTTTGCTTCAAATCAAAGTGAGGATTCACTGGACTATTTTCCTCCTAATGAGGACACATGTGTTGATAAGGTTTTCTTTCCGTAAATTTGATTTTGGAGAGTTATCAGAATCCTTAATGTCTATTTCGTCGAGCGAAATCAGTTTTTCCGATTATTGGTGAATTTAATCTGCATTTTGTAAATAGCATCATTGTTACCTCTACTCTCCCTGAAGGATGGAAGCCGGCAAAGATTGTCCCTGTTAGAAAGACTGGGTCGTCTACTGAAATGGATAACTTTAGGCCTATATCGATGCTTCCAACTCTATCTAAAGTTGTTCAGATATTGCTTGAGAGGCAGCTTATTACTCTGTTAGAAGTGCAGTGCCACAAGGCTCGGTTCTTGGACCGCTCCTTTTTGATATGTATATTAATGATATACATATTTGGTTGTATAGATTTTACTATGTGTTTCTCTTTTGCTTATGCAGATAACTCTGGTAAAAAATTTAATGAAATAGAAAAACCTGGGGAGTGATATGTTTTTTCTTGTAGGTCTTGTCGAGTTAAAGAAGAATCCAATAGTGAAATATGCCGGACACTTCCAAAATCCGGATTTACGGTTAAAAAACCGGCTTTTTATCTTTGCGCACTTATAAGCCTGTAACTTTGTTGATAATGATCCGATCAATTTCTTACCAGATTTGGAAAGATTGTTTTACTCGACAAGCCCTACAAGAAAAATAATATCCCGTCCCACGTTTTTTGGACTGTCGCACCGTGTAGTTTGTTTTTCTTATTTAGTGGTGAGAGACAATTTGCTGATGATTTTCAACAAGTTGTGAACTATAGTATTTCCATTATCACAGATTGGACGAGGGGCAATAAAATTTGCATTAATGCTAGGAAGACAAAGGCTATGTTGTTTGGGACTCCACTTTTGGATTGGAGGCTACTTGGATGACATTTAAATTGATTTTTTTTACAAATTTTATTGCGTTGGATTATGGCTTGATAGTAGACTAAATTTTGATCGACATAGTCATGTAATTTCTAGTGTTAATTATTATTTAAGGCGTTTATATAGTATTGGTCTTGCTTTGCCGATGTACATAAAGTCAGTGCTTGTTCATTTACTGGTTATGCCGATTTTTTTGTATGGGCTCGAAGTTTACATTGGCATTATTGGAGTTGGAATTAGGAGGCTTGAACTGCATTTCAACAGGGCTATCCGTTATTTATATTGTCTTAATATTCGAAGTCATATATCCGAGTACGTTGCAAGTTTCTGGGGGTGTACATTTCGAAATTTTGTAAAAGTAAGTCTTGCTGTTTATTTTTTATAAAATTTTTAAAAATTAAAATATGTATCTTGTTTTTCCTGTCATTTTTTAAATTTAAGAGATCATTTCATGTTAGGGTGGCTCATATATTTTATGTTTTACTGAAGCCTTTAAAAACTTCAAGATAATTAAATTTCTCCTGGAGAACTAGTTTATGATTTGAATTGCTTTAAATCTGTTGCATTTCACTTTAAGATGGCATTGAGTCGCCTTTTGATTTTGTATATCTACAATTTAGTTTTATTACTTTTAAACTTTTTATTGCCTTAATAACAGGTTAGTAAGAGTGTTCGAATTAATTTCTTTCGCAAACGAACTTAATTCGAACAAATTTTATTTTCCTTTTTGTAAAGAATTATTCTATTTAATTCGCAAATTTTATTTATAACGAAAAAAAAATCCAAGAATGCAAAATAAAATTCCTTTCGCAAATTTAAAAATAAAATTCGCAAACGAAAAGAAAATAGAATTCGCGATTAAAATAAGAATACAAATAGTCCAAAGTAAAGCCTTTAAATATTTTTCAGGAGATTTTATTGCTTACGATAGGGTTTGCCAAAAAACGTGAAAATTAGAAAACCGCGATTTCCGGTTTTAAGCTACTAAAACCGGTCGGTTTCGGTTCGGTTTCGGTTTTAAAAATATATGTACATGTATATAAATATGTATGTATGCTGGGGAAAGATAAATGATGATTTAAAAATAATCATCTCTATCGTGAAAAACAAATGGAATTTTTCTTCATGTGAAATTTTCATTCCCCTCAAAGAGAAAAATGCTATCTTGAATATCCCGTGAATGTAAAAAAGGGAAGAATTTTTGTAAAGCTTAAAAATTAATTGAAAATCGGATACATTTAAGTTGAATAAAAAAATCACACACATTTTAGGTTATTGCTATCACTAAGCTTATTGCTATCACTAAGCTTATGTCCCACATTGGTCGGGCCTAATAATTTTTTTTATAGATTTAAGATTTGAATACTTATTGTTAGTTCATATTTGAAGATACAATAAATAAAAAATATGCATTAAAAAAAAAATTAGGTTATAAACGTAACTTATTTACTTTAAAGTTGTACTCATGGAGGTGCTTCTGTTGATTTAGCTATTTTTTCATTAAGTATACCACCGTGGTGCACCACCATGAAATTTACGGTCTATGCACCAAAGAGATTCATACTCTATGGAAAAATGTGATGCAGGGAATTATTGTCCTAAAAATAAATAATTATAACTTTCAATATATAATTCGAAGAAAAATATCGAAATTATTCGATGTAATAATTCAGTTGGCCTCCAAAAAAAATTTTTTTTTAATGCATGTTTTTTATTCATTGTATCTTCATATATGAACTAACAATAAGTATTCAAATCTTAAATCTATAAAAAAATTATTAGGCCCGACCAATGTCGGACATAAGCTTAGTGATAATTATTAATAATACATAAATAGTGATAAGCAACAAAAAGAAAAAAGTGTTTTCAAGCAGATTCATCATCTAGAGTGTTCAATATTAGAGTCCGTGTATCTCTTTTTTTAAGCGGATGTGTCCAGTAAAGTTCAAAATATTACGAGCAAGCGGATTAGGATGTGACTCAAGTTTTGTTAGATATTTGCCTGCGTATTTTACAATTTCTTCCGTCACTAATGGCATATTCAAATCGCGATGTATATTTGAATTTTTGATGTACCATGGAGCCGATGTTATCATGCGTAAAATTTTATTTTGCCTTCGTTGAATTTTCTCTACATTTGAAGCTGAAGCAGTGCCCCATAGTTGAATTCCGTAACACCATATTGGCTTTAAAAGCGACTTGTATATTAAAAGTTTGCAGTCTAGGCTAAGTGTTGAATTTCTACCAATCAGCCAAGGTACCTGAGTTAATTTAAGTTTCATTTGAGTTAACTTAGAGTCAATGTGGTGTTTCCGTGTAAGTCGTCGATCAAGGTGTATACCAAGATATTTCACATGTGAATGTTGAGGAACAACTTGATTGTTAATCCGAATGGGGGAGCAAGTATCTCTTCTTAGGGTGAACGTTATATGGACACACTTTTGTTCATTGACTTTAATTCTCCATAAGTTTAACCAAAGCTCCATCTGGCTAATGTGTTCCTGGAGTTTGCGGGATGCCTCATCAGGGTTTTCGTGCATACTAAGGCAGGCTGTATCGTCGGCAAATGTGGAAGTATGGATACTACTGCTCACAGGCATATCACAAGTATAAATCAAATATAAAACTGGTCCCAGTATGCTCCCCTGTGGCACACCGGATGAAATAGTTTCAGGCCTACTCGTAAAGTCTCCTTCCACAACAGTGAACTTACGGGAAATAATGTAACTTTCCAAAAGATTTAAAATGTTTATTGGTAAGTAAGTCTTCAATTTTAAAATTAGGCGTTCATGCCACACTTTATCAAATGCCTGGGAAACGTCAATAAAGAGCGCAGAACAATACTTTTTTTCTCCAAAAGTTCTTCTTATAAATTGAACCAATCTGTGAGTTTGTTCAATGGTGCTATGCTGACTTCTAAAACCAAATTGATGGTCTGGTATGCACCCACTACTAATTAGAATTGGGGACAATTTTGTTTTGAGCAGTTTTTCGAAAAGCTTTGACATAGTTGATAGTAGACTTATTGGCCTATATGACTCAGCCTTGGTTAGATCTTTGCCCGGCTTTGGAATCATTTTAACCTTGGCAAGCTTCCAGCTGTGTGGATAATACTCCAGTCGTAAAATGGCATTAAATATGAATAATAGGATTCTCATTGCAATACGAGGCAAGTTCATAAGCATCTGGTTACTAATTCCATCAATACCCGTAGCTTTCTTCGGGTTGAGTTCGGCAATTAATTTTTGTAAATCACGCGTCTTAAACTTTATGTGTTGAGGGGGTAGAGCGACTACATTCCGCAAATCAGCAACACCAGTACATATGTTTGGCGTAAAAACGGATTTTAAGTGCTCAGCAAATATTTTACCTTTTTCAGTATCGCTTCTTGCCCAACTTCCGGTAGATGTGCGTAGAGGTGGCTTATACTCAATGGGTGTTTTAAGCTTTCTAGCAGCGCGCCACAAAGAGTAATTAGACGCTGGTGTGACATCAAGACCTTCTAGATAATTTTTAAGAGATGCAGTTTTTTCAGACGCAAGCATCTCTTGGAGTCGTTTAGTGCACTCTTTAAATCTGATTTTATTTTGTGGTGATCTGTGCTGTTGCCATTCCCTTGTAGCTCTTCTTTTTTCACGTACGAGACGTTCAATGTCTGTAGAATAAATTTTATTAAACCCAGTCTGCGGATGGGAGATAGTGGCATGTTCAGCAGCCTGTTTAATATTCTCGCTGAGATTGACAATGTTAGATTCAATATCATCGGATGTTCTAATCGTAATGTTTTCCGTACAATGACTACTGAGATATTTTTTGAACCCCAGCCAATTAACACGATTGATCATCTTCACATATGGGTCAGGTAAGTTACTTCTTAATGGACTACAAATTGTAATGATCGTCGGAGAGTGATCGGACGAAAGATCAAGAGAAGCTTGAACTTGAATTAAATCCCTAGAGATATTTTTTATGTCGCCAAAATCTATAACATCCGGAATTTTTTGTATGTCGGTAGGCCAATAAGTGGGCTCCCCACTCGAAATGACATCCAAGCCCATTTTTGAAATAGTGTTGAACAATGCTCGACAGCTGCTACAAAACAAGGTCCAAGAGATTTGTAGAAATCCTCATATTGATTCTCAGTGATTGAAAATCTGGGAGGGGAGTAAATTGATGATATAACAAAATTTGTACAAAAACTTTCAATGCCAATATTTGTTGCTTGTAGGTGTTCTTCACAAATGTTATCAAGAACATAGTGCTTGAGTCTTGACTTTATTAGAATTGCTGATCCACCGCAAGCCCTTCCTCTAGGGTCCTTTGTATCATATATAGTGTAGCCATAAATTTTAAAAAGACTTCTCGAAGTCAAATGAGTCTCAGATACTAACATTACATCAATATTTTTTTCCGGGCCTGCAAAAATAAACTAAACAAAACCAAGGGAAAAGTGAAAAAATTCACGTGAAAAATATTCTGCCTTATTTATGTTAACGGGAACAAAAAAAGGGAAAATATTTCTGGGAAAAATTTTTCGAGGGAAAAAATTGTTACTATAGGGGTGATAGAGTTTCTCTGGTTTGTATTCAATTCAGGTACTTATATTAGAAAAGCAACATTTAGTAGTGAGTATGTGTATAAAAAGCTTAAGAATAAAAAATTTATATATAATTATTCAAGTAATAAATTTTCAGAAACGTTCAAGCGTTCAATGTAGAGTCGTTTAAACGAAATCTTATTTTTGTGCAGAAGTTACCAGAAAACACTCTTTCGCATTCAGTTGAAGAAGTTGTGTTATTGGTTGGTTGGTTGTTTTGTTGTTCGTTTTTTTATAAAGTACAAATTCTTGTCGAAGAACGTTAAAATTATCGTCTTTTTGCTTTACATCTGCTAGAGCTTTTTTGATAACAAATTACAATTCTTCCTGCAAAGAATTGTTATAATTTTCTTAAAATTTTACAATTTTCTTACCTTTCATTGTTACAGAATGCTTAGTAATGTATAAAAGTCTTCAATGTAAAGTATTTGCTGTATTTTTAAACGATATAATCATGTTAAAGTAAAACTTAGAAACCAACGGTTTTTTTGTCGGTTTCGGTTTTTATGGGCTAAAAACCGCGGTTTCGATTTCGGTTAAAATCGAATGGCAATCCCTAGCTTACGACTATAGTTAGAGACCTGAAATTGGATGTGTAGGTTCCTGTTCCGATGTATATGTAGATCCACTAAGAAGGAATTTTTGGAAATTCGAAGAAATTACGTTGGATAGACTAAAAATTCCAAAAGCATATGAATGCTTATAAAAAATACACATGTTTAGTTCTTTTTCAATATGTGTATTTTTAGGTCTTAAAAGGGATAAAAACTGAATTTTGGTACCTTTTTTGAACAGAAAGCTTTTTTGTACGTTCCTTTCTTCTGTACAGAATATCGAATAAGTTTTAGAACTTTCTGAAAATTTGCGGCTACTTTTATGTTAATACATACATATAAAAATAGTTTGCATTTGCTTCCAACCGCTCAGTAGAAGCTGCTGTAAGAACATTTATGTTTTTTCGAAGGGCCCAAAAAAGGTACTAAAAAGGGTAAATGCGGGAAACGGTCTTAAAAATTTTAAATTCCAGATAATTCATATAACTGAAACATTTGAAATCTGAGTGCATTATCATTAAGTCATATAGTGTGTTGTTAATCATTGGCATTAAAGGGTTAAAAAGTCCTTTTTCGATAAAGGTACATTTTTGGGAAAAGTACTTTTTAGAAAAAAGGTACTTGGTTCTTGGGAAAAGAACTTTTTAGGAAAACGTACCTTTTGAATAAATTACTTTCTGGAAAAGGTACTTTTTAGGAAAAAGTACTTTTTGAAGAGAGTACTTCCTGGAGAAGGTACTTTTTAGAAGAAGGTAATTTTTGGGATAAGAACTTTTTAGCAAAAAGGTACTTCTAGGAAAAAGTCTTCTAGAATATAGTACTTTTTGAAGAAAGTACTTTATGGAGAAGGTACTTTTTTGAATAAAGCACTTTTGAAGAAATCACTTTCTGGAAAAGGTACTTCCTAGAAAATTATACTTTTGGAAAATGTACTTGTTAGAAAAAGGTACTTTTTGAAGAAAGTAATTTTTTGCAGAAGGTACTTTTTGGGAAAAGCACTTTTTAGAAAAGGTACATTTTAGAAAAAGGTACTGTTTAAGAAAAGAACTGTTCTGAAAAATACCTTTTCCAGAATGTACTTTATTCTAAAAGTACTTTTTTCTAAAAATTACCTTCTCCATAAAGTGCTTTCTGCAAGAAGTACCATTTTTTAATAAGTACTTTTTCCTAAAAGTACCTTTATGCTAAAAAGTGCTTTTCCAAAAAAAGTACATTTTTCAAAAAGTACTTTTCCCAAAGAGTACCGTTTTCTAAAAAGTGCCTTTTCCAGATTCTGTACAGAAGAAAACATCGCACCAAAAAGCTTTCTGCTGCATTCACTAATATAGAAGATATTTCGTGTGCAAAAAAGGTACCAAAATTCAGTTTTTACCCCCTTTTAACACCTAAAAGTACACATATAAAAAAGGACCAAACACGTCGGATTTTTTTACCAGTATTCTTATTCTTTTGGAATTGTTAGTCTATCTATTGTAGTTTCCGATATATAAAGATACCAATTTTAACATTTTTTATCCCTTTTTTCCCCCTTAGCACTCTGGGCCTTTCAAAAAACATAAATTTTGCTATCCCAGCTTCTACTGATCAGGAGGAAGTCATAGTTAATTATTTTTTTCGCGTTCGACTTTCCAAAAATTCCGTCTTTCTTAGTGGTTCAATACAGAGGAACAGGAATATACGCACCAAATTTTAGCTCCGTAGCTATAGTGGTTTGGGCTTGGCGATGATATGTCAAAAAGAACTCACTTTGCCGCCTAACTTAAATATTTATACGAATAATTCTTTTGCATTCGTTCTTAAGAATTATAAAATAAAATTCGGAAAAGAATTCTATTTTAAATTCTTAGTTTTTTCGTTCTCGCAAACGAATTAAATCAATTTTTGTTTATTTTTGATATGTAAACATCTATACGCTAGGGGGTAAAAATCTTTTTCGCAATACAATCACAAATTTCGAGTAAGATGTGCGATGTAATCGCTAAGCAATCGTAAAGCGTTGTCAAATCGGTGTGACCTATGTATAAGTGGATTAGTGTAATCATACGGATAACAAGAAGTACAGAGAAACTTAACAGCTGCATAGAAATACACTCAACACTGTCTAGTGTGCAATAGTAGCTACTAATTTTCAATAATTGTCGTACATTGTGTTAACGTAGGCAAATAAAAGCAAGTAAATATAAAAAAATTAAAAATTTTAAAAACCCCTGATTTTTTCAGAAAATATGTTATATTTTCTAAACGACTGGACCGATTTAATTTAAACATAGTTAAGAACACTCTCGATCAAGTCACCTTTCAAACATAAAAAACTAATTTAAAATCGGTTCAGCCGTTTGGTCTGTACGTGTACTTGAACAGACACACAGAAACACATAAAACGTTTATACGCAGGGCTTATTTCCAAATAAAACTGTAAATTGTTGCCATATTATGGTTTTTATTGCGACTTACTAATTCAGAAAACTATTCACGATTAATGCTAGGAACACAACTGGGACGAACGACGAATTTTTCTGTGCGAACTTTCGTCACAAAAAATAAAACACATTTGTTCATATGGAAATGAACACAACACCGCCGTAGAACGAAATTCGTCGTGCGTGACGAACTCTGAGATAGATTTATTTCTATTTTGTACGCCGACGAACGACGAAAATACAATTTTCTCTCACTCTCTTTACATACACAATAAACAGTGTCACCAGATTTTAAAATAAAATTAAGCTAAATTACGTATGTCCTTAATATATTTTTAGAGAATAGGCAATTTGGATTAAAAAAGGCTAAAAAAGCTAAATCCGATTTTAAAAAAACTAAAAAAAGAAGCTAAGAGCTTAATAAAAATTTTAAAGCTAAATCTAAAAAAAATAAGCTAAATTTAGCTCAAAATTAGCTAATATGATCACACTGAGAATAACCAACTTTATCAATTATAAGAGCTGAATTTGCTGAGTAAATTCGTCGTATTGTGCTTCACACGACGAATTTACGCAGCGAATTCTTACCGACGAATTCGTCGATGTGGACGAAATTCGTCGTTCGTTCCAATTGTGTTCCTAGCATAACGCGTTATTTGCAAATAAAATGCTTGAGGTTGCCACACTTACACATGTTTGCGTATATAAAACAATAAATTGGTAAATATTGCACAAAGGAACATTGTTAGAAGAAAACAATGACAATAAAAACAAATTATTATTTGTTATTTTATACATTTACACAATTTTTTTGTAAACATAAGTAACTTTTCTATAGATGTGATACCAAGTTTTTATACATTTACAATGCCATATAAACAGTGAGTTAATTTATTTGCAAATATTTTTATTTGCAAATAGTGACTGTATAAACGTAGTAACAGATGCACAGACACACACTACAAACTTATAACACCCCTTTTTTAAGTCGGGGGTTAAAAATTAATACAAAACACTTAATTTTAATAACTTTTAAAAAGATTTTTTCACTTTTAGTAAGAAATTTACTAAAACAAAGCAAAAAACTAAACTAAAACTAAAAGTCTTCTTCGTCTTTGAGATTATCATTCATACGGACAACAAGAAGTACAGAGAAACTTAACAGCTGCATATAAACAGCATCTAGTGTGCAATAGTAGCTACTAATTCTCACTAACATATAATTGTGCCAGCGCTGTACAGTTCGAAAACCATTGCTGTAAAATAACTACATACATTATTTGTACTTAAATTTGTACTTAGTAGCCTTTTCACACTTACTCACATCTTTCATCAATTTGGCAAGATGATAACATCTTCCCGTAAGAATTATACAGGGCTGAATGTTCAACATCTTCAAAAGATGTTCCTATCTAATTTTGTTCCGTGCAACATCTTTCGATTATTTTAGTGTCATCACTAGGAAAAATGTATACAACTATATACATACATGCATACATACTATAAAAATGCATTTATCAAAGGAGTATACTAGAATTACTAAAAAGTGCTAGTGACTATATGTTTCCAATCTCTTCATATGGTCCCTAAAGAACTATCTAATCAGTAGTTCCAATGTCAGTAGTTGCTTTTCAATAAACTGTACATTATTTAATGTAATATACACGGGGTAAGATATGACATCTATCTATCTTTTGTAGTAAAATGCAGTAAATGAGTAATTACTGCAAAAATTTTAAAATTTACTCTCAAAAAGATCGGTAGCCAAAAAAAGTACGCGAACGGAAAAATAGTAAAAATTAGTAAGATTAAAGAAACAGCTGACTCTAGCTCCACATAGTGTTGAAAAATATATAACCTTTTGACTATTCAACTCTTTTAATTATTGGTACTCGATACAATATTTTTATAACACGGACAATCTAAGAATAAATTCTGTACTTTGTTTCATGTAATATTTGTAATTAATTTCTTTTTGATTTACTTGTTTTGTTGTTGGATAAATTAATAAAAAATACATGACTATTTGTTAATGTTACTGATTATTTTAAAAGCAAGTGCGATAATAAGTACCCAGATACTTTACAGTTTTACAACTCTAAGTAATTAAAATGAAATGCAAAACAAAAGGTGTAATAAAATATATTACAAAATATGAATATTAACAGCTATTATTACTATGATTTATAAATGAATTATTATTTAATGACTTTCACAATTTTTGTTCAACCTTTTCTCAAATTTTTACACTCTTCAATTGCTTAATTTTCAATTGTTGACATTTTGAGTCATATGTTCTTATCTTACTAAACTTTACTACGACAAATTTCTGCAGTAAAAATTTGCAAAACACTTAGTCAAGAACTGTCACTTTACTCTCTCAATTTGTATTCTCATTTATTGTATTTTGGGTAAACGAACGCAATTTAGTAAAATGCAGTAAAGTTCAGTAAAATTTTTTAAAAACTTTTGAGTACGCGAACGCAATTTATATTTTTATGTTTACATATACAGTACACCAGAGTTTCTTAAACTAGGGGTCGCGACCCCTTTGGGGGTCACGGAAAAGTTATGAGGGGTCGCAAGAAACAGGATTTTATTCCTTGATTTTATATACGCAAAAAGCTTTTCCTCCTTTTGAAATTATTTTTTCGAATTAATATATTTTATGTATTTAAAATTGTATTTGTTATATTTCTCCGTGCTGAAAGGCTAAAGCAAAGACAATAGATATATATAAAGATGTTGCACTCCCATACAATATGTTGCCGGTGCTAAAATTTGATTCGGATTTACGCTAAATCCGGAATTCTGTGGGAAATAAGAGAACTCAATAAGTGAATTAAATGAAAATTCTATGAGGGAGAGGATCACAACAAAGAGAGCAAAGGTTTGCATTAGTTGCAACCGAACCCACATTTGGAGTTCTCGTCAGGGGTGCCAGAAGCTTTGCGAAGAAATTCATTCAGAAATTGCAAAATACGCAGGCAAATATCTAACAAAAATCGAGTCACATCCTAATCCGCTTGCTCGTAATATTTTGAACTTTACTGGACACATCCGCTTAAAAAAGAGAGATACAAGGGCTCTAATACAAAACACACCAGATGAAGCTGCTTGAAAATACTTTTTTTTGCCTATCACTACTTATGTATTATTAATAACTATCACTAAGTTATGTCCAACATTGGTCGGGCCTACTAATTATATTTTAGATTTAAGATTTGAATACTTATTGTTAGTTCATATATGAAGATACAATAAATAAAAAAACATACATTAAAAAAAATCATTTGTCGGAAAGAAAATCATATTTTGAAGAAAAAAATAATTAGAAGTCCAATTTTTTTCAAATAAAAAAGTAACAACAATTGACATATTTATATAAAAATCAAATTTTTTTCTTGTATAATGCCCAAACCAATGATGCATTTTTGTGCATGTAGGATACAGGGTTCACATTAAAATAGCAGTGGGGTGGAAAACTATCGATGGTACTATCGATAGTTAATTTTTTTTGTGACTATCGATTTTTTAACTCGCAATCGATTAATACTTCAGAACAATCGATATTTTTTAGTCACTATCGATAGTAAATGGTACACCACTAAAGGCAAAAAATGTAAATTTGTTTCTTTTCATAAACAAAAATAACTGGATGTCGGAAAATTTCTTCCACTGATCTCACTTATTTTTCATGCAACTATTTTAGTTTTGCTATTTATTGAACTGACAACTAAAATTCTATTTTATTTTGTTTTGTTTAAAAATATTTTGTTTTGAATTATTAGTGTGAATAAATGCTTACATTATGCGAGAACCATATAACTTCGATACTATCATGATAGTATCGTCGATATATCGATAGTTTTTCTATCTTTCGATAGTCTACAATCGATATATCGATAGTTTTTTAAATTATCGAAAACTTTCTATAGTGACACTATCGATAGTTTTCCATTTCTAGGCTACAGGTATGTGCGTTCTTTCAAAAATATACAAATTTAAAGCTAGAATTTGCTCAAACAAACTTAAATTCTTTTTGGATCAATGTTAAAGACGAATTTCCAATAGTCTCCGACTTAGCGATCGAAATGCTACTGTCATTTGCTACCACATACTTGTGCGAATCAGCGTTTTCAACGCTTGTTGTGATTAAATAAAAAAATCGTTCTTGCCTTACCAATGTTGAAACAGCCATGAGACCTGCGCTATCTGAAATAATCCCGAGATTGGATCTACTCTGTAAATCAATGCAAGCACATCCATTTCAATAATGATACACTTATTTTTTGTTTTTGTTTCTGAATTTTGAATTAATTTTAATTTATACATGTACATACATACTTATTTTTCGTTTGGTTTCTGAATTTTGAAATTAATTTAAATTTTTTTTAATATAAAATTTATAGTCAATATGTTATTCTGTATGTACTAGGGTGATCGATTATTATACTTTTTCCAGAAACCGGTTTTCGAATAGTTCGAATATTTAAAATTATGAAAAACCCGGTTTTGGTTTTTACAATTCATGAAAAACCGGTTGACCGGGTTTTTTTAAGTAAAAAATTATTATACAAAAGTTTTGATTTTAAATTGCTTTATTAAAAAAAAGGGTTAACAGTTTATGTAAATACTATAAAACAATACAAAAATTAAAGGTAAAACATAAAAATTAACTTCATATACTTATGTATAGTACATAAATATTTATATATAATATACAGTTGAGGAATAAACTCTACATACAACCATCATTTTTTGGGTTTGTGGAAACTTGAGAAGAAATTGAAAAATTATATATGCCAATATTCAGGTTGCTAATAAATATGTTTATACAAAAAATAAAAAAATTATTATAACACCTACAGTAGCAAAAATATTAAAAATACATAGGAGAAGAGTCTACATACAGGCATAAAATACATGAAAAAATACGTGCAAAATGTTTGATGTCGTCAACTTGTTTGAAAATTCTGTGATTTCCGTTACCAAGCCGTCAACAAATGGCTCCCAAATATGGTCTATTATGTTGTTGTTATTATAATTATTTTTTATTTTTTTTATTTTTTTTTTGTATAAACATATGTATATCGAGCCATCACCGCTAAAATAGCTTAAGCGACACATTTTTTGGACTTCGTTTTTTTTTTACCAAAAGCGACTATTTGCGATCGCAAATAATCAATTTTGATCAAAAATTGAAGTTCGAAAATTATGTCGCTTAAGCTATTTTGGCGGTTATGGCGCGATATATTAGCAACCTAAATATTGGCATATTTAATTTTTTGAATTTCTTCCCCAGTTTCCTCAAACCCCAAATATTATGGTTGTATGTAGAGTTTATTCCTTAATGGTATATATGTACATATGAATGTATGGACAAGGTGGATATCTACCTCTATATAAAATATGAAGCAAAATGGTAGCAAAACTAAAAAACACTTTGCAACTGTATTTTGACATCCATTGCACACCATAAGGCCAATTAAATTCGCCTCTGCTATTACCTCATAAAATAATTTCTCTTAAATTTTACGTTTCAGTAAATGATGCCATGCTTTTACACTAAAAAATACCTACGAAAATCAACAAAACATTCAAAATGTACAAATCGAAAAGTATTCGACTCAGCCGGTTTTTAAATTTTAAAAAAATCGGACTATTCGACATTCGAAAAATCAACATTTTGAAAAAATCGACAACCGTATTTTGAAAAAACCGGGTCTTAAAACCGGTCGAAAAACCGAGTCGATCACCCTAGTATGTACCCAATAAGCAATTTTGCTTGAAATCAAGTGTAAAACAAGCGTTGTTCAAGCCACACAATCAATTGTCACGGGTTGAATTATGCTTGATTTACACTTTAATTCAATAGCATTCTCCAGTGAAAAGGGAACTTGAACTCAATGCAAACAATACAGTTGTAGTACAGTTTAATTCAAGCCTTGAATTATACTGCAATTCAACCTTGTGTTACAATTGAATTCAAGTGTATTTCAAGCTGCAAAAACAAGGCTTTTAAAATGGAAAGCAAAATGCAATTCCTTTGTTTTCTAATAATTATTTCCTGCACATCTGCCTTCGCTATTGTTTTCACGTTTTACTCACCTTAGTTTTCCAAATTAATTTTTATTTATTTGTTTTTGATATATTCAACAAAATTTCAGTTTTAATAATAAATAAATTACGTATTTGACAAGATTTGAGCATATACATATGTATGTTGTTTGATTTTTTTTTAAATATTTTCAAATTTGAAAATTACTTTAAAAAAATGCTTGAATTCAACTTTGTTTCCAGTTCAATTTCAAGTGCTTGAATTTAAATTTTTTGAGTGCTTATTGGGTATATATTTTTATTATTTTAAATACATTCTATATAAAATCATTAGAATCTGCATTTTCGAAATTAAATTATACTTTGTTGGGGGTCACTAAAAATTTTGTATTACGAAAATGGGTCACGTAACAAAAAAGTTTAAGAAGCCGTGCACTACACGATAAGAACCACAATGATTTTTCAACTCAAGTAATATGCTTTATTAAGCACTCTGCTTGACGGCCTATAGCATTGAAATTAAAATTGTTGTGTAAAACATAAATCTTAAACTAAATTTAAACAAATGGATAAAAATATTAGTGTGTACGAATCCATTAAATTTTTTAGAAATTTGTGCTTTGCATCACTTTCAAATATTATTTACTGACGATCATTAAAATTTTGGGTAGTTTTTATTAACTTTAAAGTACGCTAACAGGAGTATGAAGTTCTTTTTCATAACAATTTTTTAATATCTCATATTTCAGGCGTAAATAGAGCCCTAATTTAATGTCTATAAATCTCACATGAAACATTCGTATTCGAGAATATCGTTTCAAATATTCGTATTCGTATTCGCGAATATGAAAAATTGACATTCGTTACATCACTAGTAAATACCCTGCAAATAATCACCCTTATTACAGTTTCGACATCGACGTCACTCTAACACAATACCAAAAAATTGGGGCTTGTGTACCCGTTGTTCAAAACAACTTACTCCTGTTGGCAGGTTTATGCTATTTCATAGACCTTAGGGAACGGAAATAGATTGTCAGTAGCACAAAATTGTTCTCGAGAGCGAGTAAACAAGCCCAAATTTTTTAGTATTGTGTTAAAGTGACGACGATGTCGACAACTGGAATAAGGGGTAATATTGGAGTACGTGGTCTAATCTAGGTTAAACAGACTAGTTACATCATGGTCCCATGTAATGCAGTCATGGACCATGTCGTTTTCATACAAGCATTCAATGCTGTACGATAAGTGTTCGTGTTTAAACGAATATGATCGTTCTTCTTAGCACTCACAAATTTTATGCGAGTAGTCTATAAATACTCATGGATTAGTTTTGCGGTTAGTCCGATGTAATGCAAAGTTGGACCATGTGGTCCAACCCTAGGAGATCGCAATGTTAAATCCACCACCTTTTTTCATATATTTGGAGTAGTTTTGTGGTACTCCTAATCCTCTTTGGACTAGTTTTTACATGCATGTATGGACTAGTCGCATTTGTTTTTTGACAAAGGGTTAGTGCTTCATAAGCAAAGACTGTAAATATATGTACATCAGTGATGCGAAATGTGGCACAATTGTGCCATTTTTGGCACTATTGAATGTTGCCTGGCACTGTGACACTCTAGCTCTTTTTCTGGCACTTTTTGTCCACTAAATATGGAAAATATTCTTATTGAAATAATAATTACTCTTGTACTTTTTACGTTTTTAAATAGTGAAAACTTAGTAGGATTTGAGGCTGACAACGGTTTGCCCGGAGACATTGACGATCTATTAAAATGAATATATAATTTTATTGTAACAGGTCATGTCGTAGAGATTATTTTTATAAATTTTTAGATATATTTCAACTCCAGAAATTCATGAAATTCTTAAGTAATCCTCAAACCGTTGGTTGTCACGTCAATTTTTAGCAGATAGAGTCTTTGAACAGGGAGAGCCCTTGAAATATTTCTTCACATTATAAAATTTTCAGTCATAATGCAATGATAAAACTATCTTCATATTAAATAGTTTAACGGATAATAATGTCCCTGAAATAGTAAATTATGGAAATGCAATCTAAAAACATATAAACATATTTAATTTTAAAGTTTTTTTTTTATTTCGTCATTTATGTCAAATTTTTTTGAACAAAATATATGTATTGCTGATCTTCATGTTGACAATACGGATTGAAATTCTCACCATCTTCCAATGGAAGAAAATTATTGCCGCATTGAACTTAAACTATAAATAATCAAAAACTAATTTTCCCAGCATAAAGTTGTAGAATTAAAGTCTTCTTATATTTCTTTTTGAGTCATATTTGAAAACTAAATAAAACTTCAATGACTAATATTTGAATTGCTTTCCAAAGTATGCGCCAGAATATGTTCTAAGTGGAGACACAAATAATACAGTTCCTTTTGATAAAAAAATGCTTCTAAACGAAATAAAATACGTGAAAAAATTAAAAGTGAATACAAATCAATATTATACTTTGAAGATTTAAAAAATTCAAGAGCTTAAGTGGGAGTGAGTTTTTGAAAGACATGGAGACGTAAACAAAAGTTTAAATGAAAAATTTTTTGTTCAGGAGAGCCATTTTAAAGATTTAAATACGTGAATCTTTGGTGTACCATCACATCATAAAACGCGCATATCTCTGGGAGGGAACACTTTTGGGGCATGGGATCGGTCTCATTCGATGCTCAGATGTTGTCCACATCAAAAAAAGAAGCGAAAATTGATTTTTTTTTACCCTTAGGTCCCTTTCTCTATGCGCTGTCACATATGTACATATAAAATTCTAATCTTAATCTTATATACATATATGTAAATACGGCACACATTTTTTTGTCGTACACTTTTTTTAAGTATCTTATCGTCCACCAATATTAGTGAAACATAGATATGCAAAATATAAATGTTTTTCAAAATTTATTGGCTCAAAAGTAGTAAAAAGCGATTTAAATTTGCTTGTGTTTGTTTTGTACACATGTATTTATAATAAATAAATACATACTAGGTGTCAAGTGGTCTAATTTAGATCACCGGGCGATCCTAGTACATATAAAATTATGAACCAAAAAAGCAATACAAATTCTACTATATCGACAGAATCTTTGTTTGATCAAAATAAATAGCTAACGATTATTATTTTTAACGTGCACGAATTTGTACAACTCGACAGTATATTAACCACAAAAAAATCACAAACTATGATTATGTAATTGTCACTAATTATATACATGTAATAAGAAAAAGTTATTTTATTATTTAAATTAGTTTAGGGTTATTATAGTTTTTAAGTATGTCCTTTAGTCCCAAATCGCACTATGCAAGTCTTATTGCTGATGATGAGATGAGGGGAACAGCAACGTTTCTTCCCCCCCCCCCCCCCCGTCTCTCTAGCCTAACAAACTAATCAGCTTAGCAATAAGACTTGCATAGTGTAAATTGGGACCTAGAATCATTACTATAACGTAAAAAATGTTTTATTTCTTGTAAATAAGTACAAATAAGCATTACGCATAAGCAAATACGCATTATTTTCGATTTAAGCGAAGGTTTTCTTTTAATACTCAAATATGTTCTACGAGTACATACGATATGTATTAATTTGTATTATATAAAACTAATTTTCGACTGTACTTTTTGTGATATTCGTAAATTTTTCTAGTTATAAACATAATAAATTATCATTCAAGAACCATAGTTTAAATGAACATTAAGTGACAACATTAAAATTATATAAAAAGTGGTTTGGCACCATTTAAGTGATTTTGGCACTATCTAAAATCAAATTTGGAACGAAATCAAGATATCCAAATCCCATCACTGATGTACATCCATTCATGAATGCATGTATGAATGCATATTCATATAAAAATGTGAAATTAAAAAAAAAAATTATTTTCGGTGGGAGGGAAGTAACTAGGAGAGAAAATTATTGAGAGTATACAGCACACATATTAAAACATTAGTGTTGCCGAATTCTGCGATGTTATCTATAAATGGAACAAACCAATTTTTCCTCAGCTATATTTGAATTATAAGATATTTATGTAATTTTAATATAATTTTGCTTCAACATTATTGTCTGCTTGAACTATTTAGTGGAAAGAATATTCTAGTTTATAATTTTGATAATCAAGTTGCATACATACATATTTTGTACACATTTCGTGTTAAAATAATAAATTACATATATAAAAGGTATTTTATTTTTCATTTATATATATTGAATACATGTAAATCATAAATTAAATGTTTCGTTGAATTAGTAAAGTCAAACACTTAAGTATAGAACTAAACGTGTGGCAAACCTTTAACTGATGGCATAAAATCTTCCACAGGCTCATCAAAATTTCATAAATGACATTTTCAAGTTTTTTATTTTTATACAATATGTAATGTTTTTTAATTTTTTTCCATTTTTTTTTAATTTTTTTAATTATTGTGTAATACGTTTACATATATTAACCTTTTAAATGGATTTCTTAAACTAATTTTTATAAAAACTTATATTTTACTTGAAGGTTACATAGTTATGTGCATGATACAATAATATAAAGGTAAAACCACATTTGACGTACAAAATTAATTATGACTTTTTCCCCGATTATTTGATTACTGTTTTTTTGTAAACAGAGAGGAAAGCGTTGCCACACACACATATAATGGCAACTTTTATTTAGGAATGCTTTTTGAAATGTGTAATTTGAGTTTAGAAATTGTAGCTAAACACGTATTTTTTTTAATGTTAATTGAACATGAGAATAACGAAATCTGTGTGTAATAAGACCTACAAAAGCAAATATTTGATTAATTATTTAATTAAATAGATAACAAAAAAGGCCTCACGGCTTGGGATACAACTTCGTTCTTAAAAACATCGATATAAAGATACGGCGTTTCTTAGAAGCGATACATCGATGTTTTATTCACGGTTGTTTCATACATATAATACACATTCGCATATACTTCGTGTACAAATTAATTGCTGGTTTACATCAAGCACAACACACATACTGCGACATTTGTATTTAAGGTAAACACCTTTCAAAGCTCTTAAATTTGTTGTTGTTTCTTTGCAAAGTAACAGCAAGCATTGTTGTCGCCGAGATCTGGTTGGCTGTTCTGCTCTCGTCGGTGTGAAAGTACAAAAAGCTCTTTATAAAAGTTTGCACATTGTGCATATGGCTTGGACGTAGCTGAATAAGAGTTAATGCTTTGTTGATATATACAACAAACATTGTTTTTATTTTTTGTTTGCTAAGGACATGGCCTATGATTGGACTAGGAACATGTAATTATAATATTTCTCCTTAAAATAGACCACTTGATCTAATAATATCCGTAAGGATGGTACAGGGTGGGCCAAAAGAAACCAAGGGGTGTAAAAGTTTAATAACTTTTTTGTTTATTAACTTTTTTTATTTTTTCTTTCAGATTATATAATATACAAAATGGAAATTTTTTTACACTAAGTATGAAAAATGATGTCTCTTAAATGACCACCGTTTTCAGCTTCGCACTGATGGGCTCTTTTTAGAGCATTTTCCATAACATCTTTCAAAACTTGTGGCTGTAGCGTTCGAATTTCTGCAACAATGTTTGCCTTGAGTTCAAGGATTGTCTCTGGCTTGTTCACATACACTCGCTCCTTCAAAAAACCCCAAAGAAAATAGTCGGGTGCTGTCAAATCTGGCGATCGCGCTGGCCAAATAATTTCCGAATTTCGAGAAATTATTCGCTCTCCAAAAATTTGACTTAAAAGTGCCATTGTGTCTCGGGCAGTATGGGCAGTGGCTCCGTCCTGCTGAAACCACATACCAGGTCTGTTTTCAAGAGCAGGACGTAAAAAATTTTCTATCATAAACCGATACCGCTCTCCATTTACGGTTACAGCACTTCCATCTTCATTCTCGAAGAAGTAGGGCCCAATGACATTTTCAGATGTGATCCCACACCATACTGTACATCTGATGGGGTGCAATTGGCGTTGATGAATGGCTCTTGGATTTTGAGAACCCCAGAACCTACAGTTCTGCTTATTAACAAAGCCATTCAAATGAAAATGAGCTTCATCACTCATAATCAAATTTTCAATAAAGTTGATTTCATTTATTCATTTCTTATTTTCTGATTTTCATTTATTATTTTCATTCATTATAAATTCTCCAAGTGTTGTCTATATAATCTGAAAGAAAAAATAAAAAAAAATTAATAAACAAAAAAGTTATTAAACTTTTACACCCCTTGGTTTTTTTGGCCCACCCTGTAGTAAAGGGTTCTTTTGTATTTTTTATCTGTTTATGTTTTTGGCATGAATCACATGTTGTTATATATTTTTTTACCATTTTGTTCATATTTTTCCATATATATCTTTGTTTTAATTTGGAAAGTGTTTTCCTAATTCCAAAATGTCCTCCATGTGGTGAGTCATGAAATTCTTCTATCAATCTGTATTGTGTTATATTATCTTTTATTTCTCTTGGCATTCTGTATATAATTATTTCTATATCATTTTTCTTTATATTGTTATACTTTTCCTTCAATTCTTCGGCCGTTATATATTTAAATATTTCATCATTATCATATAGTACGTACTTTTTAAATTTAAATTTCTTCAATCTTAATAAAAGTTTCTCCATAAATGTTCCTGAAAACATAGGATTTTCGCTTTTATTGCATATTATGCGCGTTATTTTATCATTCTTTTCCTTTAGTTTATTCTTTAATTGTTGCTGCAGCTTATTATCATATATAAATTCAATATTTTGGGTACCCTTAATGTTATTTATTGACGTGCATTCCCACATATGGAGGTGATCAGTCTCCTTTCGAGATATGCAGTCGTTCTTTTTATTTTCATCTTCATCATATTTATTTTTCATTTCGTTGTTAAACATATTTCTTGTTATTGCCAAGGTTTTCTTTTCTTTTTCATCAATATAGATTGGAATCATGTCTCTTAATATTTGTGAGTTTATTTCTACACGCGATAGAGCGTCTGCGTTCGTATTATTCGCTCCCTTTTTATATTTTATGTCAAAGTCATAATCCGATAATTCAAGTCTAATTCTGGTAAATTTTGAAGACGGGTTTTTATGGGTAAACAAAGCAATAAGAGGTCTATGGTCTGTGACTACGGTAAATTTTCTACCATATAGATATGGTCTAAAAAATTGTATTCCCCAATGAATACCTAATAATTCTTTTTCAATTACTGATTTATTTTTCTCATGTTTATTCAATGTTCTACTTGCATATGATATGGGTAAATCGTTTCCGATTTCACCCTGTGAAAGAACTGCTCCCAAAGCTACATTTGAAGCGTCTGTCGTTAAAATGAATGGTTCGTCAAAGTTGGGATATCGTAATATGGGCGGGTTTTTTAATTTGTCTCTTAGTGTCTCAAATGCTATTTGGCAATCTTCTGTCCAATTGAAAATTACTTTTTTTTTAATAAATTATTAAGACAAGTTGCCGTTTTGGCGAAGTCTGGAATGAATCTTCTGTAATAATTGCAGAAGGCTATAAACCGTCTAACGTCGTCTGGGTTTTTTGGAACAGGATATTGTTCAATTACTTTGTATTTCGTCGGGTCGGTTTTTATACCATTTTTTGTAATCAAATGTCCTAAATACAAAACTTCTGGTTTTAAGAAACAACATTTTGATGGATTCAGCTTCAAATTGTATTGTTTTAGTCTTTCTAAGTCTCTTATGAGGTTCTCATTGTGGTGCTTCAAACTGCATCCGAAAATAATGACGTCGTCAACATACAAAAATGCTTCTGATTCTAACCCAGATAATGCTATGGTCAACATTCTTTGGAAACTGTTAGATGATATTTTTAAACCAAATGGTAGTCTTGTATATTGAAAGTGACCGTTTGGTGTAGAAAATGCTGTTAGTGGTCGTGATTGTGGTTCGAGTTCTATTTGGTGAAATGAGCTTGTCATGTCTTTTTTTTTTTAATGCACGTTTTTTTTATTTATTGTATCTTCAAATATGAACTAACAATAAGTATTCAAATCTTAAATCTATAAAAAAATTATTAGGCCCGACCAATGTCGGACATAAGCTTAGTGATAATTATTAATAATACATAAATAGTGATAAGCAACAAAAAGAAAAAAGTGTTTTCAAGCAGATTCATCATCTAGAGTGTTCAATATTAGAGTCCGTGTATCTCTTTTTTTAAGCGGATGTGTCCAGTAAAGTTCAAAATATTACGAGCAAGCGGATTAGGATGTGACTCAAGTTTTGTTAGATATTTGCCTGCGTATTTTACAATTTCTTCCGTCACTAATGGCATATTCAAATCGCGATGTATATTTGAATTTTTGATGTACCATGGAGCCGATGTTATCATGCGTAAAATTTTATTTTGCCTTCGTTGAATTTTCTCTACATTTGAAGCTGAAGCAGTGCCCCATAGTTGAATTCCGTAACACCATATTGGCTTTAAAAGCGACTTGTATATTAAAAGTTTGCAGTCTAGGCTAAGTGTTGAATTTCTACCAATCAGCCAAGGTACCTGAGTTAATTTAAGTTTCATTTGAGTTAACTTAGAGTCAATGTGGTGTTTCCGTGTAAGTCGTCGATCAAGGTGTATACCAAGATATTTCACATGTGAATGTTGAGGAACAACTTGATTGTTAATCCGAATGGGGGAGCAAGTATCTCTTCTTAGGGTGAACGTTATATGGACACACTTTTGTTCATTGACTTTAATTCTCCATAAGTTTAACCAAAGCTCCATCTGGCTAATGTGTTCCTGGAGTTTGCGGGATGCCTCATCAGGGTTTTCGTGCATACTAAGGCAGGCTGTATCGTCGGCAAATGTGGAAGTATGGATACTACTGCTCACAGGCATATCACAAGTATAAATCAAATATAAAACTGGTCCCAGTATGCTCCCCTGTGGCACACCGGATGAAATAGTTTCAGGCCTACTCGTAAAGTCTCCTTCCACAACAGTGAACTTACGGGAAATAATGTAACTTTCCAAAAGATTTAAAATGTTTATTGGTAAGTAAGTCTTCAATTTTAAAATTAGGCGTTCATGCCACACTTTATCAAATGCCTGGGAAACGTCAATAAAGAGCGCAGAACAATACTTTTTTTCTCCAAAAGTTCTTCTTATAAATTGAACCAATCTGTGAGTTTGTTCAATGGTGCTATGCTGACTTCTAAAACCAAATTGATGGTCTGGTATGCACCCACTACTAATTAGAATTGGGGACAATTTTGTTTTGAGCAGTTTTTCGAAAAGCTTTGACATAGTTGATAGTAGACTTATTGGCCTATATGACTCAGCCTTGGTTAGATCTTTGCCCGGCTTTGGAATCATTTTAACCTTGGCAAGCTTCCAGCTGTGTGGATAATACTCCAGTCGTAAAATGGCATTAAATATGAATAATAGGATTCTCATTGCAATACGAGGCAAGTTCATAAGCATCTGGTTACTAATTCCATCAATACCCGTAGCTTTCTTCGGGTTGAGTTCGGCAATTAATTTTTGTAAATCACGCGTCTTAAACTTTATGTGTTGAGGGGGTAGAGCGACTACATTCGGCAAATCAGCAACACCAGTACATATGTTTGGCGTAAAAACGGATTTTAAGTGCTCAGCAAATATTTTACCTTTTTCAGTATCGCTTATTGCCCAACTGCCGGTAGATGTGCGTAGAGGTGGCTTATACTCAATGGGTGTTTTAAGCTTTCTAGCAGCGCGCCACAAAGAGTAATTAGACGCTGGTGTGACATCAAGACCTTCCAGATAATTTTTAAGAGATGCAGTTTTTTCAGACGCAAGCAACTCTTGGAGTCGTTTAGTGCACTCTTTAAATCTGATTTTATTTTGTGGTGATCTGTGCTGTTGCCATTCCCTTTTAGCTCTTCTTTTTTCACGTACGAGACGTTCAATGTCTGTAGAATAAATTTTATTAAACCCAGTCTGCGGATGGGAGATAGTGGCATGTTCAGCAGCCTGTTTAATATTCTCGCTGAGATTGGCAATGTTAGATTCAATGTCTTCGGATGTTCTAAGCGTAATGTTTTCCGTACAATGACTACTGAGATATTTTTTGAACCCCAGCCAATTAACACGATTGATCATCTTCACATATGGGTCAGGTAAGTTACTTCTTAAGGGACTACAAATTGTAATGATCGTCGGAGAGTGATCGGACGAAAGATCAAGAGAAGCTTGAACTTGAATTAAATCCCTAGAGATATTTTTTATGACGCCAAAATCTATAACATCCAGAATTTTTTGTATGTCGGTAGGCCAATAAGTGGGCTCCCCACTCGAAATGACATCCAAGCCCATTTTTGAAATAGTGTTGAACAATGCTCGACAGCTGCTACAAAACAAGGTCCAAGAGATTTGTAGAAATCGTCATATTGATTCTCAGTGATTGAAAATCTGGGAGGGGAGTAAATTGATGATATAACAAAATTTGTACAAAAACTTTCAATGCCAATATTTGTTGCTTGTAGGTGTTCTTCACAAATGTTATCAAGAACATAGTGCTTGAGTCTTGACTTTATTAGAATTGCTGATCCACCGCAAGTCTTCCTCTAGGGTCCTTTGTATCATATATAGTGTAGCCATAAATTTTAAAAAGACTTCTCGAAGTCAAATGAGTCTCAGATACTAACATTACATCAGTATTTTTTTCCGTGAGGAAGTGCTCAAGTTCATTTTTATGTTGGCGAATGCCGTTTGCGTTCCAGAAACATATTGTTAACGTATTCATGGCTTATTAATTAATGCTTGAAGCAGAGTATTCTGCATTCGCAGCATTTCTTACATCATGCTAGTCATATTTGTTGTAAAATTGTTTATAGTTTGCACCAGATTTTCAATAGTAGCTTCAAGGCGATTAAAATTAAAGCTTGCGTCAGTATTTTTTGAATTATTTGGCGGGGAAACATTTTGTGTGGGAATTGAATTTGTCTTAGCAGCATCTGCATACGATACACGGGAAGTAACTGGTTGGCTCATTTGCGCAAAAGTGGCAGAGTAAGAGTTTGCTGATTGAGCTGGAGCTAATTTAGGTTTTTGCACCATAGTCTTCTTTACGAAAGAGTACACAGGACAACCTCTGTAGTTAGTTAGTTACTGCGTTTTTTATCACTTTGATCTTTTGGCTTATTGCAACTAGCAGTGCCGTGTAATTCGCCGCACACAACACAAACAGAGGGTAAATTGCAGTATGTTTTTGTATGGCCATATTCTTGGCAATTATGGCACTGTACAGGACCTGAACGCTTATGTGGCTCTTCAACTGTGATTTTTCGGTACAAGAGGTATTTCAAATTATAAATTGGATGCGTCTCATTTTTTTTCAATTTTATATCATTAGGCTCAAGTTCAACACGAAAAAGGGGTTGGGGAATCTTCTCTCTGTTTATTATATTGGACACATTTTTTACCTTAAACCCCTGGAGGACGAGTGCATCTTTTATTTCTTCGTTAACAACATAAGAATCTATGCCCTTCAATACGATCTGCATGCCTTTAGCGCTCTTAAGCTGGTATGTGTAGAAGCTTGTTTTATCTTTTTCAAATTCAGCAACCATTTTGCGGAAATCTTTTTCGTCATAAATTTGGATTTTAGTTTCATCTATGTTGCCACGTTTTATTGGAACAATGTGAAATTTATTCTCACCAATCACCGAAATTAATTTTTTAATAAGGGCATTTGAATTTTTTTTTGTCTCAAATAGATTGGTGGTGGCTTGGATATTTTATTCGAGGATACCTCGGGTTTGTCGTCGTCATCTTGCAAAATTTCGAAGCGGTTTTGGCGATTAGTTGAGGCTGCGCTGTTATCCCTAGACATTTTTGGAGCAGATGAAATTTTTGAAGAATTCGGGCTTCGCCCACGCTTTACCACGGTTATATATCTGTCCATTCCGACTTGTACCTTGAGTTTCGAGCCGCTGTTATCTGTAGTGATAACTTTGTTAAGTGATGAACACGAGCATGAAGGGGATGATATTACTGGCTTATATGAAGAAGTACTAGGCAACTGTAATGTTAATGCATCATTACTATTTGGCATTGGACAAAGCGAAGTTGATCGCTGACGAAAAATTGGCTTTGCCTAAAGTGGAAAAATATGTAGCTCTACCTAATCTGTCCAATACATCTTCAAGTCTGGTTAAAGGGAATTTGTGGTTTACTATCTTGTCATTTAAACGTCTGAAATCTACAACTAAACGCCACTTTTCCGTGTCGTTCTGTTCTTTTTTTGGTACTAATAATAATGGAGAATTATATGGACTAATAGATGGTTCTACTATGTCTTTTTCTAATAACTCTTGTACTTGTTTACTTATATCGTCTAATTGAGTTTGTGGCAGTCTATAGTTTTTAATGTAAGTGGGCGTGTTATCATTTAATTCAATACTTTGTTTATAAAAATTGTTTACCGTTAATGGTTCATCTTCAAGATGAAATACTTCTTGATATTGTCTTAGAATATCACATATGACTCTTTTATTTTTTTCTTCAATGTTCTTGAAATCTAGTTTTTCTAGTAATTTATTAAATCTTTGTTCTGAGTGTTTATTGTTATTGCGCATGTTAGTTTTACAAATTGTATAATTTTTTAATGGTATTGTTGTGACTCCCAATTTCTCTAGGCGCACTGGTTCCTCTAAAGTGTTCAAAATTTTAACATAGCGTTGGCCATCTTTGGGTATTATAGTGTTTGCTAAAAATACTCCATTCATTATTTCCATACTACATGTGACACTATCTTCTTTTATGTCAATGTTTATAGGTACTATCTTCTCTGTTCTTGGAGGTATAGTTATATTATGTATTCTTTTTGTGTTAATCTCTATTGGGATTGTTATTTTCTCTCCCTCTATGCAAGTATTTAAAGTCAGTGTTTCATGGTCAATCTGACAGTTGTATTTACAGAAAAAATCAATTCCCAAAATTCCATCAGTAATGATTGGAAATGCTTTGTCCACTAATTGAAATCTGTGTGTTAGTGTTTGTTCTCCTAATATTATCTTCAAATCAGCAGAACCTACTGTTTCTTTGCATTCATTTGTAATGCCACTCAATCGGCAAATATTGTCAGTATTTTTGTAATAGTTGTATTTATATTACATTTTCTTTACAGAGTGATATTTCTGAATCTGTGTCTATTATAAATGTTAATTTATAATTAATGCTTTTTACCGTTAAGAAAAGAAAATTTGTTGTCCCAATATGCAGTGTATAAACCCTTAATTTTCCCTGTTCGGAGATTCGTAATGAGTCTCCAGGGTTTGTACGTTTCCCTGTTGTTGTACTGCATGAACATTGGAGTAGCTTTTCCTCTTGTGTTATTATTGTATCTATTACCTCTGTTGGATGTATTGTTGTTATAGCCATTGTAATTATTGTTGTAGTTGTTATATTGTCTGTTATTGTTATTATTTCTGTTATGGTTTCTGTTGTTATTGTTAAAATTTCTGTTGATATTGTTATAGTTTCTGTTGTTCTTATTTATGTTAAAATGTCTATCCGTCTGTGGATTGATATGATTTCTGTTTCTGTTATTTCTAATTCCTGAATTATTTCTGTTTGTGTTATTGTAATAATTTCGTTTATTATTGTTTATTTGTAAAGTTGTAAATGTATCTGATAGTTAAAATGATCTTTCCTGTGTACTTGCAATGTCATAGGTTTGTGCCAAAGTCTTGGGTTGTGCAGCTATTACAGCGGTTCTTATGTCTTTATATAAACCTTCTTGAAAAATTTCTAGAGCCAGTTTTTCGTTCATAGTCTTAATCGTAGAGCGAGCTACTTGATTTGGACTGTCCTCTAGTTCTGAAATTTGTACCAATGTCAATGTGTTAATGATTGGACTAGGAACATGTAATTATCACATTTCTCCTTAAAATGGACCACTTGGTCTAATAGTGTCCTTAAGAATGCTACAACCCGTTAACAATTTCATCCGAATAATGTAAGGCAGCTACGTCTAAACACACATACTCTAATATATGTATTTCAGCTTTGTTATTGTTTCTTTGCAATGACCAAATATGTCGCCGAGATCTGGGTTCAAATCGCGGCACTCGTTATCGAATTCCGAAATATTTCCATATAAATCCTATTGGAATATTAATCCTACTAGAATATAACGATTGCCGCGATTTGCCCCCTGCTTGGATGTTGTGCTTTCGTCAGTGTGAAACCACAAAAGGTATTTTGTAAAACTTTGCACAGGGTGCGTATAGCTTGGACGCAGTTGATGTAAGACAATACATCAGAGAGTATAAAGACAAAGTTCCGCCTTGATTCAGTTGGAAATTTCCTTCCTGTTGTTTCTTGCTTGCTGCCGTTATTGGTGCTGCTGTAACTTTTTTGCTGTTTATTTTTTTATAAATTTATGAAATTATTAAAATATTTTCAATTATTTTTAATTTAATAAACAGGAACGTCAAAAAAAATAAAAAAACTCGGATTTCATAAATTAATTAGGTAGCATTAATTTTGAGAGTAAAAAATAATCGGGACAAACGTCAGAAGGTTAATATGGCGACGAAAAGAGAGAACGGTTTTACCTTTATATTATTGTATGATGGTTATGTGTATCTTACAAAATTTTTTCTTCGTATCAAAAACAAACTTAAAATGTAGATGCTACTTCCCAGCAAAAAATTTCAAAAAAGGTAACCAAGTTTGGAATTAAGCATTTTTGGTGGAAGCTGTTCCTTACTGGATTAACAACTTGATGATTTTAACAAGGCGTGAGACTAAAATAATCGATTCTTGAGAAGTACTTACCTTTTTTATTTGGAAACTTGTTCACGTAATCTATTTAATCTAAAAAAATCATTCTCTTCATTTAGCAACTTGTACATAATTTTTTTACATTTTAGCAAAGAATATAAATCATATAGAATGCTCATCTCGTACAAGCTAAAATTTTCTATGACGGGTATTTCCAGTACTACCCGTCCAGCGTACGCACTCTCATTTATTTCTGCAGAGTATGCTACGCTCGCATTTCTGAGAGCAGCGTTGCCGTTGTGACACTAAAGTATCACTTTTGACCCTTTCATGCCAATGACACTTTATTACCATTTTTTAAATTTATCCCTTTGTATCATTTTAACAGAATGTATGCCGTAGGGCAATCATATACACAGTTTAGCATATCAGGTATTAGAAAAAGAGCTGTTCGTCCAGTTGGCGATATTCGGCTCGATGATGTCGATCATTTTATTGTTTTGGTCGATAGAAAAGCCAATAAATGGTGAAAATATTGCAAAAAATCTGACACCCAAATCCTTGATTCCAAATCAAATTATTTCTCGGAGTATCACAATTAAAAAAAATATGTATTTTAACTTACTTTCATCTTTAATCTTAATAAAACTTTTTATAAATGTTTATAAGTAAGTAAATAGTAAGTAAATTTTTATAAAATGTTTATAAGTTATAATAGGTTCAAATGAAGTAAATTTGAAAGCCAAAATTGGGACCTTAAAGTGTACATGTATGTATATAAATGATCAGCATCAAAAAAAGTAAAGTAAAATATAGATGGAAGAACTGTTAATTCATTTTCTTTTTATTATAATTTTTCATTTATAAATGAAAAAAGGAAAAATAATTCAAATAATTAATTAATTAACTACACTCAAAATATTTCATAGTTAAAATAAACGAAAAATGTGGTTCATTTTACGAAAATATTCGTTGTTTTTACGGTACGAAATGCTTCGTAAATAGTAGAAATGATATTTGTTTATTTTACGAAATGTTTTTGTCTGCAAATAACAAAATTTTGTATTTTTACAAATGTTTTTTTTCGTAAATTTACGAAAAACAATGTTTATATTACAAAAGAAATTCGTGAATCATGAAAATACATTTTGTGTAATATACGAATATTTGTGTAAAATTTGAATCAGTAAAAAAATAAAATCTGCAAAAAATTATATTTTCTAACATTTGGGAAATAATTTTGTAGTATTATCTGTAATTCTTGCAATTGGAGGTTATAATAATTATGAAAAGAAAATATAATTTAAGAGGAATTGTTACAGAATCTGTATTCCTCATACATCACATACACATACTCGTACATACATACATACACACATATTTTGCACTGAAACTCACGAATCAAACTGGGAACACAACTGGGACGAACAACGATTTGTTTGTGCGAACTTTCGTCATAGAAAATAAAACGCATTTGTTCATATGAAAATTAACACAACACCACCGTACGAAATCCGTCGTGCAAGAGAAAATCTGCGATATATTTATTTCTACGAGTATTTCTTACGCCTATGAACGACAAAAACAATTTTATCTCTCTCTTTGCACAAACAACAACCAATTTCATATCGAATGAAATTCCAATCGGAGTTAAATGCATATTTCGTTGGATATCGAGTGCCGTAATTTACCCAATTACTTAAGATTTATAAAAAAAATTAGGGACTGTAAAAAGATAGATACTTATATTGGACATGGTTCATCTTACTTATTTACTTAAAAACCAGCATAAAAATTTACTTTGAGGAAAAACCATTAAGGGTCATTATTACAACTTAAAGTTAGTTAAAAGTAGGATTTTATCGGACGTATAGAAAGCTTCTCATTATTGCAAATTGAATTTAATTTACCAAGTAGGATAAACTTGCCTGTAACTTATCGTTCACTTTACGTTAAAGTAAAATTTTGCTAATGATAAACTTTTTCTACGTCCGATAAAATCCTTTTAACTAACTTTAAGTTGTAATAATGGCCCTTAAAGTTTTGTAGAAAATTTTAAAATTCGATTCTAAAGAGGATAATATCTGTGCCAATAAATAATAATGGCTTAAGTCGAAATTTCATGTTTTGAGATATTAACAGCCGTATTCATAAAAATTTTAAACCGAGTCTCAAATATTGTTTAAGCAAAATTCGCTAAAATTGTATTCATAATACAATTTTAGCCTAAAAACGGTTTTTAAACCTTGCGTAAATCAGCAAATTTTAAAATTGACTGCCCCCATGTTTAAACCAATTTTAAGGTGACGTTGTTGTAATTTTGCTTCGTTTTTGTTTACATTTTGAACTTTACCTGTATGTACATATGTGTGTATGTATGTATGTACTTATGTATGCATGTATGTATGCATATGCCAGTGTTATTTAGAAGAAAACAATGTATTTTTTTTTATAGGAACTATTGCCGAAATAACAAATATACTCCAAAGAATATTTAAAAGAAAAGAAGCGATCCAGTTTCCATTCCCAGTCATTGTTTTCTCATTTTATGTGTTAACAAAATTAGTATAATTATAGAAAATTAACTAGTGATGTATAAACACTCAAAACAAACAAAATAAAGCTCGTTATTCTAGTGCTTCTTTATCTGCAATAAAATAAATAATATAAAAAGCACTTTTAACAAAGATTTTTTGTGAACTTTGTTTATTATTTTATTAAATACAAGTTGGAACATATCTTTTATTTTATAGAAACAATATTTCTCTGAAAACCGACAAATAAACAAAATAGACACGAGTACTTTGTGAGTTAACAATCGTTGTTTTGCAGAACTAATATGCAAGTGACAAATAAAGAATACAGTGTTGCCACGATATTTTAAAAAAATCTAGTTAATTGATTTTTAGTTAAAAAACTGATTATGAATACCAATATTTAAAAAACGTTATTTAGCCTTAAAACGTTTTTAACTAATATGAATTTTAAACGTCAATCAACTTTTTTTTTATGAATACGGCTGTAAGGGTTTTGTCTAAAATTAATTGTGTTTGGTTTTTATATAAAATTTTTAGCCTCCGAAAAAGATGCACATTTATTTAGAACAAAACTTAATTTTATAAAAAATGAAAACGTTTTATTAGTTAATATTCGCTGTTTTTTTTAGTTAAGATGTTATGAAAAAATCCATTGTTAGAAAAATAAAAATTAAAGTGCACTTAAGCTATTATATTGAAAATCAAAATAATTTTTATTGATGATAAGTCGAGATAAGTGCTTTAGGTTAAATTGAAAAATGCGGAAAACCTGAGATAAGATAATTTTTTAAAAGCTCAGTTAAATATAAGTTTTTTTTTTTTAATGAAGAATAATTTGGATGCGATGTTAGTTATTGAACTTAAGTGTATACAAGTTTTTATGCTCAAATATTTTAATATTGATGTAGCTACCGAAAAAAATATTAAATTGAGGGAAGATGTTATGGCTTACGTATTATTTTCCAAGAAGACTTAGGTTAAAATATAAATGCGTATAGTTTTATTAATAATGACATTTTTTAATTTAAATTTAGTTGAGTGATAGATCTTGAAGAAGAGAATAAGAATATGTAATAAAATGAAAAATCACTTATGTCAACTTTTTTTTAATGCATGTATTTATTTATTGTATCTTCATATATGAACTAACAATAAGTATTCAAATCTTAAATCTATAAAAAAAATTATTAGGCCCGACCAGTGTCGGACATAAACTTAGTGATAGTTATAAATAATACATTAGTAGTGATAATCAAAAAAGGGGGAAAAGAAAAAAGTATTTTCAAGTAGTCCCATCTGGAGTGTTAGGTATAAGAGCCCGTGTGTCCCTCTTTTTTAGGCGGAGCAAGCGGATTAGGATGTGATTCGAGTTTTGTTAAATATTTGCCTGCGTATTTTGCAATTTCTTCAGTCACTAGTGGCATATTTAAATCACGATGTATAATAGAATTTTGGATGTACCATGGAGCCGATGTTATTAACCGTAATTTGCCTTCGTTGGATTCTCTCGAAGCTGAAGCAGTGCCCCATAACTGAATTCCGTAGCACCATATTGGCTTCAAAAGCGACTTGTATAGTAAAAGTTTGCATATATTTTAGTTAACTTAAGTTTCATCTGAGTTAACTTAGAGTCAATATGATGTTTCCATGTAAGTCTTCGATCAAGGTGTATACCAAGGTATTTCACTTGGGAATGTTGAGGAATATTTTGATTGTTGATTCGAATGGGGGAGCAAGTATCTCTTCTTAGGGTGAACGTTATATGGACATACTTTTGTTCATTGACTTTAATTCTCCATAAGTTCAACCATATTTCCAGCTGAGTAATATGTTCCTGGAGATTGCGGGATGCCTCATAAGGGTTTTCGTGCACACTCATACAGGCTGTATCATTGGCAAATGTAGAAATATGTATATTATTGCTCACAGGCATATTACAAGTATATTAAATACAAGACATGACCCAGAATACTACCCTGTGGTACACCAGAAGATATATGTAGATTCGGGCACACTCGAGAACTCTCCTTCCACAACAGTGAACTTCCTATCAATAATATTACTTTCCAAAAGCTTTTGAATATTTATTGGCAGATATGTCTTCAATTTTAAAACTAGGCCTTCGTGCCATACTTTATCAAACGCCTGAGAAACATCAATAAAGAGAGCAGAACAATATATATTTTCTTCAAATGTTCTACTTACAACTTGGACCAGTCGATGCGTTTGTTAAATCGTGCTGTGCTGACTTCTAAACTACACTCTGTAAATCAGCAGCACCCGTACATGAATTGGGAGTGAATGCAGATTTTAAATGCTCAGAAAATAAGTTACCTTTCTCACTATCGCTTCTTGCGCAGCCTCCAGTCGCAGTACGCAGTGGTGATTTAAGATCAATGGGTCGTTTAAGATTTCTAGTAGCGCGCCATAAAGAGTAATTAGATGCGGACGTTACATCAAGACCTTCTAAATACTTTTCCAGTAGTGCAATTTTTTCCGACGATAGCAGCTCTTTGAGTCGTTTAGTACATTCTTTAAGTCTGATTTTATTTAGGGGTGATCTGTGTTGTTGCCATTCTCTTCTAGCTCTCCTTTTTTCACATACAAGACGTCCAATTTCCGTATAATAAATTCTGTTAAAGCCGGTCTGCGGATAGAAGGTAGTGGCGTGTTCAGCAGCCTGTTTAATATTTTCGTTAAGATTGTCAAAGTTAAATTCAATGTCATCGCATGATCTAAGCTGAATGTTTTCTACGTAGTGACTACTAAGATATTTTTTGAATGCCAGCCAGTTGATTCCATTAATCATCTTCACATATGAGTTAGTTAAATCACTCCTTAGTGGGTTGCAAATTGTAACTATTGTTTGAGAGTGATCGGAGGACAGATCTAGAGAGGCCTCTACGTGAATATTTTTCGTGACGACAAAATCTATAACATCTGGAATTTTTCTTACGTCAGTAGGCCAGTAAGCAGGCTCCGCACTCGAAATGACATCTAAGCCCATTTTTGAAATTGTATTGAACAAGGCTCGACCTCTAGGTGTAACAAGACGCGATCCCTAGTACGTATGTTTTGCATTGTAGTCACCAGCTGCCACGAAACAAGATCCAAGCGATTTGTAGAACTTCTCATACTGATCTTCGGTAACTGAAAATCTGGGAGGTGAGTAAATTGATGATATCACGAAATTCGCACAAAAATTTTCTATGAAAATATTTGTTGCTTGCAAATGTTCTTTACTAAGGTTGTAAAGGACGTAGTGCTTGAGTCTTGACTTAATCAAAATTGACTTAATCCTTTGTATCATATAAAGTGTAACCATTTATTTTAAATAAGCTTCTTGAGGTCAAATGAGTCTCAAAAACCAACATTATATCAATATTTTTTCCCATGAGGAAGTGCTCAAGTTCATTTTTATGTTGGCGAATGCCGTTTGCGTTCCAGAAACATATTTTTAACGTGTTCATGGTTTATTAACTTCAACTTAAGCCATTATTATTTATTGCCACAGATATAGTTTTACTATTCTTTCAAGGCATTATGCATAGTTCTTAAATACTGTGTAAATTATATTTTATAAAGATGAAGAAATAAGGTGTAATTCACTAACTTTACAACAGCTTTGGAAACTTATCATCCTTAAAACAAGCTTTATTTCAGCAACAGCAACTTTCCACCGAAAATCGGATATTTTTACATAGTTTTTTCCATTGGCCGCATGTTTTGCTGTTGAAAAAGTAGCAAAATGCGACTGAAGACGCACAACGGCAACGCTGGTGATAACAGCAAAGAATATAATGCTCTCAGTGTGTGTTTGCTTGCGCTTTATACTCTCCCACCGCATAAAAGCGTAAGCAAAAAACGTTTAATTTTTTAGCTCAGATGCGTATTCTATACAATTTATACTCTTTGATTTTAGGTAATGAGATTTGTAAGCGAGTGATGGAATTTGGCAATCGGAAAAGTAAGTCATTATATGGCAAGTAGTTCTGATGGTAATGTGTAATTTTTTGCTGGGTTGTTACGATTCATAATATAGGGTTTCCGCAAACAAATTTAAACATATGGGAAAAATTTCAGGTCTTAAAAAAATCTTTTGAAATATTTTTGCATTTCATGTCGTAACAAATTGAAAAAGGGTTAGTTTTTAAAAATTCCCTACATTTTCCTCAAAATAAAAAATTGTCCTTTTTTCCTACGCTCAAAATTTTACAGAAAAATCCCTACAAAAAGGGAAAATTCCCTACTTTTGGCATCACTGCTGCCATTTGCTTTTGGCTTATCGACATGAAGGCCCATTTGAAGCAAAAACTTTTTTTGAATTTTTTGTTTCTTTTCTGCCAGGATTCTCGTCTCTTCTGTTCCACGAACTTGCCATTTTGTTCAAATCTAGCTTGTATGAAATTTTTAAAACAAACTCGAAACTACGAATCCACGCATGCAGAGGGCTTATTCCATATTTCAATACGTCGTCCTTTGCTTCAAAATCAGGAGAATCAAAATTTCTAATAGTTCGAAATTGCTTCGGATCTGCATGACAGATCGGGCATTGCTGTGAACTTTTAGTTTCTGTCAACACATTTAAGACTTTTCCATCTATAGTAGTAGGGAACTGGGCATTCTGGCGCCGATTAAAATTCTTAAATTGTGGCTGAAATTGTTAAATTGTTGCTGAAATTGTTAAATTTGGGTAATTAAAATTTGAAAATTGTTAAATTCTTGGAAATTTGTGTTTTTTTGTTTACATAAGGAGTTTTTTGTTTACATTAGGAGTTTTTTGTTTACATTAGGAGTTTTTGTTTACATTAAGTGTATGTCTGTCTGTCGGTCTGTCTGTCTGCCTGCCTGACCGTGGGAAGTTTGTGTGTGGAATATTTTGTGTGAATGTATTAAGGCGGTTCATAGTTTGGCGGTTTTTATGTGTGTATGTGACGACGGGGAAAATCATGAAAATGGTTTTTCCTAATGCTGACGGAAAATCATCTAATGATTTTTCGTAATTCCGAAGGCAAAACATGATAATTTTTCGTAATACCGAAGGCAAAACATGATAATTTTTCCTAATGCCTACTGCAATACATGATAATTTTTCCTAATGCCTACTGCAATACATGATTATTATTTTTTTCAAATGCCGACGGCAAAAAATGAATATAATTTTTTCAAATGCCGACGGGAAAATGATTTTTCCTAATGACGACGGGAAAACGTGAAAGTTATTTTTTCTAATGCTAATGTAGGTGTTGCTAGACTGTGGGAATTTAAGGCTGACCGTGATTTGAGTGGGCGGCGTTGTTGCCGTAATATGTAACCATAGGAATTTGTGGATGTGTCTGTCTGTCTGTGAGAATTTAGGTGAAGGTTTGATTGGCAGGGGGCGGGGTGTAGTTGAGGTAGATCGATTGCGTGTGTAGTTGTGTGTGAATGTGTGTGTATGTGTGTGTGTGTATGTGTGTGTGTGTGTGAGTGTGTGTGTATGTTTGTAGGAATTTCAATGTGTGTATTTCTGTAGGAGCTTAAGGCTGATTGTGATTTATGAGGGGTGAGGTGTTCTAGTAATATGCAACCGGGGGAATCTGTGTGTTTGTATGTCTGTAGGAGTTTAAGGCTGACCATGATTTGGGTGGGCAGGGTTGTTGACGTAATATGTATCCATGGGGATTTGTGGATGTGTCTGTCTATAGTAGTTTAAGGCTGATCGTGATTTGAGGTAGGTGAGGATGTTGTTGAGGTAAATTGGTTATTTGTATGTATGTATGTATGTATTTTTGTAAGAATTTAAGATGATTGTGATTTATTAGGGGCGAGATGTTCTTGTAATATGTAGCCGTGAGAATCTATGTGTATAGACGTCTGTAGAAGTTAAAGACTATCTGTAATTTCAGGTAGGTGAGAGTGTTGTGTTGTTGAGATTAATCTTATATATTGTATATGTAGGTATGTATGATCATGGGAATTTGTGTATGTATATCTGAGGGAGAATTTAAGGCTCGTCATGATTTGCAAAAGGGGGGGGGGGGGTGTTGTTGAAATTTTCTTGGATATTTCTTATATGAATTCTGCTATGTGTGTGTATTTGAGGTGGTATTTATATGCAGGTAGAAATAAATTGTCTTCAATATCGACATTTGGTACTATAAAATACTATCATATATCTGGACTTCCCTATTCCCAGTATGTTTTTATACTTACGATTGCTTTATATTTTCTCATGCTTAAATTTGTCTCGCGTTGAAGTCGGTCTGTGTGAAATTTGTTTATATTACAGATTTTGTTTATTTAACTACATTCGTCTTCTTTGACTGAAAGAGTTATCTACACACAGAGAAAAACCAACTTGAAATCAGTAAGAACCATGCTGAATTAATAAGAACCATTAGCGAAGGTTTAGTCATATTGAAATTTCTTATTTCAATATGGACAAAATATTAATTTACAGTATTCATTTATTAAACTCATTAGTTTGTAGATATCTCAATACACATTTTCTATTATATTAAAAATTATTGAATTAATGTGATGAATTCTTATTTTTAAGCTGCAGATTTTCCCTGAGTGTATGGATTGTTTATATTTGCATTGTGCTTTAACTAAACGACGCTTCATATATTTTCATGATGTAGATCTAATAAATACTTAAGCATTGATAAGAAATTTGATATGTATACATACATATCTACAAATTGATTTTATGTATGTATGTATGTATGTATGTATGTACATATATATGTACATACAAATAAGTGTTCAACTCAATCTTTGAATACATTTTTTATTTTATTTTTTGTCATGTGATGTCTGTTGTTGGTGAAATTAAAAACATTTTAATTTTTATCTGCGTTTACTTAAAAGTTTGTGAGGATTTTCTGTTGTAAGTAAAACTGAATTCTTGAAGATATGTACTTACATACTCTTTAGTAATAGTAACTATAATAGAAATATTTCTTATACTTAATTTACAGTTTTTTAAAGTATAGGGTATAAAATTTTTTCTAGCTATAGCCTCCTACATTTATTTTGGAAAACTTGCTTTGCTTTTAAAAAATGTATAAACATTTTTAAATGAAACTGATCCGGCACTCCAGCTTAGGTACTGATAGTTTTTTTTTTGTTGTTAGTTAACTTACTTATTTTTTATTGATAAACATATTGTAATTATTATTTTCATAATTGTTGAAAACAATCGCTGCTTTTTGTTTGTTTTTTGCGATGAAATCATTTGAATTACTTTTGCAACTTTACGCGTTTATAAAAATTATGTTATTTTCTATATTTCTTAATTTATAAGACTTTTAGACTTTGTCCTTTAGGGGTTATATATTCTATTATACGATTATGAATAAGAATGCAGTAAGCTGATGTATTTGCTTACTGCTTCAAATTAAAATTTTATTAAATTGAATAAAAGGAGTTTTTTTTTTCTTAAACTCTGATGCAGTTAGAAGCGCTGGAGATTCTTTCATATAACAGCTTTTTTGAAATTTTTGATACATAGTATAATATAGAATTGGATAACATTTATTTTTAATTTTTATGTTAAGAAGTACGGGTATGAGACTGAATTTAAATGTACTTTTAAATTAGTTAAATCATAATGAACAAACATATTTTCTTCTTTAATAGCGATCAACAGAAAACGAACTCGTTTTCATATAATTTAGGTATACCCTATCGACGGCTCCTCTAGGATACAAGATGACTTTGTATGACGAAATTTCTGTTGCTTTATACTGATAATATGTTTACATTAATAAGATACATATACATATGTTTATTTTATGAACGGTGAGCACCTATGGCTTTTATTTAATGTTCTATATGACTTTTTTCATTTTATTAAAGTTCAGCGTATTGTATATATATTTCTGAAATGTTTAAGTGTGTTTTGTGTGCCCATCGGGCAGAGTGTACGTATTAGTTGGTCAGTCAGTCTCTATTTTTATTTATTTTTTTTTCTTCTAATGTGCCACTCGTTTTTCAGATTTTACTACTTGGAATAGAGAATTTTTGTCTAATTTTTTGGTGGGTATATACATTAGGTATGTAGAAATTAGTTTAGATACAAAGAAATGCATGTTTAATATACAACTATTGTATCAAATCGATCTCAAATAACTCAGTTACCTCTACCAGCAATTCACCGTTGGTGTATTCATAAAGTGTTAGAAACAATGAAATATCTATGTTTTGAGAGAATTTTTCCCCTCAAGTATTTCTACATGAGGTTTGAGGGGTCAATCACTGTCGCATTCATATGTAATGATTATTCACTTAAAAAACGTCATCATCACCATCAATCATCTCCGTATACAATACATTCATGAGTTGGGTTGATCCAGATACAATTGCTGTCTCATCACCTTCTAACAGCTTTATATATTTTGCTAGTATGCATGCCTTAGCATGCTTCTATCGATAGTGACGTAAGAGTCCGAGATGTAGTAGTGTTACAATTAAAAATCTTTACTATTAGAATTTACCAGTTCGCTCTTTTGAATTTTTGCAAAGTAGATACATATGTATGTATTTCATTGACCACAAAATCATAAAATTTCTTTGCTTACAAAATTGTATGACGTGAGGATTTTTTTTTTTTTTTTTTTTTTTTTAATTATACATATTTCGGCATGCTTTCATTTTTTTTCTATAAATTTATGTAATACTCATACAGATACAGATATAAAGTAAGATCTGTTTACTGTACATTTTAAAATTTATGCATGCTTCAGCATGATTCTAGTTGAAGCGTATCTTCATTCACTAAGTTTGTTTGATACTTATTCATACACATGTACATTCTTAAAGATTGGATATCAAAGTCCAATTTCCGTAGTTTATCTATATTTTCTAAAGATCTGATAGCTAAAGAAATAAATAGAGTGAAGATCTTCTATAATAATCCCATTTTCATATTGTAAAATTTTGCGTGCTAGCGCTTTCGATGGGAAAATATACATACAACTTTATAAAAAGTGATAATATGATGTGCTGCTGAATATTGCACTATGTTATAGTTCATTTTAAACACTGAAGTTTTAGCAATATTTCATTCAGACCAACAAGTTTAGAGAATTCCACTACATTTAGTTAATTATCTTTCTTAAGACCCATCATTCCTAATCAATCCTACAAAAAACAACACAAACTAGATTTTTCGTTTTAATTTTATTTTTATTAAATTCAACATTCATTCTTCAAATTACTTTATACTATATTAAGTAGCTTTTCCTCATTTGTTGAGTTGACTTTAATAGGAGACATTTTAATGGTACGATGAACTTTTCTATTGCATGCATTGAGTAAATCTTTATACATACCAATCCACTTATATGAACCATTAAAGCTAATTCTTTTCACATCATACCTTTCAATGATCTATTAAATCATTCTAATATTGATGCTTTCATATTAAGTAATGTTTAATCTTCTATTTATGTATGAGTTTTCCCAAGTATTTATTAAAAAATTCTTTAGAATCATCTGTTTGTAAGTTTTTTGGTACCCGTACCACTTCAAAAATATTTTCCATTGCCTTGGTTTTTAGAGTGCAGCTTTTATTTTCAGCTGTACTTTGAGAATGTGTCAATTACAGTCTTCAAAAATCAACAATTTCTATTTTCTGTAGAATAGTTCTACATTTCACCTAACTTAGCTTCATAAAACATCATATATTCCTGTCATTACATCTCTACAAGCACAAACAGTTGTTGAAATTTAATATGGACTTCGTTAACTAAATTCCTTTTTAAAGACATTGAATTGTTTCACAGATTTTTTCGAAAGTGTTGTGATCTACATCTTGCACTTTCAGCTATTTATATTAACATGTAGTTAATTTTCTAATCTATATATTTAACCGTAAACTCTTCAATTTGTTTTTAATTATTTACTTTTTAGAATTGCTTTTTCAATTTTATAACTGTCTTCTTTCTCTAATTTTATTTCACGTTGTAGTTCCTCAATTTGCATTTAAATATATTCTTGAATATTAATGCTTTAAGCTATATTATTAATTTGTCTTGTATTTTATCTTCATTCAGTTTAATGTAACTATCAACAATAGTTTGTATCTAATTCATTTATGCCTTCCAATACTGATAAGTCAGTATAAATGTCTTCAGAATTGGAAGTCTATGAGTAAAATCATCGTCATCATCATTCTCAGTATTAGCATCATTAAATATGATGGTATTATCAAATATTGTTCCTTCTACTAGTTTCTTTTGGGGTACTTGTCTATATCTTGAGTGAAGGTTTCTCAGGCTTTAAACTTGTATATTTTCACCTTCTGTCTTGATTTTACTTTCTTCTTTCATAAGAATTCTTTTAATATTTTTAGAACTATTTATGAATTCTTCTGCTATAGGTTTAAATGTATCTTTTAGTTGTTCACTTGTATCTATTTCACCAGTTTTTATACTACGAAGCTTTTTCTTCAACACATTTCTTGTCAACACCAACTGTTTTAAAATTTTCTCATCCAGGGCAAATAACAGGTATCAGCAATCATATCAGCTTTTCAGGAGCTGGTCTGGTTTTCAGATCAGCTTTTCAGGACCTGGTCTGGTTTTCAGATCAGCTTATCAGGACCTGGTCTGGTTTTCAGATCAGCTTTTCAGGACCTGGTCTGGTTTTCAGATCAGCTTTTCAGGACCTGGTCTGGTTTTCAGATCAGCTTATCAGGACCTGGTCTGGTTTTCAGATCAGCTTATCAGGAGCTGGTCTGGTTTTCAGATCAGCTTATCAGGAGCTGGTCTGGTTATCAGATCAGCTTATCAGGAGCTGGTCTGGTTTTCAGATCAGCTTATCAGGAGCTGATCTGATTTTTAGATCAGCTTATCAGGTAACAGATCAGGCTATCAGGAGCTGTTCAGATTTTCATTTCAAGATATCTGAGTCAGATTTAGTTATCAGTGTACAAGTAGCTAGCCATTTATAACATTTATATACATGAAGTTTAAAGTCAGATGAAATACGAAAAAGTAAAGTTTTATCTAGTAAAATTATTTTCTATAACGATCATCGTTTAATTCACTATCTTTGCTTATAATCAAAAATCCATATTTATCCTTTCAAAATGCTTTTTATTTTTCTCACCTTACTTAAACATTAAATATACATTATCATGATCTCGTATTAAATGTTTGGTGATTCTGGTGTAAGTTTTACAGAAGTAGAATGAATCAACATTCTTATCTCTCCCCATACAAAAATATGCTTCCCATACGCATCATCGTTAAATATCATATTGGAATTACTTTGGACTGAAATAACAGATTCACTATCGGTAAATTTTGTAATATATTATTATTTTAATTGATGTAATTAATTTCTTCAGATATTTATATCTGGAGTGATATAAAGATTTTGAGTATAAATAAATGTTCTCAAAATTTAAGTCCATTAGGACTTTCTAGCAAGCCAATCATAGCGTTTTTTTTTCGTAATTTGACAGGTCAACTATTGTTGCACGAATAGAATTTGATATAAGGGAACTATGATTTATTTTTGAACTATCGTTCGATGAATCATCAATATTTCGTACCAAGAATTATTTATGTTGTTTTGACTAAGGGTATGAGTCAATATTTATAAAATCCATTTCATAAATATCAGCTCATGCTCATAGTCAAAACAAAGTATGCTTTAAGTGTTTAAAACCGCTATTACCATAAAAATGGTGGTTTTAAACACTTAAAATATACTTTGTTTTACTAACCGCATTTTATAACTAAATGCATTTCATAAATATTGACGCATACTCATAATCAAAACAGCATATAAATATCCTTTGTTTTGACTATGAGTATGAGTCATTATCTCTTATTATAGAAAAATAAAATAGTATGATTATATGATATCAGAAATCATGTTTTCTAATATCATATAACCATACTATTTGATTCTTTCTATAACAATAGATAATATTTATGAAATGCATTTATTTACAAAATGCGATTAGTAAAACAACATAAATATAGGATGGTATGAAATTTTGATGATTCATCAATATTTCGTACCAAGGTATTTTTAGGTTGTTTTTACTATGAGTATGCGCCAATATTTATGAAATGTATTTCATAAATATTATCTCTTATTATAGAAAAATTAAAAATGTAGCTATACGATATCAGAAAATATTTTCTGAAATCGTATAGCTATATTATTTTATTTGTCCTATAATAAGAGATAATGGCCCCTACTCATAGTCAAAACAAAGAATATTTTAAGAGTTTCAAATCAGTATTATCATACAAAATACTGATTTTAAACTCTTACAGCATTATTTATAAAACTTATTAAGGCTTTGTAAAGGCTTTTTAAAACAAATTTTTTATAAAAATTTTTTCTTAAAAAGTCTTTATAAAGCCCTAATAAGTGTTATAAATAAGGCTGTTAAAATATACTTTGTTTTACTAACCACATTTTTGTAACTAAACGCATTTCATAAATATTATCTATTGTTATAGAAAGAATCAAATAGTATGGTTATATGATATTAGAAAACATGATTTCTGATATCATATAATCATACTATTTTATTTTTCTATAATAAGAGATAATGACTCATACTCATAGTCAAAACAAAGGATAATTTTATGCTGTTTTGATTATGAGTGTGGATCATTATCTCTTATTATAGAAAAAATAAACTAATGCAGCTATACGATTTCAGAAAATATTTTCTGATATGGTATAGCTGTATTAGTTTATTTTTTTATAATAAGAGATAATATTTATAAAATGTATTTAGCTACATAAATGCGGTTAGTAAAACAACCTAAAATACCTTGGTACGAAATATTGATGATTCATCGAACGATAGTTCAAAAATAAATCATAGTTCCCTTATATCAAATTCTATTCGTGCAACAATAGTTGGCCTGTCAAATTACGAAAAAAAAAAACGCTATGATTGGCTTGCTAGAAAGTCCTAATGGACTTAAATTTTGAGAACATTTATTTATACTCAAAATCTTTATATCACCCCAGATATAAATATCTGAAGAAATTAATTACATCAATTAAAATAATAATATATTACAAAATTTACCGATAGTGAATCTGTTATTTCAGTCCAAAGTAATTCCAATATGATATTTAACGATGATGCGTATGGGAAGCATATTTTTGTATGGGGAGAGATAAGAATGTTGATTCATTCTACTTATGTTAAACTTACACCAGAATCACCAAACATTTAATAAGAGATCATCATAATGTATATTTAATGTTTAAGTTAGGTGAGAAAAATAAAAAGCATGTTGAAAGGATAAATATGGATTTTTGATTATAAGCAAAGATAGTGAATTAAACGATGATCGTTATAGAAAATAATTTTACTAGATAAAACTTTACTTTTTCGTATTTCATCTGACTTTAAACTTCATGTATATAAATGTTATAAATGGCTAGCTACTTGTACACTGATAACTAAATCTGACTCAGATATCTTGAAATGAAAATCTGAACAGCTCCTGATAGCCTGATCTGTTACCTGATAAGCTGATCTAAAAATCAGATCAGCTCCTGATAAGCTGATCTGAAAACCAGACCAGCTCCTGATAAGCTGATCTCATAACCAGACCAGCTCCTGATAAGCTGATCTGAAAACCAGACCAGCTCCTGATAAGCTGATCTGAAAACCAGACCAGCTCCTGATAAGCTGATCTGAAAACCAGACCAGGTCCTGATAAGCTGATCTGAAAACCAGACCAGGTCCTGAAAAGCTGATCTGAAAACCAGACCAGGTCCTGATAAGCTGATCTGAAAACCAGACCAGGTCCTGAAAAGCTGATCTGAAAACCTGACCAGGTCCTGAAAAGCTGATCTGAAAACCAGACCAGCTCCTGAAAAGCTGATATGATTGCTGATACCTGTTATTTGCCCTGGATGAGAAAATTTTAAAACAGTTGGTGTTGACAAGAAATGTGTTGAAGAAAAAGCTTCGTAGTATAAAAACTGGTGAAATAGATACAAGTGAACAACTAAAAGATACATTTAAACCTATAGCAGAAGAATTCATAAATAGTTCTAAAAATATTAAAAGAATTCTTATGAAAGAAGAAAGTAAAATCAAGACAGAAGTTGAAAATATACAAGTTTAAAGCCTGAGAAACCTTCACTCAAGATATAGACAAGTACCCCAAAAGAAACTAGTAGAAGGAACAATATTTGATAATACCATCATATTTAATGATGCTAATACTGAGAATGATGATGACGATGATTTTACTCATAGACTTCCAATTCTGAAGACATTTATACTGACTTATCAGTATTGGAAGGCATAAATGAATTAGACACAAACTATTGTTGATAGTTACATTAAACTGAATGAAGATAAAATACAAGACAAATTAATAATATAGCTTAAAGCATTAATATTCAAGAATATATTTAAATGCAAATTGAGGAACTACAACGTGAAATAAAATTAGAGAAAGAAGACAGTTATAAAATTGAAAAAGCAATTCTAAAAAGTAAATAATTAAAAACAAATTGAAGAGTTTACGGTTAAATATATAGATTAGAAAATTAACTACATGTTAGTATAAATAGCTGAAAGTGCAAGATGTAGATCACAACACTTTCGAAAAAATCTGTGAAACAATTCAATGTCTTTAAAAAGGAATTTAGTTAACGAAGTCCATATTAAATTTCAACAACTGTTTGTGCTTGTAGAGATGTAATGACAGGAATATATGATGTTTTATGGAGCTAAGTTAGGTGAAATGTAGAACTATTCTACAGAAAATAGAAATTGTTGATTTTTGAAGACTGTAATTGACACATTCTCAAAGTACAGCTGAAAATAAAAGCTGCACTCTAAAAACCAAGGCAATGGAAAATATTTTTGAAGTGGTACGGGTACCAAAAAACTTACAAACAGATGATTCTAAAGAATTTTTTAATAAATACTTGGGAAAACTCATACATAAATAGAAGATTAAACATTACTTAATATGAAAGCATCAATATTAGAATGATTTAATAGATCATTGAAAGGTATGATGTGAAAAGAATTAGCTTTAATGGTTCATAAAAGTGGATTGGTATGTATAAAGATTTACTCAATGCATGCAATAGAAAAGTTCATCGTACCATTAAAATGTCTCCTATTAAAGTCAACTCAACAAATGAGGAAAAGCTACTTAATATAGTATAAAGTAATTTGAAGAATGAATGTTGAATTTAATAAAAATAAAATTAAAACGAAAAATCTAGTTTGTGTTGTTTTTTGTAGGATTGATTAGGAATGATGGGTCTTAAGAAAGATAATTAACTAAATGTAGTGGAATTCTCTAAACTTGTTGGTCTGAATGAAATATTGCTAAAACTTCAGTGTTTAAAATGAACTATAACATAGTGCAATATTCAGCAGCACATCATATTATCACTTTTTATAAAGTTGTATGTATATTTTCCCATCGAAAGCGCTAGCACGCAAAATTTTACAATATGAAAATGGGATTATTATAGAAGATCTTCACTCTATTTATTTCTTTAGCTATCAGATCTTTAGCAAATATAGATAAACTACGGAAATTGGACTTTGATATCCAATCTTTAAGAATGTACATGTGTATGAATAAGTATCAAACAAACTTAGTGAATGAATATACGCTTCAACTAGAATCATGCTGAAGCATGCATAAATTTTAAAATGTACAGTAAACAGATCTTACTTTATATCTGTATCTGTATGAGTATTACATAAATTTATAGAAAAAAAATGAAAGCATGCCGAAGCATGAATAATTTCAAAAAAAAAAAAAAATCCTCACGTCATACAATTTTGTAAGCAAAGAAATTTTATGATTTTGTGGTCACTTAAATACAAACATACATATGTATCTACTTTGCAAAAATTCAAAAGAGCGAACTGGTAAATTCTAATAGTAAAGATTTTAATTGTAACACTACTACATCTCGGACTCTTACGTCACTATCGATAGAAGCATGCTAAGGCATGCATACTAGCAAAATATATAAAGCTGTTAGAAGGTGATGAGACAGCAATTGTATCTGGATCAACCCAACTCATGAATGTATTGTATACGGGAGTGATTGATGGTGATGATGACCTTTTTTAAGTGGATAATCATTACATATGAATGCGATAGGAGTCAACCAGCAAACCTCATGTAGAAATACCTACTTGAGGCAAAAAAATTCTCCCAAACATAGATATTTCATTGTTTCTAACACTTTATGAAAACACCGACGGTGAATTGCTGGTAGAGGTAACTGAGTTATTTGAGATCGATTTGCTACAATAGTTGTTTATTAAACATACATTTCTTTGTAAGTAAACTAATTTCTACATACCTAATGTATATACCCAGCAAAAAATTAGACAAAAATACTCTATTCCAAAGTAGTAAAATCTGAAAAAAGGAGTGGCACATTAGAAGAAAAAAATAAATAAAAATATAGACTGACTGACCAACTAATACGTACACTCTGTCCGATGGGAACACAAAACACACTTAAACATTTCAGAAATATATACACAATACGCTGAACTTTAATAAAATTAAAAAAAATCATATATGACAACAAATAAAAGTGAAAGGTGCTCACCCTTCATAAAACAAACATATATGTACCTTATTAATGTAAAAATATTATCAGTATAAAGCAACAGAAATTTCGTCAAACAAAGTCATCTTGTATCCTAGAGGAACCGTCGAAAGGGTATACCTAAAGTCTCTGAAAACCACTTCGTTTTCTGATGATCGCTTTTCAACAAGAAAATAAGTTTGTTCATTATGACTAATTTAAAAGTACATTTAAATTCAGTCTCATATCCGATCTTAACTGCATCAGAATTTAAGAAAAAAGCTCCTTTTATTCTATTGAATAAAATTTTAATTTAAAACAGTAAGCAAAGATATCAGCTTCAACTTCAAATGATTTCATCACAAAAAAAAAATAGTGATTGTTTTCAACAATTATGAAAATAATAATTTCAATATAAAGCTCCCTTTTGATTTTAAATGTTTATCAATAAAAATAAAAAAAGAAGTAAGTTGACTACCAAAGAAAAAAAGAAACTATCAGTATATAAGCTGGAGTGCCGGATCAGTTTCATTTAAAAATGTTTATACATTTTCATAAAGCAAAGCAAGATTTCGAAAACAAATGTAGAAAGTGAAGAAAAAAGTCTATAGTTATAAAAAATTATGTACCCCAAAAATTTCTAACGTTAACTTACTAACGTTGCATCAACTTTAAAAAATGTAAATTGAGTATAAGGAATATTTCTATTATAGTTGCTATTACTATAGAGTATGTATCTTCAGGAATTCAGTTTTACTTAAAAACAGAAAATCCTCACAAACTTTTAAGTAAACGCAGATAAAAATTAAAACGTTTTTATTTTCAAATAAAAAAAAACTGAATATATCGCATCTATACACAGACGAATATTTACAACAACAACACCAACAACAAGAAGAACAAAAGATATCAATGACAAAAAAAAAATTTATTCAAAGATTGAAATAAACAAAATCTGTAATATAAACAAATTTCATATAGGCAGACTTTAACGCGAGACAAATTTAAGTATGAGAAAATATAAAACAAGCGTAAGTATAAAAACATAATAAGATTAGGGAAGTCCAGACATATGATAGTATTTTATAGTACCAAATGTCGATACTGAAAACAATTTATTTCTATCTACATATAAATATTAGCGCAAATACACACACACACATAGCAGAATTCATATAAGAAATATCCAAGAAAATTTCAACAACACCCCACCTTTTGCAAATCATGACGAGCCTTAAATTCTCCCTCAGATATACATACACAAATTCCCATGATCATACATACCTACATATACAATATATAAGATTAATCTCAACAACACAACACTCTCACCTACCTGAAATTACAGATAGTCTTTAACTTCTACAGACGTCTATACACATAGATTCTCACGGCTACATATTACAAGAACATCTCGCCCCTAATAAATCACAATCATCTTAAATTCTTACAAAAATACATACATACATACATACAAATAACCAATTTACCTCAACAACATCCTCACCTACCTCAAATCACGATCAGCCTTAAACTACTATAGACAGACACATCCACAAATCCCCATGGATACATATTACGTCAAAAACCCTGCCCACCCAAATCATGGTCAGCCTTAAACTCCTACAGACATACAAACACACAGATTCCCCCGGTTAAATATTACTAGAACACCTCACCCCTCATAAATCACAATCAGCCCTAAGCTCCTACAGAAATACACACATTGAAATTCCTACAAACATACACACACACACACACACACACACACATACACACACACACATACACATACACACACACACACATACACACGCAATCGATCTACCTCAACTACACCCCGCCCCTTCCAATCAAACCCTCACCTAAATTCTCACAGACAGACAGACACATCCGCAAATTCCTATGGTTACATATTACGGCAACAACGCCACCCACTCAAATCACGGTCAGCCTTAAATTCCCACAGTCTAGCAACACCTACATTAGCATTAGAAAAAATAACTTTCACGTTTTCCCGTCGTCATTAGGAAAATCATTTTCCCGTCTGCATTTGAAAAAATTATATTCATTTTTTGCCGTCGGCATTTGAAAAAAATAATAATCATGCATTGCGGTAGGCATTAGGAAAAATTATCATGTATTGCAGTAGGCATTAGGAAAAATTATCATGTTTTGCCTTCGGTATTACGAAAAATTATCATGTTTTGCCTTCGGAATTACGAAAAATCATTTTCCCGTCGGCATTAGAAAAAATTATATTCATGTTTTGCCGTCGGCATTAGGAAAAATTAATAAACATGTTTTGCCGTCGGCATTTGAAAAAAATAATAATCATGTTTTTCCGTAGGCATTAGGAAAAATTATCATGCATTGCCGTCGGCATTAGGAAAAATTATCATGTTTTGCCTTCGGCATTAGGAAAAATCATTAGATGATTTTCCGTCAGCATTAGGAAAAACCATTTTCATGATTTTCCCCGTCGTCATATACACACATAAAAACCGCCAAACTATGAACCGCCTTAATACATGCACACACAATATTCCACACACAAATTTCCACGGTCAGGCAGGCAGACATACAGACAGACAGACCGACAGACAGACATACACTTAATGTAAACAAAAACTCCTAATGTAAGCAAAAAACTCCTAATGTAAACAAAAAACTCCTTATGTAAACAAAAAAACACAAATTTCCAAGAATTTAACAATTTTCAAATTTTAATTACCCAAATTTAACAATTTCAGCAACAATTGAACAATTTTAATTGCCACAGGAACCCCAGTTCCCTACTACTTGTATGTAGTAAAAATACTCACCTCGGGTATTCCAACTCATATTTAAAAAGTTTTTTTTACAAAAATATATTATTAAATAAACAGTTTTTAGTCTTGAAAAAATTTTGCTTCTTCACTTGTGTTAACGCGTGCCAGAAAAATTGAAAACATTAACAGGTGTTGCCAGCAGTACATTTTTTTTAGCTTTTCCTTATCAATATGTTGGGTATTGAACACCATAAAAAATTGTAAAAACTTAAAGCTGAAAAATTGACTTTTTGCTGCTAAAATCGCGATTTCGGCCTTAGTACAGTTCTGGAATGCTGTTTCTCTACAATAATTCTTATTATTTTAGTTTCAATAGGCTGAGTTTACATCTGGCATTTTTTGTGTTTCATTTGCCCAAAAAAGCGTAACCAACTAATTACTAATGAAAAACTGTTTGATTCAAACACATATTTATTGATTTAAACAGTTTCCAATCAGGTTAGATTCTATAAAATTGTCTATTAGTTATGTATGAAACTGTTTAACTTAATAAATACATGTCTGAATCAAACTGTTTCTCATTAGTAATTAGTGGTTACGCTTTTTTACGCTTGTGTGGCACATGGCACGCAGATGGAAACACGGCCATACGCCGAATAATCTTTTTTGTCTGCCTGACGAACGCTTTTGTTGCAATCTACTTTATTTTTCAGCTCGGTTAAGGCCGTGATACACTATCATACACAGTCGTACGATTCATTCACTGGAAAATCGGATTGAATTCTGTCACACTCCAAAAAAATCGCAACAAAATCTCTTATAGGTGCCACACTATTCCACAAAAAAGATACAAAAACATTCAAAATAATTTTTATGTTTAATTATTTTGCATTTCTAAAGAAATAATAACGCAAATGTAATTTTCAAAATGTATTTATCTTTAAATAAATGAATCAGAATTTGCTGTTTTCTTATCAACTGCCTTACAAAATGCATCTCTGATCTAATAGAAATTATCATTTTATGAACATTTTCATAAACTTTTGGAAATCGGACAGATTTGTCAAAAAATCTGTCACACATGTCAAATTTTAATCCACACTATCATACTTTTTGAGCACACTGAACGACTGTGTATGATAGTGTATCACAGCCTTTAATGATATCATGAACTGTTCTGAGATTCAGGGAAAACAACAGTTATTTTGCAGGATTTTCCTTTGCAATAATAGAAATATACTAATTGAATATTATTATTGCTAACCTGTTTTCCGAGCATGTTGTAACGACACGGATGGAATATTCAACGTACCTTCTCTTGGTTACTTGGATGCAAATAACACAAGTACACCAGGTCCGTTTAATATTAACCAAATTTCTTTATTTACTCAAAAATAAGAAAAATAAATTATTGCTATTTAATTGCGGAACAATTATACAATAAAATAATATAAAAAAAACTAATGGCTCGATTATGGATTGCAACCGAACTTCAGTTGCCGAGTTAACTAGCAACGCAACTGAACTTAAAAGTTGTATTATGTATGGCAACTTCCTCCAGTTGCCAAAAAGTTGTCGAAAATACGATTATGACAAATTGGCAACTGAAAATAATATAAACAAATATTTAACAAAATGTAAGAAATATAAGTGGTAAAAAGAAAATTATTGAGTAAAAAGTGTTTAAAAGCATTACTGATCATAAAAATTATTAGTTAAGTGGAATTAATTATTGGTGAAGATAAGGAAATACAAAAGTTGAATCTATTAAACGAATCTTTAGAATTACCGCCTCTACTGTGAGTAAATGTTGATGCCTTAAATAAGTTTGAACAATCTCTTTTCTATCTGTAAAGAAGAAATTCAAAAATAATAATTATATTGCAATTACTGTTTAATTTTTCCATTTTTTTTTTGCTTTTAAACTATGCAGCAACTACAAATTTGTGGTTGCCAATATGGCAACTGAAATTACCAGCTGTTAGTTGCCAGTTGCCATCCGTAATACCAATTCGGCAACTAGCAACGCAACCAAAGTTCGGTTGCCATCCATAATCGAGCCATAAAAATTTTAAATACGAGAAAAAAACGCGGTTATACTAGAATAACTCACCTTTTATTTATAAGAGTATTGATTCACCTTTTGGGAAAAAGGGTCCTAATTCCCAAAGGCAGCCTCTCCCACTTATAAATAAAAGGAATATTCAAAACAACAAAAAAAAAAAGAGAGTCTTGATATTGGAATGGTTTGCTACAAATTTGCAGCCAAGAGAAAAAGAAGACAATAATAGAGCAGTGTCCTATCTCTATTATTAAATGATTTTGCTCAATTTTTATTTATAAGAGTATTGATTCACCTTTTGGAAAGAAGTGTCCTAATTCCCAAAGGCAGCCTCTCCAACTTATAAATAAAAGACATATTCAAAACAAAAACAAAAAGAGAAACTTAATATTGGAATGGTTTGCTTAAAATTTGCAACCAAGAGGAAAACAAAGATGTAATAATAGAGTAGTGTCCTATCTCTATTATTACCCGATTTTGCTCAATTTTTATTTATAAGAGTATTGATTCACCTTTTGGGAAAAAGTGTCCTAATTCCCAAATGCAGCCTCTCATACTTATAAATACAAGCATTTAAAAAAAAGAGAGATTTTAATATCTTAGTGGTTTGCCTCAAATTTGCTAAGTCCCTATTTACACTATGCAAGTCTTATTGCTAAGCTGATTAGTTTATTAGGAGAGAGAGACGGGGGGAAAAGAAACGTTGCTGTTCCCGTCGTCTCTCTCTCCCTTAAATAAGACTTGCACAGTGTGATTTGGGACTAACAGAAAGCTTTAATAGTAGAGCAGTGTCCTATCTCCATTATTAACTCTTTCGCCAGCGCTTGCCGCCAACCAACTAAAGGTAGAATTAGTAAAATCGTATCGTGATGTTGCGTGTCAGCTGACAAAAACCGTACAATATACAATGCATGTTACTAGTTATAAAATATGTGGTGGTAGCACTGCTGACGTAGGAATCTGCAGAAAACAGATTTTTCTGTAGCGAATGTCAAAAACGCCATATTTAATGCCAGACAAAAAAAAAATGTGCTGTGTAAACTGTTACATTTTCTATAACTTGTGCACAAAGTTGAACGATACGGCAAGCTGTAAAGTAGAATGATACGATTTTACAAATTCTACCTTAATCATCGATACAACCAAGTATGATAAAATAAAGATTACGCCAGCACCCAAGAATAAAAATACATTTCTGCACATGATGGAATTCTGACGTCACTCAGCCTGTGTTCTAATTGGCTAGTAAAATTCAACTGTATAACTATTACACACACACAAACTCACATTTCATATTTGCTCTTTTTCTTATCTCTATTTTTATTTTGTTTTTTACTTTTTTTTAGTTTTGCAGCTTTTAAGCAACATTTAATTTTTTTCTTTGAGATCTCTCTGAGTAAATTGGTAACATTTGGGAGGGGACTACTACGTCATCAAACGGTAAATCATGCGCAAGGCGTAATCTTTATTTTATCATTCTTGGATACAACGATGCCTCGCCTTTTTATACTTGTGCCAGATAATACAAAAAGTACACAACCACACAAACGACTGTATTACATACTCCACATGCCTTACCATATGGGGACGATCATGCATGGTAGTATATTCAGCGTTGTGTAGTTGTGTAGTATACTCGTATGTTGTTCTAACATTTCCGTTAATTTTAAACAACAATTTAAAATTTTAGTTTCAGACACTTATGTATTTACAATAGTATACATATGATGATTATAATAATAATATAATCGTAGAAAAAAAAACATGTAACTGGATAATTCAATAAAATTAAGATTAATAATTTTTTGAGTTGTGGGCCAAAACGAGCTAGTAACTTTGGTCGTCACATTGCCTTCCTTCTCCCGGGGGGCTGTATTGTTGTTTTGCCAAGGATGATCCGTACCTTCTACCTGCATGCTCTGTAGTAGACTTTTGACGGCACGGGGAATATGGGCGGTATGTTGGACTTTGTCAAGGGGGCTGTAGACATAGTTGGAGAACTGCCTTTGTTGTCAGTCCATGATGACGCTGGTGTGATTTATTTGGTTTGTCCTCTTTTGGAAATGGTGTTCTCCGAGCCATCGGCCAGTAACACTTTTATTTCTGCAGGCGTCTTTTGCGGCTTACTGAAGAATTATCTTACCACCTGGTATGTCGAACCTACGGGTGGCTCCAGATTTACCTCAAGTTGTGCTGCTTTGGTAATGATGCTATCAGACTCATCGGCCAGTAACACTTTTATTTCTGCAGGGATGTTTTGCGGATTACTGAATAATTATTTTACCACCTGGTATGACAAACCTACGGGTGGTTCCAGATTTAGCTCAAGTTGTGCTGCTTTGGAAATTGTGCTAACAGACTCATCGGCCAGTAACTCTTCTGTTTCTACATGCATATATTGCGCCTAATAATTTTCTTACCCAAAATTGTGTGACGAAACTGCGGATGACTTCAGATTTACCTCAAGTTTTGCTGCTTTGGAAATGGTGTACTCAGACTCATGGGCTAGTAACACTTCAATTTCTGCGAGCATATATTGTGGCTTACTGAATAGTTTCTTACCCAAAATTTTTGTGACGAAACTGCGGTTGGCTCCGGCGTCTGAAGTTGGATTGTTCTTGTTCCGGGGGCCCGCTTTGATATGTTTCGTTGTCTTTAGCATTGGTAATGCGGACGGCACTCTGATTTTGGAAATGCTGTTATCTCGTCTTCTGGGGGGGAGGGGGCGGCTGACTATTATGCGATGGTGCTCGACTCGGACGTGGTGTTCATCCACGCTCGGTTAAGTGTGATGCATCCGGTCTTGGAGTGCCATAATCATAATAATCTTTGAAGGCCTCACGTATTCTCTGGGCTCTTGTAAATCTCGTCACCAAGCTCAAAATGGTATGGAAATATAAAACACAAAAGTTTCTTTTTAAGGGCGCGCACTTCTTGTGGTTATTAAAGACCATATAAGTGCTTTGTCCCGGAAGAGTTGTGATATGACCCGCGAAATGTGGATAAGAGTAAACTTCTACCAAACGGCTAGTTCCTGTTCACGATTGATGCTTACTAGCGTTTTGCTGTTTTCTATATCTGGCACTGCACATATTTTCTCCACACTGTTTCTCGTATGCTCCTCCTTTCTGTAGAATTCACTCAAGTTGTTTTTAGCATGTTGAATTCGCCCCAGGAGAATGCTGGATTTGTAGAATAAAGTTTGTCTCGTTGTGGTTGGTATACTTAGTCGAATGTAAATGTATTACAACTATTAAAATAAAAAATAAAAACAATCATAACATGAGAGTAAAATCATTTAAATGTCTGAATATTTCAATTTCTTTTCAAAATGCAATGTACCAAAGACTTTTAAGAAAATTTTTCAACATGACAAAATAGTTATATAAAGAAACTTTATGCGAAAAGAAATTTAAATGGTACACGACTGTCAAATTATTTTACCTAATTTTATTTATTTATTATGAATTTTTTTATGTATTAATTTTTTTTATGTATTAATTTTTTTATTAGATTTATATTATGTTTAATTAATTTTTTTTTAATTATTTAAATGGAAAAGTGCAATGTTTAAATGGAACACGAATATTTACTGTTTTACTTTACATTTAAACAATGTTTATTTTCGCTTTATTGGCACAAAAGAGTTAAGGAAAATTATTCAGCTTTAAAAATTTTCCAAAAAGAAATCCCTTTATCTAAATATGCGAAAAATGGAACATGATTTTTTAAACAATTTAAAATCGCAACAACTTCTATAAAAAGAAATTGTTTTTTTTTTTGGAAAAAATTTTATATTCATTTTTGTTATGGTACTACTTATTTCTATTATTTATTTATTTTTTTCATTATTATTATTTTGTTTATTTTATTATTTAATTTCAATATTTATTATGTATTATTTTTTTTACATTCCGTTTAATTTTAAGTCATTTAAATGGGAAAGTACACTGTTTAAATGGAACACGCATATTTGCTGTTTTACTTTACATTTAAACAATGTTCCTTTTACCTTTATTGGCATTCGTCATGCACAAAAAGATTTAACAAAAATTCTTGAACTTTAAAAATGTTCAAAGAAAGAAATTTTTGTATTTAAATATGCGAAAAAAAATTTTAAGTGGTACACGGTATTTTTTTATACACATTTTTTTTTTAATTTTAAACTCGCAACGATTTATAAATTTTTCTTTATTTTTAATTTTTATTTATTTTACGTTTCATAAATATTTGCGTAGTTCACCTTTTAAAATCGCCACAATTTCACAATTTTTTTTTTATTTTGAAATGGGAAAAGAAATGTTTAAATGGTAAACCCAAAAATTTACTTATTGTAAATTTAAAAATTGGGAAACCATTTAAATAATGTTTATTTAATTTATTTTTTAAAGGACAAAATGTCCCTTTTCGGGCGCCAAATGTAACGACACGGACTCGCTGGTGGCTAGGGTAGGCTCAGCGGAGTCCAGAGTCGTGTATATTAGATGGAATATTCAACGTACCTTCTCTTGGTTACTTGGATGCAAATAAAACAAGTACACCAGGTCCGTTTAATATTAACCAAATTTCTTTATTTACTCAAAAATAAAAAAAATAAATTATTGCTATTTAATTGCGGAACAATTATACAATAAAATAATATAAAAAAACTAAAAATTTTAAATGAGAGAAAAAAACGCGGTTATACAAGAATAACTCACCTTTTATGTATAAGAGTATTGATTCATCTTTTGGGAAAAAGTGTCCTAATTCCCAAAGGCAGCCTCTCCCACTTATAATTAAAAGGAATGTTCAAAACAACAACAAAAAAAGAGAGTCTTGATATTGGAATGGTTTGCTACAAATTTGCAACCAAGAGAAAAAGAAGATGTAATAATAGAGCAGTGTCCTATCTCTATTATTACCTGATTTTGCACAATTTTTATTTATAAGAGTATTGATTCACCTTTTGGAAAAAAGTGTCCTAATTCCCAAAGGCAGCCTCTCCCACTTAAAAATAAAAGACATATTAAAAAAAAAAGATAAACTTAATATTGGGATGGTTTGCTTAAAATTTGCAACCAAGAGAAAAACAAAGCTGTAATAATAGAGCAGTGTCCTATCTCTATTATTACCCGATTTTGCTCAATTTTTATTTATAAGAGTATTGAATAGTGTTATCATTCGAACAAAAATTATTCGAATATTCGAACAACTTTTTATTATATTTGTTCGAACGAACAAAAATTTTTAATTTAGAATAAAAAATTATTCGAATCATTTTTGTCGAATAGTCGAAGAATTTCCTTAACTACTTGTATAAACAGATTTTTTGGGTTATCTGCGGTTTTTAAATGATTTTTCCAAAAAATTAATAACATATTAAAAATGTTTGTAAATGTGTGTAAATAACTATACTTTTTAACTAATTTCTTTTCAGTTTTTAACTATCGACAAAAAAGGGGTGTTATAAGTTTGTATGTAGTTTGTGTCTGTGTATCTATTTGTATGTACGAGTCGACGTACAGACCAAACGGTTGGACCGATTTGGATTTAGTTTTCCTGTTTTGAGGGTGGCATTGGCTGAATGAGTTGGCACTTTGACTACAAAACCGAAGGTTTTAGGATCGAACCCGCTATCTGGCAGTCATTAAATAACAACACCACGCATTTTTCTGATATGCATTAGTGTCCCTTTCTTTCAGTTGTTGTAGAAAAGTTCAAGTGATGAAGGTATGGTCACTGGTCACTGAACTGTACCGACTTCAAGAGATACTAATCCGAATGTAAAAAAATGAAGCATTCCTCTATCTATTCCTTCACCACCTTTCCTTATAATAGTAGTAGGCATTCATTGCTTGATTGTTACTTGTCTTTAAAAATAAACAGCCCAATTATGAATAGCAATTCCCCGGAAGTTTTTTCCCTTTTCCCATTCCTCCTATTGTGAATTAAAATTTCCCCGGGAGAAAACTCCCCGGGAAAAAGTAGGTATTCTGAACATGATGGAGAGGGAAGAAAAACTCCCCGGGAAAAAAGTAGGTATTCTAAATATGAGGGAGAGGGAGAATTTGTTGAGAGTTTTATCCCCAAACATTTTGAAGGGAACTAATGCAAAAATTTAAAAATTATATTAATAAATATTACAAAACAATAGTATGTATAAGCATTTATTTAGAACAAAAAGTTTAAATAAACACCGAAATGTTGTATTTTTCTTTTGTTTTCGCATTTTTATCTAAACCCTGCATATGCACATCAAAAACATAAATTACTTCTGTGTTCAGAACAAATACTAAAAAAACTCAATTTTGCACGACTTCTTTAAGTTCACATTTTTTTTTCTGATACAACTAAATAATTTTTTTTTTTTTTTTTAACACAAACACAATTCGCAAAGCGATTAGCTTGTCTGCGAAAAACACCCAGGGTCTATGGTGGGAATCGAACCCACGACCTCTGGACTGAGAGGCTAGCATCGCTACCACTCAGCCACAGGGGCACCCTGTGGTTGGCGTATTTCAAATACGACAACGACTGTTTGGTAATAGATTAAAGAAGATTTCAACAGTTTTTCTTTAATCTATTACCAAACAGTCGTAGTCGTATTTGAAATACGCCAACCACGATAAGGCAGAATATGTAAATGGAAGATTTGTTTTCTTCTAATATTATCAAGACCGATAAGAAAAAGTTTATAAAATTTACAATTTACTTTGTATACACAGTCCTTGGGAATTTAATCCATTTGCATCTGCACCTGGCTCGGTTTTCACTCCACTTTCTCAGCACAAAGTTATTCAGCATGCCTGTGAATGATTGCACTGTTTATATAATTTTTATTAAACAAAAACAAATATTTATATTAACACACGATATTATTGGCAATGAAAACATAAAATTTTTATTAAATTTCTATTGCTGAACTCTTGCGTTAGTGCAAAAAATATGTAAACATTAAACAGCTGATGCAGATTTTACTCTCTCCCGTATGTGCTTATTCCCCGGCTCTTTAGAATAGGAGGATTATTCTCCGGGAACAAATGATAAGGAAGGGAGAAAACTCCCCGGGAATATTCATAATTGGGCTGAAAATAAAAAATGACTTGTTCGAGAGTGTTCTTAGCTATGTTTAAAGAAAATCTGTCCAGCCGTTTAGAATATATAACATTTTTTAGATATATTCTGTTGATATGCGTGTCTTTGACGCCGTAGCTCCCCAACGTCGTGACCGATTTTAATTTTGCTTTGTTTTTGTTTGAATGGTGACATGATCGTATATCTTTCAATTTATACTTGAAGAAAATCGGTCTAGTCGATTGGAAGTTATCACAATTTTTTTTATTTAATCTTTTATTTTTTGCGATTCTGTTACTTCAATAGTATAAGTGGAACATAGAGTTCTTATCTATGTCACAGCGTCAATTGCGTCAAAGGTTCTTAAAATTTTAAAGTTTTGTTATTAATATTCCAAAATTTGTTATTGAAAGTATTTGTTTTTCTTGTGTAATGAAATATTTTTCGTTTGTTAATAAAAAAATTAATCTAATACACATACGTGTCGTTTTTTGCAAACTTTTTTAATATTATTCGAATATATTTTTTTATTCTTTGTTCGTTCGAATATTCGAACAAAAGTTCAAAATTATTCGTCTGTTCGAGCAAGAAAAAATTATGAAATTTCATTCGAACAAACATAAAAGACGAATAATTAACAACACTAGTATTGATTCACCTTTTGGGAAAAAGTGTCCTAATTCCCAAAGGCAGCCTCTCCCACTTATAAATACAGGGTGGGCCAAAAGAAACCAAGGGGTGTAAAAGTTTAATAACTTTTTTGTTTATTAACTTTTTTTATTTTTTCTTTCAGATTATATAATATACAAAATGGAAATTTTTTTACACTAAGTATGAAAAATGATGTCTCTTAAATGACCACCGTTTTCAGCTTCGCACTGATGGGCTCTTTTTAGAGCATTTTCCATAACATCTTTCAAAACTTGTGGCTGTAGCGTTCGAATTTCTGCAACAATGTTTGCCTTGAGTTCAAGGATTGTCTCTGGCTTGTTCACATACACTCGCTCCTTCAAAAAACCCCAAAGAAAATAGTCGGGTGCTGTCAAATCTGGCGATCGCGCTGGCCAAATAATTTCCGAATTTCAAAATTTTGCAAAATTTAGACGTTGCCGATGATCTGCGGGTTTTAATTCTTGGACCAATTGCACCTTATATGGGTATAACTGTAAATCTTTTTTTTTAAATGCGCCGTAGTGACGTACGAGACATTTCTAGCTGAGCAGAACGCCTTCTGCCAGATGTTTCTGGTGCTTCGTTAACACTTTGCTGTACTCGTTCAATATTTTCCGCAGTGCGACTTAAACGTGGTCTACCGATTCGAGGCAAATCTCTTACGCTGCCATGTTGGTGATGACGATTAACTAAGCAACGAATCATCGCTTCAGAGGGCGAAATTCTGACGTTAAAATGTCGACGATATGCTCTTTGCGTTAAAATAATTGATCTCTGGTTTAAATAATAAAATTCTATTTTTCTGGTTCTCTGTTCAGTTGTGAACCTCTCCATTATAAATTCTCCAAGTGTTGTCTATATAATCTGAAAGAAAAAATAAAAAAAATTAATAAACAAAAAAGTTATTAAACTTTTACACCCCTTGGTTTCTTTTGGCCCACCCTGTACAAGCATTTAAAAAAAGAGAGATTTTAATATCTTAGTTGTTTGCCTCAAATTTGCTAACAGAAAGCTTTAATAGTAGAGCAGTGTCCTATCTCCATTATTAACTCTTTCGCCAGCGCTTGCTGCCAACCAACTAATCATCGATACAACGATGGCTCGCCTTTTTATAATTGTGCCAGACAATACACACAAGTACACAACCACACAAACGACTGTTCTACATACTCCACATGCTTTACCATATGGGGACGATCATGCATGGTAGTATATTCAGCGTTGTGTAGTTGTGTAGTATAATCGCATGTTGTTCTAAAATTTCCGTTAATTTTAAACAACAATTTAAAATTTTAGTTTCATACACTTATGTACAATAGTATACATATGACGATTATAATAATAATATAATCGTAGAAAAAAACATGTAACTGGATAATTCAATAAAATTAAGACTAATAATTTTTTTGGGAGTAAATAATAAATGATAAAATAATAAGGTAAACCAACCAATTATTTAGGAGTTGTGGGCCAAAACGAGCTAGTGACTTTGGTCGTCACAATGTTTTTAAATGAATTTCTTGCATCACTTGTTGTAGGTAAGACAAATATTTTATGAATGTACCCTAAAAAGTGTTTTATATAATACCATGTTTAAAAAAAATGCAGGCGCAAAAAATTTGCACGGAATAGCGAATTTTTCGTTATATGTTGTTAAATTTTTTTGGACGCGCGTAAAAGGACTGGTTTACTCTCTGTTGTTTTTTTTTCGTAATGAGTGCTTATGTCTGTAAAACTTTGGCGCCATATTGTCGTAGACAAGCAGAGCTAACGGTATGCGCAAAAATAAAACAAGAAGTAATTTATTTGTTATTGTAATTAATGTTTGAATGAAAAATTACTAGAATTTTTGAGCATTGTAAACATTTTTTTGACAAACTGTATATATTTAAATGATTATTGGAACAAATGCAGTTGAGTGAATCAGCTCAAAACAAAATAAAAACTAGCCTATGTGATAGAAAATTTAAAAATAAAATTTATTTTTATTTATTGGTACATATTCTACAAAGTAAATTTTTTCAAAATATGGTTACACAAAACTGGATGGAGTGACTATACCTACGGTGACCATAATTTTTAAATCAAAATACAGAACAAGGAAATATTTAATAAACAGCAACTAAAGTACAAACAACCTTACAAACATATTAAACATTTTCCCCCATATTCATAAAATTTTAAACGAATTTGAAATGTATATTATTTAAAATTTTCCATACAAAATTTTCCTAAAATGAATTTCAAATTCATTTTATTTTTTTATGAATATGGGGGATTAAATTAAATGGATTTATTAAATTTTATTTTTTGACAAAGACAAAATTAACAAAAAAATTCAAAAAGTAACAAAACAATGTAATCACATACGCTAATCTACATATGTATGTATTTGTATGTATTGTTACATTTAAATTTTATTAAACGTGTGAGTTCTTTTGATTGCTCAAAAATAAAAATAAATAACACACAATTTTTATTTGCTACTGTTTTTCCTTTTATTCTTAACGAAGCAAATTACAACTTGTCTTTACTTAACTACTTCTTATCGTTATTATCCACTTTCAACGAGGTCTTAACTTGACTACTTTCTGATTAGCACTGATCTGTTCTCGCACATGCTGCCACTTTTTATAGTACAGGAACCGGTTCTCGAATGTTCGCCCGTTAGGTGACGTAATAACATGTCTGTACTTAGTAATGGCATCTATGCATGATGCCATCTGTATTGTCATTTACTATTGGTAGCCAGATGTTCAAACAGTCCTCTAGCACAATCGGGAAAATTCATGTTGCTGCTTCTAGGCGTTTGTAGATAATTCGATTGGCCGTTAATTTTGAATTTCAAAGTAAAGAGTCTTATGTTGGCAATGCGGTGGGCTACTGGTAGTACAGGGTGGTTACCATAAGTGCTCGCACTTTTATTTGTAGCTATGTACACAATTATTGTTGTTGCTATAGTGTTTGCACATAAATATGTGTGTACGCTTAGTGCTTTAGTTAAATACTTCCAGATAGTTCTTTGCTTTAACCCTGTAGGAATATTTTTACGTAACAGTATGTATCTGTATCAGGTGGTCAACTCTATAATTCGTAACTAAAGAAAATGCTTTTGAATTTACACGTTATAAGCATACGAATTCGAAAGTATTTTCTTTCGTTTCGAATTACACAGTAGACCCCCAGTACAAAAAATTAATAACTACATACATACATAGTTTTAATTTTGGTATTTTTCTGAAAAATAAATTTCTTTTATCAAGTATTGATTTCTTTTTAAATATTCTTTAAACTCAATACAATTTAAATCATAGTTTAATTTTATAATTAAAAACGCTTTGATGGTATCCATCTTCATTTAAGATTTTTCACTGGTCCATATATTATTTAAAACAGAAAATACTCTTTCTGTTGGGGCATTAGAACCAGATAAACATAAGCTGAATTCGACAACTTTCAACCTGTTTTGGAAACTTATGTCCCCTTATTTAAAATGTTTAAACATTTTTAACCACCGCTCTTCTTTCTATTCCTTTAATTTTTCTAAAGAGGAATATCTTTTAATAACTCATTTCTTTTATCCATAATGAAAACAAAACTGGATTTAACATCTTTCCACGTAGGAGTTTCAACTTCTTGGTAGGCAGTATCCCATTAATTTAAGTATTCAATACAATCTGCATAAAATCAGCTTGCATCAGCTTTAAACTAATCCATATAAATAACATTTTTCTGTCTTAGCTCAATTACGATTTTAAACTTAAGCTCATTAATAATGAGAAAGACCTCAGTCATACATATTTTTGGGACTCAATCTGCGTAATATAATCAAAAGTAGCTTGACAATGAACGAAGAGTAGCCAGGCACTTAAAGCGGGATCGTCAAAAATAAGCTTTAAAACATAATTTGTCACTAACACAGACAAATTTCATATTCACGCTCTCAAGGAAAAAATTAAGGAAACAAAACTCATGTTTATTTAATTATTATTTTTCGAACTTCATTTGTTTCTATATTTATGATTTGAACAGGCTAAAGTTTGTATCGCTTTTTAAGCCAAATTACATGTAACAATTATTAATGAACAAATAACACCAAAGTTAGTTGTAAATATTCTGACAACACATAGTTGAACGAAACAAATAGCCGTTTTCGAAGGCCACTAAACCTTCATCATCAGCGTTCTTCTGTGTTTGGTCCACTGTGTTTGGTGTCAGTTGATGTAGATTTCTGCTTTATATACGAAACTTTTTTGCAAATGGAATATGTGAATTGTTTTGATTCATCGTATTTAAATTTTTGAGTTTACGCCGATTATAGTGAATATAGTGAGCAATGAAAATGAAAATATTGTCGTTCCACAAAATCCTTAATAAAACCTTAATTTTTCATCAATTTTTTTTTTCAAATTACATTTGTTTTCGCTTATAGTCACATTTAAAATTGCACAGAAATTGTGGACTATATCGGTAATGTGACTATAAGCCTAATTTTTTATATGCTACGCAGAGGTATATAAAAGAATTTCCATCCAATCCAATTATGTCAATTACAAAACAATGTTGTATTTAAAAGGCACATTTCTGTGGCCTTTTATGCAACAATGTATAAATAATAAATAAATAAAAATAAAAAATAGATACATGCGTAATTACGTCCGTTTGAATTTCTTTAATAAAATCTTCATTTTTCAGCGCAGAGGTCTAAATATTTGCGTGAACATGTAGTTTGATAAAATTAACTGTAATCAATCAAAAACTCGATTTCGAATTTTTGTGTAGTTACGTCTGTTTGCATTTAAGCTGACGATACGTAGGTATGTTTTTGTAAACAAAATTATACAATATCTATAAAACTACATTTAAAAAAAGATGTGTTTAAAACTGAAAAATTAGAATAAAATTAAACATAAAATTAATTATTTAAGGACTTATTCAGAAAAAAATAATTTAAGTTTAAAAAACGTTTAACAAACAAATTTTCATACAAAATTTGTTGTGTAAATCATTTGTAAACCAAAATTACTTTTTCTGAATAAGGCAGTTATAATTTTTACGTAATTTTTTTTTAACCATATCCATATATCAACAGTCAAATCGACTGTTCATGTTGGCGAGTGAACATAGTGTAAAATCATTCTATACCATTGATAGTATCGATAGTTTTCCAACAAACTATCGAAAATATCGAATGGCGTGACTATCGATAGTTTTCCAGCTCTACATCGAAAACGCCTAGCTGTTCCGTTCAACTATGTGTTGTCAGAATATTTACAACTAACTTTAGTGTTATTTGTTCATTAATAATTATCACATGTAATTTGGCTTAAAAAACGATACGAACTGTAGCCTCTTCAAATCACAAAACTCGTGTTGTTTCTGTCTTATGTAATTAACAATATTCTTAAAAATGTTTTTGTGACTGACTATACCCTAGCTTTGTTTTCACATAAGCATTGGCGTAACTATAAATATTTTCTGGAGGGCGTTATGAGTAATAAAAAAATCATTACATGCCATTTTTAATAATTCTAGGGGGCAACAGCATTTTTTTTGACGGCTTAAGATGGTTTTTCTACGCCTATGCGCATAAGTGGAGAAGAATTGAAGAAAGTGGGTATGTTCATTTACTTTCCCAGTAGAAACTAACAACGACACAGTAAAGCAGAAATTTACAAAATTACTCTCAAATACGGAAAAGTAAATGAACGCTGTCGCATGAGACCGCAACATATACATATATATCAAATTTATTATCACGATTTTGTTTGTATCTTTATTTAAAATTTTAAATATTGTTTTAAAATTGTATCTAAAAAATTAGTGCCACCTTAATTTAAACTTAAATTCAAAAATTTGCCTTTAAAATGTCCAAAACAATAGCTGAACATATTAATTTTCATTTGTTGTTGCTCAAAAGAATTTATGTATGTACTAAAGATAATGATTCTTTTTTGTGTTGTGACATTTTATAACAGATTCTGATATAAAAAAAATCTCGTATATAAGTAAATAATTATGTACATATGTACAATAATTTAAAGTAAATTGTGTATAGAAAATTCCGTAGCATTATTCTGCATTTTGAATTTGAAGAAACCTGATCGAAATAAACTTTGTCGTGAACAACCAAACCAACTTGTCGTTATTGCATATAGTATATAGCCCATTGAGTCATAGAATCATTATTTGAGGGACATAATTTGGCGACCGTGACAGGTCAGTCAGTAATAAAGTGAAAATAGTTATTTTTTAATAAAAAAAATATTTTTTAATAAAAAAAATATTTTTTAATAAATAGTTTTATTAATTAAAAATGAGTGCTCACACTTCAAAAGTTTTCAAAATCTGACTTAAATTTAATTATAGAATATTGTTGTGAATCATAGTTGAACAACCACCGTACCTCTGCATTGCACTAATTTGTTGATACAGCAGTAACCAGTTCATGCACTTGATTACTTTTTATTTTCTTTGCGCTGACAAGTTGTGCAATATCGATATTTTGTAATTGGGTCAAAAGGTAAATAATATTTATGAAATAAGTTATTGTCTAGTTAGCATAAGAAAAATAATTGTAAGTAAAATATTATTGTAGAAATATATTAAAATTTTGTATAACTAGCTAATAAGAAATAATAAGTGACACAGTCAGTTGAGAAGACAGTCAGTTTGCAGTGATTTGTAAGCGTTTTAATTAAAATAAAGAAACCTGCGATTCCCAAGGGACCCTCCAGGTTATAAATAAAAAATACACTATAACATAATTTGGCGCAGCCGGTAAAGCTTTGCATGCTATTATTCCGCTTGTTTCTGGCTTGGAAAGTTTCTGTTGGTACAGCTTTTATATCTCGCCTTAGAAGCAGTGAAAAGCAAGTGCAGTCGGTTTAGTGGCCGCAAATTGATCCTTGCTACCATATAATTTCGTCTGTTTCTGACTTGGAAAGTCTCTGCTAGTACAGCTTTTACAGCTCGCTTTAGAGGCAGTGAAAAGAAAGTACAGTCGACTTTGTATACGCATATCGATCCTTATTACCATTATAATATAATAAAAATAAGTGTATCTCTTAATTAAAAAAAAAAATATTAAACCTTGCACTGTAGAAATTTTTTTTGTTGTGTGTGAATTTATAAATTGTTCTGCCACGAAAAACTACATTTCCGGGTTTGTTTAAGTCATAAGGATGGTGAGTATAAATTTAATTAAATGGACAGTCCACAAAAACAAACGGACAAACTAATACTACAATTAAATTACTACAACATTAACGTTGGTAGTCTTCAAGTGCATGTATGGTCGGAATTGAAAACCTTTAATTCTGATAGAACATTCCTAGATACTCATAAAGAAATTGTAAGGAGTAACAAATTTACTAAGTTAGAAGAAGTAGGGTATATACTTGGAGTGATAAGTGAATTAAACGGAAATAAGTCAAAGGAACTCGGAAAACGTATCAAAGAGTTAGAAAAGTCGAAATTAGGTTTGGAGAAATTTAGCAAAAAACTAAAAAGTGATATAGATTTTACAAATGGGTTGTTAGAACAGCAGGTAAAAGAGAACGAAGAACTAAGATTACAGTTACGACAGAAAGGACTGAGTGAGAAGGAGATTGAAAAACACTTAAAATTAAAATACTTGATTAGCGAGAAGGACAACTCGATACAAAGATTATCGGTAGCATTGTCAAACGCGAAGAGAGAACTAAATATTGCCTACAGATCTCGTTCACCAACTCCTTCAATTAGTTTGCCAGAAAAATCCACAGTCACGGACTTATCACATACTACCCAAGGACTTCCATCAGTAGTAATTCATACACAACAAGAAATTATAGAACAAGAAGACACGAATGCAACAGAACATAATACAAATTTTCGCAAGGAGGAAGAAGGAAATAGATTATTGAATAAAGTGAAAAATTTACTATCAAACGCGAGAAAAACTGTTAACAGAGGATACACAACAGATACTATAAAACGAAAACTAGCAGATTTAGCAGAATACCAGAAGGAATTTAAAGAGCTGAGGCTAGAAGTTCAGCTCAAAAAAGAATTTGATAAATACCTACAAGAAGCTAGGAATTCACTAAAGAAGTACCCGTCATCCCCTGTAATAGTAAACAATATAGTCCCACATTTTTCGGCACCGGTGGACCAGATTTAACATCGGAAGTGTTTCGATTCATTCAAGGATGTAAACTAGTAGAACGAGAGCTGTCCTCTGAAGAAAATGGAGTCCCAACACAAGATATTATAGAATGCCTGAAACTACGATTAATGGGACCAGCTTACGTTCAAATAGCACCACAAACATTTGGCACCATCGACGTTTTGTGTGCTTCAATAAAAAAGGTGTATTTGAAGAGGAAAACTTTAGATCAAATAAGAGAACTCATAGTTTCGTCCAAGCAAGGAAATCAAGAGTCAGCAAGCAGATTTGGTAATCGACTGGAAACTTTACTAAATGAAGCCGGGAGCTTAGTAACAAATGAATGGAGCGAAGAAGGTAGCAGAAAAACGATATTGGAAGACTTCAAAAGAATAGCAGTAAGAAGCTTTATCAAAGGTCTTAGGGACCAGGCATTAAGGACTAAGTTTATTGGCCAAGAAAGCGAGGGCGTACAGAAACTAACTCAAATAGTAGAGGAAGCTGAGCAACTTTTTGGAGAAAACCCCATCACAATAAACACTATTACCCTGACTACTCAATGCAGTTTCTGCAAGCAACAAGGTCACAACAGAACGAATTGTAAACAGAGGCTTAACACAGCATATTGCAATAAATGTGGAGAATATGGGCATGAAATTGGGCCAGCATGTGAACCAAACCGAGACACTAGAGTTGACAAGTGCGATTACTGCAACAATAAGGGACATAAGGAAGTAGAATGCAGAAAACGTTTAAGAGCATTATTCTGTAGGATATGCAGAACGTCCGGACACTCAGAAAATCAGTTCTGTAGAAAACCACAGCAAAGATATTCAAGCAACTCAAAAAAAATTTAAAAAAAGCAAAATTATACAAAAAGAAACTATTCTAACTGCAGGTTCGAGTCGCAAAAAGAACAGAATCTGCAAGGTGGTAACAATAGAACGGTAGAGAAAAATGTCGCATTTATTGATTTTCCATGCAATGAAGCACTAGGTAAAAACTTATCCTTACTGGTAGATACAGGAGCAGACACCACATTAGTAAAATCTGAAGCTTTAGCACCACACGTGGAGATAGACTCAAGCAATCAAAAGGACTTGTCAGGCGCATTTGGGGGAAATATGACAACGAAAGGAACTATAACTGCACAACATGCATGCATAAAAACACTTGCAGTACAGATGCATGTAGCACCAGAAGGTAGCCGACTTCCAGCAGATGGATTATTCGGTAGAGATGTATTATGGAACAGGACTGTTACCGATACAATTAATAAAAATATTAAATTTTTTGATAGTAAGCAAGAAATAGCATCCTTACCCCTTACTACAGAAGGAAAAACCACCCAGGTGTATATAGCCGAAAAGTTATCTATCAAGGGGCGTTCCCAGGCAATAATATCGGTCGTAGTTACAACAGCCAAAGGAGAAATTATAGTAAATAAATTAGAAATTTGGCCAGGGGTTTTTGTGGGTGGAACTCTAAAAACGGTCAAGGAGGGCACCGCATTTGTGCCCATTTTAAACACCAATGATTCTACAATAAATATCAATGAAAAAATAGGTTTGAGTTATGAGAACCCGAAAAACTACACACTAGAAGCGACATCAGTTATAAATACAATAAGAAATACAGATAAAGATCTGAGAAGTAAGTTACTTATTAAAACAGTACCCTTGAGCTCAGGTTTGAACCTGGAAGAGCGGGTTTCGATCGAAAATATTTTGAAATCGTACGACGATGTGTTTCAACTACCAGGAGACAGTCTTACGCACACCAGTGTACTTAAACACAAAATACCAACTGATCCCTGTCAACCTCCAATAAATACTAAGCAGTATAGGCTACCTGAGGTCCATCGAAATGAGATTAATAGTCAAGTAGGCCAGATGATCAAAGACGGAATCATATCTCCCAGCACTTCTCCTTGGAATTCACCAATCCTTCTAGTAGTAGTAGAAAAAATGGCGTTTGGTGGTCGACTTCAGGAAATTGAATGATGCTACTATAAAACAAGTTTTTCCCATACCACGGATTGACGAGATCCTGGACCAACTGAGATACAGCAGATACTTTTCGACTCTCGATCTACCAAGCGGGTACCATCAAGTTTTAATGGACCCAAGTGATAGATAGAAAACGGCATTCAGTACGAATTTGGGCCATTTCGAGTTTTTTTTGGTTTAACAGGAGCACCAGCCACTTTCCAGAGAATCATGAATTCAATATCAAACAGTCTACAGGGTATCGACTGTTTTGTATATTTGGACGATATAGTAATATACGGAAGAAATCTAGAGGACCACCAGATACGATTAAAACGTGTACTAGATGTCTTAAGAAGGTATAATCTCAAGTTACATCCCGAAAAGTGTCATTTTCTCCAACGGGAGGTAGTTTATCTGGGCCGCCAATGTTCAGAAAAGGGAGTATTACCGGATCCCAGTAAGACAAGAGCAGTGAAGGACATACCGCCGCCCAAAAATATCAAAGAACTACAAGCATTTCTGGGACTGGTTAACTATTATAGGAAGTTTATACCAAACTTCTCAGATATAGCACTACCACTTAACAAATTATTAAGAAAGGACGTGAAATTGGAATGGACCCAGGAGTGCCAACAAGCCATGGACAAACTGAAGGCAGCAGTCGCAAACCCACTTCTACTACAATACCCTGATTTTACAAAACCATTTATTCTTACCACTGATGCCAGTAATGAAGCCTTAGGATCTATTCTTTCTCAAGGAGAGCCAGGTAGTGATTTACCAATTTACTTCGCGAGCAGAGTGCTAAGCGCCACAGAAAAGCGATATTCTACAATAGAGAAGGAACTACTTGCCATCGTCTGGGCAGTAAAGACGTTTAGACCTTATTTACTAGGCCGACCCTTTACGGTCTTCACAGACAACAAGCCCTTGAAAGGCATTGCAAATCTAAAGAATCAAGAGGGCAGATTAGGCCGCCTAAGACTTAAACTGCTGGAATACGATTTTGAGATAAGTTATAAGCCGGGGAAAAGCAATCAGAACGCGGATGCTCTAAGTCGTCTCCCAATAGAAAAAGTAAACATAGGAGCAGTAACTAGAGCGAAAGCAATAGAACTACAAGAAAAACTGAATAAGGGAAGCGAAGCACAAACCGATGAAGTAGATGCAAGCGAAGATATGGAACAGGAAGATACCGCAGCGTATTTAACTAATAAAGAAGATATTAAGAAAGTAATGAAGGCATTCCACGATACACCTTTGGGAGGACACCAAGGGTCACTGAAAACATACCATCGCATTAGAAATCAGTATAAGTGGTATGGTATGCAGCGACAAATTAAAAACTATATTGCCACCTGTAAAATTTGCCAACGAAACAAAAGTTCGAAAGTAGAAAGAATGCCGATGATTTTAACAAAAACACCGAATAGACCATTTGAAAGACTTTATATGGATATTGTTGGGCCATTACCAGAATCTGCTAGGGGCAATAAATATATAATTACATTTTTGGACGATTTCTCTAAATTCCTAGCATGTGCGGCCATCCCAGAGGTTTTGGTGACTGATAATGGTACAAATTTTACTTCGAAACTATTTAGAGAAGTTTGTAAGCTGTTAGGAACAAAAAATATTAACACCACCCCCTATCACCCCCCCCCCCTCCATTGCAAAGAACTCGTAGACCTTTGGCAGAGTATTTGAGAAGTTTCGTTAAGATGGATGGCACTAATTGGGATGAATGGTTACATCATGCTATGCATGTACACAATAATACGAGGCATATGTCTACCAAACAAACACCTAACAGAATCCTATATGGATTCGAGTTTGAAGTACCTGTTAAGCTAAAAGAAAACCCGTTACCCGTATATAATGCAGATAATTTTAGTAAGATCTTAAAATACCAGATACAACGAAGCTATCAAATAGTAAAACAAAATCAAGATCAAGCCAAAGCCAACTCCAAGAAACATTACGACACGGGGACAAAGACAAGGACATTCAAGGTAGGACAACAAGTCTGGCTGAAAAACCAAGGACGAAAAAACAAATTCTCACCCATTTAGTTAGGACCTTACGAAGTTTTACAATTCCCAACACCTGTAAATGTTAAGTTAAAAATTACAAATTCCGAGAAGGTTTACCATTACAATTTGATAAAAACCATGTGTAGGTTAATTATTTAGGTGTCTGAATAGTGGTAAACCTCCAGAAAGACCTGCCACTCCAGAGAAGATGACAGGAAGGTAGAAAAAAACAGATCTGAACACGATAAGAGAAAAAACGTGTGACAAGAAACAAAACAAGACATTCAACAAAATACAGTAGAAGTTATGAAAGAAGAAACAGAACAGAACACAAAACAACAACAGATATAGAATACAGAAAACAGAAACAAGCAAACTCTTCCAAACTGAATATAATAAAAAAGAAAGGCTGCAGATAGAGGAAAGCCAGTACACAAAATACGTATAACAAGAAAATGAAAACTCTAAAACCAAAACAACTAGAGATAGTAGCTAATCAGGAATATCACAGAATTAGTTAAAAAAAAGAAGACCTATCACTTTATTTCCAACCTTAGTGAACTTTGGCTCGCAACCAAATGTTCAAGGCGAAATAGAAGTGCAAGGCAATATAACAATAATAATGAAGAAAAGGAAAAATAAGATACAAAAAATACACATGCAGGCGCACATAAGAAGAAATAGAGAATAAAATAAGAATATAAATAAATGAGGACGATATTCAAGCTCCAAGGAAGACCTGTCACTCCATTTCCAACCTTAGTGAAACCAAATGTTCAAGGCGAGATGGAAGTACAAGGTGATATAACAATAATAACAAGAAAGAAGAAAAATAAGACATAAAGCACACATATGCAGGCGCATATAAGAGAAAAAAGGAAATATAAAGTAGATTAACTAAAATCATGATCGCTAGTTTAACGACATGGTAGAGTATGTGAAGATATGACAGAGGTAGTCTACCTATTATACATACATACTTACATAAATATAATAATAAAACTATTAACAGCAAAGGAAGAGAAATGCAAACACTGTAGGAAAATGAAACTCATTTTTTTAAAATAAACAGACAAGTTGTATGTTAGTGTTTAGTAATATGTTAATGATTGTCTTGTATTACAGAAAAAGAGGTCACAATGATTTAAATGCATCCATTAAACTTTCATTCACTGATTGTCTTGCATTATTATAAAACAAAGGTTTAAATAATTTTCATAGAGATCATTAAACTTTCATGGCTTCATATTTGAAATTTAATTTAATTTTTTTTGTTTGTTTTGTTTTATTGTCTTTCGTCATATTCAAAAGTAGAACATTATTTTGCAACTACAACAAAATTACAAGCACTAAAAAAAAACATTACACGCTTGCTGAGTAATCATCAGATACATACATACATACATACATGCACATGTGTGTTGAATGAACTTTTTTTTATTTTATTTAAAACAAATTAATTGTAAATTTTATTAAGTAATTTGAGTTTTTCAAGGTTGGAAAACCTTAGGCTAGGTCAGTAAATTTACACTGTAAGGAAGCAATTACGAAAAAGAATTCAATGGTGAAACCGCTAGTCATCTTTGGGAAAATATAAATATGTATTTATATGTATATGTATGTAATGTATGTGTATGTTTATGTTTATGTATATTATAAATATCTATAACAACAATAAATTAAAAAAATATATATTAATTGAATTTTCATCTATAAACAATGTAATAATTCTAACTAAGTTTTTCCACTCAATTTAATTAATGCAATTAAAGGTCTAGTTGAATCAATTGAAAACTACCTTTTTCTGTACACTTAGGATTAGTATAATTTTACTCTATTTTTTTTCTCAAATTAAAAATTTAGAATTTAGTTTGTAAGTTTTGAAATGTAACAAAGGGAAAATTTGTATTGTAAGCTAAAATGTTCTTCAAATTTATAATTTGAATAAGAATTGCCTTTTGTAAGAGCATATATATATATATATACATAAAAAACATTAATAATAACTAGTAGAGCTTTAAAAGAGTTAAAACACTATATTATAAATAAAAGTTTTTTTTAGCAAGTAATATATTTGAACGAAAGAAAAACAATAATAAAAATAAACGAGTAAATAATAATATTCAAAATTTAAAATTTGTGCTATTAAAATTATATGTTAAGAAAAACACATACCTATGTATTTATGTCATACTAGGTGTGTTTGAGTACACTTCCATTGACAATTATTCAGTAGACTTAGAATAATTGGTTCACATTTGAAATTAAACGTAATACCTGCACAAATTATCACAGTTAGCAAGTAGTCAATCACAGCTTTTGATTATCAAGAATCCAAATCATATTCTTGCATCAGTGAAATTTTAGTAAGGATTAAATTAATAGTAAATTGAAATATATAAATAATGATTGTATATTTTTTTTTTTTTTTTTTTTTAATGCATGTTTTTTTATTTATTGTATCTTCAAATATGAACTAACAATAAGTATTCAAATCTTAAGTCTATAAAAAAATTATTAGGCCCGACCAATGTCGGACATAAGCTTAGTGATAGTTATTAATAATACATAAGTAGTGATAAGCAACAAAAAGAAAAAAGTGTTTTCAAGCAGCTTCATCATCTAGAGTGTTGAATATTAGAGCCCGTGTATCTCTCTTTTTTAAGCGGATGTGCCCAGTAAAGTTCAAAATATTACGAGCAAGCGGATTAGGATGTGACTCGAGTTTTGTTAGATATTTGCCTGCGTATTTTACAATTTCTTCAGTCACTAGTGGCATATTCAAATCGCGATGTATATTTGAATTTTTGATGTACCATGGAGCCGATGTTATCATGCGTAAAATTTTATTTTGCCTTCGTTGAATTTTCTCTACATTTGAAGCTGAAGCAGTGCCCCATAGTTGAATTCCGTAACACCATATTGGCTTTAAAAGCGACTTGTATATTAAAAGTTTGCAGTCTAGGCTAAGTGTTGAATTTCTACCAATCAGCCAATGTACCTGAGTTAATTTAAGTTTCATTTGAGTTAACTTAGAGTCAATGTGATGTTTCCATGTAAGTCGTCGATCAAGGTGTATACCTAGATATTTCACATGTGAATGTTGAGGAACAACTTGATTGTTAATCCGAATGGGGGAGCAAGTATCTCTTCTTAGGGTGAACGTTATATGGACACACTTTTGTTCGTTGACTTTAATTCTCCATAAGTTTAACCAAAGCTCCATCTGGCTAATGTGTTCCTGGAGTTTGCGGGATGCCTCATCAGGGTTTTCGTGCATACTAAGGCAGGCTGTATCGTCGGCAAATGTGGAAGTATGGATACTACTGCTCACAGGCATATCGCAAGTATAAATCAAGTATAAAACTGGTCCCAGTATGCTCCCCTGTGGCACACCGGATGAAATAGTTTCAGGCCTACTCGTAAAGTCTCCTTCCACAACAGTGAACTTACGGGAAATAATGTAACTTTCCAAAATATTTGAAATGTTTATTGGTAAGTAAGTCTTCAATTTTAAAATTAGGCCTTCATGCCACACTTTATCAAATGCCTGGGAAACGTCAATAAAGAGCGCAGAACAATACTTTTTTTCCTCAAAAGTTCTTCTTATAAATTGAACCAGTCTGTGAGTTTGTTCAATGGTGCTATGCTGACTTCTAAAACCAAATTGATGGTCTGGTATGCACCCACTACTAATTAGAATTGGGGACAATTTTGTTTTGAGCAGTTTTTCGAAAAGCTTTGACATAGTTGATAGTAGACTTATTGGCCTATATGACTCAGCCTTGGTTAGATCTTTGCCCGGCTTTGGAATCATTTTAACCTTGGCAAGCTTCCAGCTGTGTGGATAATACTCCAGTCGTAAAATGGCATTAAATATGAATAATAGGATTCTCATTGCAATACGAGGCAAGTTCATAAGCATCTGGTTACTAATTCCATCAATACCCGGAGCTTTCTTCGGGTTGAGTTCGGCAATTAATTTTTGTAAATCACGCGTCTTAAACTTTATGTGTTGAGGGGGTAGAGCGACTACATTCGGCAAATCAGCAACACCAGTATATATGTTTGGCGTAAAAACGGATTTTAAGTGCTCAGCAAATATTTTACCTTTTTCAGTATCGCTTCTTGCCCAACTTCCGGTAGATGTGCGTAGAGGTGGCTTATACTCAATGGGTGTTTTAAGCTTTCTAGCAGCGCGCCACAAAGAGTAATTAGACGCTGGTGTGACATCAAGACCTTCCAGATAATTTTTAAGAGATGCAGTTTTTTCAGACGCAAGCAACTCTTGGAGTCGTTTAGTGCACTCTTTAAATCTGATTTTATTTTGTGGTGATCTGTGCTGTTGCCATTCCCTTCTAGCTCTTCTTTTTTCACGTACGAGACGTTCAATGTCTGTAGAATAAATTTTATTAAACCCAGTCTGCGGATGGGAGATAATGGCATGTTCAGCAGCCTGTTTAATATTCTCGCTGAGATTGGCAATGTTAGATTCAATATCATCGGATGTTCTAAGCGTAATGTTTTCCGTACAATGACTACTGAGATATTTTTTGAACCCCAGCCAATTAACACGATTGATCATCTTCACATATGGGTCAGGTAAGTTACTTCTTAAGGGACTACAAATTGTAATGATCGTCGGAGAGTGATCGGACGAAAGATCAAGAGAAGCTTGAACTTGAATTAAATCCCTAGAGATATTTTTTATGACGCCAAAATCTATAACATCCGGAATTTTTTGTATGTCAGTAGGCCAATAAGTGGGCTCCCCACTCGAAATGACATCCAAGCCCATTTTTGAAATAGTGTTGAACAATGCTCGACCTCTGGGGGTAATAAGACGCGAACCCCAGAACGTATGCTTAGCATTGTAGTCGCCAGCTGCTACAAAACAAGGTCCAAGAGATTTGTAGAAATCCTCATATTGATTCTCAGTGATTGAAAATCTGGGAGGGGAGTAAATTGATGATATAACAAAATTTGTACAAAAACTTTCAATGCCAATATTTGTTGCTTGTAGGTGTTCTTCACAAATGTTATCAAGAACATAGTGCTTGAGTCTTGACTTTATTAGAATTGCTGATCCACCGCAAGCCCTTCCTCTAGGGTCCTTTGTATCATATATAGTGTAGCCATAAATTTTAAAAAGACTTCTCGAAGTCAAATGAGTCTCAGATACTAACATTACATCAATATTTTTTTCCGTGAGGAAGTGCTCAAGTTCATTTTTATGTTGGCGAATGCCGTTTGCGTTCCAGAAACATATTGTTAACGTGTTCATGGCTTATTAATTAATGCTTGAAGCAGAGTATTCTGCATTCGCAGCATTTCTTGCATCATGCTAGTCATATTTGTTGTAAAATTGTTTATAGTTTGCACCAGATTTTCAATAGTAGCTTCAAGGCGATTAAAATTAAAGCTTGCGTCAGTATTTTTTGAATTATTTGGCGGGGAAACATTTTGTGTGGGAATTGAATTTGACTTAGCAGCATCTGCATACGATACACGGGAAGTAACTGGTTGGCTCATTTGCGCAAAAGTGGCAGAGTAAGCGTTTGCTGATTGAGCTGGAGCTAATTTAGGTTTTTGCACCATAGTCTTCTTTACGAAAGAGTACACAGGACAACCTCTGTAGTTAGCGGTGTGATTACCTCCACAATTACTGCATTTTTTATCACTTTGATCTTTTGGCTTATTGCAACTAGCAGTGCCGTGTAATTCGCCGCACACAACACAAACAGAGGGTAAATTGCAGTATGTTTTTGTATGGCCATATTCTTGGCAATTATGGCACTGTACAGGACCTGGACGCTCATGTGGCTCTTCAACTGTGATTTTTCGGTACAAGAGGTATTTCAAATTATAAATTGGATGCGTTTCATTTTTTTTCAATTTTATATCATTAGGCTCAAGTTCAACACGAAATAGGGGTTGAGGAATCTTCTCTCTATTTATTATATTGGACACATTTTTTACCTTAAACCCCTGGAGGACGAGTGCATCTTTTATTTCTTCGGGAACAACATAAGAATCTATGCCCTTCAATACGATCTGCATGCCTTTAGCGCTCTTAAGCTGGTATGTGTAGAAGCTTGTTTTATTTTTTTCAAATTCAGCAACCATTTTGCGGAAATCTTTTTCGTCATAAATTTGGACTTTAGTTTCATCTATGTTTCCACGTTTTATTGGAACAATGTGAAATTTATTCTCACCAATGACCGAAATTAATTTTTTAATAAGGGCATTTGAATTTTTTTGTCTCAAATAGATTGGTGGCGGCTTGGATATTTTATTCGAGGATACCTCGGGTTTGTCGTTGTCATCTTGCAAAATTTCGAAGCGATTTTGGCGATTAGTTGAGGCTGCGCTGTTATCCCTAGACATTTTGGGAGCAGATGAAATTTTTGAAGAATTCGGGCTTCGCCCACGCTTTACCACGGTTATATATCTGTCCATTCCGACTTGTACCTTGAGTTTCGAGCCGCTGTTATCTGTAGTGATAACTTTGTTAAGTGATGAACACGAGCCTGAAGGGGATGATATTACTGGCTTATATGAAGAAGTACTAGGCAACTGTAATGTTAATGCATCATTACTATTTGGCATTGGACAAAGCGAAGTTGATCGCTGACGAAAAATTGGCTTTGCCGGTAAAAAAAGGTTTTCATCAGATTTATTATTTATTTTTTTTTCATTAAGAGTTTCAGAACTCACAGTAAAATAAGCATTTCTGCCGTTAGAACTCACTTCAAATTTTTTTGTATTTGAGGCACTCATACAAAGAATTCCTCAAGGGATATTCGTTTGTGTTTTTTTATGTTTGCGGTCTTTTTTTGTTTTTGTTATTTATGATTGTTTATTTGTTTAGAGGTACACATATATATAGTATTCCTCAATATCAATTTGTTTAATTTTTTTTGCTTGCGGTTTTTTTTGTTTTTGTTATTTTTACTATGTAAAAATAACAGCAAAGCATAAAGCTTATTTATTAAAGACAGTATGTACCTATTACGAATAATATGTACTACGAATATTTTTTGTTTGTTTAATTTTTTTGTAAGTAAGAAAAATTCCGCTAATCGACTGTTCGCTATGAAGGTACCACGAGAACTGATGATTGTATATAAAAAAAAAATAAATTTTGGTATTTGAAATGTTTACGTTATATTGTAATGTATGCTAATACTAAACTAAGATAAGTGCAACCGCAGCTCAACTACAACCCCCAGAACAAGAAGATTTGCATACATGCAGTGAAGACAACAAATGTAACATCAACAACAGCAATAACAAAAACAAATGCAATAATCGTCTAATTTTGACAACACAAGTCTCCTGCCGCCATTAGTTAAGTAATATATCAAGCTACAACCTTACCCCAGCAATAACAACATAACGGATGAATTTCCAACAACCAAATCAGAAGAAAAATCTACAACATACACCACAAAACAACAGCTTAAATATCAAGTAATACTTTTATCTATCGGGTGAGATGAATTACTGACGGCATAACAGGACTCCCAATAATCTGCTCGATCAGATTATTCCGGGAAGTCAAATCCCAGGAACACTGCAAACAAATCTTTGTATAGATTACAACTCTACGAAATCAACTACAGAAAATTGACATTCGTCTATCCGTCCACATTAAGTGGGACGAAGCTACTTTCGTTGTTGTCATCCATACTGTCCACGATTTGAGTACACCTTAACAGGATACATGCGGATTTTTTCCACTAAGGGCGGTAGCTCTTCGTTCTGTTATCCAAAAATTTTGCGAGATAAGCAGGTTAATCGCAAATTGATGCAAGTTTATATTCAACGTTACTACATAATGAAAAGAGATACCATGTCTCCAACAAACTGAAAAGTGAAAAGATAGATCTAACGAATTATATGACGACTAACTTCAGCGTGGATTGTAACGGACAATCAGTCAGTAACTTTCTGAAGGATGGGCACAAAAATGAAACATTAGATTTCGAACAAGCCGGTATGTGTACTAGCAATGTTTTGTTACGATGTACCGACAAGGCAAATACCCCATATAAAAGTGTATATGACATTCGTTCCAAGATGGCCGTCCATTACATAAATCATAATTTTTGACCACTAACACATCTCAGCTCAACTAAGAACAACTTTATTGGCGATTCTGGCGTCATGATACACCCTTTCTCATCCGAAGACATTAGTTAGTAATGGTGCTGATTTATTTTTTAAAACCACAAGCAAGAGCGTCCCTGCATAAAGAAGAAAATCGCTGAACACTTAAAGGTGCCACAAATTTCAACAGATAAGGATAAACAAAATCACATCAACCTAACTTAGATGTCAGGAATCAGAACATCAACAAAGAAAAAAAATCGTATTTTCTTTCCGCCAAAGAGGGATGTATGTTGTGAGTCGAAGGCACTTATGTATTTTATAGAATAGATCACCTACATGTCAATTACTTATATATTTTACATTAACATTTAAGCATTTGATCCAATTACTGTATTTAGAAAACATCTATAGCTAGATGTTTCCTTCCGCATTGCACTAATTTGTTAATACAGCAGTAACCAGTTCATGCACTTGGTTACTTTTAATTTTCTTTGCGCTGAAAGTAATTTTCCATGTTGTCTATAAGAATATAAATATAAAGTAATGCAGCTCTAAAAAAAGATAAAAGAGATAAAATTAATATAGAAACCCATGATCATATAACAATTCTATCAATTAAAAAAATTTCTGCTAATAAATTTTATTTTTTTTTTAAGAGAAGTAACACTCAGGCAATTAATGCCTACTTCTATTACTAGCTGTTACCTTCTTTTAGGAAAGGTATAGTGATGGAGCAAACAGGTGGTGAAGGAAGAGATAGAGGAAAGCTTCATTATTTTACAACTCTGCTTTTCGCACGTTTTTTTTTTAATAAGGCACTGTTGCAGCTCCTTCGGGTGTCAAGTCAAATGAGACGTATTAATTTTTTTGAAGCTGTCTTTTAGTAGCCATTTTATTGGTTATTTTACTTCGCCGATGATTGCGCTACACAATACCGACGAAGGAGGGTGCTCTGATGTTACATTAGGATTAGCATCTGCTGAAGTCGGCATAGACCGTGACTATGCCTTCATCACTTGAACTTTCCTACAACAACTGATCTAAAGAGACACTAATGCACATCAGAAAAATGCATGGTGTTGTTATTTTAATGACTGTCAGATACAGGGATTGAACCCAGGATCTTCGGTTTTGTAGTTTTAACTTGCTAACTACTTCAGCCAACGCCACTTATTCTTTGATATAAACTACCATCTATATATACTAAGATATTTCTTCCAGAAAAAACTAAGTCGGAGGAGTAGCCATATTAGCAGAACATAATAAAAATCATCACAAAGATATAGAAGGTATAAAATTTAATAATCCTTTATTAATTAATAAACTTCGGCTTCCTAAACGTTCGTAAGAAATATTTGCTAAACAAAATAATCCAGAAGAACATAAACCATGAGCAATTATTAATCTATAAGCTCCACAAATTCCTATATAAGATATAGTTATTAGACCAGCTAAAACTAAACCTATATGAGGCACTGAAGAATAAGCAATAAATGCCTTAAAATCTGTTTGTCGTAAACATAATAAACTAACTAATACTCCACCAACTAATCTAATTCTTACTCAAATAAAATTACATTTTATTCCTACTAATTGTCAAAAAGAATAAACTCGTAATAATCCATATCCTCCTAATTTTAATATAATTCCAGCTAAAATTATTGAACCAGAAACAGGAGCTTCTACATGAGCTTTAGATAATCATAAATTAGCTAAAAATATAGGTATTTTTACTAAAAATGCTATTACTAAAGAAAAATAAAGAATTTCATAAAAAAATTAAAATTTCTTAATAAATAAAAATTTATTGTTCCTGTAATATTATATAAATATAAATATAAATATAAATATAAATATAAATATAAATATAAATGTAAATGTAAATGTAAATGTAAATGTAAATGTAAATGTAAATGTAAATGTAAATGTAAATGTAAATGTAAATGTAAATGTAAATGTAAATGTAAATGTAAATGTAAATGTAAATGTAAATGTAAATGTAAATGTAAATGTAAATGTAAATGTAAATGTAAATGTAAATGTAAATGTAAATGTAAATGTAAATGTAAATGTAAATGTAAATGTAAATGTAAATGTAAATGTAAATGTAAATGTAAATGTAAATGTAAATGTAAATGTAAATGTAAATGTAAATGTAAATGTAAATGTAAATGTAAATGTAAATGTAAATGTAAATGTAAATGTAAATGTAAATGTAAATGTAAATGTAAATGTAAATGTAAATGTAAATGTAAATGTAAATGTAAATGTAAATGTAAATGTAAATGTAAATGTAAATGTAAATGTAAATGTAAATGTAAATGTAAATGTAAATGTAAATGTAAATGTAAATGTAAATGTAAATGTAAATGTAAATGTAAATGTAAATGTAAATGTAAATGTAAATGTAAATGTAAATGTAAATGTAAATGTAAATGTAAATGTAAATATAAATATAAATATAAATATAAATATAAATATAAATATAAATATAAATATAAATATAAATATAAATATAAATATAAATATAAATATAAATATAAATATAAATATAAATATAAATATAAATATAAATATAAATATAAATATAAATATAAATATAAATATAAATATAAATATAAATATAAATATAAATATAAATATAAATATAAATATAAATATAAATATAAATATAAATATAAATATAAATATAAATATAAATATAAATATAAATATAAATATAAATATAAATATAAATGTAAATGTAAATGTAAATATAAATGTAAATATAAATATAAATATAAATATAAATATAAATATGAATATGAATATAAATATAAGTATAAGTATATATATATATATATATATATATATATATATATATATATATATATATATATATATATATATATATATATATAAATTCCAGTTAATATTGGTAAAGATACTAATAATGTATAAAATAATAAATAAACTCCAGCCTGCAATCGTTCAGGCTAATATCCTCATCCTAAAATTAAAAATAAAGTTGGAATTAGACTTCTTTCAAAAAATAAATAAAACATAAATAAACTTATTCTTCTAAAAGCAAGAATTAATAAAATTAACAAAAATAAAATATGTAACAAAAATAAATTTATATAATTATTATATTTAAAAATTTATTGACTTGCCATTAATATTAAAGAAATAATTCATAAACTTAATAAAATTAATCGATAAGAAATTATATCACATCCAAGTAGATAAGAAATAGATATAATATAATTTCTATATACATTTATTATAATAAAAACAAAACTTAATAAAAATAATAATCTTTGAACCGTTCAATATACATATATTATATAATAAACATATTGAAAATGTAAATATAATTCTAATTATAATTTTTAACATTGAAAAATATTAACTGCCTTATTCATAATAAATATTTCAGGTTTATTAAGCGCTTATTTGACATATTTCTATGGAAAATTTGTCAAATAAACCTGTAATAAACCTAAAATATTTTTTATGAATTAGACCGTAAATCTTTCAAAATAATCATTTCCATGAGTACGAATTATAGAAACTAAAATAGATAAACCTAAAGCACCTTCACAAACTCTAAAAACTAAAAATATTATTCTAAAATAATTTTCATAATTTATTATATTTAAATAAATAAATAATATTAAAAATAATCTTAAAACAACATATTCTAATCTTAATAATATCAATAATAAATGTTTACGATTAGAAACAAACGTAAATACTCCTATAATAAATTAAATTCTTGGTAAACCTCAACTTAAAAATATCATTAGTTTTAATAGTTTAATAAAAACATTGGTCTTGTAAATCAAAATTAAGATAATTCTTTTAAAACTTCACGAAAAAAGAAATTTCTTTATCATTAATCCCCAAAATTAACATTTTAATTAAACTACATATTTCTTGATATTATTCAATGAACTTTAATTTATATTCGTTTTTAACATAATTTTTTTAAATATAAAACATCCATTATCTATTGGATTAATTTTATTAATTTAAACAACATTAGTATCATTAACTTCAGGATTACTAACTAAAAGTTTTTGATTTTCTTATATTTTATTTTTAGTATTTATTGGTGGAATATTAGTTTTATTTATCTATGTAACTTCATTAGCATCAAATGAAATATTTACTTTTTATATAGACATGCTAAACTACCAGCAAATAAATTTCAATTATTTTATGTACATTTCTGACAATATGTCAAATAATAAATTTTCTTTAATAATTTCTTTATTTATTATTTTTATTATAAAAATTTCTACATATTTAGTCAGGCATAAGTTCAGTAATTTCAATTCTTTTATTGAATGAAATTTTTTTTATTATTAATTAATGTGAATTTCTAAAGAAGAGAAGAAAAATTAAATTAGACTTTTAAGCTGGGGGAAATACCGATATTTTTCTGTGCAGCACCGCACTTCATCAGCACCCTAGTCTATCTACTTGGGTAGAGATTGTTTTTAACATCAGCTATTTAACGTAAATTCTAATGAAACGGAATATGAGAAATGATTGTTGTGTACTATTATTGATTTACCTTTGGTAAATACATATGTAAGTATCACTATTTATTTCCCCTGTTTTTTCCATATTTTCATTTTTCTATTTAGGTTAGCACGAAGTTATATTACTCTACCCACGTATGTTTAACTATTATTTTTACTTATTCGATGTACCGTCGGTACATGCATGTAAGGACTATAGTAGTGGATATTATGTTACTTTGTTTTTGCTTTTTACCGTTTATTTGGTATTCCAACATTACTGAATTGTAAAGTGCGACTCTGACAAGCGCACGAAGGGTTCCGTACGAACACTAGATATGTAATTTAATACAAACTTCAGCCTATATAATATATAATTTTGGCATTTTTTTCGTTTTTGGGGTTTTTTTGGTTTTTTTGTTTTGGCGTTTTTTCGGTTTTGGCGATTTTTTAAAGTTTTGGCTCTTTTTTTAGTTTTGACACTTTATTTCCTCGTTTTGGCGATTTTTTCGGTTTTTGGCGTTTTTTAATTTTGGCGATTTTTTTATTTTTGGCGATTTTTTTCATTTTTGCGATTTTTTTTTTATAATTTTTTTTTAGTTTTGGCGACGTTTTCGCGGTTTGGCGATTTTTTTTTGATTTTTGGCGTTTTTTTTTTTCATTTTGACGATTTTTTTCATTTTGGAGAATTTTTAGAATTTGCCAATTTATTTTAGTGTTACAAATTTTTTTTAGTTGGCGATTTTTTTTTTAATTTTTGGCGATTTTTTTTTTTTTGGTTTGGTGATTTTATAATTTTCGGTGTTTTAGTTTTACCGTTTTTAAAAATTTCAAGTGTTTGCCTCTTACGGTTTCCAAGATATAGCAAATTGTCAAAATTACATAGCCGAAATTGTATTAACTGATGGACGACCCTTTAATTAAAATTTTTTAAGTTTTAGTGTTAATTGTTGTAGTCTGTATAAAAATACACTAATTTTACAAATTTCAGGTTTCAATATACACATGTTCATACAATTGTATGTATATTACATGGGATTTTAACATTTTTCGTTGCTCGTTTTGGAATACCCTTTAATTTTTAATTCTTATGTATTTGTTGTAGCGGCCAAGGTTCTACATACTCTGTCCAAATTTCAGGTCCGTAGCTCTTACGGTTCCTGAGAAAATACCGTGTGACGGACAGACGGACAGCGTAGCGAAAACAATAGGGTTCCTTTTCACCTTTGGTGTACGGAACCCTAAAAAGAATATGGATGATTGTTCTTGGACAAATTGTATATACAGTTGGACGCGCTTGAAAAAAAACCTTTCTTATCATACCCATATTGTACATGTTGGTGAGGAAACAGATTCTCAAGTTGACAAAACATGTAAAAATATACCCAGCTCACGAGAGGTCAAAGCTGGAGCCGAAATATTTTAAATGTCATCATAAAAGATACCAATGTTCATTTTGAGGGGGTACACCTTGCACGAATTTCGCTTCCATACAACTTGAGTCGCTCATAAACAAATACAATATATTTAAACGAAACAAATTGTGATATTAATTTAAGTTGTGTTTAGAAATTGCTTCATGCTTGCTCAAGCATTAACATCTGTTGAGCAACAACACAAAAAAAGTAAGAAAAGTAATTTTTTATAGCAATTCATGTGTGGGGTAAAATAAAATCTCCTTTTTGAGCATATGTTTATGAAGTTTTTAAAAAATGCATTCCGAAGATTTCACGAATTTTATGCTATGAAATTTATATGGAGAAACAGAGGCACAAACTCTGAAAATTGGGCTTGAAAATATGTAAAATGGTTACGCTATTCAAGGAAAATTTTTATTAAAATTCGGTTTAAAACATCGCTAAATAAAGACAAGACTGTGAAAGTGTTAAATGTTGCCAAAAGAGGGTAAATAGAAAAAGAATCGACGAAATTCTTAACCTGCTTTCGGATATTAAAATTTTCTCAAAAAAGAAGATAGATCTCTTAACCGAAGATATGTATGATTTCAAAGATATGTATGTATATCGTATGTTTTTATCAAGTTACATTTCGTTCACATACGTATTAAAAGAACTATGAAAGTAAGTAAATTAATTACATACATTATATATCGCACTTAATCAACAAGAGGGTATTAACTGAAAAGTTTGTAAGAGTATTGGATGCTTCATGTAAAACGTCATCGCAAGTATCATTGAATGATCTTTTAATGACTGGTCCCACCATACAAGAAGACATATATTCTATTCTAATTCGTTTTAGAACACATAGGTATGAAATGATGGCTGACATTGAGAAAATGTAGCGTCAAGTTTTAATTGACGAGGCCGATAGAAAGTATCAATTGATTTTGTGGAGAAAAGACTGTAATAGCCCAATTTAGACTTACGAATTAAACACTGTTACATATGGTACCGCCTCTGCTCCATTTTTAGCTATAAGATGTTTATTTAATCTTAGTGAGATGTACAAAGAAGCTTATCCTTTAGGTTCGGAAATTATTCGAAGATACTTTTATGTGGACGACTTGTTGACCGGAGCAGATTCAATTGAAGAATTAGAAATTATCCGTTCTCAAAGTTTATACATACTACAGACGGCTGGCTTTAAACTAACTAGGTGGTTTTCAAATAATAATATTGATTCCAAAGTAATCCCATTTGGCCTTGGGTACAACTCGGCTCCCAAAAAATGACGATTTTACTTATAATTTAAATAAGTTGCTTTTTGACTTAAAGCCCACAAAACGGAATATTTTGTCGATATCAGCTAGACTATTTGTGTCCCATTGTTATCAAGGCTAAAATGATACTTCAAGAGCCTTGGCCTTAGAAGCTAGATTGGGATGAATCTATTCCCATCAGACTCAATACATCATGGGAAAATTTTAAGACAAACTTAGCAAATATTGATTCTATTATGATACCAAGACATGTCTTAACTAATAAAACATTCAGCTGCCAAATTCACGGATTTTCGGATGCATCAATAAGAGCTTATGGCTGTTGCATCTACGTTCGTTAGATCTAAGATTTGGGGACAGACGATCTTAAAACTTTTGACGGCAAAATCTAAAGTAACCCCCATAAAAACAAAATCATTGCCACGGCTAGAGTTGTGTGCCGCGCAGCTACTAGCCAAGCTATGGGCTAAAGTAAAACCAATGCTTAATTGTGAAATTGAAATAACTCTTCATTGGATACGTAGTCATTCATCAACAATTCAGACTTTTGTTGCAAATAGAGTATCTAGTATTCAAGAGTTATCAGAAAAAGTACTGTGAAGGCACGTGACAGCTAATTCAGCTGACCTAGCATCCACGGGATGCGACGTCAATGAACTAAAAGCATCGTTTTGGTTCAGTGGACCAAAATTTTTAATCTACGAGAGCAAGAATTGGCCAATTAATAAAAAGTTTGTTTTATCAGAAAGGTTCGAATCCTTAGAAAAACAAAAAATGCAAGTTGTGCTCTGTACTACTGCTGACAACATAGATGAAGACAAAAATATTTTTTTGCGTATAATAGACAAACATTCTTCTTTTTAGAATCTGTTGAGAGTCGTCGCATACGTATATCGTTTTATAGATATGTGTAGAAAAAATAAAACTAATTATGGGAAGTCTCTCACTGCAAAGGCTTACATTGTTTTCATTATAAGCCCAAGTTAATGAGCCAAATTATGGGCAATCTACCAGCGGATAGGGTCAGAGCCTTACGCCGATTTAAAATATGTGTCGTAGATTTTTGTGGTCCAGTCAATGTCACGCTAAAAATTCGAGGTCGACAGCCTATTAAAATGTATATTGCAGTTTTTGTATGTTTCACATCAAAGGCAGTGCACTTAGAGCTTGTGTTCGATTTAACATCAAACTCTTTCATTTTATGATTAAAAAGGTTCATAGGCAGGAGAGGTGTTCCAACCAAAATATTCAGCGACAACGCAACAAATTATGTTGGCGCTGCCAAAGAGCTCCAAGAATTAGCAGAGGCGTTTCACAAAAGATATCCAAAAGTCGCATCATACGCAAGCAAGGGGGTAGACTTCGCTTACATACCACCCAGAGCACCACATTTCGGAGGGCTGTGGGAAGCAGCAGTGAAATCTGCCAAAGGCCTGTTACTGAAAACATGGCAGAATGCGTTGCTTACTGCCGAAGAGCTATCAACCGTTTTAATAGAAGTATAAGCAGTTCTGAACTCGCGCCCAATCGCTCCAATGAGCAGCGATCGCGAGGCGATGGTAAAATTGAACTTTCATTACAAAAAAGCTTTTAGCAAATTGAAATAAGATGAATCAAAACAATTCACACATTCCATTTGCAATAATGCTAAGTATATAAAGCAGAAATCTACATCTACTGACACCACACACAGTGGACCAAACTCAAAAGAACACTGATGATGAAAGTTTAGTGGCCTTCGAAAACGGCTGGCTGTTCCGTTCAACTATGTGTTGTTAGTCAGAATATTTACAACAGACTTTGGTGTTATTTGTTCATTAATAATTATCACATGTAATTTGTCTTAAAAAGCAATACGAACCTTAGCCCGTTCAAATCACAAATATAGAAACAAATGGAGTTGGAATAATAATTAAAATTAACTAAAAAAAATAAATGTTGAAAAAAGAATAGTGAACTAAAACGATAAACAAGCAATTGTTAGTGGACAAAGAGTTAGTAAAAATAATAATTAGTTAAGACATAAGACAAAAAAAAAGAGAAAAACCATTAACTATGCCGAAGAAAATTTTTTCCAATCTCGGAAAAAAACGAACGTTCTCCTCTTACACTTGAAACCGTGTTAAAAAATCAAATGAGAAAAACAATACACAGACCTGGGCCCTATTCCACAAAAAACTTATCAACTTTTCACTTTGCACTTATCAAATTGCATTTTCAATTGCAATATTCTTTGCAAATTTCACTTTGCACTAAGCATATTTTTGCAAAGACTTTGCTCTCTTTGTAAATTTCTTGCACTCTTTGTAAAGCAATTGCGCTCTTTGCAAAGTCTTTGCGTTCTTCTGCAAAGTGAGTGTGCAAAGTGTTCCTGAAAAAGTTTAAGCATCTTTGCATTTCTGTCATAACTTTTCACTTTGCATTCGCAATTAGAACTTGTTAAAGTTATCCGCAAAGCAAAAATGAAAAAAATTTCAGAGTTTCATGTGATTAAAAATATATGTAATTTATTTACTAGTTTTCAAACTAATAAAATAACTTTTTTTTATAAAATTATTGTTAATGTATGCATCCATATTCACAAAAAATAAAATTTATTTGAAATCCATTTTTAGAAAACTTTGTATTTAAAACTTAAAATAAAATACATTTCAAATTTATTTTAAATTTTATGAATATGGGGGTTAGAGCTGGGTCCAACTCGTTCAATCGTTAATTTTTGGCACAAACTCATTTAAATTACATGGGTTTGATCATAGGTTTGTGGCAAAAATGAACGAATGAACGAGTTGGACCCAGCTCTAATGGGGGTTAGAACATATTAAAGTTTACTTTTCAATTTGAAGGTTTATAAATTGAAGTCTAATTATTAGATAAATAGGGTGCTTGTGAAGAAGTTTTAAAAAAGCCCAATCCAAATTTTGAACGTAACGTTTTCAATGTGTTATTCTACATTGGTTTTACTATCTTTAATAGAATATATAATAACGCTTAAAATAAGTTTATACAAATATAATATAATAATATATGTATATAATTTAAATCTCAAATATTTTTTTCTTTTTTTCCATATCTATGTAAATACGAACGCAATGTGAGATTGTATTGTTATGATTATGTTTGAAAATAATCGAAGATTTATGAACGAATTTTATTTTGTTAATTTGCAAAGAGATCGTTTACCTTAAAAACTTTTAACAAACTTATCAAAATTTGCTTTGCAAAAATAGAATTTACAGTTATTTTGGAACGAAAAAGCATAATTTCTTGCAAAGTCTTTGCAAGTTACACTTTTCAATATTAACTTTGCACTTTGCAAGAGAGAACGTACGTGGAACAGGAATCGCAAAGAGAGCATCAAAATTGCAAAAACTTTGCAAATTACACTTATCAATTTCAACTTTTCACTCATTAAATTTTACAGCTCTGAGGAACGAAAAGTTCTGCAAATTGTCGAAAAATTTGATAAGTGCAAAGTGAAAAGTTGATAAGTTGTTTTGTGGAATAGGGCCCAGTATTATACTGGGCCAGTGTTGCCAGAAGTACGGGAAAATCCCTACATGTAGGTATTTTTGATACTAAAATAGAAGCGTAGGGAAAATCGGACAGATTTTTTATATTCTCCAAAATGTAGGGATTTTTTGTCATGTCGCATTATTAATGAAATAAATGCAAACATAACGTTTTTTTTAGTATTTTGAACATTCAAAACCGTTCAAGAATATTCTTTTCGTTAAAAACTGTTAAAAATATATTTTCAGAGTTGTTTGTGGTTTAAAAAGTTGGTTGGTTGGGAATTCATATACCAGGTGGTGTCAAGCCTGCAATGACAAAATCTAGCTAGGACTCTATTCCAATGAAAAATCACAAATCAAACTTGCTACAAATTTTATTGCAATGACATTTAAATAGCTAAACTTCCTAAAAAAGCAGAACATTCAAACTTGTTCGATGTAAAATCTTATTATACTGACAATCAATATAAGCTTGTGAATGACTACCACATCAATGACAATCACAGAGGCATTCAAGAAACATTTAAAACGTGAGTAGTAAACGTAGAAGGCCTCCGAAACATACATTTGAAACACCTGAAATACCAAAAAAACATTAGATATTGACCACATAGACAAATATTGCATAAACGAAACATTCCCATCCTTATCGATAAATTTTCAAAACTCGGATCAGCGTACATTTTGGATTCCAGAAATAGCATATCAATTAAAAAAAATTAAGCATTATATGAGCTTACACGGGCCCCCAAAAAAATCGTTTGTGGACAAGTTGTTGAATTCAGTGCGTCCATCATAAATTTTTTTTTCCAAAATTAACAAAAAAAAAAAAAGATTTAAACTACAATATACACGTCGAATACCTACAACGACTTAAAGAATTTCAGACCAAATTACAAGAATCAATTAGGGAGAAACTGACACATGACACAAACAGACGCATCGAACGATTAAATCAAAATAGGGAAATCCCCTAAACCGTTTTAGAAAATGACGACATATACAGAAAATAATGTAGAAGAAACAAAATGACTCCTAGGTTCTCAAAAAGAATTGTTAAACAAAACAACAGAGTAACTCTCTTAACACTTGACAATCAGAAACTCTATAAATCCAAAATAAAAAGACGACCAAAAACCTAAAACCCAAAACTCGATTTTCTTTTAGATTTGTACTGGCACAAGCCAATGTTAAAATTATAGACGTTTCACCAACCCGAGAAATCATCGCACTTAAACTAGAAATTGCTAGAGCAATAGTTGACTATAAGCACCGTATACACATAATCAATCTTCAATCTTACGAAGACAATATACAAGGAATAGAGAAAACCATAACTCATTTTAAAACCACACAATTTGCCAAAATTTTAAAGAACTCAACAAAACTAAACCTTCTAAAATCCAGAAACAGACAGAAGAGTGGAGTAATTAACATTACGTTCAACAATAAAATTTATATCCCGAAATATGGACTATGAAGACGCGGAAAGATTAAACAGATACATTGAACGCCTACTAACGGAAAATGGAAAAATAATTAACACAATAAACGAAAAACTCATCCTCAATACTGAAATGATAAAAAGATTTGAAAACATAACTAATCATATAAACAAAGAACAAGATATTATTTCAAAATCCATAAAAAATATACAAGAACAAACACTTAATTCGCTAAACCCTACAATTAACACATTAACACAAATTCAACAACTAAATCAGATAAACTATAATATCGATATACTCACACAGCATCTAAACAATATCGCAGAAGCAGTAATGGTATCCAAACTAAATTTCATTCCAAAATTAATATTGGACCCGATAGAACATAATCAAATCCATAATACACTAAAAAACGTAATTAACGTAATCTCATTTGAACACATTCGAATTACTTGAGTTAACTGCATATTATAATAATACCAATATTATATTTAACATAAAAATCTCAATAATGTCAAAGAAAAAATTTACATTTTATCATATTATTCCAACACCAATCAATAAAACATTAGAAATTATAAGTGAAGAATATGCATTAATTAATGAAAATAATTTGATATTTTATAAAGAAAAATGTAAACATATAGAAAATCTATTTAATTGTAAAAATAATTATGAAACAGAATTTAATATGAATACAAACTGTATTAGAAATATAATAAATAGGAACGAAATCGCTTCTTGTCATTTAAGAGATAGGACAAAAAACTGACATTATTCACCCAGAACCCAACTTTATTGTCATTATTAATCCTCCAATACAACAGGTTATTACAATTTGCAACAATGTTACCAAACAACACATAATTAATAGCACAACTCTAATTCAATTTATCACCTGTAAAATTGCCATCAATAACATGTGGTACAATAACGAAAATAATACACATTGGGACAATGGAATATTCATTGGAACGCCACCTTATTTAAATAATAACATTACAACTCTTTTAAACAAAAATGAGATAACACTCCCAAAACTTAATGACTACAGATCACAGAAAAAAATGATTTTGATATTTGAATAGACCTATTTATCTGAGAGAAAAAAATTCTAACGCACTTATCAAAAAACTGCTGTCGACCATTGGTGAAAATACTTTTCACGTCATTCCAATTAAACGAGGTAATATTGATGAAACTAAAATACAAATATATAATGAAAAGGATTTCCGAAAACTTGTTATTGAATTCGAAAAAAATAAAACAAATTTTTACACATACCAACTTAAGAGTGCTAAAGGCCTACAGATAGTATTAAAGGGTATAGATTCATATGTTGAACCCCAAGAAGTAAAATGTGCACTTGTCGACCAAGGATTCAAGGTAAAAAATGTTACCAACATATTTAATAGAGAAAAGGTCCCACAACCCCTATTTCAGGTTGAACTGGAGCCGAACAATATACAATTGAAAAAAAATCACAGTTGAAGATCCACGTAAGCGTTCAGGTCCCGTACAGTGCCATAATTGCCAAGAATATGGCCATACGAAAACTTACTGCAAGTTACCTACAGTGTGTGTTATCTGCGGTGAATTGCATGGTACTGCTAGCTGCACTAAGCCAAAAGATCAAGCAGAATAAAATGTAGTAATTGTGGAGGTAATTACACAGCTAACTATAGAGGGTGCCATGTATATTCTTTCGTTAAACAGGCTATGGGTCAAAAACCCAAATTAACTCCAGTTGAACCAGTAAACGCGAACTCCGCCACTTTTGCTCAAATGAGCCAACCAGTTACTTCACGTGTATCGTATGCTGATGCTGCTAAGACTAGTTCAATTCCCACGCAAAATGTTCCACCGCCAAATAATTCATCGAATTCAAACTCAAGCTTTAACTTTAGGCGCCTTGAAGCTACTATTGAGAATCTGGTGCTAACTATAGACAACTTTACTACAAATATGACAAGTATGATGCAAGAAATGCTGCGAATGCAGAATACACTGCTTTAAGCATTAGTTAATAAACCATGAACACGTTAAAAATATGTTTCTGGAACGCAAACGGCATTCGCCAACATAAAAATGAACTTGAGCACGTCCTCATGGAAAAAAATATTGATATAATGTTGGTTTCTGAGACTCATTTGACCTCAAGAAGCTTATTTAAAATAAATGGTTACACTTTATATGATACAAAGGACCCGAGAGGAAGAGCATGCGGTGGATCAGCAATTCTGATTAAGTCAAGACTCAAGCACTATGTCCTTGACAACCTTAGTGAAGAATATTTGCAAGCATCGAATATTTTCGTAGAAAATTTTTGTGCGAATTTCGTGATATCATCAATTTACTCACCTCCCAGATTTTCATTTACCGAATATCAGTATGAGAAGTTCTACAAATCGCTTGGATCTTGTTTCGTGGCAGCTGGTGACTACAATGCAAAACATACGTACTGGAGATCGCGTCTTGTTACACCTAGAGGTCGAGCCTTGTTCAATACAATTTCAAAAATGGGCTTAGATGTCATTTCGAGTGGGGAGCCTACTTACTGGCCTACTGACGTAAGAAAAATTCCAGATGTTATAGATTTTGCCGTCACGAAAAATATTCATAGGGACTTAATTCACGTAGAGGCCTCTCTAGATCTGTCCTCCGATCACTCTCCAACAATAGTTACGATTTTCAACCCACTAAGGTGTGATTTAACTAACTCATATGTGAAGATGATTAATGGAATCAACTGGCTGACATTCAAACAATATCTTAGTAGTCACTGCGTAGAAAACTTTCAGCTTAGATCATGCGATGATATTGAATTTAACGTTGCCAATCTTAACGAAAATATTAAAAAGGCTGCTGAACATGCCACTACCTTTTATCCCCAGACTGGCTTCAATAGAATTTTTTCTTTGGAAATTGAACGACTTGTATATGAAAAAATGAGAGCTAGAAGAGAATGGCAACAACACAGATCACCCCTAAATAAAATTAGACTTAAAGAATGTAATAAGCGACTCAAAGAGCTACTATCGTCGGAAAAAACTGCACTACTGGAAAAGTATTTAGAAGGTCTTGATGTAACGTCCGCATCTAATTACTCTCTATGGCGCGCTACTAGAAATCTTAAACGACCCGTTGATCTTAAATCACCATTGCGTACTGCGATCGGAGGCTGGGCAAGAAGTGATAGTGAGAAAGGTAACTTATTTTCTGAGCATTTAAAATCTGTATTCACTCCCAATTCATGTACGGATGCTGCTGATTTACCAAGTGTAGTTTCTCTACCCCCTCGTCCCTTAAGGTTTAAGATGCGTGAAGTACAAAAAGTAATTGCTGAACTCAACCCGAAGAAAGCTCCAGGTATTGATGGCATTAGTAACAAAATGCTCATGAACTTGCCTCATATTGCAATAAGTATCCTGCTATTTACTTTTAATGCTATTTTAAGAATGCAGTATTTTCCACATAACTGGAAACTGGCCAAGATCAAAATGATTCCAAAGGCGGGCAAAGATCTTACCAAGACTGAGTCATATAGGCCTATAAGCTTACTATCTACAATCTCAAAGCTTTTCGAAAAGCTGCTCATGACTAAATTGTCCAAAATTTTAACTAATAATGGGTGCATCCCGGACCATCAATTTGCCTTTAGAAGTCAGCACAGCACGATTGAACAAACGCATAGACTGGTACAAGTTGTAAGAAAAACATTTGAAGAAAAGAAGTATTGTTCTGCTCTCTTTATTGATGTTTCTCAGGCGTTTGATAAAGTATGGCACGAAGGCCTAGTTTTAAAATTGAAGACATATCTGCCAATAAACATTCAAAAGCTTTTGGAAAGTTATATTATTGATAGGAAGTTCACTGTTGTGGAAGGAGAGTTCACGAGTGTGCCCGAATATATATCTTCTGGTGTGCCACAGGGTAGTATTCTGGGTCCTGTCTTGTATTTAATATATACTTCTGATATGCCTGTAAGCAATAATATCCATATTTCTAGTTTTGCCGATGACACAGCCTGCATGAGTGTGCACGAAAACCCTTATGAGGCATCCCGCAATCTCCAGGAACATATTACCCAGCTGGAAATATGGTTGAACTTATGGAGAATTAAAGTCAATGAACAAAAGTGTGTCCATATAACGTTCACCCTAAGAATAGATACTTGCTCCCCCATTCGAATCAACAATCAAAATATTCCTCAACATTCCCAAGTGAAATACCTTGGTATACACCTTGATCGAAGACTTACATGGAAACATCATACTGACTTTAAGTTAACTCAGATGAAACTTAAGTTAACTCAAATATATTGGTTGATTGGCAGAAACTCAACACTCAGCCTAGACTGCAAACTGTACAATTCGCTTTTGAAGTCAATATGGTGCTACGGAATTCAGTTATGGGGCACTGCTTCAGCTTCGAGAGAATCCAACGAAGGCAAAACAAAATTTTACGGTTAATAACATCGGCTCCATGGTACATCCAAAATTCTATTATACATCGTGATTTAAATATGCCACTAGTGACTGAAGAAATTGCAAAATACGCAGGCAAATATTTAACAAAACTCGAATCACATCCTAATCCGCTTGCTCGTAATATTTTGAGCTTTACTGGACACATCCGCCTAAGAAAGAGGGACACACGGGCTCTTATACCTAACACTCCAGATGGGACTACTTGAAAATACTTTTTTCCCCTTTTTTTATTATCACTACTATTGTATTATTTATAACTATCACTAAGTTTATGTCCGACACTGGTCGGGCCTAATAAAATTTTTTTTTATAGATTTAAGATTTGAATACTTATTGTTCATATATGAAGATACAATAAATAAATACATGCATTAATAAAAAACAAATATTTGAATACGAAAATCGTTGATTCAATAAAAAAAACTTTCGAATTTTCTGTGATGACGATTTTTTGCATTATTGATAAATAAAATTGTATGCACGTTTATTGAATATATTTTTTTTTTTTTTTTGCAGTGCTTATTTTACAAAATTATTTTTAGCTGCCGAGTCAGTGTAAGAAATAGTTGTCGTAAAACATACAAGAGTGTACTAACATGTGAACATTTTGAAACAAGCTTTGCTCAAAAATGCTGTCAGCTTTAAATTTAATAGACAAAGATATAGAAAAGTGGATTCCAAAAAAGTAATATTTATGTATGTAGTATAAAATACATTTACCCAAGAAAATAGGATATATGGCGCCAAGATCAAACGAATAGAATTGAAGTGAAGAGCTCACGGGGTTCGAAATGTTAGAATTTTGTAAAAAATATCTTGACGTTGGCACCATACGACAGCCAAATTTATTAAACTTAAGTAAATTTCTTCAGTATGCATACAAGAAAATATGTATTGAAGCACATACAATAATGCAACTGTATATGTTATGAAATATGCAATAAGCTTTTTGTTTTGATTCAATAATATTTTTTAATAAAAAAGCGTTTAAAAAGATGTGCAACTTTTATTTTCTCACGCGACTTTTTTGTGCGACTTTATTTTTATAAAACGACTTTTCAAAAATTCCCAGCGGTAACCCTGATTGGGATGAGTCGAACCGGCAATCTCTTGACTAATAAACTAACGTACTTACCACTCAGCTAAAGAGCAAATCATTATTGAATAAGCAAATAATGAATAGAAGCAAAACATGATTTCTTATGTCTTGATATAATCTAAAAATGACTTTGTTGAGTAAAAAAAAACAAGCCACGACGTTTTTCGGCTTCTTGTCCGAAGTCACACGTATACAACACAAGCAATCAAAAAAAAAAAAACAACAACATCAGCACATGACCAGGTTGAGTCAATCAACAAGCAAGGAAAACACCAACACAAATAAATGACATTAAATGATATTTTAAAATGCGCGGAATTGAAATTAAAAATTTTATTCAATAACATGGTTTTATTGAAAATAATTTTTGTCAATTTTTTTTCTGTGATTCCAAGATAAAAAGTAATTGAAAACTTACAGGCAAATACAGAATAGTGATGCACGAACATTCGTATTCGAATTGCCAAATATTCGGCCATTTTTAATGCGAATACGAAGCATTCGTATTCGTCAAATTCAGACGAATACGAATACGAATATTTTTCCAAAAAAAATTTAATAAATAATATACATCTGCATGAAACTTAATAATGATGTTTATGAAACTCTCGCTATAATTTTTTATTCGTTTCATTTCTATTTCATACAGATTAATAACTATGAAACAATAGCAATGAATACTCAATTGTTAAGAACGCAGTAAAATGGTGTTGGTTTGTTTACTTATACAAGAGCATACTAACATCTACAAATGTTAAACAGAACATGTGTTGAGTAAATCTCGATTAAGTTCATGCAAAACAATAAGCTTTTAAAGATCAGTGTTACCAGTTGTAGGAAAAGGGAAAATATAAGAATAATCGCCGAAAAGGAAGTTAAAAAATTTAATGAGCTCTAAATTAAATTCAGTTTTTATTAGTGGGAGTAGTGATCTGCAACTTCGGTGAAATATTTCATTTAGATAAAAGTATTTAATTTTATACTATCTATCGCTCTTACGAAATGGATTACATATAAACATAAGTTAAATGTACACATAATTATATTTTTTTTAAATGCAATATTATTGTTGCTTAAAATTTCGTATTCTTACATAGGGTGATGATAATCAAATTTTTTGAGTTTTATTACAAATATTAATTTCAAAAATAATTTTTAGTTATATTTTTGCTTTGAAAAATATAAATAGTTATTTTCGCTTGGAAACGAGTACTATTGTTGTGTTTTGTTTAATTTTTGTCAATATCAATTTTTTTATATCATATGAAATAAAAAAAAACAAGCACGTGACCAAAACCGTTAGACACCTACACAACTAATAATCAAATTTGCTTAAGAATATATATATTCATTTCTCTTACACCAATTGATTTTTTTAATTTTTCATCTAAAAGTGTGTGTTTCTTTCCATAGCATTTCATATCAGGGTTGTGTGCAGGTCATTACAAGAATATATAATATATTAAAATAGTTTAAAGATTTATATTATTTAAAAATGCAAATGACAAATTAAAATATGTATTACTAATATGTATCGTATATACATATGTACTTAGTTATGTATGTATGTGTAAAAGTTAAAACTTTAATATAAAAGTGAAACCTATTACACATGTGCGACGCATACAAAAAAATCCATGATTTCACTATATTGGCAACATTGCTATTGCGAATTCATAACAAAAGATGAGATGAGAGAAAGCAGCATGAACAAAAGTCGTTTCAATGAACAATCTCTTTGTGTTAACAGTATGAAACGAAACACTTTCACTCACAGTATGATAAAAGCAACAGTTTGTTGTGTATTAACATATTTATTCGGAGTTGGGCTTTAGTAAACAAACATTTCAGTAGTTTCATGGATGAAATTGTTCATGCAACCCTGTAATAAATAAACGCATAAATCCTGAACTAAATTTAAGTAAATGAATAAAAGTATTAGGGTCTTATGCAAAAAACTTAATAAAGCTTTGCCAAGCAATGTTAAGTAAAGTTGTATTCTAAAAAAATTATTGTATAAAAATTCTAAAGTAGGCACCCACGTTTGTTAAGACTACTTTAAGTTGATATTTCCAAAATGTGTGTTTTGTACCTCAAATATTTTTATTAATATGGCACATACTGATTCATGTTACATCTGAAAATGAAGCTAGAAGTGCCTGCTCTTATCTTAAATTTATTATTTCTGTCATGTAATGGGAAACATCACCAAATTATCCAACTGATTCGAAATACATAGCAAAATCCATAAAAAAATATTAAAATAAATACAAGTATACAAAAATGTTTTAGTGATGTACATACAATCAAAACAAATCGAAAAAAGCTGGATATTCAAATACTCGTTTCATTCGAATAAAACAAATTGTGATAATTTTTCACATTTTTTTACTTTTACTTCATAGTTGTGTTTATTTGTTTTATTACCATGTCATAAGCTCATATTTTTTAAATTAGGTTGCTTTACTTCAAGATAATGAAAATTTATTTAATAAAATAAAAATTTATTTGAATACCCGAATGAAGTTGTATTTGATTTTGTACATCATAAGCTATGAAGTGGTTGTTGAACACGGTGGTGTTACCAGTATTCATTATTAGATAACAAAATAATTAAAGTTGTCTTTTGCATATGATTTCTTAACAAAGCTATGTTAGCCTTAAAGTGCTTGGCAACTAATATGAACTTTAAAGCTAAAGTAAAATATTTTTTTGCATAAGGGGGTTAGTTTGTACGAATCCATTAATTTTTGTATAGAAATTTGTGCCTTGTATCATTTTCAAACATTATTTACTGACGATCATTAAAATTTTGGGTAGTTTTTATTAACTTTAAAGCACGTCAACAGGAGTATGAAGTTCTTTTTCATAACAATTTTTTAATATTTCATATTGCGGGCGGAAATAGAGCCCTAATTTAATGTCTATAAATTTCACATGAAATATTCGTATTCGTATTCTCGAATATCGTTTCAAATATTCGTATTCGCATTCGTAATAGCGAATATCAAAAACTGACATTCGTTACATCACTAATACAGAAATACACGAGAAAGTTACTTATTCCGTCTTCGGCTCAATATCAATTCTCATCATAATATTAACAATACCAACAATGACAATAACATACTCACTCGACCAGACAATCAATGAAGTTCCGGCAACAAATCAGGCAAAGCCCCTTTGGCCGTCACTTTATTTTAGAGAGGGAGGAGTTATGTCACCTAGAAATTATGGAAACCACCATAACATTAACAACAACAACAACACAGCCACCAACCAAACGACCAAAACCAAATAAATAGATTAATAAATTTCTTAAGAATTGTTACCACCTTAACTATGTAATTGCAAGTTAAGTATTAAGTAATTGTACTAATAAAAAAAATGAAATATTTAAGTATGTATTTACAAATTAATTATATTGAAATATATAGAAAATCCATTATTTGACATGTTGTCAGAAGTGTACATAAAATAATTGAAATTTATTTGCTGGTAGTTTAGCATGTCTATATACGCACCTCATTGGCGCTTGAACCAAATCATCAGTAGACTTTAACCACAAATTTTAAACAGTCACAAACCTCTTACTTTATGCATAGACTTTCAAAAACTATATGAGAATTCATAAAATAATAATAATTTTGAAAATCACAAAAGAAAAAATAAGCTTAGTAGGCTTTGAAACTGATACAAAACCCAGCAAATAATTTATATCCAGGTGAACTCATTTTAAAAATAAAATGAGTTCAGAGTTATAGGATCTAAACAGTCTTTACACTTTCTTCTTATGCAAGAACATGCAGAATAGGCTTTAGGTGTTATGTAATCCAGGTGGGCATTAAAATTTAGTTCAGAGTCCAGAACAACGCCAAGATCCAACATTTGGTAGACAACTTTTAGATTCTTATCAATGATTTTGTATTGGAAGACCTTACGGTTACTAATATTAGGCTTATGAAAAGTCATTTGGTAACACTTATTAATATTAAAAGATACATTATTAATATCACACCAAGAAGATATACCATTAATGCAATTCTGTAGAGTAAGGGCATCATTATCAGAACTTATTTCTTTAAAAATTTTCAGGTCATCAGCATATAGTAAAAATCGAGAACCTGTAAAGGAGTTTCCAATGTCGTTTATGAAGATTAAAAATAGTAAAGGACCTAATATACACTTTATGGTACACCAGAAGTAGCAGTATACGGTAGGGATACAAAATTTTCTATAATAACTTTATATTTTCTATTAGATAGATAAGATCTCAGCCAGCAGAGAAACGTTCCATGAAAACCCATGTTATTAAGTTTGAGGCACAAAATATCATGTGCTACCTTATCAAATGCTTTGCAAAGATCCTTAAAAACAGCATCGACTTGACTATGTCTTTCAAAAACTGAAATACAAAAGTGGTTAGGTTAGGTTAGCAGGCTGCTGGTAAAGAAGGGGAAATTTACAGTCCAGCTCACTTGGATCCAATACAATGATCCCTTTGTGATACCTGTGTGTTGAAGATAAGTTAGCGAGAGAGGATGATAGGGAAAGCATAGTGATAGTAAAGTATGAAGAAGAAGGAACAGAAAGGAAAGCTTCATTCTTTTACAACTCTGCCTTTTTGCACGCTTTTTAATAATGCAGTGTTGCAGCGCCTTCTGGCGTCACATAAGGCGTATTAAATTTTGAAGCTATGTTTAATAGCCATTGGTCATTTTACTTCACCGATGATTCTGGTACACAACGAAGGAGGCCGCTCTGATGTTACATAAGGATTAGCATCTGCTGAAGCTGGTGCAGTTTTAGTGATCCAGTGCCTTATGCCTGCATCACTTGAACTTTTTCCACAACAACTGATACAAAGCACACTAATGCACATCAGGAAAATGCGTGGTGTTGTTATTTTAATGACTGTCGGACACCGGGCTCGAACCCAGGACCTTAGGTTTTGTAGTCAACGTGCTAACTACTTCAGCCAACGCCACCCTCTAAAAAAGTGGTTAAAGACTGCACACTTTGTAGCAGTAGAACGACCAGGAAGAAATCCATGCTGTTCATTACAGATATGGCGCTTAATCGCAAAATATAGTTTTTCCTTAACAATGTGTTCGAATATTTTTGACACATTAGGCAATTTTGAAATTGGACGATAGTTACAAACATCAGATTTGTCACCTCCTTTATAAATCGGGGTAACAGAGGCAAATTTCTATCTTTCAATAAAACGCCCATCAGCTAGGGATTTATTAAAAATGTGGGTACGACTAAACATTCAGCCAAATTTTTTATTATTGATTATTATTGACAAAAGGGGTACAAAGTTGATCAAAGGGGTAGCAACATAAAAGAGAATTCAAGAAAAATGCAGGGGAAAAAGTCATCGTGTAAAGCCCGTATTAGTGATGAACACGAGCCTGAAGAGGATGATATTACTGACTTATATGAAGAAGTACTAGACAACTGTAATGTTAATGAATCATTACTATTTGGCATTGGACAAAGCGAAGTTGATCGCTGACGAAAAATTGGCTCTGCCGTTAAAAAAAGACTCATCAGGTTTATTATTTATATTGTTTAAATTAAGAGTTTCAGAACTCACAGTAAAATAAGCATTTCTGCCGTTAGAATTCACTTCAAAATTTTTCGTATTTGAGGTACTCATAGAGTATTCCTCAAGGGCACTATTTGCGTTTTTTCTTTTTGTTTCCGGTTTTTTTTGTTTTTGTTATTTCTACTATTTAAAAAATATTAGCAAAGCAAATAAAGCTTATTTATCAGTTATTATGTACCTATTACGAATAATATGTACTACGAATATTTTTTTTGTATAATTTTTTGTTTGTTTAATAGGTATGTAAGAAAAATTCCGCTAATCGACTGTTCGCTATGAAGGTACGACGAGAACTGCCATGAACATGATTTAAAAATTAAATGCATATAAGCATTGACTGATTTATTAGCCCTTAGTATTAAAAAGAATTTCCCAATTTATAGCAACAATTTCTGCATTTAAAACAGCATAATTACAAGTTTTAAAATTATAAATACTATTATCTTTTTATATTGCTGGCAACTCTAGCTAAGTTGAAAGTCATAAAAATTAAGCTCCGTAAAATTATTTCCAAATATAAATATTTTCGTGTTTTTTATACTTAAAATTCACTTTACGCCATTGAAAACTGTTTTTAGTTGTTCATAAAATATTAATATAAAGTTTAACAGACATTTTAAAATCGAATAACAATAAAAAAAGTTATTATGGCTGAATGTAATAAATGCAGATTATCTATTCGTGGTGAATCCGGAATAAGATGTATTGGAGTTGTGCTAAAGTTTATCATGCTTCAAGTAAATGTTCAGGCATTGACCAATATTCACAATCTATGTTGGAAACAAATAATTTTATTCTCTTTATTTGTGATGACTGTGTGCAATACATACACAATGTTGATATGGTGCTAAAAAGTATACATGATGAAGTGTTAAAAAATACAAACAAAATGGTTGAATACAAACATGAATTTGGTTCTGCTTTAAAACAAAATGAACATGAAATAAAAAAACTTACAAGCAATTGAAAAGAGGTATGAAGAGAGAATCAATAAATTAGATCGTGTTCATAATATATTTTGAAAAAAGTCTTAATGAAATAAAAAATTTGTCATCCTACATCAAGGACTTTGAAAATAAAAACAAAGAAACGTTCAAAAACTTTGAAGATAAAAGCACAGATATGTGTAATGAAATAAAAAAGGTCATAATAGAAACAAATAATGATCAAAGTAAAATGACATACGCTGAGAAATCAAAATCTAAAATAGTGGTGCCAGACTTAACCTCACCAAATTACACTTTGCATCAACACATTTGCCCAGTCATTTCCCCACTCGTTAACCCTAGCGAGCATTCCAATGAAAGTGTTACAAATAGCCAACAAAAACGAGCGAATAATAATGCAAGTAAACAACCTGTTTTTGCTGTTTCTTCTACTCCGCCACATTCGTCACATAATTCTTTTATAAGAAATCAAACATCTACACAGTATACTAAGCCTAAGCGTAGCTTGAACAAAGGCCCTGTTATTTACGGCGCTAATTCGTCGAGTGATTTGGATGTGATATCTCAAAAAAAAAATGGATCCACATTTCCTCTTTTAAGCCTACTGTGACTGTTGATCAAATCTTGAATTATGTGGAAAAAACTGCAAAAATAGATAAAAGTCACATTGTCTGCTTCAAGCTTGTTAAGAATGATGCTGATTTATCCACATTAAGAAGTGTTAATTTCAAGATTGGTGTTGCAAATAGTTACTATAACGTAATCTTGAAGCCGGAAATTTGGCCAGCGGACATAAAAGTGCGGCCTTTCGTAAATTTTCGAAAGCAGACTCCCCACATACAGAAAACCTAGTTACTACAGGCAATCTATTTAAAGTATATTATCAAAATCTGTCGGGAATGAGAACTAAGTCCCATGCTGTCTACGATTTCTCCTCTCAACTAGAATATGATGCTATTGTGTTGGTCGAAACTTGGCTGAACAAAGACTTTTCGGATGCTGAATTTTTTGATCTCAATCTGTTCAATGTCTTCCGTAAAGATAGAGATGCGTCTACCACTGGTCTTTCTTTGGGTGGTGGAGTTCTAATTGCTGCAAAAAAGTGTTTTAAGTCATCTATTTGTAAAATTGATGATCATAATGGTCTACTTGATCAGCTGATTTTATCAATCTCCGGTGTGGGCAGTTCGTTCCTGGTATGTGCTTCATATATTCCACCTAATAGCGCCGATCATATAATTATATGATGCTCATATTTCTAATATCTTGTCTTTTGGCGAAGATTTCTCAGTAAATGACAATCTTTGTGTTTTAGGGGACTTCAATTTAAGAAATATTGTTTGGTCAAAATTTTCCCACGATGCTTATTTGTCGCTTCGTAACGTAAATCAAAGCTATGAAATTAATTGTATTGACAGTTTAATGTCTCTTAACCTTTGCCAAGTGAATACTTTTTATAATCAATTAAATCTTTTTCTTGATCTTATCTTTATTCCAGAGTCTCTTAAATACCAAATTTATGTTCCTTTACTGTGGATATCACCGTCAACTAACTATTGAAATTTCTAATTTAGCGTTTTTTAAGAATTCTCAACTTGCGACTGTTAATGATTTAATTTTAAATTATGTAATTTTGATGTGCTTAATTCCATAATCGATTCTATTAACTGGTTTGACCTTTTTGCTGGCCTAACAACATGTGAGTGCTATGAAATATTTTTACGGAAAGTGATTCATATTTGTCTGAGTAACATTCCAAAAAAGAATATTAAGCCCTATAAATTGCCGTGGTATACTAGTGGTCTAAAAAAGCTAAAAAAATCTGCGCAATAAATTCCATAAAAAGTTTATTGTTATGGGTGATCCAGAATCAGAAGCTAAATTTATACATTATCGTCGTGAATTCAATTTCTTAAATAAATTTCTATACAAGCAGTTTATCTTGTCTAAGGAGCAGGAAATTAAAAGTAACCCTAAGGCGTTTTGGTCTTTCGTTAAGTCCAAAAAACAATCATCAGATATACCATCAGTAGTTCGTTTAGATGGAGTAACTTCTGTATCTTGTAACGATGCTGTTAATTTGTTCGCTTCATTTTTTAAATCCAACTTTGAGCCGTTCATAAATAATATTCCAGCTCCAGTGGTGTCTTCTAAGCTAAGTTTGGGCTCACTAGTCCTGTCCGAGGCTGATGTATCCGATGCAATTCTTGAGGCAAAAAACTCATTCAAGTCAGACTGTGATGGCTTATGTACGCATCTATTAAAAAAAGCTTCAAAATCCCTCGTACCTGCTCTTGCATTTATTTTCAATTTGTCGCTTCAAGAGGGTTAATTTTTTGATAGGTGGAAGGTTGCCACAGTTTCTCCTATTTTTAAGGAAGGTAAGAGAGACGATGTAAGTTGTTATAGGCCTATTTCTAAGTTATAATGTATTTCAAAGATTTTTGAACACATTGTGCACAAAAAATTGTTTTTCCTTTCCAAGCCATGGATTTCTCCCTATCAGCATGGTTTTTATTCTGGAAGGTCTACCGTAACAAATTTGACTCTTTTCAGCGAATATTGCTTAGATGCGCTGGAACATGGTTCGCAAGTTGAAGTAATATATACTGACTTCTCCAAAGCTTTTGATAAGTTATCGCACTCCATGCTTATATCCAAGTTGAGATTAATGAACTTCCATTCCAATTTCCTGGTATTGATTAAGTCCTATTTATCCAATAGAATTTGCTCTGTGAGTATTGAAGGTTTTAGATCTAACCCTTATCTACAAACGTCGGGTGTACCCCAAGGAAGCATACTTGGTCCATTGTTATTTAACTTGTTCATTAATGACATTGGTAGCTGTAAAATCGAGGTATCTTTTATATGCCGATGACTTGAAATTCTTTATGAAATTGGAATCAACTAGTGATGCGCATATTCTGCAAATAGAGATTAATAATCTAAGTGATTGGTGCCGGCTTAATAGTCTGAGTCTAAACATTAATAAATGTTTACATGTCTCCTTTCATAGATCTCTGACTCCCGCTGTGGTTGTCTTTAATATTAATGATATAAATTTGAACACGTCAAACTCTAAATTGGACTTAGGGGTGATGTTCGACAGCTCGTTGTCTTTTGCAGCTCATATTGATTACATTCTTCCCAAGGCATATAACATGTTTGGTTTTTTGAAAAGAAGTTGTTGCGAATTTGTTGACCCATATACACTCAAGCTTATCTATACATCGTTTGTAAGATCTAAGGTAGGATATGCTTCTGTTATTTGGAGTCCTCACGTATCTAATCTGATTTCTCGTGTTGAAAGACTTCAACGTATTTTTATTAAATTTGCCTCACGCTCACTACCTTACTTATCCTCCGTTCCGTATGAGTCTAAATGCCTCGGCACTATTTGTATATGATATTATTAATGGTTCTATAGATTGCCCAGATTTGCTTTATATGGTACCGTTTTATATACCTCCTAGAAGTCTTAGGTTGGCTAAGCTATTTGATGTAACCCTCCATAGGACTAATTATGCACGTAATGGTACTTTAACACGTACCTTTGTTCAGCTAAATGAGATTAACTTCAATTTACAAAAACTTTCTAAATCTTTTATTGAATTCGGCACTGAGAAATCTGAGTTTAAACTCCTACTTTTTAGTATAATAAAATAACTGTTTTAATATAAAATTTACTTTGATTTATAAACTGTAACATAATTTTGTATATATGTAGGTTTTACACATACTTCTTTGTTAATTTAGATATTTATACAATATAATTATAGGTATTTTGTTATCTTAGTCTGTAAGGATTTTTTGTCCATAGACTGAAATAAATAAATAAAATAAATCTTCACGTCCATTAGGAATATATTCAAAATACGATAAAACCAAAAATAACGGAATATAGTGCATATCAGTTACACACATGGGAAATGGACAATCAGATAAGGAATATTTAAAATGATCAGAAATAAATATCAAGTCCAGAATGTATTCTTGTACTATTTTTATTTTCTTCCCTTTTTCTCCTATATGCGCCTGCATGTGCATTTTTTATTTCTTATTTTTCCTTCTTATCTTCATTATTACTGTTATATCGCATTGTACTTCCATTTTGCCTTGAATATTTGGTTTCGAGCCAAATTTCACTAAGGTTGGAAATGAAGTGATAGGTTTTCTTTTGAACTTATTCTAAGCTATTCCTGATTAGCTACTATCTTAAGTTGCTTTAGTTTTAGTTTTCATTTTCTTGTTATGTTAAGGCTTTTCTGCATCTGTAGCCTTTATTCTCCTTTAAATTCAGTTTGGAAGGGTTAGATTATTTCTGTATTATGTATTCTATATTTCTTGTTGTTTTGTGTTCTGTTCTGTTTCTTCTTTCATGTCTTGTAGAATGTCTTGTTTTGCTTCTTATCACCAGTTTTTTTTTATCGTTTTAATCGTCATTGTTACTTGTCGATTAATTTTATGTTGAGTTTATTATTTTTTAAGAAAGTACAATGGAAAAACTGTTGTTTCAGCTGTGAAAAACATTATATATTATTTTTATTTCAATGACTACGACGATTTTGTAATGAATTAAAAAAAAAAAATTGGAATGTTCTTTAGTCCAGTACGAAATCGACGAAGTTGTCGAAATACGAAACTCGTAATTAGGCTCAATATGTACATTAACTCAATTAATACAAACAATTATTTTAAACTCATAATTTCACTTTCTATTTTTCCCAAAATTGTATATATTTGATAAAAATTTTTACACTACAGCCGATCACAACAAAAACACTTTGCGCGTGAAACGTATTGCATGTAACCTGAATTTATAATCGCATAGGACGTACAGAAATGCATACAACGCATACGCATAGAACGGGTGGTATGGACTTTCAGCTAAAAAGTAAAGAAACAAAGCTAATAAAAAAAAACAAAACAAAACAAGCTAACTAAAAGGAGAGAAAAATATAATTACTCGTACCTAGTTAAAAAAATTAAAGATAAAAAACAGTAAAAAAATCGGGAATTAAGAGTGTACACAACCTAAAAAAGGATATTGTCGTGGTTAAAAAACTATGTAAAACTGATTAATATTAAATGAAAAAAAAATAAAAAAAAATAAATCGATTGAAAAATATACGAGAAAATTAATTATATAAAATAAATGAAAATTCTAAAAATATAAATCGAAACAAAAGTTAATGAGCAGTATTTTATAAAACTATAACGGAATTATACAATGTTGAATGACATATACATTTACGCTCGCTTTTCTACTAATTAATTGAATATTTTTAATACATACATATATGTAGATTCTTTGGAAGCAATGAAAATTGAATTCCTTAAAAATCACCTCCAATATTTTACTAGCATAACTAATCTACTAATTTTTATAGACTTAAAAATTTTATCGGATAACCCAAATTTAATAATAATTTAGTACATACATATATGTAGATTCTTTGGAAGCAATGAAAATTGAATTCCTTAAAAATCACCTCCAATTTTTTACTAACATAACTAATCGACTAATTTTTATAGACTTAAAAATTTTATCGGATAATGGGAAGATTCAGGGATGACCTGCAAGGTTAACCGATTCCCATATTTATTTTTTCAATTTCCTATCAGATAAGTATTTAAACTTTTTTTTAGATTTTTGCACTTTCCTATGAGAAGTTCAGAGCCCCATAACTAGGAAAATAGACGTCGCCGCCAACTTTTGTATTTAATGTTTTTTTCTTATATTTCAATTATCTATCACATTGGCTACTTTTTATTTTGTTTGAAGCTGCTTCACTAAACTCCATTTAAGCTTAATTATTTACCTACTAATATATGTATTATTTAGATATGAACATCAAATGATACATGAAAAACACAAGGGCCACGAGGCAATGCATTCGGAAATGGTGCTTGTACTGTTTGCTACACTTATTATAGCGCAAATTGCTTTGGTACAATGGAAAAAGAAGCATTATCGATCTTATTCGGTAAGAATATTTGAAATTTCTATATCTCTAAACAATTTATTTTGAAACGCAGCAAAAAACATTTCATTTGATTTTCGCGTTATTTAATGTTCCTTCGTCGAAATCGAATCAATAATTTGATTAGAATATACTTCCGCAACTCTCGTAATCCTTAACCTAAGCAAACATCCCGCTTCAGGTGGGATTATCTCGCCTCGAATATCTATCAAGCTTTTTAGAGTTTTAAAATTTTTTAATCTCGTATTCGATTGCTATTGAAATAAAACTAATAAAATTAATGTGTTTTATGGGAATTGTTAAAATTTAAGTTTAAAATATTTTAAACGCACTAATAATCCCAAATTAATATTACTTATTAAGTAAAATATTTTTTTTTAAGTTTTTTTTTTATAAAAAATACATTGAAATTGATTATTGAGGGGCTTAGTTGGTTCCTATGCCCATAAAAACATTAATTATTAACTTGAGCCCTCAATAATCAATTTCAATGTATTTTTAATAAAAAAAATAGTTTACTTAATAAGTAAAATATTAATTTGGGATTATTAGTGCGTTAAAAAATTTTAAACTTAAATTGTAACAATTCCCATAAAAAATAGCTGTTGTTATTTACACTCACCCTTATTCCAGTTGTCGGCATCGACGTCACTTTAACACAATACCAAAAAATTAAGCCTTGTTTATTCGCTTTTAAGAACAATTTTTTGCAACTGGCAATCTATTTCCGTTCCCTAAGGCCTAGAAAAGAGCATAAACCTGCCAAAAGGAGTCAGTTCTTTTCGACAACGGGTACACAAGCCCCAATTTTTTGGTATTGTGTTAAAGTAACGTCGATGCCGACAACTGGAATAAGGGACTATTAGTGCGATTAAAAAATTTTAAACTTAAACTGATAAAAATTCATTCCAAGATACTTTACTTAACTCCTTAACATTTACTGCCTCTTCCACTATTTAGAAAGAAAAACTCTGCGAAAGAAAACTATTCGCTCGAATTCAGATTTCTTTCGCTTGTGATTAAGCATGTAATTTTTTTGTTCTACGTTTTTATAAATTAAAGTAGTGCCAATTTATATATATCAAGTATATCTAGCGATTTTTTTAAACTTAACAACATTTATGAGAAAATAATACAACCACATTGAACAACGAAAAAGAAATCAACAAAATAGTCGCACAGCACCAGCTTGTTATTACTATTTTACTTTACAACTACATTCGTTTTGTTTAAATTGCACGAATACTTTGTATAATGAACATAAAAAATTAATCAAAACAAAAGTTTTTTTTAAATATCAAATATGAACTAATAATAAGTATTCAAATCTTAAATCCAAAATATAATTATTAGGCACAACCAGTGTCGGACATAAACTTAGTGATAGTTATAAATAATACATAAGTAGTGCTAATCAAAGAGGAAAAATAAAAGTATTTTCAAGGAGTCCCATCTGGAGTGTTGAGTGTTGTGTCCCTCGTTTTTAGGCGGATGTGTTCAGTAAAGTTCAAAATATTACGAGCAATCGCATTAGGATGTGACTCGAGTTTTGTTAAATATTTGCCTGCGTATTTTGCAATTTCTTCAATCACTAGTGGCATATTTAAATCAGGATGTATATTTGAATTTTTTATGTACCATGGAGCCGATGTTATTAAACATAAAATTTTGTTTTGCCTTCGTTGGACTCTCCCGACATTGGAAGCTGAAGCAGTGCCCCATACCTGTATTCCGTAGCACCATATTTCGATTTCAAAATCGACTTGTATATTAAAAGTTTACAATCTAGACTGAGTGTTAAATTTCTACCAATCAGTCAATGTATCTCAGTTATTTTAAGTTTCACTTGTGTTAGCTTTGAGTCAATATGGTGTTTCCATGTAAGCCGACGATCCAGGTGTATACCAAGATATTTCACATGTGAATGTTCTAAATGGGGGGACAAGTACCTTTTCGTGGAGTAAATGCTATCTGTACCCACTTCTGTTCGTTTACTTTTATTCTCCATATGTTTAACCATCGCTCAAGCAGTGTTATATGTTCCAGAAGATATCAGGATGCCTCGTGGGTGTTTTCGTGCATACTAAGGCAGGCAGAAGTGTGTATATTACTGCTCACAGGCACATCACAAGTATAAATCAAATGCAAAACTGGCCCCAGTATACTCCCTTGTAGTACTCATAAATTCTCCTTCCGTAACAGTGAACTTCCGGGTAGTAATGTAGCTTTCCAATAGATTCCAAAAATTTATTGGTAGATATGATTTCAATTTTAAAATAAGGCATTCATGCCACACTTTGTCAAATGCCCGAGAAACGTCAATAAACAGGGCAGAACATTTCTTCTTTTCTACAAATGTTTTCCTTATAAATGAACCAATCTATGAGTTTTTGCAATGGTGCTATGCTGACTTCTAAAACCAAATTGATGGTCTGGGGTGCACCCACTACAATTTAGAATTGGGAATAATTTTGACATAAGCAGTTTTTGTTTCAAATGAACTAACAAACTTAAAGGCAAATAACACAAAATATTTACTGAATTGAACATGTATAAGATAAATATATGTATGCATATAATGCATACTTTGGATGAAGGAAATTAGAAAATGTGTCAGTACTTTAGTCAAAAGGACCTTAAATAATATACTAAAAGTACCAAATATAATATTCTTAAAAATCTTATTTTTAACCAAGAAATCTTTTAGTCTTGTTAACATCCCGAAAAACTTCGAAAATAAGATAAATCTTCACATATGGCAACGATGTGCTGGTGTGACATCGAGATTTTCCAGATAGTTTTTAAGAGATGCAGTTTTTTCATATGCAAGCAGCTCTCGGAGTAGAGCTGCAAAACTATCGATGGTACTATCGATACTATCGATATTTTTTTTCAATAGCGATACTATCGACAAAAACACTCTACTAAAAGAGAAAAAATCAAAGTCAATAAAAACGGAATGATGTCGACTGTGTAATAAAAAATGCAACATTCAAATTTCGCCGCCTGGTTTGGTAATGGTTATCATTACATATATAAATGTGAAAACAAATTAATTAGTTTTGATTTGTTTCAACATAAGATGTCAGTTTTTATATACTAGATGCAAATTGCATAAAAATACAATTACAGTACAACTTCGATAGTCCGGACATGCGCCAGTCCGGTCACTCCAGTAATTCAGACGCTTCTACATTTCGGACAATTTAAAATTTTTACCTCCACAATCCGGAAAAAATTTTTTATGCAAAAACAAAAACTGAAATCCAAGCAAAACACGAGTTAACGGGAATTTTAGTTTTGTTTTGTTATTCGTAATTTGATTTAAATTTTTCACTGTTATTGCTTCAGTTTCGGTTCATTATTTCGCAAGCGTGTTTATTTAATTCCATTCGAAGTGCCATATTTTTAAATAATAAACGCAAACATAAAATACTAATCTTACATTAGAAGTGTGATATTTTAAAATGTCTTGATGAGGGAAAAACTATTAGGCAGGTTGCCGAAAATTTCCATGTTCCTAAATCATCGATTTATGACATTAAAAAAAGTAGAAATGGATGCAAAAACAAAGATCTCTAATGCAGATGCAAAGATAGCCTTTCCAATTTGCATTCAGTGGGCTGAGGAGAAGAAGAGAGACTAGAGCAAAATGCACAAATCAACCACCTCAACAAGGTTAGCCAGCACAAAATAACTTCGTCTTTTTATATAGCAAAGTATGTATGTATATATATATGTACATATGTATGTATGTATGTATGGATTTAAATCCCTTAGATTGTTTTAATATTTTCAACTGCTATAGTCCGGACAACTCGTTAATCCGAACGAGCCTAAAACTATATGTGTCCGGATTGTCGAAGTTGTACTGTATTATGTACCAACGGCTTTGATACTTGAACAAACTTGACGGCGGCTAAATTTGACGACTACTGGACTGTCTACGCTCTTTACTTTTAAATAAAAGGTGACGCTAAATAGTTTGCTTCTCCTTCTCAAGGCGCATTTATTAGGTGGCAGCACTACACCAGGTGACTAGTGTCATTATACCAATCTAAATGTCAAACTTGGATTGTGTAGGTATAAGCCTAAAAGCATGCTTTTGTTTGGGTATCCATAAACACCTGTCGAATATTCAGTTTTGTATAGTGTTTGACATTTCCTATAAGAAACATGCAATCTTACGATGCTACCCTGTTTTGAAAAGTAAGAAGGTAATTTATACCAACAAAGTACATGTGATTGTTGCTGTTGTAATATTTTTTGTAGAATCGCGGGTACCTGATTGATGTGCCTTGCTCCTTCTGTTAAACGAATACTTTTTAGCCAACTGCAATAGTTTAAGTAAAGATGAAAGATTTTTTATTCCTTTTTAATTTATTTTTTATTGATCCATCTATCTATCTGTTTGCTTTTTCGTTTATTTTTTTTATAGAACTGAAAACATTGGAATTAAAATTTAAAAAAAAATCAACTTTCTTTTTACTTCATGGAATGATTAAAAATTCAAGATTTTATATTAGAAAAATACACAATTGATAACTTTTAGCCCTTATAGACACGGAAACTTTACTTTGCAAAGCCTTAATTGAGCAGGGAGAAAGACAGAAAGAGATAGTATTTATCACTCTGTCTTTCACACACCTGAATTAAAACTTTGCAAAGTAAACTTTCCGTGTGTAAAAGGGGTGTTTCTAAGAATCAAAAACTATCGATACTATCGATGATATCAAAAAATACTATCGAAACTATCGAATGGAGCCACTATCGATAGTTTTGCAGCTCTATCTCGGAGTCGTTTATTGCACTCTGTAAATCTATTTTTATTTTGGGGTGATCTGTGCTGCTGCCCTTCCCTTCCAGCTCTTCTTTTTTCACATACGAGACATTCAATATTCGTAGAATATATTCTATTAAACCCATCAGGGAACCTTTACTCAAAGTTCTTAGTTGTTCTAAGAAACTTTGATGATCTGCATTAGCAACAGTGAAATACGCATACGATCCTGCTTAACCCCTCAATAATCAATTTCAATGTATTTTTAATAAAAAAATATTTTACTCAGAAATGATTTCTTATTCGGGCTTAAGTTCAGTAATTTCATTTCTTATTGAATGAAATATTTTTATTAATTAATGTGAGTTTCTAAAGAAGAGAAGAAAAATTAAATTAGGCTTTTAAGCTGGGGAAAATACCGATATTTTTCTGTGCAGCAACGCACTTCATCAGCACCCTAGTCTATCTACTTGGGTAGAGATTGTTATTAACATCAGCTATTTAACGTAAATTCTAATGACACGGAATGTGAGAAATGATTGTTGTGTACTAGTCTCCTCCCTTTTAAGACATGAGGGATTTTTCAAATGCTTTGCTACAGCGAAATCTTATAAAACAAACGTTAACAATTTTTTCACACACATGAAACTAAAGTACGACATAGAGACTTGCATACTACTGAAAAATTATTGCAAAGGAATTAATAAATTAGCGAAACAACATGAAAGACTTATATATTTATTACACTGTAGGAAAAATGGAATATTTCCGACACAAAACAACTTTTCACTTCTTCCACTATCTCAAGGGAACTTGGCAAGATTGAACAAAATTTCCACATAAAAATTCTCAATTTAGAAATAAGAGAGACCCACATAAATATTAACGACGTAAAAAGAAAAAAGAGTGATATGGAGAATAATTTAAGATTTAAAATTAGCGTCGAAGATTTCGATAAATTTATTGAAAGTCAGAGAGAAAGGTATGAGAAAATTACATCGGCTTATAAAGAAACGCTTCTGCGAAAAATGAAAAACCTTCAATTGAGACAGCTAGAGAAGTACAACCTCATATACAATCCAGATTGGATAGTTAATATGACGAACGTTCAACTCAGCGAAGACAGCAAGTGGTTACTTTCATTGGTAGCTAAGTTTACTATTCCTGTAAATAGAGCTAATTTTTCCACAATCGATCTAGTTGCGGACATTGAACAATGGGTACAAACTTTGGACGACGATAGAGAAAAGGAAATAGCCAGAACAAGAATAGCTAACAGAATTTTAACATACAAGAGAACAGCTAAAAATAATCTGAAAGAGAAATTTATACTCAATATATTTGAAAAGACAAAAAGATTTTTGGAAAAACAAAAAGACATAATAGTAACAAAAGCAGATAAAGGTAACAAGACAGTTATTATGTATAAAGAAACTTACAACAGGGGAATGCAGAAACTACTAGAAGACCGGAATACCTATAAGGTAATGAGATTTGATCCTACCCAAAAACTTCAAAGAGAAAATAACAGAATAATACCGGATCTTTACAAACAAAATTTTATAACAAAGTATGAAAAAATTAAATTGACGTCAAATTCTGCCACAGCACCTCGATTGTACGGTTTACCAAAAATCCAAAAACTAGATATACCATTGAGACCAATTTCAGCATCAATTGAAGTACCATGCTACAACCTCTCAAAATATATTGGCAACATTTTGAAACATCTGATAAAAGAAAAATATAATATTAAAAACTCACTGGATTAAAGAAGAATCTTCAGGACATAATAGTTGATGATGATGAAATTTTAATATTATTGGACGTCGTATCACTCTTCACTAATATCCTAATCCATCTGGCTATCAATAATATAATAAAACAATGGACTGTATTAGAAAAACTTAAAAAAATTTCGAAAAAACAATTTTTAAAAATATTACAATTCTGCGTTCATGAAAATAACTATTTTATTTACGATGGGAAAGTTTACAACCAAACATATGGTATGCCCATGGGGAACCCACTCTCCCCCACTATAGCAGATATAGTTTTAGATAAATTACTAGAGCCAACAATAGAAGAACTAAAAGAAAAGAACATCAACATAAAATACATAACAAAATACGTAGATGATTTATTTCCGGTAATAAGGAAAAGCGACGAAGAAATTATACTAAACACTTTCAATAGTTAGCATACCAAGCTAAAATTCACAATCGAAAAACAAGAAAATAACTGCATACCATATTTAGATTTGAAAATATATAAAAAAGACAACAGAATTATAACTGATTGCTACACAAAAGATATTGCATCCGGACGCCTTATAAACCTTCATTCAACACAACCTATGCAACAAAAAACAAATACTGCCTTGAATTTAATTAAGAAAGTATTAGAAATCAGTGATGAGCAATTTAAAAATAAAAATATACAAAAAATAAGACAAATACTTTTAAATAACAGCTACCCGATATATTTAATAAACAACTTAATAGAAAAGGCAAAATATGGGGATAAAAATAAGGAAAAGGCAAATTCATCTGGCAACACTAAATTTTATAGCCTTCCATACATTCCTAAGCTTACAGAAAATTAACAAATGAGAACACTAATAAACAACAAAGAAGTTACACTGGCATATAGAGAAAACAAAACGATAAATAATTTATTCACAAAAACAAAAACAAAAGTTGACAAAAAAGATCAAAGCAATGTTGTGTACCAAATTAAATGTTTAGGAAATTTATCAGACAACTGTGGTAAAGTATACATAGGAACAACAAAGAGGAGCTTAAGCATAAGAACAAGTGAACATGAAACAGATATTAAAAAACTAAAACATTCAACCGCACTATCATAACACTGTACGGAGAACAATCATAGAGCTGACTTGACGAATGTAAAAATACTGGACAAAGATAGACGAGAGAATAAACGATATACACTTCAGAGCCTCAGGATACAACAAAAAGGGAACAGTGCAATTAATAAGAAGGAAGACAAAGACAACACAAATGCCAACTACTCTATTGTTTTATTTTAGTTTTACTGTGATATTAATATTAAGAACAGTGTCCTTGGTTTCATGTTATATGTTTTGTATATGACGTTTGTTTTCGAGCTTTTGTGTTTTATGTAGTGCTGATTATGTAAAATACAAACTATGAAAAACAATTATAATTTTCAAAATATTATCATATGTAAGTAACGATTGTTCTTAATCATAGTTATGACTACAATGTATGTTGTATGTATCATAAAACAAAAACAATTGTGTAATGATAAGTTTCTAAAATTGTTGTTTTTATATTTTTTCTGTTACAACAAGGTTACCAGATTAACAAATAAAAACATCCCTGATGAAGTTGGGATTTTCCAACGAAACGTCGGATGAAATAATTAATAAAATAAATAATCGCTTATTTTAATTCGCTGACCTTAAAAGCTCATTTAAAAAAAAAACACTTAAACTAAATATAGCCAAAGGTCAATAAAAATAAATACTGAATATTTGTTAACAACACTGTTTGCAAGAAATGTATTTGAGTATTGTAGGTATAAGAGTATAGAAGAAAACACTTCGTGACGGAAGAATTTGTGATACTAGCTTCTTACTACGCATAAGAGCGTGTACAAACGTCATGCATGTATGTGTGTATGATCTTTAATTTTTCTGCGCACATGCAAATGCACACACATGCATTAACATTAGTTGTATGCGGTTAACCACATAATAGCTTTACCATCTACATATTACACACACACTCTAACGTACAATATGAAAAATAACAAGCATACACTAATCGCAGAAAAATAAAAAAGCATACACACATACATGTATCACGTTTGTACACGCGCTCATGCGTAGAAAGAAGCAAGTATCACAAATTCTTCCGTCACGAAGTGCTTTCTTCTTTACTCTTATACCTACAATACTCAAACAAATTTCTTGCAAACAGTGTTGTTAACGTTTGTTTTATAAGATTTCGCTGTAGTAAAGCATTTGAAAAATCCCTCGTCTTGAAAGTTCTTATAAGATGTCTTATGCAGGACACTAGTACATACATCCATACATACATACATGTATGCACATTAAAAACTGGTGGTTCTGCTAGTCGCATTGGAGAAAACAAATTGGAAGATATTAACAATTATGAGACAAAAGCTATTTTGGTTTCAATTATTTTGCATTTCTCAGTGTTGAAAAAAGTGGCTATAAAATTTATAGTACAAATACATATTGTATGTTTATTCACAGAAAGCTGCAAGAGTTCATCACTCATATTGTAGGGTGCCTTTTGCTATTTTTCCCGCGTTTAGAGTATTACAGCACTTATAAGTATATGTATGTATATAAGCACATACATATGTACATAGAGATATAAATATGTAATTTCTAATTTCAGTTACTTCTGAGTTCCTATATATATATATATATAGATATATATATATATATATATATATATATATATATATATATATATATATATATATATATATATATATATATATATATATATATATATATATTTACAATATACTGTATTTACACAATAATTTTTTGCACATACATACATATACATAGATGTATGTACTTATTTAATTATTCTCCTCCGTGAATTAGTGAAGAGAGAAAAACCAATTATTTCTTTTTTATTGTAAGATCCCTTATCCCCTTTCTCTCATTCAATAAGAGTGATTTACATTATTACTTGATATTTGCCCCTCCAAAGTTTCTCTTGTATGATACATCTGCACTCAGATCGTGCGCTTTTGCATGTAATTGGTGGTTGTTTTTATTTCTCCTCTTAAAAGAGAATAATTATAATTTTATATTTTAATTATTCCAATTCCAAGAGAGACAGACTGTAAATTACATATAAAGCGTTCATTACAGTTGCTTTTTTTTTTGGTGAAAATACTATGTACATTTGAAAAAAAAAACAATTTATTTTTCTTGATGAAAATATTCTTTCGTGTGAAAATTCAAGTTGCCAAATCTTACTTTTTTTACCTCAAGTTGCAATTTATTTTTTAACTGAAAAATAAAATATTTACTCATCCGACATAACTAAAAAAAACCCTTATTTTCGTTCTTCCATGAAACTATTTATTTATTTTTTTTTATTTTTTTTTTTATTTTATTATTTTTTTTCGTTCGCATGAAACTAATTTAATTAATTCTTTATAAAAAAACTTAGTTGAATATTTAACACGTCCAAAGCACGTACATTTATATATATATATATATATATATATATATATATATATATATATATATATATATATACAGGGTGGGCCAAAAGAAACCAAGGGGTGTAAAAGTTTAATAACTTTTTTGTTTATTAATTTTTTTTAATTTTTTCTTTCAGATTATATAGACAACACTTGGAGAATTTATAATGGAGAGGTTCACAACTGAACAGAGAACCAGAACAATAGAATTTTATTATTTAAACCAGAGATCAATTATTTTAACGGCTTTTTTTTAATGGCTTTGTTAATAAGCAGAACTGTAGGTTCTGGGGTTCTCAAAATCCAAGAGCCATTCATCAACGCCAATTGCACCCCATCAGGTGTACAGTATGGTGTGGGATCACATCTGAAAATGTCATTGGGCCCTACTTCTTCGAGAATGTAGATGGAAGTGCTGTAACCGTAAATGGAGAGCGGTATCGGTTTATGATAGAAAATTTTTTACGTCCTGCTCTTGAAAACAGACCTGGTATGTGGTTTCAGCAGGACGGTGCCACTGCCCATACTGCACGAGACACAATGGGACTTTTAAGTCAAATTTTTGGAGAGCGAATAATTTCTCGAAATTCGGAAATTATTTGGCCAGCGCGATCGCCAGATTTGACAGCACCCGACTATTTTCTTTGGGGTTTTTTGAAGGAGCGAGTGTATGTGAACAAGCCAGAGACAATCCTTGAATCTTCAACGCTACAGCCACAAGTTTTGAAAGATGTTATGGAAAATGCTCTAAAAAGAGCCCATCAGTGCGAAGCTGAAAACGGTGGTCATTTAAGAGACATCATTTTTCATACTTAGTGTAAAAAAATTTCCATTTTGTATATTATATAATCTGAAAGAAAAAATAAAAAAAAGTTAATAAACAAAAAAGTTATTAAACTTTTACACCCCTTGGTTTCTTTTGGCCCACCCTGTATATATATATATATATATATATATATATATTTGCATCTATTTTGGTGGAAAACTTTTTTTGGGTTGAAGTCTACTGACGAGTTCCACAAGCGGGAACGAAATGCATATAGACAATTGCTTAACCATAAAAACAAGCCAATTTTTTTAAATTAAATAAAGACATTATGTCAAATAAATATACTTCAGTATATATATATATATATATATATATATATATATATATATATATATATATAAAACTCAGCTAAGAAATCCCCTGTAATTTCATGTATGCTATATGTGTGTATGTGTTTTACATACAAAAAATCATAATTACCCGAACAAAATTTCTTCTTTTTTTTCGTGCAAAAGTTAAGGAACGGTCCCATTGTTAGTAACGATTTGTGTTACTTTCTATGAATTTCCAACAAAGCTAAGTTCATTGATCCCCCCCAAAATACACCAGCTGATTATTTCCAATAAATAATAAAAATGCAATCATAGATTCGCCAGAGAATTAAATGTATGAATTTATTTTTTTACACTAATTCTTCATAACTTGAGTTCCTTTAATTTTCTATTAACTCATTTGATAAATTTTATTGGTCCATTAATTGAAAATTATAGTCGATCAAGTTTTGAAATTACCCCTTTCCTTAGACCACAAACACGTCTATATTTTTGAATTTGATTACCCTTATCTATTAATTTTAATATGGTTTCAGAACAATTTATTCGATTGTCAGTTAATATTGTCGAATTTGAGGTAGACCTTAACGACAACCAGTATCCAGTTACTTCCATACACTCTCTTGAAGTCCATCGAAAGGAGTTGAAGTCAAACTGGGCTCGTCTTAAGGAAGCTTATGAAAATTTTTTGACTGAAAATGCAAATGTAGATTCCAAGAAAAAGGCTTCGAGTAATATTGAATCGTTTAAAATTAAGTATAAGCACACGTATACGATATACTGCAATTGTTTGATAAAGTTAGATGAGATTGCCGACGCATTTCTGAAATCGTCAACTTCTCGTCCGGCAGATAATCAGCCGAATTCAAGCCTTTCTATTCTACACTTACCTCCCGTTGATACTGAACCATTTAATGGAGATTGTGTATCGTGGTCCACTTTTCGCAATGTATTTACAGCGGCAGTTACTAATTCCAAGGGCAGTAATGTAGAAAAGTTATTTTATTTAACACAAAAAACGAGGGGTGAGGCCAAAGAAATTGTGAAGAAAATTCCACTAACAAATCAAGGTTTTGATCTGGCCTGGACTGAGCTATGTTCTCAATTTGAGAATCTTGGTCAATGGCCAACTAAAAACACTTTTCAATCTGCCAACCATTGCTTCTGAAACAGGAAAGTCCTTGAAACAGCTTCAGAGAGACATTAATTCCTGCATATCTGCGCTAAGGCTCTATAATATCAATGTCGAAAGCTGGGATCCAATTTTTGCCTTCATTTACACGTATCATCTTCCAGAGACTACTTTGACCTTGTGGTAACAGGAATTAAAAGACAAAACTGATATTCCAAAGTGGTCTAAGTGGGACACATTTTAGACTAATCGATATAGGACTTTGGAATCTGTATCCGAAATGCGGAGCCCGAGTAATTCCAAAGAAGCTCACTCCAAGGCTAAAAACTGTCATTCTAGTAAAAAACTGAATAATTTTCAAGTAAATGTGTCCAATCAAATATATCAATTATGTCCCAAAGAGAGTCATGCAATACGAAAATTCCCAAAATTCCTTGATATGGACTGCAGTCAGAGAATAAAAGAAATAAAAAAAGAAGGCTTGTGCTTGAATTGTTTCTCAAAAACTCATACTGTTAGATTTTATTGCATTTTTAGTATCAAACACAATTGTTTCAAATGTAATAAAAGGCTGAATACGCAGCTTCAAAAGCAAGCAACAAATATTAGTGATTCCGCTGTAGTTCCTAGTACAAGCAAAGGTACTAACCTGAATCCTAATTCAGCACCTTTTACTCGACCCAACCCTAATACATTACAGTCCACTAACACTTCAAATGCTGGTATAGTTCAATCCTGTTTTGCAGCCAACTCAAAGGACATTCTGCTGGGAACTGCCATGGTAAACGTTATGAGTAGGGGCGTGGTATATAAAGCTCGGCTAAATTTCAACGCAAGTGTGCATTCGTTTTGGGTACGGAACTAAATGGCAACATTGCGATTCCAGCAACAGCGCTCGTGGTTCCACATCTTTCTACATATCTTCGATCTCAAACAATTTTAAGTAGTTCATTTGATATTCGTCTCGCTGATCCTAATTTCTATCGAAGTCCTAAAATTGATATGCTGATTGGTGGAGATATTTTTCCTTCCATCATATGTTCAGATGTGAGACAAAAAGTTTGTAATTCACTAATTGCTCAAGAGACTGTTTTTAGATAGATTTTGACGGTTCCTATCCTCCGTGCTTCTTCTCCAGTCTCCACTATAAATTCGTTGTTCTGTGAAATATCTTTGGATAGGGAGACTTCACGCTTTTGGAAGGTGAAAAATCTTCCAAAGAAGAACTCCATGTCTTCATCTGATCAGGCATGTCAGGATTTATATATGCGAAGCACTAAAATAAATCCAGATGGTCGATATATTGTATCGCTTCCTTTCAAGGACGATTTTCTAGACTCTGAGTATAGGTAATTCTAGGTCTAGTGCAATGGCTCAATCTTCCGCAATGACTCAAGACTGATCCGAAACTCTGATTTCAAGCTTGAATATAATAGAATTGTTCAAGAATACGAAGAACTTGGTCACATGGTCAGAGTTCACCCTCCTAGCCATTCTCAAAATCCTGGAGTATATTATCTACGACACCATGCAGTGATTTCAAGCTTGAATATAATAGAATTGTTCAAGAATACGAAGAACTTGGTCACATGGTCAGAGTTCACCCTCCTAGCCATTCTCAAAATCCTGGAGTATATTATCTACGACAGCATGCAGTCATAAAGCCCGATAGAACTACCACTTGTGGTATTTAATGCATCTTCTCCTTCTTCAAACGGACTAAGCTTAAATTCATTGCTGCATATAGGGCCAATATCACAAAATGATCTGGTTCTGGTAGATTGAAACCATACACCGTACCAGAGAATTCTTTTCCGAGACGATCCAAGCTCCCCTCTAAAAGATTACGAATTGAAAACAGTCACTTTCGGAGTAAACTGCGTTCTATATTTAACTATACGCACTCTTTTACAACTGGCAGACGATACACAATCCATTTATTCAGTTGATAGTTCTCTAATACGCAACAATATGTACGTTAATGAAGTTCTAGCTGGGGCCCATTCCAAAAGCGAAGCTATTAAAGCAAAAAATTAACTTCTTGCACTCCAATCATCTGAATTTGCTCTAAGAAAGTGGACTTCAAATTTCAAAGAAATATTAGCTGATATTCCTCCAGAGCACCTTCTACATGAGAATTTTTTAAAATTTGTAGACAATAATTCCATCAAAAATCTCGGCATTCGATGGAATGCTTGCACAGATGAGTTTTATTTTGTTTCAAATAGCTTCCAATGTCCGCCAAAGTATAAAAAAAGAGAGGTTCTATCTAGAACAGCAAAGCTTTTTGATCCAGCTGGCTGGTTATCCCCCTTCATTATTTTAGCAAAAATAGTAATGCAAAAAATATAGATCGATAATAATGGTTGGGATGAACTCTTGTCGCCCGAAACTCTTAACCAATGGAAATCTTTTAAGGCCATTTATACTTCAATCAATTCCATACGTATTCCTCGATAGATTGAATATTCCCATGATGCTTCAGTTCAATTTCATGGATTTTGTGATGCCTCTGAAAGGGCATACTGCTGCTGCTATACATTCGAATATCTATTGAAAATGCCGTTCATACTCATCTTATTTCGTCCAAAACCAAGGTAGCTCCAATCAAAACAATTTCCGTTCCGAGGCTGGAACCTTGTTGAGCGGTTCTGTTAGCCGAAATAGTCGAAAGTCTACTGCCAAGGCTAGATCTCGAAAAATATACCATTTTTTGTTGGACAGACTCAAAAATTGTACTCTCCTGGTTAAGCAAGCCACCATATAAACTCTGAAACTAATCCAGCAGATTTAGCAAGCCGTGGTATATGGCCAAAAGACTTAATTAATAACGACTTGTGGTGGTGTGGTCCACATTGGTTAAAAAATCAATCAAATGGGTGGCCAACCCCTGATTTATCCAATCTTCCCACAACTGACTTGGAAGCAAAATCTCATCGAGCATATTTTTCGTACTTCACAGACTTCGAAGATTTACTTGAAAGGTTTTCCTAGTTTTCCAAGACAATGCGCGTGATGGCATATGTCTACCGATTCTTCCTTAGAACTAATTTAAGATATCGATCCTCCTTCTACAAGGATTCCATTTTGATATCTAGCTCTGAAATCGTCACTATTCGTAATGTTCTTATCTCCGTTACCCAGAAAGTGCAGTATCCAGATGAGTATAAGGCTCTATCACCCAAACAAAACATTACAAAATACAGCAGCATTCTGAACTTAAATCCGTTCTTAGACGCCGAAGGTATCATACGTTCCTGTGGTAGACTTGAATTATCCCCCTGGCTTTCCTATAATGAAAAATTTCCAATCATAATTCCGTACAACAGTCAATATTCCAGGCTTTTAGTGAAATTTATCCATGAAATTAGCATACATGGTGAAAATAAACTAGTTCTGAGACTTTTACGAATAGAATACTCGATTCCAAAGGCTAAAAACCTTCTAAAAACAGTTAATAACAACTGTAAAATATGTACTATCTACAAAAAAGGTACCAAAAGCAGGTTATGGCAGCTCTACCTCGAGAGCGTAGGGACATACCTAGGACTTTCACTAATAAAGGTATCGATTTTGCCGGGCCTTTCGATATAAAATGTTACTCCAGTAGACCCTGCCGACTTACGAAGGGTTATGTATGTATTTTCGTATGTTTTTCCACCAAGGCCATTCACTTAGAAGCTACATCCGATCTTTCGACGCCTGCATTTCTAGCACCCTTTGGGCGTTTTGTTTTACGACCTGGATGTCCGTTGCATTTGTATTCTGACAATGGAACTACATTCGTCGGTGCTTCCAAAACCATAGCCAAAGAATTTATCCAAACCACACAAAAACGTATTGAAGCAAATTACGCCCATCAAAACATCACTTGGCATTTCATTCTAGCAGGTGCTTCCCATATGGGCGGATTGTGGGAAGCTGGTGTAAAGAGCTTCAAAGCCCAGTTTCGAAAAATAACTGGGTGCTATAAGTACACTTATGAAGAGTTATCCACGTTATTAGCAAAAATTGAAGCATGTCTTGATTCCAGACCAATTTCTCCTATGTCCATAGATCCTTCTGATCTCTGTGCTTTAACTCCTGGACATTTCCTCGCTGGATCTCCTATTTTAGCACCTATCGATCCACAAATAGATGAATTCGTATCCATGGCGAATGGGTGGCAAAGACTCAAAATTATTAATCAGGAATAAATTAAAGAAATACATAAGCGTTTTAAATGGAAAAGTTCGTAAGATAACCTAGAGGTAGGGGTACTCGTATTAGTAAAGGATGAGCATCTTCCTCCAAACTCCTGGCGACTTGGCAGAATCCCGAAAGTTTACGCTGGCTCGGATGGACGTGTTCGTGTAGCTGACGTTTTAACTCAACGTGGAGTAATAACTCGACCTGTTGTCAAACTCATCGTCTTGCCGAACTCGTCCTAAACTCGGAAACTATCTTGTTTCTGTTACATATTTATTTTTCTTATTTCAGCTCCTTTGGTATTTTTTTTCATAAACATGCCAAAATGTATTTCTCGTTCTCATAAAACTAATTCCATTAAGAATTACAATACGTTTCCCTGCCGAATTTGCGGACGTCCTCATCCATTGCGGACTTGTAGAAAATTCTTGTCGATGAATATAACTGATCGCATTCATGCAGTCAAGAAAAATAAATATTGCACTAACTGTCTAGCACATGACTACCCTAAAGGAACCTGTTTTTCTGAGCATGGATGTAAGCACTGTCGGATGTTCCACCATACATTGCTTCATATGCACCCAAGATTGAAAGCTGTTTTAAAATCAAAACGTTCTCCCTTTCAATAACATCCCACCATATCTATCCAAGCAAAAAAGATAACTAGCGCAATCGAAAAACTGCAGATGAAAATCTTCAACGATCTAACCTAACTTGACGACGTCCAAGTCATCCCTCAGTGCAATCTACGTCAGAACACATTGATTCTCTTACCAACAGCGTTAGTGAAAATAGGTTCTAAAACCTCCCATGCACGGTGTCTGCTTGACTCTAGATCTCCAGTGAGTCGAGTTTCAAAAAAATTAGTTGACAAATTAATTTTAAGTTTTCGTTGTACCTTCATAGTGAATAGTCGATTAGCGGAATCTTTCTTACATACTTACTTAACAAACAAAACATTATACAAAAAATATTCGTAGTGCATATTATTCGTAATAGGTACATACTGACTTTAATAAATAAGCTTTAATGCTTTGCTAATATTTTTACATAGTAGAAATAACAAAAACAAAAAACCGCAAAGAAAAAAAACACAAACAAAGTGCCCTTGAGGAATACATACTCTATATGAGTACCTCAAATACAAAAAATTTTGAAGTAAGTTCTAACGGCAGAAATGCTTATTTTACTGTGAGTTCTGAAACTCTTAATGAAATAAGTACAAATAAAAAATCTGATGATAGTAGTACTATGAGTTCTGGAGCTCTTAATGAAAACTATAAAAATAAAAAATCTGGTGATAGTATTTTGCCAACGGCAAAACCAATTTCTCGTCAGCGTTCAACTTCGCTTTGCCCAATGCCAACTAGTGATTTGTTAACATTTGAGTTGCCTGGTACTTCTTCATTTAAGTCAGCGATATCATCCGCTTCTGGCTCGTGTTCATCACTTAATCAAGTAATCACTTTAGATAACAGTAATCAAAAATCTAAAGTTCAAGTCGGAATGGACAGATATATTACAGTTGTAAAGCGTGGGCGAAGCCCAAATTCTTCCAAAATGTCATCGCTTCCCAAGATATCCAGGGATAACGACGCTGCATCAATTAATCGTAGTAATCGATTTTCAGAATTGCAGGCTAATAATGACCAACCCGCTGTACCTTCGACAAAAACCTCCAAACCACCACCAATATATTTGAGAGAAAAAAATTCTAACTTCCTTATTAAAAAAAGTAGTCTCGGCAATTGGTGAGAACGCATTTCACGTTATTCCAATAAAACGTGGTAACATTGACGAAATTAAAATTCAAATATACTAAGAAATAGATTTCCGCAAAATAGTAACAGAATTCGAAAAAAAACAAGTTTTTATACGTACCAGCTTAATAGTGCTAAAGGTATGCAAATCGTATTGAAGGGCATTGATTCTTATGTTAATCCCGAAGAAGTAAAAGATGCACTCATCATACAAGGATTTAAGGTAAAAAATGTTACTAATACAATCAATAGGGAGAAAATCCCCCAGCCTCTATTTCGTGTTGAACTGGAACCGGATGATATAAAGTTAAAAAAACGAGACATATCCAATTTATAACCTAAAATACCTCTTATATCGACAAATCCCAGTTGAAGAGCCACATAAGCGATCAGGTCCCGTAAAGTGCCATAATTGCCAAGAATATGGTCACACAAAAACTTACTGCAAATTACATACAGTTTGTGTTATCTGTGGTGAATTGCACGGTACTGCTTGTTGTACTAAACCAAAAGATCAAGCAGAAAAGAAATGCAGTAATTGTAGAGGTAACCACACCGCTAACTACAGAGGTTGTCCTGTGTACTCTTTCGTCAAGCAGGCTATGGTGCAAAAACCTAAATTAGTTCCAGTTCAAACAGCAAACGCTTCCTCCGCCACTTCTTCGCAAATGAGCCAACCAGTTACTTCTCGTGTATCGTATGCAGATGCTGCTAAGGCTAGTTTAATTCCCACACAAAATGTTTCACCGGCAAATAATTAAAAAAAAAACAAATTCAAGCTTTAATTTCAATCGCCTTGAAGCTACTATTGATAATCTGGTGCAATCTATAAATAATTTTACAACAAATATGACTTGCATGATGCAAGAAATTCTACGAATGCAGAATACACTGCTTCAAGCCATGAATACGTTAAAAATATGTTTCTGGAACGCAAACGGCATTCGCCAACATAAAAATTAGCTTGAGCACTTCCTCACGGAAAAAAATAATGATGTAATGCTAGTCTCTGGGACTCATTTGATTTCGAGAAGCCTTTTTAAAATTTATGGCTACACCTTATATGATTCAAAGGACCCGCGAGGAAGAACATGCGGTGGATCAGCGATTCTAATAAAGTCAAGACTCAAGCACTATCTTCTTGACAACATTTGTGAATAACACCTACAAGCAACAAATATTGGCATTGTACAAACTTCGTGATATCATCAATTTACTCCCCTCCCAGATTTTCAATCACTGAAGATCCATACTAAAATTTCTACAAATCTCTTTGACCTGGTTTTGTAGCAGCTGGCGACTACAATACAAAACATACGTTTCGGGGTTCACGTCTTATTACATCGAGAGGTCGGACAAAACAAAATTTTACGCTTGATAACGTCGGCTCCATGGTACATCAAAAATTCAAATATACATCGTGATTTAAATATGCCACTAGTGACTGAAGAAATTGCAAAATACGCAGGCAAATACCTAACAAAACTCGAGTCACATCCTAATCCGCTTGCTCGTAATATATTGAACTTTGCTGGACACATCCGCTTTAAAAAGAGAGATACAAGGGCTCTAGTAAACAACGCTCCAGATGCAGCTGCTTGAAAAGATTTTTTTGGTGGTTATCACTACTTATGTATTATTAATAACTATCATTTAGTTTATGTCCGACATTGGTTGGACCTAATAATTATACTTTAGATTAAGATTTGAATACTTGTTGTTAGTTCATACTTGAAGATACAATAAATAAAAAAACATGTCTTTATATATATTAAGTCCTTTTTGAACTATTAATGGGATTTTAAGGTCATTAAATTTTAAATAAAAGAATATTTTAAATTTGCACTGTCATCCGGCGTTTCGTTGGAAAATCCCAACTTCTTCAGGGATATTTTTGTTTTTATTCAATCTGGTAACATAGAAAAATTGTTTGTTATTAAATAAGTACATACATACATATATCCAGGCAACATATATATGTTAACATATTATTTTAGAAAACAATCATTTACTTACATATAATTTTAATTCATTTTTTTTAAATTTGTTTTTTATCTTTGTATTTTACATAAAACATTACATAAAACACAAATCGAAAACAAACGTCAAAACCAATTTTAACCACATATAAAGTACACAATTATTCTTAAATCTAATATCACAGTATGTTAACTAAAATAAAGCTATAGAATAATTTGCGTTTGTATTATCTTTGTCCTCTTTTTTGTTTATTGCACTGTTCCCTTTTTGTTGTATTCTAAGACTCTCAAGAGTATATCTTTTGTTCTCTCGTCTCTCCTTGTCCAATATTTTAACATTCGGCAGATCAGGTGTATGTTTATTTTCAATGCAGTGTTGTGATAACGCTGTTGAATATTTCTGTTTATTAATATCTACTTCATCCTCATTTGTTCTTGTATTTAAACTTCTTTTTGTTGTTCCTATGTAAACTTTACCGCAACTTTCAGATGTATTACCTAAGCAGCTTATTTGGTACACAACATTACTTTGTTCTCTTTGTTCAATTTTTGTTTTTGTTCTTGTAAGTAACGAATTTATTGTTTTATGTGGTCTGTAAGCCAATGTAATTTCTTGATCATTTATTATTGTTCTTAAGTGCTTTTTTTAAATGGGCTTTTAAGGTCAGCGAATTAAAACAAGCGATTATTTATTTTATTAGTTAGTTCATCCGACGTTTCGTTGGAAAATCCCAACTTCATCAGGGATGTTTTTATTTGTTAATCTGGTAACCTTGTTGTAACAGAAAAAATATAAAAACAACAATTTTAGAAACATTATTACAAAATTGTTTTTGTTTTATGATACATACAACATACATTGTAATCATAATTATGATTAAGAACAATCGTTACTTACATATGATAAGATTTTAAAAATTATAATTGTTTTTCATAGTTTGTATTTTACATAATCAGCACTACATAAAACACAAAAGCTCGAAAACAAACGTCATATACAAAACATATATCATGAAACCAACGACACTGTTCTTAATATTAATATCACAGTAAAACTAAAATAAAACAATAGAGTAGTTGGTATTTGTGTTGTGTTTGTCTTCCTTCTTATTAATTGCACTGTTCCCTTTTTGTTGTATTATGAGGCTCTCAAGTGTATATCGTTTATTCTCTCGTCTCTCTTTGTCCAGTATTTTTACATTTGTCAAGTCAGCTCTATGATTGTTCTCCGTACAGTGTTGTGATAATGCGGTTGAATGTTTTAGTTTTTTTAATATCTGTTTCATGTTCACTTGTTCTTATGCTTAAGCATTTGTTATTATTATTATTATATTATTGTTCTTATTTGTTAATTTTCTGTTAATTTAGGTATGTAAGGAAGACTATAAAATTTGACGTTGGCAGATGTTTGTCTATTTTCCCTGTTTTGTTTGCCGTATTTTGCCTTTTTTATTAGATTGTTAATCAAATTGTTCTTTATCAGTATTTGTTCTATCTTTTTAATATTTTTAGCTTCAAATTCTTAATCACTAATAGTGAGAACTTTTTCTATTAAATTAAGTGCGGTATTTGTCTTTTGTTTTAAAGGTTGCGTTGGATTAAAATTTTTTATACGTCCCGATGCAATCGATTTAGCGTACCAGTCAGTTATGATTTTGTTGCCCTTTTTACAAATTTTCAAGTCCAAATACGGGATGGAACTATGCTCTGGGAAAACAGCGTTACGTAATATATGGACAGCCCCTTATCACAACACTACATTGAAAATAAACATACACCTGATCTGATGAATGTTAAAATATTGGATAAGGAGAGACGAGAGAACAAAAGATATACTCTTGAGAGTCTTAGAATACAACAATGAGGGAACAGTGCAATAAACAAAAAAGAGGACAAAGATAATACAAACGCAAATTATTTTATAGCTTTATTTTAGTTAACATACTGTGATATTAGATTTAAGAACAATTTTCTGCTTTATATGTGGTTAAAATTGTTTTTGACGTTTGTTTTCGATTTGTGTTTTATGTAATGTTTTATGTAAAATGCAAAGATAAAAAACAAATTTAAAAAAAAATAATGAATTAAAATTATATGTAAGTAAATGATTGTTTTCTAAAATAATATGTTAAAATATGTTATCTGGATATATGTATGTATGTAGCTATTTAATAACAAACCATTTTTCTATGTTACCAGATTGAATAAAAACAAAAATATCCCTGAAGAAGTTGGGATTTTCCAACGAAACGTCGGATGACATTGCAAATTTAAAATATGCTTTTATTTAAAATTTAATGACATTAAAAGCCCATTTATAGTCCAAAAAGAACTTAATATATAAAAACCAATAGAAAAAGGTCACTAATAAAAAACAAAAAAGTAATAAATCATCGGAGGGCCCGCCGATCTAAAATACCATAATGATGGAAGAAAATACAGAAATAAAATTCTTCACACTTATGAAACTAAAATATGGCTTAGAAATCTGCATGTTACTAAAGAAATATTGTAAAGAAATAAACAGAACAGCAAAGCATTCTGCAAGATTAATATATCTACTACAATGTCGGAAATATGGACTCACCCCAACACATTTGATTGATTCAACGAGAAATGCAAGACTACTTTTCACTCCTCTGACAATCTCGCGAGAAATGAGTAAAATATAGAATAACTTCCACGTCAAAATCTTAAATGTGGAAATTAGAGATACTAATACAAACTTAAAAAACATAAGGAAAACTAAAAATAATATGGAAACCGCGCTACGATCAACAATTAATAACGACGATTTTGACAAATTTAAAAGAATACAAGGGGAAAGGTATAAGAAAATAAACTTGCATACATGGAGGCACATCGAGCAAAAATTGACAAACTCAAAGTAAGACAGTTAGAGAAATACAATCTAACATATAATCCTGATTGGTTGGTTAATAAAACAAATGTAAAATTTACCGAAGAAAGCAAGTGGCTACTTTCGCTAGGAGAAAAATTTACTATTCCAGCGAATAGAAAGGATTTTTCTGCTATAAATTTAATTGCAGACATCGAACAATGGGTTCAGACATTAGAAGACGACAGAGAAAAGGAAATAACCAGATCGCGAATAGCAAACAGAATATTAACATACAAAAGAACAGCGCAAAATAACCCAAAAGAGAAATTCATTCTAAACGTACTCGACCAAACCAAAAAGTTTCTAGAGAGGCAAAAAGACACTATAATAGTAACAAAAGCTGACAAAGGTAACAAAACGGTAATAATGTATAGGGAAAATTATATGAGAGGTATGGAAAAATTATTGGAAGATAAAACAACATACAGATTAATTCGAAGTGACCCCACACAAAAATTACAAAGAACTAACAACAAAATAGTCATGGATTTATACAAGAAAAACATCATAACAAAATACGAAAAATTAAAATTGACATCTAACTCCGCCACAGCCCCAAGACTATATGGTTTACCCAAAATACATAAGCCGGACATATCATTACGACCTATATCATCCTCTATAGAAGTCCCTTGTTATAACCTTTCTAAATACATTGGAGATATTTTGAAACATATGATACTTGACGAATACAATATTAAAAATTCTATAGAACCAAAGGATAAACTGAAAGATATCACTTTAGATGATGATGAAATTCTCATTTCACTCGATGTTGTCTCTCTGTTCACAAACATCCCAATTCACCTGGCTATTAATAGTATTATGAAGAAATGGAGCAGTTTACAAAATCACACCAAGATTCCAAAAAAGCAGTTTCTTAAGATATTACAATTTTGTCTTAACGATAATAATTATTTCATATACGGCGATAAATATTACAACCAGACATACGGAATGCTTATGGGCAACCTACTTTCTCCAACTATAGCAGACATAGTGTTGGATATATTATTGGAAGAAGTAACGGAAGATCTAAAGAAGGAGAAAGTATATATAAAACTAATTACAAAATACGTGGACGATCTTTTCGCGATAATTAAGAAAAATGATGAAGAAATTATTTTGAAGAGATTTAATAGTTACCATAAAAAATTAAAATTTACTATAGAAAAAGAAGAGCATAGTTCCATCCCGTATTTGGACTTGAAAATTTGTAAAAAGGGCAACAAAATCATAACAGACTGGTACGCTAAATCGATTGCATCGGGACGTATAATAAATTTTAATTCAACGCAACCTTTAAAACAAAAGACAAATACGGCACTTAATTTAATAGAAAAAGTTCTCACTATTAGTGATAAAGAATTTGAAGCTAAAAATATTAAAAAGATAGAAGAAATACTGATAAAGAACAGTTTTCCGAAACATTTGATTAACAATCTAATAAAAAAGGCAAAATACGGCAAACAAAACAGGGAAAATAGACAAACATCTGGCAACGTCAAAATTTACCTTACATACCTAAATTAACAGAAAATAAACAAATAAGAACAATAATAAATGATCAAGAAATTACATTGGTTTACAGACCACATAAAACAATAAATTCGTTTTTACAAGAACAAAAACAAAAAGAGAACAAAGTAATGTTGTGTACCAAATAAGCTGCTTAGGTAATACATCTGAAAGTTGCGGTAAAGTTTACATACATAGGAACAACAAAAAGAAGTTTAAATACAAGAACAAATGAGCATGAAGTAGATATTAATAAACAGAAATATTCAACAGCGTTAGGGCCTGTCCATATATTACGTAACGCTCTAGGGGGGAGGGAGGGTTCGAGTTTTGTTACGATTTGTTATGGGGAGGAGGGGGTCTTTGAAAATGTTACGTAACAGAAAAAATTACTGATTTTGTACAAAAATACGTATTTTTTTCTCATTTATTTATTTAATTGATCATACGTGTTGCCTGCATATATTATGTACGAGTATGTATACTACATACATCTGCCGAATGCCAACTCTTGATATTCGCGAATTCGAATTCGAATATTTAAAACGATATCCGCGAATACGAATATTTAAAACGATATTCGCGAATACGAATATCTATTGTATGTGAAATTTATGGACATTTAATTGGGGGTCTATATTATTCTGCAAAATTAAATTAAAAAAATGTATATGGAAAAGAACTTCATAATTCTGTCCGCGTACATTAAAGTTTATGAAAACTATCCAAAAGTTAAAATAACATTTGAAAATTATACAAAGTTTTTATAATAAATTAAATAAATTGTAGTCAAACTGAATTGAACTGGTTTTGAATTCCTTATCTTTCTTTATCCATTTACATTCTTAAATATTCTTAATATATGTATGTACATAAAAACTTCTTTCTATATTAAACTGCAACATATATTAACATTAAATCCACCAAATACATAGAAGGAAATGGTATTTGCAGAAGTTTAGGAAAAGGTTTCTTGCAATTCTCATGAACAAAAAAGTGTCCTTTCAAAAAATATATTCTTCCATATATGTACATGACAATATCAAATTATTTTGTTTTAACATTTTTGTTGGTCAACTTGAGGCTACAATGTTTAAGTTTTGATAGCTGTGTTAATGGAAACTTGCATACATAGACGTATTTTCATAAGGATATTATTTTAGTTTTTTATGCAACAGAACTTAAAAAAAAATATTTTGAAAACAACATTGAAATGCGTTTAGGAACTAGATTTTGTGCCCCCTAATTTTAAGGAATTTTTTTAAAGGTATATTTTTTTTTAATGGGAAAATATCTATTGAAAATGTAATGTTGTAGAAGGGACAAAAATCAAGAAAAGAAAAATTGCACATCTTTCGTAATTGACATCATTTTGAATCATTTGATATCCCAACAATCTGTATGTTTAAAGCGGGTTAAAAATGTTCTCTTTTAGAAAATGAAATATAATTCACCATGGCAACCTTTATTGATCCAAGATGTAATTTTTTTTGTTTCACGCACATTTTACATTGATTTGAAGATGGCCAAACGGAGTCATCTTTAAGCTCTGAAATACACGACGACTTCACTTATAGACAGCGTGACCATATTAGCTTATTTTGAGCTAAATTTAGCTTATTTTTTGGGATTTAGCTGCAAAATTTCCATTTAGCTCTTAGCTTATTTTTAGCTTTTTTTAAAAACTCATTTAGATTTTTTAGCCGTTTTTTAATCTAAATTGCATGTTCTCAAAAAATATAATAAAGACATAAAAAAGTTATAATGACAAAACTTAAAAATTTTAAGCGTACTGACTAAATGGCTGAACCGATTTTCTTCAATTATAGGCGAGATCAAGTCACTTTTCAAACGACAAAATTAAAATAGGTCTAGCCGTTTGGGAGATACGGCGTCAAAGACACACAGATTCAACTAAACATATCTTATATTCTTCAAACAAAGCTAAGAAGACTCTCGGTCAAGTCACCTTGCGAACAAAAAATAAACTAATTCAAAATCGATGCAGCAATTTGATCTGTACGTGGACTCGTACAGATGCACAAATGTACAGACACACACTACAAACTTATAACACCCTTTTTTTGACGGAGGAAGTTAAAAATTATAATTTGTTAACATTCAAAAATATAAAATTTTTTCATTGAAAAAATAATTTAAAAATACAAAATGAAAATTGCGCATTTATAAGAGAAATGACAAACTTAAAAATAGGTGACATTGATTGCAGTTTTGGAATTACAATGGCAAAAGTTAAATTAATATTGCCTATAAGACTTTTAAAGATTGTCTTTGAGCTGAGTTGAACTTGTATTCAGCGGCATGAATTTACTTAAAACAAAAATTAGGAAATAGGGTTTCTCTTAATAAGACTAATTAATTTAAAAAAAGGTTTCGTATTTTAGCATAAATGTTTTTAAATTTTTGGAAAGTTTTTGTGTTATTTTTTACAAAACTCAAATATAATAATGAATAAATAATTTAATTAAAAATTATTCAATATTTTTATTTCAAATAATAGAAAAATATGTTTTTGTATGTATATATTTAACGTTATTTTAGCAATAAGAAACTATTGCAACGTGGAAGAAGCCGAAAAAAGTTTAGCTTTATTTTATGGCTTAAAATTTTAATATTTAGCTTATTTTAGCTCTTTTTGAAACGTGATTTAGCTTAATGTTATTTTAAAATCTGGTCACACTGCTTACAGAAACTAGTGAAAGCGGCCGCAAGGCTAATGCTAATTCTCTTCTTGGTGTTTCAAATACTGCTGAGTCATCAATACGGAATACTATAGCAGATTATTTGGCAAACAACGCATAGCAGAAAATAAAAAAGAATTTCCTTTTAGTTATTACAAACTAATATTTGTGTACTATTCATTTAAATTTCGTTTTGGATTTATGAATTTCTTTATATATTTTTATAAACGAACACGAATATCTAGAAACGGCCGAATGTTTTGGAATTCCAATACACATCACTAATTCATACATACAGTTTAGTAATAATCTCTTTATAGAGAGCCATAATTTTTGGAGTTTTAGGATACTTAGGAAGAAATTTAAAAATAGTTTCGCCAATATATGGAGTACGTTCATATGTAAGCTTATTTAATTTTTGTCTACGCACTGTGCTAGTCTAACAAATGAATTTAATAAAGCAATAAATTAAATTAAATTTTTTTTAATAAAAACTTTTAACTATTTAATTTATTTTTTATCTCCTGGGAGGAGGGTGGTTCACAGTTTTGTTACGATCTGTTACTAGGGGGGAGGGGGGGTTAAAAATCGGGGAAAACAGCGTTACGTAATATATGGACAGCCCCTTATCACAACACTGCATTGAAAATAAACATACACCTGATCTGATGAATGTTAAAATATTGGATAAGGAGAGACGAGAGAACAAAAGATATACTCTTGAGAGTCTTAGAATACAACAATGAGGGAACAGTGCAATAAACAAAAAAGAGGACAAAGATAATACAAACGCAAATTATTCTATAGCTTTATTTTAGTTAACATACTGTTATATTAGATTTAAGAACAATTTTGTGCTTTATATGTGGTTAAAATTGTTTTTGACGTTTGTTTTCGATTTGTGTTTTATGTAATGTTTTATGTAAAATGCAAAGATAAAAAACAAATTAAAAAAAAAATAATGAATTAAAATTATATGTAAGTAAATGATTGTTTTCTAAAATAATATGTTAAAATATGTTATCTGGATATATGTATGTATGTACCTATTTAATAACAAACCATTTTTCTATGTTACCAGATTGAATAAAAACAAAAATATCCCTGAAGAAGTTGGGATTTTCCAACGAAACGTCGGATGACATTGCAAATTTAAAATATTCTTTTATTTAAAATTTAATGACATTAAAAGCCCATTAATAGTTCAAAAAGAACTTAATATATAAAAACCAATAGAAAAAGGTCAATAATAATAAACAAAAAAGTAAAAAAAAACGTCTTTAAAAAAAATTAAGTTTAACCGATTTTACGCTACATGAAGAAACTGTTTGCACATTTACACTAAAATCTAGATACGATGCTGCGCAGAGGATTGAAGGAACCTTTCGCGTTGATAATCGGATTACCATTAAAACCCCCATCGAACCGCTTCCAGAATCCTATAAAAAGAACTTTCCAGACTTATTTCTTGCGGATTCCAAATTCTATGAATTGGCTCCAATCGACATAATAATAGGAGTTGATATATACTCAAAAATTATACGTGACGGAATTTTTTCCAAAACAGGTTTTCCAACTTGTCAACGCACTGCCTTTGGCTGGACCATCTGTGGCCCATCATTATAATTGAAATGCACTTTAAAAATAAGGCTATGCAAAATATAAAATGTACTACATGCATACATATATATATTTTTTCTTTTGTAAATACTTATATTATATTAATATATATATACAATGCAAATAACTCAATTATTTACAAAAGAAAAAATATATATATGTATGCATGTAGTACATGTAGTACATACTATAAACGAATTTTATTAAATATCTTTAATTAAGCTTACTAATTCCTTTATTCCACAGAAGCAGTATTTTTGATATTCCCGATGATATTCAGTTCCTTCTTATTGTTGCAGTATAAGTCCTGCAATGTTAATGCCAATTGCCTTAACAACAGCTCGTCCCAATTCCGTGATAGCTATTTACTCGCATAACTATTTATATCACTCTATTTACTCCTAAAACGTAACGTTGAACCGGCAAAATGTCCTAAATACTGTTTCCTTTTTTCTAATTGTAAAAAGAACTACTTTCTTACACATCTGTCATCGTACGAATCGGTAACTATCCTAAATTCTTGCAATAAAACCATTTGTCCAAATTCTAATATAAATATTTTGTTTTTATTTCTAATGGGTGTTTTTTATTGAGGTATAGAACTTTAAGTTGGCATCACTTTTTTAACTGGCGGCCATTCTGTCAGCTGTCAAGTGATTAATATTTAGTTTGGTTTGCCATTTCATCATGAACAGGTTGACAAAAGAACAACGCTTGCAAATCGTGCAAATTTATTTCGAAAATAATGGTTCAGTTCGCGAAGTTTACCGCAAGCTCCGTCCATTTTATGGTCGACATAATCGTCCATCAGAGCAATTAATTCGGTTAACCATGGATCGTTTTCGCACTACGTTTACTCTATGTGATAATACGCATCCGCAGAGACGTCGAACAGTGCGCACCGAAGAAACAATTGCCGCTGTAGAGCAAAGTGTTGAAGAGGACCCGAATGAATCGATTCGCCACCGTGCGCAGCAATTGGAGCTTTGTCCATCAAATTTATGGAAGATTTTGCGCAAAGATCTTGGCTTGCGACCTTACAAGATCCAGCTTGTGCAAGAATTAAAGCCGCGAGACCATGCAATGCGTCGTGATTTTGGTGTATGGGCCGAAAATGAGATTGATCTCGATGCTGATTTTCATCGCAAAATTTTGTTCAGTGATGAGGCTCATTTTTGGTTGAATGGCTACGTCAACAAGCAAAATTGCCGCATTTGGAGTGAAGAGAATCCACATGAGACCCTTGAGACGCCATTACATCCACAAAAACTGACTGTTTGGTGTGCTCTATGGGCTGGTGGAGTCATTGGGCCATACTTCTTCCGAAATAATGCTGGAGAGTCAGTTACCGTTAATGGAGACCGGTATAGAGCCATGATCACCGACTGTTTTGTTCCCGAATTGGATGGCATGAATGTGGATGAGTTGTGGTTCCAACAAGACGGCGCTACATGCCACACAGCGCACGTCACAATCGATTTATTGAAGGAAACATTCGATGAGCGCATAATTTCGCGGAATGGACCTGTCAATTGGCCACCAAGATCGTGTGATTTGACACCATTGGATTATTTTCTTTGGGGATATGTGAAGTCGCTCGTCTACGCCAACAAACCAGAAACGTTAGGGGACTTGGAAGCCAACATTCGTGGCGTTATTGCCAACATACGGCCCCATATGCTCGAAAAAGTGGTTGAAAATTGTAGAATTGGCTTTATTCGAGCCAGCCGCGGCGGCCACATGCCCGAAATCATATTTAAACATTAATGGCATAAAATTACCCTTCCAATAAAGCCAAATTGATGGACATTAAAACGATTTTCTTGTGTTTTATTTCAATTCGAAGTTCTATACCTCTAAAAAAAACACCCGTTGCTTCCCTACTGGGTTTAATTGCATTATTTGAGCGAACAAGATAAAAATTTACTTGTTCCATTGGCTCAAGCAACGTATCTTATTTTTCAATATATTCCACCAGCGATTCCCATTATTGGTTTCGCAAGTTAACATACACTACGGATCTAATACTCCATACTCCAGATGAAACTGCTTGAAAATATTTTTGTGCTTAATACGACATTTATGTATTATTTAATACTTTCACTAAGTTTTTGCCTTACACTGTTTGGGCCTTAGTATTATTAAAGAATATAAATCATATAGAATGCTCATCTCATACAAGCTAAAATTTTCTATGACGGGTATTTCCAGTACTACTCGTCCAGCGTACGCACTCTCATTTCTTTCTGCAGAGTATGCTACGCTCGCATTTCTGAGAGCAGCGTTGCGGTTGTGACACTAAAGTATCACTTTTGACCCTTTCATGCCAATGACACTTTTTATTACCATTTTTTAAATTTATCCCTTTGTATCATTTTAACAGAATGTATGCCGTAGGGCAATCATATACACAGTTTAGCATATCAGGTATTAGAAAAAGAGCTGTTCGTCCAGTTGGCGATATTCGGCTCGATGATGTCGATCATTTTATTGTTTTGGTCGATAGAAAAGCCAATAAATGGTGAAAATATTGCAAAAAATCTGACACCCAAATCCTTGATTCCAAATCCAATTATTTCTCGGAGTATCACAATTAAAAAAAAATATGTATTTTAACTTACTTTCATCTTTAATCTTAATAAAACTTTTTATAAATGTTTATAAGTAAGTAAATAGTAAGTAAATTTTTATAAAATGTTTATAAGTTATAATATTTAGGTTCAAATGAAGTAAATTTGAAAGCCAAAATTGGGACCTTAAAGTGTACATGTATGTATATAAATGATCAGCATCAAAAAAAGTAAAGTAAAATATAGATGGAAGAACTGTTAATTCATTTTCTTTTTATTATAATTTTTCATTTATAAATGAAAAAAGGAAAAATAATTCAAATAATTAATTAATTAACTACACTCAAAATATTTCATAGTTAAAATAAACGAAAAATGTGGTTCATTTTACGAAAATATTCGTTGTTTTTACGGTACGAAATGCTTCGTAAATAGTAGAAATGATATTTGTTTATTTTACGAAATGTTTTTGTCTGCAAATAACAAAATTTTGTATTTTTACAAATGTTTTTTTTCGTAAATTTACGAAAAACAATGTTTATATTACAAAAGAAATTCGTGAATCATGAAAATACATTTTGTGTAATATACGAATATTTGTGTAAAATTTGAATCAGTAAAAAAATAAAATCTGCAAAAAATTATATTTTCTAACATTTGGGAAATAATTTTGTAGTATTATCTGTAATTCTTGCAATTGGAGGTTATAATAATTATGAAAAGAAAATATAATTTAAGAGGAATTGTTACAGAATCTGTATTCCTCATACATCACATACACATACTCGTACATACATACATACACACATATTTTGCACTGAAACTCACGAATCAAACTGGGAACACAACTGGGACGAACAACGATTTGTTTGTGCGAACTTTCGTCATAGAAAATAAAACGCATTTGTTCATATGAAAATTAACACAACACCACCGTACGAAATCCGTCGTGCAAGAGAGAATCTGCGATATATTTATATCTACGAGTATTTCTTACGCCTATGAACGACAAAAACAATTTTATCTCTCTCTTTGCACAAACAACAACCAATTTCATATCGAATGAAATTCCAATCGGAGTTAAATGCATATTTCGTTCGATATCGAGTGCCGTAATTTACCCAATTACTTAAGATTTATAAAAAAAATTAGGGACTGTAAAAAGATAGATACTTATATTGGACATGGTTCATCTTACTTATTTACTTACAAACCAGCATAAAAATTTACTTTGAGGAAAAACCATTAAGGGCCATTATTACAACTTAAAGTTAGTTAAAAGTAGGATTTTATCGGACGTATAGAAAGCTTCTCATTATTGCAAATTGAATTTAATTTACCAAGTAGGATACACTTGCCTGTAACTTATCGTTCACTTTACGTTAAAGTAAAATTTTGCTAATAAACTTTTTCTACGTCCGATAAAATCCTACTTTTAACTGACTTTAAGTTGTAATAATGGCCCTTAAAATTTTGTAGAAAACAAACTTAAAAATAGGTGACATTGATTGCAGTTTTGGAATTACAATGGCAAAAGTTAAATTAATATTGCCTATAAGACTTTTAAAGATTGTCTTTGAGCTGAGTTGAACTTGTATTCAGCGGCATGAATTTACTTAAAACAAAAATTAGGAAATAGGGTTTCTCTTAATAAGACTAATTAATTTAAAAAAAGGTTTCGTATTTTAGCATAAATGTTTTTAAATTTTTGGAAAGTTTTTGTGTTATTTTTTACAAAACTCAAATATAATAATGAATAAATAATTTAATTAAAAATTATTCAATATTTTTATTTCAAATAATAGAAAAATATGTTTTTGTATGTATATATTAAACGTTATTTTAGCAATAAGAAACTATTGCAACGTGGAAGAAGCCGAAAAAAGTTTAGCTTTATTTTATGGCTTAAAATTTTAATATTTAGCTTATTTTAGCTCTTTTTGAAACGTGATTTAGCTTAATGTTATTTTAAAATCTGGTCACACTGCTTACAGAAACTAGTGAAAGCGGCCGCAAGGCTAATGCTAATTCTCTTCTTGGTGTTTCAAATACTGCTGAGTCATCAATACGGAATACTATAGCAGATTATTTGGCAAACAACGCATAGCAGAAAATAAAAAAGAATTTCCTTTTAGTTATTACAAACTAATATTTGTGTACTATTCATTTAAATTTCGTTTTGGATTTATGAATTTCTTTATATATTTTTATAAACGAACACGAATATCTAGAAACGGCCGAATGTTTTGGAATTCCAATACACATCACTAATTCATACATACAGTTTAGTAATAATCTCTTTATAGAGAGCCATAATTTTTGGAGTTTTAGGATACTTAGGAAGAAATTTAAAAATAGTTTCGCCAATATATGGAGTACGTTCATATGTAAGCTTATTTAATTTTTGTCTACGCACTGTGCTAGTCTAACAAATGAATTTAATAAAGCAATAAATTAAATTAAATTTTTTTTAATAAAAACTTTTAACTATTTAATTTATTTTTTATCTCCTGGGAGGAGGGTGGTTCACAGTTTTGTTACGATCTGTTACTAGGGGGGAGGGGGGGTTAAAAATCGGGGAAAACAGCGTTACGTAATATATGGACAGCCCCTTATCACAACACTGCATTGAAAATAAACATACACCTGATCTGATGAATGTTAAAATATTGGATAAGGAGAGACGAGAGAACAAAAGATATACTCTTGAGAGTCTTAGAATACAACAATGAGGGAACAGTGCAATAAACAAAAAAGAGGACAAAGATAATACAAACGCAAATTATTCTATAGCTTTATTTTAGTTAACATACTGTTATATTAGATTTAAGAACAATTTTGTGCTTTATATGTGGTTAAAATTGTTTTTGACGTTTGTTTTCGATTTGTGTTTTATGTAATGTTTTATGTAAAATGCAAAGATAAAAAACAAATTAAAAAAAAAATAATGAATTAAAATTATATGTAAGTAAATGATTGTTTTCTAAAATAATATGTTAAAATATGTTATCTGGATATATGTATGTATGTACCTATTTAATAACAAACCATTTTTCTATGTTACCAGATTGAATAAAAACAAAAATATCCCTGAAGAAGTTGGGATTTTCCAACGAAACGTCGGATGACATTGCAAATTTAAAATATTCTTTTATTTAAAATTTAATGACATTAAAAGCCCATTAATAGTTCAAAAAGAACTTAATATATAAAAACCAATAGAAATAGGTCAATAATAATAAACAAAAAAGTAAAAAAAAAACGTCTTTAAAAAAAATTAAGTTTAACCGATTTTACGCTACATGAAGAAACTGTTTGCACATTTACACTAAAATCTAGATACGATGCTGAGCAGAGGATTGAAGGAACCTTTCGCGTTGATAATCGGATTACCATTAAAACCCCCATCGAACCGCTTCCAGAATCCTATAAAAAGAACTTTCCAGACTTATTTCTTGCGGATTCCAAATTCTATGAATTGGCTCCAATCGACATAATAATAGGAGTTGATATATACTCAAAAATTATACGTGACGGAATTTTTTCCAAAACAGGTTTTCCAACTTGTCAACGCACTGCCTTTGGCTGGACCATCTATGGCCCATCATTATAATTGAAATGCACTTTAAAAATAAGGCTATGCAAAATATAAAATGTACTACATGCATACATATATATATTTTTTCTTTTGTAAATAATTGAGTTATTTGCATTGTATATATATATATATATATATATATATATATATATATATATATATATATATATATATAATTAACTTCATAATTATAAATAATACTATAAACGAATTTTATTAAATATCTTTAATTAAGCTTACTAATTCCTTTATTCCACAGAAGCAGTATTTTTGATATTCCCGATGATATTCAGTTCCTTCTTATTGTTGCAGTATAAGTCCTGCAATGGCGGCATGCAATGTTTATGCCAATTGCCTTAACAACAGCTCGTCCCAATTCTGTGATAGCTATTTACTCGCATAACTATTTATATCACTCTATTTACTCCTAAAACGTAACGTTGAACCGGCAAAATGTCCTAAATACTGTTTCCTTTTTTCTAATTGTAAAAAGAACTACTTTCTTACACATCTGTCATCGTACGAATCGGTAACTATCCTAAATTCTTGCAATAAAACCATTTGTCCAAATTCTAATATAAATATTTTGTTTTTATTTCTAATGGGTGTTTTTTATTGAGGTATAGAACTTTAAGTTGGCATCACTTTTTTAACTGGCGGCCATTCTGTCAGCTGTCAAGTGATTAATATTTAGTTTGGTTTGCCATTTCATCATGAACAGGTTGACAAAAGAACAACGCTTGCAAATCGTGCAAATTTATTTCGAAAATAATGGTTCAGTTCGCGAAGTTTACCGCAAGCTCCGTCCATTTTATGGTCGACATAATCGTCCATCAGAGCAATTAATTCGGTTAACCATGGATCGTTTTCGCACTACGTTTACTCTATGTGATAATACGCATCCGCAGAGACGTCGAACAGTGCGCACCGAAGAAACAATTGCCGCTGTAGAGCAAAGTGTTGAAGAGGACCCGAATGAATCGATTCGCCACCGTGCGCAGCAATTGGAGCTTTGTCCATCAAATTTATGGAAGATTTTGCGCAAAGATCTTGGCTTGCGACCTTACAAGATCCAGCTTGTGCAAGAATTAAAGCCGCGAGACCATGCAATGCGTCGTGATTTTGGTGTATGGGCCGAAAATGAGATTGATCTCGATGCTGATTTTCATCGCAAAATTTTGTTCAGTGATGAGGCTCATTTTTGGTTGAATGGCTACGTCAACAAGCAAAATTGCCGCATTTGGAGTGAAGAGAATCCACATGAGACCCTTGAGACGCCATTACATCCACAAAAACTGACTGTTTGGTGTGCTCTATGGGCTGGTGGAGTCATTGGGCCATACTTCTTCCGAAATAATGCTGGAGAGTCAGTTACCGTTAATGGAGACCGGTATAGAGCCATGATCACCGACTGTTTTGTTCCCGAATTGGATGGCATGAATGTGGATGAGTTGTGGTTCCAACAAGACGGCGCTACATGCCACACAGCGCACGTCACAATCGATTTATTGAAGGAAACATTCGATGAGCGCATAATTTCGCGGAATGGACCTGTCAATTGGCCACCAAGATCGTGTGATTTGACACCATTGGATTATTTTCTTTGGGGATATGTGAAGTCGCTCGTCTACGCCAACAAACCAGAAACGTTAGGGGACTTGGAAGCCAACATTCGTGGCGTTATTGCCAACATACGGCCCCATATGCTCGAAAAAGTGGTTGAAAATTGGACCTGTAGAATTGGCTTTATTCGAGCCAGCCGCGGCGGCCACATGCCCGAAATCATATTTAAACATTAATGGCATAAAATTACCCTTCCAATAAAGCCAAATTGATGGACATTAAAACGATTTTCTTGTGTTTTATTTCAATTCGAAGTTCTATACCTCTAAAAAACACCCGTTACTTCCCTACTGGGTTTAATTGCATTATTTGAGCGAACAAGATAAAAATTTACTTGTTCCATTGGCTCAAGCAACGTATCTTATTTTTCAATATATTCCACCAGCGATTCCCATTATTGGTTTCGCAAGTTAACATACACTACGGATCTAATACTCCATACTCCAGATGAAACTGCTTGAAAATATTTTTGTGCTTAATACGACATTTATGTATTATTTAATACTTTCACTAAGTTTTTGCCTTACACTGTTTGGGCCTTAGTATTATTAAAGAATATAAATCATATAGAATGCTCATCTCATACAAGCTAAAATTTTCTATGACGGGTATTTCCAGTACTACTCGTCCAGCGTACGCACTCTCATTTCTTTCTGCAGAGTATGCTACGCTCGCATTTCTGAGAGCAGCGTTGCGGTTGTGACACTAAAGTATCACTTTTGACCCTTTCATGCCAATGACACTTTTTATTACCATTTTTTAAATTTATCCCTTTGTATCATTTTAACAGAATGTATGCCGTAGGGCAATCATATACACAGTTTAGCATATCAGGTATTAGAAAAAGAGCTGTTCGTCCAGTTGGCGATATTCGGCTCGATGATGTCGATCATTTTATTGTTTTGGTCGATAGAAAAGCCAATAAATGGTGAAAATATTGTAAAAAATCTGACACCCAAATCCTTGATTCCAAATCCAATTATTTCTCGGAGTATCACAATTAAAAAAAATATGTATTTTAACTTACTTTCATCTTTAATCTTAATAAAACTTTTTATAAATGTTTATAAGTAAGTAAATAGTAAGTAAATTTTTATAAAATGTTTATAAGTTATAATATTTAGGTTCAAATGAAGTAAATTTGAAAGCCAAAATTGGGACCTTAAAGTGTACATGTATGTATATAAATGATCAGCATCAAAAAAAGTAAAGTAAAATATAGATGGAAGAACTGTTAATTCATTTTCTTTTTATTATAATTTTTCATTTATAAATGAAAAAAGGAAAATAATTCAAATAATTAATTAATTAACTACACTCAAAATATTTCATAGTTAAAATAAACGAAAAATGTGGTTCATTTTACGAAAATATTCGTTTTTACGGTACGAAATGCTTCGTAAATAGTAGAAATGATATTTGTTTATTTTACGAAATGTTTTTGTCTGCAAATAACAAAATTTTGTATTTTTACAAATGTTTTTTTTTTTCGTAAATTTACGACAAACAATGTTTATATTACAAAAGAAATTCGTGAATCATGAAAATACATTTTGTGTAATATACGAATATTTGTGTAAAATTTGAATCAGTAAAAAAATAAAATCTGCAAAAAATTATATTTTCTAACATTTGGGAAATAATTTTGTAGTATTATCTGTAATTCTTGCAATTGGAGGTTATAATAATTATGAAAAGAAAATATAATTTAAGAGGAATTGTTACAGAATCTGTATTCCTCATACATCACATACACATACTCGTACATACATACATACACACATATTTTGCACTGAAACTCACGAATCAAACTGGGAACACAACTGGGACGAACAACGATTTGTTTGTGCGAACTTTCGTCATAGAAAATAAAACGCATTTGTTCATATGAAAATTAACACAACACCACCGTACGAAATCCGTCGTGCAAGAGAAAATCTGCGATATATTTATTTCTACGAGTATTTCTTACGCCTATGAACGACAAAAACAATTTTATCTCTCTCTTTGCACAAACAACAACCAATTTCATATCGAATGAAATTCCAATCGAAATTAAATGCATATTTCGTTCGATATCGAGTACCGTAATTTACCCAATTACTTAAGATTTATAAAAAAATTAGGGACTGTAAAAAGATAGATACTTATATTGGACATGGTTCATCTTACTTATTTACTTACAAACCAGCATAAAAATTTACTTTGAGGAAAAACCATTAAGGGCCATTATTACAACTTAAAGTTAGTTAAAAGTAGGATTTTATCGGACGTATAGAAAGCTTCTCATTATTGCAAATTGAATTTAATTTACCAAGTAGGATACACTTGCCTGTAACTTATCGTTCACTTTACGTTAAAGTAAAATTTTGCTAATGATAAACTTTTTCTACGTCCGATAAAATCCTACTTTTAACTGACTTTAAGTTGTAATAATGGCCCTTAAAGTTTTGTAGAAAATTTTAAAATTCGATTCTAAAGAGGATAATATATGTGCCAATAAATAATAATGGCTTAAGTCGAAATTTCATGTTTTGAGATATTAAGGGTTTTGTCTAAAATTAATTGTGTTTGGTTTTTATATAAAATTTTTAGCCTCCGAAAAAGATGCACATTTATTTAGAACAAAACTTAATTTTATAAAAAATTAAAACGTTTTATTCGTTAATATTCGCTGTTTTTTTAGTTAAGATGTTATGAAAAAATCCATTGTTAGAAAAATAAAAATTAAAGTGCACTTAAGCTATTATATTGAAAATCAAAATAATTTTTATTGATGATAAGTCGAGATAAGTGCTTTATGTTAAATTGAAAAATGCGGAAAACCTGAGATAAGATAATTTTTTAAAAGCTCAGTTAAATATAAGTTTTTTTTTTTAATGAAGAATAATTTGGATGCGATGTTAGTTATTGAACTTAAGTGTATACAAGTTTTTATGCTCAAATATTTTAATATTGATGTAGCTACCGAAAAAAATATTAAATTGAGGGAAGATGTTATGGCTTACGTATTATTTTCCAAGAAGACTTAGGTTAAAATATAAATGCGTATAGTTTTATTAATAATGACATTTTTTAATTTAAATTTAGTTGAGTGATAGATCTTGAAGAAGAGAATAAGAATATGTAATAAAATGAAAAATCACTTATGTCAACTTTTTTTTAATGCATGTATTTATTTATTGTATCTTCATATATGAACTAACAATAAGTATTCAAATCTTAAATCTATAAAAAAAATTATTAGGCCCGACCAGTGTCGGACATAAACTTAGTGATAGTTATAAATAATACATTAGTAGTGATAATCAAAAAAGGGGGAAAAGAAAAAAGTATTTTCAAGTAGTCCCATCTGGAGTGTTAGGTATAAGAGCCCGTGTGTCCCTCTTTTTTAGGCGGAGCAAGCGGATTAGGATGTGATTCGAGTTTTGTTAAATATTTGCCTGCGTATTTTGCAATTTCTTCAGTCACTAGTGGCATATTTAAATCACGATGTATAATAGAATTTTGGATGTACCATGGAGCCGATGTTATTAACCGTAATTTGCCTTCGTTGGATTCTCTCGAAGCTGAAGCAGTGCCCCATAACTGAATTCCGTAGCACCATATTGGCTTCAAATGCGACTTGTATAGTAAAAGTTTGCAGTCGAGGCTGAGTGTTGAGTTTCTGCCAATCAACCAATATATTTTAGTTAACTTAAGTTTCATCTGAGTTAACTTAGAGTCAATATGATGTTTCCATGTAAGTCTTCGATCAAGGTGTATACCAAGGTATTTCACTTGGGAATGTTGAGGAATATTTTGATTGTTGATTCGAATGGGGGAGCAAGTATCTCTTCTTAGGGTGAACGTTATATGGACATACTTTTGTTCATTGACTTTAATTCTCCATAAGTTCAACCATATTTCCAGCTGAGTAATATGTTCCTGGAGATTGCGGGATGCCTCATAAGGGTTTTCGTGCACACTCATACAGGCTGTATCATTGGCAAATGTAGAAATATGTATATTATTGCTCACAGGCATATTACAAGTATATTAAATACAAGACAGGACCCAGAATACTACCCTGTGGTACACCAGAAGATATATGTAGATTCGGGCACACTCGAGAACTCTCCTTCCACAACAGTGAACTTCCTATCAATAATATTACTTTCCAAAAGCTTTTGAATATTTATTGGCAGATATATCTTCAATTTTAAAACTAGGCCTTCGTGCCATACTTTATCAAACGCCTGAGAAACATCAATAAAGAGAGCAGAACAATATATATTTTCTTCAAATGTTCTACTTACAACTTGGACCAGTCGATGCGTTTGTTAAATCGTGCTGTGCTGACTTCTAAACTACACTCTGTAAATCAGCAGCACCCGTACATGAATTGGGAGTGAATGCAGATTTTAAATGCTCAGAAAATAAGTTACCTTTCTCACTATCGCTTCTTGCGCAGCCTCCAGTCGCAGTACGCAGTGGTGATTTAAGATCAATGGGTCGTTTAAGATTTCTAGTAGCGCGCCATAAAGAGTAATTAGATGCGGACGTTACATCAAGACCTTCTAAATACTTTTGCAGTAGTGCAATTTTTTCCGACGATAGCAGCTCTTTGAGTCGTTTAGTACATTCTTTAAGTCTGATTTTATTTAGGGGTGATCTGTGTTGTTGCCATTCTCTTCTAGCTCTCCTTTTTTTCACATACAAGACGTCCAATTTCCGTATAATAAATTCTGTTAAAGCCGGTCTGCGGATAGAAGGTAGTGGCGTGTTCAGCAGCCTGTTTAATATTTTCGTTAAGATTGTCAAAGTTAAATTCAATGTCATCGCATGATCTAAGCTGAATGTTTTCTACGTAGTGACTACTAAGATATTTTTTGAATGCCAGCCAGTTGATTCCATTAATCATCTTCACATATGAGTTAGTTAAATCACTCCTTAGTGGGTTGCAAATTGTAACTATTGTTTGAGAGTGATCGGAGGACAGATCTAGAGAGGCCTCTACGTGAATATTTTTCGTGACGGCAAAATCTATAACATCTGGAATTTTTCTTACGTCAGTAGGCCAGTAAGTAGGCTCCCAACTCGAAATGATATCTAATCCCATTTCTGAAATTGTATTGAACAAGGCTCGACCTCTAGGTGTAACAAGACGCGATCCCCAGTACGTATGTTTTGCATTGTAGTCACCAGCTGCCACGAAACAAGATCCAAGCGATTTGTAGAACTTCTCATACTGATCTTCGGTAACTGAAAATCTGGGAGATGAGTAAATTGATGATATCACGAAATTCGCACAAAAATTTTGTATGAAAATATTTGTTCCTTGCAAATGTTCTTTACTAAGGTTGTAAAGGACGTAGTGCTTGAGTCTTGACTTAATCAAAATTGCTGATCGACCGCATGCTTTCCCTCTCAGGTCCTTTGTATCATATAAAGTGTAACCATTTATTTTAAATAAGCTTCTTGAGGTCAAATGAGTCTCAAAAACCAACATTATATCAATATTTTTTCCCATGAGGAAGTGCTCAAGTTCATTTTTATGTTGGCGAATGCCGTTTGCGTTCCAGAAACATATTTTTAACGTGTTCATGGTTTATTAACTTCAACTTAAGCCATTATTATTTATTGCCACAGATATAGTTTTACTATTCTTTCAAGGCATTATGCATAGTTCTTAAATACTGTGTAAATTATATTTTATAAAGATGAAGAAATAAGGTGTAATTCACTAACTTTACAACAGCTTTGGAAACTTATCATCCTTAAAACAAGCTTTATTTCAGCAACAGCAACTTTCCACCGAAAATCGAATATTTTTACATAGTTGTTTCCATTGGCCGCATGTTTTGCTGTTGAAAAAGTAGCAAAATGCGACTGAAGACGCACAACGGCAACGCTGGTGATAACAGCAAAGAATATAATGCTCTCAGTGTGTGTTTGCTTGCGCTTTATACTCTCCCACCGCATAAAAGCGTAAGCAAAAAACGTTTAATTTTTTAGCTCAGATGCGTATTCTATACAATTTATACTCTTTGATTTTAGGTAATGAGATTTGTAAGCGAGTGATGGAATTTGGCAATCGGAAAAGTAAGTCATTATATGGCAAGTAGTTCTGATGGTAATGTGTAATTTTTTGCTGGGTTGTTACGATTCATAATATAGGGTTTCCGCAAACAAATTTAAACATATGGGAAAAATTTCAGCTCTTAAAAAAATCTTTTGAAATATTTTTGCATTTCATGTCGTAACAAATTGAAAAAGGGTTAGTTTTTAAAAATTCCCTACATTTTCCTCAAAATAAAAAATTGTCCTTTTTTCCTACGCTCAAAATTTTACAGAAAAATCCCTACAAAAAGGGAAAATTCCCTACTTTTGGCATCACTGCTGCCATTTGCTTTTGGCTTATCGACATGAAGGCCCATTTGAAGCAAAACCTTTTTTTGAATTTTTTGTTTCTTTTTCTGCCAGGATTCTCGTCTCTTCCGTTCCACGAACTTACCATTTTGTTCAAATCTAGCTTGTATGAAAGTTTTAAAACAAACTCGAAACTACGAATCCACGCATGCAGAGGGCTTATTCCATATTTCAATACGTCGTCCTTTGCTTCAAAATCAGTAGAATCAAAGTTTCTAATAGTTCGAAATTGCTTCGGATCTGCATGACAGATCGGACATTGCTGTGAACTTTTAGTTTCTGTCAACACATTTAAGACTTTTCCATCTATTAATGTCATATATAGATTATATTTTACTTTAATTTTTTCCCCATTACTTAGTGTGTATTGTAGTGTTTCCAACTTCTTAATCTGTTCATTTATGTTGTGGTTTTCAGTTAATATGTGCTCTTTTGTTTCTTTAACAAACTCCACTTTTAAAGACCTACAAAAGCGTACTGACGTACGGTTTACCCAAATATTATCACCTGCTGATGAAATTATTTTTATTAAAATGACTGATGTCACAAAAAGGGACTGATCGAAGCTTTCCGAAGTATTTTCGACAAATTTTTGTTTAAACAACCTGTGACCGGTAGAACCATCAAACCCGTAGCTCAAAATTAGGATCGATTCTTCAACATCTATTCCACATAATACTTCATCTTTTTTTTTTTTTTTAAATGCATGTTTATTATTTATTGTATCTTCAAATATGAACTAACAATAAGTATTCAAATCTTAAATCTATAAAAAAAAAAATTATTAGGCCCGACCAATGTCGGACATAAGCTTAGTGATAGTTATTAATAATACATAAGTAGTGATAAGCAACAAAAAGAAAAAGGTGTTTTCAAGCAGCTTCATCATCTAGAGTGTTGAATATTAGAGCCCGTGTATCTCTCCTTTTTAAGCGGATGTGTCCAGTAAAGTTCAAAATATTACGAGCAAGCAGATTAGGATGTGACTCGAGTTTTGTTAGGTATTTGCCTGCGTATTTTGCAATTTCTTCAGTCACTAGTGGCATATTCAAATCGCGATGTATATTTGAATTTTTGATGTACCATGGAGCCGATGTTATCATGCGTAAAATTTTATTTTGCCTTCGTTGAATTTTCTCTACATTTGAAGCTGAAGCAGTGCCCCATAGTTGAATTCCGTAACACCATATTGGCTTTAAAAGCGACTTGTATATTAAAAGTTTGCAGTCTAGGCTAAGTGTTGAATTTCTACCAATCAGCCAATGTACCTGAGTTAATTTAAGTTTCATTTGAGTTAACTTAGAGTCAATGTGGTGTTTCCATGTAAGTCGTCGATCAAGGTGTATGCCAAGATATTTCACATGTGAATGTTGAGGAACAACTTGATTGTTAATCCGAATGGGGGAGCAAGTATCTCTTCTTAGGGTGAACGTTATATGGGCACACTTTTGTTCATTGACTTTAATTCTCCATAAGTTTAACCAAAGCTCCATCTGGCTAATGTGTTCCTGGAGTTTGCGGGATGCCTCATCAGGGTTTTCGTGCATACTAAGGCAGGCTGTATCGTCGGCAAATGTGGAAGTATGGATACTACTGCTCACAGGCATATCACAAGTATAAATCAAATATAAAACTGGTCCCAGTATGCTCCCCTGTGGCACACCGGATGAAATAGTTTCAGGCCTACTCGTAAAGTCTCCTTCCACAACAGTGAACTTACGGGAAATAATGTAACTTTCCAAAAGATTTAAAATGTTTATTGGTAAGTAAGTCTTCAATTTTAAAATTAGGCCTTCATGCCACACTTTATCAAATGCCTGGGAAACGTCAATAAAGAGCGCAGAACAATACTTTTTTTCCTCAAAAGTTCTTCTTATAAATTGAACCAGTCTGTGAGTTTGTTCAATGGTGCTATGCTGACTTCTAAAACCAAATTGATGGTCTGGTATGCACCCACTACTAATTAGAATTGGGGACAATTTTGTTTTGAGCAGTTTTTCGAAAAGCTTTGACATAGTTGATAGTAGACTTATTGGCCTATATGACTCAGCCTTGGTTAGATCTTTGCCCGGCTTTGGAATCATTTTAACCTTGGCAAGCTTCCAGCTGTGTGGATAATACTCCAGTCGTAAAATGGCATTAAATATGAATAATAGGATTCTCATTGCAATACGAGGCAAGTTCATAAGCATCTGGTTACTAATTCCATCAATACCCGGAGCTTTCTTCGGGTTGAGTTCGGCAATTAATTTTTGTAAATCACGCGTCTTAAACTTTATGTGTTGAGGGGGTAGAGCGACTACATTCGGCAAATCAGCAACACCAGTACATATGTTTGGCGTAAAAACGGATTTTAAGTGCTCAGCAAATATTTTACCTTTTTCAGTATCGCTTCTTGCCCAACTTCCGGTAGATGTGCGTAGAGGTGGCTTATACTCAACGGGTGTTTTAAGCTTTCTAGCAGCGCGCCACAAAGAGTAATTAGACGCTGGTGTGACATCAAGACCTTCCAGATAATTTTTAAGAGATGCAGTTTTTTCAGATGCAAGCAACTCTTGGAGTCGTTTAGTGCACTCTTTAAATCTGATTTTATTTTGTGGTGATCTGTGCTGTTGCCATTCCCTTCTAGCTCTTCTTTTTTCACGTACGAGACGTTCAATGTCTGTAGAATAAATTTTATTAAACCCAGTCTGCGGATGGGAGTTAGTGGCATGTTCAGCAGCCTGTTTAATATTCTCGCTGAGATTGGCAATGTTAGATTCAATATCATCGGATGTTCTAAGCGTAATGTTTTCCGTACAATGACTACTGAGATATTTTTTGAACCCCAGCCAATTAACACGATTGATCATCTTCACATATGGGTCAGGTAAGTTACTTCTTAATGGACTACAAATTGTAATGATCGTCGGAGAGTGATCGGACGAAAGATCAATAGAAGCTTGAACTTGAATTAAATCCCTAGAGATATTTTTTATGACGCCAAAATCTATAACATCCGGAATTTTTTGTATGTCAGTAGGCCAATAAGTGGGCTCCCCACTCGAAATGACATCCAAGCCCATTTTTGAAATAGTGTTGAACAATGCTCGACCTCTGGGGGTAATAAGACGCGAACCCCAGAACGTATGCTTAGCATTGTAGTCGCCAGCTGCTACAAAACAAGGTCCAAGAGATTTGTAGAAATCCTCATATTGATTCTCAGTGATTGAAAATCTGGGAGGGGAGTAAATTGATGATATAACAAAATTTGTACAAAAACTTTCAATGCCAATATTTGTTGCTTGTAGGTGTTCTTCACAAATGTTATCAAGAACATAGTGCTTGAGTCTTGACTTTATTAGAATTGCTGATCCACCGCAAGCCCTTCCTCTAGGGTCCTTTGTATCATATATAGTGTAGCCATAAATTTTAAAAAGACTTCTCGAAGTCAAATGAGTCTCAGATACTAACATTACATCAATATTTTTTTCCATGAGGAAGTGCTCAAGTTCATTTTTATGTTGGCGAATGCCGTTTGCGTTCCAGAAACATATTGTTAACGTGTTCATGGCTTATTAATTAATGCTTGAAGCAGAGTATTCTGCATTCGCAGCATTTCTTGCATCATGCTAGTCATATTTGTTGTAAAATTGTTTATAGTTTGCACCAGATTTTCAATAGTAGCTTCAAGGCGATTAAAATTAAAGCTTGCGTCAGTATTTTTTGAATTATTTGGCGAGGAAACATTTTGTGTGGGAATTGAATTTGTCTTAGCAGCATCTGCATACGATACACGGGAAGTAACTGGTTGGCTCATTTGCGCAAAAGTGGCAGAGTAAGCGTTTGCTGATTGAGCTGGAGCTAATTTAGGTTTTTGCACTATAGTCTTCTTTACGAAAGAGTACACAGGACAACCTCTGTAGTTAGCGGTGTGATTACCTCCACAATTACTGCATTTTTTATCACTTTGATCTTTTGGCTTATTGCAACTAGCAGTGCCGTGTAATTCGCCGCACACAACACAAACAGAGGGTAAATTGCAGTATGTTTTTGTATGGCCATATTCTTGGCAATTATGGCACTGTACAGGACCTGAACGCTTATGTGGCTCTTCAACTGTGATTTTTCGGTACAAGAGGTATTTCAAATTATAAATTGGATGCGTTTCATTTTTTTTTCAATTTTATATCATTAGGCTCAAGTTCAACACGAAATAGGGGTTGAGGAATCTTCTCTCTATTTATTATATTGGACACATTTTTTACCTTAAACCCCTGGAGGACGAGTGCATCTTTTATTTCTTCGGGAACAACATAAGAATCTATGCCCTTCAATACGATCTGCATGCCTTTAGCGCTCTTAAGCTGGTATGTGTAGAAGCTTGTTTTATTTTTTTCAAATTCAGCAACCATTTTGCGGAAATCTTTTTCGTCATAAATTTGGACTTTAGTTTCATCGATGTTGCCACGTTTTATTGGAACAACGTGAAATTTATTCTCACCAATGACCGAAATTAATTTTTTAATGAGGGCATTTGAATTTTTTTGTCTCAAATATATTGGTGGCGGCTTGGATATTTTATTCGAGGCTACCTCGGGTTTGTCGTTGTCATCTTGCAAAATTTCGAAGCGGTTTTGGCGATTAGTTGAGGCTGCGCTGTTATCCCTAGACATTTTTGGAGCAGATGAAATTTTTGAAGAATTCGGGCTTCGCCCACGCTTTACCACGGTTATATATCTGTCCATTCCGACTTGTACCTTGAGTTTCGAGCCGCTGTTATCTGTAGTGATAACTTTGTTAAGTGATGAACACGAGCCTGAAGGGGATGCTATTACTGGCTTATATGAAGAAGTACTGGGCAACTGTAATGTTAATGCATCATTACTATTTGGCATTGGACAAAGCGAAGTTGATCGCTGACGAAAAATTGGCTTTGACGTTAAAAAAAGACTTTCATCAGATTTATTATTTATATTTTTTCCATTAAGAGATTCAGAACTCACAGTAAAATAAGCATTTCTGCCGTTAGAACTCACTTCAATTTTTTTTGTATTTGAGGCACTCATACAAAGAATTCCTCAAGGGATATTCGTTTGTGTTTTTTTTTTTTGTTTGCGGTCTTTTTTTGTTTTTGTTATTTATGATTGTTTATTTGTTTAGAGGTACACATATATAGCATTCCTCAATATCACTTTGTTTAATTTTTTTTGTTTGCGGTTTTTTTTTGTTTTTGTTATTTTTACTATGTAAAAATATTAGCAAAGCATAAAGCTTATTTATTAAAGACAGTATGTACCTATTACGAATAATATGTACTACGAATATTTTTTGTTTGTTTAATTTTTTGTGAGTAAGAAAAATTCCGCTAATCGACTGTTCGCTATGAAGGTACCACGAGAACTGATACTTCATCTTGATATGCAAGAATTCTTTTAGCTGTGTGGTCTACCAAATTTTGCAACGAAACTTCGACTGAGCTTTCATTCGCTTTGATTTCATCCGGTCTACATTTCAATTTGCTTTTATAAACTTCATCATAAGTCGGATAAATACTACTATTGTGTTTTATGTTTAATTGATGCATATTTAAGTACTGCTTTTTAGTTAAACCGTTTTCGAACAAAAGCATTAGAGCTCCATCAGGTGATATTGGCGTAACTTCTTTACGGCTAGTATTAAGAACTTCCCAAATTTTGGATGGCCGATTTGGAGATTTAGAAACTTGTAGGACAAATTTCAAATCCGTTGCCTGGGACTGGGAGGCAGCGTGAAGTAATAATTGCGTATTGTCTCCTTGCTGGGAAGCTAATTCGGAAGCTAATCTCCTTTTATTTCTTTCGCTGCTATCCTCATAACTCATTTTTGGTCGCCCGATAGCATTAATCTTTTTTGTTAAAACAAAAATTGTTTCTCGACTCAACCATTCCTCATTATATTTTCTAAATGCTTTCTCATTTCTGGATTGTTTATCCCATTTAAGTTTGATAAAATTAGATAAGTTACGAGCTTTAGTACATATTAATTTACTTAATTCTCTGTCAATTTCGTGTGGAATCTTTCGTTTTATGTAATTCGAAACATTCCTGTTGTTTCTCAACAAAAACTCAAATATTTCAGAATTTTTGAACCTTAGTGTTTCTCCAATGACACTTCATAACATTTTTAGTTTTACTCCACGAAAAACGACAAAACTTTTCAGAAGTTCACAAAAATATACACACAAAAAAACCACCAAAATATGTACGAAATATAAAGATTTAGCAAACTATATTTGTATGTAGTAAAAATACTCACCTCGGGTATTCCAACTCATATTTAAAAAGTTTTTTTTACAAAAATATATTGTTAAATAAACAGTTTTTAGTCTTGAAAAAATTTTGCTTCTTCACTTATGTTAACGCGTGCCAAAAAATTTGAAAACATTAACAGGTGTTGCCAGCAGTACATTTTTTTTAGCTTTTCCTTATCAATATGTTGGGTATTGAACACCATAAAAAATTGTAAAAACTTAAAGCTGAAAAATTGACTTTTTGCTGCTAAAATCGCGATTTCGGCCTTAGTACAGTTCTGGAATGCGGTTTCTCTACAATAATTCTTATTATTTTAGTTTCAATAGGCTGAGTTTACATCTGGCATTTTTTGTGTTTCATTTGCCCAAAAAAGCGTAACCAACTAATTGCTAATGAAAAACTGTTTGATTCAAACATATATTTATTGATTTAAACAGTTTCCAATCATGTTAGATTCTATAAAATTGTCTATTAGTTATGTATGAAACTGTTTAACTTAATAAATACGTGTCTGAATCAAACTGTTTCTCATTAGTAATTAGTGGTTACGCTTTTTTACGCTTGTGTGGCACATGGCACGCAGATGGAAACCCGGCCATACGCCGAATAATCTTTTTTGTCTGCCTGACGAACGCTTTTGTTGCAATCTACTTTATTTTTCAGCTCGGTTAAGGCCGTGATACACTATCATACACAGTCGTACGATTCATTCACTGGAAAATCGGATTGAATTCTGTCACACTCCAAAAAAATCGCAACGAAATCTCTTATAGGTGCCACACTATTCCACAAAAAAGATACAAAAACATTCAAAATAATTTTTATGATTAATTATTTTGCATTTCTAAAGAAATAATAACACAAATGTAATTTTCAAAATGTATCTATCTTTAAATAAATGAATCAGAATTTGCTGTTTTCTTATCAACTGCCTTACAAAATGTATCTCTGATCTAATAGAAATTATCATTTTATGAACATTTTCATAAACTTTTGGAAATCGGACAGATTTGTCAAAAAATCTGTCACACATGTCAAATTTTAATCCACACTATCATACTTTTTGAGCACACACGATTTTTTGGCAGACTGAACGACTGTGTATGATAGTGTATCACAGCCTTTAATGATATCATGAACTGTTCTGAGATTCAGGGAAAACAACAGTTATTTTGCAGGATTTTCCTTTGCAATAATAGAAATATACTAATTGAATATTATTATTGCTAACCTGTTTTCCGAGCATGTTGTAACGACACGGATGGAATATTCAACGTACCTTCTCTTGGTTACTTGGATGCAAATAACACAAGTACACCAGGTCCGTTTAATATTAACCAAATTTCTTTATTTACTCAAAAATAAGAAAAATAAATTATTGCTATTTAATTGCGGAACAATTATACAATAAAATAATATAAAAAAAACTAATGGCTCGATTATGGATTGCAACCGAACTTCAGTTGCCGAGTTAACTAGCAACGCAACTGAACTTAAAAGTTGTATTATGTATGGCAACTTCCTCCAGTTGCCAAAAAGTTGTCGAAAATACGATTATGACAAATTGGCAACTGAAAATAATATAAACAAATATTTAACAAAATGTAAGAAATATAAGTGGTAAAAAGAAAATTATTGAGTAAAAAGTGTTTAAAAGCATTACTGATCATAAAAATTATTAGTTAAGTGGAATTAATTATTGGTGAAGATAAGGAAATACAAAAGTTGAATCTATTAAACGAATCTTTAGAATTACCGCCTCTACTGTGAGTAAATGTTGATGCCTTAAATAAGTTTGAACAATCTCTTTTTTATCTGTAAAGAAGAAATTCAAAAATAATAATTATATTGCAATTACTGTTTAATTTTTCCATTTTTTTTTGCTTTTAAACTATGCAGCAACTACAAATTTGTGGTTGCCAATATGGCAACTGAAATTACCAGCTGTTAGTTGCCAGTTGCCATCCGTAATACCAATTCGGCAACTAGCAACGCAACCAAAGTTCGGTTGCCATCCATAATCGAGCCATAAAAATTTTAAATACGAGAAAAAAACGCGGTTATACTAGAATAACTCACCTTTTATTTATAAGAGTATTGATTCACCTTTTGGGAAAAAGGGTCCTAATTCCCAAAGGCAGCCTCTCCCACTTATAAATAAAAGGAATATTCAAAACAACAAAAAAAAAAGAGAGTCTTGATATTGGAATGGTTTGCTACAAATTTGCAACCAAGAGAAAAAGAAGACAATAATAGAGCAGTGTCCTATCTCTATTATTAAATGATTTTGCTCAATTTTTATTTATAAGAGTATTGATTCACCTTTTGGAAAGAAGTGTCCTAATTCCCAAAGGCAGCCTCTCCAACTTATAAATAAAAGACATATTCAAAACAAAAACAAAAAGAGAAACTTAATATTGGAATGGTTTGCTTAAAATTTGCAACCAAGAGGAAAACAAAGATGTAATAATAGAGTAGTGTCCTATCTCTATTATTACCCGATTTTGCTCAATTTTTATTTATAAGAGTATTGATTCACATTTTGGGAAAAAGTGTCCTAATTCCCAAATGCAGCCTCTCATACTTATAAATACAAGCATTTAAAAAAAAGAGAGATTTTAATATCTTAGTGGTTTGCCTCAAATTTGCTAAGTCCCTATTTACACTATGCAAGTCTTATTGCTAAGCTGATTAGTTTATTAGGAGAGAGAGACGGGGGGAAAAGAAACGTTGCTGTTCCCGTCGTCTCTCTCTCCCTTAAATAAGACTTGCACAGTGTGATTTGGGACTAACAGAAAGCTTTAATAGTAGAGCAGTGTCCTATCTCCATTATTAACTCTTTCGCCAGCGCTTGCCGCCAACCAACTAAAGGTAGAATTAGTAAAATCGTATCGTGATGTTGCGTGTCAGCTGACAAAAACCGTACAATATACAATGCATGTTACTAGTTATAAAATATGTGGTGGTAGCACTGCTGACGTAGGAATCTGCAGAAAACAGATTTTTCTGTAGCGAATGTCAAAAACGCCATATTTAATGCCAGACAAAAAAAAAATGTGCTGTGTAAACTGTTACATTTTCTATAACTTGTGCACAAAGTTGAACGATACGGCAAGCTGTAAAGTAGAATGATACGATTTTACAAATTCTACCTTAATCATCGATACAACCAAGTATGATAAAATAAAGATTACGCCAGCACCCAAGAATAAAAATACATTTCTGCACATGATGGAATTCTGACGTCACTCAGCCTGTGTTCTAATTGGCTAGTAAAATTCAACTGTAGAACTATTACACACACACAAACTCACATTTCATATTTGCTCTTTTTCTTATCTCTATTTTTATTTTGTTTTTTACTTTTTTTTAGTTTTGCAGCTTTTAAGCAACATTTAATTTTTTTCTTTGAGATCTCTCTGAGTAAATTAATCACAGGGCTGCCAACTACAACAAAATAAATAAATTTTTTGCAAGAAATTATAAATTTCACATATGATACAGACTTGGTAACATTTGCGAGGGGACTACTACGTCATCAAACGGTAAATCATGCGCAAGGCGTAATCTTTATTTTATCATTCTTGGATACAACGATGCCTCGCCTTTTTATACTTGTGCCAGATAATACAAAAAGTACACAACCACACAAACGACTGTATTACATACTCCACATGCCTTACCATATGGGGACGATCATGCATGGCAGTATATTCAGCGTTGTGTAGTTGTGTAGTATACTCGTATGTTGTTCTAACATTTCCGTTAATTTTAAACAACAATTTAAAATTTTAGTTTCAGACACTTATGTATTTACAATAGTATACATATGATGATTATAATAATAATATAATCGTAGAAAAAAAAACATGTAACTGGATAATTCAATAAAATTAAGATTAATAATTTTTTTGGTAGTGAATAATAAATGATAAAATAATAAGGTAAATTTTTTAGGAGTTGTGGGCCAAAACGAGCTAGTAACTTTGGTCGTCACATTGCCTTCCTTCTCCCGGGGGGCTGTATTGTTGTTTTGCCAAGGATGATCCGTACCTTCTACCTGCATGCTCTGTAGTAGACTTTTGACGGCACGGGGAATATGGGCGGTATGTTGGACTTTGTCAAGGGGGCTGTAGACATAGTTGGAGAACTGCCTTTGTTGTCAGTCCATGATGACGCTGGTGTGATTTATTTGGTTTGTCCTCTTTTGGAAATGGTGTTCTCCGAGCCATCGGCCAGTAACACTTTTATTTCTGCAGGCGTCTTTTGCGGCTTACTGAAGAATTATCTTACCACCTGGTATGTCGAACCTACGGGTGGCTCCAGATTTACCTCAAGTTGTGCTGCTTTGGTAATGATGCTATCAGACTCATCGGCCAGTAACACTTTTATTTCTGCAGGCATGTTTTGCGGATTACTGAATAATTATTTTACCACCTGGTATGACAAACCTACGGGTGGTTCCAGATTTAGCTCAAGTTGTGCTGCTTTGGAAATTGTGCTAACAGACTCATCGGCCAGTAACTCTTCTGTTTCTACATGCATATATTGCGCCTAATAATTTTCTTACCCAAAATTGTGTGACGAAACTGCGGATGACTTCAGATTTACCTCAAGTTTTGCTGCTTTGGAAATGGTGTACTCAGACTCATGGGCTAGTAACACTTCAATTTCTGCGAGCATATATTGTGGCTTACTGAATAGTTTCTTACCCAAAATTTTTGTGACGAAACTGCGGTTGGCTCCGGCGTCTGAAGTTGGATTGTTCTTGTTCCGGGGGCCCGCTTTGATATGTTTCGTTGTCTTTAGCATTGGTAATGCGGACGGCACTCTGATTTTGGAAATGCTGTTATCTCGTCTTCTGGGGGGGAGGGGGCGGCTGACTATTATGCGATGGTGCTCGACTCGGACGTGGTGTTCATCCACGCTCGGTTAAGTGTGATGCATCCGGTCTTGGAGTGCCATAATCATAATAATCTTTGAAGGCCTCACGTATTCTCTGGGCTCTTGTAAATCTCGTCACCAAGCTCAAAATGGTATGGAAATATAAAACACAAAAGTTTCTTTTTAAGGGCGCGCACTTCTTGTGGTTATTAAAGACCATATAAGTGCTTTGTCCCGGAAGAGTTGTGATATGACCCGCGAAATGTGGATAAGAGTAAACTTCTACCAAACGGCTAGTTCCTGTTCACGATTGATGCTTACTAGCGTTTTGCTGTTTTCTATATCTGGCACTGCACATATTTTCTCCACACTGTTTCTCGTATGCTCCTCCTTTCTGTAGAATTCACTCAAGTTGTTTTTAGCATGTTGAATTCGCCCCGGGAGAATGCTGGATTTGTAGAATAAAGTTTGTCTCGTTGTGGTTGGTATACTTAGTCGAATGTAAATGTATTACAACTATTAAAATAAAAAATAAAAACAATCATAACATGAGAGTAAAATCATTTAAATGTCTGAATATTTCAATTTCTTTTCAAAATGCAATGTACCAAAGACTTTTAAGAAAATTTTTCAACATGACAAAATAGTTATATAAAGAAACTTTATGCGAAAAGAAATTTAAATGGTACACGACTGTCAAATTATTTTACCTAATTTTATTTATTTATTATGAATTTTTTTATGTATTAATTTTTTTTATGTATTAATTTTTTTATTAGATTTATATTATGTTTAATTAATTTTTTTTTAATTATTTAAATGGAAAAGTGCAATGTTTAAATGGAACACGAATATTTACTGTTTTACTTTACATTTAAACAATGTTTATTTTCGCTTTATTGGCACAAAAGAGTTAAGGAAAATTATTCAGCTTTAAAAATTTTCCAAAAAGAAATCCCTTTATCTAAATATGCGAAAAATGGAACATGATTTTTTAAACAATTTAAAATCGCAACAACTTCTATAAAAAGAAATTGTTTTTTTTTTGGAAAAAATTTTATATTCATTTTTGTTATGGTACTACTTATTTCTATTATTTATTTATTTTTTTCATTATTATTATTTTGTTATTTAATTTCAATATTTATTATGTATTATTTTTTTTACATTCCGTTTAATTTTAAGTCATTTAAATGGGAAAGTACACTGTTTAAATGGAACACGCATATTTGCTGTTTTACTTTACATTTAAACAATGTTCCTTTTACCTTTATTGGCATTCGTCATGCACAAAAAGATTTAACAAAAATTCTTGAACTTTAAAAATGTTCAAAGAAAGAAATTTTTGTATTTAAATATGCGAAAAAAAATTTTAAGTGGTACACGGTATTTTTTTATACACATTTTTTTTTAATTTTAAACTCGCAACGATTTATAAATTTTTCTTTATTTTTAATTTTTATTTATTTTACGTTTCATAAATATTTGCGTAGTTCACCTTTTAAAATCGCCACAATTTCACAAATTTTTTTTTTATTTTGAAATGGGAAAAGAAATGTTTAAATGGTAAACCCAAAAATTTACTTATTGTAAATTTAAAAATTGGGAAACCATTTAAATAATGTTTATTTAATTTATTTTTTAAAGGACAAAATGTCCCTTTTCGGGCGCCAAATGTAACGACACGGACTCGCTGGTGGCTAGGGTAGGCTCAGCGGAGTCCAGAGTCGTGTATATTAGATGGAATATTCAACGTACCTTCTCTTGGTTACTTGGATGCAAATAAAACAAGTACACCAGGTCCGTTTAATATTAACCAAATTTCTTTATTTACTCAAAAATAAAAAAAATAAATTATTGCTATTTAATTGCGGAACAATTATACAATAAAATAATATAAAAAAACTAAAAATTTTAAATGAGAGAAAAAAAACGCGGTTATACAAGAATAACTCACCTTTTATGTATAAGAGTATTGATTCATCTTTTGGGAAAAAGTGTCCTAATTCCCAAAGGCAGCCTCTCCCACTTATAATTAAAAGGAATATTCAAAACAACAACAAAAAAAGAGAGTCTTGATATTGGAATGGTTTGCTACAAATTTGCAACCAAGAGAAAACAAAGATGTAATAATAGAGTAGTGTCCTATCTCTATTATTACCCGATTTTGCTCAATTTTTATTTATAAGAGTATTGATTCACCTTTTCGGAAAAAGTGCCCTATTTCCCAAAGGCAGCCTCTCATACTTATAAATACAAAAAAAAAATACAATTTAAAAAAAAGAGAGATTTTAATATCTTAGTGGTTTGCCTCAAATTTGCTAAGTCCCTATTTACACTATGCAAGTCTTATTGCTAAGCTGATTAGTTTATTGGGAGAGAGAGACGGGGGGAAAAGAAACGTTGCTGTTCCCCTCGTATCTCTCTCTCTGAAACTAATCAGCTTTTTTTTTGTAATGCATGTATTTATTTATTGTATCTTCATATATGAACTAACAATAAGTATTCAAATCTTAAATCTATAAAAAAAATTATTAGGCCCGACCAGTGTCGGACATAAACTTAGTGGTAGTTATAAATAATACATTAGTATTGATAATCAAAAAAAAGGGGGGGGGAAGTATTTTCAAGTAGTCCCATCTGGAGTGTTAGGTATAAGAGCCTGTGTGTCCCTCTTTTTTAAGCGGATGTGTCCAGTAAAGTTCAAAATATTACGAGCAAGCGGATTAGGATGTGATTCGAGTTTTGTTAAATATTTGCCTGCGTATTTTGCAATTTCTTCAGTCACTAGTGGCATATTTAAATCACGATGTATAATAGAATTTTGGATGTACCATGGAGCCGATGTTATTAACCGTAAAATTTTGTTTTGCCTTCGTTGGATTCTCTCGAAGCTGAAGCAGTGCCCCATAACTGAATTCCGTAGCACCATATTGACTTCAAAAGCGAATTGTACAGTTTGCAGTCTAGGCTGAGTGTTGAGTTTCTGCCAATCAACCAATATATTTGAGTTAACTTAAGTTTCATCTGAGTTAACTTAGAGTCAATATGATGTTTCCATGTAAGTCTTCGATCAAGGTGTATACCAAGGTATTTCACTTGGGAATGTTTAGGAATATTATGATTGTTGATTCGAATGGGGGAGCAAGTATCTCTTCTTAGGGTGAACGTTATATGGACACACTTTTGTTCATTGACTTTAATTCTCCATAAGTTCAACCATATTTCCAGCTGAGTGATATGTTCCTGGAGATTGCGGGATGCCTCATAAGCGTTTTCGTGCACACTCGTACAGGCTGTATCATCGGCAAAAGTAGAAATATGGATATTATTGCCCACAGGCATATCACAAGTATATATTAAATACAAGACAGGACCCAGAATACTACCCTGTGGCACACCAGAAGATATAGATTCGGGCACACTCGTGAACTCTCCTTCCACAACAGTGAACTTCCTATCAATAATATAACTTTCCAAAAGCTTTTGAATGTTTATTGGCAGATATGTCTTCAATTTTAAAACTAGGCCTTCGTGCCATACTTTATCAAACGCCTGAGAAACATCAATAAAGAGAGCAGAACAATACTTCTTTTCTTCAAATGTTTTTCTTACAACTTGTACCAGTCTATGCGTTTGTTCAATCGTGCTGTGCTGACTTCTAAAGGCAAATTGATGGTCCGGGATGCACCCATTATTAGTTAAAATTTTGGACAATTTAGTCATGAGCAGCTTTTCGAAAAGCTTTGAGATTGTAGATAGTAAGCTTATAGGCCTATATGACTCAGTCTTGGTAAGATCTTTGCCCGCCTTTGGAATCATTTTGATCTTGGCCAGTTTCCAGTTATGTGGAAAATACTGCATTCTTAAAATAGCATTAAAAGTAAATAGCAGGATACTTATTGCAATATGAGGCAAGTTCATGAGCATTTTGTTACTAATGCCATCAATACCTGGAGCTTTCTTCGGGTTGAGTTCAGCAATTACTTTTTGTACTTCACGCATCTTAAACCTTAAGGGACGAGGGGGTAGAGAAACTACACTTGGTAAATCAGCAGCATCCGTACATGAATTGGGAGTGAATACAGATTTTAAATGCTCAGAAAATAAGTTACCTTTCTCACTATCACTTCTTGCCCAGCCTCCGGTCGCAAGTAGATTGTTAATGGCGGAGGACGACATGTTTTGGGAATTCAAAACTGGGAAAAAACAAAAACGTTGGCAACGCTGTTACAAATGGGGGGATTTTAGGGATTTTCATGCTGATATTGTGTGTGTGTGTGTGACTTTGATTCTTTGTTCATGTGTATGTATGTATACTTGTGTGCACAGCTTTTGTTTTTTGAGTGTGTGTGTGTGTGTGTGTATGCGTGTGTGTTTTTGTATTTACTTGTATGTTTGATGGTGTCCGATACTTTTGTTGTAGTGGCAGACAATCATTATACCCAGTAGGAAATGTCGATGGTGAAAATGTACTGAGTCGCTTTTGACTTGTCGCTTGTGCGACTTACATACAAATGTATGTATATTGACAAGTTATTGACAATTCCACCACAAGTACACCATATCTGTTTTCTCTTCTTTTATACTGACGGATAGAAGAAAACTTATTATACCAAAACTGTGACTAGAACTTTAGTATTGACACAAATACACTTGCTCCCAGTCTGACTGCAGGATAGTTACAAAGGATCTGTGTGAATTTGTGTGCATGTAGTGATTGTTATTTGATAGACTTAGGATTGCTGTTTTGAGTTATCGTTGGTATGCTTATATAGGATTATTGTATGTATGCATTTCTGTTTGCGATCTCTGGGGAAATAATCTGGCAACCCTGTTGCGAATGAAAGTGGATAGGGAATGTATTTGGTAATGTATGTATATGTTGTTGGATTCATGTATGTGATCGTATCTATTTTTGCTTTGAAGAATGTCATTGCTTGTGTGAATTACATTATCACTTTTTCATACATATTTACAAATGAATGTATATATGTTTTCTAGACTATTCACGTTGCTATTATGGAGATAGAAAATATTATGTTGGCATAGGTTTTATGTGTACAAGTGCATTTCAGATGTTAAATGTTTTGAATCCAATCAGGTTGATAAGCAGAGTTTTTGAATAGGGGGTAGTGATATTTTTATTTCGGTATATTTTACTTTAATATAACAATTATAAGAAATAGCTTTTGGAGAAATACAGCAAAAACTTATAGAAGCACCTTCTTTCACGTGTCCCGATTTTTCTAGTACCTTTATATTGCAAACTGATGCTAGCGATTTTGTTCTGGGTGTTGCTGTGTATATGAATTTCATCATATATCGTAATACCAACAGAGAATTGTGGAAATGTGTGCGTGTGTGGGTATGTGTTTATGTGTGTGTCTGTGTATGTGTGTGTGTGGTTGTGTGTATGTTTGTAGGAATTTCAATGTGTGTATTTCTGTAGGAGCTTAGGGCTGATTGTGATTTATGAGGGGTGAGGTGTTCTAGTAATATGTAACCGGGGGAATCTGTGTGTTTGTGTGTCTGTAGGAGTTTAAGGCTGACCATGATTTGGGTGGGCAGGGTTGTTGACGTAATATGTATCCATGGGGATTTGTGGATGTGTCTGTCTATAGTAGTTTAAGCCTGATCGTGATTTGAGGTAGGTGAGAATGTTCTTGAGGTAAATTGGTTATGTGTATGTATGTATGTATGTATTTTTGTAAGAATTTAAGATGATTGTGATTTATTAGGGGCGAGGTGTTCTTGTAATATGTAGCCGTGAGAATCTATGTGTATAGACGTCTGTAGAAGTTTAAGACTATCTGTAATTTCAGGTAGGTGAGAGTGTTGTGTTGTTGAGATTAATCTTATATATTGTATATGTATGTATGTATGATCATGGGAATTTTTATATGTATATCTGGGGGAGAATTTTAGGCTGGTCGTGATTTGTGAAAGGTGGGGTGTTGTTGAAATTTTCTTGGATATTTCTTATATGAATTCTGCTATGTGTGTGTGTATTCGCGCTAATATTTATATGTAGATAGAAATAAATTGTTTTCAGTATCGACATTTGGTACTATAAAATACTATCATATGTCTGGACTTCCCTAATCTTATTATGTTTTTATACTTACGCTTGTTTTATATTTTCTCATACTTAAATTTGTCTCGCGTTAAAGTCTGCCTATATGAAATTTGTTTATATTACAGATTTTGTTTATTTCAATCTTTGAATACATTTTTTTTTTGTCATTGATGTCTTTTGTTCTTCTTGTTGTTGGTGTTGTTGTTGTAAATATTCGTCTGTGTATAGATGCGATATATTCAGTTTTTTTTTTTATTTGAAAACAAAAACGTTTTAATTTTTATCTGCGTTTACTTAAAAGTTTGTGAGGATTTTCTGTTTTTAAGTAAAACTGAATTCCTGAAGATACATACTCTATAGTAATAGCAACTATAATAGAAATATTTCTTATGCTTAATTTAAATTTTTTTAAAGTTGATGCAACGTTAGTAAGTTAACGTTAGAAATTTTTGGGGTACATAATTTTTTCTAACTATAGACTTTTTTCATCACTTTCTACATTTGTTTTCGAAATCTTGCTTTGCTTTATGAAAATGTATAAACATTTTTAAATGAAACTGATCCGGCACTCCAGCTTATATACTGATAGTTTTTTTTTCTTTGGTAGTCAACTTACTTCTTTTTTTATTTTTATTGATAAACATTTAAAATCAAAAGGGAGCTTTATATTGAAATTATTATTTTCATAATTGTTGAAAACAATCACCAGTTTTTTTTTGTGATGAAATCATTTGAAGTTGAAGCTAATATCTTTGCTTACTGTTTTAAATTAAAATTTTATTCAATAGAATAAAAGGAGATTTTTTCTTAAATTCTGATGCAGTTAAGATCGAATATGAGACTGACTGACTGGCTGACTTTTAAATTAGTCACAACTTATTTTCTTGTTGAAAAGCGATCATCAGAAAACGAAGTGGTTTTCAGAGACTTTAGGTATACCCTTTCGACGGTTCCTCTAGGATACAAGATGACTTTGTTTGACGAAATTTCTGTTGCTTTATACTGATAATATGTTTACATTAATAAGGTACGTATGTACATGTTTATTTTATGAAGGGCTATTACCTATGGCTTTCATTTGACGTTCTATATGATTTTTTTTCTCATTTTATTAAAGTTCAGCGTGTTGTGTATATATTTCTGAAATGTTTAAGTGTGCTTTGTGTGTCCATCGGACAGAGTCTACGTTTTAGTTGGTCAGCCAGTCTATATATTTATTTTTTTTTTTCTAATGTACCACACCTTTTTTTCACATTTTACTACTTGAAATAGAGAATTTTTGTCTAATTTTTTCTGGGTATCTACATACATTAGTTAAATATGTGTATGAATTTTTAAGAAAAAATTTTAAATAAAATATTGGAAAAAGAATTAATTATGTGAATGGTTTTTATTTCTTTATTAGCTTTACTTCGCTAGATCAAAAAAATTTTTGTTTTTGCTTATTTGCAAATTCTTGTTTTCATGTCGCTTAAACATGTACAGTCTTGTTTTCATGACGCTTAAACATGCACAGTCTTGTTTCCATATCGTTTAAGCATGCACAGTCTTGTTTTCATGTCGCTTAAACATGTACAGTCTTGTTTTCTTTGAAAAGTTATGCACATGACAAATTGAATTTCACAATGTTATGAAATTCCATTAAATTTCATTAGATTTTTTCATAAAGAGAAACAATTTAGACAATCGGATAAGTCCTTATATTTTTCACTACATACAAGTTTCTGTTATTTTATATTCGAATAGATGAATCCTAATTTAAAAAATAACACACAACAAGGAATAATTTAATTTAATTTTATTTATATTAATAATACATTTTAATTTAATTTTATTTATTTTTATTATAATGATGGAAACATTTCATAATATCCAATTATTAAATTTTCTAATATACTTTTACGCAAAAAATATATTGTACATCTGCAAGTATCTGGTACCTTCCTCACACTCAGGATTATACCAAGGACAGCTTTGGAAGTGTCCTTCTGTGTTGTCTTCATCTTCCATGATACCATATTCTTCGTTCTCATCCAGCATATTTTGAAAAAATTTGATCATCTCCCAATGATCAAAAAGCCTGAAGCTTTCAAAATCTCTTATAAATTGGTTTAGAGTACGTCTAATTTGGCTCATTATATTTGCCGATAAATTAATGAGTGATGATTGTTTGAAGGTTTCTTTAAGACTAATTTGCTCTTTAAATTTTTAAAGTACTATCTTTTGATATTTAAAATATCTATACCATCATCTATATTCCATACTTCTTTTTTAGCACTCTATCTCTCTCTATCCCTTTTCTCTCTATAACTATCTCTTTCTGTCTATCACTACCCCTCCACTTATTCACCATTTCACCATATTTTCGATTAGCCTTCTTGAAGTCGTCATCGCTACTTTTAAGATCATTTTCAGTTAAACATTCAAAGTGCGGAGAAGTAAATAAAAAAAAATAAATAAATAAAACAAAAATGGAGTCTACAACAAATCTAACATCAAAATTTAATTCACTAAAAAATAAAACCTTAATCCACATAAAGAAGCTTAAGACATCAACTAAATACACCATTCGAAAAGTGTCAAGAGTAACAACAAAATATGGGCCAACACTAAAAGTTGAAATGGAAAACCACATAATGTTCCTCCCAAAGCGATATAATGCTTTAACCGATGCTGAAATTAAAGAACTCTCGAGCGGATAATATTGCTTAAGTAGAGAAGGTGAACAAAGCTTAATTGTTGAAAGCGAGCTGAGTGAATTTCTAATTCAAAATTCCCAATTTCGAATTTGGCAATAATATATAATAATTTTGTATTTTAAATTATAAATAAAAATACATGAAAGAGTTTTGTAAAATATAAATGTTTGTGCTTTTTTATTTAATATTTTCAGTTATTTCATAAAGAAATTTAAGACATAAATGACCACAGGTAAATGTATTGAAATTCTGATCTTGATTATAGTTGTATTTTATATTTCTACCAAGATATTTGACTACTTCCGAAGGAGGTTGTAAGTTTCCAAAGCTGTCGAAATATTCTTTTTCATTATTGTTTTTATAATATGCTACCCAATGTGTACCAGGTCCTGTTGATACGTCTAAATTGATTATTCCACATTCTATTTTCTTTGTTCGTTTTGGTAGAGTATTCAACATGAAAACTCCTCTAAAATATGGAATATTTATAGAGAAACGGTTTATGTCCACATCAGATAGTGGTCTGTTCGTAGCATCTCTAAGAGTTTTTTGATTCCTCTTTGTAAACTAAACCATAACCCTTTTTATATGGTTTTAAGTAAAGTCCCTTTCCAACTGCTATATATTCCATCGCTCTATTATGTCTAATTGCTTCATCAAGTTGATTTTTTGCATTCTTTTTTGCATTAACAGCTTTAGCTATAGCAGCACCTCCAGTTGTTAGACTACCAATTGCACCCAGAGCAGTTAAAATCGGTATTAGAGGCAAAAACCCACCAATTTTTGGTACACGTATTACATGTGGTACTATAATTTGAGATTTTCTTCCTTTTAATGATTTGTTGATAGTTTTTCGGGCAATTTTAATTGCTGAGTTAATATCTAATGGTTTTTCCTTCTTTAGTATTTTTGTTGCAGCTCTAATTGATGTTCTAAACAGTTTTTTATCATTTATCTTGTTCTTTTTAACATTTTTCTTTTTCTCCACACCCAACCGAATTTTGTTTTGGCTTTCATTGCGTTAGTAACCATATAGGCAAATGATTTTTCAGCAATACTATTATCTTTTGATAAAACTCGATCCCAAGCTGAATTTTCAAGTATTTTATCAGCTTTATGTCTAATGCTTAAATCCTTATTTTTTTAATAAGCTATATCGTGATCTTTACAAGCAGAGTCCAATAAATTAATTCCTTTGTCACCTCAATTTAAACGTTTTTGTAGTTTTGTTTCAGGTCCACAATACTAATATCCAGGAAGATAAAGTTCACCAGTTAGAGAGTTTATTTTTTTATCTACTATACCTCCTCCAACGAAGGTGTTTTTATGACTAAACGTTTTCTGATATTGTATAACTATATCATCTAATTTTGTCGATAATAACAGGTAACATTTATAAAATCTATTTAGTTCGTAATATTGTTCCTTCTACTAATTTTTTTTTGTTTACTTGCCTCTATCTTGACTGATGGTTTCTCAGTCTTTAAACTTGTATATTCTCAACTTCTGTCTTGATGTTACTTTCTTCTTTCATGCGAACTCTTGTTTTTTCTTTTCATATCGCTTAAACATGCACAGTGTTGTTATCTTTGAAAGGTTCTGCACAAAACAAATCGAATTTCACAATATTATGAAATTCCATTATATTTCATTAGGTATTTTCTTATCGACACCAACTGCTTTAACACCATCTCATTTACGTTTGCTAACAGCAAATAGTACAATAGGTGTCAGCTATTAGATCAGCTTATCAGCTATTAGATCAGCTTATTAGCACCTGGTCTGTTTTTCAGATCAGCTTTTCAGGAGCTGGTCTGGTTTTCAGATCAGCTTATCAGGACCTGGTCTGGTTATCAGATCAGCTTATCAGGACCTGGTATGGTTTTCAGATCAGCTTATCAGGACCTGGTCTGGTTATCAGATCAGCTTTTCAGGACCTGGTCTGGTTTTCAGATCAGCTTTTCAGGACCTGGTCTGGTTTTCAGATCAGGCTATCAGGACCTGGTCTGGTTTTCAGATCAGCTTATCAGGAGCTGGTCTGATTTTCAGGTCTGCTTATTAGGAGCTGGTCTGATTTTCAGGTCAGCTTATTAGGAGCTGGTCTGGTTTTCAGGTCAGATGAAATAACTAAAGTCTATCTTTTATTAGCAGTTTTTTTTTCTATAACGAAAATCGTTTAATTCAATATATTTGCTTATAATCAAAAATCCATATTTATCCTTCCAACACTCTACAAATTTTTTAAAACTTGTAAAAATTCATATTACTGCCAACATGAACCTTGTAAACATGCTTCATATTTTTCTCATCTTACTTAAACATTATAATTACATTTGCATTGTCTCTTATCAAATGCTTATAGCCATATTCATAAAAATTTTAAACAACATTTCAAATGTTGTTTGAACAAAATTCGCTAAAATTGTATTCATAATAGAATATTAGCTTAAAAACGTTTTTTTAACTTAATCAACAAATCTTATAAATTAAATGCACCCATACTTAAAATAGTTTTGAGCTGACGTCGTTCTAGTTTTGCTTCTTGTTTATTTATATTTTTAACTTTGCCTGTATGTATGTATGTATGCATGTATTAAGAATTATGCTTATGTTTGGCACAAGTAGAATGAGTCATCATTCTTCTGTCGCCCCATACAAAAATATACACGTACACGTACATATGTATGTATATTATTCTGCTTTCCACATGCAACATCAGCAAATATCATAATTGAAATGTATTAAGCTTCATTACCAGAAAAAAATAAATGTATAATAACCCATTCTTTTACTTATGAAATTATGTAATTTCTTTAAGTATTCATATTTGTAGTAGTATATAGATAATTTTAGTATAAATATATGTTTTTAAACCTCAGATAGTAGTAGGGAATTGGGCATCTGGCTTAGATTAAAATTTTAAAGTTTCATTAGTCATAACTCCGACAAAGGACACCAACAAATTATTACACACCCCAAATCACTGACAGACTCAAATTTCCACGGTCAGGTAGGTAGACAGACAGACAGACAGACATAAACTTAATAAACTTAATACATATACATATACATATACATATACATATACATATACATATACATATACATATACATATACATATACACATACATATACATATACATATACATATACATATACATATACATATACATATACATATACATATACATATACATATACATATACATATACATATACATATACATATACATATACATATACATATACATATACATATACATATACATATACATATACATATACATATACATATACATATACATATACATATACATATACATATACATATACATATACATATACATATACATATACATATACATATACATATACATATACATATACATATACATATACATATACATATACATATACATATACATATACATATACATATACATATACATATACATATACATATACATATACATATACATATACATATACATATACATATACATATACATATACATATACATATACATATACATATACATATACATATACATATACATATACATATACATATACATATACATATACATATACATATACATATACATATACATATACATATACATATACATATACATATACATATACATATACATATACATATACATATACATATACATATACATATACATATACATATACATATACATATACATATACATATACATATACATATACATATACATATACATATACATATACATATACATATACATATACATATACATATACATATACATATACATATACATATACATATACATATACATATACATATACATATACATATACATATACATATACATATACATATACATATACATATACATATACATATACATATACATATACATATACATATACATATACATATACATATACATATACATATACATATACATATACATATACATATACATATACATATACATATACATATACATATACATATACATATACATATACATATACATATACATATACATATACATATACATATACATATACATATACATATACATATACATATACATATACATATACATATACATATACATATACATATACATATACATATACATATACATATACATATACATATACATATACATATACATATACATATACATATACATATACATATACATATACATATACATATACATATACATATACATATACATATACATATACATATACATATACATATACATATACATATACATATACATATACATATACATATACATATACATATACATATACATATACATATACATATACATATACATATACATATACATATACATATACATATACATATACATATACATATACATATACATATACATATACATATACATATACATATACATATACATATACATATACATATACATATACATATACATATACATATACATATACATATACATATACATATACATATACATATACATATACATATACATATACATATACATATACATATACATATACATATACATATACATATACATATACATATACATATACATATACATATACATATACATATACATATACATATACATATACATATACATATACATATACATATACATATACATATACATATACATATACATATACATATACATATACATATACATATACATATACATATACATATACATATACATATACATATACATATACATATACATATACATATACATATACATATACATATACATATACATATACATATACATATACATATACATATACATATACATATACATATACATATACATATACATATACATATACATATACATATACATATACATATACATATACATATACATATACATATACATATACATATACATATACATATACATATACATATACATATACATATACATATACATATACATATACATATACATATCTTTTGTTTTTATAAATGTGATTGCTTCGTAAAAGGATAGAAAAAAAGTCTTCTGCTTTGAAAAAAAATCTATTGACAGAAAAATCCCAGATGGAAGTTATTGCTACAAGCGCCCTACATTTCCCCCTCGCCAAAGTCAGGATTGGGGAACAAATAAGCCACAAGACTGACACCGCTTGTAGCCTAAAAGGGTTTACCGGTGTAAACATCTAGGGCCTTAAATCCTTGGCGTGGTAGACTCCAAGTAACTTTCCATTCATGTCTTCTAGTTGGTAATAACAATAACCCGTCTTTTTCCGAATGCGTGCTTTAAGAAATTGATGTGCAAGCTTAGAGTTATAATGTTTTGCTGAATCACTTTGCTGGAAATTTCGTCTAAACACCTCCTGACCAACAACATACTCTACTTCTCTAGAGCGAAGATTGTATGCTCTCTCATTTCTTTCCTGTTGCCTCTCCATATTTTTCTTCGCCCTATTTCGAATAACGGCAAAGGTATCCTCACGGTCAAACGTCATTGTTCTGTCATCCATAAGTTCCAATTTTCGTAAAAGCGCGTAGGATTTTCCATTGGTAATCATGTGCTGTCCGAATGCTAAGTAGTAAGGGCTCGTACCAGTCGAAGCATGCACTGCCGATCGTAACGAACAGCTAATGCTGCGAAGATATTGCTCCCAATTACTTTGATCCGATTTTATATACGCCCTGACTGCTGCAAGAACTGAACGATTAACCCGTTCAGATGCATTAGCTTGGGGCGAGTATACTGCAGTATACACATGATTAATGCCGTAGTCATGCAGGAGTTTATTGAATTGACTAGACCTGAATTGAGAGCCGTTATCGGAGACAATGGTCTCAGGGGTGCCGAAAGTATGAAACAGTTCCTCAAGATACTTAGTGACTACATCCGCGGTGAACTTTTTAATTGCCCGTAGGAAGCAAAACTTTGAAAAATGGTCCAAGAGAATAAAAATGCCAATATTTCCCGATTTGGATCGCGGGTATGGCCCCAAAAAGTCAACGAAAAGCTTCTGAAAAAATCGAGATGTTTGCGAAATCTTTCCCATTGGGGGTCTCGTTACAAAGTTGGGATGTTTTGTGCCCTTACAGACTTCACACGCGTTTACATACTCCCTCACATCATTTGCTAAGTTTGGCCAATAATAAAACCGCCTGATTCGCTCCAAAGTTTTTGCAATTCCGCCATGTGCAGACACGGGGCCATCATGTGCCAATTTGAGAAGTTCGGGAACCATCACTTTGGGTATCCAAAGCTTCCATGCGAGATCGTCTTGGATTTGTTCTCCTGAGCAATGTTCCGTTCGTCTGTATAAAAACCCGTCCAAAATCTTAAGGTCTGGAGTCTGTAATTTATTTTTCCTAACCCAGTTCATTAGCCGTAAGTAATCGTCACTTTGAAAATGAGTGGATTCTAGATCTACGAAAAGTCCCGAGTCATTTATTTCGGACATGTCCATTCCTAGGATAGCGGACAAATCTTCAGTGTTGGTACGTGAAAGTGCATCAGGAACAATGTTTCTGCTACCTTTCCTGTGCTCTATATTGAAATTAAAGCCTTGAAGCTTCAAAGCCCATCTCGTCAAGCGTGAGTTTAGGTTTGTTTGGGACATGAGCCATTTAAGTGATGCATGGTCAGTAATCACAGTGAACTCATGTCCTTCCACATATGCCCTAAACTTTTTTATGCTTAGAATTGCTGCCAAACATTCCTGTTCGGTGACTGAATAATTGCGTTGGGCTTGGTTGAGTTTCTTTGACATATAAGCTATTGGAAACTCTTCACCCTCCGCATTTTTCTGCACCAATACGCTTCCTATACCAGTATTGCTAGCATCGCAGTGAATATAAAATGGCTGGGAAAAATTCGGACTATGCAAAACTGGCGCTGTGGTCAAAATACGCTTTAAATGCTCAAATGCTTTTTGGGCTTCTTCATTCCAAACAAATTTACGTTTACCCTTTAACAAATCAGTTAAAGGCACGGTAACAGAAGCATAGTTCCTAATGAACTTTCTATACCAACCGGACATACCTAGGAATCGTCTGAGCTGACGTAGAGATCGCGGAGTCGGGAATTCAAGGATGGCCGATATTTTGTCCGGATCTGTCTGAATAACCCCATTCCCAATCAAGTGGCCAAGGTATCGGACCTCTTGTACACAAAACTTAGATTTTTCTATATTTATGGTCAGTCCTGCTGAACGTATCTGCTTTGAAACCTCTCGCAATATTTTACAGTGCCTCTCAAAAGTATCTGACACCACTAGCAAATCGTCCAGATAAACAAACACTTCCGTCCTCAAATTCGCCGGTATCACCTTATCCATTAGTCTAGACATTGTCTGTGGTGCATTACAAAGGCCAAAGGGCATAACTTTATAATGGTATAAAGGGCGGCCAGGGACGGTAAATGCAGTCTTATCTTTCGACGATTTATCTAGTGGTATTTGCCAAAACGCATCTTTCAAATCCAAGCTCGTTATAAATTCTGCATTTGATAGCCTGCTAAGGATGCCATCAATATTGGGCAGAGGATATGCATCCTTTACGGTAACCGAATTCACCTTTCTACTATCCAAGCACTAGCGGACTTTTCCGGGCTTTCGTACAAGCACAATTGACGACGACCATGCGCTATCTGATTCCTCAATAACGTCATTTTCCAGCATGCGATCGAGCTCGGCGTAGATAAGTTTCTCCATTGCTGGGGATACAGGAAAATGTCTCTGCTTGACGGGGTTTGAGTTTCCTACGTCTATCACGTGCGAGATAATAGTAGTACGGCCCAATCCTTCCTTAGCAAATGACGGGAACGTGTTAATAACTTGCTGGAGCTGTGATTTCTGTGCATCAGACAACGGACGTTGCTCAGAAATATCTGAACTGTTTGCGGCTCTAGGACATAAATCTATCTCAGACACAGACGAGAGACCCGTTGGTAATAAATCAAAGCTTCGCCAAAACTCTATGCCTAAATACAAATCTTGTGATAAATTTGGCACAATATACAACCGTATTGGTTTGGTCATGCCACGAAATGTGATATTAGTTTCCACGTAACCGCAGAATTCCTGTGACCTGCCATCAGCTGTTTTAACACTAGATCTAATTTTCTTGCAGCTATATCCCGAGTCTAAAAGTTCCCTAGCCGCCTGCGAACCCAAACAACTAACGGAAGCCCCTGTATCCAGCAATCCTCTATAATTTCTATCAAAAATTATGACATTTGCATAAGGTCTAATATCTCTAGGCTCATCATAAATTGTGCTCAGCAAATTTCTACGTGTACGACAAACATTGGTCATAAAAAGCCTTCATCCTGTCGGCAGAACGTTTTTTTTCTCATACTGGTAGGAGACTCATTAAAAATTTCTGCTCTTTTTCTATTATATTCGGCGAGCCGTATATGGAAGGGCTTCATATAGGTTGGCGGACAAATGTTAGTATGTGAATTATAGTTTGCTGCGGAATCATTTGGTTTACTTATACAAACATCTATTTTTTTCGTCAAATTAGGGTACAATTGGTCATTATCCAAATTCGTGTCTAATGCCCCGTTGGGGTTATCTTTAAAACTATTATGGGTTGAATTCGTCTTCTGACGGAATTTGTGGATATTATCAAAATTTATATGAGATAAGTTGCAATCTGATAGGGAATTGTTAATATGTGATTTTGTACAGTTTAGTCCGTGCTCGTGCTTGTCGACCTCGACGGTTTGTGTGCACTTCTCAGTGCACTTGACCGCGAGTTTTTTGAATTATTGCAGGTATTACAATTAGGTTTATACACCTTTGGTGCTCCACAGCCATAGCAAAACACCTGACGATCTTCCAGGCAATCCTGGTACCTATGTCCGACCTTTTGGCAATTCCAACATAATAAGGAGATAGCTAAAATTTCATCATCACTTGTTAATTCAGGTTCATCTTCTATAAGCTCATGTAGCTGTTTTCGCCCAGGTAAAGGCTTATTAAACAACTGCCGTTTTCCCAGATCAAACATAAAAAATTCTCTTCTGCGACATATGTCACGTAACTGAGATACTGAATTAATATGAAGATTTAAAATTTCATGCTGAATTTCAGGCAGAAGATTTCTTCGAAGTATTTCAAATAACACCTTTTCAGCAAGAGGGCTGGACAGATGGTCAGAAATGTCTACTATGGACTCATAGAATGAATCAAAACTCTCGTTTTGACACTGCTTCCGATCGCGGATCATTTCCCTAAAATCTACATCAGTTCGCGTATCTTTGTACTGGTGCCTCAATGCTTTACACAGATCAGGCCATTTTATCTGATTCACAGACCGATGGTATCTCCAAAACCAATCTGTCGCCTTTAAATCAAAAAGGGTTGAAATATGCTTACAGAGAAGGTCAAAGTTGCCATCCAAAGTTTGATATGTTAGTGCCTCCACACGATAAATGAAATTATCAACCGACATTCCTTTGGGATCGCCACTAAACTTAATTTTCCAGTTGTGTATGATATGTCCAATTTTATCTGCCCTAAGCACAGAGGGTTGAACAGATTCATCTCTATGAGTATTAAACTGCCCATTTGCCGCTCCTTGAACATCAGAGGTTAATCCTAAAAGCTGCTCTAAAGTTTGATGTTCTACAGAGGGAGCAGTTCGAATTCTTATATCAGAAGTAGAAGGGGCGGCTACGACCTGCGCCTGTAATTGGCCGTTACTGGACTGATTTAAACTCAATCTTCTAAATTCGTTTTCAATATTATCTTCTACTATCTTAGTCAATTGCTGGCTCAGCGCATTTAGCATTTCTGCTTGTTGAGCGCCCACAGCGGCCGTAACCAACTTGTTTATATTACCTCTTTGTTCCTGGGGTGAGCTGGTTGAAATTCCTGAAAAATTATTATCCCCAGTCTGTGCAACAGAATTTGGAGACAAAGAATGATTATTTGCACTATTCACGGCGAATTCCTGGGCTTTTTGTACCTGTGACCGTGTCACCATGGGAGGAGGTAGAGCAAGTGGACTTTGCATCGATACCGTAGCTGGCAAGGTTAGAGAAAGTGGCTTGCTACAAATTGGACAAGACTGTGTGTGTTTTGTGAATTTCTGGTAGCAAGATTTATGATTTATTTATTGCCTACGCCACGCAAATCTTCTGTACTTCTAGTCAGAGACATATTCAAATAAATCCGTTGATGAAATGTAACGACAACTAACTATCACTTTGGTCTAAAGATAATTTAGTAAATACTAAGACCTAAACCAACAATCAAATTCAAATGAATATGAAAGTAGTGAAACTTTTTATTCTGATCTGGGTCAATCTAACTGCGATCCACGAATGGGGAAAAACAACAATTAAAAATGTTATAATAATAAGAAATATTGACAATCTCAACCTAAAAATTTCCTAAAAACAGTATGTGCATTATATCTGATCTCTGGTTCAATCTTTCGAACTAGATAAGTGCGCAAAAGTATTCGTCAACAACGCTGATATTCAAAATTAACAAGAAAAAAAATTTAGGGTAATATAGACGGAAAGAAAGCAGTTTTTTTTTTCTTAGCAGGTACTTATATAGAAGTATTCCAAATAAGCCGTTTCCATACTAACAAATAAAAACATAAGCAAAACAAAATAATCGATATGAATGTTTGGTTGAACGGTCTTTATGGCGAATAAAAATCCCGCGTTATAGCATTTCCGGAAACCAAGCAAACGTATACAGTAAAGCGTTTAAAAGAGAAAAAATAACAATATCACTTATCAGGGCGGTTGACCGATGCAGGATGCATACGTGCTAAATTTCCGCTCGAGAAAAGTCTTTCTAGATTTGGAGAAAAAAAGAAAACGTAAAGTAAATCATAGCAAAGTGAAATTACATATTATTCTGGAGCCACACTAACTTGAGCTGAAAACTCACCAGGTGTCATTTGATATTTTAATTGTGTGGGCCCCACGTTGGGCGCCAAAAATAATCCTTCTGTAGCAAACAACTAATATAATGGTGTTATAGGTTAGCTAGCATGCAATCGTGTTCCGGACTCTTGCTCGTCGGCAATCGGTGTAGGTTCTGTTTTCTTTGGCTTAACCCTTTATTCTTATTTAAACTACAGATTCAATTATTTTATATTTGCATGCTAAAAAAATATATTTAGAGAGATAGTGGAAAGAAAGTTGAATTGTGAACATCAGGTGTAACGTTGAGCAATGCATGTTAGGTCTTTTACATGATTATTCCCCTCCCTACCATGATCATGAATAATGCAGAAAAATCAAACATGATCCCTAATATGTCACTCACCTAGTCTACGGATTACCGATAGATCAAAATCAAAAGTTTTATAGATTCATTTCAAATCTACCAATCATTTATTGAATAAATTCCCATTAAAACTATAATTTTTAATAAATTCAATAATCAAATGGATAGAGAGTTGATATTAATATAAGATGCGTGAGTTCTCTTCCTGACTCGGAACATTTATAAACAATAAAAAAAAGTATACTAAATAATAAACGAAAAAAAAATATATATATATACGGGCGTATGGGTATATGCGAAACTAAAGTGACAAAATATTAATTAAAGTAATGTCATAATAATTAGGATATTAGAAATTATGAAAAATAATAGTTTGTGACCAAATTTTAAAAAAATTATTTTTATGTGCTCTGAAGTTTCGACGGTTTATTTAATTCATTATAATGATTTCATTCTTTTAGACGCGCTGTTCTTCAGATGCACTTTTTCTGTTCCCGTTATACATTTTAATTGCAATTTTTATAATTAAGCATATAATCATGAATTACTTCTCGTTATAACAATAGTTTAATACAAAGTTTGGTATCAAAATACTAGATTTTTTTGTTTCCATTCGACTACGGTAATGGATTTTTAGAATATGTGATAATTAATATAAATATAAAAATATTATGTTACAAGCGTAACATATCCACGTCTGAGCGAATTGAGTGATGTTGTTAACAGTTCAAAATTAATAACATCGACTCAGATTGAAATGAGAGCTTTACGTTAATAACCTGTATTTTAATACCACTTTACTAACTTCTAAATTGTTGGTACTGTTTTCAATAGAGCTATTTTCTAATAAAAAAAACTTACTTTTACTCTGGAACTCCTTCGAAAGATCTTTCTCTGGCTGCATCCTAGAGTATAAAAGAATATGTACATATATTAAATGTTGATGTTATGATTGAAGAGCATCGCAGGCTTTCTCGCTTTGTCTCATCGTCTGTCACAAACTCACAGCTAGTAGCTTTGTACAAAAAAATTTTACAATTCTTTCTGTTGTTTTTTTTCTGTTAATTGGTTTTTTTCCTTCTGTTAATTGGTTTTTTTTTAGATTTTTTTTTTTTTGTAATCGTTGTGACATTTAACTTGGAGTCTATTTCATCACTTTAGTTTAATTGCAAGTTAAAATAATGACTTTAATATTTTCCAATACAAGAGTACTATTAACCAAATGTGGCTGAACAAATGTATGAATTTACGGCAAAAAAAAAGATATTATTATTAAACAATATAATACGGACAGCGCTAATTCTCTTTTCTTTTATTTCATTTTTTTTTAGCACTTTTGTATTCACCCATATAGGAAAGTTGGCGTTTACGATGCAATACGACCTCCTTTGTTTTTGTTTGAGGTTAGCTTTAGTTCTTCATAGCAATGAAAGTAGTGTTCATGTTAGGCGAGATTATCAAATCAATTATATGGGTACATGATGCGATGATAGTACTAACGTATTTATTTCTTGCTCTGGTGCGGGTTTTTTTCCGAGGATTTCCCGTACCCTCTTACAATCATCAATGAACACGTTCTTCTTCCGATCCTGTATCACACGCATACGCGGTAATACAAACCTAAAACCTACCACCATAAAACTCATTAACATAATACATTCCAAAAGATGATCACAAATAAGTACTTTCACAAGCTTTTTCCATTTACCTTCAAAATCAGTGCAATTTGTGGAGATAAAGTAAGATATGCAGCGACAGATAATGTCTCTCGGTTGTGTGGAACGATAAGGATGCAAACGTGAAAAACCTTTGCACCTATTGAAAAAAAATCGAGTCAACAGGTACGAGTATATTAATTATTCTGCTCCAATTACCTTAATATAAACTTCTATCAAAAACTTTAACACTGCCTTGTTTAAAAAAAACGTAAGAATATTAGTTCACCTTGCCGAAGAGATATTACATAAAAATGGAATGATCGTTTGTAAAAGTACCTTTTATATCCCCGACTTTCTGGAAGAAACAACGCTTATTCAGCACTCCATTTTAATTTTACTAATACATCCTAATAAGACGCTCATGCTTTTGATAAAAAAAACTTTTAGTTACGAAATTTTTACAACCAAAATGCTACTGAACAGCGAAGTATTTTTACTGCAACCAAAACAAAATCGTAAGTTAAAAGCTCTATACATACACTGAAAAAAACTAAATTATTTCCAAATACTGGCGATGACAAATCCTAGATATCTATCTACAAAATCTCTGACAGAAATGCAAAGCACTTAAAGTTGAATAGGGACAATATTTAACATTCCATATAAGGTATA